>CM061541.1:126812898-128247898 GCA_030864215.1 Capsicum pubescens
TTCTGTTACCGAGCAGTTTATTTAGTTTTTAGAGTCAATTCCCTATTTAGAAGTCTTTACGGGTTCCAAATGGCCTCCTGGCAAAAATTTCAGTGAAACAATCTCAGATACAAATTCTGACTATGTTAGTAGATTTGGAATAGCAATTTTAGTCAAGTTTGACCATTGGTTCAAGCCCCAATGCACCTGAGCTCACTTTGACCTTTTGGTCGGAATGTTGAAAATCGAAAAGAATGGGTATGGGACCCATATTTGGCCAAAATAACCTCGAATTAAAAATCTAAGTTTACCAATGTGTTTGAAATGGCAAATTTAGTGTGGTTACACATTTTGTTTGTGAAAATTGGATTCTGGATGCATCTTGAGGCATTAGCCAAAACTTGAAATCAAAGTCCAAGTTTCAATTGTCATCTGGTGTAGCCAAGACCGCAATCACGGAGGCCTTAGCGTGATTGAAACTGCCGCAAATATGGACCGAATGTGTGTGATTGCGAGGATGGAGGGCCTAGGCTATTTTTTCAAATAGCCATTTATGGCCGGGAATTGGACATTTCCTCCCTTGCTTTAAGTCCCTAAACCCTAATAAAGTGTAAAACCCTTAAAGTGAGTCTTATGGGATGATTGAGAGCTTGAATAGCTTGTGTATTCGCGACTATCTTTAAATTTAATGTAAGAATCCTTTGAATTCATGCATGAATTTCGTAGTTTGGACCAAGAACTCTACTTTAGCTTAGGGCTTGATTTTACCCCAAAGTATGCTTAATTTTCACCCATTTCTTGAAGGTTATTATTCCTTGTTCATGTGTAATCATAGGGTTCGTCTCAAAAACTCATTTTCCATATGTAGGACCCACTTGGGGTTTTGGTTTCATTTTTGGATCCTAAGCACAATAGTGCAATATGGGTATTGATAGACTCATATTGATGAGTAGAATATAGTTTTGTTAGTGTGATAGTATTTTGGGGATTGTGAAGTGAAGATGAGCATATGGTGCATGATGTGATATTTTTTGGTTCGGCTTTGAGGTAGGCTTCTATCTACTTTCTTCATACATGATGTGTGATATATATTGTGTGTGAATATGAATGATAGGATTGATTATGAGTAGGATAACTTGGCCTCAATTATTGATGTTTGGGGATTAGATGAGGGTTTTAGAATTATAAGATGGCATATTGATACCCCTTTTGAATTCTATTGCCTTCCCTCTCTAGTTTAGACTAGTTGTAGTATGGTTATGGTATAAGTTTATGTTTGGAATTGGTTTTAGCATTTGAAGTATGATTTGTATATTCAATCTTATTTGGCTAGTGTGGTAGTCTTGAAATCATAATTTGGATATAGTTGACTTGAGTACCCTTGTTTCTAGTCGAAGCTCCTATCTTAGGCTTGAGTGTGGATTACTTGACATCCAAAAGTTAGACTGGATACCTTATCCTAGATTGGGGCATGGTATACCTAATTATGGGAATTAGGGATTAGAAGTGGGATCGTCCAACCCACTTAGGCCTATACTTGTTTTAAGCCTTGTGGACTTAGTTTTGGATGTTAGACAAAGATGAGGCTAGTAAACCTTTGAATAAGGTTACTTCGGAACTTGGTAACTTGTATTAATGTTCTCAGATTATGGCTTTTGAGTTATGGTTATGATACTTCGTATGGAAGTGATATTGGGTATTTAGAGATGTTATTTCCTCTTAGACTTGATGAATTTCCTATAGAGATGTTATTTTCTCTTAGACTTGATGATTGGCCTGTAGAGATGCTATTTCCTCTTAGACTTAATGATTGGCCTATAGAGTTGCTATTTTCTTTAGTCACGATTGTTGGACCTATAGAGATGATATTCCTCTTAAATATTACAATTGACCGAGAGAGGTGATATTTCTCATAGTCATGATGTATGACCCATTGATATGATATATTTTATAGATGAATACATGTTTATTGATATTATGACCTCCTGTGTGAGATATGATTATAAGCTTACTAATATTATGCCTCTTAGATGTGATATGCCTCCTACGAAAGAGATGATTACATGTTTTTTGATATTATGCCTCCTATATGTGAGATTCTTTTTATATTCAAGATGATTAGAGATATGCTATGCTTATAAATATGATCATCAATATGTGTTCGGATATGTATATGGGCCTAAGGCCGTGATTATAATGTTGAGACTATTTTGGATTTGTCATTGGGTCAAGGGTCATGTCATGATAATGATTGAATATCCAAAAAGCACTTGTCATTGTAAAGAATATGAATACGGTTTATGGATTCATATATATGTTTTTATATACATATCTCTGGTATAAGATGGAGGAAGATGTAGTATGTTGCTTACGACTTTATTGATTGGATACTGGTGATGGCATGCATTGATTTGGTACATCTATGATTATTATATCAGCAACTTATGTGATTCTAGATGAAGTATGATCTTATGATTGTTCTGCCTAATTAACAGTTAAGCTATGAGGTAGCTAGTTGTCCGGTGGCTATTTAATCTAAGTATTAGTTAATGAATTAGTTAGTATAAATATTTGGTAGCTAACGATGGTTAATGGGAGACTTATGTTGGGGTCGGGTCTAGCATAGGTGAAGATTAGTTGATATTGAGAACTAAGTTTGTGACGTCGATTAGTCGATAGCCAAGGAGTTGTACATTAATGAGGCTAGATAACAAGAGATATTGGTAATCAGAGGTGACTAGTTAATAATGATAAATAGTTTCTAAATGGTTAATAAATAAATTGTTAATCAAGGATTAGTGGTAAACAATAGTTAGTAATGAATGATGTCAGTTAATAAAAGATAGTTAGGTGACAAGTAGTAATGTGTTCTCTAATAGTGATTAACGGGTATAGGATATTAGTTGATAATGATGAATAGTAGATAAATAGAAATTCACTCTAGTGATGGACCTTGACAAGATGTTAGATATTGACTATTTAGTAAATAGTGATTAGTTGTTATCCTACGAATATGGATAATGTTTAGGCTAATAACTAGAAGTTCTGTGACGACAAGTGAACTATTGGTTTCTTTATAATAAGCGTTGGTTAACAAATAATGATTAGTTGGAAAATATTAGCTAGATAGATATTCTATGGTAATATGACTATGTTTATGAGTATTTTTAGTGTATGTTATCCGGTAATGATTGTTATGATGATATTGATATTCGATAAGATCGGAGGATACTATTATGATGTATTGATACTCGACAAGGATAGAGAATACTATTATGATGATATTGATACCCGACAAGGCAGGAGGATATAGGATTGTGATGATGTTGATACCTAGCAAGGATAGAGGATACTATTGTAATAATGCTGATACCCGACAATGCCGGAGGATATATTAATGATATGTTGATGCTCGTTAAGGTCGGAGGTTGATGACGATAATGATGGTCCTGATAAGGATAGTTATGATGAGTTGTAATCTTGATTGTGTACTTTGCATTCATTCTTGCATGCTCATTGCCTATTACCAGTATGCACTTATATTTATCAACCGGTATGGTATGGTTGCATAGATATGGGTAAAGGATATGCCTTGTCTTATTGTATGTTGATTGAACCTTCCAAGTCTAAGGACGTGGGAGTATGCATAGGCTCGAAAAGGTATTATGTTGTTCAGAGTAGACAGTCATTTATGATGTTATTGATAGTGTTATTATCATTGTCATGATCATTATTACGGCTAGCCTATGACAGATTGTTCATTGATCAGGTATCGGGATTGAGGTATATCTTCGGCCTCTTCTATCTTTTGATCGTATTTTTATGCACGATTATTCATGTCTAGCCATGTGGATTAGAAACCCTGAGTATGATAGTATTTAAATCTTAATAGTATTGTAATAAGGTCTTATAATGAAGATATGATGATATAGGTTATGCTTTGAGATGAGCTCATGTTTATATGTATATATATCTATATATATATATATACATATATATAGCTATAAGAAGCTATGGTACTATCGTATATCCCTTTCTTCATTGTTCATATTCTATAGTCATTTATTTACCTTGTATATTACTATATATCTTTCTTTTGCCCATATACAGTATAGTTTGTCGAAGATTGAATGCAGCTGGAATAGGATAGTTCACCTTGATACTTCCTTAGTCTTGTTATGTTAGACTTTTAGACATTAATAGGATAGTTGTCCCTCATTATTCTCATTGACTTTTTATATGATTTTTGGACTCTTGTGTGTAAATTTTATTCTTTTATATGTTGTGTATATCTGTTTTATCTTTGGATCCCAATTGGCAGATTCCTACTGAGTACCATTCATTTGGTACTCATGCTACACTTCAACAGCCTGCAGATCATAGTACGGGTTATCATCGTTGGTGTGTGCATTGTGCGGAGCATCCCTGGTACAGAGACTTAGAGTGAGCTCCTAATGTTTGGAGTATTACTTATCTTTCTCCTATATATTAGACTAGTCTTTAAGTTATATTCGGAGATAAGTTGAATCAGTGTATTTCTCCTTGATATATCACTTTTGTACTCTTATTATGTTTAGAAGCTCTTGTACTGATACCACTAGGTTTTGGGATTCTTCTATGCATTGATCTTTATTCCATATATTCCGCATTTTTTTCCTTATATTATTATTATTATCAAGTAGTCTATTACTAGCCGTTCTGGACTACGGGTTGGCTTGCGTACTAGTGGGTTATTGTAGGCATTGTCATGACCTGAGAAGTTGGGTCGTGACAAAAAATGGCCTTTTTGTTTATGAGGCCTTGGCTGCATTCACGAAGGCCAAGGAAATGACCTACCATGATTTTGATACCATGGCCATATTTGTGAAGGCCAAGATTATTGGCCTTTGTATTCATGAACCAATTTTTTATTCACAGAGAGTAGGCCAGGTTGAGGGTCCCGTTTGCAATGGGGTCCCTGCATTCAAGAATGAGGGACTCCTGGCAGTATTAAATGTTGGAAACCGTATTCCTTTCCCATTATTTTTAAGTCCCAAGTCCCTTAAAGCCCTAGATAGATTATAGATAGTGAAGGTTGATTATTGGGTGTTCAGGGTGAGTTGGAGGCTTGGCTATAGTCATTTTCTCATTATTTATTTTGTAACTTTTCATTAAATTCTTGAATAATTTTTGGACTTTAGACCAAATCCCTTGTTAACTCTATGGGCTGATTTAGGGTTTGTTTATGCTTCGATTTCACCCATTTTTATGGATAAATAATCCTTGGTCCTAGAGAGAGGTTTTGATGGTTTCAATGTTGTGATTCCACAAGTGTGTTCCACTTGGGATTTTCAGCTCAATTTTTGACCTGGAGTATCTATATACAATATGGGATTGTTATTCTCATATTAATGTGTAGATCATCATTTTAATAGTGTGACATCATGTGGAGGCTTCTCAAAAGGAAAAATCTCTAATTTCATGAACATTCTCAAAAATTTGTTAGCGTCCTGGTAGGCTAGGCTTATTTCTCATAGATTGAGCTTTATTATTGTATTAGTATGGTATTATGCTAGATTTAGGTTGGAAATTATGACGTGGTTGTATGTCTAGTGAAATTTGGAATCTTTGTCGGTTAGAGAGCCCTTTTTGGTAGAATTGGTCTATCCATCCTTTTTGTAAATTAAACTATGACCATAGGACTTGTTAGACTTACTTAACAACTTGTAGTAGAACTTGGAAGCCTTAGTCTAGTTTTGGATAGAAATTGTTGAAGTATGAACTTTTGGGGTTTAGTAGTGGGTCTCGTCAGTCCTCTTTAAGGTCAAATATCTTAATTACCTCCATGTAGATCTAGGAGGCCTTAGTTCATAATTTTACATATATTCTTGAACATTGAAAGTATTTAGACATCTTTCTTATTCTTGACTAGACTTGGCAACCTGCATTTATTTTAAAGAACGATTTGAGTCTGGCAATTACTATTTGTTTATGATACTTAAAGACCGGTTTGAGTCCAATAATTATTATTTATGTATGATATGTAATGACCAAATTGAGTCTGGCATCTACTATTCACTTATGAAATTAGAGTTTGGTTTGAGTTTGAAATTAATGATCACTTATTATACTAGGGATCTGATTCAAGTCTGGTGTTTATGGTACAAAGAAATTCACAAATATGGTTTTGTTGGCTGAATTACATATAATTATTATTCTTGGTATTTTTCTCCTAATTGAATCCATCAAGCTTATGAGGGCTCGATCAAATTATTCTTCTCCTATTTATGCCTTCAAGGCTTATAGAGGCCCAATTGGCTGTAGTTAGCTTGTAATCTTTTCAACGTTATCTTCTTTATTGTTTATTATCTGTAAGCCAAATTATTATTTCAGGTTTTTCATTTCATCCTCAACTTCAGTTTACCTTCTTGCATTTTATTATGCTTTTGATATGATTTAGTTTAGTCGGTCGATGATGCTAATGGAATACCCATTATTTTGGTACTCATACTACACTTTTGTATCTTTTTTTCCTGTAGATATGAGTACTAGTTATCACTATTGATGTCCTATCCAACACATTATCAGAGTTCATATATAGGGTGAACTTTTGAAGCTGAATTTGATCTCTCTCCTTCTATTATTTTGGATAGTCTTTATATTCGAGACAATCTGTATATTGATACTATTAATACTCTTACTCTTTTGATTAGTGGATGTTGTACTGACCTTACTAGGTCGTAGGATATTCTTATGCTATTTCCACTCTCATATTTATATGTATGTTGTCATACTTATATTTTATCACCTAAAACATATTTGCATGCTTAAATTTTAATAGTTATCATACTTTCCACCCTCTAGCCTATAACTCGTTATTCCAGGCTATGGTTTCGCTTACCTACTGATGGTCAAAAGTAGGTACCATCATAACTAAAGAAAATAAACCATGACTAATTGGCATCAGAGCCTAGGTTCACAAGAATTGTTGGTAAAAGAGCAAGTGTCTAGTAATGTCCAACAGTTCAGAACGATGACACCCATTTCTTATATTTGGGAGGCTACAGTTGATGCACTATCAAGTCCACAACATAAGAATCCATCAACAACAACAAGATGAACAAGCTAACACAAGAACTACAAGATGAGCAACAAGGTGCTAGTGAATCGAAATAGGCCACACCCGGCTTCACTAAACTTCAAAATTACAATGACAATAAGATGAAAGATTACAAAGAGTACAATGTTAACAACAAGAACAACAAATGGCAGGAACTATAGTTAATCGAAATCAGCCCCACACGGCTTCACTAAGTTACTGCAATAGTTTCAAGAGTACAAAAATGAAAGATAGTAACTTGACACAAAGAAATCCTAGAATCTATGAACCCTAACTTGAATAAAGGACCCTAAGACCCAAAGATTTCAGCACCAAGTTCTTACTTAGACAGAGAGGAACTCATGAACCTCAAGATCTCAAGTTTCTAGCCTAGAAACAACACAAGTGTAACTACACTTTGTTGGACAAATTTCAGGTTCTGCTCTCGAGAACAAAAGAGAGAGAAATGTTCAAGGTTACAAGACTTGTTGTTGTGAAATATGAAGTATCAACTAAGTGCTGAAAATAACCCTACTAGCATCTATTTATATTACACATAAAATGAAGGACAAATGACCGTCCTACCCTTTAGTTATGGGGCGCCCTTGGAGTGTAATTTATTACACTTCAAGGCTCCTCTTCACACTTAAACACATTTAAGTTCTTTGGCAGATCAAGTACCAATTCACACACGGACATTTGCATAAACATGGCTTGTAGTTTTTGTAACTCCCGAGCTTGGCTTCGTGTGAATGGTCGAGAACGTATTGGACAGCTTTGTACACCCATATCATCCTCTCCATCTTGAGAGGAATTTGACCTCAAATTTAGCATTTGGTCATCCTCAACCGCATCCACTAGAGAAAGATCACACACGTTGAAAGTGTTGTGCACTTGGTATTCCGGGGGAAGGTCAATCTTGTAGGCATTATCATTGATCCGTTCAAGTACTTGAAATGATCCATCGCCTCTTGGAATCAATTTGGATTTTCTTTGAGATGAAAACCTATCCTTCCTAAGATGAACTCACACCCAATCTCCCGGTTCAAGAATGAGTTTCTTTCTTCCCTTATTAAATCTTCTTGCAATGTCTTAATTTTTCTTCTCAAGTCAAAGCCTCACCTTCTCATGTAACTTATTCATCGAATCTTCCCGCTTGATTCCATCTAAGCTATTCATAACATCACTAGGAAAAGGAGTTAAATCCAAAGGGGTAAGGGGGTTGAGGCCATATACGCACTCAAAGGGAGTCATTCCCGTACTTGAGTGTATGACATGGTTATATTCAAACTCAATCAATGGTAGGTGTTCCTCCCAAGAAGTCAATTTTCCTTTAACCATGGAACGTAGAATAGCACCCAAAGTCCCATTTACTACTTATATTTGGCCATCAGTTTGTGGGTGGCAAGATGTGGAGAATAATAATTTGGTTCCAAGCCTACCCCACATGGATTTCCAAAAGTGACTCAGGAACTTAGAGTCCCTATCACTCACAATGGTCCTCGGAACACCATGCAACTTAACAACATTATCAACAAACAAAGAGGCCACACTAGGTGCATCATCACATTTAAAACATGGAATAAAGTGTTCCATCTTAGAAAATTGATCTACCACAACAAAGATACTATCTCGACCTCGTCTATTCCTTGGCAACCCTAACGCAAAATCCATGGATATGTCAAGACAAGGGCGTAAAGGAGTGGGCAGCGGGGTGTACAACCCATGAGGTAGGAGTCGCGATTTGGCTCTTTTGCAATTTGCACATTGGCCACAAATCTTGGCCACATCCTTGTGCATTTTTGGCCAATAGAATTGCTCCTCCAATATTCCAAGGGTCTTTTTGATCCCAAAGTGACCCATTAGACCGCCATTGTGTGCTTCCCTCACAAACAACTCTCTATAAGAACTGGAGGTTACACACAATCGTCTACCTTTAAACAAGTATCCATCAAACTTGGCATAGGTATTTAGACCCCTAGCCGAATCCCACTTATCCCTACCCATTTCTTTGCATTCCCTATAGATAGGAGCAAAGTGAGGGTCTTCGGGATACAATTTTTTCAAATTCTCAAAATCCATCAATTTTGAAGATAATGTTGACACAAGAACGTGTTTTCAAAATGGAACATAGGCTACTACATTGTCCTTACCCTTTTTTTATTGAATAACATAAGGAAAGGTTTCAATAAACTCAATCCATTTGGCATGCCATTTGTTAAGCTTGTCTTGTGCCCGAAGATTCTTCCAGGATTCATGGTCCATTCGGATCATGAACTCCTTGGGACATAAATAGTGCTGCCAAGTGGCCAAGACTCGAATGAAGGCATACAACTCTAGATCATATGTGGAGTAGTTTAGAGTTGCTCCTTTGATCTTTTCACTAAAATAAGCAATGGGTTTTAAATCTTGCATCAAAATAGCCCCTATGCCTACTTTACTAGCATCGCACTCAACTTTGAATGTCTTATCAAAATTGGGCAATTGTAATAAAGTCGCGGAAACGAGCATAGCTTTAAAGGTTTCAAAAGCCTTAGCTTTCTCTTCACCCCACTTGAAGAGTTGGTCTTTCCGAATGACTGCGGTCAAGGGTGCATCTATGGTGCTAAATCCTTTGACAAACCTATTATAAAAACTAGGCAACCCGTGGAAGCTTCTTACTTCACTAATGGTTTGTAGGGTTGACCAATTTTTTATAGCGTATATCTTGGACTCATCCACTTCTACCCCTCTTGAACTAACAACAAAACCCAAGAAAATAACTTTATTAACACCAAAGGAGCACTTTTCTAGATTTCCATACAACCTTTCCTTTCTAAGGACATCAAACACACATTTTAAATTCTTCACATGCTCATCTATTGACTTACTATAGATCAAGACATCATCAAAGTAAACAACAATAAACTTTCTAATAAATGGCTTCATCACATGATTCATTAGCCTCATGAAAGTTCTTGGAATATTTGTTAGGCCGAATGGAATAACCATCCATTCATAGAGACCAAATTTGGTATTGAAGGCGGTTTTCCATTCATCACCGGGTTGCATTCTTATTTAGTGATAGACACTCCTTAAATCAATCTTGGAAAATAAACACGAACCATTCAATTCATCAAGCATATCATCTAACCTAGGGATAGGGTGATGATATTTTACCGTAATCTTATTAATGGCTCGGCAGTCCACACACATACGCCATGTTCCGTCTTTCTTAGGCACTAGTAATACCAGAACCGCACATGGACTCATGATCTAGTTGATATACACTTTGTTAAGAAGTTCCTCAACTTGACGTTATAATTTTTTGGTGTCCGTAGGGTTGCTTCTGTAAGCCGGCTTGTTTGGCAATTGTGAGCCCGACACAAAGTCAATTTGATGTTCAATTCCCAGAAGCGGGGGAAATCCTTGTGGAAGTTCTTTGGGAAATACATCTTCATAATCCTGCAACCTACAAGAAATCAAAGGAGAAATGGAAGAATTATTGGGGTTAGTGTTAAAATAATGAGACAAATGGAGCATAGGCGTGTCCACATCATAATCCAAGAAGAGTTCCTTCTTTATATCTAACATCACCATGTTTTCTTTCCCATTTGATGTTGAGGCAGTCCCGGAAAACCCTATTGCCCCACTCATGGTTTTCCCCTCTTTTTTACTATTTTTGGGTTTCTTTCCCTTCTCCTTCAACTCCCTCATCTTTTGATGTAATTCGTTCACTTGTGACGGCAAAAGAGGATAAAGAGTAACCTTTCAACCATACTTCTCAAGTGAATATCGGTTGGACCTACCATCATGTTTGGTAGACCTATTATATTGCCAAAGTCTACCTAACAACAAATGACATGGTTGCATTGGTATCATATCATAAAGCATTCGTCTTGGTAGTTTCCTACCTTAAACTGTATCACACATTACCTCATGACCTTCAATTCACCGTATTCATTCAACCATTGCAACTTGTAAGGGCTAGTATGAAGTGTAGTTGGTAATTTCAGAAAGTTTACCATAGCAACACTGACAACATTCACATAACTACCACTATCAATCACCAAAGTGCACACATTCCCCTTTACAAGGCATTTAGTATGGAATAGATTTTCCCTTTGGCTAGGGTCATCTATTTCCTTACTAATCATAGCGCATCTAACTACAAAGTTTGGAACCTCACACTCCCTTTCTTGTGGGTAAATAACTTTACCATCAGCATCAGCATCATCAAGTGGCCTATTTTCAGTTTCCTCTCAATCTTGAGGCTCGTCCTCATCCTCCTCTTTTTCAAGACCCACCTCCTCACCAAGGTAATACAATATCCCTTCCCGTAGGATCACGTTGCGTCGATTTTGACATTCATTGGATTTATGTCCCCAACCTTGGCACTTGAAACATTGGAATCCTTTTGGGTTAGGATACTTGTGAACTTTTTGTTTTGGAGGAATTTTGTGGACTGTTTTAGGATCGGGAAGCCTTGTAGTGGTGGGTTGGTCCTTGTTTTGGGCCAACCCAAAGATGATTGAACCATATCCTTGCTTCTAGGCCAACCCGAGGTGGATTGTTCTCTTGCCTTGAACGACGACCTCTCTTTAAGTTCCCTTTCAATCTCAAGTGCCGCTTGGAAAATACCTTCAACGGTATCAAACTTGTGAAGTGTTAAATGAGTGGATATCTCTTTGTTCAACCCACACTTGAATCGGATAATGTCATGACTGATTTGTTCCCCACGATGATCAATTTTCAACATGAGTTGTTGAAACTCATCATAATATGTCATCACACTTTTATTTCCTTGACGCAAGTTGTACAATCTAGCAAGCAATTCATGGCGATAGCTCTCAGGAAGGTAGAATTGCCTCATCAAGTACCTTAACCGAAACAAAGGTGGTGTCTGCCCATCAACTAATTCATCACCAAAATGCTTGACGTACTCCCACCAAGTGTTCGCATAACCCTCAAAATGAGCTATGGCATAACAACTTTTCTTTTCTTCCGAAATATCATTAACTTGGAAAACTTTGTCACAAGCTGATTCCCATGCTAAGTAGGCCTCGGGGTCACTTTCACCCTTAAATATAGGTAATTTCAATTTGATGGTATTGAGGCCTACGTCTTTTTTTTGTGTCAGTTTCCCCTTTCTCCATACCCTCGGTACCTTTTTGGATTAACACGGCCACCTCTCAATTCTGTATCCCTCATGTAAGAATCATCAAAGGGTCCATATCCATCATACTCCTCTCTACCATGTTCCTCAAAGTGAGCTGGTCGGTTTTGGTGATTTGGAATCTGATTTGGAGGAATTGGGATTTGTGGAGGAGGTGGTCTTTGATTTGGTGGAGTTTGGTAAGGTAGGTTCAGATTTTGTGGGGGTAATGGATGGCCAAATCCTTCTTGTGGGACTGGAGGAATTTGGGAATGGCGAGGCCTATTCGCTTTTTGTTTGGAAGGAAAGTAGTGGTATGATTTGTGGCATTTAGTGGGGCTAGAGGCGGATTCATTATTGGGTGAAATATTTTGGGTTAGACAGTGGTGGATAAAGTTCTTTCATGCCCACTTGAAGGAATATGATGAGGAGTAGATGGACGAGAGTTTCTTTGACTCTCCACTTTCTCCAATCTCCCACTTATCATAGTCAAATCTCCCCTCATTGCACCAACTTCCGTGTTCAACCTCTCTAAGCTTCTGGTAATGGCCTCAAGTGTGGCCTTCATAGTTTCTTGTTCAGTTGTACCCCTACTTTGGGATGTGATTCCTTCCATGTCAAGGTGTCACCTACACAATTAGCAAACAAGTTAGTGTTAACCTCTCCTCACTCACACTCTCTCGGTTCACTCACACTTGAGCTCCACAAGTGTTGTAGATTGGCTAGTAACCATGAATCCTTAAAATATGACTAAAGCTCTTTTCCGGAGTAAATTCTTGTTTGAAACTCAAAGAATTCTCGACGGACTGGAGTTAAGAAGTTACAACGTATTCAAATGAATAAAAGAGCCTAAGTAAACGTGGACACAAACAAAGGAAATCAAAGGGACTAATTGAAAACCTAGTTGGAGTGTACTAGCTTGTTAATTAGTTCTGGAACCAAGTAATGAAACTAAGAATCAACAATTAGAAACTAGAAAAAATTAAATTTGAGCTTATTAATGACGTGAACAGTAGCAAATGGGTGACGTGAAAAGTAGCAAATGGGTGATGTGGCAGCATGCAATTGGTTTTGGCACCACACAATTTAAGCACCAATTCTGAAATTTAATTCTTTACACAATTTGGAAAGGATGACAATTGGTTTTGGAGGGAAAACATGTCTTGAAATAACAAAAGTATTTTGTCCCACAACACAAGGTTCTTGAAATAAGAAAAAGTATCTTGTCCCACAACACAAGGTTCTTGAAATAAGAAAAAGTTTCTTGTCCCACAACACAAGGTTCTTGAAATAAGAAAAAGTTGCTGAAAAGTAGAAGTTTAGTCTAGGAAGTGATGGGTTCAAGTCTTCTCACAACAATCTTTACAACTTTCAGCTTCACCTCTTGAATTTATATTGCACTTCTTGATTGTGTTAAGTTGTAACAAAAAATAAAGAACTAGATGAACACCACAACAACCTTAAATATCACAACAACAACTTCTTAAAAAATATGACACAACATCACCAATTGTCAACAACAAGTCACAACATATGGTCAGCTTCAAGGCATCACAACTATGGTCAATATTTTAAGCTCAACTATAGATCTAGACACCTTTAGTGTTGGTGAAAAAGAAACCAACACTAGGAACACTCTAAACAAGAAAAATACTACAAGATTTAGTAAAAAAAAATAAGAAAATCTCGGCCCATACAACAACACAACACAATTTTCGGCCAAGAATACAAAGGTGGCAGATTTTTTTTATTTTTTTTTTGTAGTTTTCAAGTCTCAAGCCTAAGATTGATCTTGTTAGAACAAAATCAAAGATGTATTTGAAACCAAATGATGCACTACCAAGTCCACAGTAGAAGAATCCATCAACAACAACAAGATGAACAAGCTAACACAAGAACTACAAGATGAGCAACAAGGTGCTAGTGAATCGAAATAGTCCACACCCGGCTTCACTAGACTTCAAAATTACAATCTCAACAAGATGAAATATTACAAAGAGTAAAATGTTAACAACAAGAACAACAAATGGCAGGAACTATAGTGAATCAAAATCAGCCCCACACGGCTTCACTAAGTTACTGCAATAGTTTCAAGAGTATAAAAATGAAAGATAGTAACTTGACACAAAGAAATCCTAGAATCTATGAACCCTAACTTGAATAAAGGACCCAAAGATTTCAGCACCAAGTTCTTACTTAGACCAAGAAGAACTCATGAACCTCAAGATCTCAAGTTTCTAGCCAAGAAACAACACAAGTGTAACTACACTTTGTGGGACAGACTTCAGGTCTACTCTCGAGAAAAAAAAAAGAGAAATGTTCAATGTTACAAGACTTGTTGTTGTGAAATATGAAGTATCAACTAAGTTCCCTACTAGCATCTATTTATATTACACAAAAAATGAAGGACAAATGACCCTCCTACCCTTCGGTTATGGGGCGCCCTTGGAGTGTAATTTATTACACTTCAAGGCTCCTCTTCACACTTAAAAATATTTAAGCTCTTTGGCGGATCAAGTACCAATTCACACACAGCCATTTGCATAAACATGGCTTGTAGTTTTTGTAATTCCCGATCTTTGCTTCATGTGAATGGTCGAGAACGTATTGGACAGCTTTGGACACCTGTATCAACAGTACATTCATAGTATAACTTTGTGCATTCATAGGATAACTTTATTTTATTTAGTCACTTCATGCATAAATTCTGGGTTGGATTATCAAAATCATATATTTTCATTCTTTCGCAAATGGTCAAGATGCAAGCTACAATGATTGGAGATGAGGGCCCTGAGTCAGTGAGTAGGGCTCCTACTAGAGGTCGTGGTTGACCTAGGGGTGGAGGTCAGCCAAGAGCTGAATCCCCAGTTAGGTGTTTGGATAGGTACTGTTCCCTATATATTGTAATATCTCTTACATATATGGTAATTTTTCTTGCACCAGAGGTTCCTCCACCCAGCAATTAGTGAGCCAAGGGCCAACCCAGGCACCATCGAGGTTTATTTTTTTGTTATAGCTCAGAGATGACTTAGTTCATCTATTAGTGTTGGTTAGTGGTACACCTTCTGATGGTGCTAAGTATGCAGATTTTAGTGGAACAGATGCAAGGGCACAATCTATAGTTGTGGCTCTTAGAGTTAAAGTCCCTCTAGTGCTAGTAGTTTCTTAGTCTCTAGTCTCCCAGGAAGTTGTATCTGTTATGGTTTCAAGTGAGGATGTATTTGAGTTCTTGATTGATTGTGAGGATAGGCTTCATAATTTGGACCTAGTTGAGACTCGTGGGGTTGACTACACTAGCTTTCAGTTGGACTTTATAGATAGACATTTATGGAGAGGTTAGATTGATTCCGAGGTTTCCTCAGAGAAGGATGTTCTTTGCAAACATCGAGAGCATCTGTAAGATCAGTTCTCAAGATTTGTATAGGATTTTATGACTGTTTTAGAGTATAAGGCACAGTTCAATGATTTGTCTAGACATGCTGCTACTATCTTACAGACTGAGTATGAGTAGTTTTGTTAATGGGCTTAGACTTCCTCTTTATATGGCTACTTATAGTTTAGTTGCAGTTGGTAGGTCTTTTGAGGTTTCTGATTATTCCCAGGATATATAGAATATCATCACGAGGCCCAAGGGGGCAGCGATAAGAGACCACACCACCAAGGTAGTTTCAATGGCAACTGGAGTGGTTCACAGCTCAGAGACAGAGGTTCTCAGAGTAGGTACCAATCATGTAAGTCTTATATGCATCAGTGTTAGTCTAGTAGACCCGTTCATGCCATACTTTAGATTACAGGTGGGGTTCAACCCAACTATAGTGATTACAGTGGGTCGAGCAGCAACCAGTCTTTAAGAGGTACGCATTTTGGGTTTACTAGTTGAGATGGATATTCTGGATCAGCCGGATCTTTTAGATAGCATACAACATTTAGCTTGTGTAATGAGTGTGGGGATGTCCGCCATCACTCTAGAGAGTGCCCTCATCGTGGGGTAGTAATGCTTTTAATGTAAAGTATTCAGTCAATTTAGGCAGTGCAAACTCCAGCTTGAGATTAACCTAAGTACCTAACTCCTCTTGAAAAGGTTTACCAGAAATTAAAAGTGAACACTGAGCCTCTATTTCAGATAATAGACACAAGTAAACCCTTAAAGGCAAACTATCTCACGAGCATAGGCATGAGCTAACTTTTCAGCACACCATGAATCTAAATAGGGTTCAAATAGGCTTATTTGGTCAACCAATCCATGATGACCCAAATATTGTCAGAACTACGGGAAGTATAAGGCAACTCAGTCATGAAGTCCATAGTGATTGGTTCCCACTTCCATTTACGAATGAGTAACCTATAAAGTAAACCATCTTATCTTTGGTGCTCATCCTTAACTTCTTGACAATTATAATGCCCCGAGAGTATACCCTGGGTGTCACACGGTGCTTACAGTCCCGAGGGACCACAAGCTAACCCATGAGCTAGTACCTGTTGTGAGCACTGAATAACATAACCATAAATGTGGAAGAATAACGGATACGCCATAAGGTTTTAATAATTAAAACAAATGCTGAATTATGAATCTGAAGAAATAACTATCTGAGTCTGAATAAATACTAAAATCTAAGATAAACTGAAAAACTAACTGACATGTTAACTAAAGTCTTAATACTGAATAACTGACTGTATTGTTTGGAAACCTCTAAATTGAATAACTGTGAGTTAATGGGATAGGCCCCAACTAACTACTAGACTGAAAGCATGAAATAAAATAATTTATCCTCGAAATATAAGGACTCACCACTACTACTGCTGAGAGTCTGAGAAGTCTAAGCGCGATCCAGGAATTGGGTGTTAGAACGTGTGATATAGCACATCATACCGTAAGAATAAAGGTATGCGATCAGTACTTTGAATGTACTAGTATGCTAAATGAGGTAGGTTGATATGCATGGTTTCATGAACAGAAATGATAATTATCTGAATATACATGTAAAACATGGAGTACTAACTAGAATGCATGAAATTTGATAAATACTGAAGGTACGTGAAATCTATAGATACTGAGGATGCATGAACAAGCATATAACATGAACTGAATAAAATTTATTAACTGAAATACTGAGATAACTGATATCTGTATGCTTTGGTCAAACAATAGTAAGACTGAATGTCTGAACTGATTACTGGACTAATACTGTAACTGAGATTGTGACTGAGACTGTGGCTGAGACTGTGGGAGGTATCATCTAACCGACATACCCCAATCATAGCTAATTGGGGTCCAACCTGTAACCCCAATTAGAAGGGTGTTAATACCATGCAACGGGTACTGACGTTGGTTGTGTGGATCCACTATACTGATGTACTATCCCGAAGGACTAAGGGTGTCAATCCTGAACTGACGGGTGACCACTGCGAGATAGTCAAGCCTAAACTGATGGGTGAATTCTCATATCCTACGCTGGCTATGTTGTTCTGGAGTTTAGGGACTGCTACTAGAGACTCTACCTGTTTGATAGGGAGGCCGCAATTCCTACACTCGCTCGGTACTAAATCCTACTCCCAACTCAAAGACACTAAAATACTAGACTGTTTTGAGTTTAACTGACTGTTCTGATAATGCTCATAATATAATGTGAAGTTATTCTGAAGATACTGAAATGAGACTAAGTAAACAGCTATAGTTTTTGGGTATTCAATACCCCCAGGACTCAAAACAATAATAGTAAAACAACACTAAAGCTTGGAGGACATAGCATTAAGTTTTTTATTAAATATTCATTCTTGTAAGCATTTTATCAAACACTTGATATGCATGGTGTACATTAAGCATGAGAATTAGACCAAAACTTGTAGTAAAGCACAATTTCAACACCATTATCACAAATCATGAATTAAATCTATGGACAATAATATTTAAACATGTGGAGTGTAGTAATAGACATCAATTTCGCTAAAACATGGTATAGAACAAGATTCATGGAAATTCATGGTTTAATCATAATTTTAAATCAAGATAACTTGAAAAGATCATAAGTTTACAAGTTTAAATTAGATACTTCGACTCCATGGGGGAAAGGAACCCATGGATGAACATTTAACATACCTGGGTTAATGAACTTGAGAGGATTGATGATAATTCTAGAGATTTGGTCTTGAATTTGAGAGTTAGGGTTTCTTGTTCTTGAAAAGAGGATCATTAATTTTGAGAGGAATTGAATAAATGATGATTATTAAGGTCACTTAGGGGTTAAATCTCGTGTTTTGGGTTGATTAGGGCCATGGAAAAAGACCCAAATACCCCTAAACGAATTTAAAAAATCAAGCTGGAAACTGAAGATCCCGATTTTTGGCTTTGGCATGATGCGATGCAATCGCGTCAGGCTACTGGAAATTGATAATCCTCATTTTGTCCATTGGGGAAATGCGTAGCTATCATGCTAAGACTTTGGAATATTATTTTGGCCACCTCCGTGATGCGTCATTATCGCGGAGGCTCACTAGAAATTTCCAAATGTGAACTGGGTCCTTGGCACGACACGCCAATATCGTGGTCCTTTACTGAAAATTGACAATTGTCATTTAAACTGGATCCGCAATGTGCTAGTGACCAAAATGAAGGTGTTTAACGATTGAAACTTAAAATCGCCATAACTTCTTATCCAGTTATCGAATTTGGGTGAACTTTATATCGTTAGAAAGCTAATTGAATTTCTACGCAATGGCTAGCTATAAACTGAAAATAATGGGTATTTCAAAAAATTTATATATGAAGACTCAGGTATTGGGACTTAAATTATTCTAGGGAAATATGGGGTATTATAATATCTCCTCCTTGGGATCATTTGTCCTTGAATGAGACTGGTTATGCTGAGAAAAACTGATGGACTGAGCTTACCCACTAAACATGCATATCTCATGCATGGAATGCATGACTGAACTGATTTATAAATCCACGACTGACATGAACGTGATGTGCAAATGAAACTGAGCATGATAGAGAGTAATCTTAGGAAGATTAGTACCTTAAACTAAATCTAAATTCGTGGAGAAAAGATGAGGGTGCTTGGTCCGCATATCTGCTTCTGCATCCCAAGTGGCTCCCTCAACAAACTGATTCTGCCAAAGAACTTTGACTAGTAGAACTTCTTTGCTCCTTAGTCTACGAACTCGATGATCAAGAATTTTGATAGGAACTTCATCATAGGAAAGACTGTTCTAAAAATCTACGCTTTCTAGGGGAACAACTACAGCTGGATCACCAATACAATTCTTCGACAATGAGACACGGAACACTAGGTGTACTAAAGCTAGATCAGAAGGAAACTCAAGCTCGTATGCTACCTTTCCAAAATGACTGAGAATTCTGTAAGGACCGACATATCAAGGACTTAGTTTCCGTTAATTTCCAAATCTCTTTACCCCCTTCATGGGAGATATCCTTAGGTAAACAAAATTACCGACCTGAAACTCTAGATCTTTTCTTCTCACATCGGCATACAATTTTTGTCAGCTCTGGGCTGCCCTAAGCCTTTCTCTGATCAACTGAACCTTCTCTAAGGCATCAAACACTAAGTCAGGCCCTAATACTGTGGCCTCACCCACTTCAAACCAACCAATCATATATCTACATCTCCTACTATAGAGAGCTTCAAACGGAGCCATCTGAATACTAAAATGATAGTTGTTATTATAAGAAAATTCAATGAAAGACAAGTGGTCATCCCAACTACCTTTAAAATCAACTACGCATACTCTCAGCATATCCTCAACAGACTAATGGTCTTTTCTGTCTTACCGTCTGTCTGATGGTGGAAGGCTACACTGAGGTGGACTTGGGTACCAATACCTTTTTGGAATGCTTTACAGAAATGAAAGGTAAATTAGGTACCTCTATCTGAGATGATAGATAAGGGAATACCGTGCAACCTAACCAACTCTCTAAGATAGAGTTTGTCATAGTCCTCGACTGAATAAGAGGTATGGACTGGAAAGAAATGAGTTGATTTTGGTCATCCTGTCTACGATGACCCAAATAGAATCATGTTGATAATAGGTACGGGGAAAACCCATTACAAAATCCATGTACACTTCCTGTCACTTCCATGTGGGAATAATGAACTCCTGCATGGACCCACTAGTCTTCTGGTGCTCAATCTTAACTTGCTGGCATGTAGAGAACTTAGCCACAAACTCTGCAATATCCCTCTTCATCCCACTCCACTAATAGATCTCCCACAAATCGCGGTACATCTTAGTGGCCCCTGGATGAATAGAGCGACACGCACCAAGCTCTTCTGCAAGAATTCATTGCCTCAAGTCATCTACACCAGGCACACATAGCCAACCCTAACAACACAACAAACCATCTCTCCCTTGGGAGAAAACCTCCACTTCCTAATCTCTGACTGGTTCTTTCAACTTAACTAGACTAAGATCTCTATCCTGCTTTTCCTTCACCTCGGAAACTAGAGATGATTCTGAGCTACTCTGCACCCATACACTATCTTCTCATGAATCGACTAAGCGGACACCTAGTCGGGAAAGATGATCTTACCATCCTCAACATGAGCAACACTACCCATAGACAATCTACTGAGAGAATCAGCCACTATATTGGCCTTTCTCGGATGATACAGAACAATCATGTCATAATTTTTTAATAACTCTAACCATCTTCTCTGACGCAAATTCAAGTATTTTTGAGAGAAGACATACTGCAAGCTTTTGTGATCTATGAACACATCAACATGCACCCCCATACAAGTAATGCCTTCAAATCTTTAAGGAAAACACTACAGCTGCTAGCTCGAGATCATGAGTCAGATAATTCTTCTCATGGGGCTTAAGTTGTATAGAGGCATAGGCTATAACCTTACCTCTCTACATGAGGATGCAACCCAAACCTACTCTGGATGCATCACAGTACACAACAAACCCATCTGAATCATCTGGCAAAGTAAGAACTGAGGTTGAGGTGAGTCTAGCCTTCAACTGTTGAAAATTTTTATCACAGGAATCTGACCACTGGAACTTAACTTTCTTCTAAGTCAATCTGGACATGGGGGATTTAATAGAAGAAAACCCTTCAACAACCCAACGGTAATAGCCATCTAAACCCAAGAAACTCCTAATATTTGATATAGAGATGGTTCTAGGCTAGTTTCTTACCGCCTTGGTCTTTTGAGGATCAACTCTAATGCCATTACCAGAAATAATATGGCCAAGGAAAGCTACTAATCTTAGCTATAATTCAAACTTTCTAAATTTAGTGAATAATTGGGAAGGTCTAAGAGTCTACAATACTATCCTGAGGTGATCTGCATGATCATTTTTGCTATGGGAGTAAACAAGAATATCATTAATGAAGACTATAATAAACATGTCTAAGTACTAGTTGAACACTCGATTTATCAATTCCATGAAGGTTGTTGGAGTATTCGTGAGTCCAAAGGACATGACTATAAATTCGAAGTGACCATACCTAGTTTGGAAATTTATTTTTGGAATGTCACATTCCCTGTCCCTGAGCTGATAATAGCCTGATCTGAGGTCTATCTTGGAAAAGTAGCTGGCACCCTGAAGTTTCTCAAATAAGTCATCGATTTTTGAAAGTGGATATTTATACTTGACTATGACTTTGTTCAACTGCCGGTAGTCTAAGCACATTCTGAGAGAACCATCTTTCTTATGCACGAATAGAACTGGTGTGCCCTTCGGGGAGATGTTGGGTCTGATGTTTCCCTTATCTAGGAGATCCTTCAATTGTTCTTTCAATTATTTGAGTTTAGCTAGAGCCATTATGTATGGCAGAATAGATATAGGCTAAGTATCTAGAAGAAGGTCTATTCTGAAGTCGATTTCCCTTTTGGGAGAAACTCCAGGAAGATCTTCAGGGAACATATTTGGAAATTCCCTGACTACTGAAACCGATTCAAGAGATGGAGTTTCTAAGCTAGATTCATTGACTCATACAAAATGATAGACACATCCCTTGGATATCATTTTTCTCGCTCTACGGTATGAAATCAACTGACCCTTAAGCATTGTGGTACTACCCCTCTATTCAAGGACTGGTTTATTTGGAACTGAAAAAAACCTATTCTGTTTCTACAATCAACTGAGGCATAGAATGAGTGGAGCCAATCCATGCCGAGAATGACATCAAAATCCATCATCTCTAACTCCACGAGATCAACTGAAGTAACTTTCTGAGATATTATGATTGGACAGTTCCTGTATACCTGCCTGGCTATAATGGAAACACCTACTGAAGTGGACACTGAAAAGGGAGCTGCTAGAGTTTTAGGACTGACTCTGAAATTGATAGCTATATATGGAGTTACAAAATAAAGAGAAGCTCCAGGTTCTAGTAAAGCATAAACATGTAAGTGAAAGACCTGTAACATACCAGTAACTATGTCAGGAGAATTTTTCTGATCTTAGCGGAACTGAAGAGCATATAATCTATTCGAACTTTGACCACTGGTAGCACTGGAAGTGGCACCCTGCTGAGTTTGGCAACCGGATGGAACTGACGACTGATGGGACTGGCCCTATTGGCGCAAATCCCTACCTTTCTGAGAAAATACCCGATATTCCTGAATTCGATGGCCTGGCTTGCCACATCCAAAGCACACATCACTGTCCGCGCTATACTTACCTTGATGGTGTCTGCCATATTTCTGACAAAGAGGATTCGTACGGGCACTGTTAATACTGCATAGGACTTAGAGCTTGCTTCCCTATCCCGATTATCATTTCTGAATTTGGGTACGGGAGCACTGGCTGAAGAGGGTGTTGGGGATGAAGACATTTGATAAAACTGAGGACAGTTACCACCCTCTAACCTTGGCTGACTAAAATTAAAACTACCCTTCCTAGATCTCCTGATCCTCCAGATCTTTCCTTAATCTTCTGCTCCTCAATTTGTTGAGAATGGACCATCAACCTAGACAAGTCCATCTCCCTAATTAGCATTGCAGTCCTGCACTCTTTGACCACACTATTAGATATGCCAGACATAAACTTACTCATCTTGGACCTGTTGTCAGCTACCACATAAGGAGCATATCTAGCAAACTGAATAAACTTGAGGGAATACTCCTACACGCTCATACTGCCCAACCTCAAGTTAATAAATTCTAACACCTTGGCCTCCCTCAACTCTAATGGGAAGAATCTGTCTAAGAAAGTTATTGAAAACTCTTCCCATTCTACAGGCCCTGCATCAACACCCCTATCAACTTTCCACTACTTAAACCAAGTATGGGCTACATCCTGCAACCGATATAAAACTAACTTAGCACTCTCACTGGATGTCACCCTCATAGCATCCATTACCTTTTGAACCATATCTAAGTTGTAGATCCTTTTCAGACTTGGATCTCTTGAAATAAGAAAGATTCATTCAAGTGAAGTATCAAATTTTGGTTGCAACAGTATTGGCCACTGGGTTGTCCAGAACAGCAGCTAGCCTTTTATTCTGAGCTTCTATAGAGTTCTCTAGAGTGGTGAACGCAGCTCTGAATTCTGCATGAGAGACATGTTCGTCCAGAGGATCTGCCTGGATGGGCGGAGGTTCTATATGGTTTCCTGTTCTTCTTCCGTTCTTCTGGGGAAGCATGTTTTATAAATGGAAGGAAGAAATGGATTAGACTAAGAGTTTAACTTGAGCTCATGCTCACTCACGTGACATGATTACTAAAATAAGGGAAACTTTTCCTAAACTCCTTATAGCCTCTCATCCATAAGTGTGGCGCACTACACACCCATGCACAAGACTCTACTTGACGCAGCTTTCAGACTTCTAAGGACACTTTAAAACCTTAGGCGCTAATACCAAGTTTGTAACGCCCTGAGAGTACACCCTAGGTGTCACACGGTGCTTACCATCCCGAGGGACCACAAGCTAACCTATGAGATGGTACCTGTTGTGAGCACTGAATAATATTACAATAAATACGAAAGAATAACTGATACACGATAAGGTTTTAATAACTGAAACAAATACTGAATTATGAATCTGAAGAAATAACTATTTGAGTTTGAATAAATACTAAAATATGAGATAAACTGAATAACTAACTGGCATGTCAACTGAAGTCTAAATACTAAATAACTGATTGTAGTATCTGAAAGCCTCTAAACTGAATAATTGTGAGTTGATGGGACAGGACCCAACTAACAACTAGACTGAAAGCATGAAATAAAATAATCCATCCTTTAAATATGAGGACTCACCACTGCTACTGCTGAGATTCTGAGAAGTCTAAGCGTGATCTGGGAACTGGGCATTAGAACCTATGATATAATACATCATAGTACAAGAAAACGGTATGCGATCAGTACTTTGAATGTACTAGTATGCTAAATGAGGTAGGCTGATATGCATGGTTTCATGAATAGGAATAATAATTATCTGAATATACATGTAATACATGGAGTACTGACTAGAATGCCTAAAAGTTGGTAAATACTTAAGGTACGTGAAATATGTAGATACTGAGAATACATGACCAAGCATATAACATAAACTGAATAAAATATGTAAACTAAAATATTAAGATAAATGATATCTATATGCTTTGGTCAAACAACACTAAGAATGAATGTCTGAACTGATTACTGGACTAAGACTGTAACTGTGACTGTGACTAAGACTGTGACTGAGACTGTGGCTGAGATTGTGGGAGGTATTATCTAACTGACATGCCCCAATCTGAGCTAATTGGGGTCCAACCTATAATCCTAGTTGGAAGAGTGTTAATACTGTGTCACAGGTACTAACGCTGGCTGTGTGGATCTACTATCCTGATGTACTGTCCCGAAGGACTAAGGGTGTCAAGCCTGAACTGGCGGGTGACCTCTGTGAGATAGTCAAGCCTAAACTGATGGGTGAATTCTCATATGCTACACTGGCTACGTAGTTCTAGAGTTTAGGGACTGCTACTAGCAACTTTGCCTATCTGACGGAGAAGCTGCCATCCCTACACTCACTCGGTGCTAAATCCTACTCCCAACTGAAAGACACTAAAATACTAGACTGTTCTAAGTTTAACTGACTGTTCTTATAATGCTCATAATATAATGTGAAGTTATTCTGAAGATACTGAAATGAGACTAAGTAAACAACTATAGTTTTTGGGTATTCAATACCCCTAGGACTCAAAACAATAATAGTAAAATGACAATAAATCTTGGAGGACATAGTATGAAGGCTTTTATTAAATATTCATTCTTGTAAGCATTTTATCAAACACTTGATATGCATGGTGTACATTAAGTATGAGAATTAGACCAAAACTTGTAGTAAAACACAATGTCAACACCATTATCACAAATCATGAATTAAATCAGTGGACAATAATATTTAAACATATGGAGTGTAGTAATAGACATCAATTTCGCTAAAACATGGTATAGAACAAGATTCATGGAAATTCATGGTTTAATCATAATTTTAAAATCAAGATAACTTGAAAAGATCATAATTTTACAAATTTAAATTGGATACTTGGACTCCATGGGGGAAACGAACCCATGGACGAACATTTAACATACTTGGGTTAATGAATTTGAGAGGATTGATGGTGAGTTCTTGATATTTGGCCTTGAATTTGAGAGCTAGGGTTTCTTGTTCTTGAGAAGAGGATCTTTAATTTTGAGAGAATTAAATAAATGATGATTATTTAGATCACTTAGGGGTTAAATCTCGTGTTTTAGGCTGATTAGGGCCGTGGAAAAAGACCTAAATACCTCTTAATGAATTTAAAAACTCAGGCTGGAAACTGAAGATCCTGATTTTTGGCTCCGGCGCGACGCGGTGTAATCACGTTGGGCTACTAGAAATCAACAATCCTCATTTTTTCCATTAGTGCGACGCGAAGCTATCGTGCTAATACTTTGGAATGCCATTTTGGCCACCTCCACGATGGTCCATTATCGCGGAGGCTCACTGGAAATTGCCAAATATGAACTGAGTCCTTAGCGCGACACGCTAATATAGTGCTCCCTTACTGGAAATTGAAAATTTTCATTTAGACTGGATCCACGATGTGCTAGTGACCAAAATGATGGTGTTTAATGACTGAAACTTAAAATTGCCATAACTTCTTACCTGGTTATTGGATTTGGGCGAATTTTATTTCATTGGAAAGCTAATTGAATTTCCTATGCAATGGCTGGCTCTAAACTAAAAAATAATGGGTATTTCATAAATTTTATATATGAATACTCATGTATTGGGACTTAAATTATGCTAGGGAAATATAGGGTATTACAACAACATACACAATGAGCTATCAATTCCGTCATATCCTTGTTCATACCACCCCACCTAGAAATCCGCTTCAAATCATGCTACATTTTGATCATACTTGTATGGACAAAATATCTAGAACTGTGTGCCTTCTCTAAAATCAATATCACCCATCCACCAACTCTCATTACACAAAATAGGCCTCCAATACTCAAACTCCATCAGAATCAAGAAAAGCTTCATAATCCTTTCCACTCAACACCTTATGTCGAATCAACCTCAAACCCTCATCATTAAACTGAAGAGCTCAAATCTACTCCATCAAGGAATATCTAAAATTAACAAAGGATAATACACACTTTACGTGTCAAAATATCAAGCCTAACCATCTTGTTATCTAAGGAATATAAATCTAAGGCTAAAGTCCACACTTGGGTCATAAGATTAGCAAAAATCCCCATACTAGTCGCATTTCTGTTCAAGACATCCGCAACCACACTAATCTTGCTCGGATGATACAAAATAGTGATGTCGTAATCCTTAAGAAATTCAAGTTAATGTTGCTTTCTCATATTAAAATCCCGCTATCTTATGAAGTACTGAAGGCTATAATGGTCCAAGAAAATCTCGCAAGGAATTCCATATAAGTAGTGATGCCAAAACTTCAACACAAACACTATGGCTGCCAACTCCAAATCATGGGTAGGATTATTTTTTCATGAGTCTTCAACAAACAAGAGGTATAAGCAATCACCTTGCCCTTTTGCATCAACACCACACCCAAACAAACACTAGAAGCATAAGAAAACACAGTAAAACCCACACCCTTCTTGCGAAAAGTCAGGATAGTAGTTGAAGTCAAGAACTCTTTGATCTTTTGAAAGCTCTCCTCATATGCATCCAACCACTGAAAACCCACCTTTTTAGTCAACTTGATCAAAGGATCCTCAATAGACAAGAAATCCCCTAAAAATGCCGATAATAAACCACTAAACCAACGAAACTCTTAATCTCAATAGGAGAAGTATGTCTAAACCAATCATAAATTGTCGTTATCTTGGCTGGATCAATCATAATACCATCCTCGATTACCATATGACCCAAGAAAGATATAGAATCCAATTAAAACTCACACATTAGAAAACTTAGCATACAACTTCTCATCACGTAACTTCTGAAGTACAATCTTGAAATACTTCACATGGTCGGCCTCACTCTTGGAGTAAACCAAGATGTCAACAATAAATACAATCATAAAGGAGTTGAGATATTGTAAAAATATTTGGTTCATCAACTCCATGAATACATCAAGGGCATTGGTTAACCCAAATAACGTGACCAAGAACTCATAATGGCTATATCGAGTCTGAAATGGCTATATCGAGTCTGAAAAGATATCTTTGAAATATCCAAAGATCTAATCTTCAAATGGTGATATCAAATCTCAAATCAATCTTGGAAAATACCAAAGCTCCTTGAAGCTTGTCAAGAAGATCATCAATGTGAGGAACAGGATACTTGTTCTTCACCATCACTTTGTTTAACTTCCTTTAATAAAAACACATACGCATAGAACCATCCTTCTTTTTCATGAACAATATTGTATCACCCCAACGAGATACACTAGGTCTAGTGAACCCCTTACCCAATAAATTCTGCAACTTCTCCTTCAACTCTTTTAACTCTGTCGGGGCCATCTTATAAAGAGGAATAGAACTTGTCTTGGTGCCTAGCTCCTTATCAGTAGAGAAATCAATATCACAATCCAAAGGCATACCAACTAAATTCGTATAAAATATATTCATGAACTCATGAAGACCCAAATAGAATTCATAAAAGGTTGTGAGGCAACACTAGTATTAAGAACATGAGATAAATAAGTAAACACCCACTCTCAATCATGCAACGAGCACAAAGAAAAGATTAACATACTTTGGACCCAAATTAAGCATACCCATCCATACTAACCTCACCACACCCAGCATAGGTATGGTCACGGTCTTGGCATAACTGTCCAGAATAGTATGATAAGGAGCTAACCAATCCATAGCCAAAATAACATCAAAATCTATCATATCTATGATAATCAAGTCTACCCAAGTCTCACGGTCTGCAAATATAACCAAAAAATATTAGTAAACACAATCCAACACTAAAGAATCACCTATAGGGGTAGAAACATGAAGAGACATCACAAGAGGCTCACAAGAAACATCAAAACCAGAAGCAAAATATGTAGACATATAGGAGAATATAGATCAAAAACAAATACACGAAACCAGATCTATAGCGAATTAGGATGATACCTATAATAATAGCATTAGAGGCCTTTGCCTTAGATCAAGCAGGTAAAGGTGCACAAATTGGTTAGCCCCGCGACCACCACCATGAGCACCTCTTCCTTTACTTCAAGCACCTCTTGTACCACCCCTACTACTCTGTGAACCACCTCTTAAAGTATATATAGGAGTAGGTATAAAAATATACCAAGGAAAATCCTTAGCCACATGGCCAAACACTTCACATACAAAATATCCCCTATGACTCAACACAATATAAAGAGGTGCAATTGAACTAGAACGACCATCGTGTCCTGATGTGTGTCTACCTAAATTCATTAAACCTAAAGGTCTACCACCTAATCCCTATAAAGCAACCTAAACTATCTTACCATGATAACTATGAGAACCTCTACTTGAGAAATCTCTACCTCAGGAGTCGTGCCCACTAAACTCACCATGATGACAGACCTTCTTAGTTCTTACCTATGTAGCATGATAGACTCGGTCATCTTGGAATGCTCAACAATACTCTAGCAAAAAGCCCCAAAAACTACCTTATGAGTTATAGTGAACTGATAAGCACCATCTAACTACTTCATAAATTTTTAATCCTCGCAAACTTGGTCGAGATATTAGTGATTGAACATCTGGATAAAATATGAAAATGATCCTCATACTCAGCAATAGTCATGGATCCCTGCTCTAAGTGATCGAACTCATCACGCATCTGATCCCTCAAGCTTTAGGATATAAATCTCTCTAAGAAGGCGTTGAAAAATCGAGTCCAAGTTCTAGCAGACAAACCCACAGGTCTACAACTAGAAAACAACCTCTACTAATCCCAATCTATATTTGCCAAAAAATAGGTAGTTTAAGCAACTCCATGAGACTCAAAGGATTGAATATTACGAAACTTCTCTGGGAAATGAGTTAGAAACTCATAGACTTCCTTGCCAATAAGACCATTAAACTTGGACGGACCCAAGTGTATAAACCTCTCAAACCTATTTTGATCATTAGAAAACATAATTGTACATTAAGCAACTAGAGAAATAGTAAGTCTGGTAGGATGAGAGTCCACACATGGGGGCAACATAGATAAAGGTTGTGCACCTAAATTAGGAATACCATAAATTAGATACTGGCACAAAAGGTGGAGCACTACTAAAAGTCTGAGGAATGCCACAAGTAGACACTAGTATAGATAATAGAACCATACTCTAAGTCAAAGAAATCCCATAAGTAGACATCGGCACTGATGGTGGTACAGTACTTATAACCAGAGAAACACCAGGTGCACTCAAGGGAAAACCTTCCAAATGAGTCAATAACTATATTAACAAATCTCACTAAAGTGGGGTAGTTGTAACTCCCCAAGATCCTATCCCAAGACGTCACACGGTGCTTAAGGTCACACGCGGTCTCAAGCTAACCCTCTGAGCCTGTCATCACTTTTATAACTCACTATGACAATAATTAAGTTGTAATAAGGAAGAATAGTCATATCATAAACATACGGGAATATGAAGAGATATTATCTTGTACAATCAAAATACTAAAGTTCTGTACATATTGGTACTCTAGTCTGACAAAGCCTCTACTACATAAGACTGAGGAGTCATTGGGACAGATCCCCAACTAACTCGTACTGAACTGGGAATAAATAACCCTCTACTATCAAGAAAAAAATTAGGGACATAGGTCCTCGAACCATGAGGACTCACCAACTGTACGAATGTAAATGGAGGTACTTGAAGATCACTGTCATTGCTGAGACTGATAACCTAAACCTACATCATGAGAAAATGTAGAACACAGAAGAGTATGGGAATCAGTACTTAGGAATATACTGAGTATGTGGGGGTGGATGCAACATTTTAAATAATATCATAAATGTATAAGAAAATCATGTATGCTGACAATAATACCTCCCTTCTCTTGAATTATCTGAAACATTATTCCCATAAGTCATCAGTAATAACACATGCTTCATAAATCTCATAAATCATTTAACTCAACTCAAACTCTTTGACTCATGACTTAGAGTGACTCGGTAACTCAAGGTACTGAGATCATTAAGGAAGGTGGAGTTTCTTATAACCGACATAACTACACCATGTGAGCCATATGGAGTCCAATGTTTTGCAATCCTAAGAAGAGAACCCCACATTGGCGGGGGTGTTATACTCTTGCCAAGGAGTACAACCTCAATTTCTCAATCACAGTCCCATACTCGACCTCTGGCCTACAATCATCAATATCAATCCTACGGTGGCATGTAGTTTAGGGAAAATGCCACTTTTCTCGCTCGGTGCTAAATACTCCTCCCAGACTCAGCTCATAATGCGTTAGGAAATCCACCTTAATCAATATCAACTCATGGGTCTATTATAAAGACCATAACATAAATTTATATCTCTTCTATAAATCATAAACATCTTGTGGACTCCTAACTCGACTCAACTCAACACAATCTTTCTCAACATCAAGTGCATTTGCTTATCAAATCATTTCAAATATCAAAAGTTTCAAGGAAACATCATAGGACTCATTCTTGACTCTCAATTTCAATATCAATATGTATTCAATAATCAACTTCTCATGGAAGGCTTAAATCATGACACTTATCTCAACTCATTCGGAAATCATCAATTCATAATAAGAATATTCAACTCATAGCATAAATCCTCAATTCAACAAATATGATGGTAAATATATCATTATATCAAACTTAATCAACTCAAATCTCATAAATCATTAATAGAGAATTTTGGGTGTAATCCCACTTTGCAAATTCATGTAAATCAATAATCGAAATTAAATCTTTAGGCACAAGAATGCAAGGAGTGTTCTTGTTCAAACCTTACAAACCTTGATTATGGATTGGAATAAAGAAACTTGTTATAGACTCCTTTTCCACTTCTTGAGCTAGGGTTCTTGATGTTTTTGACTTGGGTACCTTGAATCTTGAACCAATTTGTGAAATATATGGTTGGATTCTTGAAGTTCTTGGAAGATTTAGATTGGATTTTGAGAGAGAAACCCTAGTATTTTTTATGAAATGGAAGAAGAATGAAGTTTTCATCTTTACTTGAATATATATAGAAGGGCAAAATGGGTGGAAAACACCAAAATACCCTTTTAAAAATGCCCCTTAATTGCTGAAAAAAATGGCTGACGACATCCGTGACAGGCCATCAGACCCGTGATAGGCCGTCACGAAATGTCATCACAAAAGGGTCGAATTTTTTATTTTCTGCCTAAGGCTGATGATGTCATCAGAAATGTCATCACTGACGTTGTCAAAAATGGCATAAAAAACGTGACAGCCTGTCAGAAACGTCGTCAGCCTTTTCCAGATTGATATGCTGGTGTAAAATGGGTATAACTCTTTGCTCCGATATCGGATTTTGGCAAAATTTGTATCGTTGAAAAGATAATTCAATTATATATCTGTTGATTGGTCATGAGATCAAAATTTCCAAGTATAATGAGAGATATTCTCTTTTGAAGTTTACTATACGAATATCCTTCCCAAGAATTCAATCGGTAAGGAATGTTTTGATTCACCCAATTGTTAGGACATCTTTAAGGCCTTAATACACACCATCATTGATTAGAAAACAACCCAAAACATCATAATTTATTTCTCATGAGCTTGATTCATGGTTGCGCTATTGGTTAGAGTATCGGGGTATTAGAATATCTCCCCCTTGGAAACATTCATCCTTCAATGTTGCTAGATAGGCGAAGAACAAGAGAAAATGAGGACATATAGCTGGAAAAACTCACTAAAAGGGTTTACTTCACTCTAAACTTTTGAGTACTTCAGAAAATGCATGAATCATAGAGAGAATAACAATATAGCTGAATACACTGGATTAGAAGGAAACTGGATTAAGAAAGAATAGTACCTTAGGCTTGATTTGAACTCGCAGAGAAGAGATGAGGGTATCTGGTTCGCATATCTGCCTCTGCTTCCCAAGTATCACCCTCGATTGATTGATTTCGCCACAGAACTTTGACCAAGGGAACTTCTTTATTTCTTAGTCTACGAACTTGATAATCTAGGATTTCAACCAGAACCTCATCATACGAAAGGCTATCCTGAACACCAAAACTTTCTGACGGATCAACAATAACAAAATCACCAATGTACTTCTTGAGCATAGAAACGTGAAAGACCGGATGGACAGTTGACAACTCGGCAGGAAATTCAATCTTGTAAGCTTCTTTCCCAACACGATTCAAAACTCTATAAGGGACAATGTATCGGGGACTAAGATTCCATTTCTTATCAAATCTTTTCACCCTCTTCATGGGTGAAATATTCAAGTACACCAGATTGTTAACCTCAAACTCAAGAGCTCTTCTTCTCATATCTTCATATGACTTCTGACGACTCTGGACTGTCTTCAACCTTTCCCAAATCAGCTTAACTTTCTCCATAGCCTCAAACACAACATCAGGTCTACTCACAGCGACTTCACCTACTTCAAACCAACCTATGGGTGATCTACATCGCCTTTCATATAAAGCATCAAATGGAGCCATCCCAATGCTAGCATAAAAACTATTGTTGTAAGCAAATTCAATCAATGGAAAATGTTCATCCCAACTCCCTTTGAAATTGAGAACACATGACCTCAACATATCCTCCAAGGTATGGATGGTCCTCTTAGCCTGACCATCAGTCTGCGGATGAAAAGTGGAGCTCAGATGAACTTGGGTACCGAGACCCTTCTGAAAATCCCTCCAAAAAAGAGAAGTAAATTGAGTACCCCTGTCGGAGATAATAGACAAAGGAACTCCATGCAACCTGACTAACTCTCAAAGGTACAACATAGCATAGTCCTCAGCGGTGAAATATATATGCACTGGAAAGAAATACGCGGACTTAGTCAACCTGTCTACAACGACCCAAATCGAATCATGATGACGTCGAGAAGGAGGTAAACCAGTCACAAAATCTATATTTACTTCCTCCCACTTCCAAGTAGGAATACTGAATTCTTTCATCATTCCACCGGGTCGTTGGTATTCTATCATAACCTGTTGGCAAGTTGTACACTTCTCTACGAATTTTGCTATATCCTTTTTCATACCATTCCACCAATAGATTTCTCACAAATCATGGTACATCTTGGTAACACCGAGATGAATAGAATATCGCGCTCCATGCGCTTCAACCATAATTCTCTTCCTCAAATCTTCAATATCAGGCACACATAATCTATTCTAAAATCTCAATACACCATATCCCCCTTGAGAGAAAACCTCCACCTTTTAGTCTGTAACTGACTCCTTCAGTCTGACCAAACTAGGATCCATATCTTGCTTCTCCTTTACTTCCGAAACTAGAGAAGACTCGGAACTACTCTGGACCCAAACATTACCTTCAGCTAAATCAAGCAATCTAACTCTCAACTTAGCCAGACGATGAACCTCACGAGCTAACTCCTTTCTATCTTCCTCGACCTTTGCTACACTACCCATACACGACCTGTTAAGGGCATCTGCCACTACATTGGCCTTGCCCGGGTGATACAGCACATGCATATCATAGTTCTTTAACAATTCTAACCATCGCCTCTAATGAAGATTAAACTCTCTCTGAGTAAACACATACTGCAAACTCTTGTGATCCGTAAATACATCAACATGAATACCATACAAATAGTTTCTCCAGATTTTCAAGGAAAAAATCACTGCAGCTAACTCGAGGTCATGGTTCGGGTAGTTCTTCTCATGCGGTTTCAACTATCTGGAGGCGTAGGATATAACCTTACCTTTCTGCATCAACACGCAACCCAACCCAACTCTAGAAGCATCACAGTACACAATAAAATCATCTACACCATTTGGAAGGGTCAACACAGGGGCCGAAGTAAGTTGAGTCTTCAACTCCTAAAAACTCTTCTCAGAAGCATCAGACCACAAGAATTTAACTTTCTTTTGGGTCAACCGAGTCAAAAGAGAAGCAATATAAGAGAAACCCTCAATAAAACGACGGTAATAGCCAGCTAGACCCAAGAAACTCCTAATATCAGACGGGGAAATAGGTCTAGGCCAATCTTTCACAGGTTCTATCTTTTGAGGATCAACTCGAATACCTTCAAAAGAAATAATATAACCCAAAAAAGCAACTGACCTTAGCCAAAACTCGCACTTGCTAAATTTGGCAAATAGTTGATGATCTCTAAGGGTTTGTAAGACTATTCGGAGATGATCTGCATGGTCGTTCTCACTTTGAGAGTATACAAGAATATCATCTATGAACACAATAACAAACATATTCAGGTACTGTCTGAACACCCAATTCATAAGGTCCATAAAATCTACTGGGGCATTTTTTAGCCCGAAGGACATGACTAAGAACTCAAAATAACCATATCGGGTGCGAAAACCTGTCTTTGGAATATCACACTCCCTAACTTTAAGCTGGTGATAATCGGATCTCAAGTCTATTTTCGAGAAATAACTGGCACCTTATAGTTGATCAAACAGGTCATCAATTCTAGAAAGACGGTACTTGTTCTTGACTGTGACCTTGTTAAACTAATGATAGTCAATGCACATTCGCAATGAACCATCTTTCTTTCACACGAACAGAACGGGTGCACCCCAAGAAGATATGCTAGGCATTATGAAACCCTTATCTAGAAGATCTTTGAGTTGCTCTTTCAAATCCTTAAGTTCTACGGGGGACATAAGATAAGGAGGAATAGAAATAGGTTGCGTGTTGGGGGAGAAGATCAATTTAAAATTCTATCTCTCTATCGAGAGGTACCCCTGGGAGATCTTCTAGAAAAACATCACTAAACTCATTAACAATGTTAATCAATTGAATGGTCGGAGTCTTGAACTTAGTATCTTTAACTCGAACCAAATGATAGATGCAACCTTGGATATCAATTTCCTAGCTTTAAGATAGGATATGAAATGACTCCTGGGAAATACAGAATTTCCGAACCACTCAAAGGCTAGCTCATTGGGAAACTGGAACTTGACTACACGGCTACGACAGTCTATAGATGCATAACAAGATTGAAGCCAATCCATACCCAGAATAATGTCAAAATCAACCATGTCTAGCTCAATCAAATCTGCAAACGTTACTCTGTGAAGGACAGTGATAAGATACTTCTTATTTACTTGCTTAGCAATAACTGGTTAACCTGCTGAAGTAGAAACTACAAAAGGCTCAGGAATCTTTTCAGCATTGATCTCAAAATTCACAGACACTAACAGAGTCACATAAGAAATACTTGACCCAGGATCCATCAACACATACATATCAAAATAAAATACACGGAGCATACCAGTAAGAACATCTGGTGAATCCTTCTGCTCCTGGTGGGGTGGTATAGCATAAAAGAGATTTTGGTGCTGACCACCGGCAGTACTAGATGAGGCATCCTGGGGAGGAATAGGACGAACCAAAGGGGTTGGAGAACTAATAGCCTGACTCTGGGGACGAACATCACGGCTCCCTTGTCTAGCATATTGGCAATCCCTGAATTTGTGGCCCAACTTACCGCAACCAAAGCAACCCCTCTGACCGACTAAGCACTCACTAGGATGGTCCCTACCTCACTATGAACATGGGAGAGGACGAGGTCTGTTACTCATACTATCCTGAGATCTGGACACAGTAGGTCTATTACCCTACTCCTGTCTGACTTTGGATGCGGGAGCACTAGCTGATGATGGTGCTGGCACAAAAAATCAGCTCTGAAACTGAGGGCGGATCCCTCCAGAAAATCTACTCTAACTCTACCCTTGTTGCTCTGATTTGTCTCTCTTATTCCCTCTCTCTCTCTCTCTCTCGTTTTTACCTTGTTTGCTTCAATTTGTTGAGCATGTATCATTAATCTAGAAAGATCCATATCCCTATTGAGCATAGAGGACCTACACTCTTTCACAACATAACTTAATACGCCAGTCAAAAACTTACTCATACTGGTCCTGGAATCAGCCATCATACCGGGAGCATACTTAGACAACTAGTTGAATTTAAGACAATACTTCTTAACTGACATGGAGCCTTGTCTCAAGTTCATAAATTCTTTTAGTTTTGCTTCCCTCATCTCTAGGGGAAAGAATCGGTCTAAGAACGCATCCTGGAACAACTGCCAAGTCATGGGAGCGGCATCATCCCCTTTACTCTTCCTTCATAACTCTACCCAATCATAAGCAACATCTTTCAAGCGATAGGAAGCTAGCTCCACACTTTCTTCCTCCGTTACATGCATAATTTGGGTGATATTTTTCACCTCATCAAGATACATCTGGGGGTCTTCACCTGCCCTTGACCCATAAAACTCTGGCGGATTCATCCGCATAAAATCCCGAACTTGAGCTGCTGCAGAATTACCTTTCACTGGACGTGGTACAACGGCCTGAACATTGGACTGAGCATTGGCGGTAACTTCCTGGGCTAGCGCCTGAAAAGTTGCCCGAAATTCGGCAAGAGTCACCGTCTCATTTAAAGGATCAACGGGTTAAGGTCGTTCATTGTTTCTGCGAGCTCTACAAGGAGGCATTTTCTGTCATAAGAAAGCACGAATTAATAGTAGAGAGAAACAGTCGTAGGCAAGAAAGACTTCTGAAAGAGAGAAATGACTTTTCCTAAAACGTCTCGTAGCCTCTTTCTCATAGATGTGGTAAGCTACATACCGATGATCAAGACTCTACGTAACGCGGCTTTCCAGACTCCCTGGGACTCTTTTAAACCTTAGGCTCTGATACCAAGCTTGTAACGCCCCAAGATCCCATCCCAAGACGTCAAACAGTGCTTAAGGCCACAGGCGACCTCAAGCTAACCCTCTGAGCCTGTCATCACTTCTATAACTCACTATGACAATAATCAAGTTGTAATAAAGAAGAATAGCCATGTTATAAACGTACTGGAATACGAAGAGATACTATCCTGTACAATCAAAATACTAAAGTTCTATACATACTGGTACTCTAGTCTGACAAAGACTCTACTACATAAGACTGAGAATCCATTGGGACAGATCCCCAACTGACTCATACTGAACTGGGAATAAACAACCCTCTACTATCAAGAAAAAAATCAGGGACATAGGTCCTCGAACTATGAGGACTCACCAACTGTATGAATGTAGATGGAGGTACTCGAAGATCACTGTCGCTGCTGAAACTTAGCACTTGAACCTACATCACTAAAAATGTAGAACACAGAAGAGTATAGGAATTAGTACTTGGGAATGTACTGAGTATGTGGGGCTGGATGCAACATTTTAAATAAATTCATAAATGTATAAGAAAATCATGCATGCTAACAATAATACCTCCCTTCGCTTGAATTATCTAAAACATTATTCCCATAAGTCATCAGTAATAACACATGCTTCATAAATCTCATAAATTATTTAACTCAACTCAAACTCTTTGACTCATGACTTAGAGTGACTCAGTAACTTAAGGTACTTAGATCATTATGTACATGGGAGTTTCTTATAACCGACATAACTACACCATGTGAGCCGCATGGAGTCCAACGTTTTTCCCTCCTAAGGAAAGAACCCCACATTGGTGGGGGTGTCGTACTCTTGCCAAGGAGTACAACCTTAATTTCTCAATCACAATACCATACTCGGACTCTGGCCCACAATCATCAATATCAATCCTACGGTGGCACGTAGTTTCGAGGAAATACCATATTTCCCGCTCGTTGGTAAATACTCCTCGCAGACTCAGCTCAGAACGCGTTAGAAAATCCACCTTAATCAATATCAACTCATGGGTCTATTATAAAGATCATAACATAAATATATATCTCGTCTATAAATCATAAACTTCTTGTGGATTCCTACTCGACTTAACTCAACACAATCTTTCTCAATATAAAGTGCATTTGCTTATCAAATCATTTCAAATATCAAAAGTTTCAAGGAAACATCATAGGACTCATTCTTGACTCTCAAGTTCAATATCAATATGTATTCAATAATCAAATTCTCATGGAAGGCTTAAATCATGACACTTATCTCAACTCATTCGGAAATCATCAATTCATAATAAGAATATTCAACTCATAGCATAAATCCTCAATTCAATAAATATGATGGTAAATATATCATAATATCAAACTTAATCAACTCAAATCTCATAAATCATTAATAGAGAATTTTGGGTGTAATACCACTTTGCAAATTCATGTAAATCAATAATCGAAATTAAATCTTTAGGCACAAGAATGCAAGGAGTGTTCTTGTTCAAACCTTACAAACCTTGATTATGGATTGGAATAAAGAAACTTGTTATAGACTCCTTTTCCACTTCTTGAGCTAGGGTTCTTGATGTTTTTGACTTGGGTACCTTGAATCTTGAACCAATTTATGAAATATAGGGTTGGATTCTTGAAGTTCTTGGAAGATTTAGATTGGATTTTGAGAGAGAAACCCTAGTATTTTTTATGAAATGGAAGAAGAATGAAGTTTTCTTCTTTACTTGAATATATATAGAGGGTCAAAATGGGTGGAAAAGACCAAAATACCCTTTTAAAAATGCCCCTTAATTGCTGAAAAAAATGGCTGACGACATCCGTGACAGGCCGTCAGACCCGTGATAGGCCGTCACGAAATGTCATCACAAAAGGGTCGAATTTTTTATTTTCTGCCTAAGGCTGATGATGTCATCAGAAATGTCATCACAAAAGGGTCAAATTTTTAATTTTCTGCCAAAGGCTTATGACATCATCAAAAATGTCATCAGAAAGTGACGACGTCGTCAGAAATGGCATCAAAAACATGACAGCCCGTCAGAAACGTTGTCAGTCTTTTCCTGATTGATATGCTGGAGTAAAATGGGTATAACTCTTTGCTCCGATATAGGATTTTGGAATAATTGGTATCATTGAAAAGATAATTCAATTATATATCTGTTGATAGGTCATTATCTCAAAAATTCTAAGTATAATGAGAGATATGATCATTTTAAGTTGACTATACTAATATTCTTCCCAAGAATTCAATCGGTAAGGAATGTTTTGATTCACCCAATTGTTAGGACATCTTTAAGACCTTAATACAAACCATACTTAATCATAAAAAATACCCAAAATATTATAATTTATTTCTCATAAGCTTGATTCATGGTTTTACTATTGGTTAGAGTCTCGGGGTATTACAGTAGTTCTACCATGTTGAACCTAAGACAGGCATATATTCCTTACATGCTCAACCTTGTGCTTGGGGGAGGTCCCATAGCACTACCTCTAACAGAGGAAGATCCTCATTCCTTTCCTCTATATCTAGGCTATCCACACCCCCTACCTTATCATCTAGTTTGGGATCTATCATTGAATACTCGCTCAACATCCCTATCCTCAGAAGATCTAGTCCTCACCATCTGTGTAGAAAAAAGTGAAACACAACTATAACATTGGTTAAGAACATGTAATGACCCTCCAGGTTATTTTCTTTATTTCTACTTATTTTTTACATTTAGAGCTTCCTATAGCAGTCCCAAGTCATTTATAACTTATTGGGACTGACAGTTTAGTTATCGGACAGTTTGTTTGTTTTTTAGAGCCAATTCCCTATTTTAAACCTTCGTGATTTAAATTGACCACCAAGCAAAACTTTTATCAAACAACCTCGTATGCCAATTCTAACATATCTAACAATTCTGAAATAGCGATTTTAGGCTAGGAGGACCCTTGGTTTCGGCCTCAAGGATTTCCAAATCATTTTGGGCTATTAGTTGGAAGTTAAGAAAAAAGGCAAGTGAGCGTGGGACCCATTTTTCATTGGAACAACCTCAGATGGAAATTTTAATTGTGCCATTATATCTAGAACATCAAATTTGATAAGGTAGCATTGTCCATTTGGTATACAAAATTCCAAATGAATCCCACAGGGTTGGCAGAGACTTAGAATTTCTCCAAGTCTCAGTTGGTATTGGTAAATTTCTTAAGTGATTTCTTTGATCGCCTAAGCGATCTGGAAAACCCCAACAAGTATCTCTTAAGTAACAAAGTATGTATCTTAAGCGAATGAATTAGCAATGGAGAAATTATCACGTATGTGATACTATTATCGTGTACGCGACACTTGCACGGGAAGAATTATATCTCATAAGGATCAGCTGATTGCATAAGAGATAGCCATGCCAGAGCACAAGTATCACTTAATCGATCCGAAGTTCTCTTAAGCGATAACTGTGTACCTGGGAAGGGTATAAATACTCCCACTTGGCTCATTTTTCTCCATTCATCATCCATTCCCAAGATATTGGAACCATAAAAAGTGAGAAACCCTGGGGGAAAACGCTTGTGGGTGATCTTGGAGATTGGTTAAAGTTTATTTACAATATTTTCCATCGAATTAGAGGTAAGATTCCATTATTTTTATAGTTTTCCCATATTTTTGCTAAAACCCTAAAATCTTGGTGACTCAATTTTAGCATCATTAGAGCTCAAAATTCACCTATTTTTTAGGATAAATATACCTTGAGCGTAGGGGACGTTTTGTTGAATTCAATTGTGTGATTCTATTTAAAGGCCTCATATGGAATTTTATATAATTGTTGGACTTGAATTAAAATAGTGCAACATGGGTATCATTGTTCTCATCTTAATGAGTAGATTGTGATTTTGATAGAGTGACACCATGGAGAAGCTTCTCGAAAGGTAAAATCAGTGGTTTAGCAAATTCTTTCAGCTTTTCTTCAATGTGTATGTAGGTTAGGTTTACCATCCTCTTAGATTGAGCTAGTTCATAGTATACTTATGATATTATGATAGATTTGGGATAGGATTTAGGTGTTGTAAATATGATTGTTAAATATTTGAATTAGTTGGACTATTTAGGCTATCTTGAAACCGCAATCTAGGCATAATTAACTCAGTGATTCATGCTTTAGGTTGAAATTCTATCTTAGGGCTAAATAAGGCTTGTTTATTATCTAAAAGTGAATTTAGATACCTTAGCCTAGTCTGGGTAGAATTTTTCTTATAATGGATTCGAGGATTAGAAGTGGGCCCATTTGACCCACCTTAAACCAAGACCTGAGCTAGTTTTGATTGACCTTTATATTCTTATTTTACATTTTGAAACATTGATTAAGGGTTTGAGGGGATTACAAACTTAATGTTTTTATTTTTGGGAGTTGATGTTATTTATGGTTAAACCCAATAATTTGATTATGATGTTGATGATATGAGAATCGGTTCAACTTCGACAATTTATTATGATATAAGCACCAATTCAAGTCTAACAATTCAGTAGGATATTGATGATATGAGCATAGATTCAAGTTCAGAAATTGAGAGTTTTTCATGATTTGATAGGGTACGAATAGATTTTCGATCATGGTAGGATACTTGGCAGATAATGGTTATCTAGTTATTTACTTTTTTTTATTGTACCCTCCAGGCTTATGGGGTCCGACATTGGGTTATTTACATTTCCGCACTTATTTTCTTATAGGGGCCAATTTAGTAGATATAATTTTGTGATCTTTATGTTATTATCTCGGATTTATTGATTCGTTTATCCACATCGGTGTTGGAGTTTGTTTCCAGGTTTGCTCTTTCACCTAGACTAGATTATGTTATATTGCATTTTATCGTATCCATATTATGATTTAGCTCAGTCGTCCGATGATTCCTACTGAGAACCTATGGTTTTAGTACTCATACTACACTTCTGTACCTTTTTGGTACAGATGTGAGTACTAGTTGTCGCTGTTGATTCGACACTCATGCTGTGATTGGATTTCGGAGATTGGATGAGCTTGTTGAGTCGGAGCACATCATCTGCATGCAGAAATGTCCCAAAAATAGCTCACACCATCTCTACTGATAGTTCTAATATAAGTAAATACACAGAAATATAAACAACACAAATATATATAATAACACACACACACACACACACACATATATATATACTAAAACTAAGCATAAGTCAAGAAAACTAGGGAAAATCATATAAGATGTGTGTGCAAATGCAATGAAACAATGTGGATTGAATGAATGATGAAAGCCATCGCATGACATTCCTATACACCCACCGATCTTGCAACTCCAAGGTAGGACCCATGCGGGTTTGCAATCAATATACTACATCTCATATCTCTATCTCAATCTCAATTTGAACTCTACTCTTCGGCTCGTGCTCACAAAGAGGGTTTCATGAAAGTGACTCATTTTTTCTTAAAAACAATGTTTCTCAATGGTACTAGTGTCTCGTGAATGTATATGTATGAAATAAGGATGAAATGCTCACAATCAACTCAATATGATGATATCCAATACATCAAGCATATATATATATATATATATATATATATATATATATATATATATATATATATATATATATATATATATATATATATATATATATATATATATATATATATATATATATACATACATACATACAAGTGAGACCAAAAATTAACTCAACATGTCCATAACTCATGATCATCAACTCCAATTAGGCACCATAAAAAAAATATGCATGTAAGATATCATTAATATCAAATCAATACTTAACTCGAATACTTTTATCATGATGAAGATAATCAATGATCAAATAACGTTTATATTAGCAAAACAAGTCCCTGCATAGGCATTATATCTAAAATGAAGGCATATAGATGCATTAATAAGACTAATGATGTCAAATAAAGCCCCCACATGTGTAACACCCAATTTTCTGAACCAGAACGCTACACGGTGCTCATGACCACGATGGACCACAAGCTAACCCATGACTGATATCTGTACCTGTAACTGTATAATATTCATATAAAATGCGAAAACATGAACAAAGAGGGTGTAAGGTTCAATATTGAATAATAAGATATCTGAAATAAGGTGGTATCACAGTACCAAAACAAAACTAAAAATACTAAATTCTAAATCCGAAAACTCTATAATCATCTGAAAGCCTCTAAACTGTCTGAATAAGGAGTTGAAGGAACATGTCTCCAACTAACTCCCTAAACTGAAAATAAACTAAAATACTGGAATAATAAATGTAACGATCATGTCCTCAAAAGATGAGGACTCCCTGCTTACTGAACTGCTACTACTGATCTGGAATATACACCTCAGAACATATGGTGTAATATAAAAAGAAAGCACCATAGCGTAAATGCGTTAGTACAACTAAAGTACTTAGTATACGAGGGGGTAGGCTAAATGCATGGGGTTTATATGCATGAACATGCTGACTAATATGAACGTGAGAATACATATATACATATATACGTAACTGCTACTGAAATCATGGAGATACTGACTACTTGAGGTTGAACTCTAACAACATGAGTTTCATGATACTGAGATACTGAATGACTGAGTTTACTGATATTAATATGTAATTGACTAATAAGTAAAGAACTAATACTGTATTACTGAATACTGGGAGACTGATACTATATTACTGATAAAGGAATGATTGTTTCTGATAGTTCTGATTATGAAGAACTGATTTGATTGACCGTATATAACAGTCCTAAAACTGAGCTCGTGATAACATGACTACTGAGTATGAATAATGATGACATATATTTACTAATAACATATCATGAATGATAACTGAATTCTGATAACTGATATATCTGATAATATGAGTTCTGATAACTGATAGCATGAACGACTGTATCTAATAGTCCTAATTCTGGGGAAAACTATCTGAGTTCCAAACTGTATCTAAACATCTAAGTCTGAGATAAGTCCAAGATAATGAGTGATCTCTGAAACTGATAATGAGAATACTCGACTGAATCTGAGATTGAGATCAAGCCTGTCTGTCGGGTGACCTCTAGATCTAATAATAAGCATCTGAATATGGGACCAAGCCTATCTGACGGGATGATCTAGGAATCAATGGAACTATCTGAGTTCCTTACTGTATCTGAACATATAAGTCTGAGATCAGTCCTAGCTAACGAGTGATATCTGAAACTGATAATGAGAATACTCGACTGAATCTGAGATTGAGATCAAGTCTGTCTGTCGGGTGACCTCTAGATCTAATAATAAGAATCTGAATATAGGACCAAGCCTATATGACAGGATGGTCCAGGAATCAATGGAACTATCTGAGTTCCTTACTGAGATCAATGACTGTATCTGACAGTCCTGATTCCTGATTTCTACTCTGAAGACTGATACTGAAACTATAACTATAACTGTGACTGTGGGAGGTAGTAACCTAACCGACATGCCCCGATACTGTACTGGTGAGGTCCAATATTTTCCCTGATTGGAAGGGTGTCAATACCGTGCCACGGGTAGAGACCTCTACTATGGTTAAGCCTCTCTGACGGGTGACCCTGAACAGGAAATCAAGCCTAAGGCAATATAATAGTCAAGTATATCCATAATCTGATGGGTGACTCCTATCCTGCACTGGCTACAAAGTTCTGGAGTACAGGGATTATTGCTAACTGCTATGCCTTTATAATGGGAAAATCGCCATTCCTGCCCTCGCTCGGTGCTAGTCCCTACTCCCAACTGAAAGACTCTAAAAAGATTAACTGCGCTGAAGTGACTAACTGAATTAAACTAATTTATAAACTGATTAACTAAGCTGATAATATTTTCTTAGCTGAAATAAGCTGAATTCACTGAGTTTCGTTGACTGACGGAAAAACTACTTGAGATCTGAGGTCTGACTGAGAGTAATGAAACTACTGGGACTACTGAACTACTGAGATTTTTGAGTTCTTTTGAGTCACGTGACTAACTGAAATCTATGGAGCATAGCTTGACTGAGGATGTCTTGAAACATGACACTAGCTCTAGGCACACAGCTATAGTTTTCAGGTACAAGTACCCCCAGGACTCGATGGAAGGAAACTGACACACATGACTGACTTGATCATAAGAGTAGAGTCCACAATTCACAATATCATAAGTAAGGATTTCATAATAAGAATAATTCTCAACAAACTATCACATGCTCGGGAATGCACACAACATGTATAAACTTGCATGGCTTCAATAACATGGTTATTCCATATCACAACCATATCATGAGCATCTCATACAACATCTTCAATTCAAGACAATAGCATAGGGATCACGTTGAACATAAACTTAGAACATAGAATAGTCATTTAGGGCTTATTATGTCATAAAAGCATGATTTTTATTCCCTTAGGTATTTTCACAAACAACTTACATGCACATCTTAGGAATAGGCGGATTCATTAAGATTTTAAACATTCAACCACCAACTTCACATATTTATACGTTAAATACCACCATATCCTCACACAAAACATACAAAGATCCCATCTTAGGCATCATCAAACTCCAACCACATGAACATCAACCACCAACAACATAAACATCATAATACATAATTTAGAAGATGGTTCTTGAGCTTCATGGATGAAATGAGTCTATGAATCAACTCACGCATACCTTAGAAGGAAGATTCTTGATGATTGATGGAGGAATTTCCTTGAAATTGGATCTTCAAGCTTAATTATGCAACCCTAGTTGTTTTTCTATTTTAGTGCTCTTGGATGATGAGATTTGAGATAATAATAGGGTTGTAATATGTTTAGAAACTATATATTTTGTAGGGTTAAGTTTAGGGGCATGTAAGGAGTGTTAAAAGACTTAATTACCCTTAAAATAACTCAAAATGGAGTGTTTTTGGCACCTGGAACTGACTTAGGCGGTGCCCAAGTAATTTCCCAATCTAGGTTGGGCGGCGCCTAACCAATAACCAATCGCCTATGTTTGGTTGGGCGGCGCCTAACCAATCGCCTATCCTTACTGTCTCTCACGAAAATAGGCATAACTTTTCTCTCGGGTATTGGATTAAGACAAAATTGGTATCGTTGGAAAGCTAATTCTATTCTCTACAATTTGGTAGGTATAAATCATCCAAAATACCATATTAACATCGAGTTATACTCGTTCAAATATGACCCTTATAAAATCGAACACTAAAACTTGATAGATTCAAAAACTCTTAGCTTGTATTACCTTAAGTGACTCATATGAACATGCTTAGCGCATCATAAGCTATCTTATCTCTAGGATACTCATTATAAGTCATGTAATCAAGTATGAATCACAGGATAAGAGATTTCATATGTAGGAAAAATGGTTCGTCTCCTAGCTTAGAAACATGCGGGGTATTACAATATCTCCCCCTTGGGAACATTCGTCCTCGAATGGAAATTAACTGAGGAAGGATATATGATAATATGAAGTATGTACAAGACATACACTACTGAAACATGGGTTCATGACTGACATGACTGAAATCTGAGCACAACATACTGAACATGCAGATCTGATGCATGGGAAGCTGATTCATGAATATAAGACTGAGGATTCTAATAAAGTGAGTTTTCTCAAAACTAGAATGCATATCTGATGCCCAACTGAAAGGTTGAATCCATGCATATCTGATGCATGATTACATAACTGACATGATATGTAAAAGTATGAGTGAAGATACTGATAAATAGTACTTTCTCTACTGAACACGTATATCTAAAGCCTGAATATCTGACTGAGCTGACTCTTGAAAGCTTGACTGATTATGCCATGGCACTTGATAACTAATTTATAACGGGAACATGAAAGCATCAAGAAAAGGTGGGGTATCTCTCCCTTGGGACATTATGTCCCTCTAGGAATGTTTACCTTGCTAAGATACTGGGGTGATGCATAGGGCATCTACGAACTAGATTATAACTAAACTTTGGGGGTCTGAAACTAATGCATGAGATGGACTAAACTTGCAACTACTAGGAGGTTCTACCTTGAAATAGTTACATTCTCTGAGATTTTGGATAGCATGAATAGATGCAAGGATGAGAAAACAAGCTATACAAATCAGACTGCTTGCTGGCACGACATGAATACTGAAAGAAGAGAGACTGTTCCTAAAACATCTTATAGCCTCCTGTACATAAATGTGGCGCACAACATACCCATGTACAAGACTCTACTAGATGCATCTTTCAGACTTCCTAGGACTCTATTAAACCTTAGGCTTTGATACCAAGTTTGTAACACCCCAATTTTTTGAATCGGAATGCTACACGGTGCTCATAACCCCAAAGGACCACAAGATAACCCATGACTGATATCAGTACCTTTAATTGCATAATATTCATATAAAATACAGAAACATGAACAAAGAGGGCGTAAGGTTCAATCTTGAATAATAAGATATCTGAAATAAGTATCACAGTACCAAAATAAAACTAAAAATACTAAAATTCTAAATCCGAAAACTCTATAATCATCTGAAAGCCTCTAAACTGTCTGAATAAGGAGTTGAAGGAACATGTCTCCAACTAACTCCCTAAACTGAAAATAAACTAAAATACTGGAATAATAAATGTAACGATCATGTCCTCGAAAGATGAGTACTCCCTGCTTACTGAACTGCTACTGCTGATCTGGAATCTACACCTCAGAACCTATGGTGTAATATAAAAAGAAAGCACCATAGCGCAAATACGTTAGTACAACTAAAGTACTGAGTATACGTGGGGGTAGGCTAAATGCATGGGGTTTATATGCATGAACATGCTTACTAATATGAGCATGAGAATACATACATACATACATACATATATATGTAACTGCTACTGAACTCGTATAGATACTGACTACTTGAGTTTGAACTCTGACAATATGAGTTTCGTGATACTGAGATACTTAGTGACTGAGTTTACTGATATTGATATGTAATTCACTAATAAGTGAGGAACTGATACTGTATTACTGAATACTAGGAGACTGATACTATATTACTGATAAAGAAATGATTATTTCTAATAGTTCTGATTATGAAGAACTGATTTGATTGACCGTATATAACAGTCCTAAAACTGAGCTCGTGATAACATGACTACTGAGTATGAATATTGATGACATGTATTTACTGATAACATATCATGAAAGATAACTGAATTCTGATAACTGATATATCTAATAACATGAGTTCTGATAACTGATAGCATGAATGGTTGTATCTAACAGTCCTAATTCTGGGGAAAACTATCTGAGTTCCAAACTATATCTGAACATGTAAGTCTGAGATCAGTCTTAGCTAACGAGTGATCTCTGAAACCGATAATGAGAATACTCGACTGAATCTGAGATTGAGATCAAGCCTGTCTGTCGGGTGACCTCTAGATCTAATAATAAGCATCTGAATATGGGACATAGCCTATCTGATGAGATGATCTAGGAATCAATGGAACTATCTGAGTTCCTTACTATATCTGAACATATAAGTATGAGATCAGTCCTAGCTAACGAGTGATCTCTAAAACTGATAATGAGAATACTCGACTGAATCTGAGATTGAGATCAAGCCTGTCTGTCGGGTCACCTCTAGATCTAATAATAAGAATATGAATATGGGACCAAGCCAATCTGATAGGATGGTCCAGGAATCAATGGAACTATCTGAGTTCCTTACTGAAATCGATGACTGTATCTGACAGTCCTGATTCCTGATTTCTACTCTGAAGACTGATACTGAAACTATAACTATAACTGTGATTGTTGGAGGTAGTAACCTAACTGACATGCCCTGATATTGTACTAGTGGGGTCAAATCTTTTCCCTGATTAGAAGGGTGTCAATATCGTGCCACGGGTAGAGATCTCTACTATGGTCAAGCCTCTCTGATGGGTGACCCTGAACAAGAAATCAAGCCTAAGGCAATATAATAGTCAAGTATAGCCTTAATCTGAATGGTGACTCCTGTCCTGCGCTAGCTACGCAGTTCTGGAGTACAAGGATTGTTGCTATTGGCTCTGTCTTTAAAATGGGAAAACCGCCATCCCTGCCCTCGTTCGGTGCTAGTCCCTACTCCCAACTGAAAGACTCTAAAAAGTTTAACTGCACTAAACTGACTAACTGAACTGAACTGATTTATAAACTGATTAACTGAGCTGATAATATTTTCTTAGCTGAACTAAGCTGAATTCACTGAGTTCTGTTGACTGACGGAAAAGCTACTTAAGATCTGAGGTCTGACTGAGAGTACTGAAACTACTGGGACTACTAAACTACTGAGATTTCTGAGTTCTTTTGAGTCACGTGACTAACTGAATGCTATGGAGCATAGCTTGACTGAGGATGTCTTGAAACATGACACTAGCTCTAGGAACACAGCTAAAGTTTTCGGGTACAAGTACCCCCAGGACTCGATGGAAGGAAACTTACACACATGACTGACTTGATCATAAGAGTAGAGTCCAAAATTCACAATATCATAAGTAAAGATTTCATAATAAGAATGATTCTCAACAAACTATCACATGCTCGGGAATGCACACAACATGTATAAACTTGCATGGCTTCAATAACATGGTCATTCCATATCACAACCATATCATGAGCATCTCATACAACATCTTCAATTCAAGACAATAGCATGGGGATCATGTTGAACATAAACTTAGAACATGGAATAGTCATTTAGGGCTTATTATGTCATAAAAGCATGATTTTTATTCCCTTAGCTATTTTTACAAACTCCTTACATGCACATCTTAGGCATAGGTGGATTCAACAAGATTTCAAACATGCAACCACCAACTTCACATATTTATACGTTAAATACCACCATATCCTCACACAAAACATACAAAGATACCATCTTAGGCATCACCAAACTCCAACCACATGAACATCAACCACCAACAATATAAACATCATAATACATAATTTACAAGATGGTTCTTGAGCTTCATGGATGAAAGAATTCCATGAATCAACTCACGCATACCTTAGAAGGATGATTATTGATGATTGACGGAGGAATTTCCTTGAAATTGGATCTTCAAGCTTAATTATGCAACCCTAGTTATTTTTCTCTTTTAGTGCTCTTGGATGATGAGCTTTGAGATGATAATAGGGTTGTAATATGTTTAGAAGCTATATATTTCGTAGGGTTAAGTTTAGGGACGTGTAAGGAGTGTTAAAAGACTTAATTACCCTTAAAATAACTCAAAACGGAGTGTTTTTGGCACCTGAAACTGACTTAGGCAGCGCCCAAGTAATTGCCCAAGCTAGGTTGGGCGGCGCCTAACCAATCGCCTATCCTTACTGTCTCTCAGAAAAATGGGCATAACTTTTCGCTCGGGTATTGGATTAAGGCGAAATTGGTATCGTTGGAAAGCTAATTCGATTCTCTAAAATTTGGTGGGTCTAAATCAGCCAAAATACCACATTAACATCAAGTTATACTCATTCAAATATGACCCTTACAAAATTGAACACTAAAACTTGATAGATTCAAAAACTCTTAGCTTGTATTACCTTAAGTGACTCATATGAACATGATTAATGCATCATAAGCTGTCTTATCGCTAGGATACTCATTGTAAGTCATGTACTCAAGTATGAATCACAGGATAGGAGATTTCATATGTAGGAAAAATGGTTCGTCTCCTAGCTTAGAAACATGCGGGCGGGGTATTACAACATGGGCAACACAAAATATCAAATTTCACAAATTCCTCACAATTATGCCCCCATATGCTCACACAACAGAAATAATAATCTTGAATTATAAATTCGATCGTTATTTTTCTGACCCATAGAAACTGTACGTAAATATTAACTATCCAACTTAATCTAAAGGAAATTAAGCCATAACCAACCTAAAAATAATGAAATCTAGTATAAGGTGCTTCAGGTCGGAGTATTCTCCTTACGAACGGCCTCAGAATCAACTACAACACTCAAACATAGCAACTATGCATTAAAAGAAATCTAACAGTATCCATATTGTCCATATTTGGATTGGGTCAAAAATGAGTTCGATAATGAAAGGGGTAAACTAAATTTTTTTAAAAACACATTTTCCAAGGTTATAGGAGTCTACAGAAGAAAACCCACACGAAAATGGGTTACTAATAAGATTCAAATAGAAGAAAAATCCTTTTTATACTTTACTAGTAAAAAACCTAATTTTCCATACTGGTATCATGATTTAAAGGTGTTGTTGATGATATAATCAATGAAAAATAATGGTAATAAAGTTTTGGAGCTTACCCAAACTCAAATGGTGAAGAAATCCTTAAGAATCGCCCAAACTCGAAGCTCAAAGGTCCCAAAATAGAGGGAAAATATGAAAATGAGTTTATATATTGATTCAACTTTAGCCACAAAAGCTATCAAATAACCGCTTAAGCACTGGGTGACTACTAAAGAGGTCAGGTCCATGTGGCTAGGTTGCTAAAGCGGTCCCCTTCCACTAAAGCGGTCAAGTTCCCACTTTAGTGGTAGGTGACTAGTTTGCTAAGACCGCGAAATCGGTGCTTGGGCGCTTATGCAGCCACCGCTAAAACAGTTGCGCCAACAACTTTACTAAGTTGCAAATTTGTTGGTGGACCCCTCGCAATTCGTTTAGAATCCCGTGAATGAGAATGAACTATGCCCATAGGCTATTTTTGATATTTTTGACTCAATAGCAATGTTGAAGTTTTACTTTTTTTATATAAAATTAACCCTTAGAATAGGGTGTGCATCGATCGGTTTGGTTCGATTTTATATATTATCGGTTTGGTTTATCAATTTTTAATTTTAAATATGCTAAATCAATAACCAAATCAATAAGATATTTTTTATCGATTTTCGATTTATCAATTTTTAGTCCCTAATGGTTCGGTTTTCGGTTTAATCAATAAGAAAATACTCATAAAATAGAAATGGTAGTAACTAACATGAAAAAAATTGAATTTTAGTTGCAACAAAAAATCTTAAATAATGTGTTTTAATTTACAAGAATCTTCATACCCAATAAATTTTAATTGTTTTCTGATATGTATTTTCTGGAATGTTTTCCTTACCAACCTAGTGTTTAAGTGTTTGGTTGCTTCAACCAAATCAACCAAAAATGTTTTCCTTCATACCAAACACACTCTAAATGTTGTTGGGAGAAATTAAGAGTTTGTATAATTAAAATAATAGGTTTGTTAATTTGTAGAAATTAAAGAGAAATTAGGAGAAATATATAATAAGTCATATATATATATATATATATATATATATATATATATACATTCTTATTGGGTTATCGGTTTATCCAATAACCCAATAAGAAAAAATCGAACCGAACCAATAACCCAATAATTTTCTTTATAAAATTATTAAAAATTCGTTAACCCAATAACTCAATAACAATAGACCGATAATATTTTTATCGGTTCGGTTTTTGCATACCCCAACCCTCTGGCCTCCTTTTGGCTATTTTTCATACCAAGGGTCAAAATGAGATATAAAGGCCTTGAATCTAAACCAACCACTCTACTAACCTAAATTCGACAGTTAGAATCTGTTGGCTCAGTCTATTTTTTCATCCGACTCTCGGATCATCAGATGTTGACTGATGTCAACTATGTGGCTTCTCAAGCCTCTAAATTCCGTAAACTCACACAAATTATTTCCGACCGCATCTGAAATAATGCTAACCACCTCAAACTTCAAAAACATCGTGTAGCAACTACGAAAATAGGCAAAATGATCAAAACACATAAAAGAGAAAAATCACCTAAATTCAGATCCTTACATCATGTGTCTCTCATGCAAGTAAGAGCTTGGAAAAATTGGGATAATGAAAATGGATAGGAGCCGAATCCTCCTAATTAAAATCTTTAACCCCAAACTTTTTCCTCAAATTAAAAGTTAGCTACGTTCCTTTCTTTTCCTCGTAATATTTTTAAAATATCCTTTCTTTTTGATCTTTTAAAAATAATATCTCCTACCATTTAAATAGTTTATGGTTATTCTACAAATTTAGGAAGACTGTAATTGAGCAAAACTAAGTTAATATATATGAAACAAAATAAATGAATCATTATTTTAAGTTAAACGTTATATTTTTGGCAATATTATATGGATTGTTTTTGTTCCCTTTTTTATCATGACATCGATATTTTTCTATTTTCCTTATTTCCCATCATTTGTTTTCATTGTTTTTTTTTCTTCATATACTTCACTTTCATTGTCTTCTCCTAATTTTATGCAAAATTGCCCAACATCAAAATTTTGCTAAAATATTGTCAATTTTTCCTCGTATAGATACAAAGTAGTACATGAGAAAACATACAAAGGAGAAAAGGTAAAAAAAAAAACTTCATTCGAAGTGTTCGGATTCATACTTTTTTTCTTGTAATTGCTTCACCCTCGTATCAGTGAAATTGTAAATGCTTACCAAAAGCCTGTTGATCCCTTATGCTATATTCACGTGAATAATGTTGGATTTATTGAAAGGTCATTATGAAAGAGTTGTTCATATAATATGTGTTTGTGGTGTTGATACTTTGAGATTATAAAACAATTTTGAACCGGCATGGCCTTTATCCCTTGACCTCATTCTATCTACTCTATTCACACAAAATTCAGATTTGGTACATGAAAAAGTGAGATGGTGAATGCATAATATGTCTGCTTATATTGTAGTGCTTAAATTGTGATGTTGTAGAAACCTTTCAAATTCTATAACTAATCTATCAATCTCTCTCTCTCTATATATATATATTTAAAAGAGGATTAGAGGCATGTTGATGTGGCATGCCTCAATGATGAGTATTCATATTTATCTATTTTCTTCTTTTTTTTTTAAATTTTTCTCCAATTTTCTGTTTAGAAAAATTTCAGAAAATTAGTTACTCTTTACAGTTTCTCTTTCCTCATTATTATTGTTATTTATTTCTTTTTCAATAATTATTATGTTGCCTTCTTTGTCTTCCTGCATTATCAAATATTTATTACTTTTCTTATTTTACAACTTTATTTACTTTTTTATTCTTTTATTCTAAAAACATTTAAAGGGAATCGTATTATAACCTAACGTATTAGCAACAGGCTATATAGATATAAAAAAATGTATAATAGCAAAGTAAGTATATTTGGTAAAGTATAATACAATAATAAAAACTGGAGAAGAAATATATTTTTAAGTTTCTTTTTCAAAAATAATTAGTGTATCATTATTATCAGGACAATGCATTTATCTAATACACATTTAAATCATCAATTGAAATTAATACACATTTAAAGTAAATGGAAAATGAAAGGACCAAAACCCATTCATTTTGCAAAACTGCTTAATTTTTAGCATATAAAAAAATATGATCTGAGTATCAAACTTGTTAACTTTGCCTCTTTTCTTTTTGAAATATTATCTTCTTAAGAAAATTGAAAGAGATACTCTTTCATGGTCCTTCTAAAAATTTTTTGTACAATAAAAATGGTTATGACCATCAAAGGATGTAGTGTAATGGATGAAGCTGCACCTCACTTGTTTGGTCAAGTAATACACTCAAATCTAAAGGTGGATAAATTTTTGTTAAAGATGGAGCAGAAAGAATATAAAACGGTTATAACTATCAAAGAATGTGGTGTAGTGGATGGAGCCGCACCTTGCTTAATTGGTCGAGTAGTATACTCAAATCTGGAGGTGGATAAATTTTGTTGAAGATAGAGCAAAAAGATTGTGATGAAAGATAATAGAAAATAAGTTATTGTTGTGTGGAGCGATTTCAGGCTGCAATTATTTACTAATTGTCATATTTCTATCATTCTGATGTGAACTGCTCGAAAATAATGTTTATATTTTATCACAAATAATGAGAATATGAGGCTTTATAATGACTCAAAAAAACTCTATGAGGTGTTATACTTTGAAAAAAATATCTAATTTAACAGAGAAATTTATAGAAAGAGTGATGAAAGTATCAAAGGGACAAGAAGAATTATTTGAATAAAGAATTACTCTATTTATGGAATTCATATCAAATGAATAAAAAATATTTTATGATTTGAAAGAAGATATTATTCCAGAAACATCAATGAGGTAAAAAAATAATATAATAAAGAAAATGAACTAAAAAGGAAAAAAACAATTAACAAGGTATAAAATGGCATATAAGGAGCCGAAAATGATGTTCGTCATTATTTCTTTTAGCTAATTTACTCTACTAATTCCATACATTCTTTTATGTTTTTATTTAAAATGTTTTTTCTCCTTAATTTTTCCTTGTGTATTTTCTTATTAAAGTTGATTTTTTCACCATTAAACTTAAAATGTTAAGAGGTACTAAAAATCTTACTACTATGTAGTTGTTATTTATAAGGGATAATTTCATTTATTCATATTTAAGTGAAATCTCTCTCAATTAGTTGTGAACAAAAATAAAAAACAATAGCTAATGATATTTTCTTAATTCAACTCTTTTAGATACCACTTACCAATACCCTAAAGCATGAACACTTTTGACATGATAAAAATTTCAACTTCCTTTTACTTTTTAATGGTTTATAGTTTTAATTTGTGAAATTAAGTTTTGTCAAGAAAAGAAGTTCATTTCAAAAGTAAACATATATAATCAATCTTTCTCATACTAATATGATGAAAAAATAATCTTAAAATGTAAGTCAAAATATATTGAGCTTAACTTGCGAGAAACAAAATATGACAAACAAATTAAATAATGAGAGTAATAAGGCGAATTAAGCTACTTCATTATTATATCATGCATTCTCTGTCAAATGAAGTAAAGAAAGAGAAACACCCATATAATCTGTTTCGGTACTTTTATATTAGTGTATTAGATTAATAAATTCGTTTTCTCGTGTTTTAAATTTAAAAATTTACACACCTATAATATAAATTATTTAGTTTTGAATACACTTTTTATTCTAAAATCAAATATGTACACCTTTATATTAAAAGAATTCTACAATTACACCTTATATGGGTATAATATCCATAACTAATTAAAATATAATTATTAAAAATTTATTATTTATTTATTTTCTCCTTTTATGAAGTTTTTCTCATTTAAAAATATTAAGTGCTTAGGTAAAAGATAACCCAAAAATCATAGTAAAAAATGAAATAACGGTTGATTAATACTCACTAATAGCAACAACCATTAATATAATATCATGAAAGAAACCAAACGTTTCCTATAGCCCTAAAAGCCAATTAGTGCTCCTATAGGTCATTTATTTCTTAATATTATCTCTTCGTTTAATAATATTTTTTCACTATTGACTTGACACATCCCCTAATAAACAATAAATAATATTAATTTCTATGATATTACTCAATATGCTAAATTTAATATTTTGAGAAATATATTAGATAATGAATAATATTTAATATCAAGGGTAAAATAAACACAAATAGAAAAATTATCTATTGATTTTTTAAACTAGACAAGATATTATTAAACATCAATTTTTAATATAGTGGACAAGTAAAGATGGACGGAGTTTAAAGGAAGTATTATCTTTATTTTATTTATTTACGTTGAATGATCATTTTTAGGATTTTACATTCCAAAATAATGTGCAATTATAAATATAATGTTAAGTAAGAATCAATAGAAATATCTTAATGATTATGTATTGGTATAGAAAGTAAATCTTCATATTATATACCATGAAATAATTAATTTTTCTTATGTTATGTTACTTACCAAAAAAATTTAGTTCCTTCTTTCTCTCTCATTTTTTATTAAAATCACTTTCAATTTATTAAGAGAATATTATTAGTGTTGAAAAGAGAAGTTTTGATATTGGGGGATTTTACATTAAATTAGGAGACTAATTAAAAGAATTTGAAAATTAATTTTAAAAATAAGAAAAAAAATATAGCCACAATATGTGAAGTAACCAATATAGGCTTGCAATAATGAAGGAAATGAAAAAAAAAAAAAAAAAAAAAGATGTGTACATAAATTTAGTGGAAATTGAATATTATTTTAAAAAGATTCTTTCATTAGTTTTGTTCCATATAAAGGGTTGGCTATGAGATTTCAAAGTGACTGTTTTTCTCCTTTTTACTACTTCTTTCTTTATTTAAAATTTAATAAAAAAGCTTGTCAAAAAACTATAAATAAGAATTAAACGTACAAGTATTATATATTATTATTTTATTTATTTTGAAAAGAAAAAAAAAGGAGGAAACTATAAGGTGGAAAATTAAAATTGTACTGATAGTCCATTTGGCCAAGCTTATTTTTATCCAAAAGTGTACCTTTTTTTTCAAAAAATGCTTATTTAAAAAAATAAAGGTGTTAGGCCAAACTTCTCGAAGAAAATAAGCGTTTCTGAGAAGTAGAAGAAACAGTTTTCATAAGCTAAAAAAAATAGTTTCTCCCAAAAGTACTATTTTAAAAAAAAAAAACTTTTGAGAAAAACACTCAAATTTATTAGGCATACACAAGCTACTTCTTACCAAAATTATTTTTTTGAAAAGCACTTTTCAAAATTAATATTTTATAAGTTTGGCCAAACATACTATAAGATTCCCCTTGTATTATATATTATAAACTAAAAATATGATATAATCAAACTAATTTCATGAGATAAAATATTATTGTATTTCAATTAAAAAATTTATAGTGTAAGAAAAAAATTTATTACTGCGCAAAGCGCGACCAAGTACCCTAGTATATAATAAAAAAGAGGAATCAAACCCGTGCTAATGTGGCATGTCTCATAATCAAGGAATGACACTTATTTTTTTTCTCCTTTTTTGAGGCTTTTTTGTGCTGCTTTTAAAAACTCACGAAGCAAATGTTAAGAAAGCAAACGTTTCTTTGAAACAACCATTCTTTCTTCCAATTAATGTTACTTAATCTCTAATCTGTATCTCTAACATATTAAAAGTGTGAAGGACTTTATAGTATTGTTTGATTTTTTTTACCCTTCTTTAAAATACTCATGAATAGTCAAAATTGTCTTCTTACTATTTTTTAATAAATAAATAAGAAATTTAAAATCTAAAATATATAGAAAAAAGTCTTTGTTATAGTAAGAATTAGTTGACTATTTTTAATAGTAAGAGAATAAGTAATTTTTCTTTTAAGTGAAGAGTTTTTTTCAAGTGTAGAATTGAAATATATGAAAATATTAGGAGAATCATAAGTCTTATTGGTATTAGGAGTGTCACGAATTTTGTTAAGTTTAAAATTTAAATATGTGAATTATTAGTGTTCTTTTTTTTCTCCTTAAATTAATTAAACTATGAAACATTAAATGGTCATAATTATATAATAAAATAAGGAGTCCTAAATTTAATATGAGAGCTTGTGGACGACCAACTCCTATTTTGTTTAGGTGGTACTTTCTTTTTTAAAATTATTGAGTCCTAAAATAAATGGTAAGTTGTATTAAAAGAACTAATTCAAACTCCGTAAATTAGTAATTATTTTTATAATATTTAATATTAATGAGCCTTAGAATCAATATATAATAATAAAGGAGAATGATATACCTGGTGACATGGCACTCTGTAAAGCCAGATTTCTATTTATCTTTTTTGTATTTTTTTGAGTTTTTATCATTCAAAAATAACATACATAAAAAGATAAATCAGAAAAAACAAAGAAGAAAATACACCAATAAATTTTATGTTTCAGTTTTCATTTCTGTATTGAATGACACGATAATGAAGGATCAAAACAGTTACAAATTAAACAAAACGGTAGTTGAATAAATGATTCCAAATAAAACACCATAGGGGGATGGAAGAAGCATAAGAACAAAAAAGAAAAAAGCTACTCCTTCACACTGGTTGCAACGATGTAAAATTGAGGAGGAAAGATCTTAAAAAATGAAATCGAAAAGGCAATTTTAATTTCGTAAAAATAATTATGCATCTATGAAAGTGTTGATAGATACAAAAGTGACGGAGTTGTGGCATCCCAAACCTCGCAGGTCAATCTTTCATCTCTTCAATACGATATTCTACTTTCTTCTCCGTTCCTACTATACTAGATGCTTAGGAGACTTTATACCAGTAAATTCTGACGAATGTGAAAAATACATTAAGGAACAAGTGAAAATATATGATTAGAAGTATGTGAATTAAACTATAAATTTGAAAGGTAAAAAGTAGTAGTTTAATTGGAAAAGTTTTTGCACTTAGAAGGCAAAAACTTGACAAACATGGGTTTTACTTCGTGGACTGTTTACGGAAAAAGTTTTGAAGATTTAAACCCTAACACTTATAAATATAGTATATTTTATAATTATGGTTAGAATATTAGTTTTGATATTTTGTATTAGTTATGTCTTTTACTTTTTTTTCACATAAGACAATTGATTTTTTGTTTCTTCTTTTTTCATATTTTTAATAAAGTCAAAGTTAATCAATAATTTTTCATAATCTAGAGACTTTAGACATATATATTCAGTTTAAAATACTTTTTGTGAAAAATCTTTAAATTTAAGATTCAACCAACATAAAAATTCTTAATTATCTATCCTCAGGTGTTGATATTCATTGTATGGTATTTTAGGAAAAAAGAAGTAATTAATATGATTTTATTTTTGGAAATATGAATCTGTTTTGGGAACATGAGTTGTACTAAAGGAAGGAGGTGATTGAGGAATCCAAAAGGAAAGAAAAAGAATAACAGTGACAGTCAAATAATCGAAAGAGAAAAAATAAAGGATACATAAATAAAACTTCTTCGTTATTTCTTTTTCTTTTTCTCACACACTCTGTTTTAGTTTTTTCTATTTTGCTTTTATTTTTTTATTGTCCGGTCAAGTTTATTTTTTTTCAAAAATATTTATCTTTTCCCAAAAGTGCTTATTTTAAAAACTTAAGGTGCTTGGTCAAATTTGTGGCAGAAAATAAAGACCTGTTTGATCATGAAAATAAAAAAACTATTCACTTTATTTGATATTTTTGAAGTTGAAAATAGAATCAGAGTTACGTTTGATCGTGGTATTTTAAAAAAATATTCAGGACTTTGGATGTATTTTTTTAATAAACAGCTAGAAAAAATTATGTGCAAAAAAAGTTAAAACACCTCAAGAGGTATTTTTTCAAAAAATCAAAAATTGTGAAAACATATTTTGAAATACGTTTTTGGTTGTCTTGGCCAATCAAGTATTTCAGAATAAAGTGAACATATTCCAAAATATTGTGAATAATATTTATCGTCAAACGTCTACTAAGTGCTTCTGGGGAATAGTATAAACAGATTTCATTAGTTAAAAAAAGTAGCCTCTCTCTAAAAGTATTTCTAAAACAGCACTTTTGAGAAAAACACACTTAAAAGAACTTTTAAAAATTTGATCAAATATTAATTGCTACTTAAAAGTATCTTTTTTTTTTTTAAGTTATTGGCTAAACACCAATTGTTTTATACCAAAAGTACTTTTTTGAAAAATACGTTTAAAAAAAATACTTCTTAAAATAAGTTGATTTTATAAGCTTGGCCAAGCAGGCTATAAGAAATTTTAGAAAAATAAAAGTTTTACTATCTATTCAAAATCTATATAGTATAAAAAATAGGAATAGAAGAAGTGAGATGAACCTGGGGCTTTGAGTTGTATGTGAGAAAAGAGTTTGAAAATGGGGTATAGGTGACTCAAGTCTTAATAATTGAGTGGAGGTAACAATTACTTTATTATGGATTAAGAAAGTTGGAGATATTTTAAAATAATCCACAAGTTTTTAAATTTACACTTTGATCCAAATGTTAGTTAATATAACGAGAAACAGAGGAAAAAAGGTGTGTTTCTCTCTCTTCTCGTGCATTGTTGCTTTCTCTCTCTTTGCAATTTTTGTTGTTCATTGTTGTCGCTGCTTTATTCATCATCTTCTTCTTTATTATTATTATCTTCTACTTCATTATCATCATCATCTTCTGTTTGTCGGCCATTGTTGTTGTTTTTACCGTTACTGCTGCTACATTACTTGACCAATTTTTAGGTGAAATTTTATTTCGTACATCACTTTGCATTTTGGTATTACTTCATAGGTGACTTTGATTAGTAAATTTATGATTTTTAGTTGAATTTATCATCTAGGTACAATGCTACTGCTGTTTTTCAACAATGGATAGAACCCATTCATGAATACAACATAAAAATCCACAATTTAAACAGATCACTCAGTTTTTTGCAATAGATACATATTCTGTTACAATAGAAAACTCATATGTTGGATTCATGTTTTTGGTTCTTTAGTGCCCGTAACATGAATCAAATAGATGGTTAATCTGTTGCAATAGATGTGTTATCTATTGCAATAGATAATTATTCTATTGCAATAGATAATTATTTTGTTGTAACAGATAATTAGCTGTTGCAACAGACAAGAAATCTGTTGCAATAGAATATCTATCTGTTGCAATAGGCTATTTATCTGGTGCAACAAATATTTATTCTGTTGCAACAGATGAGTAATATGTTTGGATCAACACAACATAACTCCTACAACAAATCCAACAGATAATTCATATATTTTAACTCTTGTTATTGATATTGGATTTAAATTATTCCTTAATCATTGACATGTTTGTTGAAAAGAAGAACTAGACAGAATGAAAATTAAATTAGAATTACAAAGTCGATCAAATATAAAATTTTTAATAAATAAAAATATATAGGCTAAAAAAAATTGCCTTCACGAGGTAGGGGTTAAGGTCTGGGGATACACCACCCTCCCCAGATCTCACTTGTGGGATTATACTGGGTATGTTATAATTTTTATTTTCATTTTTTATTTGATCAACTTTAAAATTTACTAAGTGCTTAATTAATATGATCTAATAGAGGTCCATACATGAGTATTAATGTATGCATTGGGTCAAGTTTTAAATTCTAAGTCTTGCTATTGCTACTGGATTCAAATTATTCCTTAATCGTCGACATGTTTGTTGAGAAGAAGAAATAGACAGAATGAAAAATAAATAAGAATTAAAATATCAAAGTTGATCAAACATAAATTTTTTGTTAAACAAAAACAAATAAAAATACATAGGCTAAAAGAAACAATTAATCTAATTATTATTATCATCTTATTGCTAGCCGACCAATCTTTAACCGGCATCAGCAATGCCCTCCTCAGCCTCCGGATCCCCCGAAGCATCCTAGCTCTCATTCCAGACAACTCCCATTGAAGGTCATGAACCTGAGTTTGAAGCTCCTGCACGGTGTCTTGTAAAATAACAACCTTCAAACATAAATTTTTTATTAAATAAAAATAAATAAAAATACATAGGATAAAAAAAAATCTAATTATTATTATCATCATTATTGCCAGCCGGCTAATCTTCAACCGGCATCAGCAGTGCCCTCCCCAGCCTCCGGATCTCCCGAAGCATCCCAGCTCTCATTGCAGATCTCCCATTAAAGGTCATGAACCTGAGTTTGAAGCTCTCGTATGGGGTCTTGTAAAATAGCAACGTCCCACACTAGATCAGCCATACCTAGAACACAAATGAATTAACAAAAATGTTAAAACAAAAGTAAAGAAAAGAATCTGAATGTAATATAACGTACACTACCAATTGGGTATATTTACACAAAAATCAAGAAAAAACTTACATGAGTCAGGGAAGAGAAAGTGGTTGAAGGTGTAATATGAAGGACAAGATGCAAGAAATAAATTTAGTAGAATGAACGAGTAAGGAGAGACCTATTTATAAAGGATTAAATTTGAATGAGTTAGGCAAAAGGGTGCGACTGTTCACCCCCATTTATTAATTACATACAAACTGGTGACTTTTTGATTACTTTGAAAATTTATAACTTAATTAAATGAAGCTGCTGACTGACTTTTTGATTATTGTGATAAGTCATGACTTTTCAGCTTATTATTAGTAATTAGTTCTTTTCAGTATCTATTTTTATAGAGTTGTGACAACAGATTCTGTATCTGTTGCATCAGATAACACACCTGCGACAACAGATATACCATCTGTTGCATTAGATAATCCATCTGTGATAACAAATATACCATCTGTTGCAACAAATCGACAACCTGTTGCATCAGATAATCTATCTGTTGCAATATATAATCTACCTTTTTTAATAATCATCATATCATTAATTCAAAATTTTTATTATATAAATTTAAAAATAGATTTAAAAATAAAAATGGCAAAAAATCACTATTTGTCGCCTATTTTATATTAAAATCAATTATTCAAATTAAATAACCATTTTTTATGGTTATAAATTGTGTTTATCATTTATTTCTTTATTTTTTTTTGTGAAAAGAAATGACTTAATTAAATCAAGCTGGTGAGTTTTTATTATTGTGACAAATCATGATTTTTCAGCTTATTATTATTAATTAGTTATTAAATTTAAATAACCTTTTAATCAACTAAAAAATCAAAGACACCTTTTCAATAACCGTTTCTTTAATAAAATAATAACCATTTTTATTGAGTTGTGGTTACAGATTGTATATCTGTTGAATCAGATAACACATTTGTGACAACAGATATACCTTCTATTGCAACAAATCGATCATCTATTAAGAGCTTTTTTTATTTCTTCTAACAGCTGATTCATCAATCACAACAGATGGGGAATTTGATGCATCAACAACATTGAATGTGTTAGAGATAAAAAGTCACGACTATTCACCTTTTATTTAATAATCATCATATACCCTAATTAATCCAATGTTGTGACATTTTTATTATATAATAAATAAATAATTTAAAAAATTGATTTAAAAACAAAAATGGTGAAAAGTCATGATCAGTTATTAAAATTAAATAACCATTATTTTATGGTAATAGATTGTGTTTATCATTTATCTCCTTTTTATTTATTTACGAACCATTTTTCATATTAAATAATCGAAAAGTCATGACTTTTCACCCTTTCAATAACAATAACCCTTTTTTATTAATAACCACCTATTGCAATATATGATCCATCTGTCGCATCAAATTAACCATCTGTTGCAACATATGGTTCATCGGTTGCCAAAAACACTCAATACCTACCTCCAACCATCGACTTATTGAGAATAAGTAATAAATAGAATGCTAACTAAATATTAAATAAGAATTAAAAATTCAAAGTCGATCAAACATAGATTTTAGAATCCATTATATACAAATATATACAATAAAAAAACATACCCTTGGGTAGATCCGATAAAAAAAAAAGAAAATACATACGCTAAAAGAAAAAATATTAACCTAATTATTATTACTACTATTATTAGCAGTAGTATTAGTATTAGTATTAGTATTAGTATTAGTATTAGTATTAGTATTAGTATTAGTATTATTGTCAATCGGTCAACGTCATTCAGCAGTAGCAGGGCCCTCCTCAGCTTTGCTCTGCAGTCGTCCAACTCCCTGTGGAGTTCATGAATCTACCTTTCAAGTTCCCATAAGGACTCGAGATGAATCACCTTGCAGAAATCTGGATCAGCCATATCTAGAAGTGGAGTAGAATGAACGAGTAAGGAGGGACCTATTTATAAAGGATTGAATTAAGCCAAGACTGTTCACCTCTTTTTAAATAAAACTGGTGACTTTTAAAGCTTATGTAAATTAAAAAAATGGATCTAAATACAACATTTTATCTTTATTATATTTCGAAAAGAAAAGAAAATTACTTTAAAATAAATCTAATAGATGGACAATCTGTTGCAAAATATATTCCATTCTGTTAGATAATTTACAACATATCGACAATCTGTTGCAACTGATGGATATATCTGTTTGATTTTTCTAATAGATAATTCATTTGTTACAATAGATTGATCATCTGTCGTAACAGATAGCTATAATTATTTAATAATTTAAACAGATGTCGCATCTGTTGCAATAGGTTAGTCATCTGTTTATTCAATTTAAGCCACAGATAGGCTAGAAAGAATAAGGTGTGTACAGATAGATGGATCCAATTTCATATGTGGGAGTTAAGTATTACTGATAAGGTCATCGGGATAACACACACAAAATACATTATTTTTGTGAATGTAGTTTTTAATTGATTAGGCACTGATCAGTAAAAAAAGATCATGCATTGTACAATTACGTTTGATAGGTTCGAATTGATAAGGCCAAGGACCCCATGAAGATGGTGTTGATACCCTGCTATAAATTACTGACGGTTGTTGCTCATGTTTATGCGTGTCAAGTTTTGTGAAGGGATAAATATTTGGTGTCATTGTAGAGATCCAATAGTGATTGGACTTAACTTTAAGTGTGTATTGGACTCTGAGAAGGCCTTTGAAGACTCGCACTGCATCAAACAAGAATGAAAAACCAATAGAAATTCCTCTGGACCAAATTTATATGGAAGGGTTGTTCGAGAAGATAATTATATGTCAGAAAGAGCCGAAGGAGAATGCCTGGAAGGAAAAGGGGAGTTGATGAAAGACTATATCATCTGAGAGCTAATTGAAGTGGAGACATAGGGTAACAAGGAACTTCTAGCAAATCTGTCCGATGAAACTGAATTAAAACATGAGAAATTTGAATCAAGTGCAAATATGAAAGTCTATCCAGTATTAAAAATTCGCCTATTGTTTCTCTGAAAGAAAAATAATGCAGATGGACACTTTGCTAAGGAACTACGGCCAGGTAGCGTGGTCGGGATGATCAACTATATAGAAAATAACAGAATATCAAAAAAGCAGCTTTACGGAAACCGAGGGTTTAAATAATGTATAGTAAGTCGAGAAAACTTGTGCCAATAATAGCTGTAGTTAAAATAAGGAATCTAAGCAAAGACAACAATTTCTGAATTTTAAATTACATCCTATGCCTTCTTGTTTCTGGTTTCGATTAGGTCCACTGCTATTGCCCTGATCGGAACCACAAACAAGATTGAAAAGCATATTGAGTATCATTACTTCCTTAGAAATATGGATTAATTGATTGTGTTTTCTTGCCTTATCATGCTTTCAACATATCTTTGAGAAGATCAGAGGCTTGCTGTAGTATGTGAAACCCGATAATTTTCAGGCTTGCCTTCAACTTATTGATTCAGTATTCAAGTTAGTCGTTGCCATCTTTGAGGTTATTATAGAGTTCCTAGTCTTTTGTGAGCCCGTCAATAAGGAACACTTTCTTCAAAGTTGTGGCATTGTAAAAGGCCTTCAGAAGACTTCCAGAACACTTTTTTCAGTAGGCTTAGATGATACATGAAGGGTTCTCTATGTTTTTTAGTTTAAAATATGTTGATGCATACTCAAGCAGCGGTCCAAATAGTTGAACAACTCACTTTTACCGAGCATTTTTCAATGCAGCTTGCTCAACAAACCTTCAAAGGATTTGATAAATTAATTAGCCTAGAATTACATAACATTTGATCTTGATTCCACTAATCATATCAAACGTTACGTAAATCCAGACTCATTAACCTATCAAAACCTTTGTCCGAGTTAGAGAACAAGTCAAATGAGCTCAATCTCTTAGCTCTTAGGGCAAGAGTGACCAACTGAAATACTAAGAGATTGAGCTCATTTGATTTGTGCACTAACTTGGGCAAAGGTTTTGATAGGTTAATGAGCCTGGAGTTATGTAATATTTGATAGGATTAGTGGAATTAAGATCAAACTTTACCTAATTCCAGGCTAATTAATATATCAAATTCTTTGAATTTTTGTTGAGAAAGCTGCATTTAACAACGCTCGATAAAAGTGAGATGTTCAACTGTTAGGACCACTACTTGAGTGTGCATAAACACATTTTGACCTAAAAAAAATATAGTGAACCTTCTATGTATCATTTAAGCCTTCTAAAGAAAGTGTTCTGGAAGCCTTCTGAAGGGCTTTTACAATGATTCAACTTCGAAGAAAGTGTTCCTCATTGACTAGCTCACAAAAGACCAGGAACTCTATACCAACCTCAAAGACTTCAACGACAAGCTTGAATACCAAATCAACAAGTTGGATACAAGCTTGAAAATTATCGGGATTCACATACTACAACAAGCCTATGAGCTGTTCAACTGTTGGGACCACTTCTTGAGTGTGCATAAATACATTTTGACCTAAAGCAAACATAGTGAATCTTCTATGTATTATTTAAGCCTTCTAAAGAAAGTGTTTTGGAAGCCTTCTAAAGGGCTTTTACAATGCCACAACTTTGAAGAAAGTGTTCCTTATTGACTAGCTCATGAAAGACCAGGAACTATATACTAACCCCAAAGACTTCAACGACAAGCTTGAATACCGAATCAACAAGTTGGAGACAAGCTTGAAAATTATCGGGATTCACATACTACAACAAGACTATGATCTTCTCCAAGATATGTTGAAGCATGCTACGGCTAGAAAACACAATCAATTATATAAATATTTCTAAGGAAGTAATGATACTCAATCTGCCTTTCAATCTTGTTTGTGATTTTGATTAGGTCAATAGCAATGGACCTAATTAAAATCATAAACAAGAAAGCATGGGATACAATTTAAAATTCAAAAATTGCCACCTTCGCGTAGATTCTTTATTTTAATTGCAGCTGTTATTGGCGCAAGTTTTCTCGACTTACTTTACATTATTTCAACCCCCGATACCCATAAAGCTGCTTTATTGGTTTTCTGCTATTTTTTATATAGGTGATCATCCCGACCACACTACCTAGTCGCAGCTCCCTAGCAAAGTGTCCATCTGCTTTCTTGATTTAGATTTCTCATGTTTTAATTAAGTTTTATCGGCCAGATTCTCTAGAAGTTCCTTTCTACCCTATGTTTCCTCTTTAATTAGCTCTCAGATGATATAGTCATTCATCAACCCCTAATTTTTCCTCACAGGTATTCTCCTACCATACTTTCTAGCATATAATCATCACCCCGAGCAACCCAACCATATAAATTTGGGCTAGGACAATAACTATATTAATTTTCATTCTTGGTTGAAGCAGTGGGAGGCTTTGAAGGCCCTCTCAGAGTCCAATGCACCCTAAAATTTAGTCCAATCGCTATTGAATCTCTTTACAATGCCACCAAAACTTGATCCCTTCACAATGCTTGACACATAAATATGAGCAACAACCGACATTAAATCTTAATAGGGTATCAAAATCATATTCATGGTCCCTCAACCTTATTAGTTCAAAAAATTGCAGATATCTTGTTTGAATGACCAATGACTAATCAATAAAAACAACATTCACAAAATTAGTGTATATGTGTGTTTTCACGATAACATTATCAGTAATGCATACCTTCCACATATGGAGTGGTTCCATCTGTAAGCAACTTATTTCTCCAAACCCATCTTTACTGTAGCATCTTGTGTTGGTCGAACAAAATTTAATCAATTTTTAGTTTCTTATATCTACAAAGAATTGGAAAAAAAATTAATGTCAAACAAAATAAGAACAGAAATAACATTATCCATCTTTTATAACTGATGTGGAATCTATTGTAACAGATATGAAGTCTGTTACAACAGTTGTAGTCTGTTACAACAGATATGGAGTCTGTTATAATAGATGTAGAGTCTGTTGCAACAGATGTAGAGTCTGTTGGAATATATCAAACCAGCCTTGCTAGTGGTTTGATTTGTTCCAACTGTTTATCCATCTGTTGCAACATCAACAACAACATAAACTATTAAAAAACAACATCAACAACAAAGAAACAACATCATTTGTTCCAACACCATGAACAACAACATCAACAACAAAGAAGAAATATCCTTTGTTACAACACCATCAACAACACCACACCATAAGTTCCAACCCCACCAACAACATCAATAACAACATCAACAACAAAGAAATAAATAAAATACATACAAAAAAAATGATGCTGCCAACAAGGCTTTTAAACTTCTTCCAACAGATGACTTTTTTTGCATATTGTAATAAAGACAATGGTTCATTCATTCAAGACTTAAAAGTTTCTTTAATTATTTTAAATAAATATGATATGAGTAAATGGTAATTAAATAAAAAAAATAGATGTAAATAACTTGCAAAGAAGTGAAAGAGCAACAGTGAACCATACCTACAATGTAAAAAGTAAGGAGATTAAAACAATAATTTTAATCGAGAAAAGATATGGATCGATATAGATCTGAAAGGATCTTTATGAGAAAGAGGAGATAAAAAAGAAGACAACTGTGATAACCCTAAGAAGAGAGAAGGAAAAAGATGAGAGATAAATAAATTTAGGACTGAAGGAGAGATAATACTAGACATGGGTTTAAATATCCATTAGTAGTTATTAATAACTTGAGGGGTGCAAGAAAAACGAGTGACATTGAAAAGACAAGATAAGACTAATCAATGAGATTTTTGAGTTATTCAAGAAATATTTTTTACCGTCTTTAGTAGTACTATTTAATTTATCTTTATTATTTTGGATAGAAGATTGCTTTAAAATTAAAAGAAGAAAAAAGATTTTCAAACAGATATGTCATTGTTGCGAAAGGTATCAATATCTGTTTAAAAAATCCCAACATCTCAATCATCTGTCACAACAGATGCAAATGCCTATTTGATAATTAAATCAGAAATGTCATATGTTACAATAGATATCAAAATCTATTTGAAAATTTCCAACATCTCAGTCATCTATCATAACAGATGCAAATATCTATTTAATAATTAAATCAGATATGTCATTTGTTGCAACAGATATAAATATCTATTTGAAAATTTCCAACAGCTCAGTTGTCTGTTGCAATATTTTTCTTTGCACTTGATTTATATAGAACTAGGGATGAGTACATAGGGTGAATTACAACTTCAATTGAGGCTTTGCGATTGCATGATGTCGGTATTGCGTTCCTCTTAACTTAAGTCGTCGATCAATCACTCTGAGTTAAGATATTTTGTATCAACTTATTATTGAGATAATACCTAAATTGATTTAGATAGAACTAGGGATGAGTACATAGGGTGAAGTACAACTTTAATTTAGTCTTTGCGATTGCATGATATTAGTATTGCGTTCCTCCCGACCCGAGTCGTCGCTCTGAGTTGAAACTTTTATATCAACTTATTATTGATATAATACCTAAATTAATTTAGATAGAACAAGGGATGAGTACATAGGGTGAAGTACAACTTTAATTGAGTGTTTGCGATTGTATGATGTTGGTATTGCGTTTCCCCCGACCCGAGTCTTCGATCGATCACTCTAAGTCAAAATGTTTCATATCAACTTATTATTGAGTTAATACCTAAATTGATTTATATAAATTAGTACATAGGGTGAAGTACAACTTTAATTGAATCTTTACGATTGCATGATATTGGTATTGCATTTTCCTCAACCCGAGTCATCGATCGATCACTCTGAGTCAAAATATTTTGTACAACTTATTATTGAGCTAGTACCTAAATAGATTTCGATAGAAACAGGGATGAATAAATAGGGTAAAGTACAACTTTAATTCAGTCTTTCCGATTGCATGATGTCGGTGTTGCGTTTCTCCCAATTCGAGTCATCGATCGATCACTCTGAGTCAAAATATTTCATATTAATTTTGTAATACCCCATATTTCCCTAGCCTAAAGTAACTCTTAGTCCATGAGTTATATAATATAAGAATTTTGAAATACTCAGTATTTTTCAGTTTAGAGCCTGCCATTGCGTAGAAAATTCAATTAGCTTTCCAACGGTATAAAATTCACCTAAATTCGATAACTGGGTAAAAAGTTAAGGCTATTTTAAGTTTCAGTTATTAAGCACCGTCATTTAGGATAGTAGCGCATCACGGAGTATGCCAAAATAATAATTGTCTGTTTCCAGTAAGGTACCGCGATACCGGTGCATCGCACCAAAGTTTATTTTCAAATTTGTCAATTTTCAATGTACCAACGCGATCCTACTACGTCGCGGTGAACTTCCAGGTCGCATCCAAAGTGGCAACGCGATACCAATGCATTGTGTCATTGTGCATTTTCTCAGTTGTCAATTTCCAGAGACACGACGCGATAGCGCTGCGTCGCGCCAGGGGTAAAAATTGGGATTTTCAGTTAATTTCAAAATTTAATTTCCAAGGGCTTTCAGGTCTTTTTTCCTCATTCTAGTAAGCCTAAACACGGGATTAAAGCCCTAAGTAGCCTATTATCTTATTATTTGCTCACTTATCTAAAGAAAGAAAGCATTCTCTCTCAAGAAAACAAACTTTAGCTCCAAGAAATCAAGGTCAATCTCAAGAATTTCTCCAAGAGCCTTCAACAACAAATATTTCAAGGTATATTAGGTGTTCATCTATGGGTTCCTTTGACCCATAGAGTCCACGAATCCGTTTTCAAACTACAAGATTGTTGAATTATGAACTTTCATGTTTGAATTGAATTGAATTTATGTTCATGTTATTCTTGAGTCTTAGTTCATGATTAAATTACAAGCTTTCATGCAATTAATCATTATATGTGTTGAATTACATGATATTCATGATAAACCCTTCAATTTGCAAGTTGATTGATGTAGCCATGATAACTATATGTGTTGATTATTGTATAACTCAAGCATGCTCCCCATGTGTTTGATAAAATGCCAAGGTGAATGAAATAGTGACATTATAATATGATAACATATATTCCCCATTCATGTATAAGTAGATGCCTTACAAGTGTTTGATAAAATGTCTCAATGGATGAATTATGAACAAGTGAGCAATGTTATGTTATTCAAGATTATGCTATACTTTACTTTTCATGCTATCGAGTTCTGGGGGTATTTAATGCCCGACAAGTTAGCTGTTTACCTAGAGCCACTGTCAGTTACAGAATAGTCTCAGTCATGTCACGATTAGTACAACTCTCAGTCAGTTACATAAATCAGGAAAACTCAATAATCTAAGTATCAGTCCAGTTCAGTTCAGTATAATCAGTTCAGTGCCTTTTAGTTGGGAGTAAGATTCAGCACCGAGTGAACCCAAGGATGGGGGCTCACCTGCCAGTAGAGGGTGTGATCCTTAGAAGCAATCCTTGCGTTCCAGAACTACGTAGTCAGGTAGGTTGAGACATCAAACCTGCCAGTAGAAGAACTTATGCACGTATTAGTGTTTCATATTTTTTCTTAGTTACTTTCCCACACGAAGGTTTATTTACTCTAAAATTGTTTGTCATATGAAATTTGACATTTTTATTGAATACAATTTTCATAAAAATTCCTTTGGAGCATTTAATATATACATAAACTTTACATATAAATGAAATTGTGAAAGATTTTTATTAAAGGTATATGAATTTTATAATTTTTTTTTTATTTCTATGATCTTCTAGCCTTAAAAAGAATATACCCATCACTATGATTACATGAATTTCAAGCCGATGTTGATGAGGTATTGAAATAGTATAATAATCTATTTTGAAAAAATATATTTTTTCCTGAAAAACTAAGGTAAATATGAAACTGATGTTTCTATGTTCATTTAAATTAAGAAATACCATACTTAAAATATTATTTTTTAAGAAAACAGAAATATTAATTAATGCTCAGAATTTATCAAAACTTTAGTATTTCCAAATATGTTTAAACACATTTAGGCGGAGAGTACAATTTTAACTTTTGAATTTGGATCTTCTCTATTCATTTGTTTTTATTCGTACAAAAATTATTTATTTATTTATTTATTTATTTATTTATTTATATATTTATTTATGTTTTCATACTCAACCATGAGAAAGAGGCAAGTTAATATACGAGAACTATAAATTGCATTTCAACGGGTTTAGAACCAAGTTATAAGTTGGTATGCGCATATTCATATCATGAGTGTAATTTTACTACATCAAAGAAAGAAAAAAAAAAGGTGTTTATATGTATAAACATGAGTTTATCTTTCTCTATTTCCTCTAACTTTAATTACAATTTACAAATAAGAAAAGAACATATTTATCTATTTTTTCCCTGTCAAACTACTCGTTTTTACTCTATTTGTGTTGTTTCAAGACGCCCAAAATCAATGTCTTTTAACGATTGGAGGTGGTAGTAATTTTTTATCTTAATTATAACATCCCTCCCGCTATATATGTTTAACAGTTGAGAGGTACTTATTTGCTTTAAAGTTCAATAAAGGCAAAATTATTCGTGATAAGTTATTATAATTAATACTTAATTAGAAACATGTTATGTAGAATTTTATATAATATTGATTTCTGATGTTTTAAGTTTTTAATACTAAGATTTTGCATGTTTTTTATAATTATTTATTTGAAGAGAAAAAGACTTAGAAAGCTCCATTTTTCTTTGTTTTATCATCGGATGATTTTTGGTTTATTTGAAAATTTGTATCCTTCAGAATGACTATGATATTTATCATATATATGTAGATGACGATTTTATTCTTTAATAGATAAATTTTTTTAGAAGAAGTGATGTTTAGTATGAAAGAGATCAGTTAACATAGTGATAAGTAAATTAATAATATCCGAGAATAAATGCTATGAGTGAAAATATAAGGAAGATTAAATAAATCTGGTAGTAGAACTGCTATGAGTGAAAATATATGGAAGATTAAATAAATCTGGGAGTAGAACTTTTCTAATAATTCATTTGAGTTTAATTTCTTGAAATATGCACATGATAATTCAAATCTTATATTCTTTCTATTGATCAAGTGACTTTTAACCTTCACAAAAAACCATTTAAAGTTGAACTCTAGATATACTTTAATCAACTTAGTAAGCTTTTACATGGATTTGTGTATTGTATTTCTTACTATTTGTATATTGAAAAATTATTTTATAATTTAATACAATAACAACGACAACATATTCAATATATTTTCACTAAGTGGGGTCTAGGAAGGATATGTGTACGCAGTCAATACCACTACCTCAGATGTGAGATAGAGAGGTTGTTTCCGATAGACCCCCGACTAAAACTAAAACAATCTACACAAGGAAAAGTAAAATGACAAGATACAATAGAAATAAACACATTCAATAATACCATACACAAGATACAACAAGTAATACAACAAATGATACAACATTCTAAACTAATACTAAACTTCTACCTTAATCCGCCTCCTCCACAACTTCCTATCTAGCGTCATGTCCTCAGTAAGATGGAGTTGCTTCATGTCATGTCTAACGACCTCCCTCCAATATTTCTTCGGTCTACCTCTACTTCATTTGAAATCATTCCTAGCCAATCTCTCACACCTCCACTCTGGGGCGTCTGTGCCCTTCCTCATCACATGACCGAACCATCTCAACCTCACTTCCCTCATCTTGGCTTCCATCGAAGCCACTCCCACCTTATCTTGAAAAACCTCATTTCAAATCTTATTTTTCCTAGTGCACCCACACATCCACCAAACCATTCTCATCTCCGCCACCTTCATCTTCTGGATGCGGGCCTTCTGATAGGCCAACACTCTGCCCCATACTTCAAGAGCATTGGTCAATCTAAATAACATGACAAAGAACTCATAATGACAGTATCGAGTTTGAAAATCTATCTTTGGAACATCCAAAGCTCTAATCTTTAACTGGTGATATAAGATCTCAAATCAATCTTGGAAAACACTGAAGCTCCCCAAAGTTGGTCAAAAAGATCACTAATGCAAGGAAGAGGATACTTGTTCATAACTATCACTTTGTTCAACTACCTATAATCAAGACACATACACATAGAACCATCATTCACGAACAAAACTGTAGCACCCAAAGGAGATATACTAGGTCTAATAAACCACTTACCCAACAAATCCTGCAACTTCTCCTTCAACTCATTCAACTCCATCAGGGCCATTCTATAAGGAGGAATATAAATGGGCTTGCTGGTTAGTTCCACATCAATAACAAAATTCATATCACCATCTAGAGGCATACCAGAAAAATCCATAGAAAACACATCCATGAACTTGTGAAGGCCAAGATAGAATCCATAAGAGACTATGAGGCAACACTAGTATGAGAGACATAAGCTAAATAAGACAAACATCCCCTCCCTATCATGCAATAAGTACACAAAAAAGATATAATACCATTTGGACCTGAACTAAACATACCCTTCCAAGCTAACCATGTCACACCCGGTGTAGCTAAGGTCACAGTCTTGGCACAAAAGTCCAGGATAGCATGATGAGGAGATAAAATATCCATAGCCAAAATAACATCAAAATATATCATATAAAGGACAATAAAGTCTACCCAAGTCTCACAACCCTCAAAGGTAACCACACAATATTGGTACACACAATCTACTACTAAAGAATCTCCCACGAGGGTAGAAACATGAAATGATATTGCAAGAGGCTTACATGCAACATCAACACTAGAAAAAAAATATGTAAACACATTGGAGAATGTTTATTTAGGAACACATAAAACATAAGCACATCTATAACAAATCAAGATGATACCTATAATAATAGCATAAGAGGCCTTTGCCTTGAATTAAGCAGGTATAACACAACACTGACCACATCTACTTTCAGACTGAGTAACCCCATCACCATCACTATGAGCACCTCTACCTCTATCTCGAGAATCTCCAGCAGTACCCGTACCACTCTATGAACCACCTCTCACAACAGATATACGAGTAGGTCTAAGAACACACCAAGGAAAATCCTTGGCCACATCGCCAAAATCTTCACATAAAAAATATTCTTTATGGCCTGACTTAATCTAAGGAGGTAAGACTGAACTAGAATGACCACCCTAGCCCAATATGGCTATCTGAAATCGCCGAACCTAAAGGTCTACAACTTAATACTTAAAACGACCTAAACTGGACTACCATAATAACTATGAGAACCTCTACTTAAGAAAACTTTACCTCAGAAGGCGTGTCTATGTCATGATCTAATACTACCCCTAGTCATAACATGATGCTTAGAACCACAAGTTATCCCAAGCTAACCCATGGTACTGACATAATACTTGAGTAACTACTTAAAGACATATATAAAAGCTAAATTGACTTGAGCAAAATCAAAATCATGAGATAAGCTGTTTCAATACATTGATGTTTAAAGTTTACAACACTATAATCTAAAAAAAAAGAGGAACTTAAACTATGTATAATGACTACGACTGACCATATATGAATCCTTTATTAATACTGACTATAGGTAGTAAGGACATGACCTTCAACTATCTTTAATCAATACATACAAATAAAAAATAAAATACAAGAACTGCAACTAAATTGAGTCCCCAAAATTAGAGAATTCAGCACCTATTGGATGAATGTTGTGAACTACCTGGCTATGATCCTGAGAGTAAGCACCTGAATCTACATCACATAAAAAATATAGGCAGAAAAGGTACGCAATCAAGACTGAGTATGTGAGATATGCACTAGTCATGAAAATACTTAGAATATTCCTTAAAACTAAGGACATAAATTATTTGCTAAAATATACATTTAAATCATAGTTGTACGTAAAAGTTGTAAGGCATAGTAAAATTTTTAAATCATGAGCTAAAATATTTTTGTAAGTTGGGAAGCGTTAGAAACATAACTATTATATTTAATATCAAGTTAAAGATGAGTATATTGTAAAACTATACTGAGGGTCATGTATGAATACCCGGTCTAAAATTGTGGGATGTGAACTAATACAATAACCAAGTATAAACATGTACTGAATGAAAATCAATAACTGAATATGGGGTCATGCATAATCTAAAGATGAAACATAAACTGAAACATAAACTGAGGACTGTAGGATCTAACCATAACTGACATACCCCAATTTGAACAAATCAGGGTCCAACCTGTAACCCCAGTTAGAAGGGTGCTAGTACCTTTTCGAGGGTACCAACACTGGCTAGCATGGATCCATAAAACTAGAGTTTTATTCCTAAACTAAAGGGTGACCACTTATAACCTATGGGATCAGCATAGTTCTTGAACTTAGGGACTACTTCTAAAGGTCGCAAGCCTAAACTAACCGGTGACCTTCATCCCTATGTTCATTTAGTGCTAAGTACTACTCTCAAAATACCCTGGGTTCTGGTCCTTGAAAAATATCATGAATTTGAGCCATATGTTGATCATATGACTCACTATACTTGTCGTATAGTGAGGGTACGAGTCAAGTGACCCAACTCGTAGTATGTCTAGTGTTTGGTGGTCAAGTTTCTATTATAGTTAGGGTTGGGTGGTACGGGTCATATGTTTTAGTGATGGATCATTGGGTTGATCCTTCACTTAATATAAAACTTAGTGACTTGACTTGGCTCTGAGTACGAGTGTCTCACTATGAGCTGTGAGGATAGGGTATGAGTGGTAGAGTAGAGTCGTACGTTGTCCAGTGTCCAGCCCCTTTGATTCTGCCTTGGATATAACTTATGGGTACTACTCGTATGTTATGGGTACAAGTGGGCTAAGAAGAGTCGTATGGTAGACAGTATGTGGATGTCCATCCATCTATTCTGGGTACGAATGGATGCTACCACTCGTATAATGTGGGTACGAGTGGAGGGGTCCAATCGTACCCAACCGCAGGAATTTTTACAGTCTAAGTTGGGGGTATTCTGGATATTTCCCCTCCTAACTTCTCTTGAAACCACGACTTTAAAACACACTTGGGACTTCATCAACCTACTATTCTAAAATCAAACACTCTCAAAACACTCTTACATCTAGGGTTTGTTTAAGGTGGTCAAGCAAGGCTCTCAAGGGTGGTTTCTCTCTATCTTATTTGGTATCTAAGTCATGTTACTTCTCCCTTATTTTTAGCTTAAAATAAAATCATGTTTTACTTAATGATTTTCATGGCATTATTGTGTGTTTGTGTTGGTTTTGAAATATATGTTGGGGGATTTTGGTTGTTAATGGTTGGATGATGTTTACTATGTTTTATTTATGGTTTTTCATGTTTAAATATTGGTTTCTGTATGTGGTTTCATGGGAATGGCTAATTGATTCTTGGTTTTGGTCTTGGAAACTATATGCCCTCAACATATTTGTTGAAATGCCAATGATAATATTTTTGTCACATAGTTTGACTTCTATTGAAAGCCTTGCATTGCATAATATGGTAATGGAACCCTAAATGGTTTAATTTAATTAATGATTTTGGAAGGCTTTGGTTTCCATGGTTTTGATTAATTGGAAATTCTATGGGGTACATGAGAATCCTTTAAGTATTGGCTAATGACATTGCTTGCAAGGTATAGTCGGTATGACGATACCACTTCAAAATGCCTTGGTAATAAATTCTAGATTGGTGGTTTGGTTACATGCTAAAGGTTTTAATTAGGAAATAATGGTGGGTTGTGATAGCCGCGAAGGTGTGGGTTCGATGGACGGACACTGGAAATTTATATTTGCCGACATGAGGGTTGATCATGGTGACCATTTACCTATGGGGTACGTGGGAATCCTAAGTTACACATGTATATATGTATCATAAAGGGAGAAGGGTACACAGGAATCCCCATCCCCTATGATATCTTCAATTAGTGCGGTAACATGCTCGGGTACCCGTTAAGGGGATAACACTTGACCCATAAACCCCATGAGTAGTTTTTGGATGGTCAAGCTATATAACCTAGGTTAAAGTTTTAAATGCATGCTAAACTCGGTTACCTTTCCCAGCATAGAATATATCTATATGTATGAATATGAATGCACTTGGTCATTTACCTGGTTTTAAATGTTGGCATTATTTTATACTTATTCTTGAGTACATTCTAGCATTCACCCGCTAACCCATCTTCGGGCATTGTATCCCCATATGATGCAGGAACCAATCATATAGATCTTCCTGCTCATTGAACTTGGATTCGGGGACAACATTCATGTCATATTGAAGTGGTGAGCTTCAATACTCCGAAAGACTCTATTTCATTCTATGGATATCTTTTCATACTTTTGTTTATTTCTTGGACTTTAGTTTTGGTTAGAGTCGGGGATATGTCCCGATCGGATGTTCTTTATTTCTTGTTAGAGGCTTTCAGTGACTACTATATGCATGGGGGTGTCGGTATTTGTGTCAGCCTTTGCATTGGTATTGGTATTGGGCCTGACACCTGTTGGACGTTAGGTTGGATGTTTGGATGGTTGTGGTTATGGATTTTATTATTGTCTTTGATTATTTTGATACACCCAAATTATAGCTCTCATTAGAGAGTGTAAGTGGTCGCTGTCAAAAATAGAACCCAACTGGGTTGGGTGTCGAATCCCATAGGGAATACTACGTTCACTAAGTATTGTTGTTGTTACTATACTGTTGATCAAAGGTTCCAGAATAGATGGGGTTTTTTGATTTATCAATCAAATTCAAATGTTTGTCACAGAAAGTAATCCAACTGTAGGTTATATTACTAATAGTAATTCAGTAAGAGAAGTCAAACTAGAGTTATGTTTACCAAGATGCTTAAGCATCTAGGTGATGTTGGGCGTATTTACACTCTTAAGAACCATAATTTAACCATATTTTAGCTAAGTTTTGAGGAAAAAATATATAATTCCTGCACTTTTAGTCTATTTTCCTTTAAATGAGCTGACCTACGTGATTAGCATATTTTTCAGGTATTAATGATGAAGATTTCAGCACTTTATGGACTTATGAGCAGCAAAGGAAAACTTCACATTAGAGGGAAGACAGCTTTTGGACTGAAAGTGATGCATGGGAACTTTTTTCCGGGCAAACCCAGTATTTTTAAAGACTTAAGGATGCAGTAGCAACTTAGTTAGAGAAGGATACTATAAAAACCTTATTGCTGAATTTTTCAGGGGCATTATCATTCACTCATTATTCAATTTCGTTTTTTGTAAGAGGTTTTAGAACAGAAAACACGGCTCTTGTGAGCAACGGATAGGAAGAGAACGACATTCTCTTATTGACGCCAATCCATCCCCATCTCCAAGTTTATTCTAGGTTGTGGTATGATGATTATTTCTATTGTGATTTCCGTTGTAATCATGAGTAGCTAAACTTCTCTGTTAGGGTTATGAAAACCTTGTGAGATACTATCTATTACTATGAGTTTGTGAATTCTTGATGTGTATGCTACTTATATCATTACTCTCTTCGTTTTAATTTAATTCTCATGGTTGCAAACATAGAGAACATGCCATTATAGCATTAACTTGTTCGAGAGAAAAGTTACATGTTTGGAAAAGAGAGTGTGACAAAGAAATAGGGCTACCAACCCCTATTTACACGTTAATGCCTTAACCGGATTAATTTCTTGGAGAGTTCGTACCATTAGTTATACACTTTAGGCTCGAGAGAGTTAAAGTGAAATAATCCTTGATGGTTGAGAAACACTAGGATTTACCATTAGAATACGAATCTCTATAAGTGCATGCATGTCTAAATTCCGCATTACTCATAGTTAATAGATACGTAGAACTCATAAGGTGGACATAACCCTAACTTATAAATCTCTGTGATTAACCTTTACTAAACAAATGATTCATTCGTTACTTTGATATTATTAATTCACGCCTAAAGCAAAACCCCCCTTTTCCGTGGAATTTTCGACCAACAGTCTACAAATAATTGCAACACTTAGTGACCAAGTATTCCCTGTGGGATTCGACACCCAACCCAGTTGGGTTCTATATTTGACAGCGACCGCTTACACTTTCTAACGAGAGCTGTAGTTTGGGCGTTATCACTAGGGTTGGGAACTATTTTGGATTCCCAATGAACAATTCTAATTGCAAGAGTAGTTGAATTCTATGGTTTACCATTAGTTTCTCAACCTAAATGAGTAACTTATCCCTTAATTCTTTCAAAATTAAGGAACATATTATTTATTCAACTATATTCTCACATGGGTTGATCCAGTTAAGGCATCTACCCTCTATCCAAAGGTTAAAGCCCTTAGATTTATGTAAACCCTTTCTTTACCCAACAAACACTTTTCTATTCGAACAAGTGTTGTTCTTAGGCTCACTTATCAAGTTTGCAATCAAGAAAAGTCATTAAAATAGAGAAGGGTTTATCCAATGTCAATTAATCATGGGAATATACTAGATTCACAACCCAAAATCTGCTTTTCATATCAAGTCTTCCATAACCCTAGTTATGGGAGCTTAGCTACATATTTCCACCCAAGAAAGAGAAGAAACCATTGTGTTATTCATAAATTAATTCAAAGTTTCCTTATAAAAGTCACAACTATTGTTTTTCAATCTTTAATAGAAAATATGATAAAAGAATATAGATCTACAAATCTCCAATGAATCTTAGAGAAAAACTATGTAACAATGTATTTTCAATATGGAAAACCTAATGAAAGATAAGAGATCCCAAATAAAACCTAAAACTGGGTATTTATGTGTTCCCAGTCAAAAAGGATGTAAAATTCAAAATTATAAAACCCGCGTCCAGAGTGACAGCCAAAGTGGTGGTCCATCGCAAGGTTGACGGTCAACCATTTAGGCCGTCGTTGCTGATTCTGGAAAGTCACGTTCTGGATAAGACTGATGGCCAAAGTGGTGGTCCGTCGCAAGATTGATGGTCCATCATTTTGATCATCGCTGATGATCCCTGAGAGTCAAGTTCTGGATAGTCCTGATAGCTGAAGTGGTGGTCCATCGCAAGACCGACAGTCCACCATGTTAGACGTCATTGAGCATTTCACGAAGCCTAGTTCTATTTAGCGCAAAATGGTAGTCCGTCGCAAGACTGACGGTCTACCACATGGGCCGTCAATGGGTCTTCTGAAGTCATGGACTCTGTTTGGACCTGATGGTTGAGTTGGTGGTCCGTTGCAAGATTGACGGTCCATCATTTTGACCGTCAGAAGTGTTTTCCTTCTAATTTTCTGAGTCTGTTCCTTCAGCTAGCTCCTTACCCTGAAACACTAAAAACCAACATTAAATGCAACCTTGGTTGCTTGAAAACATGCAATTTTCCCAAGAAAAAGATAAAAAATATTTTGTCAAAAACCAGAACATCAATACCCTCAACTTAAGATAATTGCTTGTCCTCAAACAACTCAGTACCAAATTGCAAATATGAAAATACAATGACGGACATTTACTACTTAACCAATTCACACACAACCATTCACTTGTAATCCAAATAGTATGGTTTAACATGTCAGAGTCTATAACCGACAATATTTCAAATTCAATTCATCTACACAACGTGGATACAAGAATCTACAGAGATCAGCCAAATTAAATATGACTCAGGTTTCCCTCACAGACAAGGAGATCCACCACTCAGTATATTTTGTGGATACAAGTCAAAAGCCTCTCACTCAACAAAGAAGTAACCAACATAGCACATGCACCCATAAGCTTTTGTTTATCATCCAACGCCCCCTTATAGCTAAGTTCCAAGATCAAGCAGGTCTTTTCTAGGCTAGTAATGAAGTATCAGGCTAGGTCAGGAAGGAATTTTTGGCAAAAGTGACTAAAAACTAGGCTTTAACTCTTTTTGCCTTCAAATTCTTCTTACCAAGGACATAGCTTTGCTAGCTCACTTACCCTTTTCTCATTCATTTATGCTTTACCACAACAAACCCTTTTTTTTATATACACACAAACATCATCCACCCTCAACTTAGGTTGATGCCATAAGTCAAAGTGCACATACTTTTAACTAGACCAGGGCCAAATGCCCTAATTTAAATTCTAGACCAACTTTCCATTAAGCAGTTAACAGTTGTACAATAATGATGATAGGCGAATTTACACGCCTATAGCACTATATTTTGCCCATATTTTAGCCTAGTTTTGAGAACAAATTATATATTTCATGCACTTTTAGTCCTTTTTCCTGTAAGTGAGCTAACGAACATGATTAGCAAAGTTTCAGGTATAAATGATGCAGAATTCAGCATTTTATGGATAACATGATGCCAAAGAAAGCTTCACGAAAGGAGAAAAGCCAATTTTGGACGCCAAGGACTAAAGATGGCGCATGAAAAATCTGTCCCGGGCTAAAACAACATTTCTAAAGACTTTGGGGACTAGCAGTAATTTATTAGGATTAGGATAATGATACATTAACCTAGTACAATTGGGTTAAGTATTTCATTAGCTTATTAGGATTAGGATAATGATACATTAACCTAGTACAATTGGGTTAAGTATTTCATTAGCTTAGTAGGATTTGGTTAAGCATTTCATTAGCTTAGTAGGAATAGGATATGGGTATTATAAATACCCTATCTTGCTAGAGATTTTAGAACATCTCAGAACATATTCTTCCATTAATTCTATTTTTCTTCTTCTATTCTTAAATTCCGCAACAAGAGAAACGTTACCTTGCTAAGGAATTCACGCCTAACGCCTACCAAACCATTAAAAACGTGAAATCTTTATTGTGGTATAACAACAATGTCAATTGTGATTTCCTTCGCACTCATGGGTAACTAAACTTCTCTGTTGGGGTTATGGAAGCCGAATGAGATACTATCTATTGCTGTGAGTTTGTGAGTTCGTGACACGTATGTTGCTTATATCATTATTCTCTTCATCTTAATCTAAATTCTTTGTGGTTGCAAACGCAAGAATACGCCAGTATAACATTTAACTTGTTCGAAAGAAAGGTTATCTGTCTGGAAAAGAGATAATGTCAAGGTAGTAGGGTCCCATCCCCTATTAAAAAGTTAGTGTCGTAATTGGATTAACCTCTTGGAGAATTCATACCGTTAGACACGCTTTAAGCTCAAAAAAGTTAAAGTGAAATAATCCTCGAATAGGTCGAAAGACGCCTGGATTTACCATCGAATACAATTCTCTATAAGCACATGCATGTCTGAATTCAACACACTCATAGTCAATAGAGACGTATAACTCAGAAGGTGGACATAACCCCAACTCCTCAATTATCATTGTTTACATCTCACTAAAACATTTTTTTTCTTTTTACTTTGCTATTGCCGTTTTTCTCTACTAATTTGGTTACACATTACAAACTCCCCTTCTTACGAGACTTGCACTAAAAGTCTAGTAATCGTTGCTTACTTGTTGACCAAGCTATTCCCTGTGGGATCGATACCCAACCCAGATTGGGTTCTATATTTGCTAACGATCGCTTTACACTCCTTTGAGAGCTGTAGATTGAGCGTTATAAAAAATTGGCGCCGTTGCCGGGGAATACAAGTGTCAATTAAGTTTGTAATAATTACTAGACCCTTTTGTCAAAGATTCTCGTACTTTTACTTTTAGTTTTTGTTTTTGTTTACTGCAAGTTTTTATTCAGTGCATGCCCCATACCCAAAGTTCTGGTCAACCGTTATTACCTATCAATCCTGAACCACAACGTATTCGCAGAATGGAGGCACAACACGCAATTGAAAGGATGGCTGCTCAACAGGAACAGGCGAGACTAGCTGCGCTAGCCGCCGCTCAAGTGCATCAACAGAATATTGATAACCCTGGGCGAGCAATAAATCCTGACGATGAAGATCTAGGTGATGACGAGCTACTAAACCCTAGGCATGCCGCTGAGATCGCAACACCTGCCAACAGAAGAGATCGTCAAGCTAGGTTTAGGCCTGAACGCCAAGCTATGCAGCCAGCTTTCGACGATGATGATGATGATCTTGATGGAGCCGGAGCCACAGGAGCTATTATTCCCCCACCATTAGCGCCCGAAGCCAAGTTCAACATCACAAGCACCATGATTCAGTTATTGCAACTCAAGGGATTATTTGGTGGACTAGCAGGCGATGATCCGAATATGCATCTCATCAACTTTATTTCTACATGCAAGTCATTTGACAATCCTGGTGTTGGTCAGAATGCAATTCGATTACGTCTATTTCCATTGTCTCTGTCTGGGGAGGCAACCCTATGGTTGAATGGGCTGACTCCTAATTCTATTACAAATTGGAGGCAATTGAGATACGCTTTCCTAAAAAGATTCTTTCTGCCATCCAAAAGAGCACAATTGAGAGATAAAATCATCAACTTTCGTCAGCTTCCCACTGAAGCTCTTCATGAAACATGGGAGAGGTTCAAGACAAAGCTAGCGAGGTGCCCAAACCAGCATATGACTAATGTTCACCTAATGGAGATATTATATAGAGCCCTGAATTCAATAACTAAACCAGTGGTGGATAATGCGGCTGGAGGATCCTTTATGGATCTCACCTTTGGTCAAGCAAGCAATATGCTAGATCGTATGACGAAACAAAGTAGAGTTTGGCATACCAGGGATTCTGAGGTAGCAAGCCCCACTTTATCTATAGGCATGACTGCAGACCAAAGGAGAATAGAAGAAGAACGTGATCAAGATATGACGCACATGAAAACACAAGTGGATCTTCTTACAAAGCATTTATTATCAGGGAAGACCGAAAAAGTGAAAGCTATTGCGTCAAAAGGAAGAGACGAATCTGATTCGAAAGAGGAAGCCAACTACTTGAACAATCAGGGGGGTTTCCGAGGTAATACCCAAGGAAACCAAGGTCGGAACTATTATGATAACTATGGAAACATGGACCAAGGTAGTTGGAAGAACAAGAATGACAGTAGTGGTTTGTATGTTCCCCCTGGAAGACGTGATGCCACCACATCTAGTTCTGGAAGTATGGAAGACATGATGGCTAAACTACTGAAAGGAGTGGAAGCAACTAGCGCGGGAGTAACGGAGGTAATAAATGATTTGTCCTCTATGAAGCAATTAGTTGATACACATTCCACTTCGATCAAGCAAATAAAGCAGCAATTGAGCCAACTTTCAGCAGCACTCAATCAAAGAAAGGCTGGCACTTTACCAAGCGATACTGTGCAAAACCCAAGGAATGATGGGTCATGCATGGCCATCACTACCCGAAGTGGTAAGGTGCTGGAAACTTCAGAAAAAGGCAAGCAAGTGGTTGACGAAGAAGCGGAAATTGATGATAAGACGAAAGGGGAAGATGCCGCAACAGCCGATCCTAATGTCCTTAACGTCACTCCTCACGACGTGCAGCCTGGAAAAGCTGAAAAACGGAAGCAAGAGGAGAAGAAAGCCGTGGAGAGAACAATTCCATACCCGCCACCACCTTTTCCCCAAAGATTGAAGAAGGTGGCGGACGATACAAAGTTCAGCAAATTCATGACTATGTTAAAACAGCTGACCATTAATGTTCCATTGGTGGAGGCACTTGAACAAATGCCTGGGTATGCAAAATTTATGAAGGATCTTTTAACAAAGAAGCGGGCAGTAAGCTATGAGCCGACAGATAATATTCATCATTGCAGTGCAATTGCCACAAGGTCCTTAGTACAGAAGAAGGCAGACCCTGGTGCTTTCACTATTCCTTGCATGGTTGGATCTATGAATTTTTCTAAGGCATTGTGAGATTTGGGAGCTAGCATCAATTTGATGCCACTATCTGTCTACAGAAAGTTGGGGTTGGGCGACCCTACTCCAACCAATATGCGGCTTGTGATGGCAGATAGGTCGGTAAAATGACCTGTGGGTATTTTGAATGATGTGTTGGTGAAGGTGTCTACCTTTATTTTTCCTGCAGACATTGTGATTTTGGATTGCGAGGTGGATTCTGAAGTTCCCATAATCTTGGGACGTCCTTTCCTTGCAACAGGAAGTGTGCTTATTGACATGAGAGCTAATGAGCTTTTATTTTGGTTGAATGATGAAGTGGTCCGCTTTGATATATGCAAAGCAATGAAGCAGCCCAGCGATATGAATGTGTTCTCTGTAGCTGATGTTCATCATAAGGATAAGAAAGCATTATCTGTAGAGAAACAACTTACTGTTGAGCCATTGTATGCTGCGCCACTGAATGTTGAGCATGAGGACGATGAAGATTATGAAGAACTTATGGGTGCTCTAACAGAAATAGAGTCCTATTCCCATACTCCTAAGCAACCGGACCATGATCTTAAGAATCAACCGTCACCAACAGTGAAGACTTCCCTTGAAGAGCCACCAATGCTAGAATCGAAAGAGCTCCCCGATTATCTAAGGTATGTGTTCTTGGAAAGTATAAATATACTTCCGGTGAGTGCGGATGATTTAAGTAAACAGCACGTAGAGGCTCTCATCTCTGCTCTGAAGAGATACATGAGAGCTATGGGTTGGACTATTGATGATATAATTGGTATCCCTCCTGGGATAGGCATGCACAAGGGTCATCTCGAAGAAGATTGCATGCCTACAAGTAAGCCTCATTATCGTCTGAATCCATTCAGAAAACGATCCACCATCTATCTCAATGAATTCTAAGTACTCGAGGTAACTATGTCGCACCGCGACAATAAATCAAGCGCTAGATGGGAGGCAACCCATCGTTTATCGTTTATCGTTTTTCATTTTTTCTTTCGTTCTAATACGTGTTTTGTTTTTGATAAATAAAAATAAAAAAATAAGAGTCGTGCCACGAAAAAAACTAAGGCGCTTGGTGGGAGGCAACCCATCGTACTAATCGTTTTTATTGGTTTTGAGCAAATGTAGGTGCAAGAGGTATTCAACGAGGAGATCGGTTTCAAATTTTGATTTGGACGTATTGCACGGTAAAGGTGGTAAGTTAGGAATTAAGATGCATAAAGCTATGGATTGAGCATTGCTCATGAAAAAATAGGCATCGAGCAAGGCTAGGCCTAGGTAAAACTAGGCCACGAACAAGGCATGGCCTATACTATAGCCCAAGGTCTCGGAATCTAGTGTGCTATAGCATAGGCGCCGCCCATGCTCAAGTATGCCATAGCATAGGCGCCGCCTATGCTAAAGCATTTGGTCTCTGAATCTCATATGCCATGCACTAGGCGCCACCTATGGTCACTAAAGGAATTGCACTAGGCGCCGCCTATGCTCACCATAGGCTTTCCATTAGGCGCCGCCTATGCCAAGCATAGGCAAAGCTAAAGGCGCCGCCTATGGTCACTTTTTGTCTCCAAAACCGATTTTAAATGGGTAAAAACCCGACCCATTCTTTTCCTATATAAAGGAGACTTAGTCTTGAAACATGAACACATTGAAAACTTGACCTAGGCGCCGCACATACTCTCCAAATCATCTCAAAACTTTTCTTTTTGCTCTCCCACTTCACAAGAACATCTCCAAAGGCTTCAATCACGTAAGTACTCTTTTGTTCTTCATCTATTTTTCATAAGTACTACGTTGCTACGTCTATTATGAATCGCTACATCTTGATGAAATATTGGTGATGTTAATGTGTTTGAATTGTTGATACAAAACCAAGTGAGTGAACATGAACGTTAGGATACTCTTAACTTGTTTCCGACTTGAATTTGATTTTGATGCATTGTTATACTACTTGCAGAATTGCTATAGTCATGAACATTGCATACTCTTGTCACTTGAATACTTACATGTTGGGATGTCTCGTTCATCGGAATAAGACTTATAGTTGCCTACCGACATAGGAGGTTGTGATTATTGATAAAAACAATACCATGATGTAATCCCTATATAGTAGCCTTGATATATCTAACATGACAATATTGCAAAGGTTGCAAGAAGTGATACAAATCTCTGATTTTCTTGTTGGAATATAGCTCCTACAACGTATGTCGATGAAGTCTAAGTAATCGACCACTTTCACTTCACTAATTTGTATCAACAAACTAAGTGTGGGGTGGTACCCCTACTACTTATGTATAGATTGTATCCATTGAGATTGTGCTAACGTGGACTCTATTTCAAGTCTCAGGTACAATGGCACCCAAAGCGAGACAAGGCAAGGAGAAGGCTACCACTTCCCAAAAGGGCAAGAAAAGAGCAAGGAGAACCCTCCTCGCTGCAAATACCTCGACTCACTCTTGGAATTAAGTGGGATACTTATGAGGAACTTCTGAGGATGACGACTTTGATGATGATTCCGACGAAAGGGGTATGACCCCAGACATAGAGGATGAGTCCGACTAACCAAGTTCTTCTTATTTATTTTCCACTGAGGACAGTGTGTCCCGTCTAAGTGTGGGGTGCTGGTATTTGCATGCTATACTTCTCTATCCACATTTGCATTTATTTATGTTTGTTTGTTTTGTTAGTAGTTAATTGTTTTTTTCAGTAGTTAATTTTTTTTTAACTTAGCTTCACATGAAATTATTCTAATAGGCAGCATGAGATTATGACAAGAGTTTGTGCTAAAATCATGACTATTGAGACGTTTAGGCTCTAATTGTGACTCACTATGTGATATTGTTTGGTTTAATTCCTTCATCTGTTGGGTCAAGAGTCTATACTACTCCCAATAAAGTCGACCATGTGCCTTGTGTGTGTGAGATAATAGTATATTCTGTGCTTGTGGCTAATGCTAGAACTTGCCTGGTATGTATGTAAAGCGAAAATAAAGAGTGCAAGTCTAGGAGATGATTTAGGCATTTCTTTGGCAACCTATGATTATTTACCTTCTTTTTACCTACCCATGGACATCATCCTAGTTAAACCCTTTTGAGCCTTTAGCCTATTTTCTTTGACAAACCTCGTATGTAAGCCTAATCCATTTTTTTCAAGACCATAATTTGATCCAAATTCCTAAGTGCTTTAAAGTGAAAATGTCATGTGACAAAATAAGAATAAATTGGGTGAGTATGATTCTTTAGAATGCATTGGCGCTTGAATGAGTTATGAAAAAGAAAGTGCTATCATAAGAGGTATGTTATCAAAAGAAAAAGGAAAGGAAAACTGAAAAGTTAGTTATGTTTAAAATTGAAAAACAAAAGAGGAGAAAAAAGAGTGGTAGAATAAAAGAAAGTAGAAAGGTTGTTTGAAAGAAAAGTGTTAATGATACAATGTGATGTATTAAAGCGCTTAGGAACATAGTCACTATTTTTGGCCAAAATAGTCCTACCCGTCCCTTAGCCTATATTACAACCATCAAAAGACCTATTTGATTCTAAGCTTAGCATTCTGACATTTAGTGGAGCATTACACTAAGGGAAAGCCTATGGTCATCAGTTGCTGCATATGAATTCTTTGTGAGAGTGAGAGCAAGGATATTTTGATACCCATGTTTGAAAAATATGCTATACTTGTGAGTGATTATGGGTAATATATTGTGAGACACACATGGTTGATGAGTTTTGGGTAGTTGTGTATGATTCTTTGTGCCTTAAATTTTGAATATGAGTTGACCACCATCACGAGTCTATGTTGGAGGCTAAATGGTCTCTACTAATGATCGGAAAAATACTCTTTGTTGATAATTGTTGTGCTTGTCTTGACGAATATTTTATGTTGTTGCTGTGAAACCCTAAGTTGATGTTTAGAGGGACATGATATTTTGTTCGAGGAAGAACAAAGCTTCAAGTGTGGGGTGTTGATGATAGGCGAATTTACACGCCTATAGCACTATATTTTGCCCATATTTTAGCCTAGTTTTGAGAACAAATTATATATTTCATGCACTTTTAGTCCTTTTTCCTGTAAGTGAGCTAACGAACATGATTAACAAAGTTTCAGGTATAAATAATGCAAAATTCAGCATTTTATGGATAACTTGACGCCAAAGAAAGCTTCACGAAAGGAGAAAAGCCAATCTTGGACGCCAAGGACTAAAGATGGCGCATGGAAAATCTGTCCCGGGCTAAAACAATATTTCTAAAGACTTTGGGGACTAGCAGTAATTTATTAGGATTAGGATAATGATACATTAACCTAGTACAATTGGGTTAAGTATTTCATTAGCTTATTAGGATTAGGATAATGATACATTAACCTAGTACAATTGGGTTAAGTATTTCATTAGCTTAGTAGGATTTGGTTAAGCATTTCATTAGCTTAGTAGGAATAGGATATGGGTATTATAAATACCCTATCTTGCTAGAGATTTTAGAACATCTCAGAACATATTCTTCCATTAATTCTATTTTTCTTCTTCTATTCTTAAATTCCGCAACAAGAGAAACGTTACCTTGCTAAGGAATTCACGCCTAACGCCTACCAAACCATTAAAAACGTGAAATCTTTATTGTGGTATAACAACAATGTCAATTGTGATTTCCTTCGCACTCATGGGTAACTAAACTTCTCTGTTGGGGTTATGGAAGCCGAATGAGATACTATCTATTGCTGTGAGTTTGTGAGTTCGTGACACGTATGTTGCTTATATCATTATTCTCTTCATCTTAATCTAAATTCTTTGTGGTTGCAAACGCAAGAATATGCCAGTATAACATTTAACTTGTTCGAAAGAAAGGTTATCTGTCTGGAAAAGAGATAATGTCAAGGTAGTAGGGTCCCATCCCCTATTAAAAAGTTAGTGCCGTAACTGGATTAACCTCTTGGAGAATTCATACCGTTAGACACGCTTTAAGCTCGAAAGAGTTAAAGTGAAATAATCCTCGAATAGGTCAAAAGACGCCTGGATTTACCATCGAATACAATTCTCTATAAGCACATGCATGTCTGAATTCAACACACTCATAGTCAATAGAGACGTATAACTCAGAAGGTGGACATAACCCCAACTCCTCAATTCTCATTGTTTACATCTCACTAAAACATTCTTTTCTTTTTACTTTGCTATTGCCGTTTTTCTCTACTAATTTGGTTACACATTACAAACCCCCCTTCTTACGAGACTTGCACTAAAAGTCTAGTAATCATTGCTTACTTGTTGACCAAGATATTCCCTGTGGGATCGATACCCAACCCAGGTTGGGTTCTATATTTGCTAACGACCGTTTTACACTCCTTTGAGAGCTGTAGATTGAGCGTTATCAAATAACCACTCTCAACTTAGGTGCTTTTCCTAAGTTTAGATACACATTGCCTATTACTAGGACAGGGCCAGAGCTAGGAGTCAACAACTGAAAGAGAGTTAACTAGAATGCTTGGTGATAAAGAAAAATTAACAAAGGCTCAAAGAAGAAATCAAGCTCAAGAAGGGTTCAAACACGGAAAATTATTTATTTATTTATTTATGTATTTATTTGTTTATTTTTTTGGTGGGGTTAATTACTTTGGCTAAGTGGACTAAAAGCACAAGGTGGCCTGCCATCACTTCTTATCCCAACAACTACAGAACAACATCAATTAAACCAGGAAAGTTCTAGGTACTATACTATGTAAGAACTAATACAAATACTTGCAAACATAGTGGAAACTGAGTCACACTCATTCTACTATTCTTAATATTTGCATCACATGTCATGTATATTTACAGGTTAATTCCAGCTACAGATTCACTAACAGTCGAGCACATATCCTAGGAGACAAATAAACAGTCATGGAAATAGTCCTAGCTTTGTGCCAACATCATTCATCATCAATATTTACAACAAGATACTAACACAAATAACACTTTTATTCCAAGGACCAACATTGACAATATAAAAAGACTTAAAAAAAACAAGAAAAATTCAAATCAATGCAAATCTGAAGTTAAACCTAGAAAATAAAAATGCATTCTTAACATGATCCTAGACTTGAAGATTCTCCTAGATAGCACATGGTAGGGTTCAAAATATCAGCAACACAACCCCCCATTATACAAGTACACCACACCCACATAAAAACATATGCATTGTCCTCAAAGCATTAAATTGAAGTACAAAGGAATGGGTATACTTATTTTACCTCTTATTCATTTGAGGCATCTCTGAAGTATGGTAAGGCTCCTACGTCCTCACCTGGTGCAATGTTGACCCCTATGGTGGTAGGGGAACTAAAAAACTCACCCTCCTAGATTGGAGGAAGCATCTCTCAAATTGATGCCGAACTTTGCCCCCTTGCTGGGATAGCACTAGTAGATACTCCTGCTGCTTCATCTTCTTATTTATTCTTTCTCTTTTCTTCATCATTCTTTGATTTCTTTTGATCTCTCTTCATATCATGTTGTTTCCGTTTATCCAGTGTCATTTTTGCTCTATTTCTCCTCTTTTCAGCTCTTTTTGCAGCTTGTTCATCCATGTGTTACTTTTCTTTATCTTTCACAGGTGTTCCCATCAGGTCCACAATACCCTTATCATCATAACTTTCCATTAAGGCTAGGTCAAAAATAGTCGACTGTGGTTGCTTTCCCTTTAACTCCGCTATATCAGCCTTTGCTTGCTCAAATTCAGCAATGAGCTTTGCAAGATCAGGAAGGGATAGTGCATCTAGCCTTTGGTTGATCCAGTGCTTCATGCTGTCCATCCTGGCTTGAATATTATGGAATGGATGGATTTCCTCATCTATAATTTCATCAACAAAAAGCTTAAATTCTGACGACCATTTATCTAACTGTCTCTGAAACCTCTTTTGCAGCTTCACTGATTTTGCAAAATTCTCCTGCATTAATCTGTATTCGGCAAAGTCTGATCCTCCAATAGATTATATAGAACCTAAACCTGCAAAAGTACCTTGAGGCACATACTCTGGTGGCACATAAGTAGTAATGGGCAACGACATACCTGCGGGAATTTCTGCAGCATTAGAAGCTGGTGCAGATTGAATCTTGTAAGCTAGATGCTTGGTGAAACACATCTCAAACTTTGAGTTGTCTTTCTACTTCTCAATATCCTGTATATGTGTAGCCGGGATTTTATTATCAACTCCACGAATCAGGGGAACACCGGCCTATTTGCATAACTCAGTGATTAAGCATGGGAACTGCAATGCGCTGCTTGTTTTATATCCCCTCACAAACATTTCATCCGTAATAATATAGCCGAAGTCAACTTGTAGCCCTGAAACCAAACTTTCCACCAATACAACTCTGTTTTTATCCAAGTTTTCGTCACCTTTTGTTGGCATCAGCCTTAAGCGAACAACAGCCTATAAGAACTTAGCCTTGAAGTTAATGGAATATTTTGCAATATGCTCCCGTGGATTAGTCAACCAAGAGTGGTTGCCATATCAATCAATAGTGAAGCCACCCAAGGTGTATGAGTGGATGCAGTCCTTAACCTATAATCAAGATCAAGTATAGCAAGTGGAGCCTCCTACTCTGGCCTAAATAGCATCCTATTAATTGTTCGGACTGAGATATCGATAGTGACTCCTCGAACAGGTATGAACTCTCTGTTAGGAAAACTTGCAATTTATTTCCCCTTTGGACAGTCCTTTTATACTAGTGCAACATAATTGGTAAAGAATTATGTTACCCAATTCGGTTGATACGCTCCTATTGGCCTGCTCATACATGCTAGTTCATACACATTAAAACAATGTTCCAACTTAGGATACTCATGTTGCTCAGTTGTCACAATCTGATGTTTCTCCGTGAATGGCCTTTTTATCCCTCTTGTTGTAGGTGTTACCTGGTGTTGTAAGTAGGTGCAAGTTTGTCTCTACCTATTTGGGATCTTCCTCCTCTATTTAGTGGTAATTTATGAGCCATATTTCCTGAAAAAAAGTAAGGAATTAGTTTATAGTGCAAAAATAGCCTAACCAGTGAAAACTTAGACTTGACGGCCACATTGGTGGTCCGTCGAGTAACTGGTGGTCCACCAGGTGGGCTTTCAGGTCTTATCCAAAAGACTTGAAAGTTCAGAGAGTTGCGATGGTCCATATGGTGGTCCGTCGAAAAGTTGATGGTCCATCACTTTGGCCATCGCATCTTAACTAGTGGGTGTCATTTCTAGGGTTCTTGCGATGGTCCATTTGGTGGTCCATCTCAAAGATGACGGTTCACCATTTCAACCGTCGCATCCCCTTCTTCAAGTTTAAGATTCACTTCAACATTTCGTCAAACATTTAGCATACAATCCCAATTTTTAGCAAAAATTGACACCAACTTCACATTTATGCACACAAATCCACACTTTTGAGCATATGGGTTACCCAAACTTCACCCACATAGAGTATATTATCATTTCGGATTCAAAACAAGTTTAAGAAAAAGAAGAAAACAAGATGAACTTTTTTCAACCAACCAATTATTCATTTCATGTTATATCAGTTCAAAAAAGAAAAGACATGGAGGTGCTCATACATTGATTTTGGAGAAGTTACTCTTTTACTTGCTTGCAAATATTGAAAACAAACTTAACTTAAAACTCTACAATTTCTTTTAAGAATGTTTGAGATAAATATAAAGAAATAAGGTGGTCACTTAAATAGGGAAAAATGGAGTAGATAGAGAGTCCCAGGAAGAGCAAATGCCTTCAGATGCTTTGAATCCAAAGGAATTTGGTCAGTTGAAGAAGTTGAAAAGGTTAAAACGTATGTAACTGCTTTTTTACCTCTTAAAAATCAATTAGGCCAAATATGGGTCACTTAAATAAAGAAATATTTTTAACCCGACCCGACCCAGTGCTAGGGTAACAACCAACGGTTCGTCAGAAATGTGACGGACCACTATTTTGGCCATCGCTCCTTACCAGAACATGGTCACTTCAGTTTCATTTTGACGGTCCAAGTGATGATCCACCAAAGTTGTGACGGTCCACTACTTTGGCCGTCGCACCTTACCAGAAAATGGTCACCTCAGTTTAATTTTGATGGTCCACCAAATTTGTAACGGTCCACAACTTTGGCCGTCGCACCTTACCAAAACCTGGGCAGCTCAACTTGATTTTGATGGTCAATATGGTGGTCCACCAATTTAGTGACGGTCCTCCACTTTGGCCGTCAACTTTTTCCAGTGAATGAATTTTTTAGCTTTTTTGCGACGGTTGAAATGGTGGTCCGTCAGGTAACTGGTGGTCCACCAACTCGGCCATCACTTTTGTTCCAGTTGATCAGATTTTCCCCCTTTATCCAATTGTACTGCTCCTTCTTTTTGCTGGATTTTAAATCCTGAACACTTCACAAACACATCAAAAATGCACTAGAACCACAAAATAATTTGACTAATTCTTTACGACAACATACTGTGGGTTGCCTCCTACTAGCGCCTAATTTATGGTCGCGACACGACTCAGTTATCTCGATTACTTAGACATTATCGAGATAGACAGTATCAATACTCTTTATCGAGTCCATTGGACTGATGTACAATTTCACATGCTGCCCATATACCTTGAAGACATTTCCGTCTTTAGTTTCAAGTTCCACTACTCCAGATAAGTAGACTTGACTCACTTTAAATGGGCCAGACCATTTGGATTTTAGCTTACCTGGAAACAGTTTGAGTCTGAGTTGAACAGAAGGACCAAGTTACCTCTCTGGAAATCCCGCTTTTCAATCCTGCAATCGTGGTATTTCTTCATTCTTTCCTTGTATTGATCATCCCGATCATAAGATCCAAGACGGAACTCATCCATCTCATTCAACTGCCCCAGTCTCATATTCACTGCCTCATTCTAATTCAAGTTAAGCTACTTCAGTGCCCACAACACATTATGCTTTAGCTCAATCAGCAAATGACATGCCTTTCCATAAACCAATTGGTATGGCGACATGCCAATAGGTTTCTTGAAAGCCATTCGATATGCCCATAAGGCATCATCCAACTTCCTAGACCAATCCTTCCTGCTAGCATTTACAGTCTTGGAAAGGATAATTTTGATTTCCCAATTAGATATTTCTACCTGCCCACTGGTTTACGGGTGGTATGGTGTAGCCACTTTATGCTTCATAACTCCATATTTTGCCAAGGTAGCTCTGAACATCTTGTTATAAAAGTGTGATCCTCCATCGTTGATGATGGTACATGGTACCCTGAAGTGAGAGAAGATGTTTTTCTTCTAGAATACAACAATTCTCTTCCCTTCATTATCCGCTAGAGCCACTGCCTCAACCCATTTTGACACATAGTAAATGGCCACTAATATGTACTTCATCCCAAATGAGCTCACGAAGGGCCCTATAAAATCAATTCCATAGACATCAAATAATTCTACCTCCAGTATTTTAGACATTGGCATCTCATGGTGCTTTGAGATGGACCCTTTCCTTTGACATTGGTCACACCTTTTCACGAACTCGTAGGCATCTTTGAATAAAGAAGGCTAATAGTAGCCACTCTGAAGCACTTTTCTTGCAGTCTGATTACCTGTATGGTGACCTCCAACTAAGGAAGCATAACTCATTTCTAGTATACTCAACATATCTACTTCTGTAATGCACCGTCTAATAATACCATCCGCACATCGCCAAAAAAGATATGACTCATCCCAGAAGTAATGGGTCATATTATGGAGAAATTTTTCATTTGATGAAAGGAAAAACTCTCTGGTATCACCTCGCTCACCACATAATTTGTGAAATCAGCATACCCAAGTATTTTTTCCATAATAGCAGCCAAGATTTCCTCATCCAAAAATGCATCATTGATCTCAAATTCATCTCTAGCTGGTTGCTCAACTTTCAGCCTAGACAGATGATTCGCCACTTAGTTTTTGCAACCCTTCCTATCCTTAAATTCAAATTCAAATTCTTGAAGTAGCAACACCCATCTGATCAACCTTGGTTTTGTATCTTTTTTCGCCATCAAATATCTCAAGGCTGCGCGGTAGGTGTGGACCACCACCTTGGTTCCTAGAAAATAAACCCGGAACTTCTCAAAAGCAGAGACTAGTACAAGAAGTTCCTATTCTATGATGGTTTAGTTCTTTTGAGTCCCATTCAGCGCTTTGCTGTATAATAGACTGGATGAAACAATTTGTCTTTCTTTTGTCCCAGCACAGCTCCAAGGGCAACACCGCTTGTATCACACATGATATAAAATGATTTTGACCAATCCGGTGCAACAATAATAGGAGCATCAACCAACTTCTCTTTAAGGAATTCAAATGCCTTAAAGCAATCATCATCAAGGGAGAATTTAACTTCCTTCTCCAAAAGTTTGCAAAGGGGGTTTGCAATCTTTGAGAAGTCCTTTATAAATCTCCAATAGAAACCAGCATGGCCAAGGAAACTACACACCCCCTTCACTAAAATAGGAGGTGGAATCTTCTCTATAACCTCAACTTTATCTCGATCAACTTCAATCCCTTTTGCTGAAATTTTGTGTCTGAGAACAATGCCCTCCTTCACCATGAAGTGGAATTTCTCCTAATTAAGCACAAGATTGAACTCCTCACACCGCTGCAAGGGCCTACTCAGATTTACCAAACACAACTCAAATGAATCTCCTACCATAGAAAAATCATCCATAAATACCTCTAAGGTTTCTTCAACTATATCTGAGAAAATAGACATCATATACCGTTGAAAGGTAGCGGGTGCATTACGTAATCCAAACGACATCCATTTAAATACAAAAGTACCATATGGGAAGGTGAATGTCATTTTCTCCTAATCCTTTAGGGCTATAGAAATCTAATTGTAGCCAGAATAACCATCTAAGAAACAATACCAATCTCTTCCCGCCAACTGATCAAGCATCTGATCCATGAAAGACATTGAGAAGTGGTCCTTCAATGTCCACGAGTTGAATTTTCTGTAATCCATACACACCCACCATCCAGTAACAGGCTTGAGTGGAATCAACTTGTTCTTCTTGTTAGCCACCACTGTCATGCCCCTTTTTTTTGGGAACGCACTGAGCAGGACTTACCCACTTACTATCTGAGATGGGTTATACTACTCCTACATCCATCCACTTAAGGATTTCTTTCTTCACAACCTCTTGCATAGGTGGGTTTAGATGATGCTGATGCTCAATAGTCCGAACACAATCCTCCTATAGCTAGATTTTATGTTTGCATATACCAGGAGGAATATAGATAATGTTTACAATCGTCCAACCAATAAACCTCTTATATCTCTTAAGAATAGAGATTCCACCTGTTGTTCACCTAAGTCATCCTTAATAATAATAGGTAGTGTATTCCCGCAGCCTAGGAACATATACCTCAAATGATCGGGAAACTTTTTCAGCTCAAAAGTAGGTGGCTCTTCAATAGATGGATTGGCTGGTGGACTTAGACATTTTCAAGTCCAAATCCAGCTTCTTGGGTGCATAAGAATAAGACCCCATGCCTGTCAAGGTAGAAACAGTCTCTTCATAATCTTCAATACCGTCTTGATCAAAATTCATTAATACAACAACTAATGTCTCCAAAATTTTTTTTTCCTCTATAGGTACTTCATGCTCCTCCTCATAATAAACATCCACAATAGAAAATACACTCATATCTTTATGCTATTTCATAGACCGGCATACATCAAATTTAACTACTTCATCATTCAGCCTGACTAGTATCTCATTTGCCTTTAGATTAATAAGTAAACTCCCGGTTGCGAGGAAAGGTCTACCAAATATTATGGGCACCTCAAAGTCCACCTCATAATTGAGAATGACAAAATCAGCTGGAAATATGAAACTAGCCACCTTAACTAATATATCATATAGGATACCCACGGTCCGCTTCACAGACCTCTCTGCCATAATTAATCTCATGTTTGTGGGAGTAGGATCCCCCAAACCCAATTTTTTATACACAACAAGTGGCATCAAGTTTATACTGGCTCCCAAATCACATAGAGCTTTTGCAAAATCATAAGGCCCAATAGTGCATGGGATTGTAAATGCTTTTGGGTCTGCTTTCTTCTGCACCAACGACCTTGTAGAAATAGCACCACAATGATGGAGATTATCCACCATATCATAACTAACTGTTCACTTCTTCTTAACAAGGTCTTTCATGAATATTGCGTACCCAGGCATTTGCTCCAATGCTTTCACCAATGACAAGTTGATTGTCAACTATTTAAGCATGGCCATAAACTTGCCAACTTTTTGTCGTTGGCCTTCTTTTTCAATCGATGGGGAAATGAAGGAGGTCATTTTGGGAGCATATTAACCACTACTTTGGTCTCTTTTCCCTTGCTCTTCTCCAACTCATCACCCTGCTGATGGTTGGATGGTGTATTATAACTTCATCCAGTTTCTCAGACTCCACTGGTTAACTTTCTTCATGCTCAATATCCTCTGCAATCATAACTTTACCCAAAGATAGGCTTGGTAATACCTTACCACTCCGTGTGGTAATTGCCATGCAGGAGCCATCATTTTAAGGATTCTGAAATGTATCACTTGGCAAAGTTCCACTCTTTCTCTAATTAAATACTGTTGAGAGTTATCTCATTTGCTACTCCAACTATTTGATAAAAGTAGATTTTGAGTTTACCAACTGACTCATTAAAGACAAATCACTTTTCATAGTAGTCACACTAGAGTTGGTAGTCTCAACTCCCTTTAATAATTTCTCTATCATGTCCTCCATGGACATCTTGTCAGAGTTAGTTGCAACATTGTCTTTACTTCCAGGAGGTACATATAGTCCACTCCTATCATTTTTTCTCTTCAAGTTCCCTTGATCTCTTTTCTTGTAACCATCTTTATCGTAATAGTTTCGACCTTGATTTCCTTAGCTATTGCTTTGGAAACCCCCTTGATTATTTAGATAGTTTGCCTCTTCTTCTGAATTAGAGTCAGCTCTTCCCTGGGATACAACATCTTTCACATTCTCTATTTTTCCAGACAATAGATGCTTAGTCAGCAAATCCATCTGTGTCTTTAAATGTTCCATATCCAGGTCACGTTCTTTCTCCATCTTATATTGCTATGTAATCATACTACCAGACATAGTAGACTTGCTACCACAGAATCCCTGGTATACCAAGCTTTACTCTGTTTGGTCATCCAATCAAGCATCTCCAAAGCCTCTGGAAAACTGAGGTCAACAAATGACCCTCCTGCAGTATTATCCATAACTGGCTTCATAATAGAGTTCAAAGCCCGATAAAAAGTCTCTATCAAATGAATATCCATCATGTTATAGTTTAGGCATTGTATCAGATTTTTTTTAAACCTCTCCCAAGTCTCATGAAGAGCTTTAGTGGGAAGCTATCAGAAGTTATTGATTTCATCCCTCAACTGTACCCTCCTAGAGAGTGGAAAAAACCTTTCTAGGAAAGCCTCTTTCAACTTCCTCCAGTTGGCTATAGAGCCGGGAGTTAGTTCATTTAGCCATAGTATCACCTCCCTAGATAGAGATAACAGAAACAAACACAGGCGAATAGCATTCTAACACACTCCTGGATTATCAAAAGACTTGTAAATAGTGACAAAGTTTACCAAATGCATGTTTGGATCATCTCTGGGAAGACCACTAAAAAACCCCTTTAGATGAAAGTGTTGAATCAATATAATGGTACTAGAAGTAGAAGAATGATAGCTCCAGTAGTACCTACTCCATCCATTTCATCTTCATCATCATTCAGATCAAACTACACTAGTTGATGTTCTTGCCTTTCCCTAAAGGGGCAATTTCTGTTAACATTCTAATTCACTAGTGCAGCCACATTCTCGGTATGCCTTAGGTTAACAGGATCTAATAATCATTATCCCCTAAATCATCATCATCAGGATTAGGATGACGCGCCTGCTGTCCGTTATTCTGCTAATTTAGTTGAGCTCTAGCCAGAGCGGCTAGTCTTTCAACATCTTGGGGGGTCTTCCATTCTACCAATTAACTGCGGTTTTGGATGTATTGGTAATAATGGTTCACCCGATATCTGTGTACTTGGCATACACAATAACTACCCTGCATAGAAAAAAAACAACAAACAAAAGTAAAATTTGGAAAACTTGACCAAAGGTCAATTAACAAGCACAAACTTAATTGACAACTGTATTCCTCGACAACGGTGCCAAAATTTGATATGCACAAATTACAACTCTCGTTAGAGAGTGAAAGTGGTCACTTTCAAGTATAGAACCCAACTGGTTTGGGTGTCGAATCCCATAGGGAATACTGTGTTCACTAAGTATTGTGGTTGTTACTAGACTATTGATCAAAGTTTCTAGAATAGAGAGGGGTTTTTGATTTATCAATAAAATTCAAATGTTAGTCACAAAAAGTAATCCAACTGTAGGTTATATTACTAATAGTAATTCAATAAGAGAAGTCAAACTGGAGTTATGGTTACCAAGATGCTTAAGTATCTAGGGTTGTGAACTATTTTGGATTCCCAATGAACAATTCTAATTGCAAGAGTAGTTGAATTCTATGGTTTACCCATCAGTTTCTCAACCTAAATGAGTAACTTATCGCTTAATTCTTTCAAACTTGAGGAAGATATTATTTATTCATCTATATTCTCACATGGGTTTATTCGATTAAGGCATCTACCTTCTATCCAAAGGTTAAAGCCCTTAGATTTTTGTAAACCCTTTTTTTCCCAACAAACACATTTTTATTCAAACAAGTATTGTTCTTGGGATCACTTTTCAAATTTGCAACCAAGAAAAGTTATTAAAATAAAGAAAGGCTTATGCAATGTCAATTAAACATGATAATCTACTAGATTCATAACCCAAAATTAGCTTTTCACATCAAGTCTCCCATAACCCTAGTTATCGAAGCTTAGCCACACATTTCCACCCAAGAAAGAGAAGAAACCATTGTGTTATTCATAAATTAATTCAAAGTTTACTTACAAAAGTCACAACTATTGTTCTTCAATCTTCAATAGAAAATATGATAAAAGAATATAGATCCACAAATCTCTAATGAATCTTAGACAAAAACTATGTAACAATGTATTTTCACTATGGAAAACCTAATAAAAGATAAGAGATACAAAATAAAACCTAAAATTAGGTATTTATATATTCCTAGTTAAAAAGGATTTAAAATTTGAAATTATAAAACCCGCATCCAGAGTGACAGACAAAGTGGTGGTCCGTCGCAAGGTTGACGGTCCACTATTTGGGTCATCGTTGCTGATCCTGGAAAGTAACATTCTGGGTAAGACTGAAGACCAAAGTGGTGGTCCATCGCAAGATTGACGGTCCACCATTTTGACCATTGTTGATGATCCTTGAGAGTCAAGTTCTAGATAGTCCTAACGTCTAAAGTGGTGGTCCATCGCAAGACTGGCGGTCCACCATGTTGGCCGTCGCTGAGTATTTCAGGAAGCCTGGTTCTGTTTAGCACTGACAGACAAAATGGTGGTCCATCATAAGACTGATAGTCTACCACATAGGCCGTCGCTGGGTCTTCTGAAGTCATGGACTCTGTTTGGACCTGGCGGTTGAGTTGGTAGTCCGTCGCAAAACTAACGGTCTAATATTTTGATCGTCAAAAGTGTTTTTCTTTAAATTTTCTAAGTCTATTCCTTCAGCTAGCTCCTTATATTAAACACTAAAGATCATCATTAAATGCAACCTTGGTTGCTTGAAAACATGCAATTTTCCCAAGAAAAAGATAAAAAATGTTTCATTAAAAACTGGAACATCATATTTATTGTTCTATCCTGTTATATGTTCGAAATTCATCTGTCATAGGGTACATGGAAGTTATGGTTGGGTATTGGGGGTGGTCTCTAATCCCATTTAGGCTTAAGGAACCCGACACAACTAGGCCCTAGTTCGGGTCGTATCAGATTGGTATTAGAGCCATAGTTTCATGGTCACTTAGGAGTCCACAAAGATGTGTTGAGTAGAGTATCTTGTAAGGGTGTGTACCATGACACACTTTTAAGGGAGAGGCTATGAGACATTTAGGAATGTTTCTCTTTCTTATGATTTGCTTTCAAGCTGTAGAGTCTAAGGTACTGAATTCCCCACTAATTCCTGTTTGTTCAATTTTCAGATCATGCCTCTTCGATAATCTAAAGCTTATGGAAACTACTCTATCCCAACTAAGGATAATGATAATGGGACTCGTTCAACTTATAGGGTCCATACGCGGTCTAGGGGTCCCATTTTGAATTATTCTGGAGTTCCAATAGTTCCTTCTAGTCCATCTTAAACTCCTCGGGATGAAGTGACATACGCTGAGTTTCTTCAGTCTATTCATATGTTGGCACAGTTAGTAGTTACTCAGTCTGAGCGTGGTGTTCCTGTTACTCTATCTCTTAAGGCCACAAGGGTTGGGTAATTCATAAGGCTGAACTCTTCGACCTTTACTGGTTTTAAGGTAGAGGAGAATACTCAAGGTTTTTTGGATGAGATAGAAAAGATCTTTTGTGTTATGCATGCCATGAATGTGGAGGGTGTAGAGTTTTTCGCCCACCAATTGAAGGATGTGGAATACCAGTGGTATTATAAATAGGACTGGGCAAGGGGTGACGATGTTGAGTCATCTCTGTGGGATGATTTTTCTAATGCATTCCTGGGCTACTTATTTTCTTGATAGTTGAGGATATCTAAGGTGGAAGAGTTAATCTAAAGAAAGATAAGATGTCTGTCGAGGAGTATTCCTTGAAGTTTCACTAGTTGTCTCATGCTCCAGAGATAGTTTCTAGCATAAAGGATAGAATTAGGAAGTTTTGTTTTGGGTTGTCTAGAGATTTGATATTAATGAGTAATACTACCTTGTTGTTCAAGGACATTGATATCTCAAGGATGGTTATCTACATGTAACAGGTAGAGGAAGAAAAGAAGAAGTAAATTGAAATAGGGGAGATACAGGGAAAAAAGTTTAGGTTCTATGAGCAAGGTGGTGGCCAACTACAGAGTGGCAGGGATGGCAGGAAGTGGTCCATGAAGAAGTGTGGCAATTCTAGGTCTTACTTGATAGCTATTGATCCATACCTAAAACCATCAGGTGATAGGCGTTTCCATGTTGGTGACAACTTTAGGGCACAGAGTGCTAATTCTTAAGATAGTGGAGCCTAGTTATCTCCATTATATCCTCAGTAGAGGTTTTATGGTAGATTGCATTGGGGTTTCTATGATGAGTTGAGGGACAGGTTATTCAACTGTGGAAAGCTAGGTCATTTGCTTAGAAACTATCCTATTGGCAAGTCTTCTTTGGGGGCGAACAATGTTCCAGTTACTTCAGCGTCGGCTCGTGCAGCGAAAGGTGCACCAACTAGTTTTGTCACTGGTTGAAACCATCTTTATGCTCTCACTACCCGATATGTGTTCGAGGCATTGCCTGATATCATGACTAGTATGTTGAAACTTTTTCCTGTGATGTGTACTATTTACTTGATCTAGGGTCCACTCTCTCTTATGTGACCCCATTTTGTTGTTGTGTATTTTTGTTTTGGTCCCAAGGTTATTTCTAAATCTTTTTCTATTTTTACCCAGCAGTTGACTCTATGATTTCTAAAAGAGTCTATAGGAGGTGTGTGGTATCTATTGGTAGTAAAGAAACTTTGGCCGATCTATTTGAATTAGATAAGGTGGATTTTAATATCATATGGGGGATGGATTGGTTGCACTCATGCTATTCTTCTCTAGATTGTTGGACCCATAAGGTTGTGTTTAAATTCCCTAATGATCCGGTTATTGAGTAGGAGGGTGTTCCTTAGCCCCATAAGGGAACTTCATATCATATCATAGAGCTCAGAGATTGATCTTCAAGGGGTGTCTCTATTATCTAGTTCGGGTTAAAGATTCTTAATCTTATAGTCCTTCTTTGCATTCTATCCTGGTGGTAAATAAGTTTCTTGAGGTCTTCCCTTATGACCTTCCCAGTGTTCCTCCTAATAGGGTGATTAAGTTTGAGATTAATATTGTTTTAGAAACTTATCTAATTACTATTCCCCCATATAGAATAGCTCTAGTTGAGTTGAAAAAGCTTAAGGAGTAATATAAGGATCTTTTAGATAAGGGTTTCATTCATCCTAGTATGTCCCCATAGGGTGAACCGGTTAAATTCGTGCGTAAAAAGGATGGTTTCTTTTGGATATGCATTGATTACCTACAGTTGAACAAGGTGACAATAAAGAATAAGTATCCTCTTCCATGGATAGATGATCTAGTTGATCAATTGCGGGGTGCTAAGTTTTTATCCAAGATTGATCATCGATTCGGGTATCATCAATTAAAGATTAGGGAGGTGGATATCCCTAAGACTACCTTCCAAACTCGGTACAGGCATTTTGAGTTCTTGGTGATGTCGTTTGGTTTGACCAATGCCCTTGTGGTATTCATAGATATGATGAATAGGGTCTTCTGTGAGTTTCTTGATCTATTTGTCATTGTTTTTATAGATGACATTTTATTGTACACTAAGAGTGAGGTGGATCATGCGAATCACCTCCGCATTGTATAACAGACCTTTAAAGAGCAACAGTTGTATGCCAAATTTTTGAAATATGAATTTTGGTTGAACGTTGTCACTTTTTTGGGTCATATCATTTCTATTAAAGGAATCATGATGGATCCTTAGAAAGTTGTAGTGGTCAAGAAATGGCCTAGACCTACGATTCCAATCGATATTCAGCTTCTTGGGTTTTGCTGGCTACTACAAAAGGTTTGTGGAGAGTTTTTTCAACAATAGCTGACTCGTTAACTAAAATGGCTCAGAAGAAGGTAACATTCTTGTGGTCTAATGCTTGTGAGGGAAGTTTCGAGAAGCTGAAGGATAAGATAAATTTGGCTCGGTCTTTACTTTTCCTGAAGGTATTGTGGGTTTGTGGTCTACTATAATGCATCCCGTGTGGGACTTAGTTGTGTTCTAATGAAACATAGAAAGGTGATAGCTTATGCCTCTAGATAGTTAAAGGTGTATGAGAGAAATTATTCAACTCATGACTTAGATCTATAAGCTGTGGTGTTTGCATTGAAAATCTTGCATCACTATTTGTATGGAGTTTATGTGGATATCTTTTCTGATCATAAGAGCCTGCAGTATGTATTTACTCAAAAAGATCTTAACCTTAGGCAAAGGAGGTGGCTTGAGCTTCTCAAGGATTATGACATGAGTCTTCACTAGCACCCAGGTAAAGCTAGCGTAGTTGCTGATGCTGTTAGTAGGTTATCCATGGGGAGTCTAGATCATGCGGATAAGGAGAAGAGAGAGTTGGTGAAGGACATTCATAGTTTGGCTAACCTTGGAGTTCACCTCTTGGACTCTAAGGATGGTGGTGTACTGGTGCAAGAAGTGGCGCGGTTGTCTCTTGGTAATGAAATCAAGTAGAAACAGATGTTAGATCCTATATTTATGAGGATTAGGAGATCTATAGTGGGAAGAAGGTGATGGTATTGAGATTAGTGGTAATGGTAATTTATGGTACCAAGGGAGATTATGTGAGCCTGATATAGGCGGTTTGCGTGAAAGGATCTTGGCTGAGGCGCATGAGTCGCGCTATGTTTTTCATCCTGGTTTGACGATAATGTATCATGACCTCAAGAAAATGTATTGGTGGAACAATATGAAGTGGGATGTGGCTTTATGGACAACTGCATTTTGTGTTAACAAGTGAAAGTTGAGCATATGAGGCTTGGGTTGGGAGATTGTAATAAGAAATTGAGCTGCCTAAATGGAAGTGGGAAGTAATCAACATAGATTTTATTACCGGTCTTCCTCAATCCCGAAATCAATTTGATTCAGTTTAGGTTATCACTTTTTGCTAGTGAGGACTAACTTCTTGACTGAGGGAAATGCAAGGTTGTACTTCCAAGAGATAGTGAAGTTGCATGGGGTATCTATTTTTATCATCTCCGATTGTGCTATGCAGTTCTTATCTCACTTTTGGAGGTAATTTTAGAAAGGGTTGGGGACTAAGGTTTTTCTGAATATTGATTTTCACTTGCAGTCGGATAGGCAAGTAGAGAAAACTATTCAGACATTGGACGATATGCTTCAAGCTTGCGTGATTGACTATAGTGGTAGTTGGGTTAAGCACTTACCTTTTGTATAGTTTTCTTACTACAATAACTATCATTCTAGCATTGGGATGGCTCCATTTGAAGTGTTGTTTGGTAGGTGGCGTAAGTCTCCTATTAGGTGGTTCGAGGTTGGTAAGGTGGATATGTTTGGCCCATATTTTGTTCACCAAGCTATGGAAAAGGTGAAGGTGATTCGAGATAGGCTTAAGGCTGCCCAAAGTCGCCAAAAGTCCTATATAGATGTAAGGTAAAGGGACTTGGAGTATGAGGTTAGAGATAGGGTATTCCTAATGGTGTCTCCCATGAAGAGAGTGATGCGGTTTGGGTAGAAGGGAAAGCTCAATCCTTGATATATGGGTCCTTATGTGGTTTTGAGGAAGGTTGGTAATCTTGAATATTAGTTGGAATTGCCTTCTAATTTGAGCTCTATTCACCCGGTATTCCATGTATCTATGTTGAGAAAGTGCATTGGTGATCCATTGCAAAATATGCCTATCAAGGATATTGGTATTTCAGATTCTCTATCTTATGAAGAGATCCCAGTTGAGATCTTGGATCGTCAGGTTTGTTGGTTGCGGACCAAGGATGTGGCCTCGGTAAAGGTTCTATGGAGGAACTACAAGGTGGAAGAGGCTACATGGGGAGCCAAAGAGGACATGAAGTCCAAGTATCCATTCCTATTTTCTGCTTCAAAAATTCATGCGAAAGGAATGTGTTCTTCATAATGTCTTTGTTTTCAAAATTTGTTAAAGAAAAGATTGTCTTCCTTGGTATTATTGTTTTCTAATTTGGATAAAGGTAAGGGTAGAGACTTTTAGGGGTTTTATCGTTCTTGTACTGCCTTGTTCCATGATTCGGGGATAAATGATCCAAGTGTGGGAGAATTGAAACACACTAGGCTCTATTACTTGCAAAATTTCATGAGTTTGAGCCTTCTGTTGATCATATGACATACCATATTAGTCATATGGTGAGGGTAAGATTCAGGTGACACAACTCGTAGGATGTCCAGTGTTTGGTGGTCAAGTTTCTATTGTGGTTATGGTTTGGTGGTACAGGACATATGGTTTGGGAACGGGTTGTTGGGTTGATCCTTCACTTAATCTGAAACTTAGTGACTTGACTTGGCTCTGAGTATGGGTGGCTTACTATGAGCCATGAGGATAGGTATGAATGGTAAAGTAGAGTCATATGTTGTCCAGTGTGCAACCCCTTTTTGATTCTATCTTGGATACGACTTATGGGCACTATTAGTATGTTATGGGTACGAGTTGGCAAAGAGAGTCATATGGTGGACAGTATGTGGATGTCCAACCTTTTATTCTATGTACAACTGGATGGTTCCACTGGTATGATGTGGGTAAGAGGGGAGGTGATATGGGAATTCCTAGCTCGAGACCTTTCACACGAAGCCAAGCACGTGAGTTGCAACGACTCTAAGACTTGTTCATGCAAATGGCCGTGTATGAGTTGGTACTTGATCCACCAAATGGTTTAAATATTTTTAAGTGTGAAGAGGATCCTTGAAGTATAATAAACTTACACTCCAAGGCCACCCCATGACAAGGGTTAAATGGTCATTTTATCTTTCATTTGTGGTGTAATATAAATAGACAACATTAGGGTTATTTTGGCCTTAGTTCATTCATAATATTGAAGACAACAACTACATTGTAATTTTTCTGAACTTCTTTCTTCACTTGAGAAGCCCCAAAACCGAAATTCACAAGGAGAGTGATCCTTGTGTTGTATCTTTGCTAGAAACTAGGATCTTGGGGTTCTTTGAGTTCCTCTTAGTCCAAGTAAGAACTTGGTTTTGATATTCGCTTGTCTTAGGGTCCATTCTCATTGTTAGGGTTCTCAGATCTTTCAAAATTGTATGTCAAGTTTCTATCTCTTTTGTAATCTTGTTAACATTGTGTTGTTGAATCTAAAAGTCTAGTGAAGCCGTGTGGGGTTCTTTCGATTCACTAGCATTGTTGCCTTGTTATTCATCTCATTTTTTTTTTCAAAACACAAACTCAAAGTCTAGTGAGGCCATGTGAGGCCTATTTTGATTCACTAGCGACTTGTTGTTCATCTTGTTGTTCTTGTGTTGGTTGGAATCTCTTGATACACACAGTCTTGTATCATTTGGTATCAAAGCTCAAGGCTTGGTTTTGTTCTTACAAAACCAATCTTGGGAAGCTCTTACCAAAAGTGTGTTCTTGAACATTTTGGCCGAAAAATGGTTGTTAGATCTACAATAATTTTGTTTGTCTAGTTTGTTTCTTGTGTTGATTTCTTTCTCATCAACACAAAAGATGTCTAAAGCTAAGTTGATCTAAACATATTAACATTGCTATTGTGGACTTTAAGTGGTAGTATGATGAACTTGAAGTAGGCCGAGTTGTGTGTTGTTGTTGCTTGACGTTTAAAGTGGGATGTTTTTGGTGAATTGTGGTTATGTTCTTGAAGTATTGTTGTGGTGTTCATCTTGATCTTCTCTTCATCTCATGTATTGATCACTATAATGACTAAAATAGATCCAAAAAGGTTGCAATACAAGGTTGTAAAGTTGTTTGTGAGAAGACTTGCAAACATCACTTCCTTGATTTAACAACCACTTTTCCTTAAAACAAGGAGCCTTGTCTTGTGGAACTAGTAAAGTCAAGCCTCACCTTTTGAGTTGGAAAAAGTTGAAAAAGTTACAAGACTTTCCTTTCCCTCCAAAAGCAAAGTCATCCATTACAAAAATTGTGAAGATTAAGGCTTCAAGTTGATGAACAAAATGTATGGACCCGTGATATGCTGCCACGTCACCTTAATCACTGTTCACATCATTAATTAAGCTCAATTTGGATATTCTAGTTTCTAATTATTGATTCTTAGTTTCTTCTAGTTGTCAATTAGTCCTTTGAATCCTTGTATTCATATCATCGTTTGTTTGTACGCTTTTGTCGTTTGAATATGTTGTAACTCCTTGACTGAAGTCTGATGGGAATTATTTGAGTTTCAAACAAGGATCCACTCCGGACATGAGCATACTCAAACCTTAAGGATTCATGGGTTACTATCCAATCTACAACACTTGTGGAGCTCGAACATGAGTAATCCGAGAGAATGTGGGTGAGGAGAGGTTTTAAACTAACTTGTTTGTTGCTTGTGTTGGTGATACCTTGACAATGGAGGGAACCACGTCTCAAACTGTGGATTCTAATGAAATGGAGAATGTGAGGGTCACTCTTGAGGCTATGACCCGAATTCTTGAAAGGTTGAGTATGGAAGTGGGAGCCATAAGGGGAGAAGTGATGACTATTAGTGGGAGGTTAGAACAAGTAGAGAGTCAAAGGAACTCTCTCCTTTCTTTTCCTCGACATGTTTCGTCAAGTGGACATGATAGAAATTCCCCCGCCACCGTTACTCCCAAAACATGTCCACAATTGCCAAATCCTTCACTAGCTCTACTAAATGCCACAAGCCAAACTACCCATAACCCCTTAACCCGAGACTCTAATAGACCAACCCATTCCCAAACTCCTCAAGTTTTGCAAGAGGGACTTGGGCATCCAATACCTCCACTAAATCCAAACCCTTCCTTCCAAGCTCCACTAAACCAAAAACCACCACCCCCATAAAATCCAATCTCTCCAAATCAAGTTCTAAATATCCAAAACCGTCCCGTCCAATTTGAGAAATATGGCAGAGATGATTATGAAGCAAATGGAGCCCTTGAAAATGCTTACATAAGGGAGGAGGAGATGATAGAGGGACATGTGGATCCAAAAAGATACCTAGGGTATGGATAAAGGGGAAACTGATAATAAGAGAGAGATGTAGAAATCAATACCATCAAATTAAGCCTACCTATCTTTAAGGGTGAAAGTGACCCCTTGGTGTATCTTTCTTGGGAGTCGATGTATGATAAAGTGTTTCATGTGAATGATATCTTGGAGGAAAAGAAGAGTTGTTACGCCATAGCTCACTTTAAACGCTATGCAAACATATGGTGGGAATACGTCAAACATTTTGGTAATGATTTGATTGATGGACAACCACCACCTTGGTTTCAGTTGAGGTACCTAATGAGACAATGTTACCTTCCCGAGAGTTATCGACATGAGTTGCTTGTTAGATTGTACAACTTTCGGCAAGGGAATCAAAGTGTGATGGGATATTATGATGAGTTTCAACAACTCATGTTGAATCTTGATCATAGTGGAGAATAAATTAGTCATGACATCATTTGGTTCAAGTGAGGGTTGAACAAAGAGATCTCCACTCATTTGACACTTCAAAAGTTTAATACCGTCGAAGGTATTTTCCAAGCGGCTCTTGAGATTGAAAGGGAACTTAAAGAGAGGTCATCGTTCAAAGCTAAGGAATAATCAAACTCGGGTTGGACGAAGGGCAAGGATATGGTCAATGTTCTTTGGGTTGGCCCTAAAACTAGGACCAACCCACCACTAATAGGCTACCCGAGTCCAAAACAGTCCACAAAATTCCTCCGAGGCAAGAAGCTCACAAGTATCCTAATCCTAAAGGGTTCCAATTCTTCAAGTGCCACGGTTAGGGGCATAAAGACAATAAATGTCCTAACCGACGTAATATAATTCTAAGTAAAGCTAGATTGTATTTCCTTAGTGAAAAAGTGGGTATTGAGGGTGATGAGAGTGAGGCCAAGCCTTAAGATGGAGAGACGGCCAGGGGGGAGCCGTATGATGATGATGATAATTATGAGGATGCTTATCCGCAAGAAGGGGAGTGTGTGGTTCCAAACTTTATAGTGAGGCATGCCATTATTAGTAAGGCGATAGATGATCCTAGCCAACGGGAGAATTTATTCCATACTAAATGTCCTGTGAAGGGAAGTGTGTGCACTATAGGGATAGATAGTGGAAGTTGTGCGAATGTGGTTAGTGTTGCAATGGTGAGCTTCTTGAAATTGCCGACTACACCTCATACTAGTCCTTACAAGTTGCAATGGTTGAATGAATTTTGCGAGTTAAAGGTCACAAGGCAACGTGTGATACATTTTAAGGTAGAGAACTATCATGATGAAATTCTTTGTGATGTGATACCAATGAAATCTTGTCACTTGTTGTTAGGAAGACCTTGGCAATAAGATAGGTCAACCAAACATAATGGAGGGTCCAATCAGTATACACTTAAGATGGATGGCCGAAAGATCTCTCTTCATCTATTATTGCATTCCCAGTTGAATGAATTACACCAAAAGATGTAGGAATTAAGGAAAAAGGAAAGAAGGTTGAGAGTGAGGGGAAAGAAAGGTAATCCAAGAGAGAGGGAGTAGGGGAAGCCGAGGGGTCCATAAATTCTAAGGGGCACGGGATCATGGTGATGATGGCAAAGGACGAAACTATTTATGGATCACAATGAGGACACTCCGATGCTCCTCTTGGCTCATTGTTTTAATACTAATCCCGCTAACGTTTCCATTTCTCTTCCTATTTCTCATATTTTACAGCATTATGAGGATGTATTCCCAAAGGAATTGTCGAAAGGATTGCCTCCTCTTTGGGGCATTGAGCACCAAATTGATTTTGTACCGGGTTCATAATTACCCAACAAACCGGCTTATAAAAGCAACCCGACAAATACCAAGAAATTGCAATACCAATTTGAGGAACTTCTCAACAATGGGTACATTAAGAAGAGTATGAGCCCTTGTACGGTCCTGGTGCTACTCCCCTAGAAGATGGGACTTGGCATATATGTGTTGATTGCCGAGCCATCAACAAAATAATGGTAAAATATCATCACCCTATTCCTAGGCTAGATGATATGCTTGATGAATTGAGTGGTTTGTGTTTGTTTTCTGAAATTGATTTGAGGAGTGGCTATCACCAAATCCATATGCAAATGGGTGATGAATGGAAAATCACCTTCAAGACCAAATTCGGTCTCTATGAATTTATGGTTATGCCATTCGGCCTAACAAACACTCCAAGTACTTTCATTAGGTTAATGAATCATGTGATAAAGCCATTTATCAGAAAGTTTGTTATTTTTTACTTTGATGATGTATTGGTGTATAGTAAGTCCTTGGATGAGCATGTAAAGCATTTACAATATGTGTTTTATGTCCTCCGAAAGGAGAAGTTATATGCTAATCTAGAAAAGTTTTCTTTTGGTGTCCATGAGGTTGTATTTCTTGGGTTTTTGGTGAGCTCAAGACTGGTTAAAGTGGATGAATCTAAGATTGACGCCATTTTAAATTGGCTAACTCCCAAAACCGTAGGTGAAGTGAGAAACTTCCACAGGTTGGCTAGTTTTTATAGACGTTTTGTGAAAGGATTTAGCACCATTTCTTCCCCCTTCACCGAAGTGATTAAAAAGGATTGGCCTTTCGAGTGGGGAGATGAACAAGGTAAGGCCTTCGAGGACTTGAAATCTATGCTCATCTCGCCCAATTTGCTACAATTGCTGAATTTTGACAAGACTTTTGAGGTCAAATGTGATGCTAGCAAAGTTGGTATAAGCACAGTTTTAATGCGAGAATTGAAGCCTGTTGCCTACTTTAGCGAAGAGCTCAAAGGAGTAACTCTAAACTACTCTACGTATGATTTAGAGTTGTATGCCTTGATTAGAGCCTTGGCCACTTGGGAACATTATTTGTGGCCTAAAGAATTCGTGATTCGAACGGATCATGAATCCTTGAAGAATCTATGGGAACAAGACAATCTTAACTGCCGACATGTCAAATGGATTGAATTTCTCGAAACTTTCCCTTATGTTATTCATTACAAGAAGGGTAAAGACAATGTGGTTGCCGATGCTCTGTCTGGGGAACATGTGCTTATGTCTACTTTGTCGTCTAAGTTGATGGGGTTTGAAATCCTCAAGTATTTATATCTCGAGGACCCTTACTTCTCTCCTATCTATAGGGAAAGTGAAGAGTTGGATAGGGATAGGTGGGTTACGGATAGGGGTTCCTATCCCTATACCAAATTTGATGGATACTTGTTTAAGGATAGACAATTGTGTGTTCCCTCAAGTTCATGGAGAGAATTATTTAAGAGGGAAGCACATAGTGGTGGTCAAATGGACCATTTTGGGGTCGAGAGGACCCTCAGAATTTTGGAAGAATAATTTTATTTTCCTAGAATACACAAGGAAGTGGCCCAGATTTGTGGCCAATATGTTGAGTGAAAAGGAGCCAAGTCACGGCTCCAACCCCATGGGTTGTACACCCCATTGTCCACCCCTTTTTTTCCTTAGATTAACATATCAATGGACTTCATGTGGGATTGTTGAGGACTAGAAGGGGGCGGGATAGTATTTTTGTTGTGGTGGATCGGTTTTCCAAGATGGCTCACTTTATTTCTTGTTCCAAATGTGATGATGCGCCTAGTGTAGCCTCTTTATTTGTTGATAATGTTGTACAACTTCATGGTGTTCCGAGGACCATAGTGAGTGATAGGGATTATAAATTCCTAAGCCATTTTTGAAAGTCCATGTGGGGTAGGCTCGATACTAAGTTGTTATTTTTGACTTTATGCCACCCACAAACCGTTGGCCAAATAGAAGTAGTAAATATGACCTTAGGGTCTATGCTATGGTCCATGGTTAAGGGAAAAATAACTTCTTGGGAGGAGCACGTACCGTTGATTGAGTTTTCTTATAATCGTGTTATACACTTAAGCACGATGATGATACCCTTTGAGTGTGTAAACGACATCACCCCCTCACCCCTTTGGATTTAACCCCTTTGTCAAGTGATTTTGTGTTAAGCATAGATGGAAGCAAATGGGCCGAGGCCATGAAGAAGATACATAAGAAGGTGAGGTTGCGGTTGGAGAAGAAATACCAAGAAGTTGCAAGGCAAGCCAACAAAGGAAGAAGAAAGATCATTCTTGAACTGGGAGATTGGGTTTGGGTGCACCTAAGGAAGGATAGATTCCCATCTCAAAGGAATTCTAAGTTTATGCCGTAGAGTGATGGCTCATTCCAAGTATTAGAAAGGATCAAAGACAACGCCTACAAGATTGATCTACCCCCGGAATATCAAGTTTACAACACTTTCAACATGTGTGACCTCTCTCGGGCGGAAATGGTGGAGGATGGTAATGATCCAAATTTGAGGACAAATTCCCTTCAAGATGAAGAGGATGATACGAGAATTCCTAGATCGAGACCTTTCACATGAAGCCAAGCACGTGAGTTGCAATGAATCCAAGACTTGTTCATGCAAATGGCCATGTGTGAGTTGGTACTTGATCCACCAAATGGTTTAAATATTTTTAAGTGTGAAGAGGAGCCTTGAAGTGTAATAAAATTACACTCCAAGTCCACCCCATGACTAGGGTTAAATGGTCATTTTATCTTTTATTTGTGGTGTAACATAAATAGACAACATTAGGTTTATTTTGGTATTAGTTCATTCATAATATTGAAGACAACAACTACACTATAATTTTTATGAACTTCTCTTTTCACTTAAGAAGCCCCAAAACCGAAATTAACAAGGAGAGTGATCTTTGTGTTGTATCTTGGATAGAAACTAGGATCTTCGAGTTCTTTGAGTTCCTCTTGGTCGAAGTAAGAACTTGGTGTTGATATTCACTTGTCTTAAGGTCCTTTATCATTGTTAGGGTTCTCAGATCTTTGAATATTGTATGTCATGTTTCTTTCTCTTTTGTAATCTTGTTAGCATTGTTTTGTTGAATCTAAAAGTCTGGTGAAGCCGTGCGGGGCTCTTTCGATTCACTAGAATTGTTGTCTTGTTATTCATCTCATTCTCTTGTTCAAAACACAAACTCAAAGTCTAGTGAAGCCGTGTGAGGCCTATTTTGATTCACTAGCAACTTGCTGTTCATCTTGTTGTTCTTGTGTTTGTTGGAATCTCTTGAAACACACATAGTCTTGTATCAGGAGAGGTCCAACCATACCCACCTATGAGAATTTTTACAGTTTAAATTGGGGGTATTTTTGACATTTTCCCTCTTAACTTCTCTTGACCCCACAACTTATAACACTCTTGGGACTTCATTAATCTATTATTCCCAAATCAAAAACTCTTAAATCTGTCTCAAGTTCTTGTTTCAAAAAGAGGCTAGGGTTTCTTCAAGGTGGTCTAGTAAGGCTCTCAAGGGTGGTTTCTCTCCGTCTTCTTTGGTATCTACGACATGTTACTTCTCCCTCATTGTTTGTTAAAACTAAAGTATGTTTTACTTACTAATTTTCATGGAATTATTATGGGGTTGTGTTGGTTTTGAATTATATGTCGGGAAATTTTGGTTACTAATGGTTCGATGATGTTTCCTATGTTCTATTTATGGTTTTTCATGTTAAAATGTTGGTTTGAACATGTGGTTGCATGGGAATGGTTAATTAGTTCTTGGTTTTGGAAACTATATGCCCTCAACATATTTGTTAAAATGCCAAGGAGAAAGTTTGTCTTATAGTTTGACTTTTATTGAAAGCCTTGCATTGTATAATATGGTAATGGAACCCTAAATGGTTTAATTGAATTAAATGATTTGGGAATACCTTGGTGTCCATGGTTTTGATTGATTGGAAATTCTATGGGGTACATGGGAATCCACTAAGTATTGGATAATGGCATTGCTTGCAAGGTATAATCGGTATGAAGATACCACTTCATAATGCCTTGGTAATAAACTCTGGAATTGGTTGTTTGGTTACATGCTAAAGGTTTTAATTGGGAAATAATAGTTGTTGTGATAGCTATCCGTGAAGGTGTGTGAGTCCGTTGGATGAACACTTGAAAATAATATTTGCCGACATGAGGGTTGGTCATGGTGACCATACACTTGTAGGGTACACGGGAATCCCCTAAGTTATAACTGTATAGATGTATCAGGGAAAGCGAAGGGTACACGAGAATCTCTGACCCCTATGATATCTCCGGTTCATGTGGCTACATGTACTGGGGCTCATTCAGGGGGTAACACTGGCCCCATATATCCTGTGGGTGGTTTTAGGATGGTCAAGCTACACCGCCTAGATTAAAGTTTTAAATGCATGCTAAACCCAGTTCCCTTTCTCGGTAAATAATATATATATATATATATACATACACACACACACACATATATATGTATGAATGTGAATGCACTTGGTTATTTACATAATTTTAAATGTTAGCATTATTTTATCCTTATTCCCGAGTACATGATAGAGTTCACCCACTAACCTGTCTTCGGTTGCTATATCCCCACGCGATGCAGGAACCATTCATACTACTCCTCCTTCTCAGTGTTCTTGGATTCGGGGATAATATTCGTGTCAGACTGAAGTGGTGAGCTTCCATACTATGGAAGACTTCATTATATGCTATGGATATCTTTACATACTTTTGTTTATTTCTTGGACTTTTGTTTTGGCTATGGTCGGGGGCATGTCCCGACCGGATGTTCTTTGTTTTCGGTTAGAGGCTTTGATTGACTACTATGGGAATTGGTGGTGTTGGTATTGGTGTCAATATTGGCATTGGTATTGTTATTGGCTATGACCCCAGTTGGACATTCAGTAGGATTCTTGGATGGTTGTGGTTATAGATTTTATTATTGTCTTTGATTATTTATTATTCTATCTTGTTATATGTTTGGAATTCATCTGACATAAGATACATAGTGGTTATGGTTGGGTATTTGGGGTGGTCTTTGGTCCCGATTGGGCTTGAGAAATCTGACATAACTGGTCCCTAATTCGGGTCGTGTCAACTCTAAACTGAATGAGCCTCATACTAAGAAATAGTCATGGAGCCTTGCTCTAAGTGATCAAATTCATCAAGCATATGATCCCTCAAGCTATATGATATAAATCTGTCCAAAAAGGCCTTGAAAAACTGAGTCCAAGTCATAATAGACGAACCCAAAGGGCTACATCTAGAAAACAACCTCCACTAATCCCTACCATATCCGTCAAATGATAGGTAGTATGTGCAACTCCAAGAGACTCAAGGTATCCAAGATTATGTAACTTCTCCTTGCAATCAGTCAGAAAATCATAGGTATCCTCGCTAATAGCACATTACACTTAGGAAGACCCAAGCAAATAAACCTCTTACACCTCTTCTAATCATTAGAAGGCATCACTATATGTAGAGCAATTATAGAAATAGTAAGTCAGGAAGGTTGAGAATCCACACATGGGGTAACATAATGAAAGTTGTGCACCTAAACTAGGAATACTATAATAAGATACAGGCATAAAAGGTGGATCATCACTCAAAGTTTGAGGAATGCCACAAGTAGATGCTGATGTGGATGATACAACCATACTCGAATTAGAGGAATACTATAAGCAAATGCCGGTACTGACGGTTGTATAATACTCAGAATTGGAGGAACACCAGGTACACTCTTGGGAACACCCTCTAAATGAGTCAATAACCATATCAACTATTCTTTTTAAATAGTATAGTAGTATAATGTAGAACTTGATCCGATGCTATATCCCCTACACGATCAAACTCAGGCTCAGGGGAGGTCCCATAGCACTACCTCTAATAGGGGAAGCTCCTCATGCTCATCCTCTACCTCTAGGATATCTATGACCCTGCCTAGCTCGATGGTCTGTGCTCTATCCTAGGATACTCTCTTAGTATCCCTGGCATCATGAGATCTTAGCCTCACTATATGCATAGAAAAGAATAAAACGTATCCTAGAACATTGAGTAAGAACAACCCACATAACTTAGGAATTAAAATAGAGAATTTTTTTCCCAAAAAACATGTTATAACTTCTCAAAGATAGAGACAGATGTATACATATCAATCCATGATACTCTACTAGATATTCAACTTTTACACTTATGAGATCGGTGAACCCGGCTATTCTTATACCAGTTTATCACGATTCCAAAAGGGTCATGATAACACCTATCACAACTTTGCTTTTATAAGTAAAATAATCACCAAACCGATAAAAAAGTACATAATTTACAATAACATACACCAAGGTAGAACTGTAGAATAATGTCAGGCACTAAAACATAAGTAAAAGTAAAAATCTAAAAAAAATCTTATGCAACCCCAAAATCTAGTGTCATAGTGTAAGAGCATCTAATACGACATCCAAAATTTAAAAATATACCTGTCTTTGATAATCGATATAAAGAAAAATAAGGATAGAAAAGGTCCAAAACATCCCCGAACACTAGAACAAATTAGTAACTCAAAGTCTAGAATCTCCGCACAAAGTCAATACGTAGGCACGTTAAAGGCTCGATCATGTTTTCCCGCAAATTTTTTATATTTTATTTATAATGAAAATTAGGGTAGAATTTTTTAGAAGTTCTTAAAATTTTGGTAATGACCCTTCAGATCATTTTCCATATTAATACTTATCTTCACCGTTTGAGCTTCTTCATAGCTTTCCTAAGTCATTTTTGTCTTACTGGGATCGACAGATCGATTACCAGGCAGTTCATTTGGTTTATAGAGCCAATTCTATGTTTAGAAGTCTTTACTGGTTACAAATGGCCACCGGGCGAAACATCAGTGAAATGATCTCAAATGAAAATTTTGATGCACTAGCAGATTCAAAATATCGATTTTAGTCTAGGTGGACCTTTTGTTTGAGTCCCAATGAACCCTAGCTCATTTAGACCTATTAGATGGAAAGTTGAAAATTAGAAGAATGGGTGTGGGACAAACATTTGGTCTAAATGACCTCATATGGAAAATACGACTTCTCCATTGCATCCAAAATATCAATTTTAGTCTAGGGATACCCTTGTTTCAGGTCCCAAGGCTCCCGGACTCATTTTGACCTATGGACCAAATTTTATGAAAAGTGATGAAACTATTGGTGTAGGCCCCATTTTTTGCTTAAATGATCTCCAATAAAATTTTTGATGATTCCAATGGATTTGAAATGTATTTTACACTTAAAATTCACTATTGGAACATGTTATTTGGATTCCGGGTGAGTTTCAAGGGTCAAAAACTTATTTTTGAGTTTGTTGTCATCTAGTGCAACAGTGATCGCGATCATGATTGTGCAATCACGGGAGTCCGATCATGACCCATAGAACCGTGATAGCTGTAGGGGATATATAAAGGTCCTAAGATGCGTTTGGGGCATTTCCCCTTCACCATTTAAACCTAGAAACCCCAAAATGAGTGTAATAACTCAAAATTGGTCTTGGGAGGTAACTTGAGAGCCTAATTATCATCTTGTATCACGATTATCTTCAACATTAAGGTAAGAATTTCTTGAAGTCATGCTTGAATTTCATAGTTTGGACCCAAAAACCCAATTTAGCTTAGGGCTTGATGTTAACCCAACATATAATTTTCACACATTTCTTGAGAGTTATGATTCCTTTTTTATGTGTGAATATTGGGTTTGTCTCGGAAACTCATTTTCCATATGTGGGACCCACTTGGGGTTTTGGTGTGTTTTTGGACCCGAAGCATAAAAGTGCAATATGGGTATCATTAGACTCGTATTGATTAGTAAATTATGGTTTTGATAGTGTGATTGCATTTTGAGAATTGTAAAGTGAAGACGAGCATGTGGTGCATGATGTGAGGTTTTTCGATTTGACCTTGAGAGGTTTCTATCTACTTTGCTTTATAGATGATGTGTGATATATGTTACGAGTGAATATGGATGTTAGGCTTGATTATAAGTAGGATAACTTGGCCTTAATTGTTGATACTTTGGGAATAGATGAGGGTTTTGGACCCGTAAGATGGCATGTTTATATCTCTTTTGTATCCCATTGCTTTCACTCTTTAGTTTAGAATAGTTATAACATGAATATGATATAATTTTATGTTTGGAATATGGTTTTAGCATTTGAAGCATGATTTGTATTTTTAGCCTTTTTTGGCTAGTATGGTAGTCTTGCAACCGTAAGTTGGGTAGAGTTGACTTGAGTATCCTTGTTTATAGTCAAAGTTGTTATCTTAGACTTAAATATGACTTACTTGACATGTAGAAAATGAACTAGATGGCTTAGCCTAGTTTGGTGCATAGTGTGCCTAATTATGGAAATTGTGGATTAGAAGTTGGATCGTTTGACCCACTTAGGCCTAAGTTTGTGGACTTAGTGCAGGTGTTAGACATAGATAAGGCTAGTAAACCTTAGAATAAGGTGACTTCAAAAATTGGTAACTTGTATTGATGTTTCTAGATTATGGCTTTTGAGTAATGGTTATGATACTCCTTGTGGAAATGATATTGGGCATTTAGAGATGATATTCCTCCTAGTTACGTTATGTGGACTATAGAGATGTTATTTCCTCTTAGACTTGATGATTGGCCTATAGAGATGCTATTTCCTCTTAGACTTGATGATTGTCCTATAGAGTTACAATTTCCTTTAGTCATGATTCTTCGACTTATAGAGATGATGTTCCTCTTGGATATGTAAATTGGACTAGAGAAGCTATATTACTCATAGTCATGATGTATGACCTATTGATATATCATATCGTATAAATGATTACATGTCTATATATATTATGCCTCCTAGATGTGAGATGCCTCTTGTGTAAAAGATGATTACATGCTTATTGATATTATGCCTCCTATATGTGAGATGCCTCCTATATGTGTGATGCCTCCTATATGTGAGATGATTAGAGGTATGCTACGACTTGTAAATGTGATTATTTAATATGAGTCCCAAATATGTGTATGGTCCTAAGGTCCTGATTATGATGTTCTGATTATTCCGAATAAATTCATGGGCCAAGGGCTGTGTTATGGTATTAATTCGATAGACGAGAAGTATTTATCATTATATGTGATGATGTGATTATAGTTTATGATTATGAATATGTATATTTTTTATACACATCTCACCTTTATGGGACGGAGGAAGATGGAGTACAATGCTTATTATTCCACTAATTGAATACTAGTGATGGCATGCATAGATTTGGTACGTTCATAATTGTTTACTATTATAAATGATGTGATTATAGATGAACTATGATCATATGTCTACTCTTCTTGTTAGACGGTTAAGCTATGTGGTAACTAGTTATCTATTAGGGGACTATATCACTTGATGGCTAGGAATCTAATGTATTAGTTAATGAATCTTCCTTAGTTGAAACATGGTAGCTACGATGATAATTAATGAATGGTGTCAGTTAATAAAAGATTGTTAGGTGACAAGAAGTAATGTGTTCTCTAGTACTGATTAACGAATATAGGATGATTAGTTGATAATAATGAATGGTGGGTAAATAATGGTTTTGGTATAATGATGAACCTTGACTAGATGTTAGATGTTGACTATTAAATAAATAGTGCTTAGTTGTTATCCCGTGAATAAGGATTATGTGAAGGATAAGGTTTAGGCTTATAACTAGAGTTTATGTGATGACTAGTGAACTAGTTATTTTATAATATTAAGTGTTGGTTAGCTAATAATGAGTAGTCGGGATGTATTGACTAGATAGATATTCTATGGTGTTATGTCTATGATTATGAGTATTTTAGTGTTTCTTATTCAGTAATGGTAATTGTGATGATATTGATACCCCGCAAGACCGGAGGATACTATTGTGATGATATTCATACCCGATAAGGCCGGAGGATACTAGTGTGATGATATTGATACCCGACAAGGACGGAGGATACTACTATGATGTTGTTGATCCCTGGAAAGTCTGGAGGATATATTGATGATATGTTGATACCCAGCAAGGTCGGAGGATACTATTGCTGATGTTTTGGTACCCAACAAGGCTGGAGAATATATTGATAATCGATAATGACAGAGGATATTGTTCTGATGATATTATTACCCGAAAAGGCCAGAGGATCTATTAATGATGTGTTGATACCCAACAAAGCCAGAGGTTGATTACGATGATGATAGTTTTGATAAGGACAATTTTGATGAGTTGTGATATTAATTGTGTACTTTGCATTCATTCCTACATACGCATCACCTATCACCAGTATGCACCTATATTTATCAGTTGGTATGGTACAATTGTATATATATGGGTGAATAATATGACTTGTGTTGTTGTACGTTGATTAAACCTTTTGAGATTGGGGCAGTGGGGGTACACATAGGCTAGGCTAGGCATTTGATTATCCGGAGTAGCCGATTATTCACGCTGATATTGATATTGTTGTTATTATTGTTATGATCATTATTATGGCTAGCTTATGACAGATTGGTCATTGATTCGGTATTGGGATTCGAGGTATGTCTTCGGTCTTTCTTATATTATGATTGAATTATTATGCACGATTATTTCATATACAACCTTGTGGATTAGAAATCCCGAGTAAGATAGTATTTAAATCCTGATAGTATTATAATAAGGTCTCAATATGATAATATAATGATATAGTTTATGCTTTGAGATGACCCTATGTTTATATGTATATATATACCTATATATATCAAGATATATGAAGCTATGGTACAACCGTGTATCCCTTCTTTTGTTGTTTATATTGTATATTCATTTCTTCGCCTTGTATATTACTATGTATCTTTTGTTTGCTCTTTATTCTATATTGACCTAGGATATACGGTATATCATTGATGTATATTGAATGTAGCTAGAATAGGATGTTTCACCCTGATGCTTTCTTAGTCTTATTATGTTAGAATCTTGGAATTGAACATGATAGTTGTTCCTTATTTTCTCATTGACTTGTCATATGATTTATGGATTCTTGGGTGTAGTTTCCATTCTGTTTATGTGTTGTATATATCTGTGTTATCTTTGGAGCTCAGTTGGCAGTTGCCTTCTTAATACCATTTATTTAGTACTCTTACTACATTCTACAACCTGCAGATCATAATACGACTTACCGCTGTTGATGTGTGCACGTGCGGAGTAGCCCTAGTTCAGAGACTTAGAGTGAGCTCTTGACGTTTAGAGTATTACTTATCTCTCTTTTATATATTAGACTAGTCTCTAAGTTCTATTTAGAGATAAGTTGTATTCGTGTATTTCTCTTGATATTTCACTTTTGTACTTTTTTCTATTAGAAGCTCTTATTCTGATACCACCAAGTTTTGGAATTCTTTTATGAATTGATCTTTATTTCATATATTCCACATTTTTCCTTATATTATTGAGTAGTCTGTTACTAGCCATTCCAGAACATGGGTTGGCTTACCTACTGGTGGGTTATGGTAGGCACCATCAGGACCTGAGGAAATCGAGTTATGACAAATTGGTATCAGAGCCTAGGTTTCATCAATATGTTAGTACAAGAGCTAAGTGCTAGTAGAGTCCTGCAGATCGGTGTGAAGACGTTCGTAACCTATCTTTGGGAGGCTACAATGACATTTTAGGAAATTCACTTCATGACTCCTTATTGTGTGTACGCATTCCTATAAACTTTGAAAACATTCTTTAACTCTATTCTATCCCTGAAGAACAATGCAATATTATCGACAAATGCGTGCAAGAATTCAATATGCATTTCCAGAATTTTAGCATAGCATCTTCCTAGAGAGTTAGAGATAGATATCAAGAATTTTAGCATAGCATCTGCCTAGAGAGTTAGAGATGGATATCAAAGATCTTCAGTAAAAGCTATAAAGGATTTAGGAAGAGTCTACATCAGACTTGTAGAGTGAGGTATGTTTTTTCAGGCCATGAAGACTATTCTGGATCATGAGGGGCAATATCTCAACGTATTCTAGGATCTTAGTTTTGATGTGTTGTGATAAGACACTGGTTCAGAGAATATCCCTAGTATGTGATAGGTGATCAGCTAGAGTTAGCCTGTATTCCCCACCAGCCTAGAGTTCCTAAGATAGGCTGTGGTTTTGGAAGTTTGGACATAATTTTGTGGATTTTCTCAGTGTTAGTTAGCTGGCCATTTGGTCTTAGTTGGTGTTCTCTCTATATTGATGCTTCAGGAATTGCTACGACTGTAGAGAGACTGACTACTAGTCTAGGATGTATCCCTGATATGAGATTCCAGTCATTCAGCTTAGTTAGATCAACTGGTGATGTTATGACATCTTCAGTTAGAGATGGTGCACTTGGCGTCTACGTTGATAATTCAGTTGATCGGCTTGATTTAGACCTATTCAGATTTATTTTCCCTATGCCCGTCAAGAGGTGACTGTGAATATTGCCATGATTGGTGTGCTTTTATTTTCTGCATTTATCTCTTATTATGTGTATAGGGGTTTTCATACCCATTGATGATTTTATGCCTTGATAAATTGATATCGGTCATTATGTGCCTTATTATTAAATTCATGAATATGTATCTACTCCATGGTTTATTTCTTTTAGTAGTGGATGTAGTAGATCTATATTGATATTTTCCCCTATGGATGTGGTTTTGGGTTTAAGTCCCGTTTATCTTGGCATATTAGCCCTATTGTGTCCATTGAGTGATATATGATATTATGTTCATTATGGTACCACTTGTTTAATATATGGATATTGATATTACTATTCCTATTGCTACCACCGTGTGAGGTTATTGATATTACTTGATATTATTACTTGATGTTGTTACATGCTGAATTGGATTCTCGTTGGGTAGCTATACAGACTAGTGTTATCAAGTTAGACTTTTATTTTCTTGCGATATTATTTAGTGGCTTGAGTAGATATAGCTCGATTTGATGATTTCTTTCCCCTAGCGCATCGAGGTTGACTGTGTTCCCTCTTGGTTAGCTGTATTAGATTGATTTTGAGGATGTATTGTGGTATTGAAGGTAAGTTGACCTTCCATGGTACTTTGTGGTTTTTGAGTTGTCAATATAGTTATGTTGCTTGTTTTGGAGTTTAAGATCCTTAGAATTGCCTTCTATTTTTTGAAGGATTTTGTTTTGGCTATCCCTTCTAGTTTAACCTATTTGTTAGATAGACCAGTTTGAGGTTCTTTTTTTATTTGTGGCTATTTCATTGTCCAATAGAAATTTGATGTTAATGTTGAGATGTTTTGGATTTATCTCATATGTATGTTGGGTCTGTTCCCTCGTGATGGATTGTATTGTTGTTAGTGTGGAGATTTGATACTTCTTTGTCATTATGATATGGTTTTGTCTAGTGGAGTAGGAAAGTTAGAGACAGGTGGCCTTTCCTGTGATCACTTCTTAAGTTGGCAAATTAGGAACTGTTTAGCTCAAGTTGTTGGTACTTTGGTGGTGGTATCGACCATGACCTTGGTTTTGAGATTGATATTTCTCCTCGATGATATGACCTTATGTCTATTTCTTCACCTAGATGAAGTATTAGATTGGTTAGTTTCGGCTTAAGTTGCATTTCTTTGAGTTGCTAAAGTTTTTGCCTTCACTGATTTGGTTTTTAGCCCTGAGAAATTTTGAGTATGTTTCAATAGTTCATGCCCTCCAGCGGATATGGAGTGGGTTATATGTATTTCAGCTTGTGATTTTTTTTCTTTGGCATGATTCCTATTTTACTTCTATGTTTCATTCCCTTCTGCTGATATAGAGTTGGTTGCTTGTGTTATCAGTCAATGGTTATCTCTCTAGGTGATTTTACTTTCCATATATTTCTTGATTGTAGCTTGGTTGGTTTATCTCGGGTATATTAAATTTTGGATAGTAGAGTCAATTTGAGATAGTTGACATTGATATAGCCTTATTGGCCCAATTTTGGATTTTGACTCCTTGGAATAGAGATTTGGAAGTATGATAGATTTGGAGCATTAATGACTACCTATTTTTAGTTTTGATTTAGATATTTGAGATTGAGTAGTTCAGCCTTGGTACTGAGATTTCAGCTTGGTGTTGTAGAGCTATCATGCAACCTTCCTTTTTGAGTTTTTTCAGTTTGATTTCATTTATAGTCTGGTTGATCCTACTCCATGGTTGCTTATTCAGTCTTCTAGACTTCAATTCAATTATGGTTGATAAGTGTTCAGATGGTAGCCCATGGGCCTCGTATTGGTTATTTTAGTTTTGACCCCAAGTTTTAGTTTTCTTTGGGAATTTTGGATGATTTACTCAGTGGGAGTAGTATTTTCGAGTTGGATTCAGTATGTCTTCATTCTCGGTGGATAAGACATCCTAGATTGGAATATTCAGTGATGAGTAATTATACCTTGCAATTTGCGATTTTAGTTTGATTTTCATCCAGATTGGTTGCAGCATTGGCATGGATTGCATTCCTTGATTATCTCCATTTATTTTCCCAGATAGAGCCTTATAAGCTTATTCTCATGTTTGCCTTATAGAATTTCAGCATACCATCTCCAGTTCTTTGATTTCTCAGTGATGAGATGGAGTGGATGAGACTTAGGTAATTTTTCTTTTGTTTAGGAGTTGATAGCCTACGTAAGATGGTTTAGGAAGGTTATTTTTTGATTTAGAGTCTGTTTTATGACTCATTTCTTGATTTGCTTTTATCTTGGATGAGCCTTTGTTTATTTATGAAGATATAAAGATGGTATCAACGTGATGTGATTAAGATATGCGTGCATCAACCTTCTTGGTTTAGTTTGAGTCTACTTAGTTGTTAATTTGAGTTGGCTATCTTGGAAGTAGAATAAGAGTGTTGGTTAAAAAAGAGGTACGAATGGTGAGATCCCTTGCAAGTGTTTTCTCTCTACTAAGGTTATCTGGGAAGCTATGCTTGGAGTATGCGGGACCAGTACCTAATCCTTTCGAGGTTTTGAGATTCTTTTTGTCCATTAAATTTTGGGGATGAAAGTCCTTTTATTAGTGGATATTGCAATTACCGTTCAGGTCATTTTCCATATTTATTCTTATCTTCACTATTCGAGCTTCTCCATAGCTGCCCCATGTCATTTATGAGTTCCTGGGACCAATGGTTTATTTATCAGGTAGTTTGTTTGATTTTTAGAGTCAATTCCTTATTTAGAAGTCTTCGCTGGTTCCAAATACCCTTGAGCAAAAACATCAGTAAAACAATCTCGGATGCAAATTCCAACTGTGCTAGCAGAATCGAAATATCAATTTTAGTCTAGGTAGACCTTTTTTTCAGGTCATAATGAACTCGAGCTCACTTCGACCTATTGGTCGGAAAGTTGAAAAGTGGAAAGAATGGGTGTGTGACCCACATTTGGTCGAAACAACCTTGGATGGAAAATCCGACTTCTCCATTGCATTCAAGCTAGGGAGACCCCTGGTTCAGGTCCCAAGGCTCCAGACTCATTTTGACCTATTGAGCGGATTTTATGAAAAGTGATGAAACTGTAGGTGTGGGCCTCACTTTTTGACTAAACGATCTCCGATGAAAGTTTTAATGATTCAAATTGATTCAAAATGTTGTTTAAACTCACAATTCACTATTGCATCATGTTATTTGGATTCCGAATGAGTTTCGAGGGTCAAAAACTTATTTTTAAGTTTGTTGACATCTGGTACCACCACGATCGTGGCCAAGAGTGTGAGATCGTGGGAGCATGATCATGGCCCACAAGACCGCGATAGTGGTATCTCTTTAGCTGTAGGGGCTATATAAAGGACCTAAGACACGTTTGAGGGCATTTCCCCTTCACCATTTAGACCTAGGAACCCCAAAATGAGTGTAATAACTCAAAATTGGTCATGGGAGTGACTTGGGAGCCTAATTATCATCTTGTATCGTGATTATCTTCAAGATTAAGGTAAAAGAATTCTTGAATTCATGCTTGAAATTCATAGTTTGGACCCAAAAGACCAATTTTGCATAGGGCTTGATTTTAGCCCAAAGTTTACCTAATTTTCACCGATTTCTTGAAGGTTATGATTCCTTGTTCATGTATGAACATTGGGTTGGTATCGGAACTCATTTTCCATATGTGGGACCTACTTGGGGTTTTGGTGTCAATTTTGGACCCGAAGTACAATAGTGCAATATGGGTATTATTGGAGTCGTATTAATGAGTAGATTATGGTCTTGATAGTGTGATGTCATTTTGAGGATTGTAAAGTGAAGATGAGCATGTGGTGCATGAAGTGAGGTTTTGCGGTTTGACCTTAAGGTAGACTTTTGTCTACTTTTCTTCATAGATGATGTGTAATTTATGTTACATGTGAATATGGATGTTAGGCTTGATTATGAGTCGGATAACTTGGCCTTAACTATTGATGCTTGGGGAACAGATGAGTGTTTTAGACCCATAAGATGGCATGTTTATAACCCCTTTGTATCCTATTGCCTTCACTCTTTAGTTTAGATTAGTTATAACATGGATATGATATAATGCTATGTTTGGAATATGGTTTTAGCATTTGAAGCATGATTTGCATATTTAGCCTTATTGGGCTAGTGTGGTAGTCTTAAAACCGTAAGTTGGGTAGAGTTGACTTGAGTCCCCTTTTCTCTAGTCGAAGTTGCTATCTTAGGCTAGAATATGGCTTACTTGACATATAGAAAAGAAACTATATGCCTTAGCCTAGTTTAGGGCGTAGTGTGCCTAATTATGGAAATTGTCGATTAGATGTGAGATCGTTTGACCCAATTAGGCCTAAGATTATGTTAATTCTTGTGGACTTAGTGTGGACATTAGACATAGATGAGGCTAGTAAGCCTTAGAATAAGGTTACGTCATAACTTGGTAACTTGTTTTGATATTTCTAGATTGTGTCTTTTGAGTTATGGTTATGATACTCCTTTTGGAAATGATATTGGAAATTTAGAGATGATATTCCTCCTAGATATGTTATGTGGCATATAGAGATGCTATTTTCTCATACACTTGATGATTGGCTTATAGATATGCTATTTCCTCTTAGACTTGATGATTGGCCTATAGAGATGCTATTTCCTCTTAGACTTAATGATTGGCCTATAGAGATGCTATTTCTTCTTAGACTTGATGATTGGCCTATAGAGTTGCTATTTCCTTTAGTCATGATTGTTGGACTTATAGAGACAATGTTCCTCTTGGATATATAAATTGGCCTAGAGAAGCTATATTCCTCATAGTCATGATGTATGACCAATTTATATATGATATCCTATAGATGATTACATGTCTATATATATTATGCCTCCTAGATGTGAGATGCCTCTTGTGTGAGGGATGATTACATGTTTATTGATATTATGCCTACTATATTTGAGGTGCCTCCTGTATGTGTGATGATTAGAGGTGCTACGACTTACAAATATTATTATTGATATGTGTCCCGGATATGTGCATGGACCTATGGTCGTGATTATTATGTTGTGATTATTCTAAATAAATTAATGGGCCAAGGGCTGTGTTATTATATTAATTCAATAGAGACGAGATGTGTTTATCATTATATTTGATGAGGTGATTACAATTTATGAATGTGAATATGTATATTTTTATATACACATCTCTCTTTTATGGGACAGAGAAAGATGCGGTACAATGCTTATTATTCCACTGATTGAATACTGGTGATGGGATGCATAGATTTGGTATGTTCATGATTATTTAACATTATAAATGATGTGATTATAGTTGAACTGTGATCTTATACTGCTCTTCTTGTTTGACGGTTAAGCTATGTGGTAACTAGTTGTCTATTAGGTGACTATATCCCTTGATGGCTAGGAATCTAATGTATTAGTTAATGAATCTTGCTTGGTTGAAACATGGTATCTACGATGGTAAGTAAAGAATGGTGTCAGTTAATAAAAGATGGTTAAGTGACAAGTAGTAATGTGTTGTTTTGTACTGATTAACAGATATAGGATGATTAGTTGATAATAATAAATGGTGGGTAAATAATGATTTTGGTCTAATGATGAACCTTGACTAGATGTTAGATGCTAACTATTAAATAAATAGTGGTTATTTGTTATCCTATGAATAAGGATTATGTGAAGGATAAGGTTTCGATTGATAACTCGAAACTAGAGGTTATTTGATGACTAGCGAACTAGTTATTTTATAATAATAAGTGTTGGTTAGCTAATAACAAGTAGTTGGGAAGTATTGACTAGATATATATTCTATGGTGTTATGTCTATGATTATGAGTATTTTTTGCATCTTATTCTGTAATGGTAATTGTGATGATATTGATACCCGGCAAAGCTGGAGGATACTATTGTGACGATATTTATACCCTGCAAGACCGAAGGATACTAGTGTGATGATATTGATACCCGGCAAGGCCAAAGGATACTATTGTGATGATGTTGATACTCGGAAAGGCCAGGGGATATATTGATGATATGTTGATACCCGAGAAGGCCGAAGGATACTATTAATGATGTGTTGGTACCCAACAAGGCCAGAGGATATATTGATGATATATTGATACCCGACAAGGCCAGAGGATATTGTTATGATGATGTTGATACCCAGCAAGGCCGGAGGATATATTGATAATGTGTTGATACCAGACAAGGCCGAAGGTTGATTATGATAATGATAGTTCTGGTGAGGACAGTTATGATGAGTTTTGATATTGATTGTGTACTTTTCATTTATTTCTGCATGCGCATCGCCTATCACCAATATGCACCAATATTTATCAGCCAGTATGAGATAGTTGTATATATATGGGTGAAGAATATTCCTTGTGTTATTGTATATTGATTGAACCTTCCAAGACTGGGACGATGGGGGTATGCATAGGCTCGGCTAGGTATTTGGTTGTCCGGATTAGCCGATTATACTGTTATTGATATTGTTGTTATCATTGTTATGAACATTATTATTTCTAGCTTATGACAGATTGGTCATTGATCCAGTATCAGGATTTGAGGTATGTCTTTGGCCTCTCCTATCTTATGATTGCATTATTATGCACGATTATTTCATGTCTAGCCATGTGGATAAGAAAGATCGAGTATGATAGTATTTAAATCTTGATAGTATTATAATGAGGTCTCAAAATGAGAATATAATGATATAGGTTATGCTTTGAGATGACCTTATGGTTATATGTATATATATACCTAAATATATCTAGATATATGAAGCTATGGACTACCGTATATCTCTTCTTTCATTGTCTATATTGTATAGTCATTTCTTCCCCTCGTATATTACTACGAATGTTTCATTCGTTCTTTATTCATATATTGACCTGGGATATATGGTATAGCATTGATGTATATTGAATGTAGCTGTAATAGGATATTTCACCCTGATTCTTCCTTTGCCATATTATGTTAGAATCTTGGACATGAACACGATAGTTGTTCCTTATTTTCTCATTGAGTTGTCATATGATTTATGGACTCTTGGGTGTAGTTTACATTCTGTTAATATGTTGTATATATCTACTTTATCTTTGGAGCTCAGTTGGCAGTTTCCTACTGAGTACCATTTGTTTGGTACTCATACTACACTTCTGCAGCCTGCAGATCATAGTATGTGTTATCTCCATTGATCTGTGCATCATGCGGAGCAGCCCTAGTTTAGAGACTTAGAGTGAGCTATTAATGTTCGGAGTATTAATTATCTCTCTCTTATGTATTATACTAGTCTCTAAGTTGTATATGGAGATAAGTTGTATTAGTGTATTTCTCTTGATATTTCAATTTTGCACTCTTTTTATAAATGAATCTCTTGTACTGATACCACAAGGTTTTGGGATTCTTCTATGTATTGATCTTTATTTCATATATTCCACATTCTTTTCCTTATTTTATTGAGTAGTCCATTACTAGCCATTTTGGACTACGAGTTGGCTTGCCTACTAGTGGGTTATGGTAGGCTTCATCATGACCGGAGGAAATTGGGTCATGACAAGTTCTATAAGAGAAAATTTATTGTTGCAGGTTGAATAAAAGAGTTTGTTGAAGCTGAAATATAGGTAGAATTTTTTAGAAAGTCTCAAAACTTCTACACAAACAAGTATCACGAAGTGAAAGAGAGTTCTTTTGAATCATAATCTAGGGAAGAATTTTTTAGGGTAAGCATACACTTTCAGATTTGATAATTTTACAAAAAGGATAACAGTTCTTGGATTCCATGAGGAACCAATAAACAATCAGAAAGATAAATCAGAGGAGTCTTTAACAATACAACCACACTCTTTCATTTTATAATAATTTTTATGACTTCCCGGCTTTTACTCTTTTCTTATCTATTTTCAGGAAATCATCCTCACTAATTATTAGAGATAGTCACGATAATATGCCGTTTTGGTAGATTGGAAAACCCATAGTCTCTTGAAAATTTTGGGAGAGAACACGACAATAAGTGCCCTAAACAATAGACAATGGGATACAACATGTCATATCCAAAAACAACAAAGACAGTTAAAGCAATGAATTATCCCACAAATAATTGGGAGATGTTCTTTGGCCAAAGAAGTCAGTGACACTGGACATATGAGGCATCGCTCTGAGTTAGTCTTTATCTTTGCATTATTTGTGTGCATGTATTTTATACTATACCTGTACAAACTACGCACACCTAATTCGTATTCCTTGTTGTGAGATACGTAGGTAGCCTTTTTCGGATTCAGCATCCCTTAATTTAAAAAAGCAAAATAAAAAATTGTTTTTGTTAAAATTATATCTTTGAATTGGTTGGAGCCAACACAACTAGAAGCATGAGAAATAATTGATATAATCAAAATTATTGACTTTGTAGTGAACCTTAGGTTCTTTTTGTATCTCTTCTTCATAATTTATGACAAACGAAAAAGTTCTCTTGCATACACTAAAGGAAAGAATAAAACCAACCTGTAATACCCCAGGTTTTGGACTCTAAAATTTCCTCAGTGTTTGTGCTTACTGCTTAGGTTACGACTCAGGTGATGAGTCGTGAAGACTCCTCATGAGTCTTCTGGTACCACACGTAGTCCAAATAGTAAGGTTGTATAATGATTATTCCTTGATCATAATTAGGACCTTATGAGTCTTAAGGAATGGTCACGAGCAGTAGGGGGTGACTCATGATAAAACCAATAAAGGGTGCCCAAGAGTCTGCCCAGACTACGACTTGGCGTCATGAGTCATAATGCTAGAGTACGAGTTGTAGGGTATGAATCATGGTGTTACCAGTTTGAATAAACCAAGACACTTCCCAAGCTATGGGTAATGGTGACAACTCATGACTAGTGACTACGAGTAGTCATGAGACCTGTAGCGACTAGGAGTTTTTTTTCTACAAGTTTTTTATTAATGGTAAATTTGTCTTTTCCTTTCCTTTACACTATTACCATGACAAAAAAACTTCCTTTAGCCTTATTTCCACTTAATTAACATAAACATAAGCTACTCTTCTTTCTCAAAATTCCCCAATCAAGAGCATGACTAGGGTTTTTAGGGATTGGTTATCTAGAGCTCCAATTTGTGGTTTCTCTCTAATTTCTTTTGTGTTGCAGGAATGTATCTCTTCCTTAAAATTTATTTTATAAAAATAATGTGTTTAATTAAGGTATATGTAGATTTACTTGTTGGGTTTTGAATGATGGGTTAAGGGTTTTGAATGACTACTGCCTGGTTGGTTTTCCCCTAGTTTTAGAATTTTTATTCATGCTTAATCTCATGGTTTTTGAACTTAATTTGTTCATGACATGGGAATTTAGATGGGGGTCATGGATTCCCCCAAATTTATGAATAATCGTATGGGGTCATGGATTCCTCTAAATTTATGGATTTTGGCAATGGAATTGGTAATAACCTCAACCCAGTTTTATGAAATTATCCTTGAAACATGACTATATGCATAAATTAATCATTTTGAAACTATTGCATTGCATAAAAGGTTTATTGAATATAAATGATTTTGAAAGGACTTAGTGGCCATGATTTGGTTTAAATTGGAGCTTGGGGTTGTGGATTCCCCCTAGTTGGTGGATAATTAGAATGACATAATTCTATAAGCTTCCAAGCATATTGGTATGATGATACCAATAGTGAATGCCTTAATAAATAGTTATTAGTTAATGGATGGGTTATGTGCAAACACTTTAATTGGGATTAAAGGGGGGTTTGTAGCTCGCCGTGGAATGTGAAGGTTCGAGGGGACCGATCTGGAAACCATGTTTGCCAGAGAGAGGGGTATTCATGACCGTTTACATAGATCACACATGATATATATACCTTAGATTGGTGTGGAGTCATGGATTACCTATCCTATCCTTGGACTTTCTCTGGTTTGCGCAGCTAATACGCACTAGGGTTATTCCGATAGGGGTGGCAGAAACCATAAAGCCCGTGGGTATTTTTAGGACAGTTAGAGCTACATAGTCTAGGTTAGTAATTTTAAATTTCATGCTAAACCTTGTTCCCAATCCCAACATAATATATATATATATATGTGTGCTTGTATGTGAACATGTACATTAAGTTTGGACTTGATTTTTAAATGGCATTATTTTATCCCTATCCTGAGTTACATGATAGTGCTCGCTCCGCTAATTGTCCTAGGACACTACATTGTTTCATAATGTAGGGTCCAAAGACACTTCTTTTATTCCTGTGCAACGTAGGTGGATTTTTGACTGGTTCTTGTATTGGTCTACACTAAATTGGTGAGCCTCCATCTTCTTGAAGGCCAAATATTTCATTATTTTCCTTATGAGTATCAAAATCCTATCAGTTTCTTTTCATATTTTGGATTCCTTTCTGGTCATGGTCGGGGGTATGTCACAACCTAGTAGATACTCAGATTGTTTTTGAGGCTTTTGTGGAAAACTGTGGATTTGGATATCTATTTAGAATCTTAGAACCTTTGTCTTGGTTTATTTATCTTTTATATGTTGTTTGGTTAATTTTTACTATATACTATAGCATGTTTGGATTGGACAGATAATGAAGGTGGTCTCCGGTCTACGATGGGCTTAAGATACCCGTCCCGTCTAGGACCGAGGTTGGGTTATGACAAGATTGGTGGCAGAGCCTAAGTTCAAGATCATTGGGTAACCCCAAAGCCGTGTCAGGTAGATTCTCTTTTTTGGGTGTGTAGCATGCCATACCTATAAGGGAGAGGCTACGAGGCATTTAGGAATATTTTCCTTTCTTGTGTTCTATTTCGGTCTATAGATTATGGTGTCTTGAAATTTCTCTAATATCTGCCTTACTCATGTTTCAGATAATTCCTCTACGAAGATCTATTCTCGTAGAAACTTTGTCGGACCCTTTGCCCTTCCTGAGGACAACGTAGAGGGGACTCAACCCTTTTATAGATTAAATACCCGGTCTAGGGTCCCTGCTCATGATTGTGCCACTCTACCTGGGCTTCCACAGGTCCCCACCAGTCCTTCTCTGATTGGTGACACTCATGCTCAGTCACCACAAGGAGACATATCTAATTTAGAGTTCCTTTGTTCTATTCATCTGCTTACTTAGTTGGTGACATCTCAGTCTTGACAGTCTGGTCCTATTGGTGCTGTTGTGAGTTTTTCTGAGGCTACTTGAGTTAGGCAGTTTATGAGGTTTAATCCCTCAACCTTTATAGGCTCAATGTTAAGGAGGATCCTCAAGGATTCATTAATAAGATAGAGAAGATTTTCCAAGTGATGTATGTTAGTAATGTGGAGGACGTAGAGTTTGCCGCATATCAGTTGAAGGATGTGGCATATTAGTGGTACGGGGAGTGGGAGCAGTCAAGGGGTGATAATGCTAAGTAGATAATGTGGGAGGAGTTTTTCAGTTCTTTCCTAGATTATTTCTTTCCTCAGGAGTTGAGGGATGCTAAGGCCAAAGAGTTTGTGAACTTGAGATACGGTAGGATGTGTGTGAAGGAATATTCCTTGAAGATCCATCAATTGTGTTGTTATGCTCCAGTGTTAGTCTCTAGCATGAGGTCAAGGATGAGGAAGTTTGCTTTGGTTTTATCTTATGATTTGATATTGGAGTGTAAGTGAAACACCAGGGTTCTGGTCTTTGCAAAATTTTGTGAGTTTGAGCCTTCTATTAATCATATGACTCACCATACTAGTCCTATGGTATGGGTAAAGGTCTAGGGAACCTAGTCGTATATTGGCCAGTGTGATGTTGGCCAAGATTTGTTCTTACTATAAGAAAACTCCATACGAGTCATATGTACATGATATGAGAGGTAGGGTCCAACTGTATATTGTCCAGTGTCTAACCTAGATGTTTCTATGTAGGGTACGACTTGAAGGGTACTAGTTGTTTGGTTAGGGTACAAATTAGGCTAAAAAGTCATATATTGGACAAAATTTGATGTTCAACTTTCAAATAAAGGTACAAGTAAAAGGTACCACATGTATGATGTAGGTATGAGTTAGGGGTCCAAACCGTACCTACCTGCGGGAATTTCTACAATTTAAGTTGGGGGTATTCTGGACATTTCTGCCTAATAATTCCATTTGTCCCCATGATATAAAACACCTTTGGAGGCTTCCTTAACCTATTATTCACAATTAAACACTCTCTAAACATTCACAATCACTCCCAAGCTCTTTGTTTAAGAAAGGCTAGGGTTTTCTTCAAGGAAATCAATTATGGCTATAAGGGGTGGTTTCTCTTCATCTTCCTTGTTGTCTAAGGCATGTTACTCCTCCCTCCTTTATAGTTCAACTAAAAGCATATTTTATTGAATGATTTTGATGGCATTATTATGGTATTATTTTTGGTTTTGAAATATATGTTAGGGTTTTTTGGTTGTTCTTGGTTGGATAATTCTCACCTATGTTTTACTTATAGTTTTTATGTTGTAATTGTTATTTTAACATGAGGTTGCATAGGAATGGTAAATCAATATTTGGTTTTGGTTTTTTAAACTATATGCACTCAACATGTTTGTTAAAATGCCAATGATAATTCTTTTATCACATAGTTGACTATTATTGAAATCCTTGCATTGCATAAAATGGGTAATGTAACCTAAATTAGTTTAAATAGTTTTAAATGTATTGGAGGGCCTTGGTGGCCATGGCATTAGTTTAAACGGAAACTTTGGAGTCAAATTAGTTTAATGGCTTTGGAATGGCAAAAATGGATAGACTTGAAAGCTCTAGTATTGGTATGACGATACCAATGAATAATGCTGAATAAATAGGACTCCTAGGTAAATGGTAGATTATGTGTGAATGGTTTCAGTATGTGCTTAAAGGGGAATGTGAGCAAAGCCGTGGAAGGTGGAAGTCCCAGGTTGGCCAAAACTAGAAACTCATGTTTGCCGTTGTGAGGTTAGTCTTGGTGACCCTATGCATCATGTCACACCTATATTTGTGGAGATGTACTAGTTATCTTAGGTTTTTTTTTGGTTCATGCGGCTAACACGCGCGAGGCCCTTTCAACAGTAGGAGCTGAAATCGTATAGCCCATGGGTTGATTTAGGATAGTAGAGCTACAGAATGACAAGTTAAAGGTTTTAAATTCATTATAAACCTAGTTCCCTTTCCCGGTGTCGAATATATATATAGATATGTATGTATGTTATTGCATATGGATAATGGCATTATTTTATCTTTATTCCTGAGTACATGCTAGCTTTCACTTACTATCCTGCCTTCCGGCACTGTATCTCCACGAAATGCAAGAACCAACCATACTACTCCTCCTGCTCAGTGATCTTGGATTCAGGGATAGCTTTGTGTTGAAATGAAGTGGTGAACTTTTATACTCAAAAATATTGTATTTCATACTTTGGAATTCTTTTCATACCTTTGTTTCTTTCTTTGACTTTGGTTTCGGCTATAGTCGGGGGCATGTCCTGACTGGATGTTCTTGGATTTTAGTAAGAGATTTGTGTGACTACTATAGGCATGGGCGGTGTCGATATTGGTGTCAGCCTTAGCATTGGTAATGGTATTAGGGTTGACACCGGTTGGATGCTTGGGTTGTTATTTGGTTTGTTATGGTTGTGTTCTCTTTTAAATGCCTTTAAATTTTAATTATTCTATCTTGTTATATTTTTGGAATTCATTCAATATAGGGTATAGGGCAGTTATGGTTTGGTATTGGGGGCGGTCTCCGGTCTGGGTCAAACTTGAGATGCCCAACAGGACTAGGCCTTGGTTTGGATTGTTTCATATTGGTATCAAAGCCCTAGGTTCATGGTTAATTGAGAGTCCACAAAGCCGTGTCGAGTGTAGTCTCTTTTAAGGGTGTGTAACGCGCTATACTCATAAAGGAGTGGCTACGAGGCATTTAAGAATGTTTCTCTTTCTTGTGTTCTATTTTCTAGATGTAGAGTCTAAAGTCCTGAATTTTCCTCTAATTCCTATTTGTTTGCTTTTTAGATCATGCCACCTTGAAGATCTAAATCTCACAGAAACTCTATTATCCTACCTGAGTACAATGTTGATGGGACCCATTCTACTTATAGGGTCTAGACCCGGTCTAGAGGTCTAGTTCCTGATTGCCTTGCGGTTCCTCTAGTCCTCCTCGATCTCTTCAGGATGAAGTGACAAATGCTGCGTTTTGTCAGTCTATCCATATGATGGCACAGTTGGTAGATTCTAAGGCTGAGCGTGATACTTTTTTTACTCAATCTTCTGAGGCCATAATGGTTGGCTAGCTCATGAGGTTGAACCCTATGACCTTTATTGTAACGCCTCGAGTCTGTACCCTGGATGGTACATAGTGCTAGCGACCCCGAAGGACTACCAACTAACCCATGACTGGTACCTTCTGTGAGTACTATATAATAATAACACTATAATAGCAACCTGTCTGAAATAAACGCGAAAGTAAGGCTATAAACGCCATAAGGTTCATAACTAAAAACCAACACTAAATACTGATAACTGAATACTGAAACATATGTATGAAATACTTTAGTCTAAAAGCCTCTATCTGTCTAAATTATGGAGTTGATGGGACAAGCCCTCAGCTAACTCTGACTACTGAAAATTATATTGAAATATTGAAATAATACTCTATCCTCAAACTATGAGGACTCACCACTAAGTCTGCTGCTAATAGGCTGGGCTGCTAAGTACGGTCAGGAACCTGTACATCTAAACCTATGATATAAGACATCATAGAGCAAAAGAAAGGTATGTATTGAATGTACTGGTATGCTAAGTGAGGTAGGGTGATATGCATGGGTTCATATGAATGAAAAATAACTGACTAAATAATGTGAACATAGTAGAATGAGAGTACATGCATGAATACATAAACTGTAACTGAGGTCATGTTAACATTGGTTACTGAGTTGCGAATACTGATTAACTATTGTCTGAGTTTACTGATACTGTAATACAATAGCTGAGTGACTATTTTTGAAAGTCCTGATTGATAACAGGGTTCATGAATCTGACAGTCCTGATTTTGTAGAACTAAACTGAGTTCTATATTGAGCTGGGTGACGGTATCTGACAGTCCTAATTCTATAGAACTGAACTGAGTTCTATACTGAGACTCAAACTGAAACTAAAATTGTGGTAGGTAATCATCTAACTGACATGCCCCTCTCTGAATGGATTGGGGTCCAACCTATAACCCTAGTTGGAAGGGTGTTAGTACCATGCTACGGGTAAAGACAAGCAGTGAGTTAACCCTATCTGATAGAAAGCTCTTTCATCAACCCTCGCTGGCAGAAAAACTCATATGAGATGTATCAACCCTAGTCTGGCCGAAATATATCTCAACCTACACTGGTTACATAGTTTTGTAATCTAGGGATTGCTACTAAGGGTCAAACACTATGCTGGCAGGAATGCCCTCATCCCTGGGTTCGCTCGGTGCTTAATTCTACTCCCAACTAAATAGATACTAAACTGATTTCTAGTCTGTACTAGGCTTGACTGAATTGTTACTGATCGTACTGTCTAACTGAACTGAACTGAGTTTACTGGGTTCCATTAACTGATGGAGTACTACTGAATCTAGTTAACTGACTGAGTTCACTGGGTTCTGAACTGAATACTGAATTAACACTGTGACTGATTACTGAGTACTATTATTCGTAACACTAGTAAGACTGTTCTGTAACTACTGTAGCTTAGGTAAATAGCTAAATTTTTGGGTATTGAATACCCTCAGGACTCGATAGGATGAAAAGTAAAGCATAGAGTAAACTTGAAAAGCATAACAAAACGCACTTGTTCATAACTCTTCCATAGAGACATATTATGAAACACTTGTAAGGAATAAGTTTACATATATACTAGTATGTCATGATTCTTCCCCATTTAGTTTACATGAGCACTTTAAGAAACACTTGGGGAGCACCAATATTCACATGATACTAAACAACATGTAGGCATCATAACATCAATTCCCAAATTCCCAAATTCAATGGCTTCAACATAAATTCACATGATAATCAATTCCATATGAAACTTGTAATAGACCAAGGATTAGAAACTCAATTAACATTATAATCATGAATACACTTAAATCCAATCATGGAAATCATGAAATTAATCTACTTGAAGTTTTAAAAGAGTTTCTTGGACTCCAAGGGTGAAAGGAACCCTTGGAAGAACACTTCACATACCCGAGTACTTGAATTAATGAAGGCTGATGGTGAGTTCTTGAATCTTGAACCTTGAATTAGAAGCCCTAGGGCTTTGTTCTCTAGTAATTTTAAGAATAGTGAATGGATTTTGCCTCTAAAGTGGCCAAATCTCATATTTTGGGGGCTGATACACGTAGGAAAATAACCCAAATACCCTTGAGGATGCGACTTTTTAATGACTGAAAACTGGCCTAGCGATGCACAGACCGATGCACCACATCGAAGGGATCGACGCTATGGCCGAAGTGCCGCATCGAGTTCATGTCGGTTCATTGGAAATTGCACTGGGAGCTGGGGGAAAATATTCATCGACGCGATAGGCAATGCGGCACGTCGAGATCGATCGATACACTTGTTTGGACTTCTAAACGTTCTTCAAACGATGTTCGAAAAATCCAAAACTCATCTTAGAACACCTACAAACATTCTTGATCATGAAGCAACTTAGTGATCGACATTTAATCATTGTAAGGTTCATCAAAATAAGATCGCCAACTATGAAGGCTAAAATAACTCTAAGTATGAATACTTAGCTAAAATTTTCTAAGTTTGGGACCCCTTAACAAACTTTAAAGGACTGAATTTTGATTTGGATTTTGCAGGGTCTTACAATATCTCCCTCTTGGGAACATTCATCCTCGAATAAGACTGACTAAGATGGGAGAACTGATAGACTGAAAGTACATACTGGACATACACAACTGAAGCATGATTTCATGGCTGAGAGTACTAATATACAGAATTATCATACTAAACATGCATAACTGATACATGATTTCGTAACTGATATTACTGATAAGATGATTTTGTATACTTAACATGCATATCTAATGCGTGAGTACATGACTTAACTGATTCATGAATGCATGACTTATTATGCAACGTTACTTAATACCAAGGTGATAACTATATCTGAACATGAAACTGAGTAAATTTAAGGAAAACTATTACCTTGAGCTGAGTCTGAGTTTTCAGAGAAAATGTGAGGATACTTGGTCTGCATATCTACTTCTACTTCCTAAGTAGCTCCCTCAATGGACTGATTTCGCCAAAGAACTTTGACTAGAAGGACTTCTTTGTTCCTCAGTCTGCGAAGCTGATAATCAGGGATTTCGACTGGAATTTCCTCATAAGAGAGGCTGTTCTGAACATCTATACCCTCTACAGGGACTACGACTACTGGGTCACCTATGCATTTCTTTATCAAGGAGACATGAAACACTAGTTGAACTAAAGCTAAGACTGAAGGAAACTCAAGATCGTAAGGTACCTTTCCAAAACGACTAAGAATTTGGTAGGGATCGACATATCGGGGACTGAGCTTCCCTTTCTTGCCAAACCTCTTTACTTCTTTCATAGGAGAGATTTTTAAATACACACAGTCACCAATATCAAACTCGAGATCCTTTCTGCGCATGTCAGCATATGATTTTTGTCGGCTCTGAGTTGTCTTAAGCCTTTACCTGATCAACTGAACTTTTTCTAAGGTATCAAATACCAAGTCAGGCCCTACCACTGCAGCCTCACCCATTTCAAACCAACCAATCGGATATCTTCATCTCCTCCTATAGAGCACCTCAAACGGAGCTATTGAAATACTGGAATGGTAACTGTTATTATATGCAAACTCAATAAGTGGAAAATGGTCATCCCAACTGTCTTTAAAGTCAATGGAACATGCTCTTAGCATATCTTCTAGAGTCTTTATGGTCCTTTATACTTGGCCATCTATCTAAGGATGGAAGGCTGTACTGAGGTAAACTTGGGTACCAAGACCCTTTTGGAAAGATTTCTAGAAATGAGAGGTAAATTGGGTACCTCTATCTGATATGATGGATAATAGAACTCTGTGCAATCTGACCAACTCTCTGACATAAAGCTTGGCATAATCCTCGACTGAATAATAGGTATGGACTGGTAAGAAATAAGCTAACTTGGTCATCCTATCTACGATAACCCATATAAAATCATTCTGATGAACAGTACGAGGAAAACCATTACAAAGTCCATGTTCACTTCTTCCCATTTCTATGTGGGAATACTAAACTCCTGCATGGACCTACTAGGATTCTGATGTTAAATCTTAACCTGCTGACATATTGAGAATTTAGCTACAAACTATGTAATATCTCTCTTCATCCCACTCAACAAATATACTTTCTGTAAGTTGCAGTACATCTTAGTGGCCCCTGGATAAATAGAGTAGCATGCACCATGCGCTTCTATAGGAATCCGCTGCCTCAAGTCATCTACACCTAGCATACATATCCGACCCTAGAAACATAATACATCATCTCCCCCTAGAGAGAAAACCTCTATTTTCTGATCCCTGAATGACTCTTTCAACTTAACAAGACTGGGATCTCTGTCCTGTTTTTCCTTCACCTCAGAAATCAGAGATGATTCTGAACTACTCTGCACCCATACACTACCTTCTGCTAAATTGAATAAGTGGACACCTAGTTGATCAAGATGATGAACTTACTGAACTAAATTCTTCTTATTATCTTCTACATAAGCAACACTACCCATAGACATCCTACCGAGAGCATTAACCACTACATTTGCCTTACCCGGGTGATATAGAACACTCATGTTGTAGTCTTTCAACAACTCCATCCACCTTCTCTGATCGGGATTTAGGTGTTTCTAAGATAACACATACTACACGCTCTTATGGTCTGTGAACACATTAACATGCACCCCATGCAAATAGTGCCTCCAAATAGCGGCTAACTCAAGATCATGAGTAGGGTTATTCTTCTCATGGGGCTTATACTATCTAGAGACATTGGTTATGACCTTACCTCTCCATATCAAAACACACCCCAAACCAATCCTGGAAGCATCATAATAAACCACAAACCTAGTTGAACCATTTGGTAGAGTCAAAACTGGAGCTGTAGTGAGTTGAGTCTTCAACTCCTGAAAACTCTTCCCACAAGAATCTGACCACTGAAACTTGACTTTCTTTTGAGTCAATTTGGACATAGGGGATGCAATAGACGAAAATCCTTAAACAAACCATCGATAATAGCTGGCCAAGTCCAAGAAACTCTATATATCTGATGGAGAGATGGGTATGGGCCAATTTCTTACTACTTCGGTCTTATGAGGATCCACTCTAATGCCATCACTGGAAGCTATATGGCTAAAAAAAAATATTGACCTTAGACGAAATTTGCACTTACTGAATTTGGCAAACAACTAATGGTTTCTGAGAGTCTGTAACACTATTTTGAGATGGTCTGCATGATTATGTTTACTACGGGAGAAGATAAGAATGTCATCAATGAAGACTATGATGAACATGTCCAAGTACTACTTGAACACATAGTTCATCAAGTCCATAAAAGTTGTTGTGTCATTGGTAATACCAAAGGACATGACTAAGAATTCAAAGTGACCATACTTAGTTATGAAAGCTATCTTCAGAATGTCATATTCTCTTACTCTGAGCTGATGATAGTTTGATCCGAGGTCTATCTTAGAAAAGTAATTGTCACCCTGAAGTTGGTCAAACAATTCATCAATTCTGGGAAGTGGATACTTGTTCTTGATCGTGACCTTATTTAGCTAGCGGTAGTCTATACACATTCTAAGAGAACCATCTTTCTTATTCACGAATAGAACTGGTGCACCCCAAAGGGATACACTAGGTCTAATGAACCCCTTATCTAGGATATTCTTTAATTGTTCTTTTAATTCTTTAAGTTCTATTAGAGCCATTCTGTATAGTAGAATAGATATGGGCTGAGTATCTGGACGAAGGTCTATTCTGAAGTCAATTTCTTTCTCGAGAGGAACTTTGGAAAGATCTTCCGGAAACACATCTGGGAATTCACATACTAGTGGAACTGACTCAAGACTGGGAGTATCAAAACTAGAATTCTTAACTCAAATGAGATAATAGACACATCCCTTAGATATAATTTTTCTTGCTCTTAGGTAAGAAATAAGTTGACCCCTGAGTGCTGAGGTAATATTCCTTCATTCTAGGATAGGTTCATTCAGAAACTGAAATTAGACAATTCTATTTCTGCAGTCAGCTGAGGCATAGTGTGAATGAAGCCAATCCATGCCGAGAATGACATCAAAATCTATCATATCTAATTCCACTAAGTCCGCTGAAGTGACTTTCTGAGATACCATACCCAGATAGTTCCTGTATACCCACCAGGATATGATAGATTTACCCACCCGAGTAGAGACTGAGAAAGGCTTTGTTAGGATTTTAAGACTAACTCCAAAGTCAAAAGCTATATAAGGAGTTACAAAGGATAATAAAGCTCCTGGATCTAGCAAAGAAAAAATATATAAATGATAAAATTTTAACATACAAGTGACCACATCAGAAGAACTCTCCTGATCCTGTCGGGATTGAAGTGCATAGAGTCTGTTTGGGCATTACTTATTGGTGGCACTAGAAGTGGGAACCTACTGATTCGTACAACTAGACTGAGCTGGGGTACGATTTTACTGACTATGCAAACCCACCCGAGGACACTGTCTGAACCTATGTCCTGGCTTGCCATATATGAAACATACATCGTTGCCAGCTCTATAGATACCCTGTGGTTTTCTGCCATACTTCTGGCAGAGAAGATATGTTCAGGCACTACTAACACTACCCTGGGGTTTAGGGTCTTGCACTCTATCTCTATTGTCATCTCTAAATTTTGGCACTAGAGAACTGGCTGAGGATGGAGCTGGTATTAAAGATTTTTGGCAAAATTGAGAATGATTCCCACCCTCTGACTTAGGCTGAGTAAAGTTAAAGCTACCTGTTCCAGCTCTCTTATTATCCCTCTCATTATCTTTATTCTTAGCCTCCTCTATTTGTTGAGCATGGACCATGAGCCTGGATATGTCAACCTCCTTAATCATCATTGCGATCCTACATTCCTTGACCACACTATTAGACACACCCGAAACAAACTTACTCAACTTAGATCTACTATATGCTACCACATGAGGGGCATATATGGCTAACTGAGTAAACTTGAAAGAATACTCTTGTACTATCATATTGCTCTGCTTCAGATTAATAAACTCTAAAACCTTCACTTCCCTCAACTTTAGCGGGAAAAGCCTATCCAGAAAAGCAATAGAAAACTCCTCTTATTCTATTCGCCCTGTATCTATGTCCCTCTCTACCTTTCACTATTTGAACCATGAGTGATCCACCTCCTATAACTAATATGTGGCCAACTCAGCACTATTACTATCAGTCACCCCCATAATATCTGTAACTTTCTACACCTGATCAAGAAATTCATGTGAGTCCTCATCTAACTTAAACTCAGTAAATGATGGAGGGTTTATTTGGGTAAAGTCTAGAATCCTAGCTGAAGTAGTATTGGCCACTGGGTTGACTGGAACGACATCTGGGTGTTCATTCTGGGCTGCCATAGAATGAGCTAGGGTGGTGAAAGCTGCTCTGAATTCTACGTGGAAGATATGCTCATCTAGAGGATCTGGCTAGATGGGCTGACTAGTCTCCCATTCCTCTTCTCTTAGTCTTTTTTGGAGGCATGTTCTATAAACAGAAGGGGAAAGGATTAGACTAAGAGTTTAACTAAAGCTCATGCTCACTTGCACGACATAAATACTGAAGAAGGGAAAGTTTTTTTTAAGACGTCTAATAGCCTCCTTTCCATAAGTGTGGAGTGCTACACACCCAAGAACAAGACTCTACTAGACGCGACTTTCATACTTCATAGGACTCTGTTGAACCTTAGGATTTTATACCAAGTTTGTAACACCGCGAGTTTGTACCCTGGATGCTACACGGTGCTAGCGACCCTGAAGGACCACCAGCTAACCCATGACTGGTAGCTGCTGAGAGCACTGTATAACAATAATATTGTAATAGCAACCTATCTAAAATAAAAGCAGAAGTAAGGCTATAAACACCATAAGGTTCATAACTAAAAACCAACACTGAATACTGATAACTGAATACTGAAACACATGTCTAAAATACTATAGTTTGAAAGCATCTAACTATCTGAATTATGGAGTTGATGGGACAAGCCCCCAAATAACTCCAACTACTTAAAAATGTACTAAAATACTTAAATAATTCTCTATCGTCAAACTATGAGGACTCACCACTAAGTCTGCTACTAATAGGCTAGGATGCTAAGTATGGTTAGGAGCCCGTACATCTGAATGTATGATATAAGACATCATAGCGCAAAATAAAGGTATGCATCAGTACTTTGAATGTACTGGTATGCTAAGTGAGGTAGGCTAATATGCATGGGTTCATATGCATGAGCAATAACTGACTGAATAATGTGACTATAACTGAATGAGAGTACATGCATGAATACATAAACTATAACTGAGGTCATGTTAACACTGGTTATTGAGTTTTGAATACTAATTAACTGATATCTAAGATTACTGATACTGTAATACTGATAACTGAGTGACTATTTCTGACAGTCCTAATTGATAACTGGGTGACTATTTCTGATAGTCCAGATCCTGTAGAACTAAATTGAGTTCTATACTGAACTGGGTAACTGTATCTGATAGTCCTGATTTTTTAGAACTGAACTGAGTTCTATACTGAGACTGAAACTAAAACTGTGAGAGGTATTCATCTAATCGACATGCCCCTCCCTAAATGGATTGGGGTCTAACCTGTAACCCCAGTTGGAAAGGTGTCAGTACCGTACCACGGGTAAAGACAAGTTGTGAGTTAATCCTCTCTGACTGGAAGCTCTTTCATCAACCCTCACTGGCAAAAAAACTCATATGAGATCTATTAACCCTTGTCTAGCAGGAAGATATCTCAACCTACGCTGGCTTCATTGTTCTATAACACAAGGAGTGCTACCAAGGGTCAAACCCTATGCTGACTGGAATGCCCCCATCCCTAGGTTTGCTCTGTGTTGAATCCTACTCCCAGTTGAATAGACACTGAACTGATTTCTAGTCCGTACTAGGCTTGACTAAACTTTTACTGATCGTATTGTCTAGCTGAACTGAACTGAGTTCACTAGGATCCGCTAACTGACGGAGTACTACTGAATTTGGTTAACTGACTGAGTTCATTGGGTTCTGAACTGAATACTGAACTGAGACTATGACTGACTACTGAGTACTACTATTCATAACACTATTGAGACTGTTCTATAACTACTGTATCTCTAGGTAAATATCTAAATTTTTGGGTATTGAATACCCCAGAACTCGATAGCATGAAAAGTAAAGAACAGAGTAAACATGAAAAGCATAACACTGTGCACTTATTCATAACTCATCCATAGAGACATTTTATCAAATTCTTGTAAGGCATAAGTTTACACATATATTAACATGTCATGATTTTTCCCAATTTAGTTTACATGAGAGCTTTAACAAACACTTGGGGAGCACCAATATGCACATGATACTAAATAATATATAGGCATCATAACATCAGTTCCCAAATTCATAAATTCAATGGCTTCAACATAACTTTAATTGATACTACACACATGATAATCAATTCCACATGAAACTTGTAATAGCCCATGGATAAGAAATCCAATTAACATGATAATCATGAATACACTTAAATCCAATCATGGAAATCATGAAATCAATCTACTTGAAGTTTTAAAAGAATTTCTTGGACTCCAAGGGTGAAACTAACCCTTGGATGAACACTTCACATACTGAGTACTTGAATTATTGAAGGATGATGGTGAGTTCTTGAATCTTGAACTTTGAATTAGAAGCCCTAGTTTTTTGTTCTTGAGTAATTTTCAGAATAATGAATGAATTTTCCCTCTAAATTGGCTAAATCTCATGTTTTGAGGGATGATAGACGTGGGAAAATAACCCAAATACCCCTTAGGACATGAATTTTTAATGAATGAAAATTGGCCTAGCAACGCGCCGTGTCAAATTGATCGATGTTATTGTCGACGCACCGTGTAGAGTCCATGTTGATTCACTAGAAACTGGGAGCTGGGGGAAAATATCCATCAACACGATAGGTGATGCGGCACGTTGATACACTGTTTTGGACTTCTAAACGTGTTTCAAACGATGTTTGAAAAATCTGAAACTCATTTGAGAACACCTACTGACATTCTTGATCATGAATCAACTTAAAGATCAACATTTAATAGTCGTAAGGGTCACGAAATAAGATCTTCAACTATGAAGTCTAAAATAACTCTAATTATGAATACTTAGATAAAATTTTCTAAGTCTGGAAACCCATAACAAGCTTTAAAGGACTGAATTAAGCTTAGGATTTTTTGGGGTCTTATATTTACTAGGTTTAATGTGAAGGAGGATCCTCAGGGTTTTTTTAGACAAAATAGATATGATTTTCCTAGTTATACATGCCATAAATCTGGAGGGTGTGAAGTTTACCACATAATAGCCGAAAGATATGGTGTACCAATGGTATGGGGAATAGGATTAGTCAAGGGGTGACAATTCAAAGTAATCTCTGTGGGAGGATCTCTCTAATACTTTCCTGGACCACTTCATTTCTCAGGAGTTGAGGGAAGTAAAGGTTGAAGAGTTTGTCAATTTAAAACAAGGAAAAATATCAGTCAAGATGTCTCCCTTGATGTTTCACCAGTTAACTTTGTATGCTCCAGAGGTGGTTTCTAGCATGATAGCTAGAATGAGGAAGTTCTCTTCTGGGTTGTGTAGAGATTTGATATTTAAAAGTAAGGCTGCCTTGTTGATCAACGACATGGATATCTCCAGGTTAGTTATGTATATGCAACAGGAAGAGGAATAGAAGAAGAATTAAGATGAGATAGGGGAGAATCAGGGTAAGAAATTTCTATTCTCTAAGCAGGGTAGTGGCAAATAATAGGGTGACAGGGTTGGTGCTAAGTTGCCCAAGAAGAAGTGGGGAAATTCTAGGTCTTACTTAATGGATAGTTCTCCCTACCCAAAGCTGTCGGGTGGCAGGCATTTCCAAGGTGGCAATAACTTTAGGTCATAGGGTGCCCAATCTTAGGCTAATAGGGACTAGTCAGCACCATCATGTCCTCACTAAAGTTTCTATGGTAGATTGCATCAGGGTTATTATGAAGAAGGAAGGGATAAGTGCTTGAGCTGTGGTCAGCCAGCGCACATGATTAAGAATAATCCAATGGCCAAGGTTTTTTCGGGGGTAAACAAGGTTCCAATTGCTTCATCATTATCTCCAGCACTAAAGGGTGCACCATCTAGTTTCGACACTGGTCAAAATCGTGTTTATGATCTCACTACTCGACAAGAGTCTAAGGCATCGCCTGATGTTGTGACTGGTACATTGAAACTCTTTTTCTGTGATATATACTATTTACTTAATCCGAGGATTCTCTCTCTCTTTTGTGATCCCATTTATGGATGTGCATTTTGGTTTTGGTCCAGAGTATGTTTCAGACCCCTTTTTTTGTTTCTACCTAAGTAGGTGACTTCGTGATTGTTAGAAGAGTCTATAAAGAGTGTGTGTATCTATTGGTAGTAATAGTCTATAGAGGGTAGTCTATAGAGGGTGCGTGTACCCCCATGTACAATGACTCCAACTGAGTTGAAAAATCTTAAGGAGCAATTGAAAGATCTTTTAGACTAGGGTTTTATCCATCATAGTGTGTTCCCATGGGGTGCACCTGTCTTGTTCGTGCAAAAAAAGATGGTTCCCTTCGGATGTTCATTGACTAACAAAAGTTGAACAGGGTGACAATAAAGAATAAGTATCATCATCCAAGGATAAATGATTTGTTTGATCAATTGCAAGTTCGTAAGTTTTTCTCCAAAATTGCTCTTTGATCCGGGTATCACCATTTGAATATTAGAGAGGTGGACATCCCTAAGACTACCTTTCATACCCGGTATGGGCACTTTAAGTTTTTGGTTATGTCTTTTAAGTTGACCAATGCCCCTATGACATTCATGGATTTGATGAATAAGGTCTTTATATAATTTCTGGATCTTTTTGTCATTGTATTTATAGATGACATTTTGATGTACCCTATGAGTGAGGTGGATCATGCAAATCACTTCCGCATTGTGTTGAAGACCTTAAAAGAGCAGAAGTTGTATGCCAAATTTTTTAAATTTGAGTAGAACGCTGTCACTTTTTTGGGTCATATCATTTTTAGTGAAAGTATTATGGTGGATTTGCAAAAAGTTGTAGTGGTGAAGAAGTGGCCTAGACCTACGACTCCAATCGATATTAGGAGCTTCTTGGGTTTAGCTAGTTACTACAGGAGGTTTGTGGAGATTTTTTTACTATTGCTACCCCGTTAACTAAGTTGAGTTAGAAGAAGGTGAAGTTCTTGTGGTCTAATATTTGTGAGGGGAGTTTTGAGAAGCTGAAAGATAAGTTAACTTCAGCTCCAATTTTGACTTTTCCTGAAGGCATTGATGGGTTTATGGTCTACTGTGATGCATCCCTTATGGAACTTGGTTGCATTCTAATGCAACATAGAAAGGTTATAACTCATGCCTCTAGACAGGTAAAGGTGCATGAGAGGAATTATCCAACTCATGACTTGGAATTGATTGTTGTGGTATTCGAATTGAAAATCTGGCATCACTATTTATATTGGGTTCATGTGGATATTTTTTATGATCATAAGAGCCTTCAGTATGTGTTTACTTAGAAAGATCTTAACCTTAAGCAAATTACATGGCTTGAGCTTCTCAAGGATTATGATTTGAGTCTTCACTACCATCCAGGTAAAGCTAACAGGGTTGGTGATGCTCTTAGTAGGTTATCTATGAGGAATCTGGCTTATGCATATAAAGGGAAGTGGGAGTTAGTAAAGGACATTCACTGCTTGGCTAACCTTGAAGTTCACATCTTAGACTCTAAGGATGGTGGTGTGTTGGTGCGAAAAGTGGCGCGGTTGTCTCTTAGTGATTAAATTAAGGAGAAACAGGTGTTAGATCCTATTTTTATGAGTATCAAGGGTGACATAAGTGGGTAGAAAGTAATGGCCTTCGAGATTTGTGGTAATGGTACTCTGGGTACAAATGGAGGTTATATGTTCCCAAAGTCGATGGGTTGCGAGAGAGTATATTGGCTGAGGCGCATGAGTCGCGCTATGTATTTATCTTGGTTTGTTAAAAAAGTATCATTACCTCTAGAAGATATATTGGTGGAATAATATGAAGAGGGATGTGGCTAATTTTATGGCCAAATATATGGTGTGCCAATAAGTGAATGTTGAGCACATGAGGCCTGGAGGATTGTATCAAGAAATTGAGCTGCTTCAATGGAAGTGGGATGTTATCAACATGGATTTTGTCACTGGTATTCCTCGGTCAAGGAATTATTTTAGTTTAATTTGGGTCATCGTGGATAGGATGACAAAGTTGGCTAACTTCTTTCCAGTGTGGGTTGTTGTATATTCATCTCACTTTCTGCGGTCATTACAAAATGGGTTGGGGACTAAGGTAAGTCTGAGTACTACTTTTCACCCACAGTCGGATGGGAAATCAAAAAGGACTATTTAGATGTTGGAGGATATGCTTTGGGCTTGAAAGATTCACTATGGTGGTAGTTGGGTTGAGTACTTACCTCTTGTAGAGTTTTCTTACAATAATAGCTACCATTCTAGCATGGGGATGGCTCTATTTAAAGTGTTGTATGGTAGGAGGTGTAGGCCTCCTATTGGGTGGTTCAAGCTTGGTGAGGCAGATATGTTTGCCCCAGATTTGGTTCAGCAAGATATGGAAAAGGTGAAGGTGATTTAGGATAGGCTTAAGTATTCCCAAATTCACCAAAAGTCCTATGCAGATGTGAGGTGAAAGGACCTAGAGTTTGAGATTAGAGATAGGGTATTCCTGATGGTGTCTCCCATAAAGGGAGTGATGGGGTATTGGAATAAGGGGAGGATTATTCACCGATATGTTGGTCTATACTTGGTTTAAAAAAGGGTTGGTAATGTTACGTATGAGTTGGAATTGCCTTCTAGTTTGAGCTCCATTCACCTAATATCCCATATCTATATGTTAAGGAAGTGTATTGGTGATCCATCGCAGGTTGTGCATATCAAGGATACTGGTATCTCAAATTCTTTGTCTTATGAGGAGGTCCCTATTGAAATCTTAGATTGTCAGATTCGTTGATTGCAGATTAAGAATGTGGCCTAGGTAAAGGTTCTATGGAGGAACCAAAAGATCAAAGAGGCTACTTGGAAAACTGAAGAGGACATGAAGTCAAAGTATCCATTCTTTTTTTTTGCTTCAGAAATATATAAGGAAGGTATGTATTTTAATAAGATCTTTGTTTTCAAACATTATTAAAGGAATAATTAACTTCTTTGGTATCCTTTAATTGTGCTTGTACTTCCTTGTTCCATCATTTGAGGACCAATGATCCAAGTGGGGGAGAATTGAAACACCCTGGGTTTAGGCCCTTGCAATATTTCGTGAGTTTGAGCCTTCTGTTGCTAATATTAATCACCATACTAGTGTATGGTTTGGGTCAGGTCTACGAACCCTAGTCGTACGTTGGTCAGTGTAATATTGGAAAAGTTCTATTCTTTATATGAGAAGACTCCATACGAGTCGTATGTCCATGATAAGAGAGGTAGGGTCCAATTGTATGTTGTCCAATGTCTAACCTAGATGTCTCTGCTTAGGGTATGACATAAAGTGCACTAGATATACGGTTAGGGTAAAAATTAGGATAAGGTGTCGTATGTTAGACAAAATGTGATGTCCAACTTTTTGATCAAGGTATGGGTGGAAGGTAGCACTCGTATGATGTGGGTACAAGTGAGGGGTCTAAACCGTACCCACCTACGGGAATTTCTATGATTTAAGTTGGGGGTATCTGGGCATTTCCCCTAATAACTCTTTTTGACCCCACAACATAAAACACCTTTAGAGGCTTCCTTAACCTATTATTCAGAATTAAACACTCTCAAATCTCTCTCAAGCTCTTGGATCAAGAAAGGCTAGGGTTTGCAATCAATTAAGGCTCGAAAGGGTGGTTTCTCTTGTCATCCTTGTTGTGTAAGGCATGTTACTCCTCCCTCATTATTAGTTCAACTAAAAGCATGTTTTATTGAATGATTTTTGTGGCATTATTGTGGTATTATTTTGGGTTTTGAAATATATGTTGGGGGTTTTGGTTGTTCTTGGTTAGATAGTGTTCTCCCATGTTATACTTATGTTTTTAATATTGTAAATGTGATTTAAACATGCGGTTGCATGGGAATGGTCAATCGATACTTGGTTTTGGCTTTGGAAACTATATGCCCTTAACATGTTAGTTAAAATACCAATGAGAATACTTTTATAACATAGTTGATTATTATCAAAATCCTTATATTGAATAAAAGGGGTAATAAAACCTAAATTGGTGTAAATGGTTTTAAATGTATTGGGAAAGCCTTGGTGGACATGGTATTGGTTTAAATGAAAACTTTGGAGTCAAATTGGTTTAATGGCTTTGGTTTGGCATAAATGGATAGACTTACAAGCTCTAGTTTTGGTATGACGATACAAATGGTTATTGCCTAATAAATAAGAATCCTTAGTAAATGGTTGATTATGTGTGAATTGTTTTAATATGGGCTTAAAGGGGGATGTGTCAGTAAAGTCGTAGAAGGTGGTGGTCACGTAGGGGCCAAAATAGGAAACTCATATTTTTTGATGTGAGGTTGGTCTTGGTGACCTGTGAATTATGGAACACTTATATTTTGGGAGAAGTACTAGTCATTTAAGTTTTTTCTCTAGATTTTGCAGCTAACATGCATCGGTGCCTTTCAGTAGGAAGAACTGAACCCATATAGCCCATAGGTGAATTTAGGATGGAAGAGCTGCACAACCCTAGGTTAAAGGTTTTAAATGCAAGCTAAAATCGATTGTTTTTCCTAACATGGAATATATATTTGTATGTATGTGATTGCATATGGTTATTTACTTCTCTTTTGAATAATAGCATTATTTTATCCTTATTCCTGAGTACATGCTAGCGTTTATATTCTAACCCATCTTTGGACATTGTATCCCCATGTGATATAGGAATCATCCATACTACTCCACGTCTTCAATAATCTTGGATTCTTGGATAACTTTATGTTGGATTGAAGTGGTAAGCTTTCATGCTCCAAAAGAATCCATATCATGTTATAGCCTAGTTTTTGTACTTTTATTTCTTTCTTGGACTTTGGCTATAGTCGGCGACATATCCCGATCGAATGTTCTTGGATTTTAGTTAGAGGATTTGAGTGACTACTATGGGCATGGACGGTGTTGGTATTGGTGTTAGCCTTGACATTGGTATTGGTATTGGGGATGATACCGATTGGATGCTTGGTTGGATATTTGGTTTGTTATGGTTATGTTCTTATTAAAATGCCTTTCAATTATAATTATTCTATCTTTTTATATGTTCAAAATTTATTTTACATAGGGTACATGGTGATTATGGTTGGGTTTGGGGGCAGTCTCTGATCCTGGTCGGACTTGAGATGCCTGACATGACTAGGACCTATTTTGGGTCGTGTTGGTAAGGCTGTGATGTTGAACAATTACATTGACATCTCCAGACTTGTGGTTTACATGTGGAAAGTTAAGAATGAGAAGAACGGACAGGCAAAGATTAGGGAAAGGTAGAATAAGAAGTTCAGGTATTAAGAGTAGGGTGAAGGTCATCAAGCTAGTAGGAGAGATGGTAGGCAGTGGTCCAAGAGTATGAATTGGGGGAGTTCTATTTCCTATTCATCGGCTAGTACTCCATATCCAAAGCTATTTGGTGACTGTTATGTTTAGACTAACAGTGGTTTTAAGGCACCAGGTACCCAATCTCAAGCAAGTGGAACTCAGTCAGCCTCATCCTATCCCCCTTATTGATTTTGTAGATAGTTCACTGTGGTTATTATGATAAGAGAAGAAATTGGTGCTATAATCTTGGGAAGCCTGGTCATATGTAATGATATTATTCGACAGCTAGAGCTTCCACGGTAGATAACAAGGTCCTTGTTGCTACTTCTTCAGCTCTAGCATAAAAGGGTGCTACTTCTGGTACCAACACTGGTCGTAATCATCTTTATGCTCTTTCTATGATTTAAGAATCTGAGGCATCTTTTGATGTTGTCATTAGTATGTGTTGTTTGCTTTATATGATTTCTACCCTTTCTTATGTTACCCCTTAGGTGGTTGTGCATTTTGGTTTTGGTCTTGAAACCATTTCTGAGCCTTTCTCTATGTCTAATCCTGTGGGTAATTCTATTATGACTAGAAAGGTCTATAGGAGTTGTGCCATATCCATCTTTCATAAGGAGACGTTGGTGGATTTGATAGAGTTGACATGGTGTACTTTGATTTCATATTGGGGATAAATTGAGTTTACTCATGCTACACTTCTATGGATTGTAGGACCTGTTAGTTCAACATCCAATTTCCTAATGAATCAATAACCGAGTGGGAGGGAAGTTCCTTGGTGCCTAAAGTGAGGTTCATTTCTTATCTTAGAGTTTAAAGGTTTATTTCCAAGGGGTGTCTATATCATCTTGTCCGAGTTAATAATTCTAGTTCTGAGGGTTCCTTTTTGCAATCTGTCCCTGTTGTCAATGAGTTCCCAGAAGTTTTTCATAAGGAGCTTCCTAGCATTCCTCCTAAAAAAAATAGACTTTAAGGTTGATGTTTTACCGGATACCCATCCAACCTTTATTTCTACGTACATAATGGCTCTAGTTGAGTTGGCAAAACTAAAGAAATAGTTAAAAGATCTTCTTGATAAAGGTTTCATCCATCCTAATGTTTCCCCATGGGGTTCCCCTGTGTTTTTCCTATGTAAGAAAGATGGGTCTCTTCAGATTTGTATAGATTATCGACAGTTGAATAAGGTTATCTTGATGATTAAATACCCTTTTCATTGGACTAATGTTCTTTTGACTAGCTTTAGTGTACTAGATATTTTTCTAAGATTTATCTTTGTTCGAGTTATCATCAATTCAAGATTAGGGAGACTGATATCCCTACGACTACTTTCCAAACCCGATATGGTCATTATGAGTTCCTAGTTATGTCATTCGATTACACTAGTGATTTAGCTACTTTCATGGATCTTATGAATTGGGTGTTCAGACATTTCTTAGACTTTTTTGTTATTATCTTCAATGATGGTATTTTGGTGTATTCTAAGAATGAGGAGGGTCATGCCAATCACCTCCGAATTATGTTGTAGACTCTTAAGGATCAAGGGTTGTGCGCTAAATTCTCTAAGTGTGAGTTTTGGGTGAATGATGTAACTTTTCTAGGTTATGTTGTTACTAGTGCAGGGATCATGGTGGATCCATAGAAAGTTGAGGCAGTTAAGAAGTGGCCTAGACCCATGACTCCAACCGACATTCGAAGCTTCTTGGGCTTGGTCGGGTATTGTAGGAGGTTCATGGAGAGTTTCTCTTTTATTATTGCTCCGTTGATGAAGTTGACTCACAAAAAGTAAAGTTCTTATGGTTTGAGGTATGTTAGGGAAGCTTTGAGAAGTTGAATGATAAATTGACTTTTGTGCCAGTTTTGACCTTACCCGAGGATACTGATGGATTTGTGGTGTATTGTGATGGGTCCCGTGTGGGAATGGGTTGTGTTTTGATACAACATGGTAGGGTTGTGGCATATGATTCTAGGTAGCTTAAGGTTCATTAGAAGAATTATCCAACTCATGATTTAGAGTTGGCAACTGTGGGTTTTGTTTTAAAGATTTGGCGTCATTATTTCTATGGGGTGCATATAGACATCTATTTAGATCAAAAGATACTGAAGTATGTGTTTACTAAGAAGGATTTAAATCTCAATCAAAGGCAGTGGTTGTAATTACTCAAGGACTATAAAATGAGTCCTTCCTATCACCCAGGTAAAGCTAATGTGGTTGTGAATGCTCTTAGTAGGTTGTCCATATGGAGCTTATCTCATGTGGATGAGGAAAAAAGAGGATTAGGGAAGGTTATTCACTGGCTAGCTAATTTGGGAGTTCATCTTTTAGACACAGAGAATAGAGAGGTGTTTATTCAAGAAGTGGTTAAATTATCTCTCGGTGCTGGTCAGTCTAGTCCTATTGGTGTTGCTGTGAGTTTTTCTGAGGCTACTCGAGTTATGCAGTTTATGAGGTTTAATTTCCAAACCTTTATAGGCTCTAAGGTTATGGAGGATTTTCAAGGATTCATTGATGGGATGGACAAGATTTTTTGAGTGATGCATGTTAGTAATGTGGAGGGTGTAGAGCTTGCTGCATACCAGTTGGAGGATGTAGCATATCAGTGGTACTAGGTGTGGGAGCAGCCAAGGGGTTATAATGTCGAGAAGATAATGTGGGAGGAGTTTTTCAGTTCATTCCTAGATTGTTTCTTTCCTCAGGAGTTGAGAGAGTCTAAGGCCAAAGAGTTTGTGAACTTAAGATATGGTAGGATGTGTGTGTTGGAATATTCGATGAAGATCCATTAATTGTCTTCTTATTCTCCAGTGTTAGTCTCTAGAATGAGGTCAAGGATGAAGAAGTTTGTTTTGGGTTTGTCTTATGACTTGATATTGGAGTGTAAGTGAAACACCAGGGTTCTGGCCCTTGCAAAATTTTGTGAGTTTGAGCATTCTATTGATCATACAAATCACCATACTAGTCGTATCGTGTGGGTACAGGTCTATGGACCCTAGTCGTATGTTGGTCAGTATGATATTGGCCAAGTTTTGTTCTTAGTACGAGAAGACTCCATAAGAGTCGTATGTACATGATATGAGAGGTAGGGTCGAACTGTATATTGTCCAGTGTCTAACCTAGATGTTTTTGCTTAGGGTACTAGTCGTATGGTTAGGGAACAAATTTGGAAAAGGACTCATATATTGGATAGGATGTGATGTCCAACTTTCAGATCAAGGTATAAGTGAAAGGTACCACTCGTATGATGTAGGTATGAGTTAGGGGTCGAAACCGTACCCACCTCCGAGAATTTCTATAGTTTTAGTTAGGGGTATTTTGGATATTTCCCCCTAATAACTTCTTTTGTCCCCATGACATAAAACACCTTTAGAGGTTTTCTTAACCTATTATTCAAAATTAAACACTCTCTAAATACTCTAAAATCACTCCCAAGCTCTTGGTTCAAGAAAGGCTAGGGTTTTCTTCAGGGCAATCAATTACGGCTATATGAGGTGGTTTCTCTCCGTCTTCCTTGTTATCTAAGGCATGTAACTCCTCCCTCATTATTAGTTAAACTAAAAACATGTTTTATTGAATGATTTTCATGGCATTATTATGGTATTGCTTTTGGTTTTGAAATATATGTTTGGGGTTTTTGGTTGTTCTTGGTATGATAGTTTCTCCTATGTTTTACTTATGGTTTCCATGTTGTAATTGTGATTTGAACATGTGGTTTCTTGGGAATGGTAAATCAATATTTGGTTTTGGCTTTGGAAACTATATGCCCTCAACATGTTTGTTTAAATGCCAATGAGAACGCTTTTATCACATAGTTGACTATTATTAAAATTCTTACATTGCATAAAATGGGTAATGAAACCTAAATTAGTTTAAATCATTTTAAATGTATGGGAGGGCCTTGGTGGCCATTGTATTTGTTTAAACGGAAACTTTGGAGTCAAATTGGTGTAATGGCTTTGGTATGGCATAAATGGATAGACTTGCAAGTTGTAGTATTGGTATGACGATACCAATGGTTAATGCCGAATAAATAAGATTTAATATGTGCTTAAAGGGGAATGTGAGCAAAGCCATGGAAGGTGGTGGTTCTAGGTTGGCCAAAATTGGAAACTCATGTTTACCGATATGAGTTTAGTCTTGGTGACCCTGTGCATCATGTCACACCTATATTCTAGGAGATGTACTAGTTATCTCAAGTTTTTCTCTGGTTTGTGCAGATAACACCTGCGGGGACCTTTCAGCAGGAGGAGCTAAACCCGTATAGCCCATGGGTGGATTTTGGATGGTAAAGCTACACAATGCCAAGTTAAAGGTTTTAAATTCAATCTAAACCTAGTTCCCTTTCCCGATATGCAATATATACATGTATGTATGTGATTGCATATGGTTATTTACTTCAGTTTTGAATAATGGCATTATTTTATCCTTATTCCCGAGTACATGCTAGCTTTCACCTACTATCCCATCTTTGGGAACTGTATCTCCATGCAATGTAGGAACCAACCATACTACTCCTCCTGCTTAGTGATCTTGGAATCAGGGACGTCTTTGTGTTGGAATGAAGTGGTGAACTTTTATACTCTGAAAGACTCTATTTCATGCTATGGACTTATTTTCATACTTCTATTTCCTTCTTTGACTTTAGTTTTGGCTATGGTCCGGGGCATGTCCCAACTGGATATTCTTGGATTTTAGTTAGAGTCTTTGTGTGACTACTATGGTCATAGATGGTCTTTATATTAGTGTCATCCATAGCATTGATATTGGTATTAAGGTTGACATCGGTTGAATGCTTGGGTTGATAATTAGTTGGTTATGGTTATGTTCTGCCTTAAATGCCTTTCAATTATAATTGTTCTATATTTTATTTGTTTGGAATTTATTCAACACAGGATATAGAGAAGTTATGGTTGGGTATTAGGGGCAGTATTCGGTTCGGGTAGAACTTGAGATGCACGACACAACTAGGCCTTGGTTTGATTTGTGTCATATCTGTATCAAAGCCCTAGGTTCATGGTCAATTGGGAGTCTACAAAGCTGTGTCAACTGGAGTCTCTTTTAAGGGTGTGTAGCGCGCCACACTCATAAGGGAGAGGCTACGAGGCATTTTGGAATATTTCTCTTTCTTATGTTTTATTTTCAAGATGTAGAGTCTAAAGTCCTGAATTCTCCTCTAATTTCTATTTGTTTTCTTTTTAATCTTGCGTTCTTGATGATCTGAAGCTCACATAAACTCCTCTATCCTCTTGTCTACAATGTTGATGAGACCCATTCTACTTATAGGGTCCAAACCTAGTCTAGAGGTCCAGTTACTTATTGCCCTACTAGAGATCCATCGGTTCCCTCTAGTCCTCCTAGAGCTCTTCAGACTGAACAGTCAAATGCTGAGTTTCGTCAGTCTATCCACATAATGGCACAACTGATAGCTTCTCAGGCCGAGCATGGTACTTCTTTTACTCAATCTTTTGAGGCCACAAGGATTGGCCAGTTTGTGATATTGAACCCTTTGACCTTTACTGCATTTAAGGTAGAGGAGGATCCTCAAGATTTTCTAGAAAAAATGGATATGATTTTCTTAGTTATACATTCCATTAATGTGGAGGGTGTGAAGTTTTCCGCCTACTAGTCTAAAGATATGGTGTACCAATGGTACAAAGAATGGGATTAGTCAAGGGGTGACAATTCTCATAATCTCTATGGGAGGATTTCTCTAATGCTTTCCTGGGCTGCTTCATTCCTCGTGTGTTGAGGGAAGCAAATGCTGAAGAGTTTGCCAATCTAAAGCAAGGCAAAATGTCAGTCAAAGAGTATGCCTTGAAATTTCACTAGTTATCTTCGTATGCTCCGGAGGTGGTTTCTAGTATGAAAGCTAGAATGAGGAAGTTTGCTTCTGGGTTGTCTAGATATTTGATATTTGAAATTAAGGTTGCCTTGTTGATCAAGGAGATAGATATCTCTAGGTTGGTTGTGTACATTCAACAGGTGGAGGAATAGAAGAAGATACAGGCTGAGATAAAGGAGAATTAGGGTAAGAAATTTTGATTCTCTAAGTAGGGTGGTGGCCAACAATAGAGTAGCAGGGTTGGTGCAAAGTTGCACAAGAAGAAGTGGGGCAATTCTGGGTTTTACTTAATGGATAGTTCTCCCTACCTAAAGTTGTTGGGTGGCAGGAATTTCCAAGGTGGCAACAACTTCAGGGCATAGGGTACCCAATCTTAGGCTAGTGGGGTCCAGTCAACACCATTATGTCCTCACTGAAGTTTCTAGGGTAGATTGCATCAGGGTTATTGTGAAGAAGGAAGAGATAAGTGCTTGAGCTGTGGTCATCCAGGGCACTTGATTAAGAATAATCCTGTGGACAAGATTTCTTCGGGGGTGAACAAGGTTCCAATTGCCTCATCATCATCTCCATCACTAAATAGTGCACTATCTAGTTTCTCCACTGGTCGAAATCATATTTATGCTCTCATTACTAGACATTAGTCTAAGGCATTGCTTGATGTTGTGACTGGTACATTGAAACTCTTTTTTCGTGATATGTATAATTTACTTGATTTGTGGGTTCTCTCTTTCTTTTGTGATCCCATTTGTGGATGTGCATTTTGGTTTTGGTCCGGAGTGTGTTTCAAACCTTTGTTTTTATTTCTACCTAAGTAGGTGACATCGTGATTGCTAGAATAGTCTATAGGGGTGTGTAGTATCTGTTAGTAGTAAAGACATTATGGTAGATCTGTTTAAATGAGCTATTAAGGATTTTGATGTCATATTGGAGATGGATTAGTTGCACTTATACTATTCTTCTCTAGAATGTCAGACCCGTAAGGTTGTCTTTAAATTCCCTAATGATCTAATTATCGAATGGGGGGTGGTTCCCTAGCTCATAAAGGGAGGTTAATATCATGTCTTAGAGCTTGAAGATTAGTCTCTAAGGGGTGTCTCTATCATCTAGTCTAGGTTAAAGATTCTAACTCGGGTGGTCCTACCATGCATTTTATCTTGGTGGTGAATAAATTTCCTAAGGTCTTCCCTGATGACCTTCCTGCTGTTTCTCCTGATATGGAGATCGAGTTTAGTATTGATCTTGTTTTGGGCACTCGTCCAATTTTAATCCCCCTGTATAGAATGGCTCCAACTGAGTTGAAGGATCTTAAGGAGTAATTGAAAGATATTTTAGACAAGGGTTTTACCCATCCTAGTGTATCCCCGTGGGAGTGCACCTATCTTGTTCGTGCAAAAAAATGATGGTTCCCTTCGGATGTGCATTGACTAATGACAGTTGAACAGAGTGAAAATAAGAATAAGTATCATCTTCCAAGGATAGATAATTTTTTTGATCAGTTGCAAGTTTCTAAGCTTTTCTACAAAATTTCTCTTCGATTCGGGTATCACCAGTTGATGATTAGAGAGGTAGAAATACCTAAGACTACCTTTCGTACCCGGTATAGCCACTTTAAGTTTCTGGTTATGTCTATCGAGTTGACCAATGCCCTTATGACATTCATGGATTTGATGAATAAGGTCTTCCTATAATTTCTGGATCTATTTGTCATTGTATTTATAGATGACATTTTGATTTACACTATGAGTGAGGTGGATCAGGAAAATCACTTTTGCATTGTGTTGAAGACCTTAAAAGAGAGGCAATTGTATGCCAAATTTTGAATTTTGAGTAGAACGTTGTTACTTTTCTGGGTCATATAATTTCTAGTGAAGGAATTATGGTGGATCTGTAAAAAGTTACAATGGTAAAGAAGTGGCCTAGACCACAACTCCAATCGATATTCGGAGCTTCTTGGGTTTAGCTAGTTAATACAGGAAGTTTATAGAGAGTTTTTTTTACTATGGCTTCCCCGTTAACTAAGTTGACTTAGAAAAAGGTGAAGTTCTCGTGGTCTAATGTTTGAGAGGGGAGTTTCGATTAGCTAAAGGATAAGCTAACTTCAGCTACAATTTTGACTTTGCCTGAAGGCACTGATGGGTTTATGGTCTACAGTGATGCACCCCTTGTGGGACTTGGTTCCATTCTAGTATAACATAGAAAGGTTATAAGTTATGCCTCTAGTCAGTTAAAGGAGCATGAGAGGAATTATCCAACTCATGACTTGGAATTGATAGCTATAGTTTTTGCATTAAAAATCTGGAATCACTATTTGTATGGGGTGCATGTGGATATCTTTTATGATCATAAGAGACTACAGTATATGTTTACTCAAAAAGATCTGAACCTTAGGAAAATTAGATGTTTTGAGCTTCTCAAGGATTATGATTTGATTCTTCACTACCATCTAGGTAAAGCTAACATGGTTGTTGATGCTCTTAGTGGGTTATCTATAGGGAGTCTAGATTATGCGGATAAAGGGAAGTGGGAGTTGGTAAAGGACATTCACTACTTGGTTAACCTTGGATTCGTATCTTGGACTCCAAGGATGGCGGTGTGTTGGTGCATGAAGTGGCGCACTCATCTCTTGGAGATGAAATCAAGAAGAAATAGGTGTTAAATTCTGTCTTTATGAGGATCAAGGGTGACATAAGTGGGTAGAAGGTAATGGCCTTCGAGATTTGTGGTGATGGTACTCTATCGTATAAAGGGAGGTTATGTGTTCCCGACGTTGATGGCTTGCGAGAGAGAATCTTAGCTGAGGCGCATGAGTCACGCTATGTTGTTCATCACAATTTGATAGAAATGTATCATGACCTCAAGGAGATATATTGGTAGAACAATATAAAGCGGGATGTGGATAATTTTTGGTGCCAAATGTATAGTGTGCCAACAAGTGAATGTTGTGCAAATGAGGCACGAAGGATTGTTTCAAGAAATTGTGCTGCCTCAATGGAAGTGGAATGTGATCAACATGGATTTTGTTACCAGTATCCTCGGTCTTGGAATCAATTTGGTTTGATTTGGGTCATCGTGGATAGGATGACAAAGTCGACTAACTTCTTACTAGTGAGGACTAAGTTCTCGACAGATGTTGGACAGAATGTGATGTCCAACTTTCTGATCAAGGTATGAGTGGAAGGTACAACTCGTATGATGTGGCTACAAGTGAGGTGTCCAAACCATACCCACCTACGGGAATTTCTATAGTTTAAGTTGGGGGTATTCTGGACATTTCCCCCTAATAACTCTTTTTGACCCCACAACATAAATCACCTTTAGAGGCTTCCTTAACCTATTATTCACAATTAAAACTTCTCTAAACACTCTTAAATGTCTCTCAAGCTCTTAGATCAAGAAAGGCTATGGTTTCTTTAATGTAATCAATTAAGGCTCAAAAGGGTGGTTTCTCTCTATCTTTCTTGTTTTCTAAGGCATGTTACTCCTCCCTCATTGTTAGTTCAACTAAAAGCATGTTTTATTGAAAGACTTTTATGGCATTATTGTGGTATTGTTTTAGGTTTTGAAATATATATTATGGGTTTTCATTGTTCTGGGTTAGATAATGTTCACCCATGTTTTACTTATGGTTTTCATGTTGAAAATGTGATTTGAACATGTGGTTGTATGGGAATGGTCAATCTATACTTGGTTTTGTCTTTGGATACTATATGCCCTCAACATGTTTGTTAAAATACCGATGAGAATGCTTTTATAACATAGTTGACTATTATGGAAATCCTTACATTGAATAAAAGGGGTAATGGACCCTAAATTGGTGTAAATAGTTTTAAATGTATTGGGAAAGCCTTGGTGGACATGGTATTGGTTTCAACGAAAAATTTGGAGTCAAATTGGTTTAATGGCTTTGGTATGGCATAAACGGATAGGCTTACAATCTCTAGTTTTGGTATGAAGATACCAATGGTTAATGCCTAATAAATAATACTCCTTGGAAAATGGTTGATTATGTGTGAATTGTTTTAATATAGGCTTAAAGGGGGATGTGTCAGCAAAGCCGTGGAAGGTGGCGATCACGTAGGGGCCGAACTTGGAAACTCATATTTGCCGATGTAAGGTTGGTCTTTGTGACCTGTGAATCATGTTAGACTTATATTTTGGGAGATATACTAGTCATCTAATGTTTTTCTCTGGTTCTTGCAGCTAACACGCATCGGTGCCCTTTCAGCAGGGAGAGCTGAACCCATATAGCCCATGGGTGGATTTAGGACGGCAGAGCTGCACAATCCCAGGATAAAGGTTTTAAATGCATGCCAAACTCGATTGGTTTTCCTGACATGGAATATATATATATATATATATATGTATATAATTGCATATGGTTATTTACTTCGGTTTTGAACAATGGTATTATTTTATCCTTATTACTGAGTACATGCTAGCATTCACTTGCTAACCCATCTCCAGACGTTGTATCCCCATGTGATACAGGAATCGGCCATACTACTCCTCCTGCTTAATGATCTTATATTCGAGGACAACTTTGTGTTGGAGTTAAGTGGTGAGCTTCCATGCTTAGGAAGACTCTATTTCATGTTATGCCCTTCTTTTTGTACTTCTGTTTCTTACTTGGACTTTGGTTTTGGCTATAGTCAGCGACATATTCCAACCGCATGTTCTTGGATTTAAGTTAGAGGCTTTTAGTGACTAGTATGGGCATGGGTGGTGTTAGTTTTAGTGTTAACCTTGGCATTAGTATTGGTATTGGGGCTGACACCGGTTGGATTCTTGGTTGGATATTTGGTTGGTTATGGTTATGTTCTCATTTAAATTCCTTTCAAATATAATTGTTCTATTTTGTTTTATATCCAAAATTAATCTTATATAGGGTACATGGCGGTTATGGTTGGGTATTGGGGACGGTCTCCTATCTATGTCGGACTTGAGATGCTCGACACGACTAGGCCTTAGTTTGGGTCGTGTTAGTAAGGATGTGATGTTGAACAATTACATGGACATCTACAGACTTGTGGTTTACATGTGGAAAGTTGAGGATGAGAAGAAAAGGCAGGCAGAGATTAGGGAAAGACAGAATAAGAAGTTCAGGTATTAAGAGCAGGGTGGAGGTTAGCAAGCTAGTGGGAGAGACGGTAGGCAGTGGTCCAAGAGTACGAATTGGGAAAGTTCTAGGTCTGATTCGTCGGCTAGTGATCCTTATCCTAAGATGTTTGGTGACCGTCCCATTCAGATTGAAAATAGTTTTAAGGGACAGGGTACCCAATCTCAAGCTAGTGGAACTCAGTCAGGCCCATCATATCCTCCCTATTGAATTTGTAGACAGTTCACCATGGTTATTGTGATGGGGGAGAAATTGGTGATATAATTTTGGGCATCCTGGTCATATACAATGATAATATCCGATAGCTAAAGTTTCCACGGTATCTAACAAGGTCCTGATTGCTACTTCTTTAGCTTCTGCACAAAAGGGTGCAACTTCTGGTACCGACACTGGTTGGAATCATCTTTATTCTCTTGCCATGCTTCATGAATCTGAGGCATCTCCTGATGTTGTCATTAGTATGTGTTGTTTGCTTGATCCTGTTTCTACCCTTTCTTATGTGACCCCTTATGTGGCTGTGCATTTTTGTTTTGGTCTTGAAACCATTTCTAAGACTTTCTCTGTCTACTTCTGTGGGTGATTCTATTGTGGCTAGAAAGGTCTATAGGGGTTGTGCCATGTCTATTTTTCATAAGGAGACCTTGTTGGATTTGATAGAGTTGGAAATGGTAGACTTTGATGTCATATTGGGGATGAACTGACTTTACTCATTCTACGCTTCTCTAGATTATAGGACCTATAAGGTCAACATCCAATTTCCTACTGAATCAGTAACTGAATGGGAGAGAAGTTCCTTGGTGCCTAAAGTGAAGTTCATTTCTTATCTTAGAGCTTAAATGTTTATTTCCCAAGGGTGTCTATATCATCTTGTTCGGGTTAATAATTCTAGTTCTAAGGATTTCTTTTTGCAATTTGTCCCTGTTGTAAATGAGTTTCCAGAAATATTTCACGAGGACCTTCCCGGCATTTCTCCTAAGAGGGAAATAGACTTTGGGGTTGATTTTTTACTGGATACTCATCCTACCTCTATTCCTTCATATATAATGGCTCTATTTGAGTTGACGAAACTAAATGAGTAGTTAAAATATCTTCTTGATAAAGGTTTCATCCATCCTAGTGTTTCCCCGTGGGGTGTCTCTATGCTTTTTCTTTGCAAGAAAGATGGGTCTCTTCGTATCTGTATAGATATCGACAGTTGAATAAGGTTATCATGAAGAATAAATACCCTCTTCATAGGATTAATGTTTTTTTGACTAGCATAAGGGTGCTAGATATTTTTCTAAGATTTATCATTGCTCGGGTTATAATCAGTTCAAAATTAGGGAGACTGATATCCCTAAGTCTACTTTCCGAATCCTATATGGTCATTATGAGTTCCTAGTTATGTCGTTCGATTTGACTAGTGTTTTAGCTACTTTCATGGATCTTATGAATTAGGTGTTCAGACATTTGTTGGACTTTTTTGTTATTGTCTTCAATGATGATAATTTGGTGTATTCTAAGAGTAAGGAGGATCATGTCAATCACCTCCGAATTGTGTTGCAGACTCTTAAGGATCAAAGGTTGTGTGCTAAATTCTCTAAGTGTGAGTTTTCGGTGAATGATGTAACTTTTATAGGTTATATTGTTACTAGTGAAGGGATCATGGTGGATCCATAGAAAGTTGAGGCGGTTATGAAGTGGTCTAGACCTATGACTCCAACTGACATTCGAAGCTTCTTAGGCTTGGCTGGGTATTGTAGGAGGTTCATGGAGAGTTTCTCTTTTATTGTTTCTCCGTTGATTAAGTTGACTCAGAAAAATTGAAGTTGTTATGGTTTGAGGCATGTTAGGGAAGCTTTGAGAAGTTGAAAGATAGGTTGACTTTTGTGCCAGTTTTGACCTTGCCCGAGGGTACTGATGGATTTGTGGTGTATTGTGATGGATTCCTTGTGGGACAAGGTTGTGTTTTGATACAACATGGTAGGGTTGTAGCCTATGATTCTAGGTCGCTTAAGGTTCATTAGAAGAATTATCCAATCCATTATTTGGAGTTGGCGACAGTGGTTTTTGCTTTGAAAATTTGGCGCCATTATTTCTATGGGGTGCATGTAGACATCTATTTAGATCAAAAGATACTGCAGTATGTGTTTTCTCAGATGGATTTGAATCATAATCAAAGGCGGTGGTTGGAGTTACTTAAGGACTATGATATGAGTCCTTGCTATCACCCAGGTAAAGTTAATGTGGTTGTTGATGCTCTGAGTAGGTTGTCCATGGGGAGCTTATCTCATATGGATGAGGAAAAAAAGGATTGGTGAAGGTTATTCACTAGCTTGCTAATTTGGGATTTCATCTTTTAGACTCTGAGGATAGAGGGGTGCTTGTTCAAGAAGTGGTTAGATTATCTATCGATGCTGAGGGGAAGGAGAAGAAAACTTAGGATCCCATTCTTATGCAAAACAAAGATGATGTGAGTTAGGAAAGGATTATGGCCTTTGAGATAATTGGTGATGGTATCCTGAGGTACAAAGGTAGGTTGTCTATTGCTGATGTTGATTGGCTGCGATAGTGACACGACCCAACTGGGGGCCTTGTCGTAATGGGCATCCCATGTACGACCAAGTTCGGAGATACCCCCGTTACCCAACCCAACCTCTATCCGCCTGTCCTGAGTTGGCTTAATTTCGAGCATACAACAAGATAGTGTAATAGATCACATAAAGACCTTGGGATAGGATCACGACCGTGACCGGCCCCACCGAGTCCAACCATCCCACACCTACCGCCCAATCGTACCAAACCATTTCAAAGGCCATAAACCAGACCATAACCAAATAAGTTGCAAAACATTATATAATTAATCCTAAAATAAAATACGATGGAACAACGAGAAATTATGTCCAATGATGTCATTCCACCAGCTTTTTCCAATACCAAGTCCAACACTTGTACTGATCCCGCCTATTTCAACCCATAGAGGTACCACAAAGCCTCTAACCAAAAGAGTAATAAAATTTGATTGGGACACACCCCCAACCCTAGCAAAAACCAATATCCAGAATAAAATCAAAGTGTCTAGAAATATCCATAATATGAAATAGAGCCTTCCGGAAGGATGAAAGCTAACCACTTCAGTTCAAATACTGGTCCCTGAGTCAATCACTATGTAGGAGGACTAGAACATCTTGTTCCTGCATAGCGTGGGTATATAACCGCCAGTAGATGGGTTAGTAGGTGAACTCTAGCATTATCCCAGGATAATGATAAAATAATTCCATTTATAAATCCAAGTAAAACCATCTATATGCACACAACCATATATATATATATTACCATACCGGGAAAGGGGACCAGGTTTAGCATGCATTTAAGACCTTTACCTGGGTTGTTTATCTTTTCCTTCCTAATCCACCTACGAGCCATATGGGTTCAGCTCCCTCTGCTGAAAGGGCCCCAGTGCGTGAAGACTCACTTCCAGCGAAGAAAACCTGGGATAACTAGTAAATCCCCCAAAATATAGTGTGACATCATGCACACAGTCACCAAGACCAACCTCACATCGAGAAATATGAGTTTCTAGTTTTCGTCCCCCCCCCTTGGACCTCCACTTTCCATGACTTTACCACACATCCCGCCATTATTGCCTAATTAAAACCATTACCAAGCAACCAATCAATCCATTTACCATTTATTAACCAACACTATTTAGAGGTGGTATCGTCATACCGACCATACTTGCAAGTACTATCCATATCCAACCATATATAGGTTTAAGGGGCCTTCCAACTGCCCGTCCATTTACTATATTAAACCACTTTAGGGATTCCATGTACCCCACGAGCATAACCATTTAGTCATTTACCTTTCCAAGCCATTTAATCCATGCAAAATTCCTTTACCAAGTTTTAAAATAAGCAGAGTTCCATTAAAAGTACGCAGTGCGATGAAAACATTATTATAGGCCTTTTGTCAAACAAATTGGGGGTATAATATAACCAAAACAAATTCCAATTACCATTAAACCATTGCGATGCAATCCAATTATTCAAAACCACTATTAATGCACATAAAGCATAATTAAAACAATGGAAAACCATAACCAACCATATAATAACAAAAACCCCAAATCATATTTGAAAACAAAAATTATATAATCAATGAAGTGATGAAAATTAAAAACAACATGCTTCTAGTTAGAATTAACAATGAGAGAAGGTAACATTCCTTAGACAAAGATGATGATGGAAAGAAATCACTAAGATAACCCCCAAATTAATCCTCTGGTTGAAACCCTAGCTTCCCTTATTGAAAAACTTTTGAGAGAATTTTTGAGTGTTTTAGAAGAGTTTCTAAGTGTTAATGAATGAATGACCCTCACTTGGGATAAGCAGGGAAATGTACAGAATACCCCTACTTAAGTTGCTCAAAATTCCATCCCAAAGGTACGACTGATCCTCACAAGTCATACCCTCTAATACGATTGGTACCCTCCACTCGTATCCTAGCCTCAACTTCTGGATCCAATACTGTCCAACATATGACTCATCCAACAAAGTCATATCCGAATCATACAATCTATACCCTTCATCCATACCCATGAAAGATTAAACCCAAGGAATATTTAGACACTGTCTATCATACAAGTCCATGGTATGACCCGTACACTGGCTTATGGCTCATGGTGAGCCACTCGTACTCATATCCAACTTAAGTGACCAAGTCTAAGATTAAGTTAAGGAACCAAACGATCCGCACCCACTAATACAACTCGTACCCCTAAGTCGTATCCATTGCAGTAACCAATATCCATCCCACCAACCAACACTGGTCAGCATACGACAGCACCATACCTTTGTACCCCATCATACGACTCATTCCCATGATTCGTATTGAGTCCAGAGACAAGAATTTCAAGAAATTTTCTAAGTGTCAAAACCCAGGGTATTATAGTCTCCCCCACTAGGAACATTCATCTCTGAATGATGGACAAGGTAGGGGTAACCACACGCATGAGTCATTTACATTATCAAATATATTCCCAATCTATAACAAAGTTTGAAAATAAAGATGCAAGGATATTAATCTTTCAGTTAACAAACTCAAAAAATAAAGATGTGTTGAAGAAACATACCTTTTATGCGAATACCAAGAGAAGAAAATAAATGTGAATACTTGGACTTCATGTCTTCTTCCACTTCCTATGTAGCTTCTTCCACCTTATGGTTCCACCACAGAACCTTAACCTAAGGCAAATCCTAGGTCCGCAACCAACGAACTTTCCTATCAAAGATCTCAACCAAGACCTCTTCATAAGACAGAGTGTCCGATATACCCAACCCATCCGAAGGTACAATCAAAGAAGGATCTCCAAGACACTTTCTCAATATGGAGACATGAAATACCGAATGAACCAAACTTAAGCTAGAAGGAAACTCTAATTCATAAACAAAATTACCAACTCTCTGCAAAGCCTCATAAGGACTAACATATCGAGGAATGAACTTCCCCTTCGTTCCAAATCGCATTACTCCTTTCATGGGAGATACCTTGAGAAAAAACTTAACCCTAACCTCAAAATCCAAGTCTCTATGCCTAACATCTGCATAGGACTTTTGGCAACTTTGGCCAACCTTAAGCCTATCCCAAATCACCTTCACCTTCTACATAGCCTGGTAAACCAAGTTGAGACCAAAATATTTGCCTCACCAAGCTTGAACCACCCAATAGGAGATCTACACCTCCTACCATACAGAGCCTTAAAATGGGCCATGCCAGTACTAGAATAGTTGCTATTGTTGTAAGAAAATCCCATAAAAGGTAGATGCTCATCCAAATTTTCACCATAATCAACAGACAATCCTAAAATATATCCTCTAATGTCTGAATACTTCTCTCCACTTTCCCATCCATTTGTGGGTTGAAAGCAGTACTCTGACTAAGCTTAGTCCCCAATATTTTTTGAAGATATAGTTAGAAGTATGATGTAAAATATGTTCCACGATTAGAAATAATTAAAACAGGTACTCCATGCAGCTTCACAATCTCCTGAAGATATATCTTCACATAATCTTCTGCCGAAAAGGTAGTCTGCACTAGCAAAAATTGGGCAAACTTAGTCATCCTATCCACGATAATCCAAATTGAATCATATTGATTGTGAAACTGAGGATGATTGGTAACAAAGTCTATATGATTGCTTCCCATTTCTATATGGGAAAATCAATTTATTGATACAACCCTTCTTACCGAGAGGCCTTATCGTAATGGGTGTCCCAAGTCAGACTGGACTGGAGACCACCCCATTACCCAACCCAACCTCTAGTCGCCTGCCCTGAGTTGGCTGAATTTCAAGAATATAATAAGATAGTGTAATAGCTCACATGAAAACTCTAGGATAGGATCACAATTGTGACTGGCCCAAATGGGTCCAACCATCCTACACCAACTGCCCAACCACACCAAACCATTTTAAAGGCTATAAAATAGGCCATAACCAAATAAGTTCCAAAACATAATATAATTAATACCAAAATAAAATATGATGGAACAGTGAGAAATTATGTCTAATGATGTCAGCCCACCATCTTATTCCAATTCCATGTATGATACCAATACCAATCCCTCCCATTCTAACCCATAACAGTACCATAAAGCCTCTACAAAAAAATAATAAAATTTGATTGGGAAATGCCCCAAACCCTGGCCAAAACCAATATAAAAAATAAAATCAAAGTGTCTAGAAATAACCATAACATGAAATGTAGCCTTCCAAGAGATGGAAACTCACCACTTCAGTCCAAATACTGATCCCTGAATCAACACTATGTAGGAGGAGTAGAATGGCCGATTCCTACATAGCGTGGGTATACAACTGTTAGTAGATGGGTTAGCGGGTAAACTCTAGCATGATCTTAAGATAAGGATAAAAAAATACTATTTATAAATCCAAGTAAAACCATCCACATGCACACAACCATAGATATATATATAACCTTGTCGGTAAAGGAGACCAGGTTTAGCATACATTTAAAAAACTTACCTGGGTTGTGTAGATTTGCCGTCCTAATCTACCCATGAGCTATATGGGTTCAAATCCCCCTACTGTAAGGGCCCTAGTGCATGAACACACACAACCAGGGAAAAAACTGGGATGACTAGTACATTATCCAAAATATAGTGTGAAATTATGCACACCGTCACTAAGACCCCATATCGGTAAATATGAGTTTCCAGTTTTGGTCCCCCCGATATCTCTACCTTTCACGGATTTACAACATATCCCACCATTATTGACTTATTAAAACCATTACAAAGAAACCAATCAATCCATTTACCATTTATTAACCAAGGCCATTTAGTGGGGGTATCATCATACCAACCATACTTGTAAGTATTATCCATAGCCAACCATATATAGGTTTAAGGGGACTTCCAAGTGCCCTTACATTTACTATATTAAACCCCTTGAGGGATTACATGTGCCCCAAAAGCATAAATATTTAGCCATTTATCTTTCCAAGACATTTAAACCATGCGTAATTCCTTTACCAAGTTGTAAAACAGGCAAGAATTGCATTAAAAGTACTCAATGCAATGAAAACATTATTGTAGGCATTTTGTTAAACATATCGAGGGTATAATATAACAAAAACCAATTCCAATTACCATTAAACCATTCCCATGCAATCCAATTTTCCAAAATAACCATTTATGCACATAAAGCATAATTAAAGCCAAGGAAAACCATAACCAACCATTTAATATCAAAACCCCCAAATCATATTTGAAAACCAAAATTATACAATCAATGAAGTCATGAAAACATTTATAAAAACCATGTTTTTAGTTAGAATTATCAATGTGGGAAGAGAACATGCCTTAAACCAAGATGCTAAAGGAAAGAAATTACCAAGACAAGCCCCAAATTAATCCTCTAGTTGAAATCCTAGCTTATCTTACCCAAAATCTTTTAATAGAATTGTAGAGTGTTTTAAAAGAGTTTCTATGTGTTAATAAATGAATTAATATGGTAAATAACCTCCCAAGTAGGTTAGAAGTTGTGGGACCTTATTAGGATAAGTGGGCAAATGTACAAAATACCCCCACTTAAGTTGCACAAAATTCCATCCCACGGGTACGACTGAACCTCATAAGTCGTACCCTCCAATATGATTGGCACCCTTAACTCGTATCCTAGCCTCAACCTCTGGATCTAACACTGTCTAGTATACGACTCATCCAACCAACTCGTATCCAAAAAATACGATCCCTACCCTGCATCCATACCCTGGCAGATTAAACCAAAGGAAAATTTAGATATTGTCTACCATACAAGTCCATAGTATGACTTGTACCTTAGATTACGGTTTATGCTGATCCACTCGTACTCTAATCAAACCTAAGTAACCAAGTCTAATATAAAGTTAAGGAACAAAATAATCTGTACCCAATAATATGACTCTTACCCCTAAGTCATATCCATTACAATAACCTAAATCCATCCCATCAACCAACACTGGTCAGCATATGATAGGACCATACCATTCATAATGCATCATACGACTCATTCTCATGACTCTTATTGGTTCCAGAGACTAGAATTCCAGGAAGTTTTCTAATGGTCAAAATACAGGGTATTATTGATAGAGGATTCTTATTGAGGCCCATGAATCAAGGTATATAGTTCATCCAGGTTTGACCAATATGTACCATGACTTAAATTAAATTTATTAGTGGAAGTATATGAAAAGGGATGTGGCTAACTTTATGGCTAAGTGTGTGATTTTACAGCAAGTAAAAGTTGAGCACTTGAGGCCAGGTGAAATGTATAAAGAGATAGATTTACCTATGTGGAGGTGGGAAATTATCAATATGGACTTCATTACAGGTTTTTCGCGATCCTGCAATTAGAATGACTCAATTTGGGTTAATATTGATATGATAACTAAGTCTTCTTACTTGTTGCTTATGAGAACTACCTACTCTGGAGAAGATTATTCTAAGTTATTCATAGAGGAGATATTTATATTGCATGGTTGTTCTCTTTCCATTATTTTAGATTGAGGTACATAATTTTGTTCTCACTTTGGGTGCTCATTTCACAAAAGTTTTGGGGACTAAGGTAAATCTTAGCTCCGCTTTCCACCCTTAAACATATGGACAAGTGGAACAAACTAATTAGACTTTGGAGGATATGCTAGGGTCTTGTATAATTGAATTTGGGGGTAGTTGGGTTGACACTTGCCTCTCATTGAGTTTGCGTATAATAATAGTTATCACTTTAGCATTAGAATGGCTTCTTTTAAGCTCTTTATAGTATGAGGTGTAGGTATCCTATTGGGTGGTTTGAGGTTGGTGAGACTAGATTGTTTGGTCCCGACTTGGTTCACCAAGCCATGGAGAAAGTGAAAGTGATTATGGATAGGCTTAAGACTGCCCAAAGTCATAAAAAGTCCTATGTGAATATGAGTTGAAGGGAATTGGAGTTTCATGTAGGTCATTAGGTTTTCATGTAAGTTTCTCCTATGAAGGAAATGATGAGATTTGGGAAGAAAGGGATGCTCAGTCTCTGTTATGTTGGTTTGTATTTGCTTTTAAGGAGAGTTGGGAATGTTGCTTATGAATTAGAGTTAAATACGAGTTTGGGTTATATTCATTCGGTTTTATATGTGTTGATGTTGAAGAAGTGTGTGGGCGAACCTTTTTTGACTGTGCCTATTAAGGATGTTGGTATTTTAGATTTGTGTAATTATGAGTAAGTCCCGATTACGATTTTAGATAAGAAAGTTCATAGATTATGTACTAAGGAGGTAGCATCGGTGAATGTCCTTTGGAGGAAGAAAAAGGTGGAAGAAGCTACCTATGAAAATGAATAGGACATGAAGTCCAAGTATCCATTCTTATTCCCCGCGTTGGATAGAAGTGTTTGAGGTATGGGATCTTTTTTTGCTCTTATCTCTTTCTAGCTGATTGTTTATGGTTTTGTGGTTTCATTTTGTTTTATATTCATACTAATGGATACCTTCACACCTCATTAGGGAAATATGATAACGGGGGGGGGGGGGGGAAGTAATACCCTAGGTTTTGGATTCAAAAATTTCCTTAGTGTTTGTGCTCACTGCTCAGGTTTTGACTTAGGTTATGATTCATGAATACTCCTCACAAGTCGTATCGTACCACTTATATTCCAACTAGTAAGGTTGCTAATGATTCTTTCTTGATCACAATTCAGACCTTATGAGTCATAAGAAATGGTCCCGTGTCGTAGGGGGTGACTTATGACTAAACTAGTGAAGGGTATCCAAGAGTCTGCCTAAACTACGACTTAGCCTTATGAGTTATGATGTTAGAGTACGAGTCATAGGGTAAAACTCGTGGTTTCATTACTTTGTATACCATAAGACACTTCCAAGGCTATGAGTCATGGTGATGGCTCATGACCAGTGACCACGAGTCGTCACGAGACCTGTAGAGATCGGGAGTTTTTCCTACACATTTTCCATTAATGGTAAATTGGTCTTTTAACTTTATTTACACTATTCCCATGACTAAATCTTCCCTTATGACTATTTACACCCAATTAACATAATTATAAGGTACTCTTCTATCTCAAAATTCCCCAATCAAATGCAAGGCTAGAGTTTCTAGGGATTGGTCATCTAGAGCTCAAATTTGAGGTTTCTCTCAGATTTCTTGGTGTTTCAAGAACATATCTCTTCCTTAAAATTTATTTTATGAAAATCATGTGTTTAATTATGGTTTATGTAGGTTTACTTGTTGGGTTTTGTATGATGGGTTGAGATATTTGAATGACTACTAATTCATTGGTTTTCCCATGGTTTTAGAATTTTTATTCATGCTTAATATCATAGTTTTTGAACTGAATTTGTGCATGGGCATGGGAATTGGGATGGGGGTCATGGATTCCACAAATTTTATGAATAATGGAATTGGGGTCGTGGATTCCCCCAACCTTATGGATTTTAGTAATGGAATTAGTTATAACCTCAACTCACTTTTATGAAATTGGCCTTGAAACATGACTATATGCATAGATTATCCATTTTTAAAGTATTGCATTTCATAAAAGGTTGACGGAATATAAATGGTTTTGAAAGGTATTAGTGGCCATGATTTTGTTTAAATTAGAGCTTTGGGGTTGTGGATTCCCCTAAGTTGGTGGAGAATTTGAATGACATGATTTTATAAGCTTGCAAGTATATTGGTATGACGATACCAATAGTCAATGCCTTAATAAATGTTTATTATTTAATGGATGGGTTATGTGCAAATATTTTAATTGGGCTTAATGAGGGTTGTGAAGGTCGTCGTGAAAGGTGGAGGTCCTAGGGGACCGATACTAGAAATCACGTTGCCGGAATGGGGGGTTTTCATAACCATATGTATAGTTCACACTTGATATATATACACATATACACACACACACCTTGGATTGGCATGGGATATTTGATTCCTTAGCCTATCCTTGTACTTTCTCTGGTTCGTGCAACTAACACGCACTGGGGCTCTACCGGTGTGGGGAGCCAGACCCATAAAGCCCATGGGTGTTTTACTGACAGTTAGATTTACATAGTCAAGGTTAATGATTTTATATTTCATGCCAAACCTTGTTCCCTATCCTAGTATTATATATATGTGTATATATGTATGTATGTGAACATGTACATTGTGTTTCGATCTGCTTTTTAAATGGCATTATTTTATCCCTATCCTGAGTTACATGCTAGTGCTTTCCCTGCTACCCATTCTAGGACATTACATTGTTTCATGATATAGGGTCTAAAGACACTTCTTTTACTCCTGTGCAATGTTAGGTGGTTTCTGGTCTGGTTCATCGGTTGATCTGCATTGAAGTAGTGAGCCTACATTTTTCGGAAGACCAAAAATTTTATTGTTTTCCTTATGAGTATTGAGATCCTATCGACTTTTTTTCATATTTTGGATTCTTTTTTTGTCATGGTCGGGGGCATGTCCCGACCTTGTTGATACTTGTATTTTTCGAGGATTTTGTGGACAATTGCTGATTAGGATATCTGTTTGGAATCTTAGAACCTTTGTCTTGGTTTAGCTATATTTTATATGTTGATTGGATCGTTTCTGCTATTATACAATAGTAGGTTAGGATTGGATAGACTATGGGGGTGATCTTTGTCCCACGACTGGCTTGAGATACCCGTCACTACTTGTCTCGGGGTTGGGTCGTGACACTACTTTATTGTTTCCTTTGAATTATGTGGTGATTTTTTTACATTGAATTCATATGTATTGCTGTCACGACCTGAACCAAGGCCAAGTGATAATAGGTAACTTAAGCCCACCATAGACCGGAGATCACCCCCTTAACCTAACCTCAAGAGAATAAATAATCACAATAAAGATAAAGCAGAAGCTAATAAAATAAATAATAAGAAGATCAATAGATAACTCAATATGAAAATTAGGATTCAAAATAGCAACTAACCCACACTTGTCCACGAAAGCTTCTAAAATAAGAATATCTACTAATTCTTGACATGACCCTAACTATGACCAAAGAAAAGACCCTAACAGTAGTACTAAGTCAATAAGAATTAATAATGAAATGATAAGGCCTTCCGAAGGATGAAGGCTCACCACTTCACAACAACTCAACAAATGTGCTCAACCACCTAATGCTGCATATGAGCAACAAAAATGTCTTCAAACCCTAAATCACAAAATGATGTAGATTCCTAAGATGGTCAGTGGGATAAGCACTGGCATGTAACTCAGGGAAATTGATAACATAACGCCATGTCCAAAATAAGTCATAACCACATTCACACATTCCTATATACATGTATAGGATGCTAGGATAGGCTAAGAGTCTTGAACATGAGAGTTTTAAAATCATTAATCTGGACTGTGTAGCTCTATCTATCCAAAAGGCACCGATGACATATATGGGTAGGGCCTTAGTGTGTGTCAGCCGCACGAAGCGAGGAAAATACGAGGGAAAACAAAAGCCACCATGGGCAATAGCCATCCCATATATATATGTATATATAGTGTGTTTCAGGAACTCATTTATATCAACCCCCAATGCCGATAAATGTGGTCTTTAGTGTTTGTCCCCCTAGAATTTACACCTTCACGGTGAACTAAATAACCCTCTTTAAGTCCAAATTAAAATACTTTGCGCATAATTCCAACAATTAACCCATGAGTCATTCATTAAGGCATTTACTACTTGGTATCGTCATACTAATATGCTTGAAAGCTAAATTAAACATGCCAAACCAAATAACCAAATTAGATTCCTAAGTTTCATTAAAATCCAAACCATGGCAATCAAGGTCATCCAAATCCATTTTTATATTCATTTATCTATTAATGCAATGCATTGGGTTAAAAAACATATTAAACCATGCAATTATCCATAATTAAAATCAAATTTACAAAGTGGGTTGAGGTTAATAATGTAAATAATGTACCAATTCAGTCCCAAAAACATCAATTTAAAGCATGAATAATCAATTCAAAACATGGGACAAGTAATTAAATCAGTAAAAATCAAAACCCCTCAACCCAATTTCGAAACCCATAATCTAAAATCACATGAAATACATCCAATTAATGCCACAATGTAAAATTCAAGTTTAGGGGTGGAGAAACATACAAGAAATATACAAGAAACTGAAGTCAATTTGAAGTTTGGAGCTCGGATGATGAATGCACTGTTAAATCGTTGAATGTTCTTGCATTTTTTGGGTTTTGAGTTTTAAGAGAAAATTCACTATTTTGATCATTGAAAATTGAAGAAAAGAAACTTATTTTATGTTTACAAATCGTACAAGGGGTAAAAATACCAAAAGCCCTCAATCCAAGTGAGAAAACCTAACACTGGGCAAAATGAACACACTGGCGTGGCACACCAATATAGTAGTGGTTAGCCTCCATGCCACGCTGATATTGCGGAGGTTAGCCTCCGTGAAATAGCGTTATCATGGATCCTCATGCCTCGAGGTCCAAAAATAACCCCGAACCCCTTCTTAAAATTCTAAATTTTTTCCCAAATACCCTTTTAACATCCCTAAAAACAATTCAAGTTAGAAATTTACATTACGTACATGGGAGGGTCAAAAATAAAATGATCAAATTTTAATGGGTCTTATATTATCCCCCCCTCCTCTAGGATCATTTGTCCCTGGTTGATGAGTTAGGATACTTTTGGCACGAGAATAGAAAGAATACACTAGAATCAAATGACAACTCGGAAAATTACAAGAGGAAAATGAAACTCATACATTAAGCATTTTCATCCAACCCAGGGAACAAGAATGGGTACTTGGTCTTCATATCTTCCTCAGCTTCCCATGTAGATTCTTTTACCCTTTGATTACACCAAAGAACTTTCACCGAAGTTATATCCTTGGTCCTCAAACTATGAAATTGCCTATCCAATATCTCAATCAGGACTTCCTCATTAGACAAGGAGCCCATAACAGAAACATCCTCAATAGGCACTATGAAGGAAGGATCACCTACATACTTTTTCAGCATGGACACATGGGAGACCTGATGAATAGAGCCCAAAATCGTAGGCGAATCAACCTCATAAGCAATGTTCCAATTCTCCTCAAAACCTGATTTGGACCAATGTAACAGGGACTGAGAGTCCACTTATTCCTAAAACTTGGGACTACTTTCATAGATGAAACATTCATGAATACCCAATCATTAACCTCAAACCCCAATTCTCTTTGCCTCACATCCACTTAAGACTTATGGCGGCTTTGGGTAGTCTTAAGTCTTTTTCTAATTACTTTCACCTTTTCCATGGATTGATGAACTAAGTTAGGACAAAATAACCTAGTCTCACAAACCTCAAACCATCCAATAGGAGATCTACACCTACTACCATAAAGAGCCTCCGAAGGAGCAATCTGAATGCTTAAATAATAACTATTATTGTATGCGAACTCAATAAGAGGAAAATGATCCACCCAACTACACTTAAAATAAATCACACAGGCCCTTAGCATATACTCAAAAGTTAAAAAAGTATGTTCCACTTACCCATCTATTTAAGGGTGGAAAGTCATGCTAAGGTTCACCTGTGTACCCAAACCTTTCTGAAGCGAAAGCCAAAAGTAAGAACAAAACTATGTACCTCAGTCTAAAATAATGGATACTTGCACACTATTCAACTTCACAATCTCCTGAATGCACAACTTAGCATAGTCCTCACTTGAGTAGTTAGTCCTCGAAGACAAGAAATGACCAGACTTTGTCATCCTATCAATAATGACCCAAGTCTAATCATACTGATTCTGAGACAGTGGAAGACACATAATGAAATCCATATTAATCATCTTGCACTTCCACATAGGAAACTCTATCTTTTGAGATATGCCACCGAGCCACAAATGTTTATCCTTAACTTGCTGACAAACTATACATTTGGCAACAATGTTTTCCATGTCCCTCTTCATGTTGTTCCGCTAGTAGATTTCCTTCTAGTCATGACACATCCTAGTTGAACTCGGATGAACTGTATATCTGATCTCATGAGCCTTATTTAAAATTCTTTCCTACATCCCATCAACATCAGGAACACACAACCTACCTTGATTCTTTAAGATGCCATATCTCCCAATAATGAATGGCATCATTTGCTGACCCGCGTCATCCTTAATCTGCATAAGTATGGGATTAAAAACTTGTTTTTCCTTTACCTCAGCACCAAGAGATGATTTAATAACTTCTTGAATAGTCACTCCCCCATTCTCAGAGTCCAAAAGACAAACTCCCAGGCTATCTAACCTGTGAATTTCCTTCAATAATTCTCTTTTCTCTTTATCCACATAAGATAAGATCCTCATAGATAACCTGCTAAGAGTATCAATAATAACATTAGCTTTACGTGGATAGAAGTGAAAGCTCAGGTCATAATCTTTAACTAGCTCGAGCCACCACCTCTGTTTGAGATTCAACTCCTTCTAAGTAAACACCTATAACAAGCTCTTATAATTTGAATAGATATCCATATACACCCCATACAGATAATGGCACAAAATTTTCAAAGCAAAGACCACAACCACAAACTCTAGATCGTGAATTGGGTAAATCCTCTCATGAACCTTAAGTTGCCTAGAAGAATAGGCTACAACCTTACAATGCTGCATTAAAACACAATATAGTCCCACACGGGACGCACCATAAAACATAACAAAACCATCAATACCTTCGGGAGGGGTCAAAACTGGCAAAGAAGTCCACCTATCCTTCAACTTCTCAATACTACCCTAACAAGAATCAAACCACAAAAACTTAACCTTCTTTTGAGTCAACCTTGTCAACAGAGCAACATAGAAGAGAAAATCTCTACAAACCTCCTATAATACCCTACCAAGAATATGCAGTTCCTAATATTAGTTGAAGACGTGGCTCTTGGCCATTTCTTCACTTCCTCAACTTTTTGTAGATCTACCTTGATACCTTCACTAGAAACAACAAGCCCCAGAAGAATCACAATACTTACCCAACATTCATTCTTAAATTATTTAGCATACAACTTCTGGTCCTTAAGGGTTTGAAACACAATTTGGAGGGAATTAGTATGATCCTCCTCACTCTTTGAATACACAAACATGTCATCAACGAAAACTATAACAAACAAATCTAAAAACTACTTGAAAACCTAATTTAATAAGACCCATGAAAGCAGATGGAGCATTAATCAACTCAAATAACTTCACCAAAAACTCATAGTAACCATACTGTGTTCGAAAAGCAATCTTGGGAATATAAACCTCCCTAATTTTCAAGTGATGGTATCCCGAAAAAAGATCAATCTTAGAGAAATACCCAGCACCTTAAAGCTGGTTGAATAGGTCATCAATCCTAGGAAGAGGGTACTTATTCATCACTATCACGTTATTCAAATGACGATAGTCTAAACACATCCAAAGGGATTCATCTTTCTTTTGAATGAAAAGAATATGATCACCCCATAGAGAAACACTAAGATGAATAAATCCCTTATTAAGAAGATCTTTCAATTTCTTCTTAAGCACTTTTAATTTAGCCGGAGCCATTCTATAAGGAGAAATAAATAAGGATGAGTATCCTGTTGAAAATCAATCCCAAAATTTGTTTCTTTATCGGGAAAAATTCTAGGAAGATCATAGGGAAACACTTTAGGAAATTCTTTAACCACAGAGATAGTTTGCAAAGAAGGACTATCAGAGTTAGAATCCTTAACCCGAATTAGATGACATAGACACCTTTTCGAAATTAATTTTGACCTCTGAGATAATAGATAAACCTCCCTTTAGGTTCTAAGGAACTCCCCTCCCATTCTAATACCATCTCATTAGGAAAAGAAAAACTAACTTTTCAAGTCTTAAAATCTAGAGAATCATAACACGAATAAAGCCAATCTATCTCCAAGATAACATCCAAATCCATTATATCCAACTCTATTAAATCTACAAATGTCTATCTGTGAATGATAGACAACACTTAACAACTATAGATTTTTCTAACAACTGTAGAATCACCCACCAGGGTAGACACGGAAAAAGGGTTGAAACGACTTTTGTACCAAACATAAAATTCATAACCACATAAGGGGTGGCATAAGAAAAGGTATAACCTAGATAAAGCAAGTAATAAACATCATGGGGAAAGAGTTGTAACATACCAGTAACAACATTGGTAGATTCCTCATATTCCTGACAAGTAGCAAGTGCATAGTGATGATTTCGGCTAGTGTCAGTACTAGGAGTAGAGCCCTTTGGTGCAGGAGATGAATAAGTGGAAACTGGAACTTTATTAGCTCCAGTGGAAACCTTCACTGAAGGACAATCTTGCAAAATGTGACTAAGCTGACCATAATTATAACATCCATTTCTCCCATCCACATAATATGCATGGAGAAGCTACCCAAAAAAAATGACAAAAAGGATAAGGTAAGACTGATTGAGCTCTACTAACCAAAGACTGGGCACCTTGTGCCTTAGGACAACTACAAGACTGAAAACGACGGTCACCTAAAGTCTTAGGATAAGGAGGACTAGACTTCGAATAAGAATTGACCTAGTTCTTCTACCTGGTCCACTATTTACCATCTTTCCCACTATTGTTCTGACCCCTACCCTACATTAAATATCTAAACTTTTTATTCTGCCTCTCTCCTATCCCTTGTTGTTGTTTTTTTCATCCTTCACATGTTGTATATAAACTGCGAGTTTGGAGATATCCATATCATTGTTAAACATTACAGCTTTACACTCCAATGCCAAGTCACGGGACAACCTAGAAGAAAACTTCCTCATCTTGGATCTAATGATAGATACCAACTATGGAGCATAACGAGCCAACTACTGAAATATCAGAGCATACTCTTTCACACTCATCTTATCCTGTTTCAGATTAACAAACTCCTCTACCTTAGATTTCCTCTACACCCGAGGAAAGAAGTTATCAAGAAATGCACCCAAAAATTTATCCCACGGTGCATTTGTAGAATCATCACCCCTCATAGCTTCCCATGCCTCATACCACTGATAAACAATAAATTCCACACCCTTCAAAACAATAGCGTGCATCACCCTAAAAATCTTCTCCACCTTATCAATAAACCCCTGCGGATCTTCCTTAACCATAAAGCCTGTAAAGTTTAGGGGATTAAACCTAATAAACTGGCCAACCTGAGTGACCTCCGATGAATGAGCTATCAAATCAAAATGGTCAGACTGATAAGACTGCGATGCTACTAATTGAATAAGCATATGAATAGACTATTGGAATTTTGCATTAGAGATATCTCTCTAAGGTGACTGAGCATAAGTGTCACCAACATGGGAAGCCCGAGGAGGACTAGTAGGGAAATATGGAACTCCACATAGAGTGGCACAATTATGAGCAGGGACCCTAGATCAGGTCTAAAATCCAGAAGTAGGGTAAGACCCCTCCATAGCCTCTTTAGGTGGAATAGAGTCCCCAATGGATTTTTTACAAACATTCAAATCTTCAGGAAGGAGTGATTTGAAATGCGAGAAAATCGAGAATTGGAGAAATTTATGACACCAGACTCGATAGCTCGAGATAGAGTACAAGAAAAGGAAACATTCCTAAATCCCTTGTAGCCTTCATCTTATAAGTGTGGATCACTTTAAACCCATAAAAGGACTCTATTCAACACAACATTGTGGACACCCAATGACTCTAAACTATGCTCTAATATAAAGTTTTTCACGACCTAAACTAAGGCATAATAATAACGTGTATCTTAAGGCCACCATGGACCAGAGATCACCCATTAACCTAACCTCAAGAGAATAATAATCATAATAAATAAAGCGGAATCTAATCAAATCAGTAATATAAAGATGATTAGATAACTCAATATTAAAACTAGGAGTCAAAATAACAACCAACCCACACTTGTCCATGAAAGCATCTAAAACTAGAATATAGCCTAAGTCAAGACATGCCCCCGATAATGACCAAAAATAAACTCCAAAAATACTAAGTCAATAAGAAATAATAATAAAATGATAAGGCCTTCCGAAGGATGGAGGCTTATCACTTCACAGCAATGCAACAAAAATGCTCAACCACCTAACTCTGCACAGGAGTAACAAAAATGTCTTTGCACCCTACATCATAAAATGATGTAGCATCCTAGGTTATTAAGTAGATAAGCACATCTAACTCAGGAAGAGTGACAACATAATGCCACGTCCAAAATAAGTCAAATCCATATGCTTAGATTCATATATATATATATATATATATATATATATATATATATATATATATATATATATATATAGGATATTAGGAATAGGGCATGGGTCATGAACATGAGAATTTTAAAATTATTAACTTGGACTATAAAGCCCAATCCATCCTAAAGGCACTCATGGGCTACATGAGTTAAGCTTCCCCTGCTGAAAGTCCCCCAATCCGTATTAGCGGCATGAACCCAGGAAAATCTGACAGAAAACTAAAGAAACCATGGACAATAACCGTCCCAAATATATATGTCAAGTGTTTAGCAAGCACACTGTCATATAGACCCCCAACGCCGGTAAATATGGTTTTCATTGTTCGTCCCCCTAGGACTTACACCTTCACGGTGAGCTACACAACTTTTTTCAAGCCCAAATTAAAAAAACGTTGCACATTATTCCAGCAATTAACCCATGAGTCATTCATTAAGGCATTTACCAGTTGGTATCATCATACTAATATGCTTGCAAACTAAATTAAACATGTTAAATCAATCCAGATAACCAAATTTAACTCCTAAGATCCATTAAAATCTAAACCATGGAGAATAAGGCCATCCAAATTCATGTTTTTATCCATTTATCCATTAGTGTAATGCATTGGGTTAAAAAATAAGTTAAACCATCCAATTATCCATTATTGAAATTAAATTTACAAAGTGGGTTGAGGTTAATGTAATTCCAAGCAAAAATTTATCCAATTTGGGCAAACCCATGTCCCTCACTCCAACATTTTTAATAATGTACCAATTCATTCCAAAAAAACATCAATTTAAATCATGAATAATCAATCTAAAACATGGGACAAGTAATTCAATCAATAACATCCAAAACTCCTACACCCAATTTCAAAAACCATAATTTAAAATGACATGAAATCCATCCAATTAATTAAAGAATGTAAAGTTCAAGTTTAGGGAGAGAAACATGCCTGAAATATAAAAAAAAGTGAAGACAATTGGAAGTTTGGAGCACAGATGATGAATGCACTGTGAAACCTTTGAATGTTCTTGAGTTTTAAGTTTGAAGAGCGAATGTATGATTTTGATATATGAAAACTAAAGATAAAAGGCTTAACATATATTTAAAGGTCATTGAAGGGGTAAAAAGACTAAAATACCCTCATACCAAGTGTGAAAAAATAAAATTGGACAAAATTAACACACTGGCATGGCATACCTATATCGTAGAGGTTAGCCTCAATCCTACGCCGATATCGCGGAGGTTATCCTCCTTGACATGACATTATCGTAGACCCTCACTGCCTCGAGGTCCCAAAATGACCATGAGCCCCTTCCCAAAATTCTAAAACTTTTCCTAAAAAACCTTTTTAACATCTTTAAACACAATTCAAATAAAAAAAAATTACATCATGCATGCAAAAGGTTCAAAAATAAAATGATTGAAATTTTAAGGGGTCTTTTATTATCCACCCCGTTAGGATCATTCGTCCCCGAATGATGAGTTAGGATGTTTTTCACACGAGAATAGCAGGAATACATCAGAATAAAATGACAACTTGGAAAATGACAAAAGGAAAATAAAACACATACCTTAAGAACTTTCATCTAACCCGGGTATCTTTCCTTGTAGCTTCTTCCGTCTTTTGAATTCTCCAAAGAACTTTCACCGAAGATACCTCTTTGGTCCTCCACCTATGAACTTGTCTATCCAATATCTCAATCAGGACTTTCTCATAATAAAAAAAATCTGTAATGCTAACATCCTCAATAGGAACTATCAAGGAAATATTACCCCCACACTTTTTCAGCATGGACACATGGAAGATAAGATGAATAGAGCTCAAACTTGCAGGCCAATCTAACTCATAATCAACATTCCCAATTCTCCTCAAAATCTGATATGGAACAATCTAATAGGGACTAAACTTTCCGTTCTTCCCAAACCTTATGACTCCTTTCAGAGGAGACACATTCAAGAATACCAAATCATTAACCTCAAACTCCAATTCTCTTTGCCTCATATCCATATAAGACTTTTGGTGACATTGAGTAGTTTTATGTCTTTCTCTAATCACTTTTACTTTCTCCATGGATTGATGAACTATGTCAGGACCAAACAACCTAGTCTCACCAATCTCAAACCATCTAATAGGATATGTACACCTCCTATAATATAACATTTTAGTCTTTTGGCCACACTAAATTTAGATCACGCTTGTAAAGTGTGGCCTAAATAATTTAAGACCTCATTTTTAAAGTGTAGCATGTGTTTTTAGATTTTGGCCACATTAACTTTGACAACGCTTTGAAAATGTGGGTTTTCATAGCATATGCCACACTTTACAAGCATTGTCAAATCATAATATAATTGACAACGATTATTTATATATATGACTATATTTTTAAGTGTGTTATTATTATAACTTAAAAGACAACATCTTAGAAATATGGCCGAAAATTTTCAATAAATTTTTTCACTCTCCCAAAAAAATATTCACTCTCTCTCCAATATATAATTATCCAAAAATAATTAGAAAAATAAATATTTAACAAATATATTAATCTCTTTTTCCTAAACATCTCATAGATCTCAGATAACTCATAAGACCCTTTCAGCTCTTCACCCAAATATCTCCTTAAATCCCTTGAATTCATTAAATCTAGGGTAAAAGACATAAATGCCCACTCGGCCAAAACAAATGGCACCGAAATGACCATTGTTTCAAAATTTCAAATAGTAGCCATTTTATTGGCTAATTAGGCGGCCATCTCTTTTGTTGGACCACTGCTATTTTTATTAAAAAAGAAAAAAAAATGCTCTTTATTAATTTTTTTAAAAAAATTATTCTCTATTATTTTGGACCACTGATCATTTAATAAATTTTCCTTCTATTTTATTTATTTTTTGTTGTTCTTCCATGTTTTTTTTCTGCTTCTTGTGTTTTCTTCCCTTTTCCCCTTTTTTGGTTGTGCTCATTATTTTTCTAAAAAAGTAATATTTTATTTATTTTTTAATTGTATCAATAAAATAATCAAATACAGATTTATAATATCATAACTAAATAAAATTTTATAGTTTTGTAAAATACAAATTTATAATATTATATTTATTTTTTGTTATTTTTTCGTTGTATTTTTTTTTGTTTTTCTGGTAGTTGTGTTTTCTTCCTTTTCCCTTTTATTTTGGTTGTGCTCATTTTTTTTATATTTTTTTAATACTATCAATAAACAAAATAATCAAATAAAATTTTGTAGTTTTCTTTTGAAATAATCAAATACTAATTTATAATGTCGTAACCAAATAAAATTTTGTATTTTTTTGAAATACAATTTTTTAAGAATAGCATATTTTAATGACTCACATACATGTTTTAAAATTATTTTCGTGTCTTTTATTTTTGCCAAGAGGTTATACACATTCTGTACACTATTTAGGTAAAATAATCATTTAGATACAAACTCTATACAATATTTATGCAGTTTATATACATCCTATCGATATACATATTCTATACAACAATGATACAAATTCTATACAGATCATATATAGAAAATATATTCTATATAATACAGTTTTTATACACATCATATACAAACCTTAAATATACAATTTTTATACATTTTTTATACACATCATATACAAACATTAAATATGCAGTTTTTATACAGTTTTTATACACATTATATACAAATCTTAAATATATAGTTCTTATACAGTTTTTATACACATCAGATACAAACATTAAATATACAGTTTTTATACACATTGTATACAAACCTTAAATATACAGTTTTTATACACATCATATACAAACCTTAAATATACAGTTTTTATACACATCGTATAAAAACCTTAAATATACGGTTTTTATGCAGTTTTTATACACATCATATACTACATTAAATATACAGTTTTTATACACATCATAAACAAACCAATTTTTATACATTTTTTATACACATCATATACAAACCTTAAATATACAGTTCTTATACAGTTTATATACACATTATATACAAACCTTAAATATACAGTTTTTATACACATCATATACAAACCTTAAATATAGAGTTCTTATACAGTTTTTATACAAACCTTAAATATACATTTTTTATACAGTTTTTATACACATCATATACAAACCTTAAATATACAGTTTTTATACACATCGTATAAAAATCTTAAATATACAGTTTTTATACACATCATATACAAACCTTCATTTCTCTTAAATCTCCATAGATAATCAATCCTATGCAATCTCGTCTCATAAAACACATTCTTCTTTCAAAAACAATCCATTTCCTTCAAATTTCTTCCATTTCCTTCAAATTTCTTTCATTTCTTCAAATTTCAACACAATGGCCCTTTTCTTCCATCCCGATCAACCTCTAGATTTTGCATATTTTTTCTTCTTTCATTCCTCTATCTTAGTTTTCATCCACCCACATAATTCACAAGCTCAATTCAATTTAGATAACCTAAATAGGAAAAATTAAGAATTAGAAGAAAAAAGATATGAGTTTTATTGGGTTCTTAATAGAAAAAATTAAGAACAAGGAGAAAAGAGATATGAGTTTTGTTGGATTTTTAACTATCACAGATTGGAGAAATAAGAGAAAGAAGAAAGAAGAAAGAAGAATGGTTATGAAAAGAAGAAAAAAGAATGGTTATGGAAAGAATGAAAGTCACAAAACCCTATTCCTTTAGCGTGTGGCTCCCTTTTCCTTTTAGGCTCCCCTTTCCTTAATAAGATAAAGGGCTAATAAATGACATTTAAAATAGATGAGGTGTTAGTTTTGTCCAAAAAAATAAAATATGGGTCATTATTGTCCATTATTTTTCAAAAGAGCTACAATCTTTGACATTCCTTCTAAGCTGGTACTCCTCCTTCCTCTTCACCTCTGTATACTTGTGTGAACATCACTATCTTCTAGAATGATATGATAACTGAGTTGAGTTGATATGAAATTAGAAGAAGCTTGATGATTTTCGGCAAAGAATCTGTCTACAATCTGATTTTATAGTATGACAGAAGCTACAATATGGTCCATTTTACTTGTTTATTTTTATTTATTTATTATTATATTTTGTGCTAATATCACAGATAACTTTCTATCTTAGTTTGCCGATTACTGATCCTAACAATAATATTGAACTACAAATATTGTGTATCATAGTTTTGGCTTCATGGAAATTCTGATTTTATCCTTATTGGCATATCATTGGCATGAGGCAATTCTAAGTAACCTTAACATTTTATTAGTATCAGGATAATCCAATAGTGGTACGACAAAACATTGAATCACAAGTTTTTGATGGTCCTTAATATATGGGAGTTGGACTATTTTACTCTTTCATATATACCATGTAGTCGATTTCGGCCCGTAATGTATAAAAAATGCAGTTAGTTTAGTCTTTCAAATATACCAGATAACTGAAATAATCATTGACATATGAAAAAAATTAATCATTTTTGTCCTTCGTATGTACCGTATAGTTGGCATAGTTCTTAATGTATGGACAAAGTGATACTAAATGTAAACCATTTTTCGATCATTAACTACATGAGGTAAAAATAAGGAAAGAGGTTAAGATTTGTTATGGCTTCTTCTATTTCTTCTTGTGCCTTGTTGCTAAATGTTTCTGTCTTGTTTAGTTAAACAATTTTCTTACAGCGAATCATAATGTTGCTGGAATCTCACATTTCATCGATAAGTGCTAGTTGCTTCTTGGAAGAACTGTATTTCATCTAGATGTGAACATAATGCTATATACGTTTCAATGCCATCGGTTGAAATTTGGGAATTGCTGACACAAGACTTGTTTTGAATTTTCAAAATAATTTTAAGTCTTCTTTATCATATTGGTCTCTCTTAACAGTATGCATTGAAACAACTTACCGCGTAGTTTCACAAATAGAGTTTGAATAGTATGTATCGAGAATCTAATAGAATCTCTAATTCTTAATAGAAAATCTAATATAACCTTTGAAACTTGGCAATTGTTATGTCCTACCTTGGAAATTTTCAAAAAGAACTTAAGGATATACTATTGCTCTGAAGGTTACATGCTCGAATCAAAGTTCAGAGTTTAGATTCTAGCTTTTTGGATCATTAGGTGAGTATTTTGATGTTCTATATAGTTTAGAATTGTTCTGTTCTTTTGTTTTGGCAGGTTAAAATTTCCGGAGGGAACCTCTACAATGTGACTAATGGGCAATGTCCTGTTATTAAGGTAAATTTATTTATAATTTAAAGATATGTTGTAAGATTATTAATTAAAGCAAGGTTTGAAAATTTGTGTGTCTATATCTGGAGAAGGAAATGGTTATTGGAAGTAAGCCTGTGAAATACTTCCCAACCGTCTATTTTTGATTTATTAGTTGCTTGTGACATTGCATTTTCCATTTTAATTTAAAAGCTATTTTTAAAATTTTAGTAATGGTTGCTGATAGTCCTATGGTTTCTTTAATCTCATCACAAGAGGCAACAAATTTGTTTTCATCATTGAATCATATAATTGTGGCTGAGATTTTGTCTTTGCTCATATTCAATGCATGCGCATAATCGCGTGATTGAGATTCTTTCTGTGCTTAATGCATTAATGTTTTCACGACTTGATTTTCAGGTGCTTAAGCAGGTAACTTTCCTCCCAAAACACACTTTCGAATGAAAAAGACATAGAAAAAAGCAAAAGAACATAACATATTGTATCTGCAAGTCAAAAAATTTGAATACTAGCAACATTGTTTGAGGAGCTGGTAATGCATTGAAAACTATACTAACATAATGAAGAAGAATTTTGGATCTAGATTAAGGATCTATGAACCATTATATAAATGTATGCATGTCAAAGACAACTCCAGCAACGTGGAAAGTAGCATCAGACTTTAATAAGTTTCGTATAATTGTGTAATTGTGATGTTTTTCACATTTGATTTTTGAACTCATTACAAGTGTACATCTTGAAATATTATTTTATTAGTATGTGTAGTATAAGACATGTACTTTTAAGGTTAATGAAAATTTGTATCATTTGAATTATTATTTTTAGTTATATATTAGCTAACTTAGTGTTTGAGATTATTCAAATAGCATAATAATGTATAATGGATATTGTAAAATAAAATTATTACATTTAAATAATATTTTATAGCCTACATTGTAATGTCAGGCTTTAAAAGTATGCCTATATGGATATCAATGTTTGGTTGTACACTAGCAAAGACAACACTTCACAAATGTTGGTTTAGAGGAGGTAGCATCGGCTACCCTTACAAAGTGTGGCCTAAGGTAACAAAGGTCACATTTACATAGTGTAGTTTAAGGTCATACAAAGTGTTGTCATATGGTATACTACAAAGTGTGGACTATGTACCTCATTGGCCGCGCTTTTTAAGCGTAGCTTCTATGGTAACACTCAAAAAGTGTGGTATAAAGTCAAAGGTTATGCCTTTTTAGGCCACCCCCGAAAAGTGTTATCCAAAGTCCGAAAGTTTAGCCTTTGATCAAAGGCTACACATTCTGCTACATTAGGCCACACTTTACGAGGGTAGCAATATTACTAAAATGTTGTAATGCTACCATAAATATCCTAAAAAGGGATCCATTTGAATGATCAAATGATAACGATTATTGTATGCTAACTCAATAAGAGTCAAATGATTCACCCAACTACCCTTAAAATCATTCACATTAGCCTTAAGCATATCCTCCAAAGACTGAATAGTAAGCTCCACTTGCCCGTCCATTTGAGGATTTAAAGATATGCAATGGTTCACCTAAGTACCATAACCATTCTGAAATGAATGCCTGAAAGTAGAAGAAAACTTCGTACCTCGGTCTGAAATAATGGACACTGGTGAACCATGCAGCTTCATAGTCTCCTGAATGAACAACTTAACATAATACTCTCTTGAGTAGTTTGTTCGCACAGGTAAGAAGTGAGCGGACTTAGTCATCTTATCCGCAATGACCTAAATTGAATCATACTTATTGGAATGCCACGGAAGACCCGTAACAAAATCCATATTGATCATCTCCCACATCCACAAGGGCAACTCTATCTCTTTGGACATGCCACCATTCCTCAAATGTTCAACTTTAACTTGCTGAAATCATATATTTGGAAACAAAGTTTGCCATATCCCTCTTCATGTTGTTCCACTAGTAGAATTCCTTAAAGTCATGAAACATCTTAGTTTAACCCAATTGAACTATATATCTGGACTCATGAAGCTCAGTCGAAATTCGTTCCCGAGCCCATCAACATCAAGAACAAACAACCTACCTTGATAGCTCAAGATGCCATCTCCCCCAATCTCGAACACCATTACCTTTTGCTGACTTATATAATCCTTAATCTCCATAAGTATGGGATCCAAAACTTGCTTCTTCTTCACCTCAGCACTAAGAAATGGTTTAATCAATTCTTGAACAATCACTTCCTGTCACGACCCAAATCGGGGCCCTAGCCGTGACGAGTATTCCGAACCATAAAGGCCCGAAACACACCTATCTGTCTGGTAATCATACACATGACTTATATGACAAAAGAAATACGGAAGATACACAATATAACGGAAACATGGTCAAGAATCATATGAAAATAATAATGGGGAATAATGTCCCACAATCTCAATCAACATCTCAAAAACGTCTACGAAATCTCTATTACACGACTGAAACAAATAACTATCTGAAAACTGGGACAAGGCCCCCAGTAGACCAAAAACTACTAAATAATAATTAAACTGCCAGACATTAGGCCTTCTGAAAGATAGAAGGCTCACCACTCGACTCTGCAAATCTGTTTGAAGAATCTACTGATTTTCTGGACCCCTAAATTATGCCTCCGAACCTGGGAGGGAAGGGGGTTAATACAAAAGTACTGGTACACAGAGAAATCAAAACAAAATATAATATTTTTACCAAATATAGGTGAGAGCCATTATAAAGCAGTTTCATATCAAATCATTTGAAAACACATGGGCATCATGTAATAGTTTTCAACAACAATGTAATGTAGCTGATCTAGGTGGAATACCCTACATATAACATTTACGCCAACTGTCAAATCTGGGTTGCCGCCGACATTAGAGTATAAGTGAGGGGAAGACACACAACATCACACAGTAGGGTGTCTCGACCCAATAAAGTATTGTAGTGCCCAAGATCACTTAGCCTGGGATCCTAACCATAGTCCCAATTTGGGAATGACATAAAGTCAAGTACACAAGATCACTTAGATTGGTACCAAATCCCCATGTCGGCAAACACGGTTTCCAACGATGAGCCCTTACACTTAAATGCCTTTTTCGGGCATCCACCTATCTCATGTAAAATCAATGCATCAAACTCCATTTAATTCAATCACATATCTTATTCTGTAGGGTATCGTCATACCCTACTTGCAAGCCATCAATATCACATAATTCTTTCATGCAACTATTATATTCATCATATTTCAACATAACAACCCTCTCATTTCAAGTCAAAAATCATAACCATTTTCAAAATATTTCATGTCATGCTTGTCAAGATGATTTCAAACAATTCACATCATATGAGGATTTAATACAAAATCATATCAAGAGAGGGATTTTCATATAATTCATGCTCTCAAGTTAACATCTTTTCAGAATACATGCATATACGTATATCATATATCAAATCACTTCGGGAATAGGCCTAAAGACCAAATCAATATCATAAAACGTTTAAAACATAATCATATTCGTAATTTCAAAACCCCCATTTTAAAAACATGAATTTTTAAGCCCATGAAATTTTTGAGATAACCCCACGTACCTCTATATGCGAAGATGATAGGTGCTTCTTGAAGCCTACGTTCTGGGGATTCCAAATATGCAATTAGTTTCAAAAACCCACAGTTGAATCTTGAGTTGCTTGGATTTTTATTTTGAAACCCTAAGGAGAGTTCTTGAGCAATTTTGATGAATGAAGGTGTATTTTGGGGTATTTGGGGACTGAATTTCGTGTTTATGGCTAAATAAGGGTGGGAAAAGGACCATTTTGCCCCAAAAACTGAGTCTTTAAGTCACTTGGGTAATAATGTATGTGGCGCACACCTTATCGCATAATATAGGTTGTGTGGCGCACTCTTTATCAAACACATTAGGTTGTGTGTCGCACACCTTATGGCATAAGTTAGGGTGTGCGTCGTACACCTTATGCTGCACGACACACTCTAATTTGTAAAGCCATAACTTCTTCCTCGGATGTCGGATTTTTACGAAATTGGTATCGTTGGAAAGATAATGCAAAGACCTTTTAGTTGATATATAGTAGGCACTCTAATTCAATATGTACAAAGAGTAATGGTCGATTGAAGTTGACCTAAGTTTTAATGCTCACTAAAATTCGAACGATAGGAAAACTTTCAACTTGTCCTTGAGCTTGGGGACCTCTATGATCTCAATTCATGCGAAAATAAGTTTCCACACTACATAATTTATTAACACACTAAAATTGCATTGGATTTATGACTTTTGGAACCTTTACGTGAAGGAAATAACGATTTTCGTTCTCGTCCGAAAAGCGGGGTGTTACACTTCCCCATCCTTAGAGTCCAGAAGATGAACTCCCAAGTTAGCCAACCTATGAATGTCTTTCACTATTCCACTTTTCTCTTCACACATATGAGATAAGCTCCCCATAGATAACCTTCTATAAGCATCAACAACAACATTAACATTACCTAGATGGTAGTGCAAGCTCATGTCATATTCTTTAAGTAGCCCGAGCCACCGCCTCTACCTAAGATTCAACTCCTTTTGAGTGATCAGATATTTCAAGATCTTATGATCTGAATAGATATGTATATACACCCCATACAAATAATGGAACAAAAATTTTAAAGCAAAGACCACAATTTCCAAAACTTGATCGTGAGTCGGATAATTTCTCTTATGAACCTTAAGCTGCCTGGACGCATAGGCGACAAACTTACCATAATGCATAAAAAATAACCTAGTCCTACATGGGACGCATCACAAAACACAAAAAAACCATCAATAACCTTGGGAAGGGTCAAAACCGGTGCAAAATTTAACCTTTTCTTCAATTTCTAAAAACTACCCTCACAAGAATCAGACCACAAGAACTTAACCTTCTTTTGAGTCAACCTTTTCAATGGAGAAACAATAGAAGAATAACTCTCTACAAATCTCCTATAATACTCTACCAAGCCTAAGAATCTCCTAATGACGATTGGATTCATGGGTCTAGGCAATTTCTTAAATGCCTCAACTTTCTATGGATCCACCTTGATCCCATTACTAGGAACAAAATGCCCCAAAAAAGTCACAGGACATAGACAAAATTGACACTTAGAAAATTTAGCATACAACTTCTGGTCCTTAAGGGTCTGTAACGAAATTTGGAGGTTATTAGCATGATCCTCCCCACTTTTAAAATACACCAAGATGTCATCAATGAAGCCTATAATAAACTAATATAGAAATTGCCTAAAAATCTGATTCATAAGACCCATGAAAGCAGCCAGAGCATTAGTCAACCCAAATGACATCACAAAAATCTCATAGTTACCATATCGAATTTGGAAAGTCATCTTGGGTATATCAACCTCCTCAATTTCAGCCGATGGTAGCCCGAATAAAGATCAATCTTTGAGAAATACCTAGAACCCAGATGTTGGCTGAATAGGTCATCAATCCTAGGAAGAGGGTACTTATTATTAACTATCACCTTATTCATCTAACGATAGTCTATACATATTTGGAGGGATCCATCTTTCTTTCACACGAAAGAACTGGAACACTCCACGGAGAAACACTAGGATGAATAAAGCCCTTATCAAGAAGATCTTTCAATTTCTCCTTAAGAACTTTTAATTCAGTCGAAGCCATTCTGTAAGGAGGAATGAAAATAGGACGAGTATCTAGTAGAATATCAATCCTAAAATCTATTTCCCTATAGGGATAAATTCCAGGAAGATCATCAAGAAATTATTTAGGAAATTCATTAACCACAGGGATAGTTTACAAAGAAGGACTTTCAGAGGCAAAATCCTTAACCCAAACTAGATGATATAGACACCCTTTTGAAATTAATTTTTGAGCTCTAAAATAACAGATAAAACTCTCTTTGGGTAATAAGGAACTCCTCTCTCATTCTAATAGTGGCTCATTAGGAAAATGAAAATTGACCTTTCGGGTCCTACAATCCAGAGAACCATAGCACAAATAAATCCAATCCACCCCTAAGATAACATCAAAATCCACCATATCCAACTCTATCAAATCCATAGATCTCTCTATGAAAGATAGACACCACACGACCTCTAAATATTTTTCTAGAAACTATAGAATAACCCACCAGAGTAGACACAAAAAAGGGGTTTGAAATACTTTCCAGACCAAAACAAAAATGCATAATCACATAAGTGGTAACATAAAAAAGTGAAGAACTCAAATCATAAAATCAGTAAACATCATAGTAAAAAAGATATAACATACCAGTAACAACATCTATGAATGATTCAAATTCCCCGTGAGTAGCAAGTGCATAGAAATGATTTCAGCCAGTACTAGTAACAGGAGTAACACCCTTTGTTGTAGGAACTGAAGAAGTGGCAACCAAAACTTTATTAGCTCTAGTGGAAACATTGGCTAAAGGATAATCTTGCTGCATGTGACCAAGCTGACCACAATTATAACACCAATTTCTCTCCTCCTCACAATATCCATAGAAAATCTACCCATAAAAATGTCAAGAATGATATGGTGGAGCGGACTGAGCTCTACTAGCCTGATACATGGAACCCTGTTCCTTAGGACCACTACTAGACCAAAAATGGCGGTCACCCAAAGGCTTAGGATAAGGAGCACTAACCTTTGAATAAAAATTTCCCAAGTTCTTCTTCCTGGTCCATTGTTTACAATCTTTCCACTATTCTGCTGACCTTCACCCTACTTTGAATATATAAACTTCTTATTCTCCCTCTCTTCCATCTCTTCTTGCTTCTTCTTTTCATCCTCCAACTACTATATATAAACTATGAGTCAAGAGATGTCTATATCATTGTTCAACATTACAACCTTACACTCAAATACCAAGTCATAGTACAACCCAGAAGCAAACTTCCTTATCTTTGATCTTATGGTAGACACCATCTCTGGAGCATAATGAGCCAACTACTAAAATTTAAGAGCATACTCCTTCACTCTCATCTTACCTTACTTAAGATTAACAAACTCCTTAGCCTTAGCCTCTCTTAACTCCCGAGGAAAGAAGTGATTAAGTAACGTATCCAAGAAGTCATCCCTACTACATGTGCAACATAATAACCCCTCATAGCTTTCTATACTCATATCATTGATAAGATACATCTTTTAAATAATATGTAGCAAACTCTACTCCATCTACATCAATAGAGTGCATAACCCTAAAGATATTATCCATCGCATAAATATACCTCTATGAATATTCCTCAATCGTAGAGCCTATAAAGGTTGGGGGATTCAACCTCATGAACTATCCAAACCAAGTGACCTTACCAAACCAACACGATCAGGCTGATGAGACTGCAATGCCACTAATTTAGTAAGAGTATAAATAGATTATCGAAACTTCTCATTAGAGATATCTCCCTAAGGTGAGTAAACATAAATGTCACCAGCACGAGAAGCCTAAGAAGGACTAGTAGGGAAATGTGGAACTTCACGTGGATAGACATAATTAAGAGTAGGGACCCTTGACCGGGTCTACATTCTCTAAGCAAGGTGAGTTCCCTCCACAATCTCCTTAGAAGGAACATAGTTCACAGAAGAGTGTCTACGAATGTCATATCTTCGAGGAAACATGATCTGAAACTCGAACAAACCGAAAGTTAGGAAAATTCTTGACACTAGACTCTATAGCTCGAGATAGAACATAAGAAAGAAAAATATTCCTAAATTCCTTGTAGCCTCCTCTTTGTAAGTGTGGTATGCCACTTTACTCGACACAACTTTGTGGGTATACAACGACTCTAAATCGTGATCTGATACAAAACTTTCCACGACCTAATCTAGGTCTAAGTCCTGATGGGTATCTCAAGCCCACCATGGACCAGAGATCACCCTCTTAATCTAACCTCAAGTGCATAATAATCACACTAAAGATAGAGCTGAAGATAATAAAATCAGTAATGAGATGATGAATACATATCTTAATATAAAAACTGGGAGTAAAAACAATAACCAACCCACACTTGTCCATGAAAGTTTCTAAAACTAGAATATCAACTAAGTCGGGACATGCCCCCAACTATGACCAACCAAAAGACAACAATAGTACTAAGTCAATAAGAAAGAATAATGAAATAATAAGGCCTTTCGAAGGATGGAGGATCACAACTTCATAGCAACTCAATGAAACTGTTCAACAACATAACACTTCATAGGAGCCACAAAAGTATCTTCGGACCTTACATCAATAAATGATGTAGCATCCTAGGAAAGTCAGTTGCATAAGCACTAGCATGTAACTAAGGAAAAGTGATAACATAATGCTATGTCCAAAATTAGTCAAAACCACATGAACACATTCATATATACATATATAGGATGTCAGGATAGGGTAAGGGTCATAAACATGAGAGTTTTTAAATCATTAACTTGGAATTTGTAGCTCGATCCATCCTAAAGGCACCCATAAGCTATATGGATTTAGATTCACCTGCTGAACGGGCCTCAGTACGTGTTAGCTGCACGAGCTGATGAAAATTAGAGGGAAAACTAAAGCCACCATGGGCAATAGCCGTGCCAAATACATGTTTCATGTGTGTATCAAGAACATGATCATATAGACCCCCAATGTCGGAAAATATGGTTTCCAATGTTCGCCCCCCCAGGACTTACACCTTCAGGATGAGCTACAGAACCCCTTTTAACCCCAAATAAAACACTTTGCACATTATTCCTAGCATTAACCCTGGAGTCATTCATTAAGGCAATTACCACTTGGTATCATCATACAAATACGCTTGAAAGGTGAATTAGACATGCCAAACAATTCCACATAAACACATTAAACTCCCAAGTTCCATTAGAATTTGAACCATGGCCACAAAGGTCATCCAAATCGACGTTTATGTCTATTTATCCATTAATACAATGAATTGGGATAAAAAACAAGTTAAACCATGCAATTATCCATACTTAAATAGAATTTAAAAAGTTGGTTGAGGTTAATGCAATTCCAAGAAAAAAATCATCCAATTTGGGGAAACCTATATCCCCTATTCCAACTATTTAAATAATGTAGATATTAAATCCCCAAAACATTAATTTAAAGTTTGAATAAACAATTCAAACACATGGAACAAGTAATTCAATCAGTAACAACAAAAACCCCTCAACCCAATTTCGTAATCCATAATTTGAAATCACATAAATTCAATCCAATTAATTCCATAATGTAAAATTTAAGTTTAAGAGAGAGAAACATGCCTGAAATACATAAGAAACTGAAGCCAATTTTCAGTTTGGAGCCTGGATGATGAATGCACTGTAAAACCCTTGAATGTTCATAGGTTTTGAACTTAAAGAGAGAATGGATGATTTGATCAACGGATATTGAAGAAAAAAGGCTTATTTTATGTTTAAAGGTTGTACAAGGGGTAAAAAAGACAAAAATCCCCTCACCTCAAGTGAGAAAAAATAAAACTAGATGAAATTAACACACTGACATGGCACACCAATATATGGTGGTTAGACTCCAAGCCATGCCTACATCACAGAGACTAGCCTCCGTGACACGACCTTATCGCAGACCCTCAATGCCTCGGGGTCCTAAAATGACCCTAAATCCCTTTTGAAAATTCTGAAACTTTCCTAAAACACCCTTTTAAGATCCCTAAATACAATTCATGTCAAAAATTGACATTACACACATGGCCAGGTCAATAATAAAATGATCTAAATTTTAAGGGGTCTTACATTATCCCCCCTTAGGGCCATTTATCCTTAAATGATGAGTTAGGAAGATTTTGGCATGAGAATAGCAAGAATATACCCAAATCAAATGACAACTCAAAAAATGATAAGAGGAAAATGAAAATCATACCTTAAGCACTTTCATCCAACCAAGGGAACATGAATGTTCATATATTCCTCAAATTTCTATGTAGCTTCTTCTACCTTTTGATTTCTCCGCTGAACTTTCATCGAAGCTACATCCTTTATCCTCAACCTATGAACTTTCCTATCTAATAAATCAATCGAGACTTTCTTATAAGACAAGAAATTCATAGCACCAACATCCTCAATAGGCACTATCAAGAAAGGATCACCCAACATACTTTTTCAGCATGGTCACATGGAAAACATGATGAATAAAGCCCAAACTCATAGGCAAATCCAACTCATAAACAACATTCTCAATTCTCCTTAAAATTTGATATGGACCAATGTATGGGGACTGAGCTTCCACTTCTTACCAAACCTCACAACTTCTTTCATAGGGGACACCTTCAAGAATACCCAATCATTAACCTCAAACTCAAATTCTTTTTGCCTCACATCCACATAAAATTTTGACGACTTTGAGCACTCTTGAGTCTTTCTCTAATCACTTTCACCTTTTCCATGGTCTGATGAACTAAGTTAGGACCAAACAACTAATGATCACCAACCTCAAACCATTCAATAGGATATCCACATCTCCAACCATAAAGAGCCTCATAAGAAGCCATCTGAATGCTTAAATAATAATTGTTATTATACGGGAACTCTATAAGAGGCTACCGATCCACCCAACTACATTTAAAATCAATCACACAGGTCCTTAGTATATCCTCCAAAGTCTGACTAGTATGCACCTCTTTCCCATCTATTTAAGTGTAGAAAGAGGTGCTAAGGGTCACCTGAGCACCCAATCCTTTCTAATACAAATGCCAGAAATAAGAAATAAAATACATACCTAAATATGAAATAATGGACAATGATGTACCATGCAAATTAACAATCTCCTTAATAAACAACTTAGCATAATTCTCTCTTGAGTAGTTAGTCCTCATAATCAAGAAGTGAGCGGACTTAGTCATCCTATCCACAATGACCCAAATTGAATCATACTAACTGTGAGACTGCAGAAGACCCAAAATAAAATCCATAAAGATCATCTCCTACTTCCATATGGGCAACTAAATCTCTTGAGACATGCCACCAGGCCTTAAATGTTCAACCTTAACTTGCTGACAAACCATACATTTGCCAACAAAGTTTGTCGCATCCCTTTTAATGTTTTCTTATCGGTAGATTTCCTTCAAGCCATGATACATCTTAGTCAAACTCAGATAAACCTGATACAAGAATCACCAACAACATTAGATTTACCTGGATGGTAGTGCAAACTCATGTCATAATCTTTAAGTAGCTCAAGCCACCGCCTTTGCCTGAGATTCAACTCTAAGTAAACAAATAATTGAAGATCTTACGATGTGAATAGATATCCATATGTACCCCATAAAGATAATGGCACCAAAGTTTCAAAGCAAAGACCATAACCATAAATTCTATGTCATGAGTCCGATAATTCCTCTCATAAACCTTAAGCTGCCTAGAAAAATAGGCTACAACCTTACCATGCTGCATCAAAACACAACCCAGTCGCACACGGGATAAATTATAAAATGCAATAAAACCATCAGTACCTTTAGACAGGTCAAAACTAGCGCAGAAGTCAACCTATCCTTTAACTTCTCAAAACTACCCTCATAAGCATCAGATCCCAAAAGATTAACCTTCTTTTGAGTCAACCTAGTCAACGGAGCATCAATAGAAGAGAAATACTCTGCAAACCTCCTTTAACACACTACCAAGCCTAAGAAGCTCCTAGTGTCGGTTGGAGTCGTAGGTCTAGGGCATTTCTTAACCGTCTCAAGTTTTTGTAGATCCACCTTGGTTGCCTCACTAGAAACAAAATGCCCCAAAAAAGTTACATTACTTAGAAAAAAATCAAACATAGAAATTTAGCATACAACTTCTGGTCCTTAATAGTCTGCAACATAATTTGGAAGTGATTGGCATGATCCTCCTCACTCTTAGAATATACCAAGATGTTATCAATGAAGAAAATAACAAAAAAATCCATAAATTAGCTGGAAACCCGATTCATAAGACCCCAAAAAGCAGCACAAGCATTAGTTAACCTGATTGCTATCACCAAAAAGTCATAGTGACCATATAAGGTTTGGAAGGTATCTTGGGACTATCAATCTACCTAATTTTAACTTATCATAGTCCAAACGAAGATCAATCCTAGAGAAACACCTATCACCATAAAGCCTGTCGAATAGAGCATTAATCTTAGAAAGAGGGTACTTATTCTTCACTTTTACCTTATTAGGCTAATGATTGTCCATACACATTCAAAGGGACCCATCTTTATTCCAAACTAAAAAAATAGGAGCACCACATGGATAAACACTAGGATAATTAATTCCCTTATCATAAAGATCTTTCAATTACTCCTTATGCTCCTTTAATTCAGCTGGAGCCATTCTATTAGGAGAAATGGAAATAGGATGAGTATCCAGTAGAAGACCAATCCTAAAATCTACTTCCCTATCGGGAGGAATTGTAGGAAGATCAACGGGAAACACTTTAAAGAAATTTATTAACCATTGGGACTATTTGCAAAGAAGGACTTTCTGAGTCAGAATCCTTAAACCAAACCATATGATACAGTCACCCTTTTGAAATTAGTATTTGAGCTCAAAGATAAGAGATAAACCTCCCTATGGGTAATAAAGAACTCCCCTCTTATTATAATACCATCTCATTAGGAAAATGAAAACTAACCTTTTGGGTCTTAAAATCCAAAGAAGTATAGCGCAAATGAAGCCAATCCATCCCTAAGATAATATCAAAATCCACCATATCCAACTCTATCAAATCCACCAATGTATCTCTGTAAAAGATAGACATGGCACACCCACTATAGATTTTTCTAGAAACTATTAATTCACCCACAAGCGTAGGCACAAAAAGGGTTGAAAATACTTTTGATACCAAAACCGAAATACATAGCGACATAAGGGGTCAAATAAGTATGGGTAGAACCCGGATCAACCAAGAAATAAATACACAAGAAAATAGTTGTAACATACCAGTACAGATATTTGGATAGGCCTCAGATTCCTGGCTAGTAGAAAGTGCATAGATATGATTACAGCTAGTGCCAGTACCAAGAGTAGGAACTTTTAGTGAAAAAGTTTAAAATATGGCGACAAAAACATTATTAGTTTTAGTGGCAAACTTGGCTGAAGGACAATCTCATTGTATGGGACCAATCTGACCATAATTATAACATAAATTTCTCCCCCTCTCATAATATCCACTATAAAGCTTCCCACAAAAAGGACAAGGAGGACATGGTGGGGATGATTGAGCTCCACTAGCCTAAGACTGGGTACCCTATGCCTTAGGACCACTACTACACTGAAAATGACAATCACTCGATACATAGGATGAGGAGCACTAGCCGTCGAATAAAAATTACCCTAGTTCTTCCTCGTCCATTGTCTACTATTTTTCCCTCTATTTTGCTACCCCTACCCCTTCTCTAAATATCTAACCTTTTTTTTCTACCTCTCTTCCATCTCTGCTTGGTTTTTCTTTTAATCCTCCACATACTGCATATAAACTATAATTTAGGAGATGTACATATCATTTTTGAATGTTGCAGCTTTACACTCAAATACCAAGTCATAGGACAACCCAGAAGCAAACTTCCTCTTCTTGGATCTCATAGTAGACACCAACTCTAGAGCATAAAGAGCCAACTAATGAAATTTCTGAGAATATACCTTTACACTCATCTTACCCTTTATCAAATTAACAAACTCCTCAGCCTTAGATTACCTCAACTTCTAAGAAATGAAGTGATCAAGAACTCAACCCAAAAAGTTATCCCACATTACTTGTGCAGCATCATTACCCCTCATAGCTTCTCACTCCTCATACTATTGATAAGTTACAACTTCTAACTGATAAGCAACAAACTCTACACCCTCTACATAACTAGCATGTATCACCATAAATACCTTCTCTATCTAATCAATGAACCCTTGCTGTCACAACCTGAGGCAACCTCTCAGAGACAATGGTGCTTACGGCCATAAGTGACCAAAGCTAACCCATGAACTGATATTTGCTATGAGTACTAAGTAAGATAGTAATATAATATGTAAATGAAAGACAACCAACCAGATTCTAAAACATATGATAAAATACTTGTAGACTAAATTCTATCTGAGAAAATTAATAAAACATAAATAAATCATTGACTATCTAATTATATGTCTGAAAGCCTCTAACCATCGTGAGGATTTGATGGGACAAACCCCCAACTAACTTTGACTGACTGAATATATGAAATACTAAAATAACTTAATAAACTTAACATGTCCTCGATGGATGAGGACTCACCGCTACGGCTGCTAGATTATGCTGAGCTGTATAAAAGTGGTCAGGAAACTGAGCCTCCGAACCTACGATATAAGATATCATATCACAAAGAAAAGTATACGATTAGTACATTTAATGTACTAGTATGTAAGAAGAGGACATGATTGAAATGCATGAGATAACTAACCATGAAATGCATGAACATGTAAAATTTTAGAGTCCAAGACCAAATATATATCTGTCATGTTATCGAGATGATCTGTAATATGAAAGCCAAAAAGTTGTAAAGATAAATAGCTAAAAGTTTGTACACTTCATCAAGTAAACCTGAGTTGAAATAGATTAATTACTGCATTAAGATTGCGGGAGCTTGCTATAACCCATATGCCATAATTTGAGCTATTGAGGACAAATCTATAACCCCATTTAGAAGGGTGTTGGTGCCTTGCCAAGGGTAATAACACTGGCTGACGATATGGATCCACAAGGCTGATGTCCCAAAGGATGAGGGTGTCATGTCGAACTAATGAGGGACCCCTCATAATCTATGATGGCATCGTAGGTCTGAAACCTGGGGACTACTACTAACACCTCATGCCTAATTTATAGGGGAGACGTCATCCCTATGTTCAATCGAAGCTAAGGGTTACTCCCACCTGAATGACATTGATACTGTACTGAACTGAATTAAATTCAACTAAACATACACCTTCGACTTAGTCCTTACGGGCCATAAGAAGTCTTGATGTCTTGTTGAGAGACATATGTACTCAAATAAGAAGAATACACTACTTTTCTGAATAAGTTATGACCGAGTCCCTACGACCCGTCATGACTACTTACGACTTATTAGGGAAGTCGTAGTCAGGACAGTGAGGATAAAAATTTAGAAATTTTCAAGGACTAAAAATTTAGGGCGTTACATACTCCCCCTTAGGATTATTCATCCTCGAATGATAGGATAAGACATTTGTTATCAGGATTTGACTCCATATACAACTACTCTTACCTTTTCCAAAGAAAGAGAACAAAGATGTAAGGAAATCACTATTTTTTTAAAAAAGGTTAGAAAATATAGATGTTAAGGAAAACACATACCTCAAGCACAATTATTCAAAACGAGAAACAAGAATGGATATTTGTACTTATTGTCCTTCTCAGCTTATGATGTAGCTTCCTTAACCTTTTGGTTCTTCGAAAGAACTTTTACCATAACACATTCTTAGTCCACAACAGACGAACTTGTCGATCCGAAATGTCAATAAGGACCTCCTCATAAGATAAGGAATTTGAAATACCCACCTCCTCTAATGGAGCGACCATCAAAGAATCACCCACGCACTTTCTCAACATCAAAACATGAAGCACCGGATAAATGAAGCACAAACTAGAAGGCAACTCCAACTCATAAGCGACATTACCAACCCTCTTTAAAATCAAGTATGGACCAATATAATGGGGGATGAGCTTCCCTTTCTTACCAAACCACGTCACTCACTTCATGGGGGACAACTTCAAAAACCCCAAATTGGTAACAATGAACTCCAAATCCTTTTGCCTCACACTCGTATAGGACTTTTGGCGACCTTGGGAAGCCTTAAGTCTATCCCAATTCACCTTCACCTTCACCTTATCTATGGCTTGGTGAATTAGATCCAAACATAATAACCTATTTTCACCAGTCTCAAAACACCCAATAAGAGACCTTACCTCCTACCATACAAAGATTTAACTAGAACCATACATATGCTAAAGTGATAATTGTTGTTGTAGGCAAATTCTATGGAAGGCTAGAGGTCAACCCAACAACCACCAAAATAAAAAACACAAGACCGAAGCGTATCTTTCAAAACTTGAATTGTCCCTTTTTGCTTTTCTATCCATCTGCGGGTGGAAAACAGTGCTAAGGGTCACCTTAGTCCCTAAACCTTGATAGAATGATCTCCAAAAGTGAGATGACAATAAGGTACCCTGATCAAATATGATGGAAACCAGAGTACCGTGCAACTTCATGATCTCCTCAATGAATAGCTTGGCATAATCCTTAGAAGAGAAATTACTCCTCACTAGCAAGAAGTGAGCAGACTTAGTCATCCTATCCATAATGGCCCATATAGAATCAAATTACTGGTGAGACTACGAAAGACCCATAACAAAATCCATATTAATCATCTCCTATTTCCACACCGGCATCTTAATCTCCTGAGTCAACCCATCGGGACTTAAGTGCTCTGCCTTTACTTGCTGACACACCATGCACTTAGCCACAAAATTGGCCATATCCTGCTTTATATTATTCCACCAATAAATCTCCTTAAGATCATGATACATTTTTCATTTAACCAGGTAGTATATCGTGACTCATGAGCTACGGCCAAAATTCTTCTTTGCATCAACATCAGGAATAAATAATCTACCTTGGTAACTCAAGATACCATCACCACCAATTTTCAAAGTCATCACTTTCTGCCTACCCACATCATTCTAAATTTGCATCAGAATAGGATCTAACATTTATTTCTTCTTTACTTTGGCTCGAAGAGATGACCTTGACACCTCTTTAACAATCACACCACCATTCTCAGAATCTAGGAGACGAACTCTGATATTCTCCAAATGGTGAATATACTTCACCAAATACTGTTTCTTCTCATCCACATGCGACAAGTTTCCTTGGAAAACCTGCTAAATGTATCGTGACACACCCCAAATTTTGGTCCTTTAAAATATCCAAAGCTTTGAACTCACTGTCTTGGTTACTATTGGACCCCCTAATTAGTAAGGTGTCCTAACTCGTTAATGGGACGAGCGATAACTAAACCATTAAGTTTTAGGATTGATTCTACTCTAAGTGTGAGTGGATCACTAAGAGATGTAATGATATGTTATGAGTCATTAAGTGTAATTGTAGGGTGTCTAGTATATGTCCCAAATTGGGTTCTGTGTTGGCTATGACTAGACCTTACGAGTTGTAGGGTCCAATTATGTTTAGTGCCTTTGAGTCATAAGGATAAAAGTGTAGAGTGACTTGGTAGTACTGCCTTAGCTATGACTCATGGTGATGAGTCATAAAGAGTAGTTACGAGTAAAGGGGTTGACTCATAATCAAAGGTGATACTTTCTGCTTTTATGTTAAGGGCATTCTAGATATTTCCATCTTAACCAAATAGAACCCCATGACCTTTAACCACTTTTAGAGTGTCATTATCTCTTAGACACATGTATGTAACTCCTAAAATACTCCCAAATCCTCAAGGTCAAGAACACTTAGGGTTTTCCAAGGTTGACCAATTAGGGCTCTCAAGGGTGATTTCTCGCCGTAAATCTTACTATTAAAGGTATGTTACTCTTCCCTCATTGTTAATTTAGTAAAAGTATGAGATTTAAGTTATTGTTGGTAAGATTCTTGTGATGGTTTCAAATTAATGTTTTTTTAATGTTCATGAATTGAATAAAGTTTCTCATGATTTATTGTGATTTCCATTTTCTAAATATGTTTTTTAACTTTTAGGTGCATGGGTATGGTTAATGAACTAGGAAATTGTGATTTTCCAAATCTTATGTCTTTAGAAGTGGTTATAACCCCAACCCCATAATGTGAAATTTGTGGGAATTTGTAAAATTGAACTAGTCTTGAACTATTGCATGATATAAAAAGGTATTTGAAATACAATGGTATGATTTAATGAACAAAGGGAGTCGGTGTTCCCCAATGTGTATTAATGAACAAAAGGAGTTTTTTCCGCAAGTTAATGAAAATTGTTTTGGCATGATGAGTTATATTACTAGTGTAATTGGTATAACAATACCAACATTATATGCCTCAATTTTGAATGTAGTAAAATTAATGGGAATGTGTGGTACTTGTTTTAACTCGGCTATAATAAGAGTTGTATAACTGAGTTATGAAAGTGGAGGTCCGAGTGACCAATACTAAAAACCGTGTTTGCTGATGCGAGGGTCAAAGTGACCAGGGTGGTTCAGGTCCCCCTTATTATTATTATTATTGTTGTTGTTATTATTATTATTATTATTATTATTATTATTATTATTTCATGATTAGGGAGGTTCGAGTCCCCCATAAATCATTATATGATCTTGTGTTTAAGTCACCTTGGTATATGTTAGAGGGTTTTAATCCCTCATGTGAATATATATCAGATTATTCTCTGGTTCGTGCAACTACATGCATTAAGGCCCGACTATGGGGTGAGATCTAGGGCACATATAGCCCATAGACACTATTATAAGACGATTGAGCTACACATTCCAGGATATGATGTTCAAAAGCATATTAAGCCTTGTGCCCTATCCCGACATATGATATATATATATATATATAGATATATTTGTATGATTATGAATTTGATTATGTGCATTGGTTTTTGGAATGATTTTAAATTATTGATCATGTCATTATGTTATCCTTATCCCCGAGTTACATACTAACTTTCACCCCACTAACCATCTTCGGACGTTGTATCCCCATGCGATGTAGGAACTGTCTGTAACGCCACAAAAATGGGTCTTGGGACATCACACGGTGCTTCAAACTACAAGTATTCCCGAGCTAACCCTGTAAGCCTGTTACTCATTTTGAAACTCAAAATAGAGGATATCTACGCATATGAAACTCTAGAATACTAAATCTATTGTCTGAACTTGACTGAGTTAAAATAAATGTAATGTCCAAAAGTAATTAATTAGGAAATCTAAACAACCAACACTCTAAGTCTGAAATATATCAAATAGTCGGACAAGCCTCAAACACCACTAACTAGAGAGTCGCTAGGAAAAATGCCTAGCTGACACAAACTAACTGAAATAACTGAATGGACTAATCTGTAAAACTGGAAATCTGAAGAACTGGGTCCCCGAACTATGAGGACTCACCAACTATCGGGATATAGATAGAGATGCTCGCGATCAATCGCGCTACTAGAACTGAGCACCTTAACCTACTTTATTAAACAATGTAGTGCACAGACATATATATGGATCAGTACTTTTGGAATGCACTGATCATATAAGGGTGAATGCATAATTTAAACAATATTTCAATGCTTTTATAAACTAGAAAAAATGCATACTAAGCGTAAATAACCCACATTGGCATGAATAACTGAAAGCTGAAAATCACAACCCTTGAATAATAAAGCATGTTGTATTAAACTTATGAGGCATAACACTTAGTTATAAAAGCTATACTACTAATTTGTTTAAAAATTATGCAAGCTAAGTGTATAAAGAACTCACCTTTGTTGTATGAAAATTGAAAGCTTAAATTCTACAACTGGGGTCTTAAGTAAGCAATATCGGTGAGCCTTTACACTTAGTTTTTCTTAAAAGTTGTTCTGTTAATCTTTTCTATTAGGACTTAGGCCTTAGGGAGATTCTTCTAACCGACATACACTATGTGAGCTATCATAGTGTCCAATATCTAGTTTCCTTAAGGAAAAATATCATGAACGGGAGAGGTGTCATACTCTGTCCAAGGAGTATAACTTGAGCTATGTGATCATAATCTATATATATATATCCATATACATGGAAATAATCTGATAATCTGATCCTATGTTGGCTCATAGTTCTAGGGCATGTGAACTATGACACATACCCAACTCGGTGGTAAATATTACTCCCTTTAATCTGTATGCTCATTCTATAGGAAATCCACTTTAAAACTAGCATAATGGTTTACAATGAAAAACTAGTTATGCATCTTCTTACTTTAAACTGAAATCAAAACTGTAATAAAAACTATAATAAAAACAGTGAAGTGGATTCCAATGTCTTGGTTGAGAATCAAAAGATCAAATCTTCTTCAAAATCTGAATATAAACTAATCATAGGATGCTTAAAATCATAGTCTTCTTGAAATATCAATACTTAAACTTAGGTCTTAAAACCCATGCTTTAAACTCATAACAAATTATCACAAAGTTCATACTTAATAATAATAGTCTTGAAATTCTTTAACAATTCTAGTCAAGAGGATGAAATTTACTTCTCAATTCATGTATAATCAAGTCACACCTATAAGTATGAGAAAGTAGACATACATTTCAACATTTAAAGCAATTTTAACCTCATAAACTTCATAAAATGATCTTTGGGTATGAACCCTACACTGCAAATCATATAATTTCATGAAAATTCAACTTTATAAACTTGTTTTGGGCACAAGGATGAAAGAGTATCCTTGTTCATAACTCCACATACCTTATTTGATTAATTGAATGCAAAAGTCTGAACATTGAATCCCTATCAATGTTCTTGAAGCTTCTTCTTGAAGTTCTTGCACCCGAAAACTTGAATTCTTGGCTATTTTGATGAAAGAATGGGACAATTTTGGATTTTCTTTAAGTTAAAGTTGAAACTTTAGGATTTTCTTAGAGAGAAATTTGGTGAGGAAAGAGTGTAATATGCTTAGAATAGGGTTAAATCTTCTATTTTTACGATTTGGGGGGTGATGCAAATGACTCAATTGCTCTTTTGGGAATTAAAGTCACAACTGGAATGCCGATTAAAGGATCACCGCGATGTGGTGAGTACCTCATCGCTATGCTAACCGTGATGCGGTGCAATCATAGTGAGTCACTGGAAATTGACCATTGCAGATTTATAATCCACCGCGATGCGTTGCAATTGCGGTGAAACACTAGAAACTAACAAATATCGTTTTACCCTCCACCGCAATATAGTGGAAATCTTGTCGCTATACTCACCACGATGCAGTGAAATCGCAATGAGCTGTTGGAAAGTGAAATTCCAGTCAACCAAACCTAGTCTGAAAAATTTGAAACTCATCCGAGACATGCTACTTGCACCCTATAACATTAATCAACTCAAAAAATTATGTCTCGGGGTCAGGAAGGCCACTTTAAAAATCCTCAAAGCTAAATGGAGTTAAAAAAGTAACTAAATCCCTCATCACTTAGTTTTATTTTTAGGTTCTAAGTGCCTTAAGCAAGTACTAGGGGCTGAACTAAACTAGGAACGTATGGGGTATTATAATATCTCCCCCATGGGAACATTCGTCCTCTAATGAGACTAGCTAAGCTGAGGATACGGAGGAATTGAGGCTACAAACTGGTATGCACAAATGAAAACATAACTGGATGACTGAGTGTAACACATAATGAGTAACTGAACTTATCTGCGAATGCATATAATGAAATGAAGATGATTATATAATTGGACTAAGACTGGAGAAGAGACAATCTATGGAAAGATGTTACCTTGAACTGAGTCTGAGTTTGTGGAGAAGAGGTGAGGGTACTTGGTTTACATGTGTTCTTCCGCTTCCCAAGTGGCACCCTCAACGGACTAATTCTACCAAAGAACTTCAACTAAGGGAACTTCTTTGTTCCTTAGTCTATGGATCTGGTGATAAATAATCTCAATTGGAATCTCTTTATAAAAGAGGCTATCCTAAATATTCGTTCTTTCTATAGGTACTACAATAGATGGGTCACCCATATATTTCTTTAATAAGGATACATGAAAAACTGGGTGAACAGATGACTAGTATGAAGGCAACTCAATCTCATACGCTACTCTCCAAACACGACTCAATATTTTGTAAGGTCCAACATATCGGCGACAAAGCTTCCCCTTTTTTTCGAATCTTTTCACCCCCTTCATGGGTGAAACCTTTAAATAAATTAAGTCATCAACCTCAAAGACAAGATCCCTTCTCCTCACATCTGTATAAGATTTTTGATGACTTTGAGCTGTTTCAAACCTTTCTCAAATTAACCGGACTTTGTCCATGGATTAAAATACCATGTTTTACCCAATCAAAGTGTCTTCACCTACTTAAAACCAATCGATAGGTGATCTATGTCTCCTCCGATAAAGAGCCTAAAATGGGGCCATCTGAATACTAGAATGGTAGCTGTTATTGTAGACAAACTCGATGAATGTCAAGTGCTCATCCCAACTATCCTTGAAGTTAAGAACACATGCCCTCAACATATCATCTAGGTTTTGAATGGTCCTCTCTTCCTTACCATCTGTCTGAGGGTGAAAAGCTGAACTGACATGAAGTTGGGTACCAATACCCTTCTGAAAGTCTTTCCAAAAGTGAGAGGTAGACTGAGTACCCGTATCTAAAATGATGGACAAAGGAACTCCATGCAATCTCACCAACTCTCTAATATACCGCTTAGTATAATCTTTAGCTAAATAGGATGTGTGAATAGGCATGAATTGGGCTAATTTGGTTGATTTGTCTACAACAACCCAAATTGAATCATGCTGACGATGAGAATAAGGTAACCTTATCACAAAGTTCATGTTCACCTCGTCCCACTTCCAAGTGGGAATACCAAACTCCTGCAAGGTGCCACCAAGTCTTTGGTGCTCTACTTTAACCTGTTTAAAAGTAGAAAACTTAGTCATAAATTTTGCAATATCTTTCTTCATACAATTCCACAAATAAACTTCCCTCAAATCACGGTACATCTTAGTGGCTCCTAGATGAATAGAGTAACACGCACCATGCGCTTATACCATAATTTTTTTCCTCAAACCATCAACACATGGCACACACCATCTCCCCATTGGGAGAAAACCACTATCTTCTGATCTCTAACTGACTCTTTCAACTTAACTTGAGTGGGATCCTTATCCTACTTTTATTTCACATCAGCAACTAAAGAAGATTTCGAACCATTCTGAACCTATACACTACCCTCATCTGAGTCAACCAAACAAATGCCTAGTCTAGCCAACTGATGAACCTCCTAAACCAACTTCTTCTTATCATTATCAATTTGAGCCATACTACCCATAGAAAATCTACTAAGGGCATCTGGCACTATATTGGCCTTGCCCGGATGATACAAAACACTTATATCAAAATATTTTAACAACTCTAACCACCTTATCTGACAGAGATTTAACCCTTTATATGAAAACACATACTGCAAACTTTTCTGGTCCTTGAACACATCAACATGTACCCCATACAGATAATGCCTCCAAAGTTTCAATGCAAACACAACAACAACTAACTCAAGATCATGGGTAGGATAATTATTCTCATGAGGCTTAAGATTTCTAGAGGAATAGCCTATGACCTTACCTCTCTTCATCAAAACCCAACCCAGACCAACTCTAGAAGCATCACAATAGACAAAGAATCCATTTGTACCATCTGGTTGGATCAAACTGGGGCTGAGGTGAGTCAAGTCTTCAACTCCTAAAAACTCTTCTCATAGAAATCTTACCACTGAAACTTAACTTTCTTTTGAGTCAATATAGACATGGGGGACACAATAGATGAAAATCCCTTTACAAACCATCGGTAATATCTAGCAAAATCCAAGAAACCCCAGATGTCTGATGAAGAGATGGACCTAGGCCAGTTTCTCACTGTTTTAGTCTTTTGAGGATCAACTCTAATGCCGTCACCGAAAATAATATGACTGACAAAAGCTACTGATCTTATCCAAAATTCACACTTACTAAATTTTGTGAATAACTGAAGATCTCTAAGAGTTTACAATACTATTCTGAGGTGATCTGCATGATAATTCTCATTACGGGAATCGACAAGGGTATCATCTATGAAGACTATGACAAACATGTCCAAGTACTATTTGAACACTCTGTTTATCAAGTCCATGAAAGCTACTGGGGCATTTGTTAGCCTGAAATACATGACTAGGAACTCGAAGTGTTCTAAAGGGTTCTGAAATCTATCATTGGAATATCACATTCCCTTACTCTAAGTTGTTGATAGACGGATCTAAGGTTTATCTTTGAGAAGTAACTTACACCCTGGAGATGGTCAAATAATTCATCAATCCTAGAAAGAGGATATTTGTTTTTGATTGTGACTTTATTCAACTGATGATAGTCAGCGCACATTCGAAGAGAGCCATCTTTCTTACGCATAAATAGAATGGAAGCGTCCCATGGAGAAACACTAGGACTTATATAACCTTTATCTAAGATCTTTTTATGTTGATATTTTAACTCTTTAATCTTGGTTGGAGCCATACAATATGGAGGAGTAGAGATGGGCTGAGTATATGTAAGAAGATTGATACCAAATTCTATTTCGCTATTGAGAGTTATCCCTGGTAGATCTTTGAGAAAAACTTTTGTAAACTCATTGACTACATGGATTATCTGAACTATTAGAGTCTCAAACTTAGTTTCCTTGACTCTAACTAAATGGTAAATGCACCCCTTTGATATCAATTTTTTGGCCTTAACATAGGATATGAAATGACTCTTGGGAGACACTGAATTACCTTCCCACTCAAAGACTGGTTTATTAGAAAACTGAAACTTCACTATGTGAGTACGACAATCTATAGATGCATAGCAAGAATGGAGCCAATCCATACCCAGAATAATGTTGAAATTGACCATATCTAACTCTATTAAGTTTGCTAATATGACTTTATAAAGGACAGTGATAAGACGCTTTCTATATATTTGTTTAACAACAATTGACTCCCCTACTGGGGTGGAAACTAAGAAGGGAATAGAAAGCTTTTCAAGACCTACTTTAAAATTCACTGCAAATAATGGATTCACATAAGAGAGATTTGTCCCTAGGTCCAGCAACATATAAACATCAAGATGAAAGACACGAAGAATACCAATAACAACATATGGTGAACTCTCCTGCTCCTGATGGAATGGTAGAGCATAGAACTGATTCTAGCACTGACCGCCACCAAAACTGGATGAAGCGCCCTGAGAAGGGACTGGGAAACTTGGAGGAGCTGGTGCACTAGTAGCCTGAGTTTGATGACGAACATCATGGCTTTCCTGCTTACAATACAGGCAATCTTTGATTCCATGACACAACTTAATGCATCCATAACAACTTTTCTTTCCCAACAAATACTCACCAGGATGATTCTTACCACACTTGGCACATGTCGGATAACTGTGCCTTCCACCTACACTATTCAGAGACCTGGACATAGAAGTTCTACCCCACTACTCCTGCCTAATTCTAGGTGCGGAAGAACTGGTTAAAGATGGTGCTAGCATAGATGAGCATCCCTAAAACTATAAACGATTTCCCCCTCCATACTTTTTTTGACCAAAGTAAACTGTCTGGTCCTAGCCTTCTTATTTCCCCTCTCTCCCCTTCAGCTTTTCTGCCTCAATCTATTGGGCATAAGTCATAAGTCTAGCAAGATCCGTATCCCTAATAAGCATGGTAGTCCTGCACTCCTTCATTACCATACTAGACACTCCAGTAACAAACTTACTCATACTCCACCTAGTGTCAGCTATCAAGTCGGTAGCATACTTAGATAACAGGTTAAACTTGAGGTAGTACTCATTCACTGTCATTGAGCCCTTCATAAGGTTCATGAACTTCTCTATCTTAGCTTCTCTTAGCTCATACGGAAAGAAATTTTCTAGAAACATATCTTGCAACAGCTTCCAACTCATGAGAGCTGCATTTTCACCTCTACCATTATTCCATATAACCACCCAATCATATGAAACATCCTTCAGCCTATAAGATGCCAATTCTATACTTTTCCCCTTAGTAACATGCATAATTTGGGTGATCTTTTTTATCTCATAAGGTATAGCTGTGGTTCCTTACCTACTTTTGACCAAAATAACTCAGGCAGATTAATTCTCATAATGTCATGAATCCTGGCTGTAGCTAAGTCACCATTTTGCTGAAGTGGGACTGCATCCTAATGGTTTCCATAAACATTGGCAGTCAAAGCTTGGTCCAACACCTAAAAAACAACCCAAAATTTAGCATGGAACACATTCTCATTCAAGGGATCAGCAGGCTAGGGTGGCTGATTATCATTTCTACATGCATTAGCTAGGTGAGGAGGCATATTTTTTCACGTAAAAACATGAGTTAAAAGTACATAGAGACAACTATAAGCACGATAGATCATGAAAGAAAAGGATGATTTCCTAAATCGTTCTGTAGCCTCTTGCTCATAAATAAGACAGGCTTCACACCCATGATCAAGACTTTACATAACGCAATTTGTCTGGCACCCTATAACTCTTTAAACCTTAGGCTCTGATACCAAGTATGTAACGACCTGAAAATGGGTCCCGAGATGTCACATGGTGCTCCAAACTACAAGTAGTCTCGAGCTAACCTTGTAAGCCTGTTACTCATTCTGAAACTCAAAATAGAGGATTTCTACATATGTGAAACACTGAAATACTAAATCTACTATATGAACTGGACTGAGTTTAAATGAATATAATGTCAAAAAGTAATTAATTAGGAAATATGAACAACCAACACAGTAAGTCTGAAATATATCTAATAGTCGGACAAGTCTCTAACACCACTAACTAGAGAGTCACTGGGATAGTACCTCAGCTGACTCAAACTGACTAAAATAACTGAATGAACTAATCTGTAAAACTCAAAATCTAAAGAACTGGGTCCCTAAACTATGAGGATGCACCAACTGTCGGGATGTAGATAGAGATGCTCACGGTAAATCATGCTTCCAGAATTGAGCACATGAACCTATATTATTAAACAATGTAGCATACAGACATATGTGTAGATCAATAATTTTGAAATGTACTGAGTTTATGAGGGTGAATACATAAGTTAAACAATATTTCAATGCTTATATAAACTTGAAAAAAATATATGCTAAGCGTAAATGACCCACATTGGCTGGAATAACTGAAAGCTGAAAATCATAACCCTTGAATAAAAAAGCATGTTGTATAAATGTTATGACCTATAACACTTAGTTCTAAAAGTTGTACTAGTAATCTGTTTTAAAATCATGCACGCTAAGTGTAGAAAGGACTTCCCTTTGTCGTATGAAAACTGAAAGCTAAAATTTTGTAACTGAGGTCTTAAGTAAGACAATATATGAGTAAATCTGTGAGCCTTTAAACTTAGTTTTACTTAATACTTGTTCTGTTATTGTTTTCTATTAGTACTTATGCCTTAGGGAGGTTCTTCTAACCGACATACACTATGTGAGCTGTCATAGTATCCAACGTCTAGTTCCTCTAAGGGAAAAACACACATTGGGGAGATGTGTCACACTTTTTCCAAGGAGTATAACCTGATCTATGTGATCAAAATCTTTATCTAGATCCATATAAATAGAAATAATCTGATAATCAAAACCAATGTTGGCTTGTAGTTTTGGGGAATGTGAACTACGACACATATCCAACTAGGTGCTAAATACTAATCCCTTTAATCCGTATGCTTATTCTGTAGGAAGTCTATTTTAAAACTAGCATAAGGGTTTATAATGGAATACTAGTTATTCATTTGTTTACTTTAAACTGAATTCAAACCTGTAATCAAAATTATGAAGTGGATTTCAATATCTTAGTTGAGAATTAAAAGATCAAATGTTATTCAAAATCCGAATATAAACTAATCATAGGATGCTTAAAAGCATAGTCTTCTTAAAATATCAATACTTAAACATAGGGCTTAAAACCCATGCTTTAAACTCATATCAAATTATCACAAAGTTCATGCTCAATAATAATAGTTTTGAAATTCTTTAACAATTCTAGTCAAGAGGATGAAATTAACTTCTCATTGCTTTTATAATCAAGTCACACGCATAAGTATGAGAAAGTAGACATGCATTTCAATATTTAAAGAACTTGTAACTTTATAAACTTCTTATAATGATGTTTGGGTATGAACCCTTGACTGTAAATCATATAATTTCATGAAAATTCAACTTTAAAAACTAGTTTTGGACACAAGGATGAAAGAGTATCCTTGTTCATAACCCCATATACCTTATTTGATTAATTGAATGCAAAAGCTTGAACTTTGAATCCCTAACGATGTTCTTGAAGATTTCTTTTAAAGGTATTAAACCCAGAAACTTGAATTCTTGGCTATCTTAAAGAAAGAATGGTAAAATTTTGGATTTTCTTGAAGTTAAAGTTGAAGATTTAGAGTTTTCTTGGAGTGAAATTTAGTGAGGAATGAGTGTAATATGCTTAGAATAGGGTTAAATCTTATATTTTTACAATTTGAGGGTAGGGCAAATGATTCAATTGCCCTTTTGGGAATTATAGTTGCAACTGGAATGCTGATTAACGCCTCTCCGCGATGCAGTGGGTCTCTCATCGCTATACTCACTACAATGCGGTGCAATCACGGTGAGTTATTGGAAATTGAACATTGGAGATTTGTAATCCACCGCAATGGGGTGCAATCACGGTGAAATACTGGAAACTGATGAGTTCCCTTTTACCCTTCATCGTGACGTGGTGGACCTCTTGTCTCTATACTCACAACAACATTGTGAAATCGCGGTGATCTACTGGAAAGTGAAATTCCACTCAATCCAAACCTAGTTCGAAAAATCCAAAACTTATTCGAGACATGCTACTTACACCCCTGAACTGGAATCAACTAAAAAATTTATTTCTCGGGGTCAGGAAGGCAACTTTAAAAATCCTCGAAGATAAATGGATTTAAAAATTTAACTAAATCCCTCAACATTTAGTTTTATTTTTAGGTTCTAAGTGTCTTAAGCAATTACTAGGGGAATGAAATGAACTAGGAACGTACGGGGTATTATATGGTCATACTTCTACTCCTCCTACTTAGTGACTTGGATATAAGATCATTAAGCGAGTCATATTGAAGTTATGAGCTTTCATTCTTTTGAATGCCCATTTTCAAGATTATAGGTTTCGTTGCATTGTAACAATTCCTTTAGATTTCATTTTTAGTTTTTAATCAAAGTTTAGACGGCATTGTTTGGACTACTGTGGCTATTGGGCGATATCGGTCGGTCGATTGGCTGATTGTCGCGGGTTAGTTATAGAAATGCATTTAAACTTTTGTAGATTATTGAACGCTTTCTTGTTATATGTTTGAAATTTAGCCAACCTTGGTGTGCATTGTGTTTTGTTTGGTTAGGTACATGAGGTGATCTCCAATCCATGTAAGACTTGAGATACCTATCATGGCCAGGCCCTGGCTCGGGTCATGAAAAAGGTGGTATCAGAGTCTAAATTGTGTGTCATTGGGTGTCCAATAAAGCCATGTTGAGTAGAGTCTTTGATCACTGTGTAACGTGTCACACTTATGAAGGAGAGGCTACGATACATTTAGGAATGTTTCTCTTTCTTATTTCTCTGTTTTAAGCTATAGAGTCTAAGGTCTTGAGTCTCTCTAATTACCATTTGTTTGTTTTTTAGATCTTGCCATCCGGATGATTTAATGCATATGGAAACCCCTTTTTCCCAATTAAGGACAATACTGATGGGACACACCCTACTATGGGGTATAGATCCAGTTTATGGGTCTAGATCCTAATTTCCCTCCTGTAGTTCTAGTGGTCCCCTTAGTCCTCCTTGAGCTCCTCAGGCAGATGTATTGAAATGTGGAATTTTGTCAGTCTATTCATATGTTGACTCAGCTGGTAGCTTCTCAATTTTAATGTGTATCTTTTATTATTTCATCTTCTACAGCCATAAGGGTTGGCTAGTTAATAAGGTTGTGTCATTCTGTATTCACTGGTGTTAAGGTTGAGGAAGGTCCTCAAGGTTTTATTGATGAGATGGAGAAGATCTTCTATGTTATGCATGCTACTAATGTGAAGGGTGTAGAATTCATAGCCTATCAGTTGAAGGACATAGTATACCAATGGTATTAGAAATAGGAATAGTCTAGGGGAGATGATATCAAATCTGCATTGTGGGATGATTTCTCTAGTACTTTGTTGGACCGCTTCTTTCCTCAGGAGTTGAGGGGGGTTAAAAAGGAAGAATTTTTTAATCTGAAGTAAGGCCAGATGACGGCCAAAGAGTATGCCTTAAAATTCCATCAGTTGTCCTGATATGCTCCTGAGTTAGTGTCTTGCGTGAGGGCTAGAATGAGAAAATTTTCTTCTCGGTTGTCCTATTATTTGATTCTAGATATTAAGGCATCCTTATTGAACAAGGATATGGACATCACTAAATTGTTTATGTATATGCAACAGGTTAAGAAAGAGAAGAAAAAACAAGCAGAGATAGGGAAAGCCGAGTAAGAAGTTTAGATTTTTTTATCAAAGTGGTAGAGATGGTAGAAAGTGGTCTAAGAAGACTTGGGGAAGTTCTAGTTACTACTCTATGGCTAGTGATGCTTATCAAAAGTCATTGGGTGATCATCATTCCCAGCATGATAGTGGGTATAGAGCATAAGATGCCTAATCTCAGGCTGGTGAGGCTCAGTCCTGTCCATCATATCCTCCTTGTAGAGTCTACAGGCAGGTGCACCATTGGTTTTGTAAAGAAGGGAGGAACAAGTGTTTTAAATGTGGTTAGATTGGTCACTTACAAAGGGATTCTCCTTCTAAGGTTGCTTTGGGGGAAAATAAGATTCCTATTGCCACTTCATCAGCTCCTGCACCAAAGGGTGCCACTTCTGCTTCTAGTACCGATACTGGCTACCATCACCTGTATGCTCTTGCTACCCACCAAGACTCTGAGGCATCCCCCGATGTTTTCACTGGTATGTTACAACTCTTTTCTCGCGATGTGTATTTCTTGTTTGGTCCAAGGTCTACTCTTTCTTGTGTGATCCCATTTGTGGTTGTGCATTTTTGTTGCTAGTAGAGTCTACAAGGGTTGTGTGTTATCTGTTGGTGGTAGAGAATCTCTAGTAGATCTTATAGAGTTAGACATGGTTGATTTCAATATCAAATTAGGGATTCCAGCTCATGTGGATGAGGATAAGTGGGAATTAGTGAAAGATATTCAATGTTTGGCTAACCTTGTAGTTCATCTCTTGGACTCTGAGGAGATGGTGTGTTTATACAAGAGGTGGTGAAGTCATCCCTTGGTGCTGAATTAAAAGAGAAACAGGTACTAGATCCTGTCCTAATTAAGATTAAGAGAGATATGGGTTAGCAAAAGGTTGTAGCTTTTGAGATCGGTGGCGGTGGTATCTTAATATACCAAGGTAGATTATGTGTTCCCGATGTAGATGGGTTGATAGGGGATCTTGGTTAAGGTTCATGAGTCGTGTTATGTCATATATCCTAGTTTGACGATGATGTATCATAATCTTAAGAAGAATTATTAGTGGAAAAATATGAAGCGAGATGTGGCTAGTTTTGTGGCTAAATGCATGGTGTGTCAATAATTAAAGGGTGAGAACTTGAGCTCTGGTGGGTTGACTCAAGAGATTGAGTTTCCTGTGTGGAAGTGGGAAGTGATTAATATATATATATATATATTTGTATCGGTCTTTTTCTATCTTTGAATTAGTTTGATTTGATTTGGGTAATCTTGGATAGGATGACCAAGTCTGCTCACTTCTTACCAGTGATCACTAATTATTCGATAGAGTATTATGCTAAGTTGTTCCTCCAAGAGATTGCGAAGTTGCATGGGGCACCTATTTCTATCATATCAGATCACAATACTCAGTTCTCATCACATTTTTGGCATTCATTTTAGGGAGGTTTGGGGACAAAGGTAAGACTTAGTATTATTTTCCACCCACAGTCGGATGGGAAAGTATATAGGACTATTCTGACATTAGAAGATATGCTTCGAGCTTGCGCGATTGACTTTGGTGGTAGTTCGGTTGAAAATTTACCTTTTATAGAGTTTGCGCATAATAATAGCTACCACTCTAGTATTGGGATTGCTCCATTTAAGGCGTTGTATGGTGGGAGTTTTAGGTCTCTTATTGGGTGGTTCGAGGTTGGTAAGGTAAAGATAGTTGGCTTAGATTTGGTTCACCAAGCGATGGGGAAGGTGAAGCTGATTCGAGATAGAATTAAAGCTACCCAAAGTTTCCAAAAGTCCAATGCAGATGTGAGGCATAGGGAATAAGAATTTGAGGTTGTCAATTGGGTGTTCTTGAAGGTATCTCCCATAAAGGGAGTAATGCGGTTTGAAAAGAAGGGGAAACTCAGTCCCCGGTATGTCGGCTGATACTTGGTCTTAAAGTGGGATGGTAATGTTGCGTATTAGTTAGAGTCTATGGAGGAACCACAAGGTTGAAGAGTCTACTTGGGAAACCAAAGAGTAAATGAAGTCCAAGTATCCATTCTTGTTTTCCGCTTTGGATAATCATGCGTAAGGTATGTGTTATTCTTAACATCTTTTTTTGCTGACTTTTTTAAAGAAAGGATTGATTTCCTCAGCATCTTTATTTTCTGAGTTTGTTAAAGGCAAGAACATAGGTACATAGTGTCAAAATATGCTATCAATTACCCTGTCCCATTATTAGAGGAGGAATCATCCAAGTGGGGGAGAATTGAAACACCCTGGATTTTGGCCCTTGAAAATTTCCTGAGCTTTGAGCTCACTAGCCTGGTTAGACTTATCCCCTAAGTCATTGGGTGCCCCGGCGAGTCATAACCAGATCAGTAAGTTTGTGGCTTGATTCTTCTTTGAGAACGAGGGGCTCACAAAGAGCCGTAATCAGATGTTATGAGTCGTTAGGTATAATCGTAAGATGTCCAATTTATGTCCCAAATTTGTTTTTGTGTTGGCTACGATTGGAACCATTATGTTTGGTGACATTGAGTCATAAAGATAACATGTAGGGTGCATCGATGGTACTGCCTTGGTTACGACTCATGGTGACGAGTCGTAAAGAATGGTTATGAGTCAAGGGGTTGACTCGTAATAAAAGGCAGTACTTTTCAGCTTTTAATTTGAGGTCATTCTAGACATTTCCCCTCTTAACCAAATAGGACCCCACGACTTATAGCCTTTTTTAGAGTGTGATTATGTCTCAAAAATATATATGTAACACCTCAAATACTCCCATCCTCATGGTCAAGAACACTTAGGGTTTTCAAAAAGTTGATCAATTAGGGCTCTCAAGGGTGATTTCTCTCCGTACATCTTACTATTATAGGAATGCTACTCTTTCCTCATTGTTAATTTTATAAAAGTATGTGATTTAAAGCATTGTTCATGAGATTACTGTGATGGTTTTGAAACAAAAGTTATGTTTTTTTATTGTGTATGAATTGACTAAAGTTTCTCATGATTTCTTGTGATTTTAATATTCTAAATATTATTTTGAACTCGTGGGTGAATGGGTATGGTGAATGAACTAGGGAATTGTGATTTTCCCAAACTTGTGGCTTTTGAAGTAGTTATAACCCCAATATCATAATGTGAAATTGGTATTAGTTATGAGAACTGTGGGAATTTGTAAAATTGAACTAGTCTTAAACTATTGCATGATATAAAATGGTATTTGAGATACAATGGTATGATTTAATGAACAAAGGGAGTCGGTGTTCCCCAGTGTGTATTAATGAACAAGGGGAGTTGTTCTTCCCAAGTTAATGGAAATAATTTTTGCATGATGTGTTACCTTGCAAGTGTAGTTGGTATGACGATACCAACATTACATGCCTCGATATGAAATATGGTTAAATGAATGGGAATGTGTGATACTTGTTTTAATTGGGCTATAATAAAGGTTCTGTAGCTGAGTTGTAAAAGTGGAGGTTCAAGTGATTGATACTGGAAACTGCATTTTCGATGCGAAGGTCAAAGTGACCAGGGAGGTTCAAGTCCTCCTTATTATTATTGTTATTATTATTTCATGATTAGGGATGTTCAAGTCCTCTGTAAATCATTTTATAATTGGGTGCTTAAGTCTACTTTGTATATGTTGGAGGTTTGAGTCCCCCATATGCATATATATGAGATTATTCTCCGGTTCGTGCGACTACATGGACTGGGGAATGACCAGGGGATGAGAGTTGGGACCCATATAAAACGTGGGTACTATTATAAGATTGTTTAGCTTCACAATTCAAGTTAAGATTCTGAAAAGCATGTTAATCCTTGTTCCTTATCTCGGCATGTGATATATATATGTTTATGCATTTGATTATGTGTATTGGTTTTTGGAATGTTTTTAAACTGTTGATAATATCATTATGTTATCCTTATACCTGAGTTACATGCTAAGGCTCACCCTGGTAATCGTCTTCAGACGTTGTATCCCCATGTGATGCAGGAATTGGTCATAATTCAACTCCTCCTGCTCAGTGACTTGGATCTGAAATCAGCCAGTGAGATAGATTGAAGTGATAAGATTCCATTATTTGGAAGACCCCATTTCATGATTATGCTTTCCCTTACATTTTGACTATTTCTTTGGATTTTATTTTTCGCTATTGTCAGGGCATGTCCCGACACTTTATTTCTATTTAGTTCTGGATCATATTTTAGAAGGCTTTGTTTGGAATACTATGGCTATTTGGTGATATCGGCCGGGAGGTTGGACATCGTTGGTGGTTGGTTATGGACATGCATTTAAACTTTCTTAGACTATTGAATGTTATCTTGTTATATGTTCGAAATTCAGCGAACCTTGGTGTGTGGTGCGTTTGGTTTGGTTAGGTACAGAGGGTGATCTCCGGTTCATGTGGGACTGTAAATACCATTATGGCCAGGCTCTGGTTCAGGTCGCGACACATCAACAACCACGTTTGCTTTACCTGGATGATAGTGAAGACTCATGTCATAGTCCTTGAGCAACTCAAACCAACTGCTTTTCCTTAGATTCAATTCTTTCTGGGAGAACACGTATTGCAGGATCTTATGATCAGAATAAATATCAACATGGACCACATACAATAAATGCCGCCAAATCTTTAATGAAAACACCACAACTAACAATTCCAAATCATGATTCAGATAATTCTTCTCATGAACTTTCAACTGTCAAGAAGCATAAGTAACTACCTTGCCATGCTACATAACCACACAACCCAGTCCCACCTGGGACACATCACAATAGACAACAAAACCATCAGTGCCCTCACGTAGAGTCAAGACTACAGTCGAAGTCAACTTATCCTCCAGCTTCTCGAAACTACCCTAGCAAGCATCAAACCACAAGAATTTCGCCTTCTTCTGAGTTGACTTAGTCAACAGGGCTGCAATAGAAGAAACTTTCCAAAAACCTTCTATAGTAGTCGACTTAATCAAAGAAGCTCCGAATGTCGGATGGAGTCATCGGTCTAGGCCACTTGTTAACCACCACAACCTTTTGTGGATCCACTATAATCCCTTCACTAGAAACAACATGGCCCAGATAAGTCAAAACATTCAACCAGAACTCATACTTAGAGAACTTTGCCAACAAACGTTGATCCTTTAGGGTCTGCAACACAAGGCGGAGGTGATTGGAATACATCAAAATGTCTTCAATAAATACAATCAAGAAAAAATTAGAGAACTGATGGAAAACCCGATTCATAAGGTCCAAATATGATGCCAAGGCATTTTTCAAATCAAAAGACATCACCAAAAAATCAAAATGACCATACTAAGTTTGAAAGCAGACTTAGGGATATTTACCTCCCTAATCTTCAACTGATGGTAACCCGATTGAAGATCAATCCTATAAAATCACCTTGAAGTTGAGCGAATAGATCATCAATCCCCGAAAATGGGTACTTATTCTTCATGGTCACCTTATTCAATTGGTGGTAATCTATACATATTCAAAGGAGACCACCCTTCGTATGCACGAAAAGAACAAGAGCACCTCACAGAAACACACTAGGGAAGATAAAACCCTTATCAAAAAGATCTTTCAACTAATCCTTGAGTTCTTTCAACTCAGTCGAAACATTCTGTAAGAAGGGGAAAAAATAGGACGAGTGTCCATATGAAAATCAATCTTGAAATCAATTTACCTATCATGAGGAATACCAGGAAGATCATCAGGAAATATCTCAAGAAACTCACAGACCACAGAGACAGTCTGAAAAGAAGGACCTTCGGATCTAGGATCCTTAACATGCACTAAGTGATAGAGGCACCCTTTAGAAACTCATTTATGGACTCTAAGACACGAGATGAACCTTCCCTTAGGGAATAGGGAACTACCTTCCCACTTGATTATTGGATCATTTGGAAAATGGAAATTGACCATTCAGGTCTAACAGTCAAGAGACGCAGAGCACAAATGCAACCAATCCATCCCTAAAATTACATCAAAATCTAACATGTCCAACTCTATTAGATCCACCAAGGTTTCCTTACCATGTACCAATATCACATAACCCCTATAGACCATTCTAGCAATAATGGATTCACCTAGTAGGGTGAATACAGAAAAGGGATCCAAAATACACTCAGGATCAAAAACAAAATGAATAGCCACATAAGGGGTCACATAAGAGAGAATATACCTAGGATTAGGTATATAATAAATATCACAAGTGAAGAGTTTAAGAATACTAATAACAACATCAAGGGAAGACTGAGAATCCTGGTGAGTGGCCAGAGTATACAGACGGTTCTGTCCAGCACCAAAGCCAGAAGCAGAAGTAGTACCATTTGGTGCGGGAGCTAATAAAGTAGCAATAAGAATCTTATTTGCCCCAGTAGCAATCTTAGAAGGACAATCCCTCTGCTTATGACCAATATGACCATATTTAAAGTACTTGGTCCTTTATTATTCACAAACACCATAATACACCTAACCATAGTATCTATAAAGAGGATGATGGAGCCGGTTGAGCCTCGCTAGCCTATGACTGGGCTCCTGGTGCTCTAAAACCACTATCATACCGAGAATAATGATCAATAGATGACTTCAGATAAGAAACACTAGCCGTAGAGTAGGAACCAAAGTTGCCCCACTTCTTTTTAGGCCACTTTCCACCATCTCTACTATTTTGCTACTAACCTCCTCCCTGATCCAAAAAGCAAAATTTCTTACTCTACCTTTCATTCATCTTTGCTTGATTCTTATTCTACTCTTCCACTTATTGTGTATACACCACAAGTCTAGAGATGTCTATATCCTTGTTCAATAGTGAAGCCCGTCTCTCCAAGATCAAATTACGGGATAACCCAAAGGAAAACTTCCTTATTCTAGCCTTCAAGCTAGACACCAATCCAGGAACATAACATAACAGTTGAAGAAACTTCAAGGAATAATCCATTACGGATATCCTTCCTTGCTTTAGATTAAAAAATTCCTTGGTCGTTGCCTCCCTTAACTCTTGAGGAAATAAGCAATTAAGGAAAGCAATAGAGAAATCATCCCATAAAGCGGACTCAACATCATCACCCCTAGACTGGTCCCACTCCTCATACCATTAGTATGCTACATCCTTCAACTGATAAGAAGGAAAATCTATACCCTCCACATTAGTAGCATGAATAACATGGAAGATCTTTTCCACCTCATCAATAAAGTTTTGAGGATCTTCCTCAATTTTACAATAAGTGAAAACAGGAGGACTCAACCTCATAAATTAGCCAACCCTAGTGACCTCCGATGATGAAGCAACAGAAGAAACACGCTCAGTCTAGGTGGCCACCAACTGGGTAAGAAAATGAATCAACTGGTTAAACTTAACATTAGACACACCAGTATGAGGTGCCTGAGGAGGGATAGGGGAACAAATGGATCTCCCTCATGAAAACCAGAAGAAACAACCTAGATCGAGTCTGAAATCCTAGAGTAGGACGATCTCCAACCATATTTTCCTTAGAGAGAAAAGAAGAGTTTCCATGAATATTAGATTTTTTGGGAGGCATGATCTACAACGTAAACATATGAAAATTAAAGGAGATTCAAGACCTTAGAATCTGTAGCTTGAAATAGATAAGAAAGAGAAACATTCCTAAATGCCTTATAGCCTATACCTTATAAGTCCGGTGCACAAAACACCCATAAATGAGACTCTACTTTATACGGCTTTGTTGGACACCTAATGGCACCAAATCTAGGCTCTGATACGATCTCTTCCACGACCTGAACAAGGGCATAGCTGTGATGGGTATCTCAAGTCCCACGTGGACCGGAGATCACCCCTGTACCTAACCAAACAAAACACAACATCCCTCAAAGTTAGATGAATTTCGAACTTACAAAAAGATAGCATGGAAAAAGATTAAAAAAGTCAAAAAATGATTATAATCGAGATAGATAACCGACCAATCAACAAACCAACATCACATAATATCCACAGTAATCCAAAGAAAGCCTTCTAAACAAAGAATCAAAACTAGTCTTGGTCGGGACATGTCCCTGACTCTGACAAATGAGAATGAGAATGAAAATGATAATGTTAATAATAATGAGAGTAACTATCAACTCAAATATAAGAATAAAATCTAGTGAAATGCCTAAGCCTTCCAGGGATTGGAAGATCACCACTTTTCCACAACACAACAAACCAACAAACTAAGTCAAATGACCTAAATCCATGCAGGAAAATTAGAAGAAGCTCTGATGCCTGGATTTCATAGGGATACATCATCTGTAAATGGTTAGTGGGGGTGAACACTAGCATGTAACTCATGGATAAGGATAACATAATGCCATGGTCAATAGTTCAAAATTATTTAAAACCAATGCACATCATCAAATGCATATAAATATAGATATATCATATACTGGGATTGGGAATAAGGCTTAACTTGGGTTGTAAAACTTTAGAATGGGTTATATAGCTCAACTGTCATAACATACAAAGGTATCCAGGGATATATAGGCCCATCTCTCCCCCAGGTGGTAGGGACCAGTTCTTGTGGCCGCACGAACCAAAAGGTATACATATACACTATAGGGGACTCAAATATCCCTACATATCTAGGTAACATGAACACCGAATCATGTAATAACATATGGGGGAATCAAATCTCCTAATCAAATAATAGTAAAAGGAGCACTTGAGCTACTCAGTCATATAGACCCCACATCGAGAACTGTGGTTTCTAGTGTGGGTTTCTCAGGACTACCACTTTCACAACTCAGCTACACAACCCTCATTAAAGACTAGTATAAATATTTATCACACAATCTCATTCATTGCACCACATTACATATTTAGGCTTACATTGTTGGTATTTTTATGCCAACTACACTTGTAAAGGTAACATCAACATGCCAAAAAAATTATCACCACATGGGGAATTCAAAAACCCATTCGTTCAACTTTACAAATTCCTATATTTCTCATTATTAAAAACCAATTTCACAATATGAGGTTGGGGTCATAACCATTTCAAAAGTCACAAGTTTTGGAAAATCACAATCCCTTAACCTATTTTCCATACCAATGCACCCCCAAGTTCAAAACCATATTTAAAGCATGAATCATCACATGAAAACTATGAGAAATATTGTTCAATTCATAAACAATCAATACCCTCGACCCTTGTTTCAAAATCAATATAAATATCATATGAACAATACTTTAAAACATATGATTTTAACAATTTAACAATGAGGGAAGATTAACATGCCTGAAATAACAAGTTTCACGGAAGAAATTCAACCCTTAATCCCTTGGATGACCTATTTCTAGGAAACCCTAAGTATGAATGTTAGAGAGAATTTAAGAGATTTTTTGTGAGTTAACAATGCTAATGGGGTACCCAATATGTTTTTAAGTCATGGTTTACAATTGGGGTAGAGGAGAAATATCCAAAGTGTCCTTAATAAAAAGAATGAAAACTATCGCAAGTGACTATGGGTCACTAGAAGACTCGTATAGACACATTACGACTCATCACAAGAAGTTGTAGTAATGATAGAACCACTAGGGTCCCATTACTACTCTTTCTATGATTCGTACGACTAACTCGTAACCACACTTGATGACTCATAACACTTTTCGTACTCAAGACAACAATAATTTGGGATGACACACTAGACCCCATACGATTGGGACATAATGACTCGTCATGAGTCCTTATGACTTATGGCCTTAAGTCGTAATAAAGAAAGTTTCTTGGGACAAACTTTCTCGATACCTTACTACATGGTCCTTATGACTACTAAGAAGTCTTGATGACTTGTTGAGAGCCACTCGTACTCAGAGAAGAATACTAAGACACTTGTTCTGATTAAGTTACGATCGAGTTCCTACGACCCATCATGTCTCCCTTTGAATCGTCAGGGGAGTTGTATATAGGAAAGTGAGGATAAAATTTTAAGAATTTTCAATGACCGAAAACATAGGGTCTTACAAATTGACTGTAATGAGACCTTTTCTCCTGTTGTAAGGATGGAAGAAATTAGTTTTTTAATTGATTTTTCAGCCTATATGGGTTTTAAACTCTTCTTAATAGATGTCAAGAGTGCCTTTATAAATGATAATCTGAAGGAAGACATTTTTGTCAAACAACCTTTAGGTTCTGAGGTTGCTAATTTTCCACACCATGTGCTCAAGCTATATAAAACTCTCAGTGGGTTTACGTAGGCACCTATGGCTTGGTATGAGAGATTGACAAAGTTTCTTCTAGACAATGTCTTTAAAAGAGGCAAAATTGACAATACCATTTTTTTGATATCCAGAGGAAACAACTTGTTGATTATGCTGAATTATGTTGATGACATAGTCATTGGAGCAATCTTTGAATCCTTGTGTGAAAAGTTAGCCAAATTAATGGAAAGTGAGTTTGAAATGAGCATGATGGGTGAATTGAGATTCTTTATAGGTATACAAATTAAATAAATATCCCAAGGTACGATTATTTTTCATGAAAAATACATCAAGGAGATATTAAAGAAATACAACTAGGGAAAGGGGGGAAGTTAATAGATACTCATATTGGAATTAGCTCAAAAATGGATAATGATGAACCTAGTCCCTCAGTCAATGAGACCATGTATAGAGGGGTTATTGGATCCTTATTATGTCTCACTGCAAGAAGGCCTGATATTGTGTTTAGTGTGTGTATGTGTGAAAGATTTCAGGCATCTACAAATGAGTCTTATCTGAAAGTAGCCATGAGAATTCTTAGATATCTAAAAGAGACAGGGGACCTGGTCTTGTTCTATCTATTTGGAGATAGTTTTATCTAGTATGGTATGTTGATACTGACTATGCTAGGTATTTAGTGGATTAAAAAGTACTTTAAGAATGGCTTATTTCCTAGGTTCTTCTCTAATTTCCTAGGGATCTAAGAAACAAAATTTAGTTACACTATTAACTACTGACGCTGATTATATGGATACAACTTTTATTTGTGCTCAATTTCTATGGATAAAACAATAAGTGAAGGAATTTGGAATTGTGCTTGATAGTATTCATTTGATTTATGACAATACCAGTGCTTTAAACATAGCTAAAAATCCTATGCAACCTAAAAGGATAAAGAAGGATGATAGAAAACATCATTTCTTGACAGACAATGTTAAAAAACAACTACTTTTATGAAATTTTGTAAGACTAAAGATCAGCTAGCTGATATCTTCACAAAATCCCTTCACAAGGAGTAGTTTGTGAAGAATAGGATAAGGCTGGGATTGATCAAGACGATTTAACCTACTTTATGGATCAACTTCCTAAAATATTTGGCTATGATTAGGATACATGTATCATTGATATAATTCGTGTTCTTAAATCTAACTTAGTACCATACCATTATAGGTCTATACGCATGGTGAGCTACCTTAAAGAAAAATAAAAAAGACAAACTCAATCTAGAAGTTTCTTCAATCAAGAGAGGGGAATCGATCCCATATCACAAGTTATTGTCATTCATGTGTATTTTTAAAAATTTCATAAATTTTTGTTTGAAAAGGCACGTCCTTTCTATCATCTGAACACTGTCAAATCTATGCGAAATTGAAGAGTTGCATCTAATGGGGATAGATACATCTAATGTACTTTTATCTCAAACGTTGAAAGTTTTTTTCTTTATTTTAATACAAAATCAAATCCCTTATTCTATTCACTTTTCCAAAATTAGTTCTAAATATCTCTAAAAAAATAATCTCTTCGAAATCACCCTTCCTTGTTTGAAAATATTCTTCTAAAATACCAAAAAGATGACAAAACCTCATCCTCAAGCCCCACAAATGAATCAAAGACTATTTTATCCTCTTCTCCTCCCTTTAAAACTCCAATCATTGAGTCATCTTCCTTACAAGTCTTTATGGAAGAGTCCACCATGGATGAAACCCCTAAAATAGTAAAATCCATCTCTGAAACTGCTATAATTGTTAACAAAATGAAGCCTTTAGGTCACCAATAGAAGTCAAATTTCCTCAAACCTCCATTCGATCAGAAAGGCTCAATATAGCTAGGCCCTTCTCAAACTAAAAAAGAACCTGGTTCTCCTACCCTCTGTGACTCAAACCCTATATTTGTCAAGCTCTTTGATGAAGATATTTTAGTAAAAAAATCTAACCCCTTTGGTAGTGAGTTGGCAGGGGAAGATTGGGTCACTAAAAATCTAATTTTTACTGTTAAATGATCCTAGAGAGAGTTCTATAGGATGGAAGAGAATGAGAATATGGATAGTGATAAAAATATCTTTCCCTTATTTGACTCAGTTTCTAAGTCAGATAAGCATACTACTTTCTTTGTTCAAGACCCTATGAAGGATGAGGCAATTAATAATGATGATATTTCTCTAAGGTGGTTTGTGTAGAAACAAAAAGAAAGTAAGGGGAAGGAGAAAATAGAGGAGACTAGGAAAGTTACTAAGACTTACAACAGTAAGGAGTGTGGAAAGAAAGTTCATGAAGAGGCTATGATGGAAAATAAGTCTACAACTGCTAAAATAGGAAGGTCAGAAAAGGGGACAGTGGTCGAGAAAGAAAATATTGAAGTGGTTGAAGTTGGAGAAGGAGAGATAAAATTGATTCTGACGTTGCTACAACAACAGAAAATAGGAGAAAAGAGGTTTAGGAAGGAAGGAGGACCAGGTCCTTCTAGGGAAAATCTAGGAGTCTAACTCCTAAGAAATATATTTATTTGAAAAATAAAGTGGCTAAGGGACCTAGTCCCAAGAAAAGAAAACTTGCTGTAAAAGAGCCTGGAAGTAGTTCTAAAAGAGAAAAGATGGAGGAAGATAAGAAGTGTTTGACTAGAGATGAGAGAAATAAGATTCTATGAACTCAGAAAGTGTTGACTGGAGAATATTTGATTCTAAGATTTTTTTAAAACCTAGAATGGTAGAGTTAATGTAGTATGTAGGGAACTAGGGATGGTTTCACCTTCTAGAGGAACCATTTCCCTCTATTTTTGAAAATGAGGTGACATATTTTTACTATACAATGATGTTTTCTGATGATGGGTTGAGTTTATTAGCTTTAGTTCAAGGGAAGAAATTGAAATTATATGAAGAGGTTCTAGGGAATATTTTATATGTTAGATAGTTAGAGTGAGGACTATTTTAAAACAACAACAATCAATAGAATTTATAGTGGATGCCTCAAAAGTAAGGGGAATATCTTTTGCTGGTGTGAGAAAGAAATTTCTCAAGAGTGAATTTCAATTGGTCTTTAAGTTTGTAAGCTAGGTGATCTTTCCCAGGTCTGAGAAAAGGACAATGACTTTATCTATTGATCTATTTGTGATTGTATGCCTGAGTAAGTTTGAAATGATCAGTCTACTTGCTTTGATGCTAGAGCATATATAAAAGGTTATTCATGTTAAGGAGGGGAGAACTGGTATGCCTTATGGATACTTTCTTGATAGGATATTTGATCACTTTGGAGTTGTTGGTGAAAAGGATACTCTTGGAATTGTAAAATAGATATTTACTTTGACAATCTTGATTGAGAATAAATGTGTAGAAGGAAAAGTGGAGACCATATTCTAAGTGTCAAAATTATTAATTTAGGAGAATTTGAGCAAAAAGGCTGAGGAGATGAGAACTAATCTGCCTACCAAAGATGCAAAAATTTTGCATTTGAAGATGAGAAAGCAGTAGATTTCCACTAAAGGACCAGGTGTTGCAGAAGCACTAAAAATAAAAAATGGAGAACTGAAAGACAAGTTCACTAAACTCTTAGAGGAGGTTCAAGGTTTGAATATAGAAGTAACATACCTTACCAAGCAAATGTTGAACTCTCATGATGCAAAAACTTCTAGGATGGAAATGTTGCTTAAGTCCCTATCTCCCAAACCTCCATCATCTTAAGACTCCCACTTGGTTTCCTAATAAAACCCTTTATCGATTTCTTTTATTATTTCTAATGCCTTTTTAATATCAAGGATTTTATGTTGTTTTTATGCATTGTATGGTACTTTCCTATTTTTAATGAATGAAATCATGTATCTATCAACTGGTTCTCCTTCTATAAGTTGTTTATTCATGTTAGTGTTTCCCTAGTGGCCATGATTTAACCAATTTATACTTATTTTTATCTTGGTTTACTGTTCTTACTTTTATATAATGTCAAAAAAGGGAAGATTGAATTCAGTAAGGCAAGGACCAGGTACCAAGTAAAGCAGGAGTGTTGATGATAGAGGGAATATTGATTGGGGAGTAATATGTTAAAGGAAGAGTCTGGAAGTGGTCTGATGGTCTAATTATGTAAAAAATAAGTGAAGGGATATTGCTGATAGGGGGAGTGCTTGTGTATGTGTAGATGCAGTTGCTCCAAACTAAATGAATTTTGATTCCTTGTGAACATTTTTGTCTTCATAAAAAAGAGAGAAATTATTGTATCATGTTTTAATGATGATAATATGATACTCAGAGGACCAGGTTCATTGCTTACTTTGTCCAGGCACAGCTATCACACAGTGTATAGTTTTGTCCACTAGTGCAAAAACTGTGTAGGTGCACGGCGTACCCGAGTGGATGCCTGGTCCAATCAAAATTTGATCATTCAATTCTACACTACTATAAATACATAAATATTCTCTTTCCTCAATAATTTTTGCAATTCAAAGATTCAAGTGTGATTGGAAAAACCCTGATATCTTAAGATCAAATATTTCATATTGCTTATAGTGTTTGTGTTCTTGAGTTGAGTTCTGTAATTGTTTTACTCTAAAGATTGAGAGTAAAGTTTTCATTTTTCTTTTGAGTTTCTTAGGTTGAGTTACCCGAGGTTGTGCTGGTTAGAGTTAGCCAATTTTGAGAGTTACTTTGATAGAGTTGTGAATAAGAGATTGCAATAGAATTATACCAATTTAGTGGAACTTAGAGTTAAGTTCTAATAGAGTCTGTACTCATGATTTCTTATGATTATAGTGAAGTTTGAGAGCCTGTGATTACAGGCTGTGATTTTCCTCCCTTGAGTAAGGAGGTTTCCATGTAAAATAGTTGTGTTGATTTATTTACTGTATTCCCTATATGTTACTATTTTATCATCATATATTTCACTTTGGGAACTTGTCCCTTTGAAGTGGTTTACTCAATATTTCATCATTTTATTACTATAAGGCTTAGAAATTTGATGGATATTTTATAAACTTAATCGCAATGATTCTGGTGTAATTGATTCTTCCAAACTTGGAGGTTGTTTCTTTGATCAGTGACTAGTAGTTATATTTTTTTTATGTAGGGTTGTCACTTCATTGAGTGATCATACAGATTTGATAGTATGTGCCAACTTTTCAGCAAGGTTTTGTCAATATCTGACAACTTTCTATATATCCTTGTTTTCTAGTCTTTTTAATGCCTTTTATCTGTAAGAGGATGTTGGACAAGGATTTAAAAAATTATGCAACAATTAAACTACAACTATGTGAATATGCCTTGATCATTGAAGACTTGACTATCATTTTTTTAAATTGCCTGTTGTCAACAAACTTAAGGATCATTTTACTAAAGAGATGGTAGTTACGTGGACATATTTCCGAATAACATAATTATTTTTTTGGTTAAGAACATATTAAAAAGAAAACTTTGATACACCTTCATGTATTAATTTATGTGAGGGTTTCTTTTTTATGACCAAGAAATCCATTTGGGACTAAATCGTAGGACCAATGACAACCGAGGAAACTATGGAAAATTGACCAACTCCCTAAGCTTCACTTAAATACTGAGCTTAGTTTGTATTGTAGACACATGGCTTTTGACTTTCTCTAAACCTTTTCACAAAAATCATAACCTTGAGTATTTTCTTGTTTTGACATATTCTCGTCATTTTGAGTTTTATATTATTTTTAATAAGTTTTATTTGAAAAAATAAAAATTATCAAATAAAGAATCGTATGATAGGATAATATTTTAATTTTGAAAAAACGATGAGAAAATTGCAAAAAATACTTTCCATTTAGTTTAGTCTTCTCTTTATAAGAAAAATACAAAAATAATAACTAATTAGATAATGCCACTTGACAAGATTTGATTTGTCCAAAATATCATTCTATATTTTTAATTTAATTTCATCTTGTCCTCTTAGTCTTGTTTTTTCTATCCTACTCGCATGCATATCTTCGCTAAATTATACGACAAATTTAATCTGTTCATCACACCCTTACCATACACCCTTGACTTACACAAAATAATAATTAAACTAATCCCACATTTTTTGAGAGGGGGCCAGCCATTACACAATATACACATATTTTTTCACACACGGGGAACACCTCTCTCGCGAATTTGTTTTCTTCTTTCCATAAACACCATTAATCAATTTTCTTCCTCCACTACAACCTAACATTTCCTTGGCCAGCAACTCCATTCTCTAGCTACTCACTAACAAAATATAAACATAGCAACACATAACAACACCATTAACATACATCGACCTTGATCCTCCATAACACAACATGAACTTATAAAACAACCTTAACAAAACATTAACGGCAACCTCCACTACCAACCATCAACAACCACCACTCCAAACACCCTATAGGTACATACTATATTCAATTTCAATAATGCTCTTCATTATCAACCAACAACCAATATAAATGCCCATCTCCTCCAGTTAACACCACAATCACATGCTTACACCTCACGCTATTTTTCCTGACGAGCATCCATCGAATACACAAACACACACGACATAGTAGCAATGAAAGGTGAAAAATTGAGAGAATCCAATGAGTCGACGGGTTTACATAATTTTTAATGTCACGAAGGTCTCTGATTGAGGTTAAGTTGGTTCGGAAGGTCTAGTCTCTAGCAAAATAAAATTCTTTATGACTAATAAATTTGATTCAGAAAAGGTCAATTTCTCTTGATCTTATTTGCTAATTATTGCTATGTTCATGTGTTATTTTAGAGTGTTTGAATCTATTTTTGGTTGATTCTATTTATATTTGATTTTTGTTGCTTGAGTGTTGGTCGATTCTATTTATATTTGATTTTTGTTTCTTAATGAATTGTTGGATTCTATTTGGGGGAAATTCATTATTCGGGGAAGAGATTAGAAATTAAGTTATTTCAAATATGAATTAGCTTTCTTTGATACACGCATTATGATTAATTTGGATTTATATTTTTTTTGATTGATAAATATATATTTAGGTTGTCAAATTGGGGTAGGCAAACACTAGGACTTAATCATTGTTGAATGTTTAAATTGCTTTGCTTGTATGGTTTTTCTTTTATCACATTTGATCAGAATGTATTTATTTTGTTGGGCAATCCCCTAAAGTATTTTGTACCTTGTGGCCATTCAAGAAAATATCTGAGATATTGGGTGAAGCATAGTTTAGGATAGTTAGAAAAAATAGGTTTATTTTCATACTTTATTTTCATTTTGAATTGTATAATTAGACTGGACACTATTTATTTACTTTGTATTCATATTTATGTGTTTGTTTTCTTTGTTTGTGAAATCTGTTCATTTGTAATGTCCATTTAGCTGATATGAATAAATGGAGTGGTCGTGTTAAAACCATGTATAGAGTGGTACATATCACCTTCTCCTCGGTCAACAATATTTCTTAATCGGAATCTCTATTCGTGGATCAATTTTTAGTATGAAATATTTTAAAAGGAATTTTCTAGGTGACTTAGAAAAATGAAACTCAATGTCAAGTGGTGACTCTAACTTTTAATCTAAATTCCTTTTCAAAACACCTTTTAGTCACATTCGAATTTGAAAACCTCTTACAAATTTTAAATAAAATTATTTAGGTTAAAAAAGGAGTATGATAGCACTGTTAATTCTACTGGAGATTTTTCAGAATTCGAGCTTCGTATGTTGATTCGTATCGACTTAATTGACACTATAGTTGAATAGTTGGCTTATTTGTTTATTGCTCTTCCTTTTTATTATATGCTTACGTGCTACTTGTTTCAGGTTTTTCTTAGCTGTTACCATTTTATACCTGTCAGCATATACATACTCATAGTTATTTTTTTGAAACAAGTCTGAAGTACATCGTAAGCATACATAATCTTTTGTTGAATCTTTCAAATTTAGGGGGAGTGGCATTGTAGCATGGCTTACCATATACCGCCCAATTAAACTTATTTTGTTAGCGGATTCCTAGCCTAGGTCGTCCTTCAGATCATTCTTATTTGCATCATGCTCAGATCTAGCGGGACTGGATTATTTTTTTGTAGGAGAATCATTTCAAAGCATCCCTATGTACAACTTGTTGCATTTTTGAAGGTATAAAGGTCATTTGATGGACTAATTTCAGAGACTATTGAAGACAGGTCGAAGAGTAAAAAAAATTCAAAAATCAAAGATAAAAGTATTTTCTTATTTTGTAGTTCTTAATGGCTTTAGTTTTTAAATTGAAAAATAAAAAAGATTTTATTTCTTGTACTCATTTCTCTAAACAAAAAAATCAAAAAGAATTTTTCATTATTTTCATTAGCATGCATTTATAACTAAAAACTCTAAAAAGATTTTCATACATCTTTATATAAAAAACTTTCAAAAAGGTTTTTCTTGAGTTATAATTTATTTACGCTTTTCATAAATAAAAATATTCAAAAACGATTTTAGTTCTTTTTTATTGTTATAGAAAGTATTAAAAAGTCTTGTTTCTCAAGTCGGAGTCTAGTCTTTCATATATCTCTTAACTATCTAATTTGATCAAACTACGCAAGTCTGTTTCTCATCTTTCAAAGTGAGATATGTAGGCAGTCTTTCTTGGGTTCAGTGAACTTTATTCAAAAAAATATTTAAAAAGTAAAAGTAATGCTTTTACCCTTATTTAAAAAAAAAGAGATTTTCTTCCTTATGTCTTTTAGATTAGTTAGGTTTATTTTCATTTGAAATTTGAAATTTGAAATCAGAAACTCAAAAATATTTTTTAAAATTTCTTTTTTTAGAAAATTCAAAAAAATCATTTTTTTGTGTCTTTATAGTTTCTTTTTCAAGTTTTTTTAAAAAATAATTTTTTTGGAAAAATGTTGAGTCCTAACACATTTGTCACCTCTATTGTTCTGCTAGTTTAAGGTGGTTGGTGTGGTACCATGGCAACTCATCGCTACTTCATCAAGTAAAAAGGAAAAGTACCAATGGCCGAAGAAATAATCGTTTTAGGTAGTGATGACCTCAAAAATCAATTAATTAAACAACTATTAGGATTATTGAGGAATTAAGAAGGTTGAAAGAACAATTAACCCATGTGTATCAAGCTTGGATGACTGGCTAACCTTCACCTCCACTACCCCAATGTCTTCTGAGGGTATTCCTACCATACCAATCTTTACCCAAGCTCTATTTTCTGGGAAATTTTTTTTTCTTTATCCTTCAGATTTTATCCTAAAATATAATATTCTTATTGTTCCCTGTACTTTCACTATACGACCTTCAATTGCACCTCTTTGAAGTACTCCCTTATTATGTCTATTGATTCCACTTTCATAATTCCACAACCACTTTCTGTACCTAGGACTGTCAATGAAAATAAGTCTATTACTTTTGATAATCACTACTGCTCCCTAGAAATGGCCTTTAGAGCTACCGTCCAATATAACAATCACCCATAATATGACCTACCTATGGAGAATGAGAAGCTTAATATAATGGAGAGCAGGATGAGATCTCTAGAAAGATTAAGAGTCTAGAACAAGCTCTAAGAAATATACAAAGCATAGGTGGAAGAGTGAATGTATCTTACAAAGACTTGTCATATTTCCTGATATTCAATTATCGACAGGTTTCAAAATACTGAAGTTTGAGTTGTACAATGGACATAAAGATCCTATTGCCCATTTGAGGAGTTATTTCCCTAAGATAAGAGGGGTTGGTGGAAAAAATCAGTTGTTAATGACTTACTTTAGTCAAAGTTTTAGTGGGTCAGACTCTGAATGGTACACTCATCAAGACACTAGCAAATTGTACACACAGAATGACATGGCTCAAGCTTTTATTCATCAGTTTTTGTACAACAGCCATTTTTTCAAACCATGTCTCTTTAAATAAGATAATAAAGAAGTCTGACAAAAGCTTCCATGAGTATGGGATAAGATGAAGAGACCAAGCTGCTCAAGTCAATCCACTTATGGAGGAAAGTGAGATAGTTAATTATTTTCTTCAAGCTTAAGATTTCACTTACTTTAGCAACTTAATCTCAACTATAGGTAGATTTTTCAATAATGTCATGAAAATGGGTGAGATGGTTGAAGATGATATTCCGTCAGGAAAAGTCATAGTTTTTCTACATTAAAGGAAACTACACAAGAAATTTAGAATGAGACCTAAAATTTTTGGGCCAAGAAAAAAAATAAGGGAAAATTTCAGAAATAGCAACTATAAAGTCTTAATTGTAATTTTTATAGCAACAGTTTCATAATAACGAAAAATAGCAAATTGTATTTTGCATTTAAGTAAACTGTTGCTATACAAATACATATACAACAAGATTTAATTTCCTTGTATTACTCAAATTAGTTGAGTTAAATAAGGAATAATTATCCTATCTAATTAAATTTTCATAAATTACTCTTATTTAAATTAGTAGATTCCTTTTTCAAATCAAACTCAAATATGAAGATTATTATTTCCATGATATTCAAAATTCCAAAATATCATTCTCTTATATCTCTAATTGTTTTTTCTTGTTATTTTTTTCATTTTCTTATTTTTTTGTTATTTTATTTTTTTTTCTTTATCATTTTTTCTTTATCATTTTTTCTTTCAACTTTATTTCCTCTCTTCTACTTCTCTTCTTTTTTTTTCTTTTTTTAATTTTTATGTATTTTTTTCTTTTTTTGTTTTTTTCCTTTTCTTATATTTTTTTCATTTTTTTTCGCTTTTATTTTTACACTTCTATTTCTAATTTCTATTTCTCGTTCTTCTTTTTTTTTCCTTTTTCACTTCTTTGCTTTTTGAATTTTTATTTTTCATTTTTGTTTTTTCTGTTTTTTTTTCTTTTTTTTTTACTCTTCTATCTCTGTCTTTTATTTTTAAAAGAGAAATATCTATATCATATATACATATTCAAAAAATATACAAAATAAATAGATATACAAATCTGCATATGTATTTACGGTAAAAAAACATACATATGTATCTTCATATGTATTTATAGAAATACATATCTAACTCACATGTATATATAAACATATGGGACCCAAAATCTCTATAACAAAAATGACAATTATATACATATATTATAGGTAGTAAAAAAATAATATACATATCTTAAAACAGTAAAAGAAAAAAAATAAGTACAAATGTTTCCCTCTAAAATGATATAGTATGTACAGTTCAAAGATAAATCCAACACCGTATAAAATACATGTAGCTTTGCATATGTATTTACAGAATACATACCTGATCCATATATATATTTTTATTTTATATGAGTCACCTTTGTATTTCGTAAATACATATGAAGATATATAGTATAGTTATGTTTGTTACTGTTTAATATGAATATAATATGTATTTCGTAAATACATATGTATGTTTTGTACTGTAAATATATATCCAGATCTGTATGACTATGTATTTTGTATATTTTTTGAACATGTGTATGTGATATACATATTTGTCTTTTCAAAAATAAAAGTCAGAGATAGAAGAGTAAAAAAATGAATAAAAATAAAAAAAAAAAAAATGAAAAAAAGAGAAGTGAAAAAGAAAAAAAAGGAAGAAAGAGAAATAGAAGTGTGAAAATAAAAGAAAAATAAACAAATAAACTAGAAAAAAGAAGAAGAAGAAAATGAAAATAGAAAAAGAAAAAAAAAGATATGAGAAAGAAAAAAAAAGAAAATGAAAAAGGAAAAAAAAAAGAAATAGAAGAGAGAAAATAAAGTGGAAACAAAAAAAATTAAAAAGAAAAAGAAATTAAAATAAAAAAATAAAATGATAAAAAAATAAGATGAAAAAAAAACTAAGGAGGAAAAAGTTAGAGATATAAGAGAGTGAAAGACATGTTTTATTTCGAAATCTTGAAGATCATGGAGATAATTATCTTTAAATATGAAAAAAAAGAAAAAAAAGTAAAAAACTAAAAAAATGAAAAAGGAAAAAAAAGAAGAGAAATAGAAGAGAGAAAATAATAAAAAAAAAAGGGATAAAAGATATGGCTATATTTGGGGGAGGTGAAATTGAGGAGTGAAAATTGGAAAATGTAAAGTGGTGAGAGTAAAACACGCACTCGCCTAATTAATGAGTAAAATAATGTTAATCTTGCTATAAATTGTAATTTTACAAAAGTGTTTCTATTTATTGTAATTATAGTCTTAAGTATGTTATTTTCTGTAATTTTTCCAAAAAATAATGATGCAATAATAATCACTTAGGATTCACATTACTTTGTTGTCCTGCTTTAGTATGGGGTCTATAATGCACAATCATATATTTGACCACTAAGCTATCCTTAATGGTAAGCACCAATACATCAAATTCCTCATCCTTTTTCTTAGAATGTCTGAGCACCTTATAACCCTTGTCAAATACAAGAATATGGATATAATATGAGACAAAGGGATAATTTGACACCAGTTCATGAGTCTTACCCAGTTTTTTTCAAGAAATTAAAAAGTTTGAACATTATATGAACCATCCCTCAGATCATACAAATCCAAATTCAAAATGTTTCAGTCTTACCGCATATTGTGAGTACCATTCTGATGCTCTAGGTAACAATACTGAAAAATATCAATCTTTAAGAAAAAAGGGGAAAGAATGATTTAAGGAAAGATGATTGTTGTCCAAAATAGTGATTCCCAAAATAATACTAAGAATCTCTGCTAGCAAATAATGATGTACACACTAGTGGCTAAGATGTGAAGCTTGTTGTTTGAAAAGTCACACCTTTCTTCTCCAAGTAGGAGTGGATTGATAGTTTATTTTGTCAGTATTTTTATTATTGAATTCAGGTCTTTTTTTGTTTGTTGAGTCAAACTCTTCTATCCTTTTATTTTTACTTTTATTTGAGTCTTGTCATAGTTTGGTCATTTGGGTTATTTCAGGGTTGTAACCTAGAGTTTAGTTAATGAAATTTTTTATTTTGAGTTATTTTGATTCATTCTACTTAACTCTCTTGACATATATTTTTATTTTAGTTTTAATGACATGATATGCATGCTAAATTTTAGATCAAATCTTAAAATCCCTTCCAATCACGGAGTGAGTATACCAAAAAAGTGAAAGAGAAGGAAAACATTTGAGAAAAGAATAGAAGACTAAAATATATTGAATAATAGTAATTTGAGGTGGTTCAAGAAGAAGAAAAGTGACATATATTTTCCTTATTATAGATGTTGTGATTTCACTTCTGATTTGTAAGGTACAATATTCATATTTGATAATTTAAGAAATTGATATGACAAAGGCATTTTAATTGCTATCCTTTTGAGCGTTATTGGTATTTTGTTTCATCTCCCTCTTTTGAAATCCAAATAGAGTCAGATGAAAAGAAAATAAAGAGAAAAAAACAAATAAATAGATTCAAAAATATCTTTAAATAAAATATGAGTCAAGAAACAGAAATAGAGTCAAAAAATGTTCAAAGAAAAAGAAAAAGAAAAAAAGAGAAAAAAAAGAAATTCAAGTTAGAGTTAAAAAATCAAAAAATCAAAAGAATCTTGATGAACTATGTTTGATCCGATTCTTTCTTTGATAAGATACATAGGCATCTCTACCCCAATGTTTGCTCCAACAAAGAAAAGTCCTGAGGATTTTAGTCACAAAAACTAAGGCAAAAGAATGTTTTTATTTTCTGCCAAAAGAGTCAATTCCAAAAGTTGTAAGTATTTAACCCTTTTATATGTGTTATTTTTTAGCCTTAATTTTATTGCTTTCTTTCTAACTCTATCGAAAAGTCATGTTATAGTCCAAAAAAGATCTTTAGATCAATTTTTATGAATAAAAAGTCAAGCATACTTTTAGATTTGACTATCATCCAAAGGTTAATGTCATGCCATTAGAGAGTTTTGATTGAGGAAATCCTTAAGACCATAATAAGGAATCTTTCAATTTGAAGAAAGTGAAAAATGAGAGATTTTTATTGGTGAAAACCCTCATTGGGGCTGTAAGGCAATAGTGAGAGAGATAAAATAAAAATAAAAAATGATGAATGAGAGAGAATTATTGGTGAAAACTCTTCAGAGCACCACTGGTCGTGTAAGGTTCTGAAGTCTACTACAAAAATTACTACTTCAAAGCTTGGTTTCAAAGTCTGAATGTTTGCCAAGAATGAAATTCAAATTAATTTGATAGATCAGGTCATTTAGTCCAAAATGCATGTCATGATCATTAAAGTTAACTACCACATTCAAGGAGCCTTTTCTTTGTTTCTTTTCCCATGGATACATCTTTTATCAAATACTTTTTCTTTTTATTGTTTTATTTTTTTTTATTTTCCTTTGATTCGGTCTTTTTTAACAAACAAGAAATGATTTTAAAATTTGCTATCCAACTTTTAAATTGCACAAAGCTGAGTCTCAAAAATACATCCAACATGACATGATTCAACAAGAAATGAAAAGCACCATAATTTATTGTGGTTAACAAGTTGAGAATGAATACAAGGTCTAATATTTATCGGAAAAGACCAATATAGTGGATATGGAAGTTTGAAATTGTCTATTAGAAGATCTTCAATGAAGTTTTCTACTAAAAAAACACAATATATTCAAGTTGAAGTCAAGATCGAAAACGGAAATAAAAGAAGTTCTATCTCTTGGAGCCAATGCCTCAAACCAACCATCATCTTGAAACTCAAAATCTTTCTTTCTTTTCCTTAAATAGGGATAATTTATTGATATAAAGGCAATTTCAAAAGTTCGAGCTTGCCAATATTATTATAGTAAAAACTCTCACTCTTTCTTTGTTTTATACATATATCAATCACTTTTCAACTTCTCCTAGGATGACATTTCCTAGTCTGAGACAATCACATTTTGTTTTCTCTTAGGATTACATTTTATAGTCCGAGATAGTTATTTCTCTTAGGATGATATTTTCTTGTCTGAGATAGTCATTTTTTTTTTCTCATAGGATAATAATTTCTAGTCTGAGATAGTCATTTCACATTAGTCTCCGAGGATGAACATTGCTAGATGTAGACATTCATTTCACATTCGTCTCTTCTAATAGCAGACAATTATCTTGCATTCTTCTCCTAGGATGAAAATTCCTATTAGAAGACATTTATCTTGCATTTAGGTGATGCCCCAGGAAAAAAAATTTCCGTTAAGAGCTCGGATGAAAATATGTGGAATTCTATACTTTATAATTTTTCTGTGTGGAATTTCTGGATATGCAACCCGTCATCTCATAGAGCATTGAATAAGATTTCCAACGATATGTGGATCATCAAAAACGGACACTCGAGCGATGAGTTATGATCATTCTGATCTAACCGTGAATAGTGGTGAACAGTAAATGTGTAGGAAAAAAATACTGAGGCCAGGAGAATTTTAGGGTCAACTTCAAACGATCATAAATCCTCGTAAATAATGATCTGGGTGAGATACTATATATCAACAGAAATTTCTGGAAGTCCTCTTTCCAATGAAATTGGTTTCATCCAATTTGGCCATCGGAGAAAAAAGTTATGGTCGATCTACTTCATCCTATCAAAATAGTCCACCAAAGGACAGATTTGACATTATTTGATTTTTAAGGGTATTTTGGTCATTCCCACTCCAATCTATCCGGGTAAATCATGGATTTAGGTCCATTAAGAGCATTCAATAGCTCATTTTTCTCCAAAATTTCCTAAGGCTCAAACCCCAACCCTACTACTCCAAATTTCATCCTTCTATGTCTCTTGATTGAACAGTAGAAAGTTCAAATTGATTTGGGATTCGAGTTGATCATGTTAAGGGCTTCGAGAAGTACCCTTTATTTTCGTGAATAAAGTTTCAAAGTCGGAAGTTCATATTCATCTTCCATTTTTAGGTATGTGGGGCTTTGAACAAGATTATCCTTTCGATCTTGTGCCCGGTATTTTTGTTGAATTACATTGACATGAGATTTTACATGTTTTACCATGAATTGAAAATATGGTTTTATATCTTATATTATTGTCCATGAGCTATGGGATTATGTCATCCGATATGTGTATGATGTTGAGATAGAATTATGTCCAAAAAGCATTTGATTATGAGAGTATGATGATTTAATTTGTTAAGCCTTGATTTATACTATCATTCCACTATTTTCTTATTATGAATTTATAATTGATATTGGAAATTCTATATCCCTACTATGGGTTGATGTCTCAAGTACCTTTAAATGAGAGTTGGATGGAAAATTGAGAAATGTTGATATTGAAGTTGCAATGAGTCTTGGTATTTTCCGGATGGTTTTGATGAGTTAAATTGTTGAAAATATTATGTATTGATTCTTCATATCCTTGTTCAAATGTCGAGTCGGATATGGTTCAATGCATTGATACCTTGTTGATGTTGAGGAAGATTAAAATATTCTGAGCTAAAATGTGTTGAGTTAGGAATCCACAAATTGATATGATTTGATAAATGAGAAAAAGATTTGATTTGGTCTTTATGATAGACCCTTGTGATGTTGTGGTGGATTTCCTAACACGTTCTTAGCTTGTCAGGGAGTAGTACTTAGCACCGAGAGGGAAATTTGGTATTTCCCCAAACCTAGTGCCACCGTAGGGTTGTTTGATGATGATATTATTGGCTAGAGAGCCCGATTATGATTATTGCAGTTTTAATGTCGTACTCTCTGGCAAAGAGTATGACGCTCCCACCAACGGGGGTTTCAAATACTGGTATTCCACGTAGCTCATATGGGGTTGTCGGTTATAGGAAACTCCCCTGTCCATAAGAGTCATGTTTATTGAAATACCAAGTCACTCCGAGTTTTGATATGGTAAGTCAAGTTGCCTATGATGATCTATAATGATTTATGAGGTTTTTCTCCTACATTTCCTATCTAAAATGTTATGAGTTGCATGATTCAATGTCACTCAAGCCAGATGTGTCATTATGGTCCGTATGTACGTTTTTACGAAATTTATGATATTATATATATTTTGCATGCACCCCCACATACTCAGTACGTATCTTATGCTGACCTACATATTTCTCTATGAGCTATATCATTACCATGATGTAGGTTGAGGTACTTATCCGCAGCTGCGACAGTGATATCCGAGTGCCGCACCTACGTTCTTTCAATGGTGAGTCCTCATGGTTCGAGAACCAAGTTGATAGTTTTGGTGCTATTGTTTTGTGATCCCTTTGGTCTGTTGAGTCAGTTGTGGGTTTGTCCCAATGGCTCGTTGATTTTTCTGTATAGAGGCTATGTCAGACTAGTGTATTGTTGGGTTGGTTTGTGTATAGACATTCTATATATGTACAGTCTAACGATATTCCATTCCATATGCGATGTGATATGATATGTACTTATATATATATCCTTAGCGTAGCGTGTATGTTGTTGTGTTGGAGCCTAAGGGTAGTGTTTTGGCTTAAAGGGTTAGCATGAGGCTACGTGTAGCCTTGGGCACCGTGTGGTGTCTCGGGATGATATTTCGGGGCGTTACACACTTGGTATCAGATCCTATGGTTGTGAAGAGTCCTATGGAGTCTGACAAGCCGCGTTATATAGAGTCTTGAGCATCAGTATGTAGCGCGCCACACCTATGATCAAAAGGTTGTGGGGAATTCTAGGAAAAGTCATTTATTTCTTTCTACAAGAGTCTATCATGCTTACAACTATTTCCTTCTGCTATTAATTTATGCGTTCTTACGACAGAAAATGCCTCCACGTCGATCTCACGGAAACAACAACCAACCTCAACCCATTGATCCGTTACATGAGACGGTATCCCATGCCAAATTTTGGGCAGCTTTTCAGTCGCTAGCCCAGGCAGTTACCGCCAATACGCAGTCCAACACTCCACCTCCGCAGGAAAATAATTCGGCAACAGCACAAATTCATGATTTTATGCGGATTAATCCGCCAGAGTTTCATTGGTCGAGAGCAGGTGAGGACCCATAGATGTATGTTGATGAAATAAATAAAATTACACAGATTATGCATGTGACAGAGGAAGAAATTTTGGATCTGGCTTCTTATCGGTTGAAGGATATTGCCTATGAATGGGTGCAGATGTAGAATAAAGGTAGAGAGGAAGATACCACTCCGTTGACTTGGCAATTATTCCAAGATGCTTTCTTGGATAGATTCTTTCCTCTTGAGTTATGAGAAGATAAGATAGAGGACTTTATGAATTTGAGACAAGGCTTCATGTCGGTTAAGGAGTATTTTCTTAAGTTTAATCATCTATCGAAGTGTGCTCCCAATATGATGGCTGACTCGAGGACTAGTATGAGCAAGTTTCTAACTGGGGTGTCGAGTTATGTGGTCAAAGAATGTAGATATGCTATGATTAACAGGGAGATTGATCTTCCTAGGTTAATGATTCACACCCAACAGATTGGGTCAGACAAGATAAAGAAAAGAGAAAGAGTAAGAGGGATTAAGAGAGTCAGATCGGAGCAATAGGGGTCTGGTCAAACTAGATTCTCCGGAGGGAGTCACCCTTAGTTTCAGAGACGTCCATTTATACCTGCTCCTTCCCCAGCTATTGCTCCCGTATATCGGGGAAGGCAGGAGCTCGGGAATAGGTCAGTACCTTCCAGGTTTCAGGACAGTGTAAGCAACCGGCCTCATCCTCCTTCGTGTGCTAAGTATGGTAAAGACCATTTTGGGGAGTGTTATATGAGGCAGCGAGGCTGTTTTGGTTGTGGCAAGTTGGGCCACATACTTAGAGACTGCCCGTATGCCAGACAGCAGAGTCGTGATGCCCGTCCCCAGAGTCAGGCTACAAGTTCCCTACCTCCTGCAGCCCGTCCAGTTTCTCCTCAGGGTGCTTCATCTAGTACTGCTGGCGATCAACGCCATAATCATTTATATGCTATACCACCTCATCAGGAGCAGGAGGACTCTCCCGATGTTGTCACTGGTATGCTCCGTGTTTTCTATTTTGATGTCTATGTGTTGATGGACCCCGGTTTGAGTTTTTCTTATGTGACACCTATGGTTGCTGTAAATTTTTAAACGAAACCTGAACTAATTTCTGAGCCTATTTTGGTTTCTACTCCGGTAGGAGAGTCTGTCATTGGTAAGCAGGCGTATTAGAAATGTCCCATTACTGTCTTTCATGGGGTTATGTATGCTGATTTAATTGAGCTAGATATGGTTGACTTTGATATCATTCTGGGTATGGATTGGCTTCACTCATGCTATGCGCCTATTAATTGTCTTTCCCGTGTGGTCAAATTTCAGTTTCCTGATGAACCTATCCTCGAATGTTCCGGGAGTTCTGTGATTCCTAAGGGTCATTTCATATCCTATCTCAAAGCTAGGAAGTTGATTTCCAAGGTTTGCATCCACCATATGGTTCGGGTTAAAGACACTAAGTCTGAAACCCCGACCATTCAGTTAATTAATGTTGTTAATGAGTTTCTTGATATCTTTCCTGAAGATCTCCCTGGAGTACCTCTTGATAGAGAGATAGAGTTCGGGATTGACCTTCTTTCTGATACTCAGCCTATTTCTATTCCTCCGTATCGCATGGCTCCCGCGGAACTTAAAGAGCTGAAGGAGCAATTGAAAGATCTTTTAGAAAAAAGCTTTATCAGACCTAGTGTGTCCCCGTGGGGTGCACCTGTCCTGTTTGTGCGTAATAAAGATGGTTCTTTGAGGATGTGTGTTGATTACCGAAAGCTTAATAGGGTTACTATCAAGAATATATATCCATTTCCTCAAATTAATGATTTATTTGATCAATATCAAGGTGCGAGCTACTTTTCGAAGATAGACCTCAGATTCGGTTATCACCAACTTAAGGTTAGGAAATGTGATATCCCCAAGACAGCCTTCCGAACCCGTTACGGTTATTTTGAATTTCTAGTGATGTCTTTCGGGTTAACTAATGCTCCAGTGACTTTCATGGATCTTATGAACCATGTATTCCGGCCATATCTGGATTTATTTGTAATAGTTTTCCTTGATGATATTCTTATTTACTCCCGAACTGAGGGTGATCATGCGGATCATCTCCGAATCATGTTGGAAACTCTTTGAACTCATTAGTTGTATGCTAAGTTCAGTAAGTGTGAGTTCTGGCTGAACTCTTTAGCCTTCTTGGGTCATGTTGTTTCTTCCGAAGGTATTAGAGTTGATCCTCAAAAGATAGAGGCTATAAAGAGTTGGCCTAGACCTATTTCTCTTTCTGATATCCGAAGTTTCTTCGGTCTAGCTGGTTATTATCGTCGTTTTGTTTAAGGGTTTTCATCTATTGCATCTCCTATGACCCGTTTGACCCAAAAGAAAGTGAGTTCCTGTGGTCCGAATCTTGCGAGAAGAGTTTTCAGGAGTTGAAGACTCGACTCACTTCATCTCCTGTGTTAACTTTGCCTAACGGTGTTGATGGTTTTGTGGTGTATTGCGATGCTTCCAGAGTCGGTTTGGGTTGTCTATTGATGCAAAAAGGCAAGGTTACAACTTATGCTTCCAGACAGCTAAAGCCTCACGAGAAGAATTATCCTACCCATAACCTTGAATTAGCTGTCATGGTTTTTGCTTTGAAAATCTGGAGAGATTATTTGTATGGTGTCCATGTCGACGTCTTCACGGACCATAAGAGCTTGCAGTATGTATTCACCCAAAAGGAGTTGAATCTTAGGCAGAGACGATGGTTAGAACTGTTGAAAGATTATGATATGAGCGTGCTATATCATCCGGGAAAGGCCAATGTAGTAGCAGATACCCTTAGTTGGAAGTCCATGGGTAGCGTAGGACATGTGGAGATTGGTAAGAAGGAGTTGACCCATGAGGTACATTTTTTGGCTAGATTGGGGGTTAGGTTGTTTGGTGATGCTGAGGGTAGTATAGGAGTGCAAAACGGTTCAGAGTCCTCTTTAGTTTCAGAAGTGAAGGAGAATCAAGACAGGGATCCTACCTTGGTCAGGTTAAAAGAGTCAGTTAAAGACCAAAATGTGGAGGTTTTCTCCCAAGGAGGAGATGGTGTTTTGAGACTCTGAGAAAGATTATGTGTTCTTGATGTTGATAACTTAAGCAGAGAATTATGGTGGAAGCGCATGGTACGCGATACTCCATCCATCCTGGTGCTACCAAGATGTACCATGATTTGCGGGAAATCTATTGGTGGAACGGTATGAAGAGAAAAATAGCAGAATTTGTGGCGAAGTGTTCCACGTGTCAACAGTTTAAAATAGAGCATCAAAGGCCCAGTGGCGTGATGCAAGAGTTTAGCAATCCTACTTGGAAGTGGGAAGAAGTGAATATGGACTTCATAGTTGGTTTGCCTGCTTCTCGTCGCCATCATGATTTGATTTGGGTTGTCGTAGATCGGCTGACTAAATCAGCTCATTTCTTGCCTGTGCATTCATCATATACAGTTGAAGATTATGCTAGAATATATATTCGGGAACTCGTCAGACTTCATGGAATCCCTTTGTCTATTATTTCAGACAGAGGTACTCAGTTTACCTCTTAGTTTTGGAAATCTTTCCAGAAGGGTCTCGGTACCCAAATTCGTTTAAGTTCTTCTTTCCATCCACAAATAGATGGTTAGGACGAGCGGACCATTCAGACTTTAGAAGATATTTTGAGGGCTTGTGTGCTTGATTTTAAAGGTAGTTGGGATGAGCACTTAGGATTAATCGAGTTTTCTTACAATAACAGTTGTCATGCTACTATTGGAATGGCCCCGTTTGAAGCTTTGTATGGTAGAAGCTATAGATCACCTATTGGGTTGTTTGAAGTTGGTGAGGCTGCCGTGACTGGACTGGATACGGTGTTCGAGGCCATGGAGAAGGTTAAGTTAATTCAGAAAAGGTTAAAAACCACCTAAAGTCGTCAAAAATCATACACAGATATAAGGAGTAAAGACCTCAAATTTGATGTTGGTGATTTAGTGTACTTGAAAGTTTCACCCATGAAAGGGGTGAAGAGATTTGGGAAGAAAGGGAAACTAAGTCCCCATTACATTGGTCCCTATAAGATTGTGGATCGCATTGGGAAGGTAGCGTATAAGGTTGAATTGCCCGCGGAGTTATCTAACGTCCATCCGGTTTTCCATGTTTCTATGCTTAAAAAGTCTATTGGTGATTTGGTTGTGATTAATCCTTCCGAAAGCTCAGGTATTCAAGATAGTCTTTCATATGAAGAGATTCCGGTTGAGGTTTTTGACTTTCAAGTTCGTAGGCTAAGAAACAAGGAAGTTTCTTTGGTTAAAGTTCTTTGATGAAATCAATCCATGGAGAGTGCTACTTGGGAAGCCGAAGCGGATATGTGCGCCAAATATCCCCACCTCTTTCCTACGAATCCTGAGCATGTCAAAGGTATCGTTCTCTTTTGATTTAATCCTTTTTGCTGTGTTTATCTTGGCTTGTGTGTTTTCAACGATATCCAAAAAAATCTAGAATGGAGCATATGCTTGGCCAAGATGATTTTTCTCTATATACTCATTTTCATAGTATTCTTGACCTACCTATCAACATTCGAGGATGAATGTTTCCAAGGGGGAGATGATGTGATGCCCCGGAAAAAAAAAATTCTGTTAAGATCTCGGACGAAAATGTGTTGAATTCTGTTCTTTATCATGATTAATAATTTTTCTATGTGGAATTTCTGGATATGCGACCCGTCATCGCATAGAGCATCGAATAATCTTTCCAACGATATGTGGATCATCCAAAACGGATACTCGAGCGATGAGTTATGATCATTCCGATCTAACCGTGAATAGTGGTGAACACTAAATGTGCAGGAAAAAAATACTGAGGCCAAGCAAATTTTAGGGTCAACTTCAAACAATTATAACTTGTTTTACATAATGATATGGGTGAGCTACTATACATCAGCAGAAAGCTCTGAAAGTCCCCTTTCCAATAAAATTGGTTTCATCCAATTTGGCCATTGGAGAAAAAAGTTATGGTCGATCTACTTCAGGCTATCAAAAATAGTCCACCAAAGGACAAATTTGACATTATTTGATTTTTAAGGATATTTTGGTCATTCCCACTCCAATCCATTTGGGTAAACCATGGATTTAAGTCCATTAAGAGCATTCAATAACTCATTTTTCTCTAAAATTTCCTAAGGCTCAAACCCCAACCCTACTACTCCAAATTTCATCCTTATATGTCTCTTGATTGAACCATAGAAATTTCAAATTGATTTGGGATTCGAGTTGATGTTGTTAAGGGCTTCGAGAAGCACCCTTTATTTTCATGAATAAAGTTTCGGAATCAGAATTTCATATTCATCTTCCATTTTTAGGTATGTGGGGCTTTGAACAAGATTATCCTTTCGATCTTGGGCCCGGTATTTTTGTTGAATTACATTGACATGAGATTTTACATGTTTTTATCATGAATTGGAAATATGGTTTTATATCTTATATTATTTTCCATGAGCTATGGGATTATGTCATCCGATATGTGTATGATGTTGAGATAAAATTATGTCCAAAAAGTATTTGATTATGAGAGTATGATGATTTAATTTGTTAAGCCTTGATTTATACTATCATTCCACTATTTCCTTATTATGAATTTATAATTTGATATTGGAAATTCTATATCCCTACTATGGGTTAATGTCTCAAGTACCTTTAAATGAGAGTTGGAAGGCAAATTGAGAAATGTTAATATTGAAGTTGCAATGAGTCTTGGTATTTTCTGGATGGTTTTGATGAGTTAAATTGTTGAAAATATTATGTATTAAGTCTTCATATCCTTGTCCAAATGTCGAGTCGGTTATGGTTCAATGCATTGATACCTTGTTGATATTGAGGAGGATTAAAATGTTTTGAGCTAAACTGTGTTGAGTTAGGAATCCACAAATTGATATGATTTGATAAATGAGAAAGAGATTTGATTTGGTCTTTATGATAGACCCTTGTGATGTTGTGGTAGATTTCCTAACGCGTTTTGAGCTTGTCGGGGAATAGTACTTAGCACCGAGAGGGAAATTTGGTATTTCCCCAAACCTATGTGCCACCGTAGGGTTGTTTGATGATGATATTATTGGCTAGAGAGCTGGATTGTGATTATTGTAATTTTAAGGTCGTAATCCCTAGAAAAGAGTATGACGCTCCCGCCAACGGGGGTTTCAAACGTTGGTATTCCACATAGCTCACGTGGGGTTGTCGGTTATAGGAAACTCCCCTGTCCATAAGAGTCATGTTTATTGAAATACCGAGTCACTCCGAGTTTTAATGTGGTAAGTCAAGTTGCCTATGATGATCTATAATGATTTATGAGGTTTTTCTCCTACATTTCCTATCTAAAATGTTATGAGTTGCATGATTCAATGTCACTCAAGCCAGGTGTGTCATTATGGTCCGTATGTACGTTTTTACGAAATTTATGATATTATTTATATTTTTCATGCACCCCCACATACTCAGTAAGTATTTTGTGCTGACCCAGATATTTCTTTATGGGCTACATTCTTACCATGATGTAGGTTCAGGTACTCAGCCATAGCCGCGACAGTGATATCCGAGTGTCGCACCTACATTCCTTCAGTGGTGGGTCTTCATGGTTCGAGGACCAAGTTGCTAGTTTTGGTGCTGTTGTTTTGTGATCCCTTTGATCTGTTGAGTCAGTTGGGGGTTTGTCCCAATGGCTCGTTGATTTTGCTGTATAGAGGCTATGTTAGACTAGTGTATTGTTGGGTTGGTTTGTGTATAGACATTCCATATATGTACAGTCTAACGATATTCCGTACCATGTGCGATGTGATATGTACTTATATATATATCCTTAGTGTAGCGTGTATGTTGTTGTGTTGGAACCCAAGGGTAGTGTTTTGCCTTAAAGGGTTAGCTTGAGGCTATGTGTAGCCTTCGGCACCGTGTGGCATCTCGGGATGATATTTCGGGGCGTTACAATTTATCTCCTAGGATAAATATTTCTAGTAGTAGATAGTTATCTTGCATTATCTCATAGGATAAACATCCCTAGTAGAAGACAGTCATCTTGCATCCGTTTTCCAAGATGAGATTTTCTCGTAGAAGAAAACTATCCTACATTCTTCTTCTAGGATGAACATTCCTAGTAGCAGACACTTATCTTGCATTCATCTCCCAAGATGATATTTCATAGGAGACGCCATTCATTTCTCATTCATCTCCTAAGATGAACATTTCTAGTAGTAGGCATTTATTTTACATTCATTTTCTAGGATGAACTTCCTATTAGCAAACAAACATCTTGCATTAGTCTTCTAGGATGAACATTCCTAGCAGCAGACAATTATCTTACATTTATCTCCTAGGATGAACATTCATTATAGGAGACAATCATCTTGCATTCAGATCCTAGGCTGAACATTCCTTGTAGCCGATAACCATTTTACATTCATCTCATAGGATGAACATTCCTTGTAGCAGACAATTACCTTTTATTTTCTCCTAGGATAAAATTTCCTAGTCTGAGACTTTTCTTTCCTTTTCTCCTGGGATAAAAGCTTCCCAGACTGAAATCGTTTATTCCAATATTTCCAAAAATTAATACTTCCTAATATGTGTTTATGTTTAAAGTTTGCAATTGCTAATAACTTACACAATTTTTCTAGTGTAAACTAGGGAAAAATATTTTGTTTGTTTCTTTTGTTTATAATGTCTTGAAGGTTTCATCCATCAAAAATAGTTTGATACTCATATTTTCTAGAACATTCAATTGTAATGATAGTCAGAGTTAGCGTATAGCAGCGTAGAAGTCATACATCCATTTCTATCTAGCTACAGATCACAAGAATAGATATTTAAGAATATCCACAAGGGATCATTTGAAAAGTGTCAAAGTATCACCAAAATTCAAGTATCAAATCTTATCTTCAAGATCAAGACACTTGCCATAGATCAAGATGATATCTGAAAATCAAGACTCAAGTGTAGATACAAGTCAAAACTCAAGAGAAGCTATATCGAAGTATCTTGTACTTGTATTTTCCTTTCAACTTTTAGCTTTTACTTTGATGTAATACAGGAGTTACGGATCAGAACCTCAATAGTACCTCGTTCGACTCTCCACTCAGTATATTTCATTCCCATCTTATTCTTTTGAACTACACATGACCTGATATCCTATATCTCTAGATATGTAGGCTATCCAAAATCAAGACTCGATCACATATCTTTCCTCGTTTCTTATCCTATCAAATAATAGTTGGATAAAAAATTGCCTCGTTGTCTACTTTGTCTGAAAACACTTTGTGATCCAAAATGAAGAGGCAAAACTGTAGATATGTGATTTTTGACCTTTCCTAAACCTTTTCACAAAAGCTGTAACCTTAAGTATTTTCTTGTTTCGACATATTCTCGTTATTTTGTTTTTTATATTATTTTTAATAGGTTCAATTTTAAAATTTAAAAAATTATCATAAAAAAGTTTATGATAGGGTAATATTTTAATTTTGTTAAAAAGATGAGAAAATTTTAAAAAAGACTTTTAATTTTATTTAGTCTTTTCTTTATACAAAAATATAAAAATAGTAACTAATTAGATAATTCCACTTGAAAATATTTGATTGTACAAAATAACATTCTGTATTTTTAATTGAATTTAATTTCATCTTGTCCACCAAGTCTTATTTTTCTATCCTACCCCTATGTGCATCGTACTATACCACTAATTTATCCTGTTCATCACACCTTTTTTATGTACTCTTACCTGACCTAATAACCTCTCCACTAAAATAAAAAAATAATAATTAAATTAATACCACATTTTTTAGGAGAGGACCAACCATTACACAAGAATATATACACACGTTTTTTCACACACGAGGAACACCTCTCTCTCTCTCTCATGTTTTTTTCTTCTTTCCATAAACACCATTAATCAATTTTCTTCTTCCACTATCACTTAACAATTCCATGAATGGAAACTCCATTCTTCACCTACACACTAATACAATATAAAAACACAAACACACAACAACACCAATAACATCCATCGACCTTTCTTCTCCACAACTCAACACCAAAAATTTCAAAAACCCCTTCCACTAATTTTCAATTTCACCACCCCAAAACTAACAACAACTTACAACAACCACCTTAATATAGAAACACCACTAACCTCCATTAACACATTATACCTAAAACTTTTGAAAATTTATTTTTGATAGGTCCTACGTATTTTAATGCAATTTTTTGATTGAATGATGACTAAGAATATTAACGGTAACCTTAGGAAGTGTTTTGGAATTTTTAAAATGCATTTTGGGGATTACCGGTACTACAAAAGAGTAAGGGTCCATGATTAGGTCATTCTATGGAGGCAAGGCACACCCTAATCATGAATACCAGTGGCCTGGTGCGGTAAGGACGTGTCACACCTGCTGGTTGCCGTATTAAAAACGGATATGCTAGTGGTCGTGTCGATGCTAAGATTCTATTTTCTCTTTAGTTTTTAAAGGTAATTTGGTCTCTTCGTAATTGATCCTAGAATTGATACTAAATGAGTTCCCCTATAAGTCAAAATACACCATTTTCTTTCCTTTCAAACTCTCAAGAACATCAAAAAAGTTATTTTTTTTTCAAAAATTTAAACATTCAAGACTCCTATTCAAGTTTCCTTCAAGCAATTCACTAATTTCAATATGTGGAATTTAAACAAGGGTTTTCTTTCATACTTGTGCTCAAAATCTTTTATTTTTACATTTGAATTTATGAAATTTCAAATTAAGGTTCACTCCTATTTTACATGACTTTGAGGTTATGATGTTTCTTTATGAATTGAACTACTTTTAGCATTAAATTCATGGTTTTTTGATGTTTTTACACCCATAGTGGTTCTCAAGAAGTGAATTTCAATGTTCATGTCAAAAGTACCATAATTTGGTAAAAATATGTGATATTAGCATAATTAACATAGTATTACAAGAAGTCCAAACTTACTATTTCAAATTAAAGTCTATTACAACATGATTAAGATTTTAGTTTTGATCTTATGATCTCAGACAAGATATGAAATTCATATAAGTAATTATGGTTATGAGATAAGAATAGAAGCATCTTATGTTTTAAGATGTATCAACTCATATGCTCATTTTAAGGTGAATTGCATATATTTTATGAGGAATAGTGTGATTTGGATGTAATACTTAGTACCGAGGAGCTAGAGTTTAGCGTACCCTAGTTTCATAAACTACATGCCACCATAATTATTATTCAACTTGTCCAAATGGGCATGTGCGTACATTATTCAGCTTGTCTAAATGGACATATATATGTGATAACCCTAGAAAGCCTTTATACCCTAGCAAGGTATATTAGGATCCTTCGATAGGTTTTTTTACATCAGACTCCATGTTTCTTGTATGGTTTATGTCTGTTATGAGAATTTCCCGTAGAAAAGATGATTTTAGAAACTAATTGTACTCTATTAGATACTACAGTATGTTTTATGCTTTATGATATTTTAGCTTTCAATTTTACTCATTATCTAAGACGATCCGACCAGGACCAGAGACCACCCCCAATACCCAGCCCAACCATCCAGCATATACCCCGAGTTGGAAGAATTTCGAACATATAACAAGATAACGTGTATTTGTACAAATTTATACTCTAGGAAAGATCTATGATTGCGACCGACCCAAACGAGCCCAACCATCCCAAACCCAATCGATAACCATAACCAAACAAAAACCATAAGCCAAAACCAAAACAATAATCAAGTTCTTGTCCATAATATAAAAGAATGTAATAGTGAGAAATTTAGTCAACCGGTATTAGCTCCAATACCAAGGTTAATACTAAGGTTGGCACCACTACCGATCCTTCCTATACCAACCCATAGTAGTTCCACAAAAGCCTCTAACCAAAAGAAAACCAACATTTGTAAAGTATCCAAAATAAATAAAGATATCCATGATATGAAATGAAACCTTCCAAAGTATGAAATCTCACAACTTCAATCCAACCGAGCTGATCTCGAAATTTGATCACTAAGCAGGAAGAGTAAATTAACCACATTTCTTAAGTTCTGTAACTGTCTGAGGATACAACATTTTATAATTCATTGAGTTCTGAGAGTCATGGCTCGAATAGAATTATCGTAAAACTGACACGGGCTCTAGACAAAAAGCTAAATTGTCAAGTATAAATACCCCCAGGACTAGATAACATAAAATAAAGAATAATCATTCCTCCATCATCATAACAATTCATTCATCATCATCATCACAATCATTCATTCATCATCATTATTATTAAAGCATCTCTTCAAGTATTCAGGAATCATATCATATGTTCATCCTCACAATCACTAAGGCATCACTTCAAGCATTTAGGGATCACAAACATCTATTCATCATCACAATCACCAAGGGGTCACTTTAAGCATTTCAAAATCATAAACATATAATTACTTAGGGGAAACATGCTACTAGATCATACTCCATTCAACAAGGTCTTTCATCAAATACTTCACACGTATATTAGTCTTGGCATGTATTGGATAGCACATGATTTGGGAAAACTTCATACTATCATGTCATAACTTGTTCATTAAGGCCTTTCAAAAAACACTAGGCATGCACGAGTTCACACTTATTTGGGGATTTCCTACTATCATGGAATAATTCATTCACTAAGGCATTTTATCAACCACTAGGCATGCATAGACTTGCTCCTACTTTGGGGTTTCTGAATCAACATACTTTAGTGAAACCCTTATGCTTCACCTAAGCTTTTTATCAAAGTTATGGGGAACATGCTTTGCTTATTCAACCATTTCTACACCCAAATGACATGAACACATCACATAGAAAATCACTTCAAGAGAGTTTATCAAAAACATCACATAAATTCCAAATACTAGGGTCTAAGCTCCTAAATCTTGTAAACAAACATGAATAAAAACTCAACAGCACATGGGACATCAATTTCAACTCGTATGAATCATTAACAACTCATAAACATAAAATCTTTGAGTTTTAGAAAAAGGTACTTGAGCTTCTTGGATGAAAGGGATCTAAGAATTAACATCTACATACCTGGGGAAACTCTTTTATTGAAGTTTCTTGGAAAGATTTCTTGTTTTCTCTTGACTCTCTCTTGATCTTTCTTGGTTTTTGGCTGGAGAAGAAGAGAAGGTTTGATTTTTGGAAACCCTAGTTTTTGGGTAAAAAAAGAGAAAATGAGGTTGAAGGCCCTCAACTGGGTATTTATAGAGGCTAGGTAAAAGGGGAAAAGACCAAAAAACCCTTGGAATTAAACTGAAAAATCCCCGATTTTACATGCTGGCGTGACGTGCCATAATCCCTCCAGCTCACTCGAATTTGGACAATTGGGAAACTGCACGACAGCGCGACGCGGTGGAGATCGCATTGCCCCCTGGGTTGCAAACTAGAACTATACCACGACGTGGTGGAATCGCAGAGGTTCACTTGAATTTGATAATTGCCATTTTGGCTGGCTCCGCGATGCGCTAAGGTGCCAAGTGGCATAATGTCACACTAAAATGGCTCTAACTCTTCACCCAAGTGTTCGATTTGGGTGAATTTGGTATCGATGGAAAGCTTATTCAATGCTCTACATGGAAAAAAGTAGACATTAGGGAAATTCCACACGATTCAAAGTATTTCATACTTAGGAAGATATTTCTAAAACTTTTAGACTCAGATTTCCACTTTACTGAATACGCTCTAAGGCTCAGATTGGAAGAGGACTTTGCGGGGTATTACAACAACGAGCTACAAAGTCTTCTATATCTCTATTTATGCCACTCCACCAGTAATGTTTCTTCAAATCCCTATACATCTTAACTTTCCTAGGGTTATAGAGTATCTGGAGCTATGAGCCTCGCGAAATATCAACTTAATCATGTCTCCAACCCTTGAAACAGAAATACGACCATCATGTCTCAGAATACCCTCAGAATTCATGGTAGACCTCCCTGACTCTCCCCTCAGTACTTGATCACAGATGATACAAAGTTCTCTAGTCTCAAACTGACGACTCCAAATCTTTCCAAACAAGGTAAACCTAACCTTAACACTAGCAAGGATCCATCTAGAGTTTTGATATTAGGTGTATTTATGCATTCTAGTGTCCCTATTCAAACCTTTTTATCCTTGTTTTGAGGATAATTCTAAGATATAATGGTTGATAATGAAGTTGGACAAGGACTATATGTCCCATGCTAATGGCCTTTAAAGCTAAATCAACTTCTACAAGGACTTGGCTTACCCTTATGCTATAAATACATGTTGTATCACGTTTTTACATATCTTTTGACATATTTTAGAGATCAAGGGGATGCTACAACTTCATAATTAGGTTTTTATTAATTTTATTTATTTCATACATGTTTTAAGTTATTAGTTACAACTTTGTTATTACGATTATGACTATGTTTGGCTAAATGCCCTCTTTCCGAGGTTAAAGCCAAACATGATTATTATTTATATGGATTATGTTTGTTTGCTTTTCTTATAAATATTGGTTGTTTTTTTATTGTTATTATAACTATTTTAAGGATTTGCAACCCTTAGAATACATCCATTGTCAACTTTGTGAACTTGGGAGAGGGAATAGGGCGATAGAACATGGGAATAAGCAGAGTATGGTTCTTTATTCTTTAAAAAATAAGATACTTGAATTAGTATCTAGGACAGGGATGTACTTAGATACCTTACTTGATTCATATGTAGGATGATATTTGTTAGGAACTTAAGTTTATTATTACATCCCCGCTCAACAATGTAGGTGTAAGGTTCAACTTAGGCAATAGATTAGAGGTTGGGAAACCATAATCACACAATTCACCCTACGAATCAACAACCAAGATAAATGAGTTAGCGAATGAAATCCAAAAGCATAATATGATTGTTCAGAGTGCTTCAACCCTAGGTTTTCTCTTATTGATAATCTCAAGAACTTTACTATCCGCATTTTTTAGTTGTAATTTAATATTTCCAAACTCTTTTTTTGGTTACTCTCGCATCAATTAAATCTAAAGTGTGAACTGAAATCAAATCATTGCAAAATATAGTCTCTGTGGGATAGATAACTCGGCTTTCTTAAAGGCCACTATATTACTTAGAAGACCACGTACACTTGCATGTGAGCGTGGCCGCTGTCAAGTTTAAAATATCAAGTCGTACTCTCAAGTTGGATAAGGACTAGATGTCCCATGCTCACATAAACCAAAATAGAAGCCAAGCTACCCATACTTACTGCTTTCTAGCTCAATGTATCCACTACCACATCCGCGTTGCCAGATGGTATAGAATATAGATGTCATAATCCTTCAACAACTCCATTAATTTGGGTTTTCTAGAATTAAGCTCTCACTAAGTCATAAGATGCTAAACACTATGATGATCACTGTAGATCTCCTAATACATGCCATAAAATAATGCCTCAAAATGTTAAGTGCAAAAACTACTACTGCCAACTCTAAATCATGAGTGGGGTAGTTTCCCATGCACCTTCAGCTGCCTTGACACATAAGCAATAATTCGACCCTAATACATCAAAACATAACCCAAGCTAACATCGAATGCATCAAAATATATGGTAACTTCCTCGCCCTTACAGGAGAGACAATATAGGAACAAAATTGAAAATGTCCTTAAGCCTTCGAAAGCTTGACTCACACTCCTTGAACCACTTGAAAGGAACCTCCTTCCGGGTCAATCTGGTCATCACCGCTACAATAGTAGCAAAATCCCCAACAAACCGCCTATAGTAACCTACTAAATACGAACCTCAGACAGAGATGTAGGTCTGGAGTAATCTTGAATACCCTTCATCATTGCTGGATCCACCATAATCCCATGCTTAGACACCACATGTCCTAGGAATGTAACAAACTCAAGATAGAATTCACACCTTGAGAATTTTGTAAAAGCCTATGATCTCTCAAAGTCTGGAGCACAATCCTTAAATATTGCATATGTTCCTCCCTACTCATCGAATATACAATAATATCATCGATGAACACGATAATGAAGAAGTCCAAATAAGGTCTGAACACATAGTTCATCAAATTCATGGATGCGGCTGGAGAATTGGTCAACCCAAAGACATCACTAGGAACTTATAATAGCCATATTGAGTATTGAAGGCTATCCTTGGGATGTCCTCAACTTGAATTATCAACTGATCATAATCGGATCTCAAGTCAATCTTAGAGAACATCGCCACTCCATGAAGTTGGTAAACCAAATCATCAATACAAGGCATAGGATACTTATTCTTCAACATCATCTTATTCCGCCTCCTGTAATCAATACAAAAACACAAGGAACCATTCTTCTTCTTCATAATTTAGATAGGACCACCCCAAGGCGATACACTCGACCTAATAAAACCCTTACCTAGAAGATTCTGAAGCTGAGAATTTATCTCCTTAAGCTTGGTAGGATCTATATAGTGAGGTGTCATTAAAATAGTTTGCGAGCCCGACTCAAGATCAATAATAAACTCAATATCATGCTCAGGAGAAAGACCAGGTAGATCAATAAAAATGACAACAAAAAGCTCATGGACTATAGGAATAGAATCAAGAGAAGGACTCTCCGTGCTAACATTACAAACATAAGCAAGATCAGACTTTCAACCCCTTGATATAAGTTTACTAGCCTAAACCTAAGAAATAATCTAAGTCGGTACGCGACTTATAGATCCCTACCATACTAAGGGGGTATGTTGGGCACTAATAAGGTAATGATCTTGGCAAAGTAATCCAAGAGTGCATGATAGAAGGATAGCCAGTTCATTCCCAGAATCATATCAAAGTTCACCATATCTAATACAAAAAGATCAACTTAAGTAGTAAATTCTCGAACAGTCACAACACATGATCTATAAACCAGATCCACTACTAAAGAATCACCCACGGGAGTGGATACACATAATGAAACAGATCAAGAATCTCAAGATAAATCTACCGGCGGTGCAGAATAAGTAGACACATATGATTAAGTAGATCCCAGATCAAATAAAGCAAAAGTCGACTGATGGCACACTAAGATCGTACCAGTAATAATAATATCCAAAGATTCTACTTTTGGTCTACCAGGTACAACCTATAAATAACCTCACCTGCTAAATGGCTGGGTGCCTAACAAATCACTTATCCTACCTACCAAAGGACCTCTATGAAAACCCTAGAGATTACCTCAGTGACTCTGCATACCACGTTTTGCTGGAGGCAACAGTTCCCTAATCAGTAGAATACTTTACGCTATAGGCACAATTTTCTCACACAAGGGACACTCTCTAAACAAATGGTCGAAGGCCCCATAATTAGAACATGCCCCTGGAACTATACCATGTCCATAAGATTCAGCTGACCTAAAATAGCCATCTCGACTAAAAGACCCAAAATATATATCTCACGAGGACTGATCGTTACTCTAGCTAGGATAATAACTATAGATGGATCAACATCCATTAGTAATTAGAAGTGCGACATAAATAGGCCTACTAGGCTGACCTTGATACTAATAAGATTATCATGGAGGGCACCTACCCTGAGAACCTCTACATCTGGACCATGAGCCACTCTGACTTTCATTAAAACTACTCAAATAATATAGTCTCTTATTACTATCCCATTTGGCCTTGCAATGTATTACCCCAAGATTCGAGTATGATTAAAAACCTTAATAAAAGATATGGCAACAACAACCAAACTCTAGGTAACCTTCAAAAGTAAAACTCTCAATCCCTAAGTAAAACACAAAATTTGTTCATACCCAGTCGATAAAATATATGTAACATACTTGACCAACTTATAAAATCAAGCCTTATACTCTAAAACGGTTATAGAACCATTTTCCAATCAACATAACTGATCTCTCAAATTCTTTTTAAGGCTACAGGGGCATATACTTCTCAAAGAAAACCTTAGATAACTGAGTCTATGAAAACAAAAAAGATCCAACTATCCTGGAATCCAAATAATCTCTCCACCAATGTCTAGTTTCCAGGTCCAACTGAAAGGAAGTCTAGCCGACCCCACGAGTCTCAAATATGACCAAATTATGGATCTTATCCTCACAAGCAGTCAAGAATCCAAATATATCCTCAGTTAGTATCACAGAAAACCTAGGCAAAGTTAATCATAAGAATCTGCCTAATATCTTCCGATCCTCAGTAGACATAGCAGGTTGGGAGACTATCGAATGAGCAACTACTAGTGCATTAGGGATCTCAACTTTGGAAGTTGGAACTATAAGCTATGCCCTTGCCTCACTACTACTCTAATCTACAGACTGTGCACTATTAGATGGTGCACCACCAACCATGCCCAATAGCTATACTAAAATATCTTTTAGCAACAATTAAGAAATAAACTCAAATAAAGCCTGGGCTATCCCCTGTATCACCATTGGTTGAGGCAGAGAAATCTTTACTGCAGAAGAAGGAATAAGGTTAGGTAAAGTCTCTCTATCTGGATCTATAATTGGTACTGCAACTCTTACCTTCCCTCAACCCTTAGGTTATCTACATTATCCGATAGGGTCCCTAGTTGTTAAATTGGGGTCCTCATTTTCAACAATAGTAACTCATGTCATAGCCATCTACGAAAGAGTGAAACTAAGTAAATATCAGAAACCAATATAGACTCTTATTATGATATGAGTGAATAAAGTAAAGATCTCCTAAGAATATCCTATAAACTCTCAAAGATAAGAAACATACATCATTATTCTGATCTGTGAGTCTATACTATACACTTTCTCTTGTACCAATAATACCAATGAACTTGGATCTGATGCCAACTTGTCACGACTCAATTGGTGATCTACACTTTCTTCTATATAAAGCTTCATATGGTGCCATTTGGATACTTGAATGATAGCTATTGTTGTAGGAGAACTCGATAAGAGGTATATGATCATCCCAACTACCTTTAAAATCTAATAAACAAGCTCCTAGCATATCTTCAAGTGTTTGGATGGTACGTTCTGCTTGTCCATCTACTTGAGAATGAAAAGTTGTACTTAGATTCACTTGTATTCCCAAATTTCTCTGAAAATACTTCCAAAAATTTATAGTAAATTGAGATCCCCTATCTGATATAATATAGACCGGTACTCTGCATAGAGAAACTATCTCCTTGATATATAATTTTGCATACTCCTCAATTATGTAAGTGGTCCTAACCGGTAGGAAGTGTGCTGATTTGGTAAGCCTATCAACTATTAACTACATACAATCGAACCTTTGAGATATAAGAGGCAAACCAGTAATGAAATCCATGTTGATCATGTCCCACTTCCAGATTGGAAGATCTATACATTGCATATAACCCCTGGGCTTTCGGTGCTCAACTTTAACTTTTGACAATTTAGACACTCAACTACAAATTTTGCAATGTTCTTCTTCGTGTCACCCCACCAATACACTCCTTTCAAATTATGATATGTTTTAGTTAGCCTTAAATAGATGGAATACCTTGAATAATATGCTTTGGTCATAATCCTATTTCTTAGCCTATCCACATTAGGCACACATAATCTATTTTGGCACCAAAGTACTCCCTCTTGTGTAAACTCAAATACATTTTTCATACCATGTTGTACATTCTCCTTAAGCTATAATAGAATAGGATATTCATATTTCTTCTCTTTCACTTTGGCTAATAATGAAGATTCTGCCACATTATGAAAAATAAACCCCTCACCGGAGATGAAAGAAGGAAAACCCCCAAATTGGCTAGTTGGTGCAGATCCTTAGTAATCCTTTGTCATTCTGTAGATTGCCTATAAGTGCCCATCATAGCCTTATGACTTAACGCATCAGCTACCACATTTTCTTTCCCTAGATGATACAAGATATCAACATCATAGTCTTTTAATAGTTTATGCCACCTTTGCTGCCTCAAATTTAGGTCTTTCTAGCTAAAAATATATTGTAAACTCTTATGGTCAATATATATTTCAACATGAATCCCATACAATTAATGGGGTCATATCTTTACAGAAAATATAACTGCTGCTATCTCAAGATCATGTATGGCATAATTTTTCTTATGTGGCCGCAGTTTTCTTGGGGAATATGCTATTACTTTACCATGCTGCATCAACACACATCCCAAGCCAATTCTTGAAGTATCACAATATACTGCATACCCTTCTGTGCCTCCTGGAAGTACTAATATCGGTGTAGAAGTCAACTTATTCTTTAGATCTTGGAAACTCCTTTCACATACATCATTCAATTTAAACTTGGGTGCTTTGTGTGTTATATTTGTTATAGGTGAATAAATTAAAGAAAATCCTTCAACAAACCTGCTATAATAACATGACAACTCAAGGAAACTATGAATCTCCATAGGCGTTGTAGGTCTTGGCCAGTTCTCCACATCTTTTATCTTTTGAGTATCAAATTTTATTCCATCACTAGATACAATATGACCCAAGAACACCATTGATTTTAACTAAACCCATATTTAGAGAACTTTGCATATAACTTACGATCTCAAAGAATCTGTAACACTTGTCATAAGTGACTGGCATGGTCCTTCTTTGATCTCTAATAAACCATAATATCATCTATAAAGACAATAACAAAAACATATAAGAATGGCTTGAACACCATATTCATCAAATATATAAAAGTTGCGGGTACATTAGTTAGCCCAAAGGACATGACTAAAAACTCATAATGACCATACGGTGTTAGAAAAGCTGTCTTGGGTATATCATTCTCTTTGACCATCACTTGGTGGTAACCCAACCTTAAATTAATCTTTGAGAAATACTTGGCACCTTGTAACTGATTAAATAAATCATCAATTCTTGGAAGTGGATATTTATTCTTATTAGTCACCTTATTCAGTTATTGGTAGTCAATACACATTCTTAATGAGCCATCTTTTTACGCACAAATAACACGGGTGTACCCCAAGGGGATATACTAGGACTTATGAATCCTTTCTATAGAAAGTCTTTAAATTGCTCTTTTAACTCTTAGAATTCTGTTAGGGCCATTGTATACGGAGAAATTGAGATTGGTAGAGTAGCTGGAATCATATCAATACCAAACTCTACTTCTCGTTCTGGAGGTAAACATTAAAGATCTTTAGGAAATACATTGGGAAATTCATTTACCACTGGAATAGTTTGGAGAGTTGGTCCTTGCTCTTGATACCCCATTGCTTTGAACTCTAACTCTCACTTCTTTCTCTAACTGATTGCCCTTGGACTCTTGAAACCATGATGGAGAACTAGCTACATAATAAGAAGATAATGGCCTAGGCGGTCTATTAAAAAACCGAGGCCTAAACACTCCTAGGGTTGCCATAAACTGCCCCGTAGATCTGGCCCTCTTAGAATACCCTTTTTTCAATTCTTGCATTTTTCTTGTTTGCCTTTGATCCTCCATTTTTATGCAAAATCTTGTATCCTTTCTATATCCATGTCTTTGTTCAAGGCAGCAATAGTACAATCTCTAACAAGATATGGATCCAATCTATCCACATATTGATGAACTCTATCATCTATAGTATCTACTACATTTAGAGCATACCTATCCAAAGAGTTAAACTGGAGGTTGTACTCTCTCATGCTCATATTTTCTTAGTAAAGATTCAGGAACTTATCCACATGGGCCTCTCGAATATCAAATGGAAGGTATTGATCCCAAAATACCTCTTTGAAATTGATCAAAGTAGATGAAGTTGCATTGATACCCCTAGATCATTTCTAGTTTTCACACCAAATTTAGCCTCCCCATTAAATATATATGCTTCTAGCTCAACTGTCTCTTTTCTCGATATATACATGATATCTAGAGCCCTTTGGATTTGATCAATAAAGTTCTGTGGGTATTTATTAAGATTTGATCCGGCGAATATGGGAGGATCCAAATTAAGAAAATCCTGTGTCCGTAGGCTAGCTACCCTATCTGCACCACTAGAACCTACGATTGGAATAGTTTTTCCTTGGGCATATCCAACAACTATACGAGCTAGTAATTGCACCACATTCATTAGATGTGGCTTAGTAGCTTTACTATGTGGTTCTGAGGATGTTGTTCTTCCCCTCCTTAGCTATTCTGGAGATGGAGGACTAGAAAAGGTTTGTGATACAAACTCATCTTGAGCCTCACTTTGATTAGATTGTCCAGGTGGTGACTTGTTGGTCCCTTCTCCGGCATCCATATCTACTAACTTATCTATATTCTTACTCCTTGTAACCAGTATCTTTACTATAATGAGGAAAAAAATAGATTTAATAGTTAAATATGACTTTACCTATGACTTGGACTCTATTGCACGATCTAAGATGTGAAAAAAGAGACAACCTCTAAATGTTACATAGACTCCTGTTTATAGATGTGGTCCAAAACATACCCATAAGTAGACTCTACATAAACACAACTTTGTAGACTCCCTAGGATGACCCATTTCGATACCACTTTTGTCATGCCTCAAATCCCATTAGGGAAGACAGGCACCCATAGCCATAAGGCCCAGGTACACCAGCCTATGACCTTGTGCATCTAAAGTATGTAAATATGATAACCAAAAGTTCTTCCAAGTATAGAACAGTGCATCGATGAGAACAACCACGTGGACAAGCACAAAATTACATATGCGAGACTTGGTCATTGGGGGCCACAATATCTAAGGTACAAAACACTATCATACTTAATTTTACACTGGTCTACAAAGCCTCTAAAAGATACATAGACACTTAGTTAAGGTTGGGACAATCCCCCGCCTTACTCTTAACTATTGTACAATGCAAAAATATATAAAAAAAACTCAAAAAGCCCCAAATCAATCTGGAGCACACCAATAGTCACTAGATATCCTTGCTCCTACTGGGGAGGTGTATTAGCTGAAGTACCTATTCCTGCAGCATGAAATACAGGTCCCCCATTATGGACGTCAGTATGAAAATATGTAATGAATATGTATGGCTGAAAGTAAGCAAAAAGTAATTACATATGAAACAAGGGCCTAATTTAAATCAGGTCCACGTGTATAAATGATTTTAATAGACCACCTTTACATATGGTTGTAGGATCACGTACATTACATTCCTTATTTAATTCTACCCTTCTTATTTTATAATCTTTGTAAGCCATATAATATAAATGACTAGCTGTCATGACCTGAGACTACCCCTAGTCGTAACATACTACTTGGAACTACTAGTGATCCCAAGCTACCCATGAACTAGCATACTTCTTGAGCAACTAATTTAAATATTATAAAAACTAAGTTTACTAAGTGGAAACATGATAATAATGAAATCTGAATGAGTATGATATTGGTAAAGCTTACATCATGATAAAAATAAAGAAAGAAACTAGTATTTACATTTTATGACTCTGACTGACTATCTATCAAGCCTCTACTATACTGACTATGGATAGTTGGGAAATGACTCCAACTACCACAAATCAATACACATGAATAAATACAATACAGTACATGAACTATAACTGACTGGAGTTCCCAAAATAGGAGGACTCATCACCTGCTGGTTGGAAGCTACAATTGTCTGATTATGATGTGTAGGTTACAACTGGTACCTAGATTATAAGACAATGTAACACATAGACATATATATAGGTCAGTACTTTGGCATGTATTAAGTATGTGAGGGTGAATTGAATCAGTAAAACTGAGTAGATACGAAATCTTAAAACATACATACTAAGTGCAAGTATACTCACCAAGAGACTGAAATAAACTAAAATATGAAGTATATTAAAGCATGTGTAAAAAATATAATCCAATAATTTGGTGAATCACTACACTTAGTTAAATCTTTACTTTTTTAGAAAAAGTAAAACTCTGGCTGGGAAGCAGTTGAACATGGATACTGTATGTAAGTCTCATGTAAAGCGGAATAGACTGTAAAATCATACTAAGGGTCATGTATAGATACTGAGTATGAAGACATGAACATGTAAAATTGAGAATACAAGACCAAGTAAAGCATATACTGAAATGATCTAAATAACTTATATCTAAATAACTGAAATAATCTGTAAAACTAATTGAATAAATACTAAAATCTATCTAATTGGTCAAGCAACCCTGAACTGAGATAAACTAAATACTGACTAAAAATGTAGGATCTATCATGTAACTGACATAAACCATATGAGCTATCATAAAGTCCAATGCCTGACTTGAAATTCCAGAAGAGGGGAGGGGGGTGAATTAAAATTTTCTTTTATGAGTCAACTACTGACTTCTCACAGTTGACTCACCTACATATCAAAACACTTCACAACATAATTAAACTTAAACAATTAAGCATGTAAATAATAAAGCATAAAGTAATAAACAGAAAGATTTATCCTAGTTTGGTACACCACTCCAGTGCCTACATCCAGTCCCCCTGGTTTTCAAATTTCCTTTAGATCATTGAAGGTTTGGTTCGAGTACTATGATAGGACACAAGTTCTGAATACTTATTTTGCTCTTCAGATCTTATGAAACAGCTTCAGTTGATGTTACAAAGATGACTCGATCCTACTCTTTATATAACAATTGTATACTAACGTTACAGAGCTTTGTAAGACTAAGAATGAGACACTTTGAATTTTCTTCTTGAAGTTGCGTGAAGAGTGTCTATCTTTGGTCTTATCCTTTTATAGCCTTCGACTACTACCCTTAATAAGGAAATCCAAGATATTTCTTCTCAATCAAGGATCTAAATTGATTCCTTGATTGAGGAATGTAGCCGTTTGATGTGTCTATAACAGATATGTCCATATACGGATTTGGATCACGTCCTTATTAGATATGTATATGATCTTTCCTTCCTTTTAGTCTTTGATGTCTATGTCATAGTTGTTTCCTTTCCTTTGTTTAGATCCTGATTGATTTTCTGATTGAGCCGATCTTTCATGAATTTGGGAATATAATTTTCATTTCCAAGGTTTCCAAGTAAGTGTCATGATATTCTTGTGATTGGATGTCCTTCCTTTCTTAGAAAGGGTCGTAATCTTCTTGTTATTGGGTGTCCTTTCTTTCTTAGAGAGTGTTGTGATCTTCTTGCAATTTGATGTCCTTCCTTTCTTTGAGAGATATTTGATCCATAATTGGTGCAATTTTCCTCTCACATCTATACATGTCCATATCAGATATGTCCATGAAGTAGTGAGATCTTTCTTCTCATTTGATCTTACTGTGATGTGCGTCCAATTGCCTTGTCTATTGGAATATTGTGTGAGATATCCTCCCATGATTTGAGATCTTCAGTGTCCTTTATGTGAGATCTCTTTCCACCATTAGGGATCTTCAATATTGATGTGGCTCCATATTTAGCACGATATTCTTTAAGAGAATATTCCTTGCCTTGTGTTAGATATCCTCCATGATTTGGGATCTTCAATGTCCTTTGTGTGAGGTCTCCTTCCATCAATAAAGATCTTCAATATCCTGCAAAGTTCACTTATTAGTTTGTCAATATTAAAAACATAACAAATAAATATAGGAGGCTAACATGACCCACGTTGAGGAGGGTTGTTCTATCCTTGCCATTGGAGTAGAACCTAAACTGGGATGATCACTAAACTAAGTCCATATTTGGCAAGGGAAAACACTCTCTAGCGAGGCCCCTAAACCTACGGTGGCATGTAGTTTTGGAACTTAGGGCTTCTACTAATGTATCATGCCTAACTAATGGGGAAGACACCATACCTACATTCACTCGGTGCTAAATCCTACTCCCAATTTAAAGACACTAAAATACTAACTGGTGCATGCACTGATAACTGATAATTTATAAGCTCAGGTCACGGTATTCTTAAAATAATAGTGCATACGGATTCTAAGGTAATTATAATTATATAAACTGATAATGCTCAACATGATCATGGTGTCTTGAATATGATATTAAAACCATGGTTTGACTGACTTGTTACTTGAAAAAATTGAAATCATGTAAAACACATAGGTATTAGGTGTCCATAACAATCCAGCATTGAATTACCATAAAATATGATAACAAATCTTAAAAATAGTAGTATCGAAACATGGTTCATAGACCCAAAATCTGGACTCTCATCGAAAAGTGAAAAACTTAAACTTGAAAATGGGAATATCTTAAAACATGAGAAAACAATATGATTACATGGATAAATTTACAATTTGCTATTATAACATGAAATTCACTTGGTGATGACATGAGAAATGGAAGTTTAATCATGAGATAATTCTAACCTTTTTATGGAATCATACGCCGACATTTAAGTATATAAGCCTAAATTCATGAATTTGAGCATGACACATATTAAACTTAAGGGACTAGAAATTTCTCATCAAAGTAATGGAATTCAAGATAAGACATCAAACTTGTAGTTGAAAACATGAATAACTACAACTATTATGATCTTTAGTCCCTTAATCACGTAATAATGTTATATTTTAACACATAAGGATTTGGGGATGAATTATATCTTAAAACATGTTAATTTAACTTGAAAAGTCATGAATTTGGACACAAGGTTGAAAGGTTAATCTTGTTCAAAATCCCACATACCTTAATTGACGAATTCTTGAAGAAATCCTTGAAATTGTAGATTGAATCCTTGTGTTCTTGAGAGAAAAATCTTGGATTATTTTTCTTGGAAAAGGGAGGGTTTTTACGTTAGTTGATCTGAAGAAGATGGGAAAGTAATGCTCTTTTTAGTGCTTTAATTCGTGCCTTGGATGTTTAGGGATGAGGAGAAAAGATCAAAGTGCCCCTTCAACCTTAAGAAATTGAAATAGAAGGGGGATAAGATCTGCATTGCGTCCCTTATCGTATAGGCAGAGAAATGCCCCACGCCCTTTATCTCATTGAGAGAGTGATAGATGCACCGCGGACAAATCATGGACCCTTACTTCCTCACACAAAAAAGGCCATAACTTCTCACTCGGGTATTAGATTAAAGAAAAATTGGTATCGTTGGAAAGCTGATTAAATTATATATCATTTGGTGGGTCTTGAGATGAAAAATTCCATATACATAAAAAGTTATACATGTTCAAAATTTATCCTTGTAGAATTGGATACAAAGATGTGGCCGAATCAAAGGCTCTTAGCTCAACTTTGTTCTAAGTGATTCCTCTGAACAATTTTTCACCTCGAAAGAAGTTCACACTCTAGGATAATGATAATGACACATGTATCCACATATAAATAATGGGATTAATCTTTACATATGTAGGAACTACAGTTCAAAGTCTAGCCTAAAAATATGGGTGTTACATTATCTCCCCCTTGGAATAATTCATTCTCGAATAATGGATATGAACTTGTTGAAGTATTAGAAGTATAGAATAATGTACACATGACACGTATGGAAATGAAGGATATAGCTGATCTAAAGCATTATAACTTTATCATGAAATCGATTTTTGGGCTGACATGACTTTACTTTCTATAAGGAGCTGATTCATGCTGAGAGTTTAGAACTCGCTTGAAAGGTTCATGATACAATTATGCTCATAGAACAGTGAGGTGATAACTTATGCAAGAACGAATCATGAGATAATAAGACTAAGATCGTACAAGAGATACTTCACTGTTTGAGCTTAAATACATGAAAAACAGAGGTCATTCACTAAATACTTATGAAGTGAATCATGACTACATAGCTAAGTCTGGAACATGATCCATAAACTGATCTGAATACGTAACTTGCATAGACGTGAATAAATTACCTCATCGAATAGCCATTTTCATAAGACTTTGGATAGTATGACCAGATGGAAAAATGGTAGGAACTTGTCTATCAAACTGCTAAACTAAGTTATTGGCTATATGGACTGAATTATACTGGAAGCTTATACTCAACTAGAATGTTCTAAATAAGATATCTGAGTAAGGAATCTTAATATGTCTATAAATCTATAACAAGGAACGTAGGTCTATGAAATATAAGTTGGGATACCACCACCATGACTTAAGTAAGGCAACTTTTAGCGCTCAAGCTTAGCCTTAAGTCTGAGTTGAACTACATACCCTCACTATGTTCAAGCCTAACTCAAAATCACCAGGTACTTCACATAACACCATAACAATAGTCTGAACCATGAATTCAACACCTCATGCGTTTTCACAACTTCTCATCTCAAGAATAATTTTTCCTACCCCTTTAATAACTAAATTCAACCTCTTTCTAGGAATTCACTAGTGCACAATGCACCCATCCACTTATATACCAATATGCTATTCAAGCCTAATATTATAACAACATATGAACTTCTTGGCAAACACCCATAAAAATATCTTTTTCATATTGTCTAAACCTCTACCAATAAAAACTTTCTTTCACTATTCTTAAGAATAAAAACATGGAATTCTCAACTAACCATGGCATATATCAAAGCTCTGCCTCAATTATTCTTTACACTCATAACTTGAGATACAACAAAGCATGCAATATTTTTCCCGCAATATGAGATATTTACTCTCTCCTATCTAAATAATTACTTATCCCTACTATCATTACATAAGAAGAAGTCACTAAAAAGTAAAATCATGAGGACTTGGAACATGAAAGAATGTTATGTATAACTCTTGGACACTTAACTGAGGCCTGAGGAATGGAGTATCAAAAGCATGAATTCATTAAGGAGATCAAAACTAATGACATACATGATATAATCCGAATCTCACTGATCATTAAGAATGTAACATAAGTACTTGGAACTGAACATGCTGTAGAGCATGAGTACATGAGACCTGAGCTACATGACTTGATTTTGGAGTTTATAAATTCATGTAATGTAATTTACACTGCTGAGTGAACTGAAACTCCTTATACTAGGGACTACAAGCATACATGATTTTCTATAATGTGCATGAATATGAACTATGATCATGGAGCTGAATCTTAAGTCTTGAGTAGATGTTGTGATAACTAACGTACAAAATTTTGGACTGAGATAAGAATGGGTCGGGCATCTTCCTCCCCCACTGATGTTCTATAATACACTAACATCACTACTAAAATCTGAGATCCTGACTTGGTTACTTGTTCTATCATCTCCCTCTTAGCTTTAAGACATCATTCTACTTAGTTTTAAGACATCATTCTAAGTCTGTGGACCCCTTAATAAACTTTAAATTAAACTTCAACCACTCTAATCTAGAGTCTGGGATATAACAATACACATGAATACTAAACTCACCCTGAAAGACTATACCTTAAAGTGTACAACCCTCTGCTAGTACTTTCTTCTTAATTCACACCATCTAGAATTTCATATCTTCTTTCTATTAGCTCATTTAACAAAGATTCAAACTTAAATTCTAACATTTAAGATAGATATACTGAAACCTTTAATGAACCATACTAACTTCCCTCATAGCCTACTAATATCACATCTCTAAACTTATATTTTTCCCTAAACCATGTGAATTACCATTACACCAACATACCTCAACATCATCAACCTACAACCCATAAGTTAGCTGATAAAAACATCATATACTACATAACATTGATCACACTTAACATCTCAAAGGTACTATCTAAGTATACACACATTGTTAAAACTTAGAAATAATACAATCCTATATCACCTTGGTACACCTCTAAATAGCACCCACACCATCATACTAAATTTTGAATCAATAAACTTAAATTCTTGCATGCACTGCTTCAATCCTACTATTCACCTTTTATACAACTATCTCCATGGATACATAATCTACTAAATTCAGATAACACTATTCCTACTTTGCTACTGCTAAACTTCTAGGTCCATGCTTCTAACTCTAGATCACATGCTATCATAGTATTCTGAGAAAGGATCAAAAAGCACATCTGTCTTTGGCTTAGTGCACAATTTTCATGAACATGAATGAAATCTTTCAAACTTCAAAACTTAAAAGAACTGATGAGATACTTTTGAGCCTGCATGTAATCCCATAAATATTTGTGTGAACTGTATGAGAAAATTCTATCTGTAAGAATTCAAGCTTGGCTACTTCTGTTGCCTCAAGAATAAGGAAGAATTGACATGAATGGATTCATGTAAAAACATTCATAAGTTCCTTAAAGAACACTTCTACTATATGATCTGAGATATAAAAAAAGGAAAACATTTCTTAAATGCCCTGTAGCCTCTCGAAGAAAGTACAAACATAGCTATACCGTTCCGCAAGACTCTACTAGACATGGATTCATAGACACCCTAGGACACTTGAACTCCATGCTCTGATACTAAGTTTTGTCACGACCCGAGACTACCCCCTAGTCGTACATGGTGTTTGAAACCACAAGTTATCCCAAGCTAACCATGAACTGACATAATGCTTGAACAATTGATTTAAATATTATAAAATTTAAGTTTACTGAGCAGATTGATGATTATAATGAAATTGAATGAGTATAATACTGATAAAGCTTGCATCACGATAAAACTGAAGAAAAAACTGGAATTTACATTTCATGACTATGACTGACAATCTATAAAGCCTCTACTATACTTACTATGGATAGCTGGGACATGCCTCCAACTACCACAAATCAATACATATGAATAAATACAATATAGTTCATTAACTACAACTGATTGGAGTCCTAAAAATAGGAGAACTCATCACTTGCTGGCTGGAAGCTATAACTGTCTGATTATGATGTGTAGGCTACAACTGGTACCTACATTATAAAACAATTTAGCACATAGACATATATGTGGATCAGTACTTTTGAATATACTGAGTAAGTCAGGGTGAATGTAATAAGTAAAACTGACTAGATATAAAATCTTAAAACATGCATGCTAAGTACAAGTAGACTCTCCAAGAGACTGAAATAAACTAAAAGCTAAAGTATATTAAAGCATGAGTGACAAACATAATCTGATAAGTTAGTGAATTACTACACTCATTTACTTAAATCTTTAATTTTGTAAAATAAGTAAAATTGAGGCTGGGAAGCGGTAAAACAAGGATATTGTACGTAAGTCTCATGTAAAGCTGAATAGACTGTAAAACCATACTAAGGGTCATGCATGGATAATTAGTATAAAGAAATGAACATGTAAAACTGAGAATGCCAGAGCTAGTAAAGCATGTAATGAAATGATCTCAATATCTTAATAACTGATATCTGAATAACTGAAATAATCTATAAAACTAACTGAATAAATACTAAAATTTGTCTACTTGATCAAGAAAACCTAAACTAAGATAAATTGAATACTGACTAAAACTGTGGGAGCTATCATCTAATCGACATAAACCATGTGAGCTATCATGGAGTCTAATATTAGACCCACGTTGAAGAGGGTTTTTCTATCCTTGTCATTGGAGTAGAACCTAAACTGGCATGATTACTAAACTGAGTCCATATTGGGAAAGGACAAACACTCTCTAGCGAGGTCCCTACACCTATGGTGGCATGTAGTTTTGGAACTTAGGGACTTTTACCAACGTCTCATGCCTAACTGATGGGGGAGATGCCATCCCTATGTTCACTTGGTGATAAATCCTACTACCAACTAAAAGACACTAAAATACTAATTGGTGCATGCACTGATAACTGATAATTGATAAGCTCAGGTCATGATATTCTGAAAATAACAATGCATACGGATTTTGAGGTAATTATAAGCATATAAACTGATAATGCTCAACATGATCATGGTGACTTGAATATGATTTTAAAACCATAGTCAGACTGACTTGTTACTTGAAACAATGGAAATCATGTATAACACATAGGTATCAGGTGATCATAACCCACCAACACTGAATGACCATAAAATACAATAACAAAGCTTAAAAATATTAGTACGGAAAAATATTTCATAGATCCAAAATTTGGATATCTCACCGAAAAGTGAAAAACTTGAACTTGAACATAGGATTATCTTAAAACATGAGAAAACAACATGATTACATGGCTAAATTTACAATTCGTTATTATAACTTGAAATTCACTTGGATATGACATTAGAAATTGGAACTTGAATCATGAGATAATTCTGACTTTTCGTGGAATCATACGTGGACATTTCAGTATATAAGCATAATACATGAATTTGAGCATGAAAACATATTAAACTTAAGGGACTAGCAATTTTTCATCAAAGTAAAGGAATTCAAGATATGACATCAAACTTGTAGTTAGAAACATGAATAAATACAACTTTATGCTCTTTAGTCCCTTAATCACATGATAATGCTATATTTTTACACAAAAGGATTTGGGGATGAATTATATCTTAAAACATGTAAATTTAACCTGAAAAGTCATGAATTTAGACACAAGGTTGAAAGTTTAACCTTGTTCAAAACCCCACATACCTTAATTGACAAATTCTTGAAGAAATCCTTGAAATTGAAGCTTGAATCCTTGTGTTCTTGAGACAAAAAGATTTGATTATTTTTCTTAGGAAAGGGATGGTTTTTACGTGAGATGATTTGAAGAAGATTGGCAAATAATACCCTTTTGGGTGCTTTAATTCGTGCCTTGGACATTAGGGTTAAGGGGAAAAGACCAAAGTGCCCCTTGACCCTTAAGAGGCTGGAACAGAGGGGGAATAAGCTCCATGTCACATCCCTTATTGCATTGGGATATCAACGTATCATGCCCCTTATCTCATTGAGAGAGTGACGCGCTGTGGCCAAATTGTGAAGCCTTACAGCCTTACACGAAAAAGGCCATAACTTTTCGCTTGGGTATCATATTATGGAGAAATTAGTATCATTGGAAAGATAATTCAATTATGTATCATTTTGTTGGTCTTGATCGAAAAAATTCCACGTATATAAAAATTTATACACATTAAAATTATACCCTTGTAGAATTGGATACAAAGATTTGGCCGAATCAAAGGCTCTTAGCTCAACTTTCTTCTAAGTGATTCCTATGAACAATTTTTCACGTTGAAAGCACTTCACACACTAGGATAAAAATCATGACACATGTATCCACATAAATATCATGGGATTAAATCTTACATATGTAGGAATAATGGTTCAAAGTCTAGCTAAAAATTATGGGGTGTTACACCAGCTGATCAATGGTAAATACACAACTTGGGATCGGCCCATACCAGGCTTACACCCCTAAGCTTCCACCCATGTATAAATAGATTTGGATCGGCCCAAGATAGGCTTTTCACCCTGAGCTTCCACCCCATATAAAGGTATCAAGATCGACCCATGCTAGGTTTATGCCCCTGAGTAGCCATACGTTCAATTAAGATTTGTGTTACTTTGTTTATTTATCCTTTGAGATTGTTACTTTGGTGTTCATAACACTTTGGTACCGTTGAACTATAATATAACATAAAGAGACATGTTAACAATTACTTAATGCAATGACAAAGAGGCATGGAGCAGACTGTACACGAATGAAGAATTGAAAGTAACATACGAGTTTTATTTGACATAAAGGAGAACTCTTGAGACTTTCTAGTGAGTGTAAAAATACAGACTTGGCAATAAGTATATGGTGAGGTATTTAACACATTAGGGAGAGGGAGGAAGGTCGTTATCTAGATGGGAGATCATGTGTTGCTACTAGGTATCATGTACTATGGGAAATCTTTAGAAGCTTACTTTGAACCAAAAGTAGTGGATTTCATGCTAAAGAATACGACATAGAGTAGCCATACATACTTGCTCGTACAAATCTAATGTCAACCTAATTAACTTCCTAACTTTAGGATTTCTTATCTATAATTAAGTATATAGTAAAACCAGTATTAGTAACCAACCGACATATTTGGGCTTCTTAACTTCACCAAAATAGTAGCTGGGCAGTAAGCCCTTAGTTTTGCAATCAAGGGTGTTATTTTAACCCTTTTCTACTCCAATTAAATCCACATATCAAACATATTATTATAAGATCCCCCAAAACAACTGTCGCTTTCTTACACCCTCTAAATGATCCACAAAATAGAATGGGCAATAAATGTATACGACCATTAGTTTGGTAGTATACCACCATGCCCATCTTCTATATTTCAATACAAACTAATTACACCTTTCCCAAACATCAACCTGGCATCCCTCCAACATATACACATAAAATAGTCCACAAAACAACCTTAAATTTCAATTTACCGTAGTACTCAAATATTGAACTCATCATCCCTTGAGTTCTATAATAACTACATATCCATAATTCTTTCCCAAATTGATATTTAAGAAGGACAAAGCGGAGCAGTCACCTTACCTCCATTTTCCACAACTTATCCTTTTGATTTTGAATATTCAAGAACTTTAACTTTCCTTCACACTTTAAACCAAACAAGAAAAGAGGTCTCTTAATAACAAAAAAAGGTGAGCAGGTAGCTTGTTTTATATTCTGCCGTTGACTTATAATTAAGCATGAATAATATTTTTTCCTAATCTTCTATGGGAGAGTTAAGCTACACCTTAAGTGTTTTCACTTACCTTGGCCTACAAAGGTTGGGTTTTCTCCAAGAACCTTAGAATGCATAGGGCTGATCCTTGTTGTTTTAGAGAATGTAGAGAGAGAGTTTTGAAATATAATTCTTTTTGTGACTTAGGAATAAAGAAAAATGACCAGCAACTTGGCCTTATAAAGGCCCTATTTTGGTTATCTCTTTATCAGCATTTTAGAGTCAAATAAGTCCAAGTAGGTGATGCACGTACTTAAGGGGATCAAGCTACTCAAAATTTCAAATTATGTGATGAATCTACTTGCTTGATCCATTATTAGGCTGAATTACATTGGGCCTTGATAGATTAAAGTATTGGAACTTTTCCCTATTACTTTCTTTTTTACTTAATTTGTGTCCAAATAAGTATACTAATAAAGGCCCAAATCTGATCCAAAGACTTGGTCCATTAACTTGGCTTATGTAACTCAAGTAGGTGACTCACCTACTAGCTTTATTAAGTCAAGCAAGCACCTCAACAAATTTCTCTATTTTCAGTTCTTAATCCATTTAATCTAACTTAAAACTTGTATATACATGGTCACTTTAAACTTTAGATTCAATTGCCGTCTTACTATTCCAAGTAAAATAGTTTTATTGATATTAACTTGGCCACGTCACATTAAAAGTATGGGAAGTATATAGAGCTCCATATACACCATTAATACTCGCACAACAAATCTCATCTATTACCTATACCACAAGTCTATACCAAGTTCCATATAAATAGAACAACTACACGCAAAATATGGGGTGTTACATCCTCCCCTCTTAGGAACATTCGTCCTTAAATGTTAGCATAATTGTCCAACCCAAAACAAGTTCAAGCCTAAGTTTAATATTTATGTTATCATATAGTACTTATATATTATACTTACTTGTTATTGCCTCAATTCAATATCTTAGACTTTCTCTTTGTATTTGAATAAGTGGGGGTACTTGGATTTTACCGCTTCTTCGGTTTCCTTAGTGATTTCTTCTACTTGTTTGTTTCTCCAAAGTACTTTTATAGAAGCTATTTCCTTTTTCCTTAACTTGTTAACTTATCGATCCAGAATTGCAATAGGTATTTCTTCATAGGTAAGATATTCCATAATTTGTACATCTTCAGTAGGAGTAATATGAGATGATCTCTGATGCGCTGTCAAAGCATTGAGACGTGGAACACTTTATGGACTGTTGAAAGATCTTAGGGTAGTTATAACTCATATGTGACTTGGCTAAACCTTCGAATAATTCTATATAGGTCTATGTAACATGGACTTATTTTTCCTTTATTACCTTATCTCCTTACCCCTTTCATTGGTGACACCTTTAAGAATACCCAATAATCGATAGCGAACTCCAGCACCCTTCTTCTAATATCTGCATATGATTTATGTCCACTTTAGACTGTCTCCAGAATCTGTTTAATCACCTTAACTTTATCCATAGCTTGATGAACAAGATCTATCCCGAACAAGACAGCTTCACCTACTTCAAACCGTCCAATTGGTGATCTACACTTTCTTTCATACAAATCTTTATATGGTGCAACTTTGAAACCTAAATGTTATATATTGTTGTAGGAAAACTCGATAAGAGGTGCATGATCATACCAACTACCTTCAAAGTCTAATACACAAGCTCGTAGCATATCTTCAAGTGTTTGGATGGTACGTTCTACTTGTCCATCTATTTGAGGGTGAAAAGTTGTACTTAGATTCAATTGTGTTTGTAAATTTGTTTGAAAAGACTTCCAAAATTTTGTAGTAAATTGAGGCCCCCTATCTGATATAATAGAGATTGGTACTCAGTGTAGCCGAACTATCTCTTTGATACAAAATTTTGCAAACTCTTCAACTGTGTAAGTGGTTCTAACCGATAGGAAGTGTGATGATTTTGTAGCCTATCAACTATTACCCATATGGAATCAAACCTTCATGATGTACGAGGCAAACCAACAACAAAATCCATGTTGATCATGTCCCACTTCTAGATTAGAAGATCTATACATTGCATATAACCCTCGAGCCATTGGTTCTCAACTTTAACTATTTGACAATTTGGACACTCGGCTACAAATTCTATAATTTTGTTCTTCATGTCACCCCACCAATACTCTACTTTCAAGTCATGATACATTTTAGCTAACCCTGAATGGACAGAATACCTTGAATGACGTGTTTTTGTCATATCCTCTTTCTTAGCCCATCTATATTAGGCACACATAATCTGTTTTTGCACTAAAGTACTCCCTCTTGTGTAAGCTTAAATGCCTTTGTCATACCACATTATACATTCTCCTTAAACTATAATAGAATAGGATCTGCATATTGCTTCTCTTTCACTTCGGCTACTAATAAAGATTCTGTCGTAGTATACACAATAATCCCCTCATTGGTGTTTCAAGAAGGCGAACCCCCAAATTGTCTAGTTGGTGTAGATCTTTAGTCATCCCTTGTCATTTAGTAGACTGACCATAAGTGCCCACTATAGCTTTACTACTTAACGTATCAGATACCACATTTTCTTTCCCTGGATAATACAAGATATCAATATCATAGTCTTTTAATAGTTTAAGCCACCTTCGCTGCCTCAAATTTAGGTCCTACTGGATAAAAATATATTACAAACTCTTATGGTCAGTATATATTTCAACATGAATCCCGTACGTACAATGACACCATATCTTTAAAGCAAATATAACTGCTGTTATCTCAAGATCATGTGTTGGATAATTTTTCTCATGTGGCCGTAATTGTGGGCATGTGCTATTACTTTACCATGCTGCATAAACACATATCATAAGCCAATTCTTGAAGCATCATAATATACTTCATACCCTTTTGTTCCTTCTGGAAGTACCAATACGGGTGTAGAAGTCAACTTATTCTTCAAATCTTGGAAACACATTTCACATGCATCATTCCATTGAAACTTGGATGCGTTGTGTGTTAGCTTTGTTAAAGGTGTAGAAATTGAAGAAAATCCTTCAAAAAACCTTCTATAATAACCTACCAACCCAAAGAACTACGAATATCCGTAGGCGTTGTAGGTTTTGGCCAGTTCTTCACAGCTTCTATCTTTTGAGTATCAACCTTCAGTAGACACAATATGACCCACGAACACCGTAAATTTTAATCAAAACTCATATTTAGAGAACTTGGCATATAACTTATGATCACGAAGTATCTATAACACTTGTTGTAAGTGACTGACATGGTCCTCCTTTGATCTTAAATAAACCAGAATATCATCTATAAAGACTATCACGAACATATCTAAGAATGGGTTGAACACAATATTCATCAAATCTGTAAAAGTTATGGGTGCATTAGTTAGCCTTAAGGACATGACTAGAAACTTGTAATAACCAAAGCATGTTCGAAAAGATATCTTGGGTATATCATTCTCCTTGACCCTCATTTGGTGGTAACCCAACCTTAAATGAATCTTTAAGAAACACTTGGCGCCTTGTAACTGATTAAATAAATCATCAATTGTTGGAAGGGGATATTTATTCTTAATAGATACCGTATTCAGTTGCCGGTAGTCAATACACATTCTCAATGAACCATATTTCTTACGTATAAATATCACTGGCGTGCCCTAAGAGGACATACTAAGTTTTATGAATCCTTTCTTTAGCAAGTATTTTAATTGCTCTTTCAACTCTGGTATTTCTATCAGGTCCATTCTATAAGTAGGAATCGAGATTGGTTAGGTACCTGGAATCACATCAATACCAAACTCTACTTCTCATTCTGGAGGTAAACCTGGAAGATCTTCAAGAAATACATCAGGAAATTCATTTACCACTGGAATAGTTTGAAGAGTTGGTGGCTCCGCATCTGTATCCTTCACTCTAACTAGATGATATATGTAACCCTTGGAAATCATCCTTTTTTCCTTAAAATAAAAAATAAATTTACCTCTTGGTGTATTAATATTAACCCTAAATTCAAGGACTGGCTCTCTTGGAAAATAGAAATGCACCCTCTTAGTTCGGCAATCTACTATGGCATAACAAGAAGCCAACCAGTCCATACCTATTATAACATCAAAATCTACCATTTCTAACTTAACAAGATCAACCATTGTATCAAGACCACAAATAGTTATCATACAATTTTGAATAACTTAACTAGTAATTCCAGTGTTTTTTGAAATTTCTAGCAACCAATGGAGTGACATATGATAATGTAGAAACTGAATCAATTAATTCATATACATTATGTGAATAGATGGACAATGTACTGTAACCACATCTGGAGAAGACTTTAAATTTTGTCGATCCTCTTGAGCATATGGATGATTCTTAACTCCATTAGAGCTAGATTCTCCTTTAACACCTCTACTATGACATATAGATTGTACACCCCTACGTAAAGAAGGCACCGATGATGAAGATGCCACAGCTGATCTAGTAGGTCGTACCATACCACCTATGTCCTTTTGTGGGTATTCTCTCATCATATGCCTCGATGTTACACACCAAAAGCAAGCATTTGTCCCAAATCAACATATACCCAAATGAAGCTTTCCATATTATTTGTATGGCTTCTGAGGAGGTCTTAATTGTCTTATACTCCCTTTCTCTTGATACCCCATTGCTCGTGAACTATGATTCTCACTTATTTCCCTATATTGATTGCCCTTGGACACTTGAAAACGCGATGGAGCACTAGTTGCAGAAATAAAAGATAATGGACTAGGCGGTCTATTAGAAAATTGAGGCCTAAAATCTCCTTTAGATTCCATAAACTGCCTCAGAGATCTGGCTCTCTTTGAATACACTTTTTCCAATTCTTGCATTTTTTTCTTTGCCTCTGACCCTCTATTTTTTTGAAAAATCTTGTATCCTTTCTATATCCATGTCTTTGTTCAAGGAAGCAATAGCACAATATCTAACCAGATAAGTATCCAATCAATCAATATATCGATGAACTCTATCATCCATAGTAGCTACTACATTAGGAGCATACCTAGCCAAAGAGTTAAGCTGGGGGTTGTACTCTCTTATGCTCATATTCCCTTGGTAAAGATTTAGGAATTGATCTGCACAGACCTCTTGAATCTCAAATAGAAGGTAATGATCCAGAAATTCCTCTTTGAACTCTTTATAAGTAGTTGAAGGTGCAGCGATACCCCTAGATCATTTCCAGTCTTCATACCAAAATATAGCCTCCCCATTAAATCTATATGCTGATAGCTTAACTGTCTCTTTACTCGATACATGCATGGTATCTAGATCCCTTTGAATTTAATCAATAAAGTCCTATAGGTCTTTATTAAGATCTGATCCGGTAAATGTGGAAGGATCCAAATTAAGAAAATCCTATGTTCGTAGGCTAGCTTCCCTTTATACAACACTAGAACTTATGCTTGGAATAGTTTGTCCTTGAGCTTGTCCAGTAACTATACGAGCTTGCAATTGTACCACATTTCTTAGATCATGCTTAGAAGCATTAGTAGGTGGTTTTGAGGAAGTTGGTCTTCCCATCCTTATATTTTTTGGATATGTAGAAGTAGAAAAGGTTTGTGATATAAACTTAGCATGAGCCTCACTTTGATTAGCTTGTCTAGGTGGTGACTTGCTGGTCCCTTCTTCGACAACCCTATCTATTCTCTTACTTGTATTCTTACTCCTTCTTGTAACCAATATCTTTAGTAGAATGAGAAAAAGTATATTCAATGGTTAAAAATAACTTCACCCGCGGCTTGGGCTCTATTGCACGATGAAAGATGTGAAGAAAAAAAGACAACCCCTAAATTTTATGTAGCCTCCTATTTATAGATGTGGTACACAACACACCTATATGCAAGACTCTACATAGACACAACTTTGTAGACTCCCTAGGATGAACCGCTATGATACCACTTTTGTCATACCTCAAATCCCATTTGGGGCGTACAGGCACCTGAGTAATAAGGTCGAGGAGCACAAGCCTATTACCTTGTACATCTCATGCATGTAAATATGATATCCAAAGGTTCTGCCAAGTATGATACAATGCATCAAGGAGAACAACCACGTGGATAACCATAAAATTATATATGCGAGACTTGGCCGGTTGGAGAAACAACATCTAAGGAACAAAACACTACTATTCTTAATTTTACACTGGTCTACAAAGCCTCTAAAAGTTATATAGACACTTAGTTAAGGTCGGGATGAACACCCTCCTTACACTTAACTACTGTACAGTTCCAAAATATATAAAACAAACTTGGAATGCCCCAAATTAAACTGGATCTCACCAATAGTCATTGGATATCCTTTCTCCTACTGGGAAGATGTATTACCAGAAGTACCTATACCTGTTGCATGAAATACAGGTCCCCCATGAGGGACGTTAGTACAAAAATATGTACTAAATATGAAAGTATGAAAGTAATTTCATAAGAAAAAAGATCTTAATTTAAATCGGGTCCACGTGTATAAATATAACGCCCCAAATCTGGTACCCGAAATGCTACACGGTGCTCATGACCCCAAAGGACCATAATCTAACCTATGACTGATATTTGTACCTGTATAATACATGATATTCTATATGATTATGGAAACATGAATTGAAAAGCCATAAGGTTCAAGACTATAACATAACTAATAAAGATATAACATCTGAATGGGGTATGAAATACCCAAAAAAAAACTGAAATAACATGATAGTATGAACATGATAGTCTGGAAAACCTCTAACTGACTAAACTATCTGAATGAGGAGTTAATGGGACATGTCCCCAACTAACTCCAACTAATAAATTACTTAATGAGATAATAAATAAATGATCATTTTCTCAAGAGATGAGGACTCACTGCTAACTCTGACTGCTGAGACCAAAATGCTACTGATGCTCTGGAGCTCATGCTTCTGAACCTATGGTATAAGATTCCATAGCACAAATATGTCAGTACTTTGAATGTACTCGTATGCATGGAAGGTAGGCTGAATGCATGGGGTTCATATGCATGAACAATACTGGCTAACTGACTAATATGAATATGAGAATACATACATTAATATATAGTAACTATATCTATGATCATGATAGCATGAATTTACTAATAACAACATGATTGATAACTGTATTCTGATGACTGATATAATTGATGACATGAGTGACTGTATCTGAAAGTCTTAAATCTGATGGAACTAGCTGAGTTCCATACTCTATCTGAGTTGAGTATATCTGACAGTCCTAAATTTAGTAGAACTATCTAAGTTCTATTACTGAGACTTAATGACTATGTCTGACAGTCCTAATTTTGTAATTGGAACTATGGGAAGTAGTTATCTAACCGATATACTCCTAATACGCCATTATGAATGAGTTGGGGTCCAATCTATAACCCCAATTAGAAGGGTGTCAATATCGCACCACTGGTAAGGACAAGCTGTGAGTGACCCTCATTTGATAGTATCCGCAAAAAAGAATGGTGGGGCCCTTATTTGATAGTTCTTATCCACCTCATCAACCCTTATCTGATAGTGTTAATGTCTCAACCTATGTTGGCTACATAGTTCTAAAATACAAGGATGACTCTTAAGAATCACACCCTCATCTGACAGTGTGTGTTCCCATCCTTGGGTTTACCGAGTGCTAATTTCTACTCCCATCTAAATAGACACTGAACATGGATTACTGAACTGAATTGGACTGAATTACTGAGTTCCGTTGACTGACAAAATAGTACTGAGATTACTGTATTACTGAGTTTTCCTGAGTCATATGACTGACTGAGTTCTAAGGATCATGGCTTGACTGAGGATATTGTGAAAACATGACACTAAATCTAGGCACACAACTATATTTTTTTAGGTACAAGTACCCCTAGGACTCGATGGAAGGAAACTGAAAAGGCATGATATTTTTGTATACATGACTAACATCAACAATATATAATCCATTGACTAAGACATTTCATCCAACACTTGACATACATAACTTATACATGAATGGGGATTTCATAATATCATACAAGTATGGTATTTTTCCTTCACATAGTCATTTAATCAAACATGTGGGGAGCATGCTTTGGTCATACAATCATCAACACATGTAATAATCAAGGATACATCAATCAACTTGTAAATTGAAGGGGGTTTATAATAATTATTATGCAAACCATAACATACAAGGGTCAATCATTGGAATATGTAATTTAAAATATGAATCAAAACCACAGAACATCATGAAAATTTAGAAGCTAATACTTGACATTCTTGAGATAAAATTAGTTAGGAAAATTTGGGTTATTACAATATCCCCCTTGGAAACATTCATCCTTAAATGAGACTAACTGAGAGGGGAGAAATGATAAAACGAAGTACATACTAAACACGAACATTGAAACATGACTACATAACTAACATTTCTGAGATTCTTACAGAGCATGCATATCTGATGCATGATTTTATGACTGAGCTGATACATGAATGCATGACTGAGAGTACTGATAAGATGATCTTACATATCTGAGGCGTGAATACATAAAAAAATTGATTGCATGTCTGAGATTTTTAATAACTAAGTCTTCTCACAAGGAGAATGCATGTCTGATGCATGAATACATGACTAATCTAATGCATGAACATATAATTAAATATGCAATGGTACTTAGTACCCAATTTAAAAAGGAAATCCTGAGCGTGAGGCTGATATCAAGTTGTAACTGAAATCTAGACATGAAAACTAAAAAGCTTAAGGAGAACTTATACCTTGATCTAGATCTAAGTTAGTGGAGAAGAGGTGAGGCTACTTGGTATTCATGTCTGCTTCTGCTTCCCAAGTTTCTCCCTCAATAGACTGATTCCACCAAATAACTTTGATTAGAGTGACTTCTTTGTTCCATAGTTTACGAGTCTGATAGTCTAGAATTTTGACTGGAATCTCTTCATAAGCGAGGCTGTTCTGAATATCTATGCTCTGAATAGGGAATACAAACGCTGGGTCACCTATGAACTTCTTGAGCAAAGAGACATGGAATACTGGAAAAACTGAGGCTAGATCAGAAGGCAATTCAAGCTCATAAGCTACCTTGCCAAAGCGACTAAGAATTTTGAAGGGACCGACATATTAGGGATTGAGCTTTTCCTTCTTGCCAAACCTCTTTACTCCCCTCATGGGAGAGGTATTTAGATAGATATAGTCACCAATCTCGAACTAGAGATCCTTTCTATACACATCTGTATAAGACTTCTGTAGGCTCTGAGCGGCCTAGAGTCTTTCTTTGATCAACTGGACATTCTCTAAGGCATCGACTAATAAGTCAGTCCCTATAACTAAGGCCTCACTAACTTTGAACAAAACAATTAGATATCTTTACCTCCTACTATAGAGAGCTTCGAATAGAGCCATCCGAATACTGGAATGATAGCTATTGTTGTATGCAAACTCAATCAAAGGCAAGTGGTCATCCAAACTACCCTTTAAATCAATTGCACACGCCCTTAGCTTATCTTCTAGGGTCTCAATAGTCCTTTATTCTTGACCATCTATCTCAGGATGAAAGGCTGTACTGAGATGAATTTGGGTACCAAGACCCTTTTGGAATGCTTTCCAAAAATGAGAGGTGAACTGGGTATCTCTGTCTGAGATAATAGATAACGGAACACCATGCTATTTGAAAAACTCTCTAATATAGAGTTTGGCATAATCCTCGGCTGAATAAGAGGTACAACTGGTAGGAAATAAGCTAACTTGGTCATCCTGTCTACAACAACCCATACTAAATCATGCTGATGATGAGTTTGAGGCAAACCCATCACGAAGTCCATTTTCACTTCTTCCCACTTAAAAGTAGGAATAATGAACTATTGTATAGGTCCACTAGGCTTATAATGCTCTATCTTAACCTTCTGACATATAGAGCACTTAGCCACAAACTCTACAATATCCCTCTTCATCCCACTCTACCAATAAATCTCCCGCAAGTTGCGGTACATCTTTTTCGACCCTGGATGAATAGATTAATGCACACCATGAGCTTCTACAATAATTCACTGCCTTAAGTCATCTACACCTAGAACACACAGGTGACCCTAACAACACAATACACTATCTCCCCCTTGGGAGAAAACCTTTACTTTCTGATCCTTGACTGACTCTTTCAACTTGACTAGGCTGGGATCTCTATCTTGTTTTTCTTTCACCTTGGAAACTAGAGATGATTCTGAACTACTCTGAACGCAAACATCACCCTCCTCTGTATCATCTAAGCGAACACCTAATCTAGCAAGCTGATGGACTTCCTGAGCTAACTTCTGCTTATTGCCCTCAACATGAGTAATAATACCCATAGACAGTCTACTGAGAGCGTCGTCCACTACATTGTGCTTTCACAAATGTTAAAGGACACTCATGTCATAATATTTTAAGATCTCTAACCACCTTTTCTGGTGAAGATTGAGATCTTTTTGAGAAAAGACATACTGAAGTCTCTTATGATCTGTGAACACATCTACATGAACTTCGTATAGATAATGCATCCAAATCTTTAAGGCAAATACTACGGCTACTAACTCAAGATCATAAGTAGGATATTTCTTCTCATGGGGTTTAAGCTATCTGGAGGCGTAGGCTATGACCTTACCATGCTACATGAGGACACAACCCAAACCTACTCTGGATATATCACAATACACTATGAAACCATCTGAACCATCTGAACCATCTGGAAGAGCTAGGATTGGAGCTGTGGTGAGTCGAGTCTTCAACTCCTGAAAGCTCTTCTCGCAAGGATCAGACCACCGAAACTTGACTTTCTTCTGAGTCAATCTGTACATACACTACCAGAAATTGGGCCTATGGCAACGGATGTTTTGGCGATGGTTATAATAGCATTGCAACAGATGGTCTATTTCAACGGTTCCAACTGTCCCAAAAAAATGGTTCTAGTAGCTCTACAACCATTGCTATTAATGGATAACCATTGTAATAGGGTAGCCTGTAGCAACAGTTACTTGAACTGTTGCCATAAGTCACCTATGCCAACACTTAAATGAAAAAATCAGCTATTGCATCAATTTTCAGGTTTTCCCTCTCTATTTTTTCATAAAATCTGTCAAAAATTTTAAAAATAAAATTTTCACAATTTACTCTCTCCCTCCCATTGCCGAGAAAACAATCCCATCTGACATCCTCCTTGTCTCTTTTCTCTCCCTTCTATTTTTCTCTAAGTGAAATGAAATAGCTACCAGCCAGCCAATACTGGCCACACGGCTGGTGAACCACTGGAACAACCCTCAACCACCAGCTGCCTAAACCACTGGAGAATCGTCGACCAACGTTGTTGCAACACCAGCAACAACCAATAACCGCCGTGCCAAAGGATAAAACACAAACTTTACCTACAAGGTTGTTGAATGCCTTGCTGTTGAGGTACTAAAAATACAAACTAAAAACCCAACTTGATTTTTTTCTCAGATCTATAATTTTTAAATTTTAATCAGTTGAGGAAGATGTAAAGGTTTAGTTTGTTAGATTTTGTTTGAAAAATTGTAGCTTTTTGGTGTAAGTTATTCGGAAGAAGCTTTTTATGAGGTGCAATATAAAAGTGTTTTGTCCACTTTAGATAATTGTTTTCTTTTCATATTTTTTGGGGAGTCTAGAGTGTTTTTTTAACATAAATTTAGGTATTATGAGACATTGTAAATATTGTCTATTTGATTCCTGGCAATATAAATGTTCATGGTACTTGATTTAATCACCAAAGTTGGTGTCTTTACTGTTTTGAGATGATTAAGTCAAGAGCGTTGAAATTTCATTCTGCGAAGAACTTAGGTTTTAATGATAAAAAGATTATAATGGATTTGTCTATAAAGTGATTCAATTGTAACATTTCACTTCTTGTGTGCTTTTTGGTGAAATTGGAATGGTTGAGTGTCTATAGTTTTTATTCGTGGGGTTGTGTTATGTGTATGATTTGGTTAGACAGTTCTTATTTTATCTTATGGTTGTAGTATTATCTCATGGCTAGCGGTGTTAGTTTATTTTGTATTTAGCTTTTGTGTTTGTGATACTGTTATTCGTTCAAAGCTGGGGGTCTATCGTAAACAACCTCTCTATTTCATCTGAGGTAGTGGTAGGGATCAGCGTACACTCTACCCTCCCCAAACCCTACTATGTAGGAATAAATTGGGTATGTTGTTATTGTTGTTCTCCCATTGCCGACAAACACCTACAACTAACACTCCATTACTGACAAACACCAACTACGAGCTTGTGAATAATTAACTCTTAGTTTATTCCTCAAATAGTAGAGTGGTTGCTAATTTTTCCCTAGAATCAATAAGAATTGTACGGAATTTACAGATGCATAATATGAGCTTGTGAGGGATCCGATGCTCAGCTTTGCCAATTTTACGCATCTTTGTCAATCGTAAAAGGTTTTCTTCTCAACTATTGGGTCTTTTTCCTTGGGTTATTGCAGATCTCAAATTTGAGGTATGCTTTTTATTCCAAATAGACAACCCTATAAACTCTGGAGCTCCAATTTACTCAATTTTTAAGTTGTGTTGGGTTCTCCAACTTATTTAATCCTTTCTAGTGAAATACAAATTGTGAAAGAACATTTATGAAACAAAGATATTGAGATTAGCCTTTGGGATGGGCAATCCTCTTACTAAATGTTACAATACCTTTTAACTTTCTTTTCCATGCTTTGGTAAATATAACATATCAACTTTCCAATATCAGTAAGGTATAGATGATCTTTATTTATGTTATTTTACACATATACCAAAAATATCTTTCTTTTCTTCTTGTTTTGCTCTAGTAGAGTAGAACCCATCTTAAATAAATAGGTTTTCATATGGATATAGCTTATCTCAAACTATTTGTGTAACCCGTATTTACAAATTTATGTCACAAATACCAATGGTAAACTAGGAATTGGAGAAAATTGAGGGGAAGTCTAAGTAATGTCACTTGGTGAGTGTAAAGGTAATGTCTACTGGCTGGTTCATCTTGGGATCTTGCAATAAGTAAAGTTTTTAATTCTGTGTTTGTAAGAAAGCAGATCAATTATGGATATCAACTCGGGATAAAGGGCTTTAATTGGAGGTCTCATTGAATCTCATGGAAGAAAGGTGATAACGCTCAAATTACACTCTTGAATGGGTGTAAGCGATCGTTGTCAATATAAAACCTAACTAGGTTGGGGCCGAATCCCACAGGGAATATGGTGTGAACTTATGCTATTTGAGATTTAATCCACTGATAGTTTAATGTTTCCTAAAATGGGGGTCTAGGTTTAACAAGTTGTCGTTTGTCACTTTACTTTCGGCGTTTGTAAATCAAGAGTTTATGAAATAACCAGAATTATGTTCACTAGGGCTTCCAGTACATGACAGATGCTAAAAGAGATTCAAGATTCTCACGGTAGGTAGGATAACAAGCTATCTTTATCGATGTTATGCTTAAATATCTTTCGACCTACTTAAGCATTTAATTCCCTAATCCTATCGGACTTAGGGAATTTCTATTTACTGCAGAGATTTTACCTCAGGTTAACCAACCTTGTTACAACGCTGATTATTAAATGAAGTATTTTCGAGTCCCTGCTGATAATTCACTTCCTACTATATTTGATTTCTTTCTCAAGAAAATCAAAGAAGGTGTGTCTATTGTTTGCAACCAATAGACGTTAGTTAAAACTTCAGAAATATCAAGAAATCCTACCACCTTTTGAATCTTGAATACTTAGCACCACATCAAGACCTAACCCTAGATCCTATAACTCAGATTAATGGAGTTTATTCACTCATGATGTAACGAACAAAACACATAATTAAATTCATGATTTGAAAGATAAACTTACATAGATGAATAATAACTAGTGAATCGCAGAGTAGATCACAAAGGAAAAATCCCAAAATACTGATTATAATCTCTCAAAAATAGTTGTGTTGTTCAAGCCAAGAAGTAAAGAGAGAAAATATCAAAATATGCTATTCAAAACTTAAGGTGTCGAACTCATGTGGAATAATTATGATAATAACAACAATAATAATTTCTACAAAACCCTAAAACAAATCTTTAAATAGTTTACCCTAAATAAGAAAACAAAATCAAGGTTACAACTTTTTCTTGGAATAGGCGATGACTATTGGTGATGCCTTATCAGGATCCTGATGAATTATCAAGAATGTCGTCAGGTCATCTTCAAATCTGCACTTACCCTATCTTATGTTGACGGAAACTTCTGACGGCTTATCAGGACTGTGACGACTTATCAGAAATATCGTCACACTTTTGGTCTAATTCTCATGTCCTGCCTAAGTCTAACGACATTCCTGATGACTTATCACCATTATGACTGCCTATCACAAAATGCCGTCGATTCTACCAGATGGAACTCATTCCCTGTTTAAGGCTGACGACAAACTTGATAACTTATCAGACCCTTGACGGCTTATCACAAAATGTCATCATAATTTTCACTTTAGGCCAATTCTCTGTCTACTGATGACGACCAACCTGAAAGCTTATCACTGGGCTGACGACTTATGACAAATGTTGTCAGCCACACTTGTGTTTAGATTTCTTCAAATTTCAACTTATTTGCTTCATTTCATGTTGGTTCTCTATCATATCAGCTTAAACTGCAAAATCAAACATAAACTAATCAAAAATAACTAAAGGTGTCCAATACCTTGCAGTTATTTAGAGTTAAAAGCCTCAAATGTGTTAGAATATGATCACATATCAACACCCTCAACTTAAAACAATTGTTTGTCCTCAAGAAACCAAAACATAACTAAGAGAATACAAAGTACAATTTGGAAGCTAACTACTCATATTAGTTTAGAATAATTTCACCATCTCCAAGGTCAGTCAATTTTAAACTCACTGTTGATGTTTTGAAGAACAACCATGCAACTCACAAGCATCAAGATACATAATAAATTCAGCAATAACAATCATGCCATACCAAGATCACACTATTTGAACAAGTCACTAACTTAGAAACATACCCAATGTGCCCTTACAATAAAGAAATCCCTTATTCACTCATATTAGAATTAACATACATAAACATAGGGATAATCATAAGTCTCACTCTCAGAATGAAGTTCCAAACACTGCATGTCAAATTCCATAGGCTTGCCCTTATAGTCATTACCCAAATCTTCAGGTAGGTCAGTTCGGATCACTTTAGGCCTTTTCTTAGGCTTGTAATGTAGGATAGGGGCTGGTATGATATTCATGGATATTTTAGAGTGACTATGCCTCCTTGACACTATACTAAACTCTTAGGGTTTCACTTCTCAACCTTCTTTTCTTCCTCTTCTTTTATTGATCACACGTGCTCAAGATGGATATGGACTTTTCAATCATCATATTATGTTTTTATCATCTTTAACACAACTTTCTCTTTTCTTATTCCTTTTTCACCGCACCCAACTTTTTATTCCTTTCTTTTATTCTACCTCTTTTCATGCTCATTTTGCATCATACACCCTGATGATAGCCACCCTCAACATAGGCTATTTACCTAAGTCAAGGTGCACAGTGTCCAAGGATGACCAGGGCCAAAATAGGTTCATTATGAGTTAAACAGGAAGGTGAGAGGTTTCACCGAAAGAAATAGGCATATAGGCTCAAATCAGGGATCAATGGATATTATTCACATTAGGAAGGTCATTTAGGCTGAAAGTGAGTTACAATAAAAAATGGCCTATAATCCTTTCCTAACCTCTACTCTATAACCTAGGCAGGACTAATAGGGCATGTTCTTGATTCGGCACATAGTAGGAGCTGAGTAAGACCTCGCACACACATGGAGCACAAGTACATTGTATATCACTACTTATCCGATTTATACAATTTGTTCAATAAAAATTGTCAAGTTGCCAGACTAATGCCACAAAAAGATGCACCGCAATCATAGATTAATGCAATTCACAAAGTTAAACTCAAATCAATGGAGAGGTGCTCAAAATTCACAAAACAAGCTAACTGCCTCAAGTACCTATATTACTCCTAACTATCTACCAAAAATTGTTACAACAATATTCTATCCTGTATTCTCAACTTAAAATATAAAATAAAGCTAAACTAAGGGTTAAAGTATACCTAGAATGGATCAATCTTGGGGTTGTGAGTTTCTGACCCTGCTGTTGCATCATCTGCTACCGTTTCTCCATTGAGAGCTTCTAGACTTACAGTGATAAGGGGTCTTCTAGATGAGGCACCTGCAACTCTGGATTTTAAAGCCTGATCCTATCTCTCATTGTCCGCTAGGGACTCCATTCTTGCTTTTTTCAACTCCTTTTTTTTGGCCTTCTTTTTGGCCTTCTTTTTTCGCTCTTCTTTCTTCCTCGTTGTCAGGGTCTTCTCTTTTATTTTTTCCCTTCTGCTCCCCCTTCTTTTTTTTCTTTGGTGAATCTCCAGTGAGGTCAAGCATTCAAATTTCTTCCTCAGATTCATGCATAGCCGGATTTGTCGTCAACATAAATTGGTGCTGCTGCAATACCCTAACATCTACCTTTACCTTGTTCAAGGCCTTTCTGAATTTAGAAAGATTAGCTCTTGACATTTCTTTTGCCTGTGCATCAAATCAATTCTCTAAATTTGAAACCCATCAAGGCAAAGTCACAAAAGTCTCAAGGGCAGCCTTGATTCTCTTTTCTACTGCAGCGACAAATTGTTTGGATAAAGCATATAGATGTTCTTGTTTGGCCACTTTTCTGATATCGATTGGATGAAATAAAAATCCTACTGATGTTGTAGTAGGTGAGGGATTGGGTTCATTCTCAGGAACTGAACCTACTTGTGTTAAAAAAGTTGGCTGCGCAGTCTCAGAATCTTGCACTTCCACATTAGGTGTTGATTAAGCATATGTAATTAGAGGGTCTTCTACTACCTCTATTCATCTATCAAATCTCAGTCCTGGATGATTTTCATCATACCTTATGGGATTGTGGGTCATTCGGGCAAGAATGTCATCATCAATCCTTGTCGGTTCTTGACATTCTAATCTTTATCTTATCAGCAATGATTTCCCTAAAATTAATGGGGAGCTGCTGCATCATGCTTGCTACTAGGATAGCTCGTTCTTCACCTAGAATGTTGTCTCCATCAGTGGGCATCATCCAGATACACACTATACCCTACCAAAACATTGCATCTTGAGTCAAAGCGGACTTATAGATTCTCTCGTTTGGGTTTGTCACCCATGATGGTTCCCCTTCGGCTATGATATTGGCCAACCACGGATGTTGATTTGCCCGATTCTTAATCCAAGCATAGACAAATGGTGAAGTGGACTGAGGAGTGAAGTTGGGGCCATGCAAGAACCTGTTGATGGTTCTGATTGAGATATCAACCCTTACGCCCCTTACCTGAACTCTCTCCAACAGGGGATGGTCTGCAACTCTTTCTCCTGACCTATACATGTTTTCAAACTGAGCCTGGTAGTTCGCGTAAAACTCTCAGACCAGTGTAAGGCAAAATGAGCTTCCCCCTTTTGTAGTCCATCCCAAGCCGTACTATTGGAACTTTTGTTCCACTTCAGGATACCTACGAAGACCTTTGGTGATAATCCTCTTTTCTTTCTAAATCAGCCTTTTAGTTCTTTTTCTATCAGTTCTGCGGAGTCCAGCAGTGAAGATGACCTCTACCTTGGGAATTTTCCATCTAGCATTGTCTCAAACTTCGGGGTTCATACATTTTATAAGTGTTCCCCAAATTACAGACTCCTACTCATCTTGTTGTTCAGTGAAAGGGGATTCAAATGTTGTTCCCTTAGACTTAAGATCCTCATACCTTTTATGTTCTTCCTCTTTAGATTCAGCATGTTCAGCCTCATGCTGCTCATGTTCAGAATGTTCAAATGCCTCCTACTTAGAAGCAGTTATTATTTCAGTGTCCTCACTATCCTCCACCTTAACTAGTGGGGTAGTGGAGGCTGGTTAGGTCTTTGCTTCTTCTTTTGCTTCCTGAGCATAGGTTTTCCCTCTTCATAATCAGACTTCTCATCGATGAGCTTCCGACGTACACTTTTCTGTTGTTCCTTCTTTGTAAGCATGGGGCTCTTTCCTTTGGGTTCCATTATATGGTTCCTGTAGCCATAGAAAAACCATTAGTCAATCCTCAAGAGCCTAAACAAAAACACATTAATCATTTAAGCTTCACATCCTTTGAAAAGGCTCATTCATGCTTCAGGTTCTAGGTGTGACGACATTTCTTGATAAGCTATCACAACTGTGATAGCTTATCATAATTGTCGTTAGCCTTAGACAGAACCTAAAAAATTGTATCAACTTCTGACGACATTTCTAATATGCCGTCACAAGTGTGATAGCCTATCACAAATATCGTCAGCTCTAAACAGAACTCACTTCATTCTTAGTATCCTTTGACGATATTTGTGATAAGCCGTCACAGTTGTGATAGATTATCATGAATGTCATCAGCTCTTATTAGAACCCCACTTTTTATTTTAACTCAATTTTTGCTCCCATTATTTCTCAATTCTCTTGGGAACTTGGGTTGTCATCAATCTATCCCTTACCACTTGAAAAGAAAAGTCAAATTTAAAGCATACCTGATGGGAGACTTTAATGTGATTACACGCACAAGAGGAAGTAGGAAGAAATTCTTGATTTTACTTGCAAGCCCACACACAAGGAAACTTGCTTTTTTGTTTTACTTGGAATTTTTTTTTAATAAAGAAATAAAATACTCTAAATATTTAAAGAAAATAACTTAAAAGGAAGTAAAAACAAGCGGGAAGGTGGAAAGTTTCGACTGGGCCCGAGTCGGATCTTTATAATTGGCCCAAATTTTGTTGTTAAGTTACTTTCTGATGACATCTTATGACGACTTATCATAGGTGTGACAACCGATCAGGAATGTCGTCATCCTTAACAGAACTTCAATTCAAACTTGGTCTCTCTGACGACAATTCTGATAGCTTATCATAATTTTGACGGCTTATCATAAATGCCATCAGGACCTTTTCTGCTGATTTCTTCAGTTTTCCACCTTCTGTGAAGTAAATCTTAATTACAAAAATAAATACTTTACTGGAATATAGAATTTTGGGTTGCCTCCCAATAGCGCCTGATTTACTATCGTGGCATGACTTGGTTATCTTGACTAGTCAGACTTCACCAAGACAACCTATTGATACCTCTTTATCATCTTCATAGAATTCTTCAACGATTGAGAAAAAACCTATCTCTTTTTGCTGAGTCATGGATGAGTGTATCTCGAAGAGTGCTTCTACATCATTTAGCCTGAACTTCAGCTCATTCAGCTCCACGTCTACGATCACTCTCCTAGTTGCAAGGAATGGTCTACCCAAGATGATGGGCACTTCAAATTTCACCTCGTAATCTAGGACTAAAAAATCAACAGACAGAATAAAATCGGCTACCTTTACTAAAACATCATGTAATATGCCCACAGGATGCTTCACAAACCTATCTGCCATCACCAACCGCATATTTGTTGGGGTAGGATTCCCCAAACCCAGTTTATTGTACACAACAAGTGGCGTTAGGTTTATACTGGCTCCCAGATCGCATATGCTTTGGCGAATTTCAGGGAACCTATAGTACACGAAATGGTAAACGCTCTTAGGTCTGCCTTTTTCTGCACTAAAGACCTTGTAGAGATAGCGCCACAATGGAGATGATTATCCTCCGAATCATGTCTAACCTTCCGTTTCCTGGTCACAAGGTCCTTCATGAACTTTGCGTATCCTGGCATTTGCTTAAGTGCCTCAACCAAAGGTACATTTATTGCTAATTGCTTGAGCATTGCCAAGAATTTGCTGAATTTTGCATCCTCAGCCTTCTTCTTCAATCATTGAGGAAAGGGAGGTGGTGTTCTTGGGATATTTTTCACCACCACTTCCTTCTTTTTTTCCTTCTCTGAAGCATTAACAGAACTATATAGCTTCTCAGACTTCACTGGATTGCTTTCTTCGAATTCATCAACAACTACCTCACCATCTACAGATTTTCCCACAGAAGGGCCACATAATATCTTACCACTCCTAGTGTTAATCTCCATACATAAGCCATCATTCCGCAGATTCTGAACTGTATTCCTTGGTAACATTTCACTCTTTCTCTGGTTGAATGTAGTGAAAAGTTGGCTCATCTACTGCTTCAACTATTTGATGGCAGTGGAGTGTGAGTGCACCAACTGAGTCATGGATGTCAGATCGGGCTTCATGGTAGTTACACCAGAGTTGGTGGCCTCAACTCCCTTCTAAAATTTATCCATCATGACCTCCATGGACATCCTTCTAGAGCTAGCTGCAGCAGCTCCCCGATTTCCAGGAGGAATATATAAATCACTCCTATCATTATTGCTTTTCTAGTTTCCTTACTCCCAGTCTTTGTAACCAGGCTTGTCATAAATGTTCCGACCTTGATTCCCTTGGCTATTGCCTCGGAAACCCCCTTGATTATTAACATAATTTGCCTCTTCTTCAGGATCCACATCCACTCGTTCTTGAGACGTTACAACTTTTACATTCTCAGCTTTCCCTGATAATAAGTGCTTGGTGAGCAAGTCCATCTGAATCTTTAGATGGGCCATGTCTTGATCTCTCTCCTCATCTCTCCTTCATTGTTCAGCAGACATACACACAGAAAAAATAGGGCTTGCTACCATAGACTCCCTGGTATGCCAAGCCCAACTCTATTTGGTCATCCTATTTAGCATATCTGAGGCATCTTGAAACGACAGATCAACAAATGAACCACCAGCAGCATTATCTATAATCATCTTTGTTACAAAGTTGAGGGCCCTGTATAAATTCTTCATCAAGTGTAGGTCCATCATATTGTGGTTCGAATACTGTATTAGCTTCTTCTTGAATCTCTCCCAAGTCTCATGGAAAGCTTCAGTAGGAAGCAGTCTAAAATTGCTGATTTCGTCCCTCAATTGTACCCTCCCGGAGGGTGGAAAAAACCATTCTAGGAACGCTTCTTTCAATTGCCTCTAGTGAGTGATGGAATTAGGCGTAAACTCATTTATACACAATATTGACTCCCCATGCAAAGACAACGGGAACAACCTCAATTGAATAGCGTTCTGGCCCACTCCTGGGTTATCAAAAGATTTGCAAATGGTGATAAAATTCACCAGATACAGGGTTTGATCATCCCCAGGAAGGCCACCAAACAACCTCTTCAGATTGAGGAATTGGATCATAGTACTCGTAATGTTAAACTTGGCTCCAGGTGCCAATGGTGGAGGAAATCTTGCACCCGTTGCACCTTCCCCGTCCATGTCATCATCATCATCATTCAGATCATACTGGACCGGCTGGTAGTCTTATCTTCTTTGGAACGGACGGTTCTGGTTAACATTATGTGGCACTTGTGCAACTATTTGCTCTGCACACCTTGGGTTACTAGGGTTTAATAACTCCTCATCCCCTAAATCTTCATCCTCAGGGTTTGGATGTCGTGCATATTGCCCGATATTTTGCACATTTACCTGAGCTCTAGCTAAGGCTGCCAGTCTATCAACCTCTTGCTGTTCAGCCATTCTTCTTATTCGTTGTGGTTCAAGATTTAGTGGTAATAATGTTTCTCCAAAACTTCTGGTGCTTGGCAGACACTATAAAATCCTGCAAATAAACAAAAACAACAAATAAACGTAAATCTAGGAAACTTAACTAATAGTAAATTAGCGCATATAAACTTTAACTTACAACTGTATTAACCGGCAATGGAGCCATTTTTTATAACACTCAAATTATACTCTTAAATAGGTCTAAGTGATCATTGTCAATATAAAACCCAACTAGGTTGGGGTCGAATCCCACATGGAATATGGTGTGAACTCAAGTTATTTGCAATTTAATCCACTGATAGTTTAATGTTTCCTAAAATGGGGGGGTTTAGGTTTAACAAGTTGTTGTTTGTCACTTTACTTTCGGCATTTGTAAATCAAGAGCTTACAAAATAACCAGAATTATGTTCACTAGGTCATCCGATACATGACAGATGCTAAAAGCGATTAAAGATTCTCACGGTGGGCAGGATAACAATCTATCTTTATCGATGTTATGCTTAAATTTTTCTCGACCTAATAAGCATTTAATTCCCAAATCCTCTCGGACTTAGGGAATTTATATTTACTGCCCAAATTTTACCTCAGGTTAACCAATCTTGTTACAACGCTGATTATTAAATGAAGTATTTTTGAGTCCCTGTTGATAATTCACTTCCTACTATATTTGATTTTTTCTCAAGAAAATCAAAGCAGGTGTGTCTACTGTTTGGAACCAACAGACATTAGTTAAAACTTCAGAATTATCAAGAAATCCTACCACCTTTTGAATCTTGAATACTTAGCACCTCATCAAGACCTACCCCTAGATCCCATAACTCAGGTTAATGGAGTTTAGCCACTCATGATGTAACAAACGAAACACATAATTGAATTCATTATTTGAAAGATAAACTTACAGATATGAATAATAACTAGTGAATCGTAGATTAGATCATAAAGGAAAAATCCCAAAATACTGATAATAATCTCTCAAAAATAGTTGTATTTTTCAAGTTAAGAAGTAAAGAGAGAAAATATCAAAATATGTTGTTCAAAACTCAAGGTGTCGACCTCGTGTGGAATAATTATGATAATAACAACCATAATAATTACTAGAAAACTCTAAAACAAAGCTTTAAGTAGTTTACCCTAAATAAGGAAACCAAATCAAGGTTACAACTTTTTCTCGAAATAGACGATGACTATTGGTGATGCCTTATTAGGATCCTGACGACTTATCAAGAATGTCGCCAGATCTTCTTTAAATCTGCACTAGCCCTATCTTAGGTTGATGGGAACTTCTGATGGCTTATCAGGACTGTGACAACTAATCAGAAATGTCGTCACACTTTTTCTCCAATTCTCATCTCCTCCCTAAGTCTGACGGCATTCCTGATGACTTATCACCATTATGATGTCCTATCATAAAATGCCATCGTTCTACCAGCTGGAACTCATTCCCTGTTTAAGGCTGATGACAAACTTGATAACTTATCAGACCCTTGACGGCTTATCACAAAATGTCATCACAACATCCACTTTAGGACACTTCTCTGTCTACTGATGATGACCAACCTGATAGCTTATCAGAGGGCTGATGACTTATTACAAACGTCGTCAGCCACACTTGTCTTCAGATTTCTTTAAATTTCAACTTCTTTGCTTTATTTCATGTTGGTTCTCTATTATATCAGCTTAAACTGCAAAATCAAACATAAAATAATAAAATATAACTAAAGTTGCTCAAGGCCTTGCAATTATTTAGAGTTAAACTCAAATGTGTTAGCTAGCATATGCTCACATATCAAAAGGAAGGGACAGATAATGAAAAATAACCTGACTGATTTACGATCTTACAGTAAAGTGTTGATGGTTTACTTCCCAGCGTCTGTATAGTTGAAAGATTAGTAAACTGATATTTTTTTCCATTTAGTTCAATTTTGGAAGCATTTAAAAACATTTACATCTCCCCTTTTCACTTAATCCAAACTTGACAGTACACGGAGCCATATGTCTCTACTTCAACCCTGATGCACCATGAAAACATATCTTGATGGTACATTTGATGTCATATACAGTCGGGATACTGTCTTTCACATCTAGGTAATTCATCTCCTGTGTGGAGCTTCAAAATCTTTATCAACCAATTTATCTTATTTATTTCTACTTTTTTATTTCTATTGGTTCCTTCTTCAATTGATATACCACGTACTTAATTATTATTTCTATGGTTAAAGTTGTCCTTTTTATGTGTACTCTTCCGCAACCAACTGACACTGTGAAGGATGGTGAAGCTGAATGTTTTTTTTTGGTTGTACTCTCCGTGCATTATTTTCCTTCTAGAATAGCGGATGCTATTCAAGCTCTAAAATGTGATCTTAGGTAAGATCATTTTTCATATTCTCATGGGTTTGGTGTTGCCTTCATATAGTTTTGTTTACTTTTTCCATTTAGGTATCGTATCTCTGGCTCAGCTTTGCTCACAGCTATAGATCAAAGCTCTGTAGCTCCACCACTTGATATGGATTCTTCACATCAAGATAATAAAGACCAAGATGGAAGATCACAAGAATATGTGAATAGAGAAAATTTTGTAGAGAGTTCAGATTATTTCTCATATCCAAGTAGACGATAACACATTTTCTTGAGTTGATAAGAGAATTGCAAGAGGCCATCCTACTGTTGATATACCAGAAGTTTTCAGGTGTTGTACGCATGTCCTACAATGTGTTCATAAGCAGTCCCTTCAACTAGTATGCTGATTCCTCTGACTCAAGATTCTATAAGTTCTGTCAAAACTATATTTTTTCTCCATAAATCTTAATCTTAGCATATCACAGATACAGTTTATATAAATATTTGGAATGATTCTTGTTATGTGGATTCAAGTGGTCCAGGTGAAGCGATTCATTAGTTATGCATGGATAATGTTGCTAGAGGGATATCGTTGGATGATTATTCCTTAGTGAGGTAACAAATTTTATTGATTATGGATTGTGGATTAACTTGTTGTCCATCATTGGTTTAGTTCCTTTATCTTTTGGACATTCAGATGGTAAAATAAAATCTATTTAATTTGGTTATTCAGATGGCTCAGGGAAATTTAGTGTTGATTCAAAGTCTCTTTTGTCATGCATTTCTGTTTTAACTTTAGCTGCCACCTTAAAGTAAAAATAATGGCATAACTGTTAAGAAGGAAAGCTATTTCAATGATATGTAAACTATTAGACCCCCCACATAAAACTGAACTATTTTGTCCTTTAGAAAATTTGTTGTATATAGTGGGGTGAGGGTGTTAGTGTATAAGTATAAGACATTCCAATAGAAATTTCTTATTCTTAGCTTAATCTTTTTGTTTGGTTAAGTTAGTGACTAGCAGTTGTAATTAATTAAGATGTTGGAGCAACATGAAGAAGTTGAGTTGGGTAAAATGGAGTTGGAAATAAGCAGTAGTAAGGCTAATCCTATGATATGTTCACCTGATTCAACTTGTTGGAAAATTAAGTAGGCATAGGAACCTTATATGCTCTTTTTTGATTGTTTTTTACTTCCTACTTCTCCTATGGAGGACTTTACTCTTTGGAGTCACTCTTGTAGTCCTACTACTACTACTCTTCATCATCATGATCATGAAGAATCTGGTTAGTATCTTTCTTTTATCCCTTTAAATTTGATCCATATATAGTCTATCATTTTGGACCCTGCGCATAGCGAAAGCTTTAGTATAGTCTGTCATTTTTGAACTTGGCTATTTGTTGAAAACTTCTGGACAAGTGGAGTTACTGGTCCCTATGGTCCATGCTCTGAACATAATTATGATTTATGCAATACAATAAGAAGGATGATGGTTCGCTTGATCTTTTAAAGAAAACAAATATAGATACTGGACTTGGTTTAGAGTGTGTGGCCAGAATTTAGCAGAAGGTAATCATGAGATACCAACATTTCTGAATGACTATAGGAACAAATTAGGTATCAGATCTCTCTTTTCTTTTGATACTGGGTTTTGTGGCAAAGAAAACCTCCCATAATTTTGGATTTATGTTAATTTTGCCTCATATACTATTTTCAATGTATAAGAATCTAGTCAACCTACCTACCCCCCGAAATGAATCCAAAAAATATGGATTAACGTAGAGGTTCTCTTTATATTCACAGGTTCCCAACAATTACAAAACTGACTTTATGTTTCCCATCATTAGAGAAGGCTGCAGAATTGGAAAATGTCTCATATGCTCTCGCGGATGAATCTACAAAAACAAAGCTTAAAGTATGTTACAACTGAAAAAATCATAATATTTGTACAAGTCTTTTATTTTTGAACTAATTTACCTTCCAATGTATTAAAAGCCTTCTAATTATGATCAATCTAGATAATTGGAGATCATATGCATGCAATTGTTTATATAATATCTGATGGTGTCAACCCATCAAATATTGGAAAGGGATATATGGTACGTCACCTTATTAGAAGGGTTGTCAGAACAAGCAGGTTACTTGGTGTAAAGGGAGATGGAATGGGTGATCTTCAAGGAGCATTTTTGCCAATTCTTGCCAAAAAAAGTGATTAAACTAAGCAACAATATAGTTTTGTTTTGACTCCAGAAAGGGGAGAAAAACTTCTTGAACAGATGCTGGCAGATGCATTATTCAACGCTCAGGGAACTGAGACTGCACCCTATTTGTTGCCAAAAAAAATTTGGTCTAATAAGTTTATTTATTCTTATGTTGTTCTTCTTTTCAGGTTCACCATACAACTTCTAATTTACTTCAATCAACACTCAAAAGAGTAATTGGTCAGGAAACATCTCAAGAAGGATCAATGGTTGCTTTTGATCGTCTTACATTTGACTTCAACTTCCATTGACCTGTTCTAGACAAGGAACTCATAGAAATTGAAGATTTGATCAACCAATGGATCAGTGATGGCATAATTCTGGATGCAAAAGTCATGTCTTTGACTGATGCAAAAGGAGTTGAGGCAATTGCAATGTTTGGAGAAAAATATGGATAACAGGTGGGGATAATTACAATTTTATATTAAGAATGTGATGATTATAGAACAAGGGAGATTCTTCTGGTTTTTGTGTTTTTGCTAATTTTTGCTATTAAAGCTTATATGGAGCGACAACAGTCCTTTTTTATGAGTAGGTGAGAAATAGAGATTAGACTGTACACCAGTCCATTCTGAGGATTAAGTATGTAAGTGAGATTTTAACCATGTATTATAGTTCAACTTGAATTATGAGATTATTAATGAATGATTTTGTTTTGTGATGTTTATATGTTGTTTTATAATTTATTACTTATGTATGTAAATAAAAATTTACATTAATACGAGTGACTACTTATATAAATTATTTTAATTTAATAATATGTGGCAATAATTGTTGCAATAGATCAATAAACCATTGCAATAGGTAGTCAAAAACCATTGCAACAGAATAATAAAAGTCTTGCAATAGATGTTATTGCAATGGTTAGTAACCATTGAAACAGATGAAAATAGGTGTTGCAATAGGTAATGAAATAGTTGTAATAGGTATACAAAAAACGTTTCAACAGAATAACATAAGCGTCACAATAGATGCTATTGCAACGGTTACTAACCATTGCAATAGATGAAACTAGGCGTCACAATAAGTCAAAAAATAAACATCGCAATAGTCCAATCTATGGCGACGATTGTCATAAACCATCGTAATAGGTCGACCTATGGCGATGGTTTGGACAACCGTCGCATAAACTGTTGCCATAGACCTATCGCAACGCCTACCTATGGGACGCTTGCTGAACCATTGTGGTAGAGCTATGGCCATGGTTTTGTTTTCTATTGCAATGGTTTTATAACCATCACCATAAGGGTAATTTCTAGTAGTGATAGGGGATACAAAAAAAGAAAATCCCTCAACAAACCGCCTGTAATAGCCAGCCAAACCTAAGAAACTCCTAATATCTGATGGAGAGATAAGTCTGGGCCAGCTTCTTACTACTTTGGTCTTTTGAGGATCTACTCTAATGCCATCACCTGAAATGATATGGCCAAGGAATGCTACTGACTTTAGCCAAAATTCATACTTACTGAATTTGGCGAACCATTGATGATTTTTGAGAGTCTTAAGTACAATTCCGAGATGGTCTGCATCTCACGCTCACTGCGGGAATAGACCAGAATATCACCTATAAAGACTATGATGAACATGCCCTAGTACTGGTTGAACACACAGTTCATCAAGTCCATGAAAGCTACTGGAGCATTGGTAAGACCAAAGGATATGACTAGCAATTTGAAATGATAATACCGAGTACGAAAGGCTATTTTTGAAATGTCACATTCTCTGACTGAGTTGATGATAGCTGAATCAGAGGTCTATCTTAGAGAAATAACTGGCACCCTGAAATTGGTCAAACAAGTCATCAATTCTGGGAAATGGATACTTGTTCTTGAATGTGACTTTATTGAGTTGACGGTAGTCTATACATATCCTGAGTGAACCATTTTTCTTTCGCATGAATAAGACTGGTACACCCCACGGGGACACACTGGGTCTAATAAATCCCTTATCTAAGATATTCTTTAACTTTTATTTCAGTTCTCTGAGTTCTGCTGGTTCCATTCTGTATGGAGGAATAGATATAGGCTGAGTATCTGGAAGAAGATCGATGCCGAAGTCTATTTCCCTTTTGGGAGGAATCCCTAGAAGATCTTTGGGAAAGACATCTAAATATTCATTCACGATTGGGACTAAATTAAGACTGGGACTTTCTGAACTAGTGTCCTTAAGTCAAACTAGATGATAGACACATCCTTTAGATATCATTTTTTGTGCCCGAAGGTAGGAAACAAGTTGTCCTCTGAAAGCGGATACACTACCCTTCCACTTTAGGATGAGTTTATTTAAAAACTGAAACTGGACTATTCTGTTTCTGCAGTCGACTATGGAATAGCAAGAATAAAACCAATCCATTCCTTGAATGGCATAAAAATCAGTCATCTCTAATTTGACTAAGTCTGCTGAAGTGACTTTATGAAATATCATAATTGGGGAGTTACTGTATACCTGCTGGGCTATGATGGTTTTACCCACTGGGGTAGAGACTGAGAAGGGCTCCGCTATAATTTTGAGACAGACTCTGAAATCAACAGCTATATAAGGAGTAACAAAAGACAAAGAAACTCCTGGATCTTACAAAGCGTAAACATGCAAATGAAAGATCTATAACGTACCAGTAACCACATCAGAGGAATTTTCCTGATCTTGCCAGGACTGGAGAGCATAGAGTCTGTTTGGGCGTTGCCTACTTAGGAGCACTGGAAGTGGCACCCTGCTGAGTTGGTCAACCAGACTAAGCTGAGGAACAGTTATGCTGACCCTGAAAACATGATTGAGGGCAATCTCTGACTCTGTGGCCTATCTTTCTATATCCGAAATAGACATCGCTACTAGCTCTGCAAGCACCCTTGTGGTTCTTACCACAAGTCTGACAAAGAGGATTAGTTCGGGCATTTCTGACACTTCCCTGAGACTTACAGTCTAGCGCTCTATCTTTATTACCATTCCTAAACTTAGGAGCTGGAGTACTAGCTGATGAAGGAGCCGGAACTGACGACTTAGGACAAAATTGAGAACAGTTTCCTCCTTCTGATTTAGGCGAGCAAAGTTGAAACTATCTGTCTTTGCTCTCTTATTCTGCTTCTCCCTCATCTTAATCTTTTGAACTTTTATCTGCAGAGTATGAGTCACAAGCTTGGTTAAAGTCATGTCATTATTCAACATCGCATACCTACACTCGTTTACCACACTATCATTCACCCCAAAAATAAACTTACTTATCTTGGCCCTGCTGTCTGTAACCACATGAGGGGCATATCTGGCCAATTGAGTAAAATTAAGAGAATACTCTCTCACCGTTATGTTTCCCTGCCTGAGGTTGATGAATTCTAACACCTTGGCTTCTCTCAGCTTAAGGGGAAAGAACCTCTTTAAGAATGTGGTGAAAAACTCCTCCCACTCTATAGGCCCTGCATCACCTGACCTTTCTAACTTTCACTATTTGTACCAAGTGTGAGAAACATCCTACAACTGATATGTAGCTAGCTCTACACTCTCAATAGATGACACTCCCATAACGTCTGTAACCTTCTGAACCTGATTGATGAATTCCTGAGGGTACTCATTTGATTTAGACCTGAGAAAGGATGGAGGATTCATTCGGATTAAGTCTCAAATCCTGGCTGCAGCTGAATTGTCACTAAGTTGGCCGGAACGACGACTGGTCATTCATTCTGAGAAGCAACTGACTGAGCAAGACTAGTGAATACAGTTCTAAACTTTGTATGAGAAACATGTTCGCCCAAAGGTTCTTCGTGCTAAGGGGCTGACTGATTGCCATTTCTTCTTTTAGGAGGCATGTTCTATAGAAGAAAGGGAGAAATGGATTAGACTGAGAGATTAACTTGATACTTACTGGCACGATATGAATACTGAAAGAAGGGAAACTGTTCCTAAAATATCTTATAGCCTCCTGCACATAAATGTGGCGCGCAACACACCCATGTACAAAACTCTACTAGATGTGGTTTTCAGAATTCCTAGGACTCTATTGAACCTTAGGCTCTGATACCAAGTTTGTAATGCCCCGAATCTGGTACCCGGAATGCTACATGGTGCTCATAACCCTGAAGGACCACAAGCTAACCCATGACTGATATCTATACCTGTATACTACATGATATACTATGCTATTGTGGAAACATGAGCTGAAAGGACATAAGGTTCAAGACTATAACATAACTGATAAATATATAACATCTGAATGGGGTATGAAATACCCAAAACAAAATAGTCTGGACATGATAGTCTGGAAAGCCTATAACTGACTGAACTATCTAAATGAAGAGTTGATGGGACATGTCCCTAACTAACTCCAACTAATAAATTACTTAATGATATAGTAAATAAATGATCATGTCCTCGAGAGATGAGGACTCACTGCTAAATTTGACTGCTGAGACTAGAATGCTACTGATGCTCTAGAGCTCGTGCTTCTTAACATATGGTATAAGACACCATAACATAAATGTGTCAGTACTTTGAATGTACTGGTATGCATGGAAGGTAGGCTAAATGCATGGGGTTCATAGGCATGAAAAATACTGTCTAGCTTACTAATATGAATGTGAGAATACATGCATGAATACGTCGTAACTATATCTGAGATCGTTATAACATGAATTTATTGATAACTAAATTCTGATGACTGATATAACTAATGACATAAGTGACTATATCTGACAGTCCTAAATCTGAAAGAACTAGCAGAGTTCCGTACTATATCTGAGTTGACTGTATCTGACAGTCCTGAATTCTATAGAACTATCTGAGTTCTATTACTGAGACTGCATGATTGTATCTGACAGTCCTAATTCTGTAACTGAAATTATGGGACATAGTTATCTAACCGACATGCCCCTAATACACCATTATGGCTGAGTTGGGGTCCAATCGATAACCCCAATTGGAAGGGTGTCCATACCGCGCCACTGGTAAGGACAAGCTGTGAGTGACCCTCATCTAATAGTGTCCGTAAAAGATAATAGTGGGGCCCTCATCTTATAGTGCTTATCTACCTCATCAACCCTCATCTGACATTATTGATGTCTCAACCTATGCTGGATACATAGTTCTGGAATGTAAGGATGACTTTTAAGAATGACACCCTCATCTGTGAGTATGTGATCCCATCGTTGGGTTCACTCGATACTAATTTCTACTCCCATCTAAATTGACACTGGACATGGATTACTGAACTGAACTGGACTGAATTACTAAGTTTCGTTGACTGATGGAATAGTATCGAGATTATAGTATTACTGAGTTTTCCTGAGTCATATGATTGACTGAGTTCTATGGATTATGGCTTGACTGAGGATATAGTGAAAACATGACACTAAAGCTAGGCACACAACTATATTTTTTTTGGGTACAAGTACCCCTAGTACTCGATGGAAGGAAACTGATAAGGCATGACATTCTTGAATACATAACTAACATCAACAGTATATAATCCATTGACTAAGATATTTCATCAAACACTTGACATACATGTATGGGGATTTCATAATATCATATTAGTATGGCATTTTTCCTTCACATAGGCATTTAATCAAACATGTGGGGAGCATGCTTTGGTCATACAATCATCAACACATGCAATAATCAAGGATACATCAATCTACTTGTAAATTGAAGGGGTTTATCAGGAATATTATGCAAACCATCACATACTAGGTTCAATCATTGGAATATGTAATTTAAAACATGAATCAAAACCACACAACATCATGAACATTAATTTCAATTCAATTTGAATCATGAACATTCAAAAATACCCAAATATTGGATTTTGAAAAGAGATTCTTGAGCATCATAGGTGAGAGAGACCCATGAATCAACACATGACATACCTTAGTTCTTGATTTAGCAAAGATTGATAGAGAGACTTTCTTGAAATTGAAACCACAATTGAAACCCTGACTTGTTCTTGATAGAAAATTGAGAGAAACTAGTATATTTTGGGTTCCAAATATCTGAATCTCGAATAAAATGGCTTAAATAGGGATGGGAAATTTATCCTTTTAACCTTAGACACATCTGTTTATTTCAGTGAAATTTTCCCGAATTGGACCCCTGGCGTGTTATCGCATCGTGTCACTAGAATTTGACAATAAGGAAATTGAGGGATGGAGCGATGTGAAGCCATTGTGTTGCCACTTCATTTGCGATCTGGAGGTTTGGAGTTACATGCCACTATCAAGGACCCCTACTAGAATTTGACAATTTCCATTTTCTCCTGTGGCGCGGCGTGCCACTGACTAATATGGCGTTATTTTACGACGGGGACTTAAAATAGTCATAACTTCTTATCCGGTTATCGGATTTAGGCAAATTTTATATCAATGGAAATCTTATTGAATTTCCCACTTGACTAAGAGTAAAAATCTTGAATATTCCCAATGTAATAAATATCACTCAATTTAGTAGATAATACTTGACATTCTTGAGATAAAATTAGTTAGGAAACTTTGGGGTATTACAATAAATAATTTTAATAAACCACTTTTACATATGCTTGGAGGATCAGGTACATTACATTCATTTTTCCATTTTACCCTTCTTACTTCATAATCTTTGTAATCCATATAATACAAATGACCTATAGATCAGTGGTAAATACGCAACTAGGGATCGACCCATGCTAGTCTTACACCCCTGAGCTTTCACCCATATATATAATATCCTGTATTTTTGTAACATAATTTAAGTCCCAATACATGAGTATTCATATATAAAATTTTCAAAAAATTGATTATTTTCATGTTTATAGCCTTCCATTGCATATGAAATTGAATTAGCTTTCCAACGATATAAAATTTGCCTAAATACAATAACCGGGTAAGAAGTTATGCCAATTTAAAGTTTCATTCATTAAACATCATAAATTTAACCCTTAGAGCATCGCATAGGCAGCCCAAATGACAATTGTGAATTTCCAGTGTGACTCTACGATTATGGCACGTCGTGGAGCAGGTTAATTTCTCGTTTATCAATTTCCAGTGGGCCTCTACGATGTGTGGCACGTTGTAGATGTAGCCAAAATGGCATCCAGAGGCTTACCGCGATAATGGTGTATCCCGACGTCAGCATTGTTCCCAGTTTTCAGTTTCCAATAACACAACACAATAGTGCTGCATCGTGCCACGTGCCTATTTTGGAAAAATTTGATGAAAAATTAATATTTCATTCAGGGATAAAATAGTCCTTTCCCCATTATTTTAGTCCACCCATATTTGATATTTAAGCCCTAAAAACATTTTTAAAATCATTCTTTAATTAATTTCCCCCAAATAAAAAGGCATTCTCCCCCAATAAGGAACCCTAGCTCTCAAATTCAAGGTCAATCCTTAAGAATTCACCAAGAACTTTAAGAAATTTGTCAATTAAGGCATGTTAGATGTTCTACCATGGATCCCTTTCATCTATGGAGTCCAAGAAACACTTTTAAATTATAAAATTGTGATTTTTTCAAGTTATTATGTTTTTAATTGTGATTTCACCCATGAATCTCTATGAACTATGATTTTATACCATGTTGCCATGAAATTATTGTTATTATTTAATACTCCATGTTTCAAGGTTATATGCCACATCATGCATCACTAGTGGCCACATATTTTCATGTATCTTCAGTATTTACAGACTGTCATGCATACTCTGTATTTACAAATTTCTCCATATTTTCAGTATTTATACATTTCATATTCTCTACTCAGTACTCTATGTTTTACAAGTATAATTAATTAGTTATTATTATTCCTATTTATAAAACCATGCATATCGGCCTACCTCATTTAGCATACCAGATACTCAACCTATATTTATTTCTCCATAAAGAATGGCTCCAGCTGAACTTACAGAACTGAAAGAACAGTTGAAAGATATCTTAGATAAGGGATTCATCAGACCCAGCATCTCCCTGTGGGGCGCACCTGTTCTATTCGTGCATTATAAAGATGATTCTCTCAGAGTGTGCATAGACTACCGTCAATTGAACGAAGTCACAGTCAAGAATAAATATCCACTTCCTAGAATTGATTGTTTGTTTGACCAACTTTAGGGTGCTAGCTACTTTTCCAAGACAGACCTAGATCAGGGTATCATCAGCTTAGGGTCAGGGAATGTGACATTTTGAAAATATCTTTCCGAACTCGGTATGGTCACTTAAAATTTCTAGTCATGTCCTTTGGTCTTACAAATGCCCCACCAGCCTTCACGAACTTGATGAACTAAGTGTTCAAGTAGTACTTAGACATGTTCCTCATAGTCTCTATTGATGATATTCGTGTTTACTTATGTAGCAAAAATGAGAATGAAGACCACCTCAGAGTAGTGCTTCAAACTCTTAGAGCTCACCAGTTATTCACTAAATTCAGTAAGTGTGAATTCTGGCTAAAATCAACAGCTTTCCTTGGCTATATAATTTCCGGTAATGGAATTAGAGTCGATCCTCAAAAGACCAAGTGGTGAGAAACTGGCCTAGACCTATCTCTCCATTAGATATCAGGAGTTTCTAGGGTTTAGCTGGATATTATCATCAGTTTGTTGAAGGGTTTTCTTCTATCGTATCCCCCATGTACAGATTGACTCAGAAGAAAGTTAAGTTTCAGTGGTCAGATTCCTGTGAGAAGAGTTTTCAGGAGTTGAAGACTCGACTTACCTCAGCCACAGTCTTGACTCTACCAGATAGTTCAGATGGTTTTGGTATGTACTGTGATACATACAGAGTGGGTTTAGATTGGGTCCTCATGTAGAGAGTTAAGGTCATAGCTTATGCCTCCAGACAGCTTAAACGCCATGAGAAGAATTACCCTACTCATGATCTTGAGTTAGCAGCTGTAGTGTTTTACTTAAAGATTTGTAGGCATTACTTGAATGAGGTGCATGTAGATGTGTTCACAAATAAAAAAAACCTTTAGTATGTGTTCTCTCAGAAAGATTTGAATATACGTCAGAGAAAGTGGTCAGAGTTATTGAAGGATTATGAAATTAGTGTTCTGTATCATCTGGGCAAGGCCAATATAGTGGCAGATGCTCTCAGTAGATTGTCTATGGTAAGTGTTTCTCATGTTGAGGATGGTTAGAAAAAGTTAGCTCAGGAAGTTTATCAGCCTACACGACTAGGTGTCCGCTTAGTCAACTCAGCAGAGGGTAGTGTGTAGGTATAGAGTAGCACCGAATAATCTCTAGCTTTCTAGGTAAAGGAAAATAAGGATAAAGATCCCAATCTAGTTAAGTTAAAATAATCAGTCAGAGACTAAAAAGTCAAGGTTTTCTCCCAAGGGGGAGATGATGTTTTGCGTTGCCAGGGTAGATTATGTGTACCTGGTGTAGATAATTTGAGGCAAGAAATTCTTGCACAACCGCATGGTGCACGTTACTCTATTTATCTAGGGGCCACTAAGATATACCGCAATTTGTGGGAGATCTATTGGTGGAGTAGGCTGAAGAGAGAAATTACAGAGTTTATAGCTAAATGCTCTACATGCCAGAAAGTTAAGATTGAGCAGCAGAAGCCTAGTGGATCCATGTAGGAGTTCAATATTCCCATGTGGAAATGGGTGGAAGTGAACATGGACTTTGTGACTGTTTTGCCTCGTACCTATCATCAAAATAATTCTATTTGGGTTATCGTAGATAGGATGACCAAATCAGCTCATTTCTTGCCAGTCCATACCTCTTATCCAGCTGAGGACTATGCCAAACTCTATCTTAGAGAGTTGGTTAGGTTGCACAGTATTTCCTTATCTATTATATCAGATAGAGGTACCCAATTTACCTCATATTTCTGAAAGTATTCCAAAAGGGTCTTGGTACCCAAGTCCATCTCAGTACATCCTTCCACCTTCAGATAGACGGTCAAGCAGAAAGGACCATTCATACTCTAGAAGAGATGCTGAGAGCATACGCAGTTGATTTTAAAGGTAGTTGGGATGACCACTTTCCATTGATTGAATTTGCATACAATAACAACTATCATTCTAGTATCTGCTAGAGTATATGGACGATTCTTAACTCCACTAGAGCTATATTCTCCTTTAGCACCTCTACTATGACCTATAGGTTGTACACCCCTACGTAAATATGGCACCAATGATTAAGATACAACAAATAATCTAGTAGGTCGTGCCATACAACCCATGTCCCATTGTGGGTATTGTATCATCATATGCCTCAAAATACCACACCAAAAGCAAGCATTTGTCCCAAACCGACATGCACCCAAATGAAGCTTTCCATATTATTTACATGTCTTTTAAGGAGGTCTTAATTGTATTATACTTCCTTTCTCTTGATACCCCATTGATCGTGAAATATGACTCTCACTTATTTCCCCATACTGATTGTCCTTGGATATTTAGAACCGCAGTGGAGTACTAGTTGCAGAATAAGAAGATAATGCCCTAGGCGGTCTATTAGATAATCGAGTCCTAATAATACATTCTTTTCCCATTTTACCCTTCTTACATCATAATCTTTGTAAGCTATATAATACAAATGACCAATAGATCAGTGATAAATTGACAACTTGGTATCGGCCCATGCTAGGCTTACACCCCTGAGCTTCCACCCATGTTTGTAATACCCCATATTTCATTCACATAATTTATGTCCCAATACATGAGTATTTGTATATAAAATTTTCAAAACACTTATTATTTTCCAGTTTAGAGACTGCCATTGCGTAGGAAATTGAATTATCCTTTTAACGATATAAAATTCACCTAAATAACCGGGTAAGAAGTTATGGAGATTTAAAGTTTTAGTCATTAAACACCGTCATTTTAACCCTTAGCGCATTGCGTATGCAACCGAAATGACTATTGTCGATTTCCAGTATGACTCTACGATCATGGCTCATCATGGAGAAGGCCAATTTCCTATTTATCAATTTCCAGTGGGCCTCTGCGATGTTGGCGCATCGTGGAGGTAGAAAAAATGGCATCCAAAGGCTTACCGCGATAATGGTGCATTGCACTGTCATCCCAGTTCCCAGTTTTCAGTTTCCAATAACAAAGCGCGATAGTGCCATGTCATGCCAGGTGTCCATTTCAAAAAAAGTTAATGAAAAATTAATATTTTGTTCAAGGATAAAATAGTCCTTTCCCTATTATTTTAGTCCACCCATGTTTGATATTTAAGCCCTAAAAACATTTTTAAAATCATTCTTTAATTAATTTCCCCCAAATCAAAAGGCATTCTTTCCCAATCAAGAACCCTAGCTCTCAAATTCAAGGTCAATCCTTAAGAATTCACAAAGAACTTCAAGAAATCTGTCAATTAAGGTATGTTAGACGTTCTTCCATGGATCCTTTTCATCTATAGAGTCCAAGCAACCCTTTTAAATTATAAAATTGTGATCTTTTCAAGTTATTATTTTTTAAATTGTGATTTCACCCATGAATCTCCATGAACTATGATTTTATATCATATTGCCATGAAATTATTGTTATTATTCAATTTTCCATGTTTCAATGTTATATGCCACATCATGCATCCCTAGTGGCCACATATTTTCACGTATCTTCGTATTTACAGACTGTCATGCATACTCTGTATTTATAGATTTCTCCATATTTTCAGTACCTATAGATTTCATGTTCTCTACTTAGTACTCTTGTTTTACATGTATAATCAATTAGTTATTATTATTCCTATTTATGAAACCATTCATATTGGCCTACCTCATTTAGCATACTAGTACATTTAAAGTACTGATCACATACCTTTCTTTTGCACTATGACATATCATATCATAAGTGCTGACGCTTAGCTCACAGGTCGTACTTAGTCCCTCAGATCATCAGTAGTATAATAGCAGTGGTGAATCCTCATCATTCAAGGACAAATTATATTACCTCATGTTTTTATCTCAGTATTTAGTAGAGTTAGTTGGGGGATATCCCATCAACTCATAATATTTAGTTTAGAGTCTTTTCAGACACTATAGTTAGCTATTCAGATTATTCAGATTTCAGTATTATGCCAGATTCATAATTCAGTAGTCTTTTCATTATTAAAACCTTATGGCATTTAAGTTAGTCTTCTGTATTCATGATTATATTATTCAATGCTCATAGCAGGTACTAGCTCATGGGTTAGCTTACGGTCCATCGGGACCGTAAGCACTGTGTAACGACTAGGGGTGGTCTCGAGTCATTACAAACATGGTATCAGAGCCTAAGGTTTTAAAATGTCCTAGCAAGTCTAAAAGTCGCATTTAGTAGAGTCTTGAGCATGGGTGTGTAGTGCGCCACACTTATTGACGAGAGGCTACAAGGAGTTTAGGAAAAAAATTACCTTCTTTCGGTATTCATGTCGTGCGAGTGAGCATGAGCTCATGTTAAACTCTCTGTCTAATCCACTTTTTCCTTCCATTTACACAGCTTGGTTTAAATAGTGGAAGGTTGATAGGGGTGTAGATGTAAGGCCTATAGAATGGGAAGAGTTTGCCACAACTTTCTTAGATAGATTCTTCTCATTGGAGTTTACATAGGCCAAAGTGTTAGAGTTCATTAATTTAAGGAAAGGCATAATGAATGTGAGGGAGTATTCCCTCAAGTTTACTCAGTTAGATCGGCATGCTCCTCATGTGGTAGCTGATAATAGGTCTTATATGAGTAAGTTTGTATCTAGCATATCTAATAATATGGTCAACGAGTGCAGGACAACAATGCTTATTAGTGAGATGGACTTGTCTAGGCTGATGGTCTATGCTCAACAAATTGAAGAGCAGAAGATTAAGGAGAGGGAGAGAGGAAATAAGAGATCTAGGATGGGTAGTTTTATTTTCAGTCAGCCAAAGCCAAAAGGTGGTAACCATCCTCAGTTTCATCAGGGGTCTTTAGCCCCAGCACCCTCTCCATCCAGTGCCTCAGTACCCTCTCCAGCCAGTGCCCCAGTACCCAAATTCAGAAATAACAATAAGGATAGGGCACCAGGCTTAAGTTCCAGGTCAGTGTTAGCAGTTCTTATACCAATCCTTTATGTCTGAAGTATGGCAGACACTATAAGGGTGAGTGTAGAGTGGGTAGTGATGTGTTCTTTGGGTTTGGCAAGACAGACCATCGAATTCGGGAGTTTTGAATAGTTTCTTAGAAGGGTAGGGATGTGCGCTAACAGGGCTAGTCCCATCAGTCTTCAGTTCTATCTAGTCACCCAACTCAACAGGGTGCCGCTTCTAGTGCTACCAGTGGTCAGCGTCAGAATATATTATATGCTCTTCAGTACCGCCAAGATCAGGAAAATTCTCCAGACGTAGTTAGTCGTACGTTGTAGGTCTTTCACTTATATGTTTATTTTTTACTAGACCCTGGAGCTTCTCTTTCTTTTGTAACTCTATTTATAGCCATCAATTTTAGAGTCAGTCCCGAAATGCTAGCAGATCCCTTTTTAGTGTCTACCAAGTAGGTGTTTCCATTGTAGCCAAAATGGCACACAGGAACTTTCCGATCACAATATCTTAGAAAGTTACCTCTGTTAATCTCGTGGAGTTAGAGATAATGAATTTTGATATAATTCTTGGCATGGATTGGCTCCATTCATGCTATGCCTCAGTTGACTGTAGAACATAATAGTTCATTTCTAGTTCCCAAATGAACCAATCCTTGAATAAAAGTGTAGTACTACAGCTCTTAGGAGTTAGTTGATCTCATACCTTAGAACCAGAAAAATGATAGCGACGGGGTGTATTTACCATCTTATGCGATTCAAAGACTCTAACTCAGAAACTTCAACTCTTGAGTCAGGTTCAGTAGTAAGGGAATTTCCAGATGTGTTCCCTGAAGATCTCCTCATAGTTCCTCCCGAAAGGGAAATTGACTTTGGAATAGACCTTTTCAAAGATACTCAGCCTATATCTATTCTGCCATAAAGAGTGGCTCCAGCTGAACTTAAAGAACTAAAAGAACAATTGAAGGATATCTTAGATAAGGGATTCATCAGACCCAGTGTCTTCTCGTGGGGCGCACCTGTTCTATTCGTGCATAAGAAAGTCGGTTCTCTCAGAATGTGCATAGACTACCATCAGTTGAACAAAGTCACAGTCAAGAATAAATATCCACTTCCTAGAATTAATGGTTTATTTGACCAACTTCAGGGTGCTAGCTAATTTTCCAAGACAGACTAGATCAGGCTATCATCAGCTTAGGGTCAGGGAATGTGACATTTTGAAAACAGCTTTCCGAACTTGGTATGGTAACTTAGAATTTCTAGTCATATCCTTTGGTCTTACAAATACCCCAGCAGCCTTCACGGATATGATGGACCAAGTGTTCAAGCAGTACTTGGACATGTTCTTCATAGTCTCTATTGAAGATATTCGTGTTTACTACTATAGCGAAAATGAGAATGAAGACCACCTTAGAGTAGTGCTTCAAACTATTAGAGCTCACCAGTTGTTCACTAAATTAAGTAAGTGTGAATTCATTATAAGATCAGCAGCTTTCCTTGGCCATATCATTTTCGGTGATGGAATTAGAGTCGATCCTCAAAAGACCAAGGTTGTGAGAAACTGGCCTAGACCTATCTCTCCATTAGATATTTGGAGTTTCTTGGGTTTAGCTGGCTATTATCATCGGTTTGTTGAAGGTTTTTCTTCTATAGTATCCCCCATGTCCAGATTGACTCAGAAGAAAGTTAAGTTTCAGTGTTCAGATTCCTATGAGAAGAGTTTTCAGGAGTTGAAGACTCGACTTACCTCATCCCCAGTCTTGACTCTACTAGACAATTCAGATGGTTTTATTATGTACTGTGATACATCCAGAGTAGTTTTAGGTTGTGTCCTCATGTAGAGAGGTAAGGTCATAGCTTATGCCTCCAGATAGCTTAAACCCCATGATAAGAATTATCCTACTCATGATCTTGAGTTAGCAACTGTAGTATTTTCCTTAAAGATTGGTAGGTATTACTTGAATGGGGTGCATGTAGATGTGTTCACAGATAAAAAAAGCCTTTAGTATGTGTTCACTCAGAAAGATTTGAATATACGTCAGAGAAAGTGGTTAGAGTTATTTAAGGATTATGACATGAGTGTTCTATATCATCTGGGAAAGGCCAATATAGTGGCTGATGCTTTTAGTAGATTGTCTATGGTAAATGTTACTCATGTTGAGGATGGTAAGAAGAAGTTAGCTCAGGAAATTTATCAGCCTACCCGACTAGGTGTCCGCTTAGTCGACTCAGCAGAGGGTAGTGTGTAGGTACAGAGTAGCACCGAATTATCTCTAGTTTTTGAGGTAAAAGGAAAAGAAGGATAAAGATCCCAGTCTAGTTTAGTTAAAAGAATCCGTTAGAGACTAGAAAGTGGAGGTTTTCTCCTAAGGGGGAGATGGTGTTTTTCATTGTCAGGGTAGATTGTCTGTACCTGGTATAAATAATTTGAGGCAACGAATTCTTGCAGAAGTTCATGGTACGCGTTACTCTATTTATCTAGGGGCCACTAAGATGTACCGCGATTTGTGGGGGATCTATTGGTGGAGTGGGCTGAAGAGAGAAATTGCAGAGTTTATAGCTAAGTGCTCTACATGCCAGCAAGTTAAGATTAAGAACCAGAAGCCTAGTGGATCCATGTAGGAGTTCAATATTCCCATGTGGAAATGGGTGGAAGTGAACATGGACTTTGTAATAGTTTTGCCTCATACCTATCATCAGTATAATTCTATTTGGGTGATCGTAGATAGGATAACCAAATCAGCTCATTTCTTGTCAGTCCATACCTCTTATACAACCGACGACTATGCCAAACTCTATCTTAGAGAGTTGGTTAGGTTGCACAGTATTCCCTTATCTATTATATCAGATAGATGTACCGAGTTTACCTCGTATTTCTGAAACTATTCCAAAAGGTTCTTGGTACCCAAGTCCATCTCAGTACAACCTTCCACCTTCAGATAGACGATCAAGCAGAAAGGACCATTCAGACTCTAGAAGACATGCTGAGAGCATGCACAATTAATTTTAAAGGCTGTTGGGATGACCAATTTCCATTGATTGAATTCGTATACAATAAAAACTATCATTCTAGTATATGCTAGAGCATATGGACGATTCTTAAATCCACTAGATCTAGATTCTCATTTAGCACCTCAAGTATGTCCTATAGGTTGTACACCCCTTCGTATAGATGGAATAGATGATGATGATGAAACATCTAATCTAGTATGTCGTGCCATACCACCCATGTTCCTTTGTGGGTATTCTCTCATCATATGCCTCGAAGTACCACACCAAAAGCAAGCATTTGTCCTAAACCGACATGCACCCAAATGAAGGTTTCCATATTGTTTACATGGCTTTTGAGGAGGTATTAATTGTCTTATACTCCCTTTCTCTTGATACCCCATTGCTCGTGAAATATGACTCTCACTTATTTCCCCATACTGATTTCCCTTGAACACTTAAAATTGTGGTGGAGCACTAGTTGCAGAATAAGAAGATAATGGCCTAGGCGGTCTATTAGAAAATCGAGGCCTAAAATATCTTAAGGATTCTATAAACTGCCCCGTAGATCTGGCTCTCTTGGAATACACTCTTTACAATTCTTACATGTATTTTCTTTCCCTATGATCCTCCATTTTTTTGCAAAATCTTGTATCATTTCTATATCTATGTCTTTGTTCAAGGATACAATAGCTCAATCTCTAACCATATATGTATTCTATCTATCCATATATCGATGAACTCTATCATCCATAGTATCTACTATATTAGGATCATACCTATCCAAAGAGTTAAGCCGGGGTTTGCACTACCTCATGCTTATATTCTGTTGGTAAAGATTTAGGAACTGATCTGCACGGACCTTTAGAATCTCAAATGAAGGGTAATGATCTATAAATTCCTCTTTGAACTCTTTATCAGTAGTTGAAGGTGCATTTATACACCTAGATCATTTCCAGTCTTCATACAAAAATATATCCTCCCTATTAAATCTGTATGCTTCTAGCTTCACTGTCTCTTTACATGATACATGCATGACATCTAGATCTCTTTGGATTTTATCAATAAAGTCCTGTAGGTCTTTATTAATATCTGATTCGGTAAATTTGGGAGGATCCAAATTAAGAATATCCTATGTCCGTAGGCTAGCTGCCCGTAGGCTAGCTGCCCTATCTACACCACTAGAACTTGTGGTTGGAATAGTTTATCCTTGAGCTTATCTAGTAACTATACGAGCTTGCAATTGCCCCACATTTCTTATATCATGATTAGAAGCATTAGTAGGTGGTTCTGAGTATGTTGTTCTTACCCTCCTTAGATTTTTAGGATATGGAGGAGTAGAAAAGGTTTGTGATATAAACTCAGCATGAGCCTTACTATGATTAGCTTGTGCAGGTGGTGACTTGCTGGTCCCTTCTCCGGCAGCCATATCTATTTGCTTACCGGTATTCTTACTCCTTGTCACCTTTACTTTAATGAGAAAAAATATATTCAATGGTTAAAAATAACTTCACCTATGACTTGGGCTCTATTGCACGATGTAAGATGTGAAGAAAAAGGGACAACCCTAAATGTTTTGTAGCCTTCTATTTATAGATGTGGTTCGCAACACACCTATAATTAAGACTCTACATAGACACGACTTTATAGACTCCCTAGGATGACCCACTATGATACCACTTTTGTTATGCCTCAAATCCTTTTGGGGCGTACAGGCACACGAACAATAAGGTCGAGGAGCACCAACCTATGACCTTTTATATCTTATACATGTAAATATGATAACCAAAGGTTCTGCCAAGTATGATACAATGCATTGATGAGAACAACCACGTGAACAACCACAAAGTTATATATGTGAGACTTGGCTGGTTAGGGCCAGAACATCTTTGGAACAAAACACTACCATTCATAATTTTACATTGCTCTACAAAGCCTCTAAAAGATACATAGAAACTTAGTTAAGGTTGGGACGAACACCTGACTTACTCTTAACTACTGTACAGTTCAAAAATATATAAAACAAACTTGGAATGCCCCGAATCAAACTGGAGCTCACCAATAGTAATTGGATATCCTTGCTCCTACTGTGGAGGTGTATTACCTGAAGTACCTATTCCTGCAACACGAAATAAAGGTCCCCCGTGAGGGACGTTACTATAAAAATATGTACTGAATATGTAACTCTAAAAGTAAGCTAAAAGTAATTTCACATGAGAAAAGATCTTAATTGAAATCGGGTCCACGTGTATAAATTATTTTAATAGACCACTTTTACATATGCTTGTAGGATCAGGTACATTACAATCTTTTTCCCATTTTACCCATCTTACTTCATAATCTTTGTAAGCCATATAATACAAATGACTAATAGATCACTGGTAAACACATAATTTGGGATCGACCCATGCTAGGCTTACACCCCTGAGCTTCCACCCATGTATGTAATAACCCATATTTCTTTAACATAATTTAAGTCCCAATACACGAGTATTCGTATATAAGATTTTTAAAACACTCATTATTTTCCAGTTTAGAGACTACCATTGCGTAGGAAATTGAATTATCTTTTCAACGATATAAAATTCACCTAAATCCGATAACCGGGTAAGAAGTTATGGCGATTTAAAGTTTTAGTCATTAAACACCATCATTTTAACCCTTAGCGCATCACGTATGCAACCGAAATGATAATTGTCGATTTCTAGTGTGACTCTACGATCATGGCTCGTCATGGAGAAGGCCAATTTCCTGTTTGTCAATTTCCAGTGGGCCTCCGCGATGTTGGCGCATCATAGAGGTGTCCAAAATGGCATCCAAAGGCTTACTATGATAATGGCGCATCGCGCTGTCAGCCCAGTTCCCAGTTTTCAGTTTCCAATAACACGGCGCGAGAGCTCCGCATTACCTAGGTTCCCATTTAAAAAAAAATTGACGAAAAATTAATATGTCATTCAGGGATAAAACAGTCCTTTCCCCATTATTTTAGTCCACCCAGGTATGATATTTAAACCCTAAAAACATTTTTAAAATCATTGTTTAATTAATTTCCCCCAAATCAAATGGTATTCTCTCCCAATCAAGAACCCTAGCTCTCAAATTCAAGGTCAATCCTCAAGAATTCACCAAGAACTTCAAGAAATCCATCAATTAAGGTATGTTAGATGTTCATCCATGGATCCCTTTCATCCATGGATTCTACGCAACCCTTTTAAATTATTAAATTATGATCTTCTCAAGTTATTATGTTTTAAATTGTGATTTCACCCATGAATCTCCATGAACTATGATTTTATACAATGTTACCATGAAATTATTGTTATTATTCAATCCTCCATGTTTGAATGTTATTGTTTATTGAACAAGACCTCAATTTAACTCTATTATGTTTGATTCTTGTTATTTCAATATGTTTTATGACATTCCTATGATTTTTCTAAACCATGAACAACAAGTGTTTGATAGAATTCCTACAAGAGTGATTGATTTAATAAAAGCCTTCATGTTCCAATCTCCAAGTTTTAGTGTGATTTTACTATTACTATTTTTGAGTCCTGGGGGTATTGAATACCCAAAAACCATAGCTGTTTATTTAGTCTAGTCTTAGAACATTACAGTATAGTCTTCAGATTATATTATGAGCATTATCAGAATAGTCAAATATCAGTCCTCAAACTCAGAATAGTCTAGTATCTCATTGTCTTTCAGTTGGTAGAAGGATTTATCACCGAGTGAGTACAATGATGGAAGATTCCCGTTCAGATAGGTAGAGTCATTAGTAGAATTTCCTATACTCTAAAACTATGTAGCCAACATAGGATTTGAGTAGTCACCCATCAAATTTGGCTTAACTATCTCGTAGAGGTCACCCGTCAGTTTAGGCTTGACACCCTGAGTTCTTTGGATATTATATCAGTTTAGTGGATCCAAACACCCATCGTTATTACCCGTGGCATGGTATTAACACCCTTCTAACTAGGGTTACAGGTTGGACCCAGATTAGATCAAATTGGGGAATATCGGTTAGATGATACCTCCCATAGTCTCAGATATAGTCTCAGTTTAGTTATACAGTCTTAGAGTTGTTTGGCCAAAGCATACCGATATCAGTATTTTGTCAGTTTTTTAGTTTAAATATTTTACTCAGTCCATGTTATATGCTTGGTCATGCATCCCCAGTGTCCACATATTTTCACGTATCTTCAGTATTTACAGACTGTCATGCATACTCGTTATTTACAGATTTCTCCATATTTTTAGTACCTATATATTTCATGTTCTCTACTCATTACTCTATGTTTTACATGTATAATAAGTTAGTAATTATTATTCATATTCATGAAACTATGCATATCAACCTACCTCATTTAGCATACCAGTTCATTCAAAGTACTGATCGCATACCTTTCTTTTGCGCTATGATGTATCATATTATAGGTGTTGACGCTCAATTCCCGGATTGTACTTAGTCCCTCAGATCATCAGTAGTACATTAGCAGTGGAAAGTCCTCATCATTTGAGGATAAATTATATTACTTCATGTATTTATTTAGTAGTTTGTAGAGTTAGTTGGGGGCCTGTCCCATCAACTAACTATATTCAATTTAAAGGCTTTTCAGACACTACAGTTAGCTATTCAGATTATTTAGATTTCAGTATTTTACCAGATTCATAATTCAGTAGTCGTTTCATTATTAAAACCTTATGGTATTTTAATTATTCTTCCACATTCATGATTATATTATTTAGTTCTCACAGAAGGTACTAGCTCATGGGTTAGCTTGTGGTATCTCGGGACCGTAAGCACCGTGTAACGACTAAGGGGTAGTCTCGGGTCGTTACAATGTATAAATTGATTGGGATTGATACATTCTAGGATTTTTCCCCTAAGATGACATCCATATATAAAGGTATCAGGATTGGCCCATGCTAGGCTTATGCCCCTGAGCTGCTACTCATTCAATTAAGATTTGCGTTACTTAGTTTATTTAGCCTTTAAGATTTTTACCTTAATGGTCTAACATTTTGTTTCCTTTGAACAATAATCTAACAATAAGACACATGTGAACAAATATTTAATGCAATAATAAAGAGGCATGGATCAGATAGTGCACGAATAAAATATTTAGGAGCTGAAAGTAACATACAGGTCTTATTTGACTTATAAGAGAACTCTTGAGACTTTCTAGTGAGTAAAAAAATATAGACTTGGTAATAAGCATATAGTGAGGTATTCTAACACGTTAGGGAGTGGGAGAAAGGCCGTTAGGTAGATGGGAGATCATGTGCTGCTACTAGGCATAATTTCCTAATGGAAAGCTTTAGAACCATACTTTGTACCAAAAGTGTTGGATTTCATACCAAAGAATACAACATAGAGTACCCTTAAATGCCTTTCGTACAACTCCAATTTCAACACAATTAACTTCCTAACTTTAGGATTGCTTATCTACAATAAAGTATATAGTAAAACTAGTATTAGTAACCAACCGACATATTTGAGCTACTTAAATTCATCAAAATAGTAGCCGGGCAGTAAGACCTTAATTTATGAATCAAGGGTGTTATTTTAATCCTTTTCTCCTCCAATTACATCCACATACCATACATATTCTTATAAGATCCCCCGAAAAAACTTTGGCTTCATTATACCCTCTATGGGAAATAAATGTAGACGACTATTAGTTTGGTGGTGTACCACTACACCCTTCTTCTATATTTCAATACAAAGTAATTACACCTTTCCCCAACATCAACCTGAAAGCCCCAAACATATACACATAAAACAATCCATAAAACAACCCAAATTTCCTTTTATCGTAGTAATCAAATATTAAGCTCATCAACCCTTAAGTTCCTTAATAACAACACATCCATAATTCTTTCCCAAATTGATATATAAGGAGGAGAAATTGGAGAAGTCACCTTACCTCAATTTTCCACAACTTATCCTTTTAATTTGGACTCCGTAAGAACTTCAACTTTTCTTCACACTTTAAACAAAAGAAGAAAGAGGTCTCTTAGTAACAAAGAAAAGTAAGAAGGCAACTTGTTTTATATTCTGACATGGACATATAATTAAGCATGAATAGAATGTTTTTCCTAATTTTCTATGGGAGAATAAGCTAAACCTTTAGTGTTTTCACTTACCTTAGCCTGCAAAGCTTAGGGTTTCTCCAAGAACCCTAAAAGGAAACATAGGGTTACTCCTTTTTTTGTTTTAGAGAAAGTAGAGAGAATTTATGAAGTATAATTCTTTTTGTGAATACGGATTAAAGGAAAATGACCGGCAACTTGGCCTTATAAAGTCCCTATTTTAGCTATCTCTTTAACTGCATTTTGGACCTCAAAATTAGTTAAATAAGTCCAAGTAGTTGATGCACCTACTTAAGGGGATCAAGCTACTCAAAAGGTTAAAGTAGGTGATACACCTACTTGCTTGATCAATTATTGGGCTCAATTAAATTAGGCCTTGCCATATTTAAGTATTGGGTCTTTTCTCTATTTCCTTTCTCTTTTACTTAATTTAGGCCCAAATAAGTATACTAATAAAGTCTCAAATCTGATCCATAGACTTGGTCCATTAACTTGGTTCTTGTAACTCAAGTAGGTGACTCACCTACTAACTTTATTAAGTCAAGCAAGCACCTCAACAAATTACTGTATTTTCAGTTTTTAATCCCTTTAATCTAACTTAAAACTTATATATACTCGATCACTTTAAACTTTAGATTCAAATATCAGCTTACTATTCCAAGTAAAATATTTGTATCGATGTGAACTAGGTCGCGTCACATTAAAACATACGGGCAGTATCTAGAGCTCTATCTACATCATCAGTACTTGCATAACAAATCTCTTCCATTACCTATACCACAAGGATATACCTAGTTCCATATAAATAGAACAAGTATATGCAAAATACGGGGTGTTACATCCTCCCCCTATTAGGAACATTCGTCCTCAAATGTTAGCATAATTTTCCAACCCAAAAGAAGTTCAAGCCAAAGTTTAGCATTCCTGTTATCATATAGGACTTATTTATTATACTTACTTGTAATTTCTATAATTCAGTATTTGGACTTTCTCTTTGTATTCGAGTAAGTGGGGTACTATGATTTCATCGCTACTTCAGCTTCTCATGTGATCTCTTTGACTTGTTTATTTCTCCAAAGTACTTTTACAAAAGCTATTTCCTTATTCCTTCACTTCTTAACTTGTTGATCCAGAATTGCAATAGCTATTTCTTCATAGGTGACATCATTTGTAATTTGTACATCTTCAGTAGGAGTAATATGAGATGGATTTCTGATGCACTTTTGAAGAATTGAGACGTGGAACACTGGATGGATAGTTGAAAGATCTTGGGGTAGTTCTAAATTATATAAGACATGGCCAAAACATTGAATAATTCTATATGGGACTATATAACACGGACTTAGTTTTCCATTCTTACCAAATCTCATTACCTCTTTCATTGGTGACACCTTCAAGAATACCCAATCATCGATAGCAAACTCTAGCCTCCTTCTTCTAATATCTGTATATGTTTTTTGTTGACTTTGGGCTATCTCCAACTGCTGTTGAATCAACTTAACTTTTTCCCTAGCTTTATGAACAAGATTTGGTCCAAATAAGGTAGCTTCACCCACTTCAAACCATCCAAATGGTGATCTATATTTTCTTCCATACAAAGCTTCATATGGTGCTATTTTTATAGCTGAATGATAGCTATTATTGTAGGAGAACTTTCTAATAGGTACATGACCATCCCAACTACCTTTAAAGTCTAATACATAGCTTGTAGTACATCTTCAAGTGTTTGGATGGTACGTTCTTCTTGTCCATCAATTTGAGGGTGAAAATTTGTACTTAGATTCACCTGTGTTCCCAAATTTCTCTGAAAAGACTTCCAAAAATTTATAGTAAATTGAGCTTCCCTATCTGATATTATAGATGCTGGTACTCCGTGTAGACAAACTATCTCTTTGATATACAATTTTGCGTACTCTTCAATTGTGTAAGTGGTCCTAACCGGCAGGAAGTGTGCTGATTTAGTTAGCCTATCAACTATTACCCATATGGAATTAAACATTTGAGATTTATGAGGAAAACTTGTGAAGAAATCTATGTTGATCATGTCCCACTTCCATATTGAAAGATCTATAAATTGCAATAACCCCCGAGCTTTTGGTTATCAACTTTAACTCTTCAATGATTTGAACACTTAGCTATAAATTTTGTAATGTTCTTCTTCATGTCACCCCACCAATATACTCCTTTCAAACCATGATACATTTTAGTTGACCCCGGATTGATGGAATACCTTGAATGATGTGTTTCTATCATAATTCTCTTTCTTCGCCCATCTGCATTAGGCACACATAATCTGTTTTGGCACTGAAGTACTCCCCCTTGTGTAAGATCACATACCTTTGTTATAACACATTGTACATTAATAGAATAGTATTTTCATATTTCTTCCCTTTCACTTTGGTTACTAATAAAGATTCTACCGCATTATGCAAAATAACACAAACCGCCAAATTATCTAGTTAATATAGATCTTTAGTCATCCCTTTTCGTTCCGTAGACTGCCAATAAGTGCCAGATCTTTAGTCATCCTTTTTCATTCTGTAGAATTCCAACAAGTTCCCACCATAGCCTTACGACTTAACACAACAACTATTATAGTTAATTTTCCTGGATAATACAAGATATCAATATCGTAGTCTTTCAATAGTTCAAGCCACCTTTGTTTCCTCAAAGTTTGGTCCTTCTGGAAAAAAATTATATTGCAAACTCTTATCGTCAATATATATTTCAACATGAATCTCATACAAGTAATAGCGTTATATCTTAAAAGCGAATATAACTGTTTCTATCTCAAGATCATGTGTAAGATATTTTTTCTCATGCGGCCATAATTTTCTTAGGGTATATGCAATTACTTTACTATGTTGCATAAACACACATCCTAAGCTAATTCTTGAAGCATCAAAATATACAACATACTTTTCTGTGCCTTCTGTAAGTACCAATATCGGAGTAGAAGTCAACTTATTCTTCAGATCTTGGAAACTCTTTTCACATGCACCATTTAATTTAAACTTGGACGTGTTGTGTGTTATCTTTGTTAAAGGTGTAGAAATTGAAGAAAATCCTTCAAAAAACATTCTATAATAACTGGCCAACCCAAGGAAACTACATAACTCCATAGGCATTGTAGGTCTTGGCCAGTTCTTCATAGCTTCTCTCTTTTGAGTTTCAACTTTTAATCCTTCACTAGATACAATATGACCCAAGAACGCCACATATTTTAACCAAAACTCAGATTTAGAGAACCTTTCATATAACTTATGATTAAAAAGAACTTTTAACACTTATCGTAAGTGACTGTCATGGTCCTCCTTTGATCTCGAATAAACCAAAATATCATCTATAAAGACTATCACGAAAACATCTAAGAATAGCTTGAACACACTTTTCATCAAATCCATAAAAGTTGCGGGTGTATTAGTTAGCCCAAATGATATGACAATAAACTCATAATTACCATACCGTATTCAAAAGTTGTCTTGGGTTTATCATTCTCTTTGAGCCTCACTTGGTGGAAATCCGACCTTAAATCATTCTTTGAGAAACATTTGGCACCTTGTAACTGATCAAATATATCATCAATTCTTGGAATGGGATATTTATTCTTAATAGTTATCTTATTTAGTTATTGGTAGTCAATACACATTCTCAATAAGCTGTCTTTCTTACGCACAAATAAAACTGGTGTACCCCAAAGGGACATACTAGGCCTTATGAATGCTTCTCTAGCAAGTCTTTCAATTGCTCTTTCAACTCTCGTAATTCTCTTAGGGCAATTCTATATCGAGGAATTGAGATTGGTTGAGTACCTAGAATCACATCAATACCAAAATTTACTTCTCATTCTGGAGGAAAGCCTGGAAGATCTTTAGGAAATATATCAGGAAATTCATTTACCATTAGAATAGTTTGAAGAGTTTGTGGCTCCGTATTTGTATCCTTCACTCTAACTAGATGATATATATAACACTTGGAAATCATCCATTTTTCCTTAAAATAAGAAATAAATTTACCTCTTGGCACACTGATATTACCTCTCCATTCAAGGACTGGCTTTTGGAAAATGGAAATATACCCTCTCAGTTCGGCAATCTACTATGGCATAACAAGAAGACAACCAGTCCATACCTATTATAACATCAAAATCTACAATTTCTAACTCAACAAGATCAATCATTGCATCACGACCACAAATTGTTATTATACAATTTTGATATACTCTCCTAGCTATAATAGATTCACCAACCGGTGTAGACACTTCAAATTGCTTAACTTGTAATTCCAATATTCATTTGAACTTTCCAGCAACCAATGGAGGGACATATGATAATTTAAAAGCTGGTTCAATTAATGGATATGCATTATATGAAAAGATGGACAATGTACCTATAATCACATCTGGAGAAGCCTCTATATATTGTCGATCAGCTAGATATATGTATGATTCTGAACTCCACTAGAGCTAGCTACTACTTTGCACCTTTACCAAGACCTATAGGTTGTATGCCCCTTCCTAAAGAGGGTACCGATTATTATGATATAATGGATGATCTAGTAGGTTGTGCCATACCACCCATGCCCTTTTGTGGGTATTATCTAATCATATGCCTCAACGTATCACACCAAAAGCAAGCATTTTTCCCAAACCAACATGCACCCAAATAAATCTTTCCACATTATTTACATAGCTGCCAAGGAGGTCTTAATTGGATTATACTCTATTGCTCTTGATACCCTATTGATCGTGAACTCTGACTCTCACTTTTTTCCCTAAACTAATTGACCTTGGACCCTTGAAACTGTGATGGAGAACTAGAGCCATAATAAGAAGGTAATGGCCTCGGAGGTCAATTAGAAAATCGAGGCCTAAACTTTTCTTAGGATGCCATAAACTACCCCATAGATCCGTCCCTCTTGGAATGCCATAAACCACTAAGTTTTCCCTATCCAACCTAGGATTTTCCTATTAAGGTTTTTGCCTAAAACATGATTCTATTGAGTTTACAAAATTGATATTTATTTCGAATTAAACAAAGCAACAATAAATCAAAATTAATCCAAATTCACCTTTTTATCAATTTATCAATTTCGCCCCAAATTCCCTTTTAATTCTTAGCGAGATATTATTTCATAATATTTATTAGTGCACTCCCTTCTCAGTTTGCTAAAAAGGTTTGAACTAAAATTAGAGATAGGTGCGAAGGGAAGATACCCTATGAACACCTAACTTATGGCGACCTTATTACTACCGTCGTCGTCTTTGAACTTTGCACCAACTTAAAGTTAAAAGAACAACTCAAGAAAGAGCAAAAATTATCTTCTTCAAAACTTGGAAGTTTCTGCCAAGACTTTGGTTTTCCAAAGCTTACCCTACCTTCTTCTAAAAGAAAAGAAGGTCTCAAGAAAATTATCCTCCTCTACAAAAAAGAGACAAGGAAAAGAGAAAAAAGTAAAAGAACCTAAGAGAAGATTTAGAAGAAAAAAATCTTCATCTAAGGATTCTTGTAAGGATGAATGTTGGACTTATGGAAAAAAGGGTCACAGATCCAATCAATGTCCTTGAAATAAGAAAAGGAGAAATAAGATAAATCTTCTAGGAATTGATGAAGAAACAAAACAAAAGTTGTGTTCTATCCTCGAAGAAGAGGAATCTGAGTTTGAGGATTGTTCAGAAGAAGGAGAATGCAACGATGAAGAATTCATCAATGTTGCAAATAATTCTGAGTTTGAGTCTGAAAATAGTGAGACAGATTGTAACTGCAAAGGAACATTTTGCTATTGTGATAGCAAATCTATAAGCACTTTCTTAGAAAATACTGTTGAAACTTTGTTTGACACCATCGAACATATCAAAGATGATGAGGCAAAATGAAAGTATCTTTTAGAACTAAAAAGGCTTTTCACTCAGCAAAAACATGATAACAAACCCAAGGTTACCCCTTTCATCATGAAAGATGTCATGCAGAGGTTTGACACTACAAGAGAACCTTCTATTAGTGATCTTTAAAGAGAAGTCAATTTTCTCAAGAAAGAAATTAGGGATGTCAAAGCTAGACTTCACAAAATTGAAATTAATGCCCTTACAAAACAAGTTCTCAAAAAGGTAAATCAACCTGAAGAAGGAAATTCAGGTAGCAAAGACGTTTCTATTGAAGATATGGAAAATAATAATTAGAGGGATCCAGGTATTGATGTAATATCTCAGGTTAAACCTCCTAGTAATCATATTTTGATAAAACTTATTATTAATGATGATCTAATCCTTAACAAAGTTTCTCTATTTGATAGTGGTGCAGACAGAAACTACATTGTCGAAGGACTTCTCCCCACTAAATATCTCCAGAAAGGAACTACAAAACTCTATGGCGCTATAGGTGAAATGATTGGTATTGAAAACACCCTGCCTAAAGCCCATATATGCAATAATGGAATTTGTCTTGTTAATTGATTTTGTGATTACAAAAGATATTAACGAAGAAATCATTTTGGGATTACCATTTGGAACCTAGTTAAAACCCTATCTTATAGATTTTACTCATATCCGCAGTACTGTTTTAGAGGTAGAACTTGCTTTCCCTCTCATGAAAATTATGACTTTAGAAGAAAGTTAATTTCTACATAAACATACTACCTTTAAAATAAATCTTTTGCAAAATCAAATTGGTTTTCTAAAAAATTCTATTAAAAATGCAAAAATTGAGTAAATTTTTTAAAAAAAACCGAAATGGTATCCAAAATTTCCAATCTTCAAAGAACTTTTGAAAAAGAAATTTGCTCAGACTTTCCAAATGCTTTTTGGGAAAGGAAATCACACACTGTTGATTTACCTTACATAGAAGGGTTCAATGAAAAGGCCATTTCCACTAAAGCTAGGCAGATTCAAATGAACCATGATTTGATGAAAATTTGTAAAAATGAAATTAATAACCTTTTAAAAAATAATATTTTCACCATTCAAAATCTCCTTGGAGTTCTTCAGCCTTTTATGTTAACAATGTTACGGAGAAAGAGCGGGGTGCTCCCAGACTTGTTATTAATTACAAACCCTTAAATAATGTTTTAAAATAGATTCGATATCCTATCCCTAAAAAAGGTATCTTTTGAAATGTACCTATAAAGATAATATTTATAGTAAGTTTGATATGAAGTCGGGATTTTGGCAAATTCAGATTTCTGAAAAAGATAAATACAAAACTGCATTCAATGTCCTATTTGGACAATTTGAATGGAATATTATGCCTTTCGGGTTAAAGAATGCCCCTTCAGAATTTCAAAAAATCATGAATAGTATTTTCAACCACATTAGTCATATATCAATTATTTATATTGATGATGTTTTAATCTTTTCCAAGGACATAGATTCTCATTTTAAACACCTAAACATTTTCTTTATAATTGTCCAGCACAATGGCCTTGTCGTTAGTGCTAAAAAAATAAAGCTCTTTCAAACAAAAATAAGATTTCTTGGGCATGATTTGTATCAAGGTTCTTATAAACCAATTTGTAGAGCCATAGAGTTTGCATAAAAATTCCCTGATGTCATTACCGACAAGACTCAACTCCAAAGGCTGGATCGGAAGATGCGGAAAGTAAAAACTGAAAGTAATTATCACTGACAATATTACTCTTGAAGAGTGCAGAGGATTATATTGATGATGATGAGAATATGAGCTCCATACTGATTACACTGAATGATTTTTCACTAGAGATTACTACAAAAGATTACAAAATGGCAAGACTAAGAGAAAAAAATATTGAATGAAAATTTTTTGATGCCTTTCAAGGAATAATCAAGAGCCTTTTATAGACTTCAAAGGATAAAATCTAGATAATGAAAATCTTCTTTCTTCAATCTTATTAAAAGTCTCACATTTTCTTATCCATTTGTCTGATAAGGTGGGTGCATTGCTTTTGATTAAAGTCTTCAAAGCAACTTGTCCTTTTAAGTCACGAGTGTAGGCCACTTTAAAGGTGGAGTGTGAGTCTCACTAGTCCCATTATATGTTTAATCAAGAATAATTCTGACCCTTTGAGTCTCTATTCTTACCCTGTCGATAATTTTGACTCTTTGAGTCTCTATCTAAGGGACTAATTATTCCAGTTTTTAATAACCTCAATTAGGATTAATCATAGAATGGAGCCAGATAATATTATGATAAACCACGTGGTTTTAGTATATCTCCATTGTCTTCACTTTGGTATGAAGCTTCATCCAACAATCTCATGATGGCATCTTCGTTAGAATCATCATCAATTTTTGAAAGAGCTTTTTGGAGTCTCTTTTTTAAATCACTCTTTAATGGAGATTTCTTGGTTGAAGGGTTGCTTGGTGAGGATTTCAAAGAGTTCCTTGGTGCATCTTTTGGTGCAGGAGTCCATCCTCAGATAAAAATTTCTTTAGACATGTATTTGATCCTGTCAAATTCATGAACTGCAAAGGTGATAATATAAGAAATCCTTTTTTGGATAAAATATTTACACATTTATATGTGCTCAGCTAAAGATGAGATACCTTGGTCAATTTCAAATTGACTAAATTTTTCTAAAAATGTTTTGGGTAAAATATCCTGATTACCTCGAAAATAATTCCACCATTCGTAGAACCATGTTGGGCTAACAGATTTTGCGAACTATGGACTATACTTTACAAACCAAGTATGAGTAGTTGGACATAAATATAAAAAGTTAAACCATGCATTTTTATAATCATGCCAGTTATAAGTTTGAGGCCTATGTTCCTCAAAAAGGACTATAGGAGTGAGTAGATGATCTACCTACCATTCAAAAGAAGTTAAAATATTTTTAATGGTAAATTTTGAATAAGTTAAACTTTTAGGGTCATGTTCATCCCTCAGCTGATGCTCTATTTCAATAGAGCCAGTGTCAATCAAAATGAATTCATAAAATTTTCTTATTTTAAGAGGGTTATCGGAATCCACATAGTTCTGTTCGCTATACAGAGGTCGCAGCAGCTGTCTGATATCATGATTCTCATACTCCTTATCCAAAGATAGGATTGGAGCCACCTACAGGGAAATGTTAGTAAAGGTTTCTTTAACCTTCTGGGATGGTGAGGCTGAAGGTGCCACTACTTCAGAATAACTTTTAGGAGTCTTTATTGCATAACTTTCTTTAGTTTGTATTGCAGAAAATCTTGGTTTTCCAAATGGAGAAAGCGAACATGGTTTGGATTCTTTTTCGAAGGGTTTCTTCATAGGGTTTAAGGAAGAGGAGCTTGGTAAAGCTGGGAAAGAATTTATAGTGAGGGTAGGATTTATCAGTGACAGTTTCCCTAAGACTGAAAACTTTTTTGGTCATTCCATGATGGTCGTTGTAATGAGGAAGGTGTCTTTACCCATGTCCTTTTTGAAAAGAGAACCTTGAATAATAACTTCTCTATAAGGAATACTAATCCCTTCCAAGGGAGGAATGAAGCTCACTATGATTGCATTCTTAGTATGCGACCTCTTAATCAGGACTTGGAGGGAGTCTTTTTAGTTTACCATATGACCTAAATATTCAAAACACATGAAGAACTCTATTATGGTTCTAAATCTTATCATATCAGCGAACCATTTGTTTCTAAAAGAAACTCGTTGGTGTCTAGAATAGGTTTCCTTATACCATTCTATTTTCTGCTGATGCTCAGGTAAGTTTCATAATCGATTTAGTTCATCTTTGTTAGGGACAAAGTCATTGGCAGATAGAACATTAATGGAAGTTTTTCTACCATGACCCTTGGGTCTCATATCGCTAGGAGTAGGGCTTTTTGGATCAGAAGAAACCGAAGCTTCATCTTCGTAGTAAACTTTAGGAATAGGTTTCGAGAAATCTATACCTTGGAACTTTCCATGATTGATTTATTCTGAAATATTGGTCTCAACCTCTTCGGGGGATTGAAAGGAAAAAGGTCTTGCTGAAGACATTCTTCTACTTGAAAAGGCTTGACTATTGGAAGTTGATCTAAGAAACTTAAGGTTCATAGATCCAACAGGGAATTGGGTAACCCTATCAATCTGGGATCTGTCGGGTTCAATGGGTTGAGGAGTAGTGATGGCATCAAAGTGTCATTCTCCATCCAAGAGAATGTCATTTAATCTTAGGAGTCCAGGAACAAAGGTGATACAGTGCTCATGATTAGCTTTCATGAGCATGGTAACTCCTTTAACACTAGTAGTTATAGCTTTTGGGACTATAGTAGTTTTCATAAGCTTGTAATATACACTGTATATTACTTCTATTTCTCTAGTGTCTACCTTGCTATTCATATTTTTGGTTTTGACATTAAGTGTCAAAGTATCCATAACATTAGGGTCATGAATATCAACCAAAAAATTAGGATAGCAATTAAAGTAAATTGGGCCATTGGCGAGGTTACTTTGAAGGACTCCTAAAAGAGAATCATCTAAATTTAAAAGTCTATCAAGTTGGTAATTTCAGCATGATAAAGAACTATAATATTAAGACTTGTGAGTTTACTATTTCTATTAATAATTCTCTTGAAACAATAAAGTTGCTAATTACTAACGATATTAATCGATATAAAAAGGCATTTATTGATTATTAGCTTCCATTTGAGATTCGAGAGGCCCATGTAGATCAGTTCCTGAATCATTGCCAAGGGAATATGAGCATGACGGAGTACAACCTCCAGTTTAACACTTTGGCGAGGTATGCTCCTAATGTAGTAGCTGCTATGGATGATAGAGTTCATCGATTTGTTGATAGATTGGATACATATCTGGTTAGATATTGTACTATTGATGCCTTTAACAAAGACATAGATATAGCAAAGATATAAGATTTTGCACAAAAAATGAAGGATCAGAGGCAAAAAAGAAAAATACATGAATTGGAAAGAGGGTATTCCAAGAGGTCCAGATCTATGAGGTAGTTTATGGTATCCAAAGGAGAGTTTAGGCATCGATTTTCTAATTGACTGCCTACGCCATTACCTTCTTATTATGCAACTAGTTCTCCATCACAGTTTCAAGGGTCCAAGGGCAATTTGTTTAGGGAAAAAAGTAAGAGTCAGAGTTCATGAGCAATAGGGTATCAAGAGCAATGGAGTATAATCCAATTAAGACCTCCTTGGCAGCCACGTAAACAATATGTAAAGCTTTATTTTGGTGCATGTTGGTTTGGGACAAATGCTTGCTTTTAGTATGATACATTGGGGCATATGATTAGAAAATACTCATAAAGAGACAGGGGTGGTATGGCACGACCTAATAGATCATCCATTTTATCATCATCATCGGTGCCTTCTTCAAGTAGGGGTGTATAACCTATAGGTCGTGGTAGAGGTTCTAAAGGAGCAGTTAGCTCTAGTGGAGTTCAGAATCGTACATATGATCTTGCGGATCGACAATATATAGAGGCTTCTCCAGATGTGATTATAGGTGCAATGTTCATCTTTTCATAGAAAGCATAAGCATTAATTGAACCAGGCTCTAAATTATCATATGTCTCTTCATTAGTTGCTGGAAAGTTCAAATGAACATTGGACTAACTAGTTAAGCAATTTGAAGTGTCTACACCGATTGGTGAAACTATTATAGCTAAGAGAGTATATAAAAATATATAATAACAATTTGTGGTCGTGATACAATGGATGATCTTGTTGAGTTAGAAATGGTAGGTTTTGATGTTATAATAGGTATGGACTGGTTGGCTTCTTGTTATGCCACAGTAGATTGCCAAACTAAGAGGGTATATTTCCATTTTCCAAGAGCCAGTCCTTGAATGGAGAGGTAATATCAGTGCGCCAAGAGGTAAATTTATTTCTTATTTTAAGGAAAAATGGATGATTTTCAAGTGTTACATATATCATCTAGTTAGAGTGAAGGATACAAATGCGGAGCCATAAACTCTTTAAACTATTCCAATGGTAAATGAATTTCCAAAAGATCTTCCAGGTTTTCCTCCAGAATGAGAAGTAGAGTTTGGTATTGATTTTATTCTAGGTACTCAACCAATCTCAATTCCTCCATATAGAATGGCCCCTACAGAATTACGAGAGTTGAAAGAGAAATTGAAAGACTTGCTAAAGAAGGATTCATAAGCCCTAGTACGTTCCTTTGGGGTGCACCAGTGTTATTTATGCGTAAGAAAGATGGATCATTGAGAATGTGTAATGACTAACGACAACTAAATAAGATGACTATTAAGAATAAATATCCCATTCCAAGAATTGATGATATATTTGATCAGTTACAAGGTGCCAAGTATTTCTCAAAGAATGATTTAAGGTCGTATTTCCACCAAGTGAGGGTCAAAGATAATGATAAACCCAAGACATCTTTTTGAATTCCGTATGGTCATTATGAGTTTCTTTTCATAGCATTTGGGATACCTAATACACCCAAAACTTTAATGGATTTGATGAATATGGAAGCTACACGAACACATCTAAGAATAGCTTGAACACCCTATTCATCAAATCCATAAAATTTACGGGTGTATTAGTTATCCAAATAATATGACAAGAAACTCATAATGACCATACCATATTCAAAAAGCTATCTTGGCAATACAACCTTAAATCATTCTTTGAGAAACACTTGGCACCTTGTAACTGATCAAATATATCATCAATTCTTGGAATGGGATATTTATTCTTAATAGTCATCTTATTTAGTTATCGGTAGTCAATACACATTCTCAATGAGCCATCTTTCTTATGCACAAATAAAACTAGTGCACCCTAAAGGGACATACTAGGCCTTATAAATCCTTCTCTAGCAAGTCTTTCAATTTCTCTTTCAACTCTCGTAATTCTGTTGGGGACATTCTATATGGAGGAATTAAGATTGGTTGAGTACCTAGAATAACATCAATACCAAACTCTACTTCTCATTCTGGAGGAAAACCTGGAAGATCTTTCAGAAATACATCGAGAAATTCATTTACCATTGGAATAGTTTGAAGAGTTTATGGCTCCGCATCTGTATCCTTAACTGTAAATAGATGATATATGTAACACTTGGAAATCATCCATTTTTCCTAAAAATAAGAAATAAATTTACCTCTTGGCACACTGATATTACCTCTCCATTCAAGGACTGGCTCTTGGAAAATGGAAATATACCCTTTTAGTTCGGCAATCTACTGTGGCTTAACAAGAAGCCAACCAGTCCAAAGCTATTATAACATCATAATCTACCATTTCTAACACAACAAGATCATACATTGTATCATGACCATAAATTGTTATTATACATTTTTGGTATACTCTCCTAGCTATAATAGATTTACCAACCGGTGTAGACACTTCAAATTGCTTAACTAGTTATTCCAAAATTCATTAGAACTTTCCAGCAACCAATGGAGGGACATATGATAATTTAGAGCCTGGATCAATTAACACTTATGCATTATATGAAAAGATGGACAATGTACCTATAATCACATCTGTATAAGCCTCTATATATTATCGATCCACTATATCATATGTATGATTCTGAACTCCACTAGAGCTAGCTGCTACTTTAGCACCTCTACCATGACCTATAGGTTGTACGCCCCTACCTAATGAAGGAACCAATGATGATGATATAATGGCTGATCTAGTAGGTCGTGCCATACCACACATGCCCTTTTTTGGGTATTCTCTAATCATATACCCCAACGTATCACACCAAAATAAAGCATTTGTCACAAACCAAAATGCACCCAAATAAAGTTTTCCACATTGTTTACATGGCTGACAAGGAGGTCTTAGTTGGATCATACTCCATTGATCTTGATACCCTATTGCTAGTGAACTCTGACTCTAACTTTTTTCCCTAAACTAATTGCCATTGGACCCTTGAAACTAACATGGAGAACTAGTTACATAATAAAAAGGTAATGGCCTACGCGGTCAATTAGAAAATAGAGGACTAAACTCTCCTTAGGATGCCATAAACTACCCCATAGATCTGGCCCTCTTGGAATACCCTCTTTCCAATTATTGTATTTTTCTTTTGTGCCTCTGATACTTCATTTTTTGTGCAAAAGCTTATATATTTTATATATCCATATCTTTGGTAAAGGCATTAATAGTACAATATCTAACCAGATATGTATCCAATCTATCAATAAATTGATGAACTCTATCATCTATAGTATCTACTACATTAGGAGCATACCTAGCCAAAGTGTTAAACTGGAGGTTGTACTCCCTTATGCTCATATTCCCTTGGCAAAGATTCAAGAACTGATCTGCATGGGCCACTCGAATCTCAAATGGAAGGTAATGATCAAGAAAAGCCTTTTTGAACTCTTTTTAAGTAGTTGAAGGGGCATCGATACCCTAGATCAAATCTTGTCTTTATACCAAAATATAGCCTCTCCTTTGAATCTATATGTTTCTATCTCAACTACCTATTTACCAGATACATGCATGACATCTAGAGCCCTTTAGATTTGATCAATAAAGTCCTTTAGGTCTTCATTAAGATCTAATATGGTGAATGTGGGAGGTTCCAAATTAAGAAAATATTGTATTCGTAGGCTAGCTGTCCGATCTGCACCATTAGAACTTGTGGTTGGAATAGCTTTTCTTTTAGATAGTCCAAAACCATTAGAACTTGTGAATAGTAGTATTAATAGATTGTTTTGAGGATGCTATTCTTCCCATCCTTAGCTCTTCTGGTGAAGGAGGAGAAGAAAAGGTTTGTGATACAAACTCAGATTGAGCCTCACTTTGATTAGCTTGTCTAGGTTGTTACTTGTTGGTCCCTTCTACGGCAGCCGTATCTACTTGCTTACTTGTATTCTTACCCCTTATTGTAACCGACATCCTTACTATAATGAGGAAACAAAATAGATCAAGGGTTAAATATGACTTTACGTTGGCTTGGGCTCTATTGCATGATGTAAGATATGAAGAAAAAGAGATAACCCCTAAATGTCTTATAGTCTCATGTTTATAGATGTGGTGGATAACACACCTACAAACAAGACTCTACATAGATAATGCTTTGTAGAATCACTAGGACAACCTGCTCTGATACAATTTTTGTCACGCCTCAAATCCTATTGGGGCGGATAGGCACCCATATCCGTAAGGCCCAGGAGCACCAGCCTATGACCTTATGTATCTCATGCATGTAAATATGATATACAAAGCTTCTTCCAAGTATGATACAATGAATCGATGAGAATAACCCCGTGGTCAAGGAAAAAATTATATATGAAAAACTTTGTCGTTGAGGGTCACAATATCTAAGGTACAAAACACTGCCATGCTTAATTTTACACTGGTCTACAAAGCCTATAAAAGTTACATAGACACTTAGTTAAGGACGGCACAAACCTTGCCTTACTTTTAACTACTATACAGTACCAAAATATATAAACTGAACTCAGAAATCCTCGAATCATACTGGAGCTCACCAATAGTCACTAGATATCCTTGATCCTATTGGGGAGGTGTATTACCTGAAGTACCTTTGCCGGCAACATGAAATATAGGCCCCCCTTGACGGACGGACGTACGAAAAGATGTAGTGACTACCTAAGGCTGAAAGTAAGTTAAAAGTAATTACACATGAAACAAGGTCTTAATTGAAATAAGGTCCAAGTGTATAAATGATTTTAATAGACCACCCTTACATATGCTTGTAGGATCAGCTATGTTACATTTCTTTTTTTCATTTTATCTTTCTTACTTTATATTCTTTGTAAGCCATATAATTTACCAGCTGATCAGTGGTAAATACACAACTTAGGATTGGCCCATGCTAGGCTTACGCCCCTGAGCTACCACCCATGTATAAATAGATTGCGTTCAGCTTATGCTAGGTTTTTTCCCCTAAGTTGCCACCCACATATAAAGGTATTGGGATCGGCCCATGCTAGGCTTATGCCCCTGAGCTGCCACCCATTCAATTAAGATTTACGTTATTATTTTATTTATCCTTTGAGATTATTACTTTGGTGGTCATAGCATTTTGGTACCTTTGAACAATAATCTACCAATAAGAGACATATGAACAAACACTGAATGCGATGACAAACAGGTATGGAGCTGATTGTACATGAATAAAATGTTTAGGAGGTGAAAGTAACATGCGGGTCTTATTAGACTTAAAAGAGAACTCTTGAGATTGGCTAGTGAGTGTAAGAATATAGACTTGGTTGACTCGGTGAGGTATTTTAACACGTTAGGGAGTGAGAGCAAGGTCGTTTGCTAGATGGGAGATCATGTGCTGCTACTAGGCATACTTTCCTAATGGAAAGCTTTAGAAGCTTACTTTGTACCAAAAGTGTTGGATTTCATGAAAAATAAAACGACATAGAGTAGCCTTACATGCCTTTCCTACAACTCCAATGTCAACCCAATTAACTTCCTGACTTTAAGATAGCTTATCTACAATAAAGTATATATTAAAACTAGTATGAGGCCTCTTTTGTTTGCACTTAATGGAGGTCTAAATCTAAATGGTTCAGACTTCAAATCATTAAGTGCATTTATTTTTTATTAAGGTTTTAACTCTTAATAGTCCTGAATAGGTCTTAATCATTGAGATCTAGAACCAAGTCTTAATAGGTCTTATGGGATATTTTGGTGTTGGATAATATTCACCACTTTATTTATAATCAGCAGTTACCACTACTAACCACCTCTACCACCATCACCATTGTCAACCACCATCCACCACCACCTCCCACCTCTACCATCATAACCACCATTGACAAAAAATACCGCTACCAACCATAATTGTCAACCCCTACCACCTCTCCTAACTCTTTTAATCTAATTATATTTACAACCACCACTGCCATTAACAACACCACAATCAGCAACCACTAGAAGCCAATCCCTCCTACTAACCAACTCATCTATCATAACTAGCACCACCACTAACTACCACTTATACATCATAACCTCTACACATTCTTTGGACGCCACCACTATTGCCACTAGTAATGCCACCTCTACCACTACTTCAACCAGTACCATGCTATAATTTATCTCTACTAACAACCATCTCCACCATCAAAACAAATAACATCTCTAACTAGAACCAACACATCGTCAATCATCATGCATTCATGTTTCAGCAAATTCAATCAACACCTTAAACTACTAACATCAAGCAAAGTCACATCACAACAACCACCGCTACCATCAATCACCACCATCATATTAGTCACTATAATACCAACCATCACAGTTATCACCACAAAAAATATTAATCACTAACATCAATCATTGTCACCGCAACCACCATTATAAGCCATCTCCACTATCACTAGCAAACATAAATGTTTTTTATCAATCAAATACTAATAATTTTATTGTATTAAATTACATACTTTTTTATATATAATTAATTTTTATTTGACTTTTAATTTTTATTTGATTATGTATACAAATATTTTTTTACACATTCAGATGTTGAAAAACAAACAGTCTTAATCATTCAGTTTTCTGATCTAGAGATAACATCTTAATCATTCAGATGTACATTTAGATTCAGAAATTTGAATCTTAAAAAACAAATGGAGCCATAGTAACCAACCAACACATTTGGGCTACTTAACTTTACCAAATAGTAGAAGGGAAGTAAGCCCTTAATTTATCAATCAAGGGTGTTATTTTAACCCTTTTCTCCTCCAATTACATCCACATACCATCAAATTCTTATAAGATCCCCCGAAATAACTTTGGATTCATTACACCCTCCAAATGATGCACAAAATAGAATGGAAAATAAACGTATACGTCTATTAGTTCGGTGGTCTACCACCACATCTTTTTTCTATATTTCAATACAAACTAATTACACCTATCCCCAATATTAACCTGGCATCCCCCAAAATATACACATAAAAATAATCCATAAAATGTGTAATACCCCTACTTTTTATAAATTAGTTTAGCTTCTAGTGTGTCAAAGGTAAACTTCAAAAATGTATAACTCTTGATACATAAAGAATTTTCTAGTTCTAGACCTACCAATATGTACATAATTGAATCAGCTTTACAACGATACCAATTTTGCCTTAATCCGCTACTCGGTTGAGAAGTTATGGAGATTTAAGTGAAAACAGTAGGGCATCACGATATACACAGCGTCGTGGGGAAGGACAAATTCACAGTTGTCCGATTTCCAGTGGAGCACTACAATTATCCCACATCACGGAGAACTTACAGTTCTCGTTCGTCCCTTTTCCAGTAACTTATCATGATTTGTTCATATCGCATCAAAATCTTTAATTGGACAGGCACCGCATCGTGGTGGAGGGAAAAATGTCACTTATCCTTTTCCAGTGATGCAATGTAATTTCACCGCATTGCATCGGAGGCTAAAATAATAGTCGTTCTTTTTCCAGTAAGCCACTGTAATAACGGCACATTGCGGTGGTGTACCAAATTGGGATTTTCCAGTTCTGAGTTAAATTTTAAAGGGAAATCTAGTCTTTTCCCCAAGCCCCAAATCGTGTAAATCACAAAATCTAGCCTATTCTAAGCATATTATGCATGCTTTTCACTTAATTTCTCTCCAAGAAACCCTAGAACATTCAAATCTTAATTCCCTAGAAATCCAAATTCCACCATTCTTTTCCAAGATAACTCAAATTAAGGATTTCTAATTCAAGAACTTCAAGAAATCATCTTCAAATACACAAATAGGAATTTGAGTTCAAGCTTCTTTATCAATTTCATCAATTAAGGTATGCGGGGATTTTCAACAAGGATAATCCTTTCATTCTTGTGCCCAAAATTAATTTTGAAGTTGATTTTCATATAAATTTATATGAGATTCAAATTAGGGTTCATACCCAATATTGCTATTTGCAAGATTATGAGATTACAAGTTATTTAGATGTTGAATTGCATGTTTACTTTCGTATTTTCATGCGTATGATATAAATTTCCAAATTTCTAATTGAATTATCATTATTCTCATTATCAAGCATGAACTTTTTGATGATTTGACAAGAATTTGATGCATGGGTTACTAAGCCCTAGTTTGTATGTTGATATTTCAAGAATGACTATGCTTTAAGCATCCCATGATTAGTTTTTTTAGATTTTGATAAAGATTTGATCTATGCAAGAGTATGACACCTCTCCCCAATATAAGATTTTTCTATTAGGGAACTAGACATTGGACTAGATGTTAGCTCACATAGTTTGTGCTAGTCAGAAGAAACTCCCTAGAAATTATAGAACAGAATAACATAAAAGCTTTTAGAACTATGTTTAAAGGCTCACAGCCTTATTCTGATGTTGCATTATAAAAGACACTAGCTAAAGATTTCAGTTTTTAGATTTCAGATATAAAAGTGAGTCCTTTCTACACATAGACAACCTGATTTTCATACAGAACATAAGTACAACTTTTTAGACACTAAATTCTATGACTCACTAGATTTATACAGTATGTTTTGCTACTCATTATCATGATTCTTAGTTTTAAGTTATTCAAGCTTACATGAGTCATCTACCTTTAGCATGCATTATGTTACAAATTATGATAATGTTGAGACATTGTTTTACTTATGTATTCACCCTCATATACTCAGTACAATTAAGAAGTACTGATCCGCATATACATTTATGTGATACATTGTCTCATAATGTAGGTTCAAGAGCCCAGTTTCAGCAGTGTGAGTGATTTTGAGCATCTCTATCTGCATCCCGACAGTTGGTTAGTCCTCATAGTTAGGGGACCCAGTCTTTCAGTTTTTCATCTTGTTAGTATATATGATTCAGTATTTTCAGACAGTTCAAGTCATCTGGGGGTTTATCCCAGTGACTCTCTAGTTATTAGTAGTAGAGCTTGTTGGACTGCTAGATACAGTTAAGATTTCCAGTATTTATTGATCAGACTCTTAAATCTAGTATTTTCATATATTATATTCATATAATTTCAGTTAGCTCATACAAAATTCTGCATCTTAGCTTTGATTATATATCTTATGTCCTCTATTTTAAGCTTCAGATTTAGTAGAAGGCAGACAGGGTTAGCTTAAGGCTACTTGAGTATTGAGCACCGTATGATGTCTCAAGATCCGTTTTGGGGTATTACAAACTTAGTATCAAAGCCTAAGGTTATAAGAGTCCTAGGGAGTCATACAAGTCTTGTTACGTAGAGTCTTTATCATTGATGTGAAGCATGTCACGTTTATGAGCAAAAAGCTACGAGATATTTTTAGGAAATTATCTTTTTATTTCATGGTATATCATGCTTATAGTATCTATATCTACTTTTAACCTATGATATTATGTGATAGTTGAATATACCTCTTCATCGAGCTAACACGCACAGAAATAATAACCAACCACCCCAGTCTGTTGATCCTCTGAATAAGAATGTATCCCATTCTAAATTTTAGGCTGCCTTTTAGGCGTTATCCTAAGCTGTGACTGCTAATGTTTAGGGCAACCATCAGGTGCCAGTCCTACTTCAGCAGAATGGGGATTTAGCAGCAGCCAGAATTTGAGACTTTATGATAATGAATCCGCCTGAGTTCTTTGGGTCAAAAACAGGTGAGGACCCATAACTTTACTTATAGGAGGTAAGGAAGATCACCTATATTATGCATGTTACTGAGGAAGAGAGTGTAGAGTTGGCATCCTATAGGCTGAATGATGTAGCATATGATTAGGTGGTTATGTTGAAAAATGGTAGAGGAAATAATACAACTCCTATAAGTTGGTAGGTGTTTCAGCATAAATTTTTAGGTAGGTTCTTTCCGCATGAATTGAGTGAAGATAAGGTAAAGGAGTTTGTGAACCTTAGGAAGGGCTCGATAATAGTGAAAGATTACTGCCATAATTTTAACCAGTTGTCTAAGTATACCTCTGATACGATGGATGACCCTAGGGAAAGTATAAGTAAGTTTGTTACTGGAGTATCTAGTTTTTTAGCCAAGGAGTGCAGGACTTCCATGCTTATTGGGAACATGGATCTTGCTATGTTGATGATTCATGATCAATAGATTAAGGTAAAAAAGTTGAAGTGAAGAGAGGGTAAATAAGTAGGCTAGAACCGGGCAGTTTGAGTATGGCCAGACAAAGTTTGGAGAGGGAAATCGTTTGTAGTTTCAATGTTGTTAATCTGTGCTAGCGCCATCTTCAGCCAGTCCTCCCACCCCCAATGCCAGAAAGGATCAGTGGGGTAGGACTTCTATTTCCAGATCTCAGAATAGTTTAAGTGGAAAATCCCGTTATCCTCTTTGTGCAAAATGTGGTAAGAATCATCCTGGTGAATTTTTATTGGGACAGAAAGGTTGTTATGGTTGTGGTACGTTGGGACATGGAATCAAAGTGTGTCCTCATGCTAAGTAGTGAAACATGGATGTCCGTACCCATACTTAGGCTACTAGCGCACCAGATCCTCTCAGGGCACATCATCCAGTACCAGTGGCGGTCAGTGTTACAATTAGTTTTATAATTTACCATCCCATCAGGAGCAGGAGGATTCACCAGATATTTTTACTTCTATGCTTCGTGTCTTTCATCTTGATGTTTATGTGTTGTTAGATCCAGGGTCGAGTTTCTCTTATGTGACCCCACTAGTTGCAGTAAATTTTGAAGTAGGTCCTGAAAAGATTTCTAAGACCTTCTTGGTTTCTACCGCAATGGATGAGTCAGCTGTTGCCAAACAGATCTATAGAAAGTTCCCTATCATTGTCCTTCATCATGATAGCAGATTTAATATAGTTGGATATGGTCGACTTTTACCCTATTCTTGGTATGGATTGGCTCCATTCCCGTTATACATCCATAAATTTTCACACCCAAGTGGAGAAGTTTTAGTTTCTAGATGAGCTAGTATTTGAGTGGGAAGGTAATTCAGTGTCACCCAAGAGTCATTTCATATCCTATATTAAAGACAGAAAGTTGATCTCAAAAGGGTGTATCTATCATCTATTTTGAGTCAAAGACACTAAGTCTGAGACTCCAATAGTTCAGTCAGTCCGTGTAGTCAATAAGTTTCCTGATGTTTTTCCCAAAGATTTTCCATGGGTACCCCTGATAGGGAAATAGAATTCTTTATTGACCTTTTTCTAGATACTCAGCCCATCTCTATTCCTCCATATCGTATGGCTCCAGTCAAGTTTAAGGAGTTAAAAGATTAGTTTAAATACCTCTTAGATAAAGGTTTCATAAGGCCCAATGTTTCTCAGTGGGGCACTCCTATCCTATTCGTGCGAAAGAAAGATGGTTCTTTGTGAATATGCATTGACTATCGTCAGCTGAATAAAGTCACAGTAAAAAACAAATATCCTCTTCCTAGGATTGATGACTTATTAGACCAGATCCAAGGTGCAAGTTACTTCTCTAAGATAGACCTTAGATTCGTCTATTATCAACTTAGAGTGAGGGAATATGATATTCAAAAAGCAACATTCAGAACCCGTTACAGTCATTTTGAGTTTCTAGTCATGTTATTTGGTCTTACCAATGCCCCAGTCTCCTCATGGACTTGATGATTAGAGTGTTCAAATAGTATTTGGACATGTTTGTCATAGTCTTTATCGATGATATTCTTGTCTAATCTCGTAGTGAGGATGATCATGCATACCATCTTAGAATTATGTTGTAAACTCTTCGAGATCACCAGTTGTTCGTCAAATTTAGCAAATGTAAATTTTGGCTAAGATCAGTAGCTTTCCTCAGTCATATTATTTCAAGTAATGGCATTAGAGTTGATCCCCAAAAGACAGAAGTAGTAAGAAACTGGCCTAGTCCTATCTCTCTATCAGACATTCAAAGTTTCTTGGGTTTAGCTGGCTATTACAAAAGTTTTGCTGAGGGTTTTTCTTCTTTTGCATCCCCTATGTCTATATTAACTCAGAAAAAAGTTAAGTTTGAGTGGTCGGATTCCTGTGAGAATAGTTTTCAGGAGTTAAAGACTCTACTCACTTCAGCCCTAGTTTTAGTGCTACCTGATGGTACAGATAGGTTCATTGTATATTATGATGCCTTTATAATCGGTCTAGGTTGTGTGTTTATGCAGAAAGGTAAAGTTATATCTTATGCCTTTAGATAACTTATGTCTCACAAAAAAAACTATCCTACCCATGACCTTGAGTTAGATACTGTTGTGTTTGCGTTGAAGATCTGGAGGCACTATCTTTATGGGGTACGTGTTGATGTGTATACGGATCACAAAAGCTTACAATTAGTGTTTACTCAGAGAGAGTTAAATCTTCGTTAGAGAAGGTGGTTAGAATTATTGATGTATTATGTAACGCCCCGATTTGCTGAACCGGAATGCTACACGGTGCTTATGACCCCGAGGGATGACAAGCTAACCCATGACTGATATTTGTACCGTTACACTGCATAATATACATATGGAATGCAGAAAACATAAACAATAGGCCATAAGTTTCAACTGAATAGAATATTTGATAAATAATAACATCTATATAGGGTAACAAATATCCAAAACAACTGAAAGTTGAATCTAAAATTTGAACTAAATCTAAAAGCCTCTAAATACTGTCTAAAATAAGGAGTTGAAGAAACATGTCTCCAACTAACTCCATCAAACAAAACTAAATTGAAATAATAAATGAAATAAAATAATATCGTCCTCGGATGGATGAGAACTCACTGCCACTTTGTGTACTGGAATGCTACTGCTACTACTGATCTGGAACTCGTGACTCTGAACCTATGGTGTAACATTAAAGAAAGCACCATATCATAAAAATGTTAGTACAACTGAAAGTACTGAGTGTACGAGTGGGGTAGGCTAAATGCAAAAGGGTTTACATGCATAAGCAATGCTAACTGACCAACTAATATGAATGTGAGAGTGCAAGAATGCATACACATTAACTGAGATCGTCAATACGTGATATCTGTATTTGTACGCTAATACATGGTTTAGTTATATCCAACATGACTGATACTGGAATTCTAAATATATGGATAACTATGTTTGACAGTCCTGAATCTAAGGGAACTACCTGAGTTCCATACTATGACAAAATTGACTGTATCTGACAGTCCTGATATCTTGAAGAACTATCTGAGTTCTTTTACTAAGACTGATACTGAAACTATGGGAGGTAGTTGTTTAACCGACATGCCCCAATAACGCATATAGCTAGGTTGGGGTCCAATCTCTACCCCAACTAGAAAGGTGTCAATTTCGCACCATTGGTAAGGACAGCTGTGAGTGACCCTTAGTTGGTCGGTACTCTAATGAGAATAGTGGGAACCCTAAACTAACAGGTTAAGACACCTAATCAACCCTAATCTGGCAGGTTAAGATTTCTTAACCCATGCTGGCTACGTAGTTCTAGAACACAAGGATGACTACTAAGAATCATACCCTAAACTGGAAGGTTAGTTCCCATCCTTAGGTTCACTCGGTGCTAACTTCTACTCCCATATGAAGAGACTGAACAATATTTAACTATCTGTACATGGACTGAGTAACTGACTTCCATTGACTGAAGGAATTGTACTACTATCTGAGGATTTATTGAGATCATGAGATTTCTGAGATTTTCTGAGTCACATGACTGACTGAGTTCTATAGATCATGGATTGATTAGGATTATCAATATAACATGACATGGATCTAAGCACACAACTATATTTTTTGGGTACAAGTACCCCAGGACTCGACGGAAGGAAACTGACACACATAATTGACTTGATCATAAAAATAGAGTCCATAATTCACCATATCGTAAGTAGGGGATTTAACACTAAGCATAGTTCTCAATATCTTATGTATGGAAAGGAAATTCATACAACATGTGTATACTTTCATAGATTCAATATCATGCTCAATCCATATCACAACAACGACGCATATCAATAATGTGGAATTCATGTGGAATCGTAAAGCATAGAGCATGGACTTGTCATTTAAGCACTATTAAATCATGGGACACGAATCTTATCACCTTAAGCATTTTATTAAAAACTTTGCATGCATTCTTTTATCTTAGCTGTGTTTTCATAAATTTCCCCATTTTAAACCACATAAAGTTCATGGATTTCAACTAACGAACATATATACTTCATGATAACACCTTTAGATATCATCTTGAAACTTAAACAACAATCATCAACATGTACATGGTCATATCACAACAAGACAATCACAAATAATATTTAAAACATGGTTCTATGAATGAAATGGATCCATAGATGAACACTATGCATACCTTAGATGGAAGATTCTTGATGATTTATGGAGAAATTTGCTAGAACTTGAATCCCCAATTGAAAACCCTAATGTGTTCTTGAGAGGATTTTGAGAGAAAGAGTATGTTTTGGTGAAATAAGGGATTAATTCCTTGTTTATGAAATATATAGGGGTGGAAAGATGATCCAAATACCCCTCTAGATGCGTCATTTAATTTCTGTGAAAATTACCTAATTTGGGCCCCCGGCGCGACGCGGAGATATTGCGTTGCCCCCCATTTGGGACCTAGAAACTTACCGCAATGTGGTGGAATCGCATAAAGACACTGGAAATTTACACACATCATTTTTTCTTAGGCGCGACGCGCCACTGACTGAAATGACGCTGTTGAAACATTAAATCTCCATAACTTCTTCACCGGGTGTCCGTTTGAGGCAAATTTGGTATCAACAAAAAGATTATTCAATTATACACAATTTTTAGGGTATAAATATGCTAAAATACCACCTATAAACCAAGTTATTCTCATTCAAAGATGACCTATGTGAAATCACACACCAAAACTTTATGGATTCAAAAGTTCTTAGCTTGTCTTACTCTAAGTGACTCTTATGAACATGCTTAACACATCATAAAATCTATAATAACTAGGATAATTAACCTAATTCATGTACTCCAATATGAATCACAATATAGGAGGTATCATGCATAGGAACAACGGTTCATTTTCTAGCTTAGAAATATACGGGGTATTACAATATCTCCCCCTTGGAAACATTCATCTTCGAATGAGACTGAGTGAAATGGGGATAAACGATAAAATAGAGTATATGAAATACATACTCTAATGGAACACGATCTTATGACGTATATGACTGATAAGCTAAACATATCATGCTGGACGTGCATATCTGATGTATGAGTAACTGATTCATGAATGAATAACTGAGATTTCTGATAACTGAGTTCTCCCAATGAGAATGCATATTTGATGCATGATTATACACTAGACTGAAACATGAATGCATGATTGAATATGCAATGGTACTTTATACCATATTTGTGATAAAATGTGAGCATGAACTAAATACAAAGTTTTATAGAATACTGAACGGGAAACTGAATAAGCTTAAGGAGAACTGTTACCTTGAGCTTGATATGGATTGGTAGAGAAGAGGTGTGGATACTTGGTATGAATTTCTACTTCTTCATCCCAAGTAGCTCCCTCAACGGACTGATTTTGACAAAGAACTTTGACTAGAGAGACTTCTTTGTTCCTCAGTCTACGAGTCTGATAGTCTAAAATTTCGATCGAAATTTCCACATAGAAGAGACTGTTCTCGTTATCAATGCTCTGAATAGGAACTACGACTGATGGATCACATATACACTTCTTGACCAAAGATACATAAAATACTGGATGAACTGAGGCTAGGTCTGAAGCCAATTTGAGCTCATAAGCTACCTTATCTAAGCGACTGAGAATCTTGAAGGGACTGACATATCAAGAAATGAGCTTTCCCTTTTTATCAAATGGCTTCACTCCCTTCATGGGAGAGATCTTTAGATAGACATAGTAATCAACCTCAAACTCGAGATTCTTTCTACGAACGTCAGCATATAACTTCTGTCGGCTCTGAGCAGCCCAGAATATTTCTCTGATTAACTGGACTTTCTCTAAGGAGTCGAATACTAATTCAGGCCCTATTACTGAGGTCTCACTAAATTTGAACCACCCAATTGGAGATCTTCACCTCCTACCATAGAGAGCTTCGAACGGAACCATTTTAATACTAGAATGATAGCTATTGTTGTATGCAAACTCAATCAAAGGCAAGTGGTCATCCCAACTTCCCTTGAAACCAATTGCACATGCCCTTAGCATATCTTTAAGAGTCGGAATAGTCCTTTCTGCTGGACCATCTGTCTGAGGATGAAAAGTTGTACTGAGATGAACTTGGGTACCAAAACAATTTTGGAATGCTTTTCAGAAGTGAGAGGTGAACTGGGTACCTCTGTCTGAGATGATAGATAATGGAACACTGTGTAATCTGACCAACTCCCTAATATAGAGTTTGGCATAATCTTCGGCTGAATAAGAGGTATGGACTGAAAGGAAAAGGGCTGACTTGGTCAATCTATCTACAATGTCCCAAACTGAATCATGCTGATGATGAGTTCCAGGCAAACCTGTCACAAAGTCTATGTTCACTTCTTCCTATTTCCAAGTAGGAATGGTGAACTCCTGCATAGAACCACTAGGTTTTTTATGCTCTATCTTAACCTACTGATATGTAGGTCACTTAGCAACAAATTCTGCAACATCTCTCATCATCCCACTCAACCAATAGATCTCCTATAGGTTGCAGTACATATTAGAGGACCCTAGAGGAATAGAGTATCGCGTACCATATGCTTCTGGAAGAATTCGCTGGTTTAAATCATCTACACCTGGAACATAGAGATGAGACTGACAATGAATGATAATATCTCCCCCTAGGGAGAAAACCTCTACTTTCTGATTCTTAACTGACTCTTGTATCTTGACAAGGCTAGGATCCCTGTCTTGCTTTTCTTTCACCTCAGAAACTAGAGATGGCTCTAAACTATTCTGAACACATACACCACCCTCTGAAGAATCGACTAAGCGAATATCTAGTCTGGCAAGTTGATGGATTTCCCGAGCTATTTTCTTCTTCCTATCCTCAACGTGAGAAAAACTACTCATGAAGAGTTTACTAATAGTATCATCCACAACGTTGGCCTTTCTCGGATGATAAAGGACTCTCATGTTATAATCTTTTAAGAGCTCTAACCACCTTCTCTGATGAAGATTGAGATCTTTCTAAGAAAAGACATATTGGAGACTCTTATGATGTGTGAAGACATCTACATGAACTACGTAATGATAATGCCTCCAAATTTTCAAGGCAAATACTACGGCTGCTAACTCAAGATCATGAGTAGGATAATTCTTCTCATGGGGATTTAACTGCCTTGAGGCGTAGGCTATGACCTTACCATGCTACATGAGGACACAACCCAAACCTACTCTAGATGCATCACAGTATACTACAAACCCATCTGAACCATCTGGAAGAGCTAAGACTGGAGCTGAGGTGAGTCGAGTGTTCAATTCCTGAAAACTCTTTTGGTAAGGATCTGACCACTAAAACTTGACCTTCTTCTGAGTCAATCTGGACATGGGGATGTAATAGAAGAAAATCTCTCAACAAACCGCCTATAATAGCCAGCCAAACCCAAGAAACTCCTTATATCTGATAGAGAGACAGGGCGAGGTCAGTTTCTTACCACTTTGGTCTTTTAAGGATCTACTCTAATGCCATCACTGTAAACATATCACTAAGGAATGCTACTTATCTTAGCCAAAATTAACACTTACTAAATTTAGCGAACAACTGGTGATCTCTTAGGGTCTGAAGTATAATTATGAGATGGTATGAATGATCAAGCTCAGTTCAGGAATAGACAAGGATATCATCAATGAAGACTACGATGAACATGTCCAAGTACTGCTTGAATACATGGTTCATCAAGTCCATGAAAGCGGCTGGGGCATTGGTAAGACGAAAGGACATAACTAGAAATTCGAAGTAACCATACCGAGTATGGAAAGCTATCTTTGAGATGTCACATTCTCTAACTCTGAGCTGATGACAACCTGATCTGAGGTCTATCTTGGAGAAATAACTGGCACCCTGAAGTTTGTTAAATAAGTCATCTATTCTTGGAAGAGGATACTTATTCTTGACTGTAACATTGTTGAGCTAATGGTAATCAATACCTATCTTGAGAGAACCATCTTTATTGTGCACGAATAAGACTGGTGCACCCTACGGGGAAATGCTGGATCTAATGAATCCCTTATCTAAGAGATCCTTCAACTGATCCTTCAGTTCTTTGAGTTCTGCTGGTGCCATTATGTATGGTGGAATATAAATAGGCTGAGTATCTGGAATAAGGTCAATACCGAAGTCTATTTCCCTTTCGGGAGGAATGCCTGGATGATCTTCAGGAAATATGTCTGAATACTCATTTACAACTGGGACTGATTCAAGACTAGGATATTTAGAACTGGAATATTTAATATGCACGAGATGATACACACACCCTTTAGAAATCATTTTCCTTGCCCGAAGGTAGGAAACAAACTGACCCCTGAAAAATGAAGTACTACCCTTCCAGTCTAGGATGGGATCATTCGATAACTGAAATTGAACTATCCTATTTCTGCAGTCGATTTTAGCATAGCAGGAATGAAACCAATCTATGCGGAGAATGACATCAAAATCAGTCATCTCTAACTTGACTAAATCTACTGATGTGACTTTTTGAAATATCATAACCGGGTAATTCCTGTATACCCACAGAGCTATGATGGTTTTACCTACTGGGGTAGAGACTGAAAGGGGCTCTTCTAAAATTTTGGGATTGATTCCAAAATCGCATGCTATATAAGGAGTAACAAAAGATAAGGATGCACCTGGATCTAGCAAAGCATAAATATGAACATGGAAAATCTGCAACATACCAGTAATGACATCAGGAGAATTTTCCTGATCCTGTCAGGTCTGAAGAGCATAGAGTCTGTTTGGGCGTTGCCTACTAGTTACACTTGAATTGGCACCCTGCTGATTTGGGCGACTGAACTGGACTGTGGAACAATTTTGCGAACACTGTAGACCTGACTGTGGACACTCTCTAATCCTGTATCCTAGCTCACCACAACCAAAACAAACATCGCTACCAGATCTACAGGTACCCTTGTGGTTCTTACCACAAGTCTGACACAGGGAAATAGTTCAAGCACTGCTGACACTGCCCTGAGACTTAGAGCCTGGTGCTCGGTCTCTGTTTCCATCTTTGTATTTCGGCACTGGGGTACTGAAGGAGGAAGGAGCTGGAACTGCTGGCTTAGGACGGAACTACGAACGGTTTCCTTCTTCTAATTTGGGTTGAGTAAAATGAAAACTGCCTGATCTTTCTCCCTTGTTCTGCCTCTCCCTAGTCCTAATATTCTGCTCCTCTATTTGCTGAGCATGGGCTCATGAGTGTAGCTAAATTCATATCACTATTCAGCATCGTAGACCTACACTCATTTACCATGCTATCATTCACTCCTGACACGAACTTGCTCATCTTAGCCCTGTTATCTACAACCACATATGGGGCATATCTGGCTAGTTAAGTAAATTTGAGAGAATACTCTTTAATAGTTACATTTCCCTGCTTTAGGTTGATGAAATCCAGAATTTTTACCTCCATCAGTTCTTAGGGAAAGAATCTGTCCAAGAAAGCCATGACAAATCCCCCCCACTCTATAGGACATGTACCATCTACCCTCTCGAACTTCCACTGTTTGTACCAAGTGTGAGCAACATCCTATAACTGGTATTTGGCTAACTTGGTACTCTGACAAGAAGTAACTCCCATGATTTCTATGACCTTCTGGACTTGGTCAATGAATTTTTGAGGGTCTTCATCAGACTTAGACTAGAAGAAAGAGGGAGGTTTCATTCGGGTGAAGTCCCGAATCCTAGCTGTGGCTGAGTTGGCCACTGGATTGTCTAGAATAACTGGTGGCCATTTATTTTGGGTAGCCAAAGACTGATAAAGTGTGGTGAATGCGGCCCTAAACTCTGCATGAGAAACATGTTCGCCCAAAGGATCTTCGGGCTGAGGAGAGAGCTGGTTTCTTCTCTTTGGAGGTATATTCTAAATTAAGAGAATAATGGATTAGACTGAGAGTTTAACTTTAAATTATGCTCACTAGCATGACTTGAATACTGAAAGAGGGGAACTATTCCTAAAACATCTCATAGCCTCTTGCATATAAATGTGGTGTACAATACACCCATGCACAAGACTCTACTAGATGCTGCTTTCAGACTTCCTAGGACTCTACTGAACCTTAGGCTATGATGCCAAGTTTTTAATGCCCCGATTTGTTGAACTGGAATGCTACACGGTGCTTATGACCCCGAGGGACCACAACCTAACTCATGACTGATATCTGTAGCTATACACTGCATAATATACTTGTAGAATACGGAAAACATGAACAATAGGCCAAAAGTTTCAACTGAATAGAATATCTGATAAATAATAACATCCATATAGGGTAACAAATACCAAAACCAACTTAAAGCTGAATCCAAAATCTAAACTAATTCTGAAAGCCTCTAAATACTGCCTAAAATAAGGAGTTGAAGAAACATGTCTCCAATTAACTCTGTCTAACAAATCTAAATTGAAATAATGAATGAAATAAAATAATATCATCCTTATATGGATGAGGAATCACTGCTACTATGTGTACTGGAATGCTACTGCTACTGCTGATCTGGAACTCGTGACTCTGAACCTATGGTATAACATGAAATAAAGCACCATAGTGCAAATATGTTAGTACAACTGAAAGTACTGAGTATATGAGTGGGGTAGGCTAAATGCAAAAGGGTTTACAGGCATGAGCAATGCTAACTGACTAATTAATATGAACGTGAGAGTACAAGTATGCATACTTAGTAACTGAGATCATGAATACGTGATATCCGTATCTGTATGCTAATATGTGGTTTACTGATATCCACCATGACAGATACTGGAATTCAGAATATATGGATGACTATGTCTGACAGTCCTAAATCTAAGGAAACTACCTGAGTTTCGTACTATGACTGAATTGACTGTATCTGACAGTCCTGATATCCTGAAGAACTATCTGAGTTCTTTTACTTAGACTGATACAAAAACTGTGGGAGGTAGTTTTTTAACTGACATACCCCAATAATGCATATAACTAGGTTGGGGTCTAATCTCTTCCCCGACTAGAAGGGTGTCAATACCGCACCACTGGTAAGGACAGTTGTGAGTAACCCTTAGCTGGCAGGTACTCGAATGAGAATGGTGGGAATCCTAAAGTAACAGGTAATGAAACCTCATCAACCCTAATCTTGAAGGTTAAGATGTCTTAACCCACGCTGGCTACGTAGTTCTAGAACACTAGCATGACTACTAAGAATCACACCCTAAACTGGCAGGTGAGTTCCCATCCTTGGGTTCACTCGGTGCTAACTTCTAATCCCATTTAAAGAGACTGAATATGATTTAACTGGATGTACATGGACTGAGTAACTGACTTTCATTGATTGATGGAACAATACTACGATCTGAGGATTTTTTGATATCATGAGATTTCTGAGATTTCCTAAGTCACATGACTGACTGAGTTCTATAGATCATGGCTTGACTGGGATTATCGAGATAACGTGACATGGATCTAGGCACACAACTATATTTTTTGGGTACAAGTACCCCCAGGACTCGATGGCAGAAAACTGACACACATACCTGAGTTGATCATAAAAATAGAGTCCACAATTCACCATATCTTAAGTAGGGGATTTCATACTAAGCACAGTTCTCAACATCTTACGTATGAAAGGGAAATTCATACAATATGTGTATACTTTCATAGATTCAATATCATGCTCAATCCATATCACAACAACGACGCATATCAATAACATGGAATTCATGTGGAATCGTAAAGCATAGAGCATGGACCTGTCATTTAAGCACTATTAAATCATGGGACACGAATCTTATCACCTTAAGCATTTTATCAAACAGTTTGCATACATTCTTTTATCTTAGGTGTGTTTTCATGAATTTCCCCATTTTAAACCACATAAAGTTCTTGAATTTTAACTAACTAACACATATACTTCATGAAAACATCTTTAGATATTATCTTGAAACATAAACAACAATCATCAACATCTACATCGTCATATCACAACAAGAAAATCACAAATAATATTTAAAACATGGTTCTATGAACGAAATGGATCCATAGATGAACTCTATGCATACCTTAGATGGAAGATTCTTGATGATTTATGGAGAAATTTGCTTGAACTTGAATCCCCAATTGAAAACCCTAATGTGTTCTTGAGAGGATTTTTAGATAAAGAGTATGTTTTGGTGAAATAAGGTTTTAATTTTGTGTTTATGGAATATATAGGGGTGGAAACATGACACAAATACCCCTCTAGATGCGTCATATAATTTTTGTGAAAATTACCCAATTTGGGCCCCCGACACGATACGGATATATCATGTTGCCCCCCATTTGTGACCTGGAAACTCACCACGATACGGTGGAATCACGGAGAGACACTGGAAATTTACAAACGTCATTTTGGCTTACGACGCGACGTGCCACTGACTGAAATGGCGCTACTGAAACTTTAAATTGCCATAACTTCTTCACCAGGTGTTCATTTTAGGCGAATTTATTATCGATGGAAATATTATTGAATTATCTACAATTTGGAGGGTATAAATATGCCAAAATAACACCTATAAACCAAGTTATGCTTGTTCAAAGATGACCTATATGAATTCACACACGAAAACTTAGTTGATTCAAAAGTTCTTAGCTTGGCTTACTCTAAGTGACTCTTATGAACATGTTTTACACATCATAAGATCTATTATCACTAGGATACTCATCCTAATTCATGTACTCTAGTATGAATCAAAGGATAGAAGGTTTCATGTGTAGGAACGACGACTCATTTTCTAGCTTAGAAATATATGGGGTATTATAGATTATGATATGAGTATGTTGTATAATCCAGGCAAGGCCAATGTAGTGGAACACACCCTTATTATAATGTTTATGGGTAGTATTGTTTATGTGGAGAATGATAAGAGGGAACTAGTTCAAGAAGTTCACCAGTTAGCTAGATTGGGTGTGAGGTTGGTTGACTCAGCTAAAGGGAACATTTAGGTTCAGAGTAGTTTAGCATCTTCTCTGGTTTCTGAAGTGAAATAGAAGGAGTATAAGGATTCTAGTTTGGTCAAACTGAAGGGTTCAGTTAAAGACCGAAAATGTAATACCCGTGCTTTTTCTTAGCTCAAAAATCATCTTAGGATGTTAGAACTTTCTTTGAAATAATAATTCATTCTTATACATGAGTTATTTCCATAATTTTCACCTCCTATGACGTGGGAAATTGAATAAGCTTTCCATCGATATATAATTCTCCCAAATCCGACACCCGGGCGAAGAGTTAGGTCCTTTTTAGTGAGACAATGTTTGACCTGATCCTTCAGCATGTCGTGGAGATAGCTCAAATGACAATTGTCAAATTCTAGTGTTTCTCTGCGATACTAGCATGTCGCGCCAAACTTCCAGGTTGTAGACAAGGTGGCAACATGATAACTCTGTGTCATACCACCTTGCATTTCCCAATTGTCAATTTCCAGTGACACGGCGCGATAACGCCACATCGCGCCAAGGGCACAATTCGGGAAATTTTACTAAAAATTTAATTATGTGTCCAGGGTTAAAAGGGTCAATTTCCCCCCCCCCCTATATAATCTTCCAAACATGAGATTTAGCCCTTATTCATCCAAAATATTGATGTTTTTCTCAAATACTCTCAAGAACTCAAGCTAGGGTTTTCATAGAAGGTCCAATTTAAAGAAGGTTTCACCATCCATCTTCACGAAATCACGATCTAAGGTATGCATAGTGTTCATTCATGTACTCCTTTCATCCATGAAGTTCAAGAATCCCTTTTCTAAACTAAAGTTATGTATTTTCTATATGTTTTTATGTTTTGGCTGCTCATGTTCATGTTTGATTAATGTGAAATTAGATTCTACTCCATGATTGTTAATAGTTTCTATGTTGGTTTAATTACTATAGCCATAGATTCATATAACCCTAAGATTCAAACCCTTGAATGATGAAATTAGAATTGAATAATGATGTTTACATGTACCATGCCTGTCATATGTTTGATTAAATCCCTAGATGAAGGAATATTATCTAAGTAGCATGATATCATGAAAATATCCATAAATGTACAAGCTTATGCCTATTAGACATTTGATGAAATGCTTCAATAAATGTGTTGTGGTGATTATCGTGTATTCAAGAATATTAAGTCATGTCAGTTTCCTTCCATAGAGTCCTGGGGGTACTTGTACCCAAAACATTAGTTGTGTGCCTAGATCCATGACATGTTTTCATGATACTCTCAGTCAAGATATGATCTTTTAGACTTCAGATAGTCTTATGAATCAGGAAAAATCTCCATGATCTCATGACTCAGTCAGATGTCAGATATCAGAAGTATTCCGTCAGCCACAAAAATTCAGTAACTCAGTCCATGCTCAGTTCAGTTTAGTAAATCATATTCAGTGTCCATTCAGATGGGATTAGGAATTAGCACTGAGTGAACCCAATGATGGGGACTCACCTATTATATGAGGGTGTGATTTTTAGAAGCATAATCACATGTCAGTCTCTCAGTCTAATCCGCTTCTTCTCTTTATTTCAGAACATGCCTCCTAAGACATGAAATCAGTCAGCCCCTCAGCCCAAAGAACCTTTGGGAGATCATGTTTCTCATACGGTCAGGACTGCATTTACCACTCTTTCTCAATCAGTCGCTGCTCATAATGAACGACCAACAGTCATTCCAGCCAACCCAGTGGCTAACTCAACCGCATCTAGAATTCGGGACTTCACCCGAATGAATCCTCTAACCTTTCTCGGGTCTAAGATAGATGAAGACCCTCAGGAGTTCATTGATCATGTTTAAAAAGTGACAGACATAATGGGGGTGACTATTGTTGAGAGTACTGAGCTAGATATATATCAGTTGTAGATGTGGATCATACTTGGTACAAACATTGGAAGTTTAAAAGGGTAGATAATGTAGGTCCTATAGAGTGGAAGGAGTTTGTCACTGCATTCTTAGACAGATTCATTCCCCAAGAGCTTAGAGAAGCTAAGGTGCTAGAGTTCATCAACCTCAGGCAGGGAAATATGATGGTGAAAGAGTATTCTCTAAAGTTTACTCAATTAGCTATATATGCACCTTATGTGGTTGCAGATGGTAGAGACAAAATTAGTAAGTTTGCTTCAGGGGTGAATGATAGCATGGTTAATGAGTGCAGATCTGCCATGATGAATAGTGACATGACCTTAGCTAGGCTTATGACTCATGCTTTGAAGATAGAGGAGCAAAATATTAAGCAGAGGGAGAAATAGAATAAGAGAGAGAAGACAGGTAGTTTCAACTTCGCTCAGCCTAAGTCAGAAGGAGGAAACCATTCCCAGTTTCATCCTATGTCATCAGTTCCAGCTCTCTCTATAGCCAGTGCTCCAGTTCCTAAGTTTGGAGAGGGTAACAAAGATAGAGCGCGAGGCTCTAAGACCCAGGGCAGTGTTAGAAGTGCCCATACCTATCCGATTTGCCAGACTTATGGTAAGCACTATCAGGGTATGTGTAGAGCAAGTAGTGGTTGGTTATGGCAAGCCAGGCCATAGAGTTAGAGACTGTCCGCAGCCAGTTTCTCAGGGTCAATAGAATCGCTCTTCAGCTCAGTTCGATCGCCTAAATCAGTAGGGTGTCACTTCCATTGCTACTAGTGAACAACGCCCAAATTATCTCTCTACTCTTCAGACCCGAAAGGATCAGGAAAATTCTCCTGATGTAGTTACTGGTATGTTACACATCTTTCATGTGCATGTTTACTCTTTGCTAGATCCAGAAACGTCCTTGTCTTTTGTTACTCCTTATATAGTAGTTGATTTCTGAGTCAGTCCCAAAATTCTCATAGAACCCTTTTCAGTATCTACCCCAGTGGGTAAAACCATCACAGCTCGGTGGGTATACAGGAACTGCCCAGTTATGATATTTTAGAAAATCATGTTAGCAGATTTACTCGAGTTAGAGATGGCTGATTTTCATTTCATTCTCGACATGGATTGGCATCATTCCTACTATGCCACAATCGACTGCAGAAATAGAATAGTTCAGTTTTAGTACCCGAATAAACCCATTCTAGAGTGGAAGGGTAGTGTATCCTCTTTCATTAATCAACTTGTTTTCTACCTTCGGGCAAGGAAATTGATATCTAAGGGATGTATTTATCATCTAGTTCATGTTAGAGATTCCAGTTCTGAGGCTCCCAGTCTAGAATAAGTCCCAGTAGTGAATGAATATTTAGATGTCTTTCCCAAAGATTTTCTAGGAATTCCTCTCGAAAGGGAAATAGACTTTAGTATTGATCTTCTTTCAGACACTCAGCCTATCTCTATTTAACCATACAGAATGGCACCAGCAAACCTCAAGGAACTGAAAGAAGATTTGAAGGATCTCTTAGATAAGGGATTCATCAGACCCAGCATTTCCTCGTGGGGTGCACCAGTCTTAATCATGCGCAAGAAAGACGGTTCTCTCAGAATGTGCATTGATTACCGTCAACTTAATAAGGTTACAATCAAGAACAAGTATCCTCTTCCTAGAATTGATGACTTGTTTGACCAACTTCAGGGTGCCATTTAGTTCTCTAAAATAGACCTCAGATCCGGCTATCATCAGCTCAGAGTTAGAGACTGTGACATCCCAAAAATAGCTTTTTGTACTCGGTATGGTCACTTCTAATTTTTAGTTATCCTTTGTTCTTACCAATTCCCCAACAGCTTTCATGGACTTGATGAACCGCCTGTTCAAGCAGTACTTGGACATGCTCGTCATAGTCTTCATAGATGATATTCTGGTCTATTCCCGCACTGAGCGAGATCATGCAAACTATCTAAGAATAACACTTTAGACTCTCTGAGATCATTAGTTATTTGCCAAATTTAGTAAGTACGAATTTTGGATAAGGTCAGTAGCATTCCTTAGTTATATCATTTCTGATGATGGCATTAGGGTAGATCCTCAAAAGACCGAAGCGGTAAGAAACTGGCCTCGCCCTATTTCTCCAGTAGATATCAGGAGTTTCTTGGGTTTGGCTGGCTATTAAAGATGGTTTGTTAAAGCATTTTCATCCATTGCATCCCCTATGTCCAAATTAACTTAGAAGAAAGTCAAGTTCCAGTGGTCAAATCCTTATAAGAAGAGTTTTCAGGGATTGAAGACTCGACTTATTTCATCTCCAGTCTTAGCTCTTCCAGATGGTTCAGATGGGTTCGTAGTGTATTGTGATGCATCCAGAGTAGGTTTGGGTTTTGTCCTTATGCAGTATGGTAAGATCCTAGCCTACGTATCTAGATAGATTAAACCCCATGAGAGAAATTATCCTACTCATGATCTTAAGTTAGAAGTCGTAGTCTATGCCTTAAATATTTGGAGGCATTATATCTACGGAGTTCATGTAGACATCTTCACAGATCATACGAGCCTTCAGTATCTCTTTTCTCAAAAAGATCTCAATGTTCATCATATAAAGTGGTTAGATCTCTTGAAAGATTATGACATAAGTGTCCTCTATCATCCTGGGCAAGGCCAATGTAGTGGCCGACACTCTCAGTAGACTCTCTATAGGTAGTTTTTCTCATGTTGAGGATAGTAAGAATAAGTTAGCTCAAGAAGTACACCATATTGCTAGACTAGGCTTTCTCTTAGTCGATTCTTCAGAGGGTTGTGTATATGTTCAGAGTAGTTCAGACTCATCTCTAGTTTCCAAGAGATCCCAGCCTTGTCAAGTTAAAAGATTCAGTTCAAGATCAGAAAATAGGTTGTTAGGGTCATCTTTGTGTTCCAGATATAGATGACATAAGGCAGCGAATTCTTGTAGAAGCTCATGGTGCGTTCTACTCTATTCATCCAGGGGCCACAAAGATGTAACGTGCCTTGCGGGAGATCTATTGGTGGAGAGGGATGAAAAGAGATATTGCAAAATTTATGTGGATAAGTACTCTACATGTCAGCAGGTTAAGATAGTGCATCAGAAGCCTAGTGGGTCCATGCAGGAGTTCAGTATTCCTACCTGGATATGGGAAGTTGTGAACATGGACTTTGTGATGGGTTTGCCTCGAACTCTTCATCAACATGATTTAGTTAGGGTCATTATAGATAGGATGACCAAATCAGCTCATTTTCTTCCGGTTCATATCTCTTATTCAGCCAAGGATTACGTCAAACTCTACATCAAGGAATTGGTTAGATTGCACGGTGTTCCGTTATCTATTATCTCAGACAGAGGTACCCAGTTTACCTCTTATTTCTAGAAAGCATTCTAAAAGGGTATTGGTACCTAAATTCATCTCAGTACAACCATTCATCCTCAGACAGATGGTCAAGCAGAATGGACCATTCAGACGTTAGAAGATATGCTAAGGGCATGTACAATTGATTTCAAGAGAAGTTGGGATCACCACTTGCCTTTGATTGAGTTTGCATACAATAACAATGATCATTCTAGTATTCATATGACTTCATTCAAAGATTTCTATGGTAGGAAATGTTGATCTCCGATTTGTTGGTTCAAAGTTAGTGAGGCCTAAGTCATAGGTCCTGACTTGGTATTCAACGCCTTAGGGAAAGTCTAGTTGATCAGAGAAAGACTCCAGGCTGCTCAGAGCCGACAAAAGTCTTATGCAGATGTTCATAGAAAAGATCTCAAGATTGATATTGGTGATCATATCTACCTTAAGATCTCTCCTACGAAGGGAGTGAAGAGATTCAGCAAGAAGGGAAAACTCAATCCCCGATATATCAGTCCCTTCCATATTCTTAGTTGTTTTGGCAAGGTAGCTTATGAGATCAAATTTCCTTCAGATCTAGCCTCAGTTCATCAAGTCTTTCATATCTCTTTGCTCAAGAAGTGCATAGGTGACCCATTAGTCATAGTCCCTATACAGAGTATCGATGTTCAGAATAGCCTCTCTTATGAAGAGATTCCAGTCGAAATCCTAGACTATCATACTCGTAGATTGAGGAACAAAGAAGTCCCTTTAGTTAAATTTCTTTGGAAAAATTATTCCATCGAGGGAGATACTTGGGAAGAAGAAGCAGATATGCGTACCAAATACCCTCACCTATTCCCCGCCAACTCAGATCAAGATCAAGGTAATAGTTCTCCTTAAGCTTACTCAGTTTCATGATTAGTGTGCATCACTAACTTAGTATACCATAATAATCTTGGTATCAAGTACCACTGCATATTCAGTCATGCATTCATATATCAGATCAATTATATAGTTATGCATCAGACATGCATTCTCATTGTGAGAAAACTTAGTTCTTCAGAACTTTCAGTTATGCATTTATGAATCAGTTACGCATGCATCAGATATGCATGTTCAGTGTGTTATGTTTAGCTTGTCAGTCACGTCCGTCATGATATCATGTTCCAGTTCTTCATGTTTATCTAAATATTTCCTGTCTCAGTCAGTCTCACTCGAGGACGAATGTTCTCAAGGGAGAGATATTATAATACCCGTGCTTTTTCTTAGCTCAAAAATCATCTCAAGGATGTTATAACTTTCTTTAAAATAAGAATTCATTCTTATACACGTGTTATTTCCATAATTTTCATGTGGGAAATTGAATAATCTTTCCATCGATATATAAATCGCCCAAATCCAACACCCGGGCGAAGAGTTAGTTTCTTTTTAGTGAGAAAGTGTTTGACCTGAGCCTTCAGCACATCGCGGAGATAGCTCAAATGGAAATTGTCAAATTCCAGTGTTGCTCCACGATACTGGTGTGTCGCGCCAAAATTACAGGTCATAGGAAAGTTGGCAACGCCATAGCTCCGCGTCGCGCCACCATGCAATTTCCCAATTGTCAATTTCCAGTGACACAGTGCGATAATGTCGCGTCGTGCTGAGGGCCCAATTTGGGAAATTTTACTGAGAATTTAATTATGTGTCCAGGGTTAAAAGGGTCAATTCCCCCCCCCCTATATAAGCTTCCAAACATGGGATTTAGCCCTTATTCATCCAAAATATTGATGTTTTTCTCAAATACTCTCAAAAACTCAAGCTAGGGTTTTCATAGAATGTCAAACTTTAAGAAGGTTTCACCATCAATCTTCATGAAATAATGATCTAAGGAATGCATAGTGTTCATTCATGACCTCCTTTTGTCCATGAAGTTCAAGAATCCCTTTTCTAAACTCAAGTTATGTATTTTCATTATGTTTTTATGTTTTGGCTGCTCATGTTCATGTTTGATAAATGTGAAATTGGATTCTACTCCATGATTATTGATAGTTTCTATCTGGGTTTAATTACTATAGCCATAGATTCATGCAACCCTAAGATTTAAACCATTGAATGATAAATTAGGATTGAATAATGATGTTTACATGTACCATGCATGTCAAATATTTGATTAAATGCCTAGATGATGGAATATTGTGTAACTAGCATGATATCATTAAAATCCCCATAAATGTAAAAGCTTATTCCTATTAGACGTTTGATGAAATGCTTTAATAAACATATTATGGTGATTATCATGTATTCAAGAATACAAGTTATGTCAGTTTCCTTCCATCGAGTCCTGGGGGTACTTATACCCAAAACATTAGCTGTGGGCCTAGATCCATGTCATATTTTCATGATACTCTCAGTCAAGGTATGATCTCTTAGACTTCAGATAGTCTTATGACTCAAGAAAAATATCCATGATCTCATGACTCAGTCATTTGTCAGATATCAGTAGTATTTCATCAGCCATGGAAATTCAGTAACTTAGTCCATGCTCATGCCAGTTCAGTAAATCATGTTCAGTGTCCATTTAGATATGAGTAGGAATTAGCACCGAGTGAACCCAAGCATGGGGACTCACTTGTTATACAAGGGTGTGATTCCTAGAAGCAATCTTTGCTTTCGAGAACTTTGTATCCAACATAGGTTGAGACATTGTAGCCTGCTATATGAGGGTAGATGAGGTGGCTTAACCTGTTATGTAAGTGTTCCCACTGTTCTCACTAGAGTTACCTGTTATATAAGGGTTACTCACATGTTGTCCTTACCAGTGGCGCGATGTTGACACCCTTCCAATCAAGGCATAGATTGGACCCCAACTCATCTATTATAGCATAATTGGAGCATGTTAGTTAGATACTACTTCCGACAGTTTCATGTTATAGAATCAGGACTGTCAAATACAGTCAATCAGTCTCAGTAATAGAACTCAAAAAGTTCTTCAGATTTCAGGACTGTCAGATACAGTCAACTCAGATACAGTATGGAACTCAGATAGGTCCTTCAGATTCTGGACTGTCAGCTATAATCACTCATGTTATCAGTATTATTTAGATATAGTCCTTTATTTTATCAGTCATATTAGTTACTAGCATGTCATGTTATTAGTATACAGACTCAGAAATCACGAAATCACATTGTCAGTTACAGTCACGTATTTATGCGTGTATTCTCACGTTCATGTTAGACAGTCAGTTAGCATTATTCATGCTTGTGAACCGTTGCATATAGACTACCTCACATGTATACTTAGTATATATGTAATGACGCATTTGCTCTATGGTGCTTTCTTTTTATGTTACACCATAGGTTCAGAGACACGAGTTCCAGATCAACAGTAGATTCCAGATTCAGCAGTCAGAGTAGAAGTGAGTCCTCATCCTTCGAGGACATAATGATTTTCTAGTATCTCATTAATTATCTTATTAGTTGGAGTTGGGGACATGTCCCATTAACTCCTTATTAAAATTCTTCAAACAGTAGAGGTTTTTAGACTAGATGAGACTAGATGCAGACTATCATGTTTTAGACTTCAGTTTTGTTTTGGGTATTCTATTACCCCACATAAATGTTACGTTTTTTAGTTATGTTCATGATCGAACCATATGGACTTTTAGTGCATGTTTCTGCATTATTATGTTATCTTATGCAGTATACAAGTACAGATATCAGTCATGGGTTATCTTGTGGTCCTTCAGGGTCATGAGCACCATGTAGTGTTCCGATTTAGCAAATCGGGTCGTTACAAAAAGGTAGGGTTTTCTCCCAAGAAGAAGATGGTGTATTGAGATACCAGGGAAAATTGTGTATGCTATGTGTTGAGGATTTGAGGAAGCGAATCATGGTAGAAGCATATGGTGCACGTTACTCCAATCATCCAGGAGCCATAAAGATGTACCGCGATCTGCGGGAAGTCTATTAGTGGAGTGGTATGAAGAAAGATATCATAGAGTTTGTGGCTAAGTGTGAAACTTGCCAATAGGTTAAGGTAGAGTACCAAAGACCTGGTGGTATGTTGAAGGATTTTTGTATTCCCACTTGGAGTGGTAAGAGGTGAATATGTACTTTGTGATGGAATTACCCCATTTACGTCGACTGCATAATTTGATTTAGGTTATTATAGATAAATTGACCAAATAAGCCCATTTCTTGCCATTTCACATATCCTACACAACTGAAGATTATGCTAAGCTATATATCAGAGAGTTGGTTAGATTGCATAGAGTTCCTTTGTCTATCATTTCAGATTGGAGTACTCAGTTTTAAAAAGCCTATCAGAAGGGTCTTGGTACCCAAGTTCATCTCAGTTTATCTTTTCATTCATAGACATATGGTCAGGTATACAGGACCATTCAAACCTTAGAGGATATGTTGAGGGCTTGTATTCTTGAATTCAAAGGTATTTTGGATGACCACTTGCCATTCATCGAGTTCTCCTATAATAACAGTTACCATTCTAGTATTCACATGTCCCCGTTTGAAGCTCTTTATGGGTGGAGATGTAGATCACAAATCAATTGTTTAGAAGTGGGTGAGGGTGCTTTGATTAGTCCAGATATGGTATTTGAAGCCATGGATAAATTTTAGTTGATTCGATAAAGATTGAAAGCAACTCAAAGTCGTTACAACTCTTATGTAGGCGTAAGAAGAACAGATCTTGAGTTTGAAGTATATGATATTATGTATTTGAAGGCTTCACCCATGAAGGGGGTGAAGACATTTGGCAAAAAAGGGAAGCTTATTCCACGATATATTGGACCCTACCATATTTTTCATCATTTTGGAAAGGTAGCATATGAGCTTGAGCTACCTGCAGACTAGTCATCAGTTCACCTAGTGTTCCATGTGTCCTAATTGAAGAAGTGCATGGATGATTTAGTTGTTGTAATACCTCTAGAAAACATAGATATTCAGAATATCCTTACATATTAAGAAGTTCCAGTAGAGATTCTTGATTATTAGATCCGAAGACTAAGGAACAAGGAATTTCCTTTGGTCAAAGTTCTGTGATGAAATCAGTCCGTTGAGAGTGATACTTAGGAAGTAGAAGCAGGCATGCATGCCAAGTATCCTCACATTTTCTCCACAACCTCAGATTCAGTCAAAGGTAATATTCCTCCTTAATTAAGTTCTTTTCCAACCTCAGATTCAGCTATATAGTTATCTTCAGTTTAATTAGTCTCATTCGAGGACGAATGTTCTCAAGAGGGAGATATTCTAATACCCCGTACTTTTCTTAGCTCAATTTAGATCCTAATGTGTAAAAGGTAAACTTCAAAAATGTATAACTCTTGATGTGTATAGAATTTTCCATCTCAAGATCCACCAATGTGTAAATAATTGATTAAACTTTCCAAAGATACCAATTTTTCCTTAATTCGATACTCAGTTGAGAAGTTATGATGATTTTAGTCAAAACAGTAGGGCATCGCGATAAGCACTGCATCACGGTGAAGGAAAAATTTGCAATTGTCTGATTTTCTGTGGAGCACCATGATTATCCTGCATCGCAAAGAAGTTCTAGTTCCCGTTCATCCTTTTTTCCAATAACTCACCATGATTTACCTGTATCACATCAAAATCCTTAATTGGATAGGCACCACATCGTGGTGGCGTGAAAAATGGAACCTGTCCTTTTCCAGTAACGCAACCAAATTTCACCGCATCGCGCTATAGGCCAAAATGACAGTCGTCCATTATCCAGCAAGCCACTGCAATAGCGGCACGTTCCGGCGATGTGCCAAATCGGGATTTTCCAGTTCTGAGTTAAAATTTAAAGGGCAATCTAGTTTTTTCCCTAAGCCCCAAATCATGTAAAACATAGAATCTAGCCTATTCTAAGCATATTATGCATACTTTTCACATAATTTCTCTCAAAGAAACCCTAGAACATTCAAATCTTAATTCCCAAGAAATATAAATTCCACCATTCATTTTCCAAGATAACTCAAAGTAAGGATTCCTAATTTAAAAATTTCAAGAAATCATCTTCACAAGCACAAATAGGAAGTCAAGTTCAAGCTTCTTTATCAATTTCATCAATTCAGGTATGTGGGGATTTTCAACAAGGATAATCCTTTCATTCTTGTGCCCAAAATTAGTTTTGAAGTTTATTTTCATATGAATTTACATGAGATTCAAATTAGGGTTCATACCCAATATCTCTATTTGCAAGATTATAAGATTAGAAGTGATTTAGATGTTGAATTGTTGTTTACTTTCGTACTTTCATGCGTATGATATAATTTCAAAACTTCTAATTGAATTATCATTATTCTCATTATCAAGCATGAACTTTATGATGATTTGACAAGAATTTGATGCATGGGTTATTAAGCCCTAGTTTGTATGCTGATATTTCAAGAATGACTATGCTTTAAGCATCCCATGATTAGTTTTTTAAAATTTTGATAAAGATTTGATCTTTTAATCTTAGGTTAGACATGGAATCCACTTTACAATCTCAGTTACAGTTTTAATTAACAGATATACAGTTGATTTTTATTATAAACCATTATACCAGTTTTAAAGTGGAAGTCCAAAAGGATGAGAATACAGATTAAAATGAGTAGTATTTAGCATCGAGTTGGGTATGTTTTTATTCCCTAGAACTACAAGCCAACATTGGTTTAGATTATCAGATTATTCCCATTTCTATATGGATCACAGATACAAATGTGCAACACCCCATATTTCCCTAGTATAATCTAAGTCACAGTGCAAGAGTATTTGTAAATAAAATTTCAAAAAACTCATCATTTTTCAGTTTACTGCCTACCATTGCGTAGGAAATTCAATTAGGTTTCCAATGATATAAAATTTGCCAAAATCCAATAATCGGGTAAGAAGTTATGGCAATTTTAAGTTTCAGTCGTTAGTCATTGTTATTTTAACCCTTAGCGCGTCCCGGAGAAAGACCAAATGACAATTGTCAATTTCCAGGGTGACTCCACATATTGGAGCGTCGCAGAGCAGGCCAAATTCCAACTTGGCAATTTCCAGTAGGCCTCCGCGATGGTAGGGCATCACGGAGGTGGACAAATTGGCATTCCAAAGGCGTATCATGATAGCTCTACATCGCGATGTTTGTCCAGGCCCCAATTGTCCATTTCTAGTGGCTTGGCGCGTCACGCCAAGGCCAAAAATTGGGATAATTAGTTTCCAACTTGCATTTTAAAATTCTTTCAGAGGTATTTGGATCCTTTTCCACACCCTAATTAACCTAAAACATGAAATTTAACCCCTAAAAACCCTAAGTAGTCATCACTATTTTTATTCCTCTCACAATCAAAAATCCCCTTTTCAAGAACAAGAAACCCTAGATCTCAAATTCAACACCAATCCTCAAGAACTCACCAAGAACCTTAGGAAATTCATTATCCCAGGTATGTTAGATGTTCATCCATGGATTACTTTCATCCATAGAGTCCAAATATCCTATTTTAATTACCAAGTTATAATCTTTTCAAGCTATTTGATTTTAAATTATGATTTAATCCATGAACCTCCATGTACTATTGATTTTATACCATATTACCATGAAATTATTGATATCATTCAATCCTTCATGTTTTTATATTATTATTTATTGAATTAAACACTGATTAAGATCTATTATGTTGAAGTCATGCTATTCCATAAGTTCCATGACATTCCTATGATTGTTTTTAACCATAAACTACCAGTGTTTGATAAAATGCCTACAAGAATGATTGATTTAATAAAAGCCTTCATGCTTTGTCCCCCAAGCTTTAGTATCATTTTTTCATTGTTGATTTTTTGAGTCCTAGGGGTATTGAATACCCAAAAACCATAGTTTTTTATGTAGTCTAGTCTTAGTACATTACAAAATAGTCTTCAGAACATACTATAAGCATTATAATAATAGTCAGATATCAGTCAGTTAAACTCAGAATAGTCTAGTATTTCATTATCTTTCAGTTGGGAGTAGGATTTAGCGCCGAGCGAGTGTAGGGATGGTGACTTCCCCGTCAGATAGTCAGATTCGTTAGTAGCAGTCCCTAAACTCCAAAACTACGTAGCCATCATATGATATGAGGAGTCACCCATCAGATTAGGCTTGACTATCTCACAGGGGTCACCCACCAGTTCAGGCTTAACACCCTTTGTCCTTTGGACATTAGATCAGTTTAGTGGATCCACATAGCCAGCGTTAGTACCCGTGGCACGGTATTAACACCTTTCCAACTAGGTTTACAGGTTGGACCACGATTAGCTCAAATTGGGAAATGTTGGTTAGATGATACCTCCCACAGTCTCAGATGCATTCTTAGTTACAGTCCTAATTTAGTTATGCAATCTTAGAGTTATTTGTCCAAAGCATACAAATATAAGTATTTTGTTAGTATTTTAGTTTACAAATTTTACTCAGTCCATCTTATATGCTTGGTCATGCATCCCTAGTGTCTACAGATTTTCACATATTTTTAGTATTTATAGACTGTCATGCTTACTCCAGTATTTATAGATTCTCCATATTTTTAGTATCTACAGATTCCATGTTCTCTACTAAGTACTCCTTATTTTACATGCATATTCAGTTAATTATTAGTTCTATTCATGAAACCATGCATATCAGCCTACCTCATTTAGCATACTAGTACATTCAAAGTACTGATCGCATACCTTTCTTTTGCGCTATGATGTATTATAGCATAGGTGCTGACGCACAGTTCTTGGATCGAGCTTAGACTTCACTTCTCAGGATATCAGCAGTATAGTAGCAGTGGTGAGTCCTCATCATTTGAGGATAGATTATTTTACTTCATATCTCTATTTCAATAGTTAGCAGAGTTAGTTCGAGGCCTTTTCCATCAACTCATATTCAGTCAGTCAGTTTTAAAGGCTTTTCAGACATTAGAGTCAGTTATTCAGTATTCGGACTTTCAGTTGACATATTAGTTTATCTGTATTTAATCAAATTTGGTCAGTTTTTCTATAGATTCATATTTCAATATTGATTCAGTGATAAAACCTTATGGAAATATCAGATATTTTCAGCAATTATGATATTATTATTCAGTGCTCACAACAGGTACCAGCTCATGGGTTAGCTTGTGGTCCCTCGAGACTTTACGACCGTGTGATGCCCAGGTGTACTCTTGGGGAGTTACACGATGTGATCACTTATATTAGGTTATACTCCTTGGAAAGAGTATGACACCTCTTCCTAACGTGAGGTTTTCTCAAAAGGGAACTAGACGTTGGACTCTATGTTAGCTCACATGATTTATGTCGGTTAGAAGAACCTCCCTACAGAATAGAATAACAGAAAAGCTTTTAGAACTAAGTGTAAAGGCTCACAGCTTTATTCAGATGTTGCTTTAGAAAATACACTAGCTACAAATTTCAGTTTTCAAATTTCAGATATAAAAGTGAGTCCTTTCTATACTTAGGCAACCTGATTTTCCAATAGAACATTAGTACAGCTTTTTAGAAACTAAATGTTATGACTCACTAGATTTATACACTATGTTTTGCTATTAATTATCATGATTCTTAGTTTTCAGTTATTCAAGCATATGTGAGTCATCTACGTTTAGCATGTATTATGTTACAAATTATGATGATGTTGAGACATTGTTTAACTTATGCATTTACCCTCATATACTCAGTAAAATCTAGAAGTACTGATACACATATTCATCTATGTGCTACATTGTCTCATAATGTAGGTTCAGGTGCTCAATTTAAGCAGTGCAAGTGATTTCGAGCATCTCTATCTCCATCCCGATAGTTGGTGAGTCCTCATAGTTAGGGGACCCAGTCCTTCAGTTTTTCAACCTATTAGTATAGATGATTTAGTATTTTCAGACAGTTCTAGTCAGCTAGGGGTTTGTCCCAGTGACTCTTATTATTAGTAGTAGAGGCTTGTCAGACTGCTAGATACAATTCAGATTTCCTGTATTTATTGATCAGACTCTTAAGTCAAGTATTTTTAGATATTATATTTAGATAATTTTAGTTATCTCAGATAGAATTCGCATGTTAGCTTTGATCATATATCTTTATTTCCTCTATATTTTGAGCTTTACATTTAGTAGAAGGCAGACAGGGTTAGCTTAAGGCTACTCATAGTCTTGAGCATTGTGTGATATCTCGAGACCCATTTTGGGGCGTTACAAAATGGCCATAAATTTCCTTTTATCATAGCAATTAAATATTGAACTCATTATCCATTGAGTTCCTTAATAACAACACATCCATTATTCTTTCCCAAATTGATATATAAGGAGGACAAAATGGAGCAGTCACCTTACCTTAATTTTATGCAATTTATCCTTTTAATTTAGACTCCACAAGAATTTCAACTTTCCTTCACACTTTAAACCAAATAAGAAAAGAGATCTCTTAATAACAAAGAAAAGTGACCTGGTAGCTTGTTTTATATTCTACCATGGACTTATAATTAAGCATGAATAGCTTATTTTTCCTAATCTTCTATGAGAGAATTAAGATAAACCTTAAGTGTTTTCACTTACCTTGTCCTACAAAGGTTGTGGTTTCACTATGAACCCTAGAAGGAAATATAGGGCTTCTTTTTATTGTTTTAGAGAAAGTAGAGAGAATTTGTGAAGTATATTTCTTTTAGTGACTAGGAGTAAGGGAAAATGACCAGTAACTTAGACTTATAAAGGCCTTATTTTGGACCTCAAAATTGGTCAAATAAGTCCAAGTAGGTGATGCACCTACTTAAGGGGATCAAGCTGCTCAAAAGGTCAAAGTAGGTTATGCACCTACTTTCTTGATCCATTATTGGGATAAATTAAATTGGGCCTTGGCAGATTTAAGTATTGGGCCTTTTCCCTATTTTCTTCCTCCTTTACTTAATTTGAGCCCAAACAAGCATATTAATAAAGGCCCAAATCGGATCCATGGACTTGGTGCATTAACTTGTCTTACGTAACTCAAGTAGGTGACTCACTTACTAACTTAGTTAAGTCAAGTAAGAACCTCAACAAATTACTCTATTTTCAGTGCTTAATCCCTTTAATCTAACTTAAAACTTGCATACACTCGATCATTTTAAATAATAGATTCAAATACCATCTTACTATTCCAGGTGAAATAGTTGTATCGATTTTAACTTGGTCGTATCACATTAAAATGTATGGACAGTATCTAGAGCTCCATCTACACCATCAATACTCACACAACAAATCTTGTTCGTTACCTACCACAAGGCTATACCAAGTTCCATATAAATAAAACAAGTACATGCAAAATACGGGGTGTTATAAGTAATAATACCCATAATGCATTTTTATGCATCGGCTCCTAAATCAAGTCAAAATATAATGTAGAGCAAGCTTTTGGAATTACACTTTCAAAACCATCAACACATCCCTCTATACTAAAGGATTATATGTTAACAAAGACAACTTATACAACAAATTATCTGTATGTCGTAATAGATTAATAATACGTTGCATCAGATTACCCAGTCTTTTGCATAATTTCCAGTAGATGGTTAATCTGTTAAGAGTAGGTTTTAGAGAACCAAAGAAACAGATGGGTAATTTGACTCAAAATATCAATCGTCTGTGGCAATAGATTACCCATTTGTTGCAGAAGTTGGCATAAGATGGGTAATATATCGCAATAGATGTCCCATCTGGTGCATCAAATATAACATCTGTTTAATATATTTCATTGAGTCTAATTATTTTACTTAAAAGAAAATGTACTGCATCATCCAGAGCGTTAAAGTGATCAGCCTCCTTAATTCTTGTATTGTTCTTTGCAACGAACCACCTAAACATCCTTGGATGAGAAACATCAACAGGATAATCCATTACCTACTTTTAGAGGGGAGGAATGACTTCAAATGCCCAAGCCTAAAAAATGTAAACAAAAAGCAAAAAAAATAGGTCATATTAACTATATTCAATATAAATTAATGGATGAGTAAAAATAGAGATTAATTTTACCATGAAAGCCTAAGGAAAGACGTATAATGTGATTGTCCCTGTGCATAGCTTTGTCAGTAAATATTTGACAGTCAAGTAAAAGTTATCATATCCCCAGAGATAATTGTTGAATTTATCAAAATCCTCAGCACGCGCCAACAAATCATCTTCTATGACCTTGTTGTCGTCTCTTTCCAATATAATGGAATGAGCAAACCAAACTAAGTATAATTTCTCCCTGTACTACTTCGGTATGGTTTTATCCTTTACATTTTTCATCAAATCAGTTTCTTTGTAGCCACGTCCAGCAATGTCCAACAACCCATCTATTTTTTCATTACGTTTGCTGGTTTTGCTGGGTGGTCACTAGGATAATGCCTTCCCTTTATTTTTTTGTGTTGGCTTGGCTATACTACTTGCCTTTGAAATAGGTTCTTCTGGACAATCGCATCTCAAGCCCGTCACTATGGTAAACTCCTGCAAGCCAAAATAAATTGGCATGCCTTAGTAGTTAATCAAGATTTGATCCATCTTTTTCCCCCCTCTCTGAATCTTTAACATCCCCCACGTACTTGATCCTGTGCTTGAGAAGACCATATATCATCCTTATTTAGAAATGGGTAGGGTGGTCCTCAGGGAGCTCAAGAAAGCATCTAAGGAATCCCCTCTTAAAAATCCCGTCTATGTTTTTGTTCTTCATAATATTCTTAAAATAATAAAAAATTTCCCCAATGAACATTTAATACAAGCTCACCAGTTAGTTCTGCAGAGTCATCTATCGGCATCAAAACTTGAAACTTGTCAATACAAATAGTTTTGATAGGATTATGATGGGATGTTGATATTAATTCACGCCCCATTGGAGATCCATTATCATCATGTTGATGATCATCCTCTTTCTCACTCTATAATTCCTCCTCTTTTTCACTTTCATTTTCTTCATCACCATCTGCAGACCCTAGTTCACCTCCCTCAATGTTGTTTTCATATCTCTCCCCATATTCACTTTTCCCTTAATGAGATTGTCCAGAAAGCTTCTCTTAATCCCTCTGTACTGTAGCCTTTGTTGTTGGGTGGTCAGAAGTTGATCCACTTTCACTTTATTTTCTTTTGGGAGACATGTTTTACCTACAAACAACAAAAAAACAAAATTTACATTAAAATTTATGTATACATAAATTTAAAAAATACATTACAAACACCACTAATACTGACACACCAACAGCCATCACCACAAACACCACCAACCAATGCCACAAACACCACAAATACCGACACCACCAATAACCACCACAAACACCAACAACTAATGCTACCAACAACCACCACAAAAACCACTAGTACCACTAGAACGACCACAAGAATCACCACCATGAACACCAACACCACAAATACCATCCAATAATACCACGACTGTCAATGAAACACTGCAAACAAAACTACATGTTTCTCGAGTTCTACCTATGATTTTACCATCCAAACTCAAAATTGTAAACCCATTCTCAAAGATAATACAACTAACAGTGTTCTTTTTCATCATATACTTAAATGCCCTTATTTTTTGAAAAAATAACAAATATAGAACTATTCTCGAACTCTGTTACTTATGAAGAAAAAGAAAATGAATGATACAAGCAAGAATGAAGTTGAAAATAACACCTATGTGGTAAAAGATGAGAAGAATATTGATATTTTGTGAAGGGTTAAGAAATTTGTTTAGTAGTTATCTGTATTATTGAGAGAGAGAGAAAATAGTGAGAACTCAAGATTTTAAGTGATGACATATTTTTCTGGAAATGGATGATTTGTATGGGTTGATTTGTATTTCGAAAAAGTATGACAAGTTTTGAAAATTTTAATTTGGTCCAAATTGATCTTAATTATTTTTTAAAATTACAAAAGATATGCGTAACTTTTAACCCTCTCATCATGAAATTTTCAATAGACACAATTAAAGTTGTAGTTGACCTTATGAACTCACTCCTAGTCCTAGATTAATCAATTTAGGCATTAGTTGAACATATGAACTGAATTGAAATTGGATAAAAAAAAGTTCAACCTGTTGCAACAGATGACTTATCTGTTGGAATTAATCAGATAGATTAAGTCATTTGTTGCAATGGATTACCCATCTCATATAAATTATCAAAGAAATTAAGTCATCTATTGCAACTGATTACCCATCTATTGTAAATTATCAAATAGGCGTTGCCATCTATTATAGTTAACCCTATGAGAACTCATCCCTAGTCCTAGATTAATCAATTAAGTTATTAGTTGAACATATAAGGTAATAAGAATCGCTTCAGCTCAGAGTGATCAATCGATGACTCTAGTCAGGAGGAACACAATACCGTCTCATCATGAAATTTACAAAAGGTTTAATTGAAGTTGTACTTGACCTTATGAGAACTCACTCCTGGTCCTAGATTAATCAATTATGGTATTATTTAAACATACAAGGTAATAAGAATTAATTTAGCTCAGAGCAATCAATTGACGACTCTTGTGGGAGGAACTTAATATTGTCTCATCATACAATTACCAAAAGGCTCAATTAAAATTGTAGTTGACCCTATGAGAAATCACCCATAGCCCTAGATTAATAAATTAAGGTATTAGTTGAACATATAAGGTAATAATAATCAATTCAGCTAAGAGCAATCGATCGACGACTCTGGTCGGGAGAAATGCAATATTGTCTCATCATGCAATTATTAAAAGACTCAGTTGAAGTTGTATTTGGCCATATAAGAACTCACCCCTAGTCCAATATTAATCAATTAAGGTATTAGTTGAACATACAAAATAATAATAATAGATTCAGCTAAGAGTGATCGATCGACGAGCTTAGTCAGGAAGAACGCAATACTGTCTCATCATGTGATTGCCAAATGACTCAATTGAAGTTGTATTTTACCCTATGAGAACTCATCCCTAGTATTAGATTAATCAATTAAGACACTATTTGAACATATAAGGTAATAAGAATCAATTCAGCTCAGAGTAATCGATTGACGACTCTGGTTTGGAGGAACACAATACCATCTCATCATAAAATTGCCAAAAGACTTAATTGAAGTTGTAGTTGACCCTATGAGAACTCACCCCTCGTCCTAGATTAATCAATTTAGGTATTAGTTGAACATATGAACTCAATTGAAATTTTATAAAGATAAATTTTTAACTTGTTGCAATAGATGACTTATCTTTTGGAATTAATCAAACATATTAAGTCATTTGATGCAATAGTTTACCTATCTATTGTAAATTATCAAAAAAATTAAGTCATCTATTGCAACAGATTACCCATCTATTGTAAATTATCATATAGATTAAGATATCTGTTGCAAAAAATTACCCATCTGTTGTAATTTATCAAATAGGTGCTGCCATCTGTTGTAGTTGGCCCTATGAGAACTTATCCCTAGTCCTAGATTAATCAATTAAGGTATTAATTGAACATATTAGGTAACAATAACTACTTTATCTTAGAGTGATCGATCGATGACTCTGGATGGGAGGAACTCATTACTTTCTTATCATTCAATTGCCAAAAGACTCAATTGAAGTTGTAGTTGACCCTCTGAGAACTCACCCCTAGTCCTAGATTAATTAATTTAGGTGTTAGTTGAATATATGAACTCAATATAAATTATATAAAAACAAATGTTCAATATGTGGGAACAAATGACTTATCTATTGGAATTTATCAAACAGATTAAGTCATCTTTTACAACAAATTATCGATCTGTTCTAAATCATCTAGCAGGCACTTCCATATGTTGCGACAGATGATCGAGCTTTGGAAATTTAGAAATTGTCATCTATTGAAAAGTATGACTTAGATGTTTTAAGATCTTTTTTAAAGCAATTTAGGCATTTCCTGTCTGAGATAAAAAAGATAAAATACTAAGGCGATAAAAAATATTACTAGGATAACTTAAAAATCTCCTCATTGAGTAGTATTATATGGTATTTTCAATGTCATCGTCTCCTCGTGCCCCTCAAAAGTTATTAATGAATATTTAAAACTCATATCAAGAATACTCTCCCTTCTTTATTCTTAGTTGTGTTTCTCTCATTTCTTCCTCTCTTTTTTCTTTTCTTTTGGATGAGGATCCTTCCGGATCTCAACTGATTAATATCTTTTCTCGACTAAACTGGATGTTCTAATCCATTTGCTTTTTTTTACATTGCAGGTATGGTTCACTATTGCTCTTTTCTTCCCATCTTCTTCTTTGTATGTTATTTAAATTAGATATTTACATTTGTTGTTATTAATAATTTACCCATTACCAGTTTCATATTTATTGAGAAAATTGAAGGAAAGGTAACTTTTAAGTCGTGAATGAATGACCCATTATTTTTATTAAAATATTCAAAAAAAAGTCATTAGTTGGGAGAACATAAAATGCCTTATTTTCAGTATAGTATTTTTATGTCTTTTGTTTGTTACTTTGGTGGTGCTATTATTGAGGGTGGTGGTGGTGTTGTAACATGTGGAGTTTTTGTTGTTGATGGTGTTGTTTCTTTATTATTGATACTGTTGTTGGTGATGTTGCAATAGTTTCCTCAATTATTGCAACTAATGAATCAACTGTTGGAACAGAAGGAGCAACTGTTTGAAGAAATCAAACCAGTAGCAAGGATGGTTTCATTTATTCCAACATATTACACATCTGTTTCAGATGTCATCCATCTATTGCAACAGATGCCTTATCGGTTGAATAAATGGGGAATCTATTGCATCATATTGGTCATTTGTTGATTCATTTAATTTTGTGCTACCCTTTTGTAATGTTCTTTTTGTTCTTCTCTTGCTTGTCATCAAATGTATTTATCTTGTTTGCAGATAAAAGAAAGTGAAACTGGATCAAATTTTGCCCGACCAATGTTAAAGGCTAGGATAAAGATGGGTTCGAAGGAATAAGCTTCTTGTGTAAAGATGGGTTCGATGGAATAAGATGCTTGCAGATGGAACCACTTCATATGTTGGAGGTATGTATTACTGATCAACGTATCATGAAAACACATATCAAGTAAAATGATTTTATGAAAGTTGGTTCTTTACCTATTAGGCGTTAATCCTTCAAACAAGATATGGCATTTTATAGTTAAGATTGTTAGGTTTGAACTGGTAAGGTTGACAGACTAAGTAGGTGGTGTCGGTACCCTATTATGATTTAATGAATATTTTGCTAATATTTATGTGTCAAGTTTGGAGTAGGGTTAAGGTTTTTGGTGGCAGTGTAAACATTCACTAACTTCAAGGGTTCAATGGACTATGACTAAAGTAAAGTGCAAGCCCCACAAGGGCTAAAGTAAAGAACTAGCCCAACGAGGGATAAAGTAAATAGATATGAAAGAGAAGCAAGGTAAAGTATATTTTCATAATTCATCATTAATAATGAATATCACAATATCAATAAGATAGTATACATAACATGAATATTATAACTTTCATTGGGTTTAACCCAAAATTTCTATTACCAATCCAACATCTTCTTCTGTTCCATACCGTAGAGATGTGTATCTGGATATGAATGGTGCATGGGCTCAATCTATGGATAAAAGAGTGTATATCCATAAGTTTGTTTCCCGTAGTGAACTATGGGACTAAATTATTATGAAAGTGTAGAAAACATCAAAATATCTCACAGATTAAGTAATTAGTAATATCAAATCATAGATTAGGATCTATCTCGGTCAAGTCATTAAGAAACATCATTATTAACCTCTTTTACCTATAAGTCATTCATTTAATATTGGCATTTTTTACTATGAAGAAATCCATTATTATGATAGAAAGTGGGCTTTAACCCATAGTTAGTGACAACAATAATAATATTATAATCTAATCGGAACCATATCAATCATCGATGCAAGGATCATGAATGTATCAAATCTATGCATACCATCACCAATATTCATACAATGGAACCATAAGCATTAATATATCAATAACCTACAATCATATCCTTTATAAGGATAGACACTTGCTACATGGTCAACTCATATAATAACATGTCCTTGGGCCCAATAATGTGTCTGAAACAATTATATAATCATAATCATGGCCTTTGGCCCACAGACATATCCAAAACCCATATCAACATCATATTTATAAATCATTTTATTTTGAATAAATCATTGCGTATTTATGAGACATGATGTCTCCATAAGTCATACGCATATCTATAATCATCTCACATCTAGGAGGCATAATATATCAATAAGTATCTCATATCTAAGAGGAAGTGTCACTTCTATAGGTCATATATTATGACTATGAGGGATATCATATCTATAAGGCATATATCATATCTAAGAGAAAATAACATCTCTAAAGGCCATTAATCATAAATCGGGGATAGTCATCATAATTTACCATGCCACGAAGTAAACTTATTATAAAGGATTAATAGTCTCAACTATGGCTAACTCCCGCAACTAAGTTCACAAGGGTTAACACAAGTCTTTGCCTAAGGTGGGTCGAGAGAACCCACTTCTAATCTCCAAATTCTAAATTTAGGAAATATATACCACAAACTAGGCTAAGGTATCTAGTTACCCTTCTAGATGTCAAGTAATCCATAACAAATCCTAATATAGGAATTTTGTCTAAAAAAAAGGGCATTTAAGTCAACTCTACTCAAATTAAAATTTGAAGATCACTATACTAGCCCACAATGGTTAATCATACAAACCATGATTCCAACATTTAAACCACATCCCAAAACTATCATCATTCGTATCCATGCTATAAATTAGTTCTAGTTGGATATGATAGGTGCACGACTCAAGCTATTGGTCAAAGAGTTTAAATTCATAAGTTTGTTGCCCGGAGTGAACTTTGGGACTAAATCATTTTAAAAGTCAATAAATGGTTAAAAACTCTCATGATCGGAGCAATTATTACTATCAAACCATATAAAAGGATCTATCTCGGTGTAATGCCCCGAGTCTGTACCTCAAATGTTAAACGGTTCTTATAATTTAGAAGGACCACAAGTTAACCCATGATTGGTACCTTCTGCAATAATTGAATACTAATGCTTTAAATATGCGGAAATTAGGCAAAAATTTGCCATAAGTTTCAATACTGAAATAAAACTGAATGCGGTATAACAATACCAAAAAAGAAACATTTGTCTGAAAATACTCTAGTCTGAAAAGCCTCTAAACTGTTTGAAATATAAAGTTGATGGGACAAGTCCCTAACTAACATCGAACTACTGAAATAACTGTAATACTGAAGTAATAATCATGTCCTCAAACTATGAGGACTCACCACTAACTCTGACTGCTGAAAATCTATAACTGCTAGGGATGATCGGGTGCCCGTGCATTTGAATCTATGATATAAAACATTATAGCGCAAAAGAAAGGTATGTGTCAGTACTTTGAATGTACTGGTATGCAAAGTGAGGTAGGTTGAAATGTATAGGTTCATATGCATGAACAATACTGACTAAATAAAATGAATATAACTGAATGAGAGTACATACATGAATACGTAAACTGTAATTGAGATCGTGATAACATTGGATACAGAGTCTGAATGCTAATTAACTGATATCTAAGTCTACTCATACTAAATTACTGATAACTAAGTGACAGTATCTGACAGTCCTGAATATGGAACTATGCTGAGTTCTGTACTAAGCTGAGTGACTATATCTGACAGTCCTGAATCTGCAGAACTGAACTAAGTTCTATACTGAGATTGGAACTAAAACTGAGACTGTAAGAGGTAATCATCTAACCGACATGCCACTTTCTGAATATATTGGGGTCTAACCTATAACCCAGTTGGAAGGGTGTCAGTACCGTTCCACGGTTAAAGACAAGCTGAGTCACCCTCATCTGGTAGGTGCTCTGAATGAGAATAATGGTACCCTCATCTGGCAGGTAGGTCACCTCATCAACCCTTAACTGGAACGTTGATGTATCAACCTACGCTGGCTATGTAGTTCTGGAATACAAGGGCTTCTTCTAGGGATCATACCCTCTACTGGTAGGTGAGTCCCCATCCTTGGGTTCACTCGGTGCTGAATCTTACTCCCAAATGAATAGAGCCTGGACTGATTTCTAAACTGTTCTAAGATGGACTGAACTGCTATTGATCATATTTTTTAAATAAACTGAACTGATTTCACTGAGTTCCCTGGACTGACGGAATACTACTGAATTCTATTAATTGAATTACTGAATTCTGTTAATTGACCGAGTACTACTGAGTTTCCCTGAGTTCTGTAACTGACTGAATTCTACTGATTGTGACATGACTGAATACTATTCTATAACTGACACTGGATTTAGGCACAACTAAATTATCGAGTTATCCCCAGGACTCAATAGCATGAAAATTAAATCATTGCATGACTTTAGTAGCATAATGATACTAGCTTACTAACAATACATTCACTTAGGCATTTCTGTCAAACACTTGATATACATTGGGCTTTTACAAGATTAAATTCACATAATAGCATGTTATGATTAGTCTAGTCAATTCACATAGGCATTTTGACAAACACTTGAGAATCATGGGTATTTCACATATCAATACAAATGTAGTACTATCATGAATTCTACATTCAACTTTCAACTCAAGAATTTTACATAAAGTTCTTAACGTTCAATTCACAATTAACTAGTTTGCATGAAACTTGGGACAAATCATTGAGTTAGATCACCATTAGCATCAAAATCATGAATACATTCAGATCCAACAAGAAATCCATGAAATCAATTAACTTGAATTTTAAAAAAGTTTCTTAAACTCCCAGGGTGGAAGGATACACTTTGATGAACACTTCACATACCTTTGTGCCTGAATTCTGAAAGATTGGTGGTTGTTTCTTGAATTATCGATTTGAAATTGATCCCCCTAGGGTTTCTATTCTTGAGAAATTTGAGAATAATGAATGAATTTAGCCTCTAAAGGGGCTTAATCTCGTGTTTTGGGGCCTGATAAATGTGGGGAAATGACCCTATTACCCCTGAGGATGTAGCTTTTTAATTACTGAAAATTGAACTGTCGATGCACAAATCGACATGCCGCATCATTGGCATCAATGCGATGGTCGATGCACTGTGTTCAGTCTGTATCGGTTCACTGTAATTTGCTACTGGGAGCCAGGGAAAATATTGATCGACTCGATGGATGTTGCGCCGCATCGAGATCGTATTGATACATTATTTTGGATTCCTAAATGTGGTTCAAACGAGGTCCAAAAAATACAAAACTCATCCGAAAACACCTACTGACATTCCTGATCATGAATCAATCTAAAGATCGATACTTTAAGGTCATAAGAGTTGTGAAATAGAGTTGCCAACTAACTAAGGCCAAAATAATACTAAGTCTGAATACTTAGCTAGAATTTTTCTATGTATGGGACCCCTTAGCAATCTTAAAAGACTGAGTTGAGCTTAGGATTTTGCGGGCTCTTTCACTTAGTCAAGTCTTTTAAAAAAAATCATTATCAACCTCTTTTATCTATAAGTCACTCATTAATGACTAATATTTATTATGAAGAAATCCATCATTACAATAGAAAATAAGCTTTAACCCTAGTTAGTGAAAAGAATAACAATATTATAATCTAATTGGAACCGTATCAATCATAGATAAAACAATCATGAATGTATCAAATTTTTGCATGCCATCACCAGTATTCATACAATGGAACCATAATCATTAATTGATAAATAAACTACAATCACATCCTTTATAAAGATAGACACTTCCCAAATGGTTGATTAATATCATAACACGACCTTGGGCCTAATAATATATCCGGAACAATTATAAAATCATAATTATGTCCTTTGGACCATATACATATCTGAAGCCCATATCAATATCACATTTATAAATCATCTCATTTTAAATAAGTCATAGTGTATTTATGAGGTACGGCGTCTCCATAAGCCATAAGGTATATCTATAATCATCTCACATCTAGGAGGCATAATATATCAATAATTATCTCACATCTAAGATGCATCTCACTTCTATAGGTCATATATCATGACTATGAGGGATATCATCTCTATAGGCCAAATATCATATCTAAAAGGAAATAACATCTCTAAAGGCCATTAATCATAATTCGGGAAAAGTCATCACAATTTACCAAGCCACAAAGTAAACTTATTCTAAAGGATCAATTGTCACAACTAGGCCTAAAATCCACAACTAAGTCCACAAGGTCTAACACAAGTCTTAGTCTATGGTGGGCCAGAAGAACCCACTTTTAATTTTCAAATTCCATATTTAGGAAATTTATACCCCAAACTAGGTTAAGGTATCTAGTTCAACTTCTATATGTCAAGTAAGCAATAACCAATCCTAATATAGGAATTTTATCTAGAACCAAGGGTATTTAAGTCAACTCTACTCAAATTATGGTTTTAAGATCACTCGACTAGCCCATAAAGGTTAATAATAGTAACCATTATTCCAACACTTAAACCAAATCCCAACACTTAAACCACATCCCAAACCTAGCATCATATAGTATCCATGATACATATTAGTTCAATCTAGGGTGAAGGCAATACGCTTCAAAAAGGATATTAACCATCTCAACGTACGAGTCAAAACCCTCATGTAATCCCCAAACTTCAATATTCAATACCAAGTCATTCTACCCATAATCCAACTTAACATTCATATTCACACACAATATATATCACATATCATCTTACGAACAAGAGTAAACAAAAGTCTACCTCAAATCCAAACCACAAAATCTTACATCATTCACCAAACAACAATCTTTACTTCATAAAATCAAAATTCCATTACACTAACAAAATCATAATCTACCCATTAATACAAGAATCATGATACCCATATTGCACTATTGTTCTTCGGGTCCAAAATGACACCAAGAACTTCAAGTGGGTCCCACTTATGAAAAATACATTTTCGAGGTCACCTAATGTTCATACATTAATAAGGAATCATAACCCTTAAGAAATGGGTTAAAAATAAGCATGCTTTTGGATAAAATCAAGCCCCAAGTGAATTTATGGTTTTGGGTCAAAAACCACAAAATTCATCAAGAATGTGATGAAATATTACCATAATTTGGATGAAAATCATGATAAAAGATGTTATTAAAGTCCCCAAGTCACCCATAAGACACAATTTTGAGTCATCAAAACTATTTAGGGTTTTGAGCTCTCAAGGTTGAAGAGAGAATGGTCAAAATTATGACATTGGGGTCTATTTATAGCCCCTTCAGGTAAAGAGATGTCGTTATCACCATCTCTTGGATTGTAATCTCCATAGGGAGATCTCCATAAGGCGATCTCCATAGTAAAATACTGTGATCATGGTCCCATTTGTGTGATCTCTATACATTAGATATCAACAAATTTGGAAAATTTTCCAAGTTTCCAACATTCTTTAGGACTCATTCAGAATCCAATTTTCGCAAATGAACTATGTAACCACATTAAATTTGATGTTTTGGGTGCACTAGCAAAGTCGGATTTTCCATCCGAGGTCATATTGACCAAATCCAGGTCCCACATCCAAATTACTAATTTTTCATTTCCGACCATTAGGTTGAAATGAGCTCGAGTACATTTGGACCCGATCCAAAGATCTACCTAGCATAAAATTTATATTATAAAGCCGCTGGCGCAGTCAAAATTTTTATCCAAAACCATTTTATAAAATTTTTTGCTCGATGGCCATTCGGAACAAGCGAAAACTTCTAAACAGGAAATTTACTCTAAAAAACAAATGAATTAGTTGGTAACCAAAATGTCAGTCCCAGCAAGTCATAAATGACTCGAGGAATATTTAGAAAATCCCTAACGGTGGAAAAAAGCAGAAATATATAGAATGACCTGAAAGGTCATTAGAAGTAGTCAATAATTAATATGTCAAGTTATCCCTGGGTCAAATGGTTTGTGCCCATCCTTTTTAACCTACGACAAGAAAAGCCTCGATAATTTTGATAAAGATTCACTAATTACAATAGATCAACTCAATAATTCCAATGTCATAACACTTGCATTAACCCCAAGAGGTATTTAAGGAAATTAAGCAGAGGAAATGACAAATATCCCTAAATGAAGAAAGTCCTGCAGCCCTTCCTATGGGCAGGGATTCAGCTAGCCAAATTAGCCCATGAGGGGATGAAGTATACAGGTGTATAACTAGGGACTCCTAGTAGACAACATCCGTTAATAACAGTTTTCCAAATCCACCTTGTGCAAAATCATCAAAGAGGGGAGGCTACGAGATAATCTCATAGTGCAACCAAAACATTAATCTGGCATAGCAATTTGAGTGCAATTTTTAGCTTTAGGATAGCGCCGCCTGGTTAGAAATTCAATTGAATAAAGTAAATAAGAAACATTAATGTAGGCAACGAGAAAGTTAAGAAGATAAATGGTATTATTAATATTCATAAAAATATAAAGAAATTAGAAAGTGCAAGGACTTTAAGTTAGCCTTTGTACCTTTGAGAAATGTGTATCCTAGACGAAAAAATCTTTAAACTGAATTTGTCCACTCCTTCTAATGGCGGTAAAAGGAATCTAGAAACCTTTCAATAAAGAGGAAGGGCCACTGAATGAAGTAGATTCCCAGAGTGACTCCCCCCAACAATAATGTGTTATCATTAACGTGGAAGAGGGTTGTTTCTATCAATACCACAGTTTATTTTCTTTAAGGCTAGAGAGAAGTTAGAGTATGAAAATCCCAGTAGCATCCGAGTACTTTCAATTGAACTTGTAAGTTCCTATAAAGAAGATAGAGGCTATAGAGACTTTAGATAAATATATTCGATCAGAGACTTACCTTCTATCCTACCCTTGGGCTTTAATAGTCCTTACTTAACTCTCTCTAAAAAGACAAAAAGAACCACTAAATATGGATCATTGGGATTAAATATAAGAATGAGGAAAGGGCTATAGATGAAAAGGAGATAAGATAAAATTTATATACCTATATACACTGGAAAGGGAGCACAAATATGAAACATGGATGGCCATCCATAAAAGTCACTATAGTGCACAAAATTTGAATCTCTAGGAGCCACTCTTTCATTTCTAGAGGCGATGTTCTAAATAATAGAGAAACCTATTAAAATACTTTTCCAATTAATGAATAAGTTACAAGGGGGGGATTAAGCAGACGATTGGATAAGAAAGAGCTTATTTGATCGATGTGGGAAGATCAAATCCATAGTACTGATAGCACAACCATAGTATTATTAGTCAAATTCCTAAGACTTATCAAAAGTCATGATATCTAATTTTCTTCAAGGATATCTACAATAGAATTAAATAAACCTTCCTAGTTGGTGATGCCTTGGTAAAATCTAGGGAAAGGTCATGAAAATAGTTCCTGTCTATCTATGAACCACAATGATATTGCATACTAAATATGGAGGAACTATCTTTATAGGGTAAAAATAGATTAAGAAAGGATTTTTCCAAGTCAAGTTGGGCACTAATGTTAATTGGCCTATGAGGGTGTTATCTCGAGAATGAGCTCAACACGAGGAATAGATCCTCTAGTGAAAATAATAGTATCCCAATAGAACCACGATGGCTATTGTACACAATGGAATAAAAAAAGGAATAGTGTGTCAGACTATTTAAGTGCACAGGCAACTCTCAGCTATATCACATCAGACATGCAGTACTGTGTTGTCATCCCCTAACTACTCGAGAAAGAGTAGATAAAGGCCATTGGATATGTTATTAGAAGCTAATAGAATAAATATATCCCATTGTCCAAAGGAAATGTGTATACTATATAAATAGATACCCTAATCCCCCATTGTAAAGGATATGAGTTTTTTGTTCATCCTTACTCTTTATGCTATAAAATATCTTTAGTTTGGTTATTGTGCATTCGCTCTTTTGTGTTGAGCTGGTTATATTTCCTTGTTGATGTACCTATGCTTGATCTTATTTAATTTGTACTAATGAACATTAGTTACTCGACCTATAGAATAAGATTTTCTCATATTACCTTGCTCTTTTGATTTTTCTAGCCTTTATTTCATGATTATCTATATTTTCGCTCATATTCACTGCTGATCCGAAGCTAAGACTGTAATGTTTTCTCTTTACTCACAAACAAATTCAACTTTACCTAAAATATGATAAACAATAACCAAATAGGAATGTTTTGGAAAGTAAGTGATTAACTGGAAAACTCAAAAGAGTGAGAACGAACGTATCCTTCCAAATAAATATAAATTATCCCAAGATGATTTATATTAATTGATGCACTTTTATTCTCGTCTCTCTTTATATTCACCATCAAGAAGGAACATATCCATCCAATGGATACAAATCCAATCTTAAGAAAAGTTATGCATATAATAGGCTCACGATGAAATCAAAGTTGATTCATGTTTTTCAAGAATGCATATTTTTCATCAACAATAGAGGCATCCACATACTATTACATTTTTGGATTTAGACTTACTAGTCTAGCAGACAAATAACTAAACTGAGACTTTTCTACTCTACCATGACTTTCTTATCCCAAAAAACTTGATGTTTTTTAGGTCCAGTTCATGTCCAAATGTTTGAAATCACAAATTCATTAACCAACTTGATACATTATGATCCATATGTATTTACCTTGCTTTATTAACATATTAAAACTTGGAGGCAACTTATGATTTGTAATTTAACCTCATTCAGGATAGAGGCAAGACCTAGGATCAACAGTTTTGCATTTTTAGCAATGATGATATACACTTTTCAACCTTCAGGATAAGAAGTTTCCTAAGAAAGATTTCCTAATGTAAAACTACAATCTATTACCTAAGACAATTAGAGATCCTCACCAGTAAAATACAACATGAGGACTCTATAACATCTGAATGTAGAACAGGAAATCCAGCTTTATACCCACAAAAAATTCTTACATAAATTTGGCCCACGGTTTAGTACAAGTGGAGAGGGTGGAGGGAGTTGTACCTAATGTCATAGTATGAGCCCTTCATAATACATGCCACACTCTTTTTTTTACCAAAATAATTTTATTAAAGTTTCAAAAGGGGTTTTTAAATTATAATGTGACTAAAAAGGTGTTTCATAAAGGAATTTAGATTAAAATTAGAGTCATCACTTGAGATTGAGTTTTGATATGACAAGTCAACTAGAAAATTCTTTTTGGAATACATGACACTAAGAACTGGTCCATGAACTGAGATTTCGATTAAAAAATTTTGTTAATCGAGGGAAAGGTGTTAGGCGCCCCTTTATCTCATGGTTTTAGCACAGTTACTCTATTAATTCATATCAGCTAAATTGACACAAAAATGAATAGCTTTCATAAACAAATAAAAAAACACATAAATACAAATACAAAAGTAAAGGAATCGTGCCCAGTCCAATTATACAGTCCAAAATGAAAATGAAGTACAAAAATAAACCTATGCTATCTTCACAAGCCTAAACTACACTTCAACTGACATCCTGAGTCTTCTCTAACAGAGCCACCTGCTGTAAAATACTTTGGGGCATTTCTCAATAAAATGAATACATTAAATCAAACATGAGAGAATAAAAACCATCCAAGAAAAACAATTTACACATTCAACAATCATTGAGTCCTAAAGTTTGCCTGCTCCAATTTGACCACCTAAACATACATCTATCAATGAAAAAAAAAGAAATCCAAATTAACCACTATTAGTGAATCGAATAAAGATAATTCATATTTTAATTTGCTTTCTCCAGTCTCTTCCCAAAATCATAAATTTTCCACAGCTAGAATCCAACAATTCACTAGGAAACAAAATAAAAAATTAATGACATCGACAAAAATTCAAACCAAGAACAAATTCAAATACACTAAAATAACACTGAATTCAACAATAATTAGCAAATGAGATCAAAAGAAATAGACCTTTTCTGAATCAAATTTATTAATCATAGAGAAGTTGAATTTGCTAGAGATCGAAGCTTACAAACCTATAGAACCTCAAATAAAGACCATGTGACTTGATGAAAATTTAGTGAACCCATCGACTTACTGGATTCTCTCTATTTTTCAACTTTATCTACTATTGTGTTGTGTCTATTTCTGTATTCGACGGATGCTCACTGAGAAAAATAGCTTAAGGTGAGTGCGGGTATTTGTGGTGTTAATTGGATGATATAGGTGTAATATTGGTCATTAGTTGCTAATTCAGAGAAGTTTTGGAATTGAATAGAGTATGATCGAATAGGGTGTTTGGAGCGATTATTATTGATGGTAATGTAATGACCCAAGACTACTGCTTGGACGTCACACAGTTCTTAGGACTACAAGTAGCCCCAAAGCTAATCCATGATATCTAGTTAGCATTGAACTATGATAAAATACTTATAACATGAGTTGAAGCTTGATTTAATAATCTGAATTTAACAAGGGTAAACAATCTCAACGAAAACACATGGACCAATATCAAAAGCAACCCATCAAAATCTGAATGAAAAGTAAACCAATATACTAGTCCTGACAAGCCTTTAAACATTCTGAAGAGCTACTAGGATAGACCCTAGCTAACCCAAAAATACATAGAACCTAAATTTATTAATAGCTAAAAATATGAAGGTAACCATAGATGTTGCCCTAAAAATATAAGAAGTCACCAAATGATGGGATGTAGGAGGTGGTGATCATGGCTAATCATACTACTGAGGACGAACACAAAAATCTACATTATAAAATAATGTAGCCACACAGACATATGTGTGGACAATACTTATGGAATGTACTGAGTATATAGGGGTGAATGAAATAAGTAAATATTGATATATATTATAATCTTCAAACATGTATTCTAAGTGTAAATAGACTCATCATGAACATGAATACAACTAGAACCTGAAATATCATAAAGCATAAAACATAAAGAAACATGTGATAGAGTTCGTGAGTTATTACACTTTTTTTCTAAAATTATCTTTTTCGTGGGAGTTCTTGTAACCAACAAAAACTGTGAGAGCAACATGGATTCCAATGTAAAAAACCCATCTAAAGGGCACGATAAATCTTAGTAGGATATAAAAGTTAACTAGGGTGATCACTTATACATGTCCGTTTGGACAAGCTGAATAATGTTTGTACATGCCAATTTGGAAAAACTGAATAATAACCTACGGTGGCACATATTTATGGAACTAGTATACACTGATCTCTTTTTTCTCGATTCTATGTACTACTTCCAAATCATACTATTTCTCATAAAATATTTGAAATTCACCTTAAAATAAGAATATGAGCTAATACGTCTAAATATACAATATGCTTCTATTTCCATCTCATAGTCATAATTACTTATGTGAATTTCATATTTTGTTTGAGATCCTAAGATCAAAACTGAAATAAAAATCTTGCTATAATAGCCTATATTCTGAAATAGTGAGTCTTAACTTCTTGTAATACTGAGTGAATTATGCTAAAATCATACTTTTGTCATATTATGGTACTTTTGGCATGAAAACTAAAAATCACATCATGAGAACTACCATGGGTGTAAAAACATGATCAAACCATGAATTTTCATGCTAAATGTACTTTAATTCATAAAGGAACATTATAACCTCAAAATCATATAAAGTGCATATGAATCCTAATTTGAAATTTCATAAATTCAATTATAAAAATCAAAGCTTTCAAGCACAAGGATGAAAGGAAACCCTTGTTCAAACACCACATATATGAACTTAGTGAATTTCTTGAAGTAAACTTAAAATAGAGAAAGTATGAATTTTGGATAAAAAAAACCCTCTTTGATGTTATCAAGTGTTTGGGAGGAGAGAAAATAATGTATTTGACTTACGGGCAAAGACTCATTTAGTATTAATTGTAGGATCAATTAAAATGTAAATGACCAAATTATCCTTAAAAAGATAAAGAAAAATGGAATTTTGGCATCGCTACAATTAATGATGTGGAATACCCTTAATGCGGCAACTAGTAGGGGTGGCACACCCTTATTGTGACAACTAGAAGGTGTGGCATTCCCTTATCGTTCTAGGCCACTGGTATTTGTATGCCTTGACTTTATGGTGGGTCCTAATCGTGTACCCTTACTATTTTGGAGTTTCATTAGGCCCCAAAACTCATTCCAAAAATTCCAAAATATTTCCTAATGGTCCCGTTCACATTCCTAATTATCATTCAACCTAAAACTGCATTAAAACATGAAAAAGCTATCAAAATAAAATCATCACTATTTTTATGGTCTAACATTATGTCCCTCTTGGGTCCATTTGTCCTAAAAAGGTTGGGATAGGAAAATATATATCTTATAGGTGCGTTAGGCTAATGTTTGCAGCTTATCTTACCCTATAACGGAAACAACTTATCCCAAGAACAAACTCACACCCTAAATTACTAACTATACATGAACTTCATAGGTTTTACTGATATGAGTAAGGATGATTAAAGGAATTCTTACCTTAAACTGACTCAGAGTTAGGAGAATATAGTTGAGGATATCGATTCATCATGTCTGCCTATGGTTCCTATGTCACTCTTTTAACTGACTGGTTCCTGCATAAAACTTTCACTGAAGTCATTTCCTTATTCCTTAACCTTTTAATCTGATGATCAAGAATTTCAACTAGAATATCCTCATGAAAAACTATATTTAACTCCAATACTTTCTATGGTCACTACCATGGATGGGTAGAATATGTATTTCTTCAACATATACACATGAAAAACTAGATGAACGATGGCTAATTCAGATGGACAATCTAGATCATAAGCGATATCTCCAACACACTTTAAGATTTCATATGGACTAATGTATAGAGGACTAAGACTTCCTTTTTTCCAAACTTTATCACTCCCTTAATTGGTCACACCTTACCAAATACCTATTCACCAACAATGAACTTTAGTTCTCTCCTCCTAACATCTGTATATAATTTTTGATGACATTGAGCGGTTTTCAACCTCTTACGAATCACTTTGCCATTTGAATACTAACATGGTAATTATTATTATATGAAAACTTAATCAAGGGTAAATGGTCAGTGGAATGCCCCTTTGAGTAAATCACACAATATCTCAACATATCTTTTAGATTTTGAATAGTACACTCAGCCAACAAATCCTTGACTCTCCGAATATGATAGAATTTCATATCTGCCGAATCTTTCACTTTCCCTCGTTACTGCCTATAGGAGAAGAATAGGTAGGGATGACAGGATTTAAACCCATAACATTTCTTACCCTAAACAAAGGCACTACTTCCTGAGTTCCTCCCCACTGGTGACTAAGTTCTCAAGGACTTAGATTATTCAAGAAGAATGAAATCTAAGAAAGCTAGTAGCTCGAGCGAGGAGCAGATCCTATCCTTATAGATATAACCTTTGGATTTGGACTTTCTTCTTTGATCAATCCATCTCCATAGGAGACAATATGACCAAAAGATAGGAATCCCTAAATACCGCATAAAAGAACTCACTCCGGGGGGAGTGAGACAGTAGTTGGGTCAGAATTTGTGTGATGGTTTAAAAGTCATTTCAGATCTTTCCATTTCCAAGAAAATATCGGGATTGATTTGGTTTATTATCAAGGTGATTATTTTTCTGTTCCTTCAGGAAAGACTGCTACAATAATAGGTAAACTGAGTACCTCATTCTAGAATTTTGGAAAAAGGAATCCCGTGGTGTCTTATTATCTCATGGATTTATAACTTAGCATAATCTTTAGCCGTGTATGAGGTTTTAATGGGTAAAGTAGGTTGATTTAGCCATTTGATCCATGATGACACAAATTAAATCACATTGATATCTGGTGTATGGAAGTTTGGTAATAAAATCCATACTGATGACCTACCACTTCTAAGTAGGAATGCCAATATCCTAAAGTGTACCTCCTGGCCTTTGATGCTCAACTTTTACCTATTGACATTTAGGATATTTAGCTAAGAACTCTTTGATGTCTCTCTTTATACCATTCCAATAATAAACTTCCCGAAGATCGCAGTACATCTTGGTGGCACCACGGTGGATTGAATACTTAAAAATATAAAATTATGCTAATATCATTTCTCTCAACCCATCAATATTTGGAAAACATAAATGACCCTGGTAGCAAATCATACAATCTCTCCCTTGGGAGAAGACTATAACCTTTTGCTGATGAATAACATCCATCAGCTGACTAAGTATAGGATCATTGCTTTGTATTTTTTCACTTCATCTACTAGGGATGAATCTGAACTCTTTTGAACCATTAAACCATCATCATTCATGACATGCAAATGAACTCCCAATCGACCCAGTCTATGAGCCTGTTTGGACAACTTCTTGTTCTCCTTTTCCACATGGGCTACACTACCCAGAGACAACCTACTCAAAGCATAAACTACCATATTTGTCTTACCCGGATGGTTGAATAGATTCATATCATACATCTTTAGCAACTCTGGCCATCTTCTTTGATGAAGATTTAACTCCCCCGGCATGAACACATATTGAAGACTATTATGATTAGTGAAAATTTTGCTATCTAATTTTTTAGTCATGATGGCACCTATTTTTTCCACCATTTGGTAAGCCAAACCATAGTTTGGAGCTACAAAAAAGGGCTAATTTGGTAGGAAAAATTACATACATGTCGGAAATATGCAAGAAAAAGGCTTACAATAAATCATGGAATAATAATAAAATGGAAGATAAGTAAGAGAAAAAAGTAATATCCCATAACCTAGTAGTATCGGTACAAGAGCCCCTAATCCTAAAGAATACTAATACTATCAAGTCAATATACAATAGTCTCAAAAATAGAAAGACTAGCAAAAATAGAAGAAGGAAAAAAGGTTAACTCCGGCCCCGAGAGTTCACCTTCTCTCTGAGCTCTTACTAGCACAAATCTTAGCATCAATGATAGCCACTAGCACTCAAATCTTCATCCAAAATGTACAAAAGTATAGTATGAGTAACAAAGTCATGGGTAATTACTAGGCATCATCGATCGACTAAGCTAAATCATAATATAAATATAATCAAATGTGAGATAAATAAGTTAAGTTAAGGTACGAGGGAAAATCTTAAATAACGCTCCAAGTACTTTAAAATAACTCATCAAAAGATGATAATAATAAAGGAATCATAATTATCTCTAATAACAACGCCCATAAGACAGAAAGTACAATAAACTAAATAACCTAATATGGGCCCTCATAAGCCTAGAGGGTGCAACAAAGAGAAGTAATAACCAGAATTATATTAACTAATCATATCTTGAAATCATAATTCTGGATCCTTCCATACCATAAACACTAGACTCGGACTGGTCTCATAATAACCATAAATAACCATTTAATGTTAGACTTGAATCAAAACTCATAACATCTGTTGAACTTGAACCAAAACTCATATCATGAATAATGCCAGAACTGAATCAATTTTAAGATCATAAATCATTGGACTTGAAACAAAATTAGTATCTTCTCCCCAGTATCAATCTAGTATGCCTAATTTGCTATGTATCAAAACCTTCTCAGGCTTAATAATATAATTAATGAAATGCGTAAAGCCTATTGAGTCTACAAGGAGCTAATCGTAATCTTAGCCTAAGGGGGGTGGAAGGGCCCATTTCTAACCCTGTAATCTGTTCTAAGGCAAATTCTATCTCAAACAAGACAAAACTATATAATTTTATTACTAGATATTAAATAAACCTCAATTTATCCATAATATAGTAAATCTACCTAAAGAATGAGTCATCAAGTCAGTTATGCCTTACTACGATTCCTTATTTGATTAAAAGATCCAATTCATACTAAATATACCTACAAGACCAAACTCCTATCCCAATATTATAAATATCTTATCCATACTATAATTAATCTCAATTTTGGATAAAGGTAAACCTAGCCTACTTGGACATCGAAGAAACCCCAGTGAAGTCCGCTAAATCAATGACTTCTCCTCCAAAGAAGCATTCACATTATGCCATGCTATAAAAATGATAATTCGCTCATCAATATGAGAATGGTACCATATTTCATTTTTATGCTTTGTGTCCAAAATTATGTAAAAATCTCATGCGGGCCTGCATGCAAAATTGCATTTCCAAAACTATCGATGTGTCCCTTTATGCTCAAGGAATAATTACCCTAAAGAATGGGTAAAGTTTGATATCTTGGATAACTTAATCTACTCAACAAAAATCTAGGAATTTTGGGAATAAATCGAAGAATCAACCAAGAATATAAGGGAAACATACAAAGATTTGATGACCAAATGACAAATCTGAGCTCATAATCACCCCAAAATCTCCTAATAACTATTCTCCTAATTTTCCACACTCTCTAGGGTTTTCACTCTTTATAATTTTGATAAAATTAAGAGAAAATAGCCTTCCAGGTGACGCTTAAGTGGTCACCAAGTATGCTAAAGTGGTACCCTCTTGGGCTGGTAGACCGCTAAAACAGATAGGCTTCTACTAAAGCGACATCCACTTTAGCGGTCAGACTACCGCTAAAGAGGCTCACTGGAAAATCTAAGGTTTCTAAAAGCTACCAGCTGAATATTAAAGCAACCTTCGCTTTAGAAGATGCACTATCTAAGTATGCCAACTAAAACTTAAAATTTTTCCATGTTTTCATCGACCTCTCGGGATTTGTTCGGAATCTTGTGAACATGAATGAACTATGCTACCTTATTAAATTCGACATTCTAGATTCAATGTCACAGTCAGAATTTCTATCCAAGATTGTTTTGATGAAAAGTGGCCCTACACCTAAGGGCTATTTTTATCTCTTTTTAATTAATAGCCCGAAATAAGTCTGGATGCCTTAGGACGCAAACTAAATTTCCCCCTAGCCTAAAATCAATGCTTCAAAGTTGATGGAACAGATAGAATTAGCATACATAGTCATTGATATGAAGATTAGCCTGATAGCTAATAGTTACCATTGAAGAGTTCAAAATAAGGATTTGGCTTTGAAAACTAAATGAACTGTCCGAGAACTAAATTTCCAGTTCCATAAAGTCATAAATGACTTGGGAAAGCTATATGAAAGCTCTAATTTGTGAAAATTCAAAGAAATGTGGAAAATGACTTGGAGGTTCATTACAAAAGACATCCACATGCACACTATATAAATAATGTCTCTAAATTTTCAAGGCGAACACAACAACTGCTAATTCTAAATTGTGAGACAGATAATTCTTCTCATAATTTGTAAGTTGTCTAGAGGAATAAGTTATTACTCTTCTATTTTGCATCAATACTCATCTTAACCCAACTCTAGAGGCATTAAAATACATAAAACATCTATATAACCCATCTAACAAAGCTAACACCAGTGGTGAAGTCTATATATCCTTCAACTCTTGAAAATTTTTCTCGTATTTGTATGACCATTGGAACTTCACTTTCTTTTATGTAAACTTGGTAGATGGTGAAACTATTGAGTAAAAACCCTCAATGAATCTCTTTTAATAACTAGCTAAAACCAAAAAGCTACTAATGTCCTGATGGAGTAATAGATCTAGGCCAGCACTTCACTGCATTTATTTTCTAAGGGTCTGCATAAATACCTTCACCCAAAAGCACATGCCCCAAAAAGGTGACTGTCAGGAACTAAAATTCAAACTTACTAAACTTTTCAAATAATTGACGATCTTTGAGGGTCTAACACTATAACACCCCAAAATCGGGTCCCGAAACGTCACATAGTGCTTAGGGTCACAAGTGACCCCAAGCTAACCCTTCTGCTGGCATAACTCATAAGCAACTGAATAAAATGCTTAAATCTGTATAAAATCAGTGAGAACATAAAAAAATTCTGAACTTGATCAATACAAATCTGAACTTTACATGATTACAACTCTACTTTTACCAAAATAAAACTGAATGCATTAACTCTACTGACTGTCTATGAAGCCTCTACTAGTACTGACTTTAGATAGCCGGATCATGACTCCCAACTATCCCAAATCAATACAACTGAAATAGGATAATAAAGAACTGCTCAAATCGTCTATCTGGCTCAAACCCTTGAATTGAAAGGATTCATCACCTGCTGACTGGAAGATGCGAGCTAACTGAATCTGAATGTGCACACTAAGTCTTGTACCTACATTAGGAGACAATGTAGCTCATAGAATTATATGTAGATCAACACTTTGGGAATATACTGAGTATATGGTGTGTATGCAATTAAATAATCAATATCATAAATCCTTATAGAAAACACATATTCTAGTATAGATGACTCACATAGCTTGTATTATAACCATCATAATCATGAATAAGAAAACAGGTAATGTAAATCACATGAGTCATTGCACTTCATTCTAAATCTACATTCTTTCTTTATTCTAAAATTTGTAAGATAGATATAGTCTTAAAACATCTTTCAAGCATACACTTAAATCTCATGAAAACTAGGGACTTCTTTGGAATCTAAAAGATTTTGACACTTGAGAGCCTTAGAAATCTTGGGATCATAGCTTTCAAAATACATATACTTGTATCATAGATAGAGTGGGGGACTACTTTGGGAGTTTCTTCTAACCGACATAAACCATGTGAGCAACATGGAGTCCAAATCCTTACCTACATTGGGGAGAGCTATTCTATCCTTGCCATCGGATAGAACATTAACTTTAGAGATCACTATCTTAACCCACTTGGGGTATATCAGAAACCTATGGGGGCACGTAGTTCTAGGGAATGAGACGTCGGAATCAAGCTCAACTAGGTGCTAAATACTACTCCCTTAATTATCACAGAACTTTAGAAAATCCATCTAAAAATATTTCAATAATATGCAAAGGAAGACAAAACGCATCCCCTTTATCTCAAAATCAAGAATGTGAATTTCTTTCTTAACTTAGGGTCAAAACTCACTTCTTTTTTGAAATCTTGATAGACTTATCATTAAAGCTTTATAGATATCATAATAATGGAAATATGAACATACTTCTTACAATTCTTTAAAAGTCATCAACAACTCATTCTTAAAACTCATAATTCAACAATAAGGCTCAACTCATAACAAAGTCTTGGGAATACTTTAAAATATAAAATCAATATAGGAATGTGCAATTTATATCATGAACTCTCAATTTTTCTCATAATTAAACAAGATAATCATGCAATTCAAGACTTGAACAATTTCATAATCTCATAAACTTGAAATATAGAAAAATTGTATGAATTCATCTTGAAAATACGATATTCTTTAAGAAAACTAAAACTTTTGGGCACAAGAACGTAAGGGTGTTCTTGTTCAAAACTCATATACCTTAAACTTGGAGCTTTTGGATGACTTCAAACATTTCGTAAGGTTATTCACGAACTATTAGGTGTCCCTCGTATAACTCTTAACGAGGAATTCAAATATGCAAGAATTATTGAATTCTCACGGTTAAATCTCTAGATAATTGGGTTTTTATGTTGAAACCCTAATCTTGTGGTTGGAGGTTTATAGAGAATTTTGAGATATTTAACTAAAGAAAAATAGACTAAAATAAGTTCTCTGAGGGTTATAAGTCGTGGGAACTGCAGGAAAAAGACCAAAATACCCTTGCAAAAATGTCATTAAATCGCTGACAAAAAATAGCTGACGATATTCGCGACAAGTCATCACGAAATGTCGTCACAAAAGGGTGGATTTTATGATTTTCGACTTAAAGTTGACGACATTTTGTGACAAGCCGTCAAACTTGTGACAAGTCGTCCCAAAATGTCATCACAAAATGTTGGATTTTGTGACTTTTTGCTTATGGTGATGACATTTTGTGACAAGCCGTCAGGCTTGTGACAAGTCGTCAGAAAATGTCATCACGAAATTTCCAGGCTGATACGACGAAGTAAAATGGGCATAACTCTTTGCTCCAATAACGGATTTTGGCGAAATTGGTATCGTTCGAAAGATAATCCAAACAATTTTCATTTGATATATAGTAGGACACCCAGTTTGTGATATAGAAGGAGTTATGTCGATTGAAATTGACTCAAGTTTCGACGCTCACTAATACTCAAATGATAGGAAAGCTTTCAACTTGACCTTGTGTTAGGGGATCTCTATGATCTCAATTCATGCCAAAATAGGTTCCCACACTACATAATTGATTAACATACAAAATTTGCATAGGATCTATGGATTTTGGAACATTTACAAGTAGAAATGATGGTTTACATTCTAACCCGAAATGCGGGGTGTTACATTATCTCCCTTTTGGGATCATTCGTCCCTGAATGTTGCTCTTTAGGTTAAGAATACAGAGAAAACTGAGGATACACTGTTGAAATAACTTATTAAACTGAATCAATATCTTTCTAAACTTTGGCATACTTCGATGAATGCATATACTCATGATAAGAATATCTATCTACCAAAATCTTTGATTAGAAAGGAGCTAAAGGAAGGAAGGCTGTTACCTTCGTCTGAATCTGAGCTAACTTTCCCTTTTTACTTATTTATGAAGAGTTGACTCATGCTGAGAGTTTAGAATTTGCTTGATGTACTCATGGTTCGATCGTACTTATGAAACTTCAGCTAGTAAAACTAGGCTAGTTCAAAAAATGGAAATCCATAGAAATCTATGTGCCTGATTGTTAAACTGAACTATTGTCTATCCAAACTGAATCATACTAGATACTCATGCTCAAGTGGAGGGTTTCTTCAACACCCCTCTAGGGAGTTCTAACAATTTGATGGAACCAAGAATTTTGGTCAAGATCTGAACAAGACATCTGAATAAGGGATTACAATATTGCTACAATTCCATAGCTTGGAATCATAGGCCTTTGAATCATAGACTGGGATAGAATTTACTAGGCTTTAGGAAATGTAACACCTTACTTGAAACTTAGACACATTTCTAAAATATTCTATCAACTATTTCTTTACCTTAAAAACCATACTTATTGATTCATCTTCTAATTCTAACAAGGTCGTAGATATTTCCTTCTACTCATGTCTAAACTAAACTAAATGCCCTCACCATCTTCAAGCCTAACCCACAATCATAGGGTACACCACATAACACTGTACTAGTAGTCTGAACCATAATTCAACACACCCTGCACTTCACATCTTCTCATCTCATGAAAATCCTTACTACTACTCTAACAACCACATTCAACCTCGTACTAGACATCTTACTAATGTGCAGTGCATTCATCTAAATATAAAAACATGATGTTCAAGCCTCACTTCTATAATCACATATGCACTTCTTAACATACTACCCTAAAATATCTTAGTTACAACTTACAAACCTCTATCAAGAATAACTTCCATGCACTACTCCTAAGAAGACATAAATAAGATTTAAACTACCCAAACATCTTATATAAAACTTCGACAAACCATGACGGGTATTAAATACTTGGCTTCAATCTAACTTCATACTTTACTGCCTTAGCTAAATTACGCATACAATGATCTTCCAATAGAAAGAAATGTTTACTCTCTCCCATCCAGACAACTATCATCCTCACTATCTTGACCGAGGGAAAGGTAATATAAGGTTAGAACATGAGGGCCCAAAATATGAGGGGATACTATGAATAACTTGACACTCACCTGAGGCTTAAGAAATAGATTATATTGCATCATGGACTTATCAAAGAAGTTTGATTTAAGGACATACAAGATATAAATCCAAATTTCGCTGATCATTAAAAGTGTTGCTTGAGTACTTGGACAGATCACACTGTAAAGCTTGAGTACATGCGTCATGAGCTGCATCACCAGAATTGGGAATTCATAACTTATGGAATGTGATTCCAACTGCTGAAAGAACTGGAACTCCTTATTTTTGGGGAACTAGGAGAGTTCATAATTCTCCATCATACGTATGAACACGAATTAAGATCATGGAACTAAACGTAAGGCATGAGTAGGTATTGGGACAACTGAAAATACTGTAATAAGATTGGGTCAAGCATTGATCTTTCTCACAGCTATTCTACAACTTACTGGTACATCTACTAGAATCTGAAGGCTTGACTTAGTCACTTGTTCTATCATCTCCCCCTTAGATGTAAGCCATCACTCTAAGGCTGTGAACCTCTATATAAATAAAGAACATAACCTGAATGACTACACTTGAAAGCGTAAAACCAATTTATAATGCACACTTCTGAGCTACACCCTATCTTTCTATAGCCACAATAGTCATCATATAACACTTGAACACTTATTAACTTTGAATCTGCATGAGCATCCCCATAGTTGGAGTGCACACCATCTAGTGCTTCAATTTTTATTCCTATTAGCTAAATCTTTGAAATTTCAAACATAGATTATAATGCTTAACATGGGTATCTCCAAATCATTGATGGACCATACAACTTTTGTCATAGTCTACCAATATCACTCTTGTAAACGTATTTTTCTACACCATGAGAATCACATTCATACTTAAAAAAAGCTCAACATATTCAATCATAACTCCTTAACTTAGCTATCAAGAACATTACTCATTATATAACTAGTGTTTCTCTACCTAACATCTCAACAGTACTACTGACCACACTACATGCAATAATCCCCAAAAAAAAATAATGCAGCCCTATATCACCTTGGGCATTCTTCTGCATCATACATACAACATCAAACTTGATTACGAATCAAGAAAATTTATGCTCTTGCATACACTGTTCAAGCCTATTATATAACATCCCTATAACTAGCATCACTAACCAGGCAATTATTACATCACCTTGATGACCATCAACTATTCAAATTTAATGTCTAGTACTAAACATAATTAACAATAAAACCTCATATACTATTCTCACTAGGAAACTATAAAATAACGCATAAAAAAATACTAGTCCACTAGAACTTCATAAGAACAATAATTGAGCAAAATTATATGGCCTATCTTATTGATATCTACTAACGCATCCTCCTTCTACATATCATTACTATTTACCCTTTTTAACATCTAAACTCCTTCATAGCTTTATAAGTTTGAACTAAATTTTCTCTTGCAATCTCAAGAAAGCCTAAATTAACAACAGTTATCCACCAAGTACTTCCATCAAAACCTATAATTTTCTAGCATAAAAAATACCATCAATAACTTTTTTCTTACCTCAAGCAAACAATAATCCACCTTAACTAATAATCTCTTTCTCTAACTTTCACTAAACTAACAAACAAGGGTATATCACTTCATTACTAATTCAATCATAAGAAAAAATTCAGCTATACATATTCAATAAATCACCCTTATCACCTTTATTGTCACCACACTTCTAAACCAACACTTTCAACTAACACAAGAACAACAAGATAACCAACAAGTTGCTAGTGAATCGAAATAGGCCTCACACGACTTCACTAGACTTTGGTTTTGTGTTTTGAATATGAAAACGAGATAAATAACAAAGCAACTATGCTAGTGAATCGAAAGATCCCCACACGGCTTCACTAGACTTTGTGTTTCAAAAATACCATGATAACAATATTACATATTACAAGATATAAAAACTTGACACAGCATATTCAATGATCTAAGAATACACATCTTGCTCTGTCATAATGAAATGACTCAAAATAATAAGGGTATAACTTTTAATTTGCGGGATTTATAACACACTAGAAGGCTCCTCTCAAGCCATTTTTTGTGACTTCAGAAGCTTCTTGCTAGCCAATCTTAGAGCGTTACCTGAGGAGGAACCGGAAATTACTAATCATGCTATCTCAAAAATAATACATAGATAGGGAAGTATAGCTTAACATTATAGATTCTGAGGAGGAATCTGGAAGTACATCTTACTTGGGCTTAATGCACGACTTTTATGAATCATGAATAGAGAACTTCGATCATCGGAACTCAAAAGCACTGATGGGATACTTTCTAGCTCTCTTACAATTTGATAACTATCTGTGGACACTATCTAAGAAAGTACAATCTGTAAAGATTTAAGCTTGACTATTTCTGATGCCTTGAAAATAATGCAGAGATGGCTCGGATAGAGTAAGATGAGAATCAATATAAGTTTCTTAAAGAACATTTTTATAGAACGATCTGAGACTTGAAAGAATGGGTACATTTCCTAAATGCCTTGTAGCCTCTCGAAGAAAAGTACAAACATCTCTGTACCGTTCCGTAAGACTCTACTAGACACAGCATCATAGACACCCTAGGACTCTTGAACTCTGTGCTCTGATACAAAGTTTGTAACGCCCCAAAATCGGGTCCGAGATGTCACACGGTGGTTAGGGTCACAAGTGACCCTAAGCTAACCCTTATACTGGCATAACTCATAAGAAACTGAATAAAATGCTTAAATCTATATAAAATCAGCGAGACATAAAACTTTTCTGAACTTTATCAATACAAATCTGAACTTTACAAGATTATAACTCTGTTTTTACCAAAATAAAACTGAAACTGAATACATTGACTCTACTGACTGTCTATGAAACCTCTACTAGTACTGACTTTAGATAGCTGGATCATGACTCCCAACTATCCCAACTCAATACGACTGAAATAGAAAAATAAAGAACTGCTCAAATCGTCTATCTGGCTCAAACCCTTGAATTAAAAGGATTCATCACCTGCTAACTGGAAGCTGCGAGCTGACTGAATCTGAATGTGCACACTAAATCTTGTACCTATATTTTGAGATAATGTAGCACATAGATGTATATGTGGATCAGCACTTTGGGAATGTACTGAGTATATAGGGGTGTATGCAATTAAATAATCAATATCATAAATCCATATAGATAACATACATGCTAGTATAGATAACTCACATAGCTTGAATTAAAACCATCATAATCGTGAATAAGAAAACAGGTAATGTAAATCACGTGAGTCAATGCACTTCATTCTAAATCTGTAGTCTTTCTTTATTATTAAATTTGTAAGATATATAACGTCTTAAAACAACATCTTTCAGAGCATACACTTAAATCTCATGAAAACTAGGGACTTCTTTGGAAACTTAAAGATTTTGGCACTTGAGAGCCTTAGAAATCTTGGACTTATAGCTTTCAAAATATATATACTTGTATCTTAGATAGAGTGGGGGACTACTTTGTGAGTTTCTTCTAACCGACATAAACCAAGTGAACTACATGGAGTCTAATGTCTTACCCATGTTGGGGAGAGATGTTCTATCCTTGCGATCGGATAGAACCTTAACTTTAGTGATCACTATCTTAATCCACTTGGGGTATATCAGAAACCTACGGGGGAACGTAGTTTTGGGGCATGAGTCCTCGAAATCAAGCCCAACTCGGTGCTAAATACTACTTCCTTACATAGCTTAGAACTTTAGAAAATCCACCTAAAATATTTTAATAATATGCAATGGGAGCCAAAACGCATCCCCTTTATCTCAAAATCAAGAATGTGGATTTCTTTCTTAACTTAGGGTCAAAACTCACTTCTTTCTTGAAATCTTGATAGACTTATCATTAAAGCTTTAAAGATCTCATAATAATGAAAATATGAACATACTTGTTGCAATTCTTTAAAAGTCATCAACAACTCATTCTCAAAACTCATAATTCAACAATAAGGCTCAACTCATACCAACAAGTCTTGGGAATACATGAAAATATGAAATCAATATAGGAATATGCAATTTATATCATGAACTCTCAATTTATCTCATAATTAAACAAGATAATCATGCAATTCAAGACTTGAACAATTTCATAATCTCATAAACTTGAAATATAGCAAAATAATATGAATTCATCTTGGAAATGCGAAATTCTTTAAGAAAACTAAAACTTTTGGGCACAAGAACGAAAGGGTGTTCTTGTTCAAAACCCACATACCTTAAACTTGGAGCTTTTGGATGACTTTCAAAATTTTGGATGGTTATTCACTAACTATTGGGTGTCCCTCGTATCCCTCCTAATGGGGAATTCAAAGATGCAAGAATTATTGAATTCTCACGGTTGAATCTCTATATAATTGGGTTTTATATTGAAACCCTAACTTTGTGGTTGAAGGTGTGCAGAGAATTTTGAGATGTTTAACTAAAGAGAAATAGAAGAAAATATATTCTCTGAGGGTTATAAGTAATGGGAAGTGCAGGAAAAATACCAAAATGCCCTTGCAAAAATGTCATTAGAGCGCTAAAAAAAATAGCTGATGACATTCGTGACAAGTCGTCACGAAATGTCGTCACAAAAGGGTGGATTTTATGATTTTTGGTTTAAGGTTGACGACATTTTGTGACAAGTCATCACAAAATGTCGTCACAAAATGTGGATTTTGTGACTTTCTGCTTATGGTGACGACATTTTGTGACAAGCCGTCGGGCTTGTGACAAGTCGTCATGAAATTTCCAGGCTGATATGCTGGAGTAAAATGGGAATAACTCTTTACTCCAATAACGGATTTTGGAAAAATTGGTATCATTGGAAAGATAATTCAAAGAGATTTCATTTGATATATAGTAGGCCACCCATTTCATCATATACAAGGATTAATGGTCAATTGAAGTCGACTCAAGTTTTGACACTCACTAAAACTCAAACGATAGGAAAGCTTTCCACTTGACATTGAAATAGGAGATCTCTATGATCTCAATTCATTCCAAAATTGGTTCCCACACTACATAATTTATTAACATACCAAATTTGCATAGGATTTATGGATTTTGGAACGTCTACATGTAGAAATGACGGTTTGTGTTCTAGCCCGAAATGCAAGGTGTTACAAACACAATTCTCAAATAGTCTTCATGCTCCTCCTCACTCCGAGAATAAACAAGTATGAAATATTTGAAGAAAATAAAAAACATGTCCAAATACTACTTTAAAACCTTGTTCATTAAGTCTATCAAAGTTGAAGGAGCTCTTATTAGTCCAAAAGACATAACCCATAATTCAATATGTCCATATTGAGTCCTAAAAGCAGTCCTCAAGATGTCACATTCTCTGACTTTCAACTGATGATATTCTAACTTGAGATCTATTATCTAAAACTAACGAGCATTCTAAAGAAAATAAAATAGGTTATTAATTTTGGGGTTGGGGTACTTATTCTTGATGGTGACCTTATTTAACTGTCTGGAAGCTATACACATCCTGAGAGTACCATTCTTTTTATGCAACAATAGGATTCGGGCACCCCACAAAGATATACTAGGTCTAATGAACTTCTTATCTAAGTGGTCCTTAAGTTGTTCCTTCAAATCCTTAAGTTATATTGGATCCATCCAATAGGGAGGAATGGAGATGGACTTGGTATTGAGAAGAAGATTAATCCTAAATTCAATTTCTCTATCGTGAGGTACCTCAGGAAGACCATCTGGAAAGACTTTGGGAAACTTTTTAAAACACCCTAGGTTTTGGACCTCAGAAAATTATTGAGATTTGGTCTCACTGTCCTAGTAACGACTCATTATACGAGTCGTATGGTGTGTGACACGACTCAAACTAGATACTAGTCGTATCAGAAATCTCAAGTCCAATCAGGGTCAGAGAGCGCCCCCAATACCCAACCGTGACCACCCTGTACCTTATGTCAAATAAATTCTAAACATATAATAAGCTAAAACAACAACAATTGAAAGATGTTTAGTCAAATCAATAACCATTACAACAAAATATCTGACCAAATATCCAACCGGTGTCAACCCCTACGCCAATACCATTACCAAGGCTGACACTAATACTGACACTACCCATGCCCATAGTAGTCCCAAAAAGCTTCTATCTGAAATCAAAGAACATTCGGTCATGACATGCCCCTGTCCATAGCCAAAAACAAAGTCCAAGAAACAAAGATAAATGAAAAAAGTCCATAGAATGAAATGGAGCCTCCCGGAGTATGGAAGCGTATCACTTCAGTGTGATACAAAGTTTTCCCTAAATACAAGTCACTGAGAAGGAGGAGTTATATGGTCCATTTCTGCATCATGTGGGGATACAACACTCGTAGACAGCTAGCAGAATGAACGCTAGCATGTACACAAGAATAAGGATAAAATAATTCAATTATTCAAAACCAAAGTAAATAACCATATGCAATCATATACATACATATATAGACCATATAGGGAAAGGGAATTGGATTTAGCATGCATTTAAAACCTTTAACCTGGGTTGTGTTATCTTTGTCGTCCTAAAACCACCCATGGGCTATATAGGTTCAGCTTCACCTGTTAAAAGGGCCCTGATGCGTGTTAGATGCATGAGACTGATAAAAATATGAGATGACTAGTACATCACCAAAATATAAGTGTGACATCATCCATACGGTCGCCAAGACCAAACCTCACATCGGGAAACATGAGTTTCCAATTTTGGTCCCCCCGAGACCTCCACCTTCCACTGATTTGCTAACTTGACCCCCTTTAAGACCATATAAAACCATTAACACATAATCAACCATTTACCAAGGAGTTTTTTTAATTCGACACTAACTATTGGTATCGTCATAACAAAATTAGAGTTTGCAAGTCTACCCTTTTATGCCATACCAAAGACACTAAACGAATATGACTCCAACGTTTCGAATAAAACTAATACCATGGCCACCAAGGACATTCCAAACCATTTAAAACCAACCAAACCAATTTAACTTCCATTACCATATTATGCAATGAGAAGTTTTAAAGAATAGTCAAACTAGCTGACAAAATCATTCTTATTGGCATTTTAATAAACATGTTGAAGACATATATTTTCAAAAAGAAAAACCAAGTTTCAATTGACCATTACCATGCAACCACATGTTCAAATCATAATTATGATATGAAACACCATAAGCAAAACATGGTAAAGCATTATCCGACCCAGAAAAACCAAAAACCCCAACATCTATTTCAAAGCCAAGATAATACAACAATAATACCAAGATAACCATTCATTAAAACATGCTTTTAGTTTAACTAAAAATGAGGGAGAAATAACATACCTTAGACACCAAAGAAGATGGAGTTATTCACTCTTGAAAGCCCTTAATAAATTGCCTTGTAGAAACCCTAGCGTTTTCTTGAACCAAAAGCTTGAGAGAGATTTTAAGAGATTTTTAAGAGTGTTTGATTTAGAATAATAGGTTAATGAAGTCCCAAAAGATGTTTTATGTCGTGGGGTCAAAAGGAGTTAAAAGGGGAAATGTCCAGAATACCCCCAACTTAAAACTGTAAAATCACTGTAGGAGGGTACGAGTTGACCCCCCAACTCATCAACCCAACATACGAATGGTACCATCCAGTCATAACCAGAACAGAATATTAGATACCCACACACTGTCCACCATACGACTCCATTGCCCAAATCGGGACCAGACTCTATGACTCGTATGTTCCAGTCATCTTAAGATAGAATACAAAGGGGTTTATACTACGAAATATATGGTTAGAATATACCACTCATTCCCTATCCTCACTACTCTTAGTAAGCCACTCATACTCAGAGCAAAGTCAAGTTACTAAGTTTCTGATTAAGTGAAGGATCAAACCAATAACCTTTCACCAAACCATACGACCCATACCCACAATAGAAACCCTACCACCAATCACTAGATACCTTACAAGCTGGGTTACGTGACGCATACCCACATTATACGACTTGTATGTTGACTCGTTACAAGACTAGTGAGCTCAAAGCTTAGGAAATTTCCAAGGGCCAAAAACCAGGGTGTTTTAATTCTCCCCAACTTGGATAATTCATCATTGAATGATGGAACAATGTAGTGAAAGCATAATTTGGACTGCACATGTCCTCTTCAGCTTCCCATGTAGCCTCTTCTACTCTGTGGTTCCTTCATAGAACTTTTACCGAGGCCATGTCCTTAGTCTACAACCGAAAACCTTACGATCTAAGATCTATACCGGGATCTCCTCATAATATAGGGAATTAAAAATACCAATATCCTTGATAGGCATAATTTGCGATGGATCACCCATATGCTTCCTCAATATCAAAACATGGAATACCGGTGAATGGCACTCAAACTAGAAGGAAACTCCAACTCATACGTAAGAATGCCAAACCTCTTCAAAACCAAGTATGGACCGACATACCATGGACTAAGCTTGTTCTTCTTTCCAAACTACATCACTCCCTTCATGGGATACACCCTTAAGATCACTTTATCCCCAACCTTAAATTCTAATTTCCTATGCCTCACATCTGCATAGGACTTTTGGCAAGTGTGGAAAGCCTTAAGTCTATCCCAAATTACATTCACCTCACCCATGGCTTGGTGAACCAAATCTGAGCCAAACATATTCGCCTCACAAACATTGAGCCACCCAATCGAAGACCTACATATCCTACCATACAATGCCTTAAATAGAGTCATCCCAATGCTAGAGTGGTAGATATTATGTTAGGCAAACTATATAAGAGGGAAATTATCCACCCAACTACCTCCATAGTCAATCACTCAAGCACAAAGCATATCTTTCAACATATAAATAGTCCTTTCTACTTGGCCATCCCACTGTGGGTAGAAAGTAGTACTCAGACTCACCTTAGTCCCTAACCCTCTCTAAAATAACCGTTAAAAGTTAGATAAAAATTGTATACCATGATCATAGATAATAGAGATAGGTACCCCATGCAACTTCACAATCTCTTAGAGGTACAACCTACATAGTCCTAAGCCGAGAAGTTAGTCCTTACTAGAAAAAAGTAAGAAAACTTTGTCATCCAATCCATGATGACCCAAACTGAATCAAACTGATTTCAAGACTAAAGAAGACCATTAACGAAATCTATACTTCCCACTTCCCACTTACACGTAGGAAACTCAATGATATAATCCTCTAGGCCTCATGTGCTCAACATTCACTTGTTGGCACACCATGATGTTAACCATAAAACTAGCCATTTATCACTTCATATTGTTCTACCAATACATCTCTTTAAGGTTATGATACATTTTCGATGAACCAGGGTGAATAGCATAACGCGACTTATGTGCCTCAGCCAATACCCTCACTCACAAACCATCCATATCAGGAATACATAACCTCCTTTGGTACTGCGAGGTACTGTCACCACTAATCTCAAAGGACATCACCTTATTCCTACCTACATCACCCTTGATCATTAGCATAACAGGATTTAACACTTGGATATCCTTGATTTCAGCACTAAGCGATTATACGCAACCTCTTGTGAAAACATGCTACCCTCCTTAGAGTCGAAGAGGTAAACTCTAAGATTGGACAAATGGTAAATATCCTTTATTAACTCCCACTTCTCCTTTTCCACATGATCTAGAGTCCCCATGAATAACTTGCTAAGAGTATCAACAACCATGATAGATTTGCCAAGGTGGTACTGAAGACTCATGTCATAATTTTTTAGAAGCTCAAGCCATCTCATTTTCCTGAGGTTAAGATCTTTCTAAGTAAACACATATTGCAGGCTCTTATGATCAGAAAAGATATCCATATGTACTCCATACAAATAGTGACGCCAGATTTTCAATGCGAACACCACAACTAATAATTCAAAGTCATGGGTCGGATAATTCTTCTCATGCACCTTCAACTGTCTAAAGGCATAAGCTATCATCTTTCCATACTATATTAAAATCTAACCAAACCCCACACGGGACTCATCATAATGTACCATAAACTCATTCGTGCCTTCTGGAAATGTCAAAATCAAAGCCGAAGTTAGCTTATCCTTCAGCTTCTCCAAGCTATCCCCACAAGCATCAAACCATAAGAACCTCAACTTCTTCTGAGTTAACTTAGTAAATGGGGTATATGTAGAAGAAATTATTTCCATAAATCTTTTGTAGTAATTGGCTAAACCCAAGTAGCCCCAGTTATCAATTGGATTCGTGGTTCTAGGACACTTTTTTACCATTGTAACTTTTCGCAGATCCACCATGATTCCTTCACTAGAAATGACATAACCCAGAAAAGTGACAGCGTTTAAAAAAATTCACAATTAAAAAATTTGGGATACAACTGCTAATCCTTCAGGGTCTACAATATAGTATGGAGTTGATCAGTATTATCCTCCCACCTCTTAGAGTACACCAAAATGTCATCTACGAACACAATGATGAATAAATTAAGATATTGATGCAAGACCATATTCATCAAATACATGAAGGCCTCTAGGGCATTGGTTAAACCAAAAGACATAACCAAGAACTCAAAATGCCTATATCGAGTACGAAAGGTTGTCTTAGGGCTATCTGCCTCCCTAATCTTAACTGATGATACCCGAATTGAAGATTAATCTTGGAGAAAAATTTAGCACCCTGGAGCTGATCAAGAAAATCATCTATCCTTGGAAGATGATACTTATTCTTTACCATTACCTTATTCAACTATCGATAATCAATGCACATTCGAAGGGAACCATCCTTCTTATGTATGAATAACACCGGTGCACCCCATGGGGACACACTAGGATGGATGAAACCCTTGTATAAAAGATCCTTGAGTTGCTCCTTTAGTTCTTTCAACTTAGCTGGATCAATTTTATATAGAGGAATAGTGATTGGACAAGTGTCTAGAACAATATCAATCCTAAACTTAATCTCCATATTAGGAGAAACACCAGAAAGGTCATCAAGGAAGACCTTAGGAAATTCATTTACCAACAGGAAAAAATGCAAAGAAGGACCCTCTGAGTTAGAATATTTAACCCGAACAGATAATAGATACACTTCTTGGAAATTAATCTTCGAGCATTAAGATATGATATGACCTTCCCCTTAGGAGCTAGTGAACCACCCTTCCACTCAATAACTGGCTCATTAGGGATTTTAAAGACAACCTTATAGGTTCAAAAGTCTAGATAAGCATAGCATGAGCGCAACCAATCCTTCCCCAGTATGACATCAAGATCAATTATTTCTAATTCAAATAGATCCACCAGCGTCTCTCGACTACCCATAGATACCATACAACCCCTATATACTCTGCTAGCCACCATAAAATTACCCATCAGGATAGAAATAAAAAAAGGGTCTAAAATACACTCAGGACTGAAACCAAAATACATAGCCACAAATGGGGTCACATAAGAGAGGGTGGACCCTAGATCAAGTAAATAGTACACATCAGAGGGAAAGAGTTTTAACATATCAGACACAATATAAGGTGATGCCTCACACTCATAGCGGGTAGTAATAGAATAGAGATGGTTCCGACCAGTGCCGAAACTAGATGGTGCACCCTTTGGTGCTGGAGCTGAAGAAGAGGCAACTAGAACCTTGTTTTCCCTATAACAACCTTGGCCACTGGACAATACTTTATCATGTGCCCTGGCTGACCATATCTGAAGCACTTATCCATTCCTTATTCAAAGTAACCCCAATATAATCTACCATAAAAATTGCAAGGAGAATACGATAGAGCTGATTAGACCCTGCTAGCCTAAGATTGGGAACCTTGTGCCCTATAGTTGTCTCCACCATGGAAATATCTGTCACTCATGACTTTGGGTAGGGAGAACTAACCATCGAGTAAGACCTAGAGTTGTCCTACTTCTTCTTGGGCCACTTCCTACTATACTTGCCACTCTGCAATTGGCTATCACCCTGCTAAAAAAATCTAAACTTCTTTCTCTGCCTCTCCCCTATATCAGGATGCTTCTTCTTGTCTTCCTCTACCTATTACATGTACCCAACCAACTAGATGATATCCATGTTTTTATTAAACAAGTCAACTTTACTCTTCAAAATCAAGTCTCTAGAGAACCTGGAAGCAAACATTCTCATTCTAGCCCTCACGCTAGAAATTAACTTTAGAGTATACCAAGATAACTGGTGAAAATTCAAGGAATAATCCTTTACTGACATTTTACCTTGCCTCAAATTAACAAAATCTTTCTCCTCTGCTTCCCTCAGCTCTTAAGGAAAAAGCGGTCAAGAAAAGCATTAGAAAAATCCTCCCACAAGGCTGACATAGCATCGTCACTCCTAGATCGATCCCGTTCTTTGTAACACTAGTATAACACATCTTTGAGATGGTAGGCGAGAAACTAAACGACCTCTATATTATTCGCATGCATAACTTAGAAGATCTTTTCCATCTCATTAAGAAAACCTTAAGAATCCTCCTCAACCCTAAAACTAGTAAATGTCGAAGGGTTCAACCTCATAAACTGGCCAACCTTTATGGCCTTACAATATGGAGTAACAAAAGTACCATGCTCATCCTAAAAAGATACCAACTATGCTAACATATGGATAGATTGACAAAATGCAACATTTATCACATCTTCCTGAGGAGCTTATGGAGGACTGGAGGGAATTGGTGGAAATCCAGGAGGGGAATAAGGAACTAGACCCCTAGATCGAGTCTGAACCTGATAAGTAGAATGGGTCCCATCAACATTATCCTCGGGAAGGATAGAAGAGTTTTTGTAAGCTTCAGATTTCTGAGGAGGCATGATCTGAAAAGTAAACAAATAGGAATTAGAAGGGAATTTAGGACCTTAGACTCTACCACTAGAAAATAGAACACAAGAAAGAGAAACATTCCTAAATGCCTTATAACTTGTCTCTTATGAGTGTGGTGTGCTACACATCCTTAAAAGAGACTCTACTCGACGCGGCTTTGTGGACTCCAAATTGACCATGAACCTAGGGCTCTGATATCAATCTGACATGACTTGATCTAGATCCTAGTATTGTTGGGCATATCAAGTCCAATAGGGATCGGAGACCGGCCCCAATACCCAACCATAACTGCCTTATACCCTATGTCAAATAAATTCCAAACATATAACAAGATAACATAATAATAATTGAACGACATTTAGTTCAATCCATAACCATGACCAACCAAATATTTGACCAAATGTCTAACTGTCATCAACTCCTATGCCAATACCAATACCAAGGCTGACACCTATACTAACACAAACCATTCTCATAGTAGTCCTACAAATCCCCTATTCAAAATCAAAGAACATTCGATTGGGACATACCCCCGACCATATCCATAACCTAAGTGGAAGAATCAAAGATAAATAAAAGAATCCATACCATAAAATAGTGCCTTCCGAAGTATGGAAGCTCACCATTTCATTCTGGCATAAAGTTGTCCCCGAATCATAGTTATTAAGCAGAAAGAGTAGTATGGCTAGTTCCTGCATCGTGTGGAGATATAATTCCCTTAGACAGTTAGTGGAATGAATGCTAACATGTACTCAGGAATAAGGATAAAACAATGAAATTATTCAAAACCAAAGTAAATAACAATATGCAATCACACACACACATATATATATAACATGCCGAGAAAGGAAACCGGGTTTAGCATTCATTTAAAACCTTTAACCTGGGTTTTTTAGCCTTGCCATCCTAAAACTACCCACAATCTATATAGGTTTAACTTCTCCTACTAAAAGGGCCTTAGATCGTGTTAGTCTCACGAGATGTAGAAAAACTTGAGATGACTAGTACATCTCTAAAAATATAAGTTTGACATTATATGCGCAGTCACCAAGACTGAACGTCTTATCGACAAACATGAGTTTGTAATTTATGTACCTCCAGGACCTCTACCTTCCATGACTTTTCTAACAAGACCCTGTTTAAGACTATATTAAAACCATTCATACATAACCATCCATTTACCATGGAGTATTTTTAATTAGGCATTAACCATTAGGATCGTTATACCAAAATTAAAGCTTGTAAGTCTATCCTTTTATGCCATACCAAAGCCATTAAACCAATATGACTCCAAAGTTTCCAATTAAACCAATACCATGTCCACCAAGGACTTTCCAAATCATTTAAAACCAACCAAACCAATTTAAGTTTCATTACCATATTATGCAATGCAATATTTTCAAGAATAGTCAAACTAGGTGACAAAATCATTCTCATTGGTATTTTGACAAACATGTTGAGGGCATATAGTTTCCAAAAGCAAAACCAAGTATGAATTGACCATTCCCATGAAACCACATGTTCAAATCATAATTATAACATGAAAAACCATAAGTACTTCATGGGAAAGTATTATCCAACCAAGAAAAACCAAAACCCCCAACATCAATTTCAAAACCAAAACAATACCACAATAATACCATGAAAACCGTTCATTAAAATTTATTTTTAGTTTAACTAAAAATTATTGAGGAGTAACATGCCTTAGACACCAAGAAATATGGAGAGATTCACTCTTGAAAACCTCTAATTGAGTGCCTTGAAGAAACCCTAGCCTTTTCTTGAACCAAGAGCTTAGAGAGGTTTTAAGAGATTTTTAAGAGTGTTTGATATAGAATAATAGGTTAATGAAGTACCAAAAGATGATATATGTCATGGGGTCAAAAGGACTAAATAGGAGAAATGTCCAGAATACCCCCAACATAAAATTGTAAAAGCACCGCACATGGGTATGAGTTAACCACCAAACTCGTCACCACAACATATGACTGGTACTATCCAATCATAACCAGAATAGAAGGTCGGGCACCCACACACTATCTACCATATGAATTTATTACCCCAACCTATTATTAGACCATATAACTCGTATAGCCTAGTCGTACCCAAGATAGTATACAAAGAGGTTGACACTGGACAACATACGATTAGACTTTACCACCCATACCCTATCCTCATGGCTCTTAGTGAGCCACTCATACTCAGATCTAAGTCAATTTACTAAATTTCAAATTAAGTAAAGTATTAACTTAATAACCCATCACCAAGCTATACGAACCCTACCTATCAAGTCATACCCACGATAAAAACCCAACTACCAATCACTTGACACCTTATGAGTTGGGTTACCTAGTCTATACCTATATCATACAACTCGTATGATGAGTCGTTACAATACTAGTAAGCTCAAAGCTCATGAAATTTCCAAGGGCCAAAACCCAGGGTGTTTCTGTGTGGGTACGAGTGAGGGACCTAAATATTTTAGTGTCTAGTGGATGGTGGTTGGATTTATTTTATGGTTATGATTTGGTGGTATGAATTTTTAGGGGTGGTGATGAGTCATTAGGATAACCCTTAATCAAATTAGAAACTTAGTGACTTAACATGACTCTGAGTTGGAATGGCTCACTAAGAGCCGTGAGGATACGTTATGAGTGGTAGGGTTGAGTCATATATTGTCTACTGTCCAATCCCTTTTATTTTATCTTGGATACAACTAGATCATATTTGACGTATCGTCAGGTAATATATGGGGTCATAGAGTTATAGGGTGAAAAATGTATGGGTGTCTAATTCACTGTCTTGGTGATGACTCTAGTGTATGAGTCATATGTTATGGTCACGAGTCACGGGATCGACTCGTAACCACCTGCAGTCTTTTTATAGTTTTTAGCTGGGGTACTTTAGACATTTCCAGCTTAAAACTCTAAAGACCCCACGTCTCTGTAACACTTTTTTTCATTCACTACAAGATTTACAATCTTTAACATCATCTTTACTCTCTCAAAATCCTCTCAAGCATAATTATCTAGGGTTTCTCTAAAATGGTCATCTAAGGGATTAAGGATCAATTTCTATCCATGAATATTTGTAAATTAGGTATGTGACTCTTCCGTTATTGTTAGTTTACTAAATGCACATGTTTAAAACATTGTTCATGAACAATTAATGGTGGTTTTCAAAATCAAGGTTGAGGGGGTTGAATTTATGTTATTGAATATTGTTTTCTATGGTTTAAGTTGTGATTATTCATGTTTTAATTATGGTTTTGCACATTTGGGATCATGGGAATGGTGATTAATGAAGTGGTTCATGGTTGATCCCCAAATTTGATGATTTTGGCTTTGGTAATGGTATGCCCTCAACCTATTTATGGAATTGCCAATAAGAATAATTTTGTCACATAGTTTGATTATTCTTGGAATATTGCATGGCATAATGGTAATTGGAACATAAATTGGTTTTGGTTGGTTCAATCTGTATTTGAAAAGGCCTTAGTGTCCATGGTATGATTATAAATGGTTTTGGTTAATTGGAAATGATAGAGTCTAATTTAGTTTAATGGTTTATATGGTATAAGGTAATAGACTTGCTAGTTCTAATTTTGGTATGATGATACCAATGGTTAATGTCTAATAAAAAGACTCCTTGGTAAATTTTTTAGAATTTGTAAATAATTTAATATGGTCTTAAATGGGGTTATGTAGCAAAGCCGTGAAAGGTGGGGGTCCTGAGGGAACGACACTGGAAACATAGGTTTGCCGATATGAGGGTGGTCTTGGTGACCGCGTGTATGATGTCACACTTTATATTTTGGGATATGTACTAGCATCTCAAGTTTTTTTCTCCATTCATGCGTCCAACGGGCACAGGGGCCCTTTCAGCAGGGGGAGCTGAACCCATATAGGCCGTGGATCATTTAGGATGGAAAACTACACAAACCAAGTTAAGTATTTAAGTGCATGCTAAACCTTGTTCCCTACCCTGGCATAATATATATCTATATATATGTGTTTGAATATGGTTATTTGATTTTTTTTTGAATAATAGAATTACATTATCTTTATGCCTAAGTTACATGCTAGTGTTTACTTCGCTAACCGTCTTTGGGCACTGTATCCCCACGCGATGCAAGAACCGACCATACTACCATTCCTTCTACTTAGTGACTCAGATTCAGGGACAACTTTGAGTTAGATTAAAGTGGTGATCTTTCATACTCTGTAAGACTCCATTTCATGTTATGGACTTCTTTTCACTATTGTTATTTCTTTGGTTTTGGTTTTTTTTATAGACCTGTACCTCGTAGTATTGTATAAGGTCACCATGACCTACCCCTTATGTCAGTAAACATGATTTTCCATTGTTCATCCGTTGGACTCCCACCTTCACGGTTAGCTATCATACCTTGTATTTATTGACTAATTAAAACCAATTCCAACCAACCAAACCATTGTCATTAACCGAGGCTATACATAGTTGTGTCGTCATACCGACTATAACTTGAAAGTATTGTTCTTAGTACAACCTTTTAAGATCAAGGGATTCCTATGTACCCATAGATCACATTATCCAATTAACTTAGGGGAGTATCATGCACTCCACAAGTGTTCCATTATTATTATTACATGGGGGATTCCATTGTACCCCGCAAGAATGATTGTAAAATCCAAAACCATTCCATTTTGACTATTCCAAACAATTTAGCCATTTAGGCTTCCATTACCAAGTTTAAACCTTGCATAAGATCCATTAAAAATCCAACAATGTAGTGAAAAATTCTCATAGGCATTTTATCAAACACATTGAGGGCATATTATTTCAAAAACCAAATACAATTACCAAATACCCATTCCCGTGCAACCAATTATCCAAAAGCACCATTAAAGTATATAAAAGCATAATTAAAACATGGAAAAACCATAACCAAGCATTTATAACCAAAACCCCCAAATTATATTAGAAAAAAACAAAACCATTAAATAATGAAACCATGAAAACATCGTATAAAACCATGCCTTTAGTTGTAACTAGCAATGAGGGACGAGAACATACCTTAAACCAAAAAGATGAAGAGAGAAATCACCAACACAAGCCCCAAATTAATCCTAAAGATGAAACCCTAGCTTCACTTGCCCAAGAAATTTAGAGAGGATTATTGAGAATTTTTTTAAGTATTAAAGAATAGAATAATAGGGAAAATAACCTCCCAAGTTAAAAGTCATGGGTCCTTATTAGGTAAAGTGGGGAATTATCCATATTGCCCTTACTTAAACTACCCCAAAATCCCATCAGAGGGATACGACTATCCATACCGATCGTACCCTCTAATACAAGTAGTACCCACTAATCATACCCAAGGCCATCCCTCTTGGAAACAACACAGTCCAAGGTACGACTTACACTAAAATATGTCATATCCATGCATACGACTTGTAACCATGATCCGTACCCCTGGAAGAATAAAATCTAAAGCATATTGAACACTGCCCACTATATGAGTCCTTGATACAACTCGTACCTTAGCTTACGGCTCATGGTGAGCCAGTCATACTCAGATCAAACTTAGTCTACCAAGTCTAAGATTAAGTGAAAGAAAGACCCAAACCAAACAACCCGTGTCCACCGATACGTCTCGTACCACCCAAGTCATATCCATTCCATAAACCAAATCCAACCCACCAACAAACACTGGTTGACATATGACTAACCCATACCACTCGTATCCCAGTGTACGAGTCATTTCCCCTAGTCATATCCTTTCCAGAGACCAGAATGCAAGAAAATTTCCAAGGGTCAAAAACCCAGGGTGTTTTGGTCTCCCCTACTATGAACATTCATCCCCGAGTGATGAACGAGGTAGGGTAACCACAAGCATGATTCATTTGCATTATCAAATATCAATCCAAACTTTAACCTAGTTAGAAAACACAAATGCAATGATTTTAATCTTTACTTTAACAAAGTTTGAAAATAAAAGTATGTTGAAGAACACATACCTTTCGCATGAATCCTAAGAGCAAAAAACAGATACAAATACTTGGAATTCATGTCCTCATACGCTTCCTATGTATCCTCTTCTACCTTGTGGTTCCGCCATAGAACCTTAATCGAGGCAACATTCTTGGTCCATAATCGACAAACCTGCCTATCTAAAAACTTGACCGGAACCTCTTCATAGGACAGAGAATTTGATATTCCCAAGCCATCCAAAGGAACAACCAAAGAATTATCACCAAGACACTTCCTCAACATAGATGCATGAAATACCGGATGAATAATGCTCAAACCAAAAGGCAACTCCAATTCATAGGACACATTACCAACCCTCCACAAAATCACATAAGGAAAAATAAACTGAAGATTGATCTTCCCATTTTTACCAAACCACATTACTATCTTCATGGGAGAAACCTTTAGGAACACCTTATCCCCAACCTCAAACTCTAAGTCTCTATGCCTTACATCCGCATAGGACTTTTGGCGACTTTGGGCATCCTTAAGCCTATCCCGAATCAACTTCACCTCTTCTATAGCATGATAAACAAAATTAGGACCCGAACATATCCACCTCAAGAAGCTCGAACCAACTAATAAGAGAGCTACACCTCCTACCATACAATGCCACATAATGGGCCATCCCAATACTACAATGAAGGCTATTATAGAGAGCTTTATGGCCAGTTTCTGCATTTATTATCTATATTATGCAGTGTTCAGCTATAGATATCAGTAGAGTGTTTTCTTGTGGTCCTTAAGGATCATAAGCACCGTGTGGCGTTCCGATTCTAGAAAATTGGGTCGTTATAATTGAGCAAAGGTCGAGTAGAAGATTCAAATCTTCCAAAATAATACTAAATAGAGTTGAGGGGTAATGATGACACCTCTATCTCGCCATTTCGAAGACTTGAAACTTTTACCAAACTTTACATCAAATGTTCTAGTAGGATCGTTAGGTATCGGTGAGAGCATAAAAATAACACTTATTAAATATTAGATTTTGCGCTTATGGGCCTTTAAGTAAGGGTGTCATCTCACCTTTTTGGAATGAAAAATTCAAAAATATAAGGATTTTGCACCCTATTCCGTAAGTTAATCATTTGCTTAAGTGGGTCGACTTTAGTCATATCAACCCCGCATAATGTCAAAAAGTGATTAGAATGAAGTCGTCTTCCTAATTTCAAAGTTGCATTCATCTTTAAATTCTCACCCAAAAATGAACTAGATCCTTCACAATTGATTTTCTTAGCTTCTTTTTTGAACTCTAGTACCACTTCCTAAACTTTGGCATCATTCATTAGTGTTGGTTTGGTTGGTTGGCAAATCTCCAAGGATTCTTCACTATCAAGATCATAAACAACCATATGGAATGATATATTTTCTTTATCATCCTCATTTTAAATATTGGGCATATCCATAACACTTCAAAGATTGGTCTCCTCAAGCACTTCTTCTTTTTCACTCTCTTCTCAAAATGCCGCCATGGATTGATGCAAGTGATGCACGTCCTCCCCTGTTGTAGTTACCCGATCTAAGAGAATTAGAAGTATTGCTTCAATAACATTGTATCCGGCATGTTGTTCCTATTTTACCACATCATGAGCCCTATCAAACTCATAAGAAGAACTAGCATTTTTGTTAGCATAATTAGGGGAGGGGGCATTTGGATAATCACTCCAGTGTCCATCCCGATAACCACATAAAGCACAATCATACTCCCAATGGGATTGAGATGGTGCACACATTTCTTTTCGTGGAGCGTATTTAAAATTCTTCCAAAAGTGAGGTCAACCACCATATGGACATGGATCATCAAGATAAGATTTACAACTAACAAACTCATATTCATTTCAAGATGTCATAGTAACAAGTTAATAAAAAAAAATCTACCTAACACAAGTAACAAAAGAAAATCACAAACGAATATTTACAAGTTTTAATCCATGCAAGTAAGCTAAAATTCCAAACTAACTCAATATGCCAAAATATTCCTCGGCAACGACGCCATTTTTTATAATGCTTAAATCACAGGACGGTTTAAGTGCAAGGCGATTGTTGTCAGTCAGGGTTAAATCCATGAGGAACAATGTGAGTGATGGTCAAGTAAGTTTGAAATAAAAGATGCTTGCTAAATTCAAACTAAGGATACAAAGATTTTGGGGAATTGTAAGGGATTTTAAAAGGTAACAAATAAATTATTCGAAAGAATAATCAATTAGGAATGGATCTTGGAGCTATGTTTTCCTAGGGGAAACTAGTGTGTGGGTACATGAAAATCAACTTCAAATATTAGCTAATGCATGAGTGGGTAGGATCGGTTAGGGATTTTGATACTTGCCTTTTAACAAAGTAACAAACTATCACCCACAAATTCTTTCAAATACCTCATGGGTATGGTCAACAATTCATCAGAAATCTTTAATTTGGGCATTGCTATTTTTAGGAAGATACCTAAGATATAGAAATTCCACAATTTATCCTTATTTCTATGATAATAAAAAGGGATTAACTATTATCTATCTTACAATTCACAAATGCTCATGACAACTACATCTCTCTTGTAAGGATGGTTTAGGATCTAGACTACCCACATCCCTCTTTCAAGAATGATATGGTGCTTAGGGAAATTTAGGCTTTCACCAACAAATTCCATTTTATAATCAAACATTTGTGAAGCTGAACAACATTAACCAAGAATTTAAGCTAACAATCACAACCCATACACACTTGCACCTTATTCAAACATAACCCTAAGAGGGAGAACAAGCAACTCATAAAAATAATAAACAATGTTGGACCAAATTATCTATCAATTTGGTTCATGAAGGATAAAGAGAACGCAAATCCAAACTTTAAATCTCAACAAATCTTCAATGAAAATTTCTAATCCTTAACTTAGGAGTTACTCTAATGTATTCTTCACCCAAAATTAGAATAATATTATTTCCTCCAAATTGGAAGATGGATGGTGGGAAAGATGGGATGAATAATGGGTGATACCCAAAGAGAATATTTTTTTTAGACTGTCAAGGGAATTGGGGTTGATTTTATAAAATTATAAAACTACCCCTGGGTACATTCCCAGATAGCCACGATCGTAGTACTTTGATGTTGCTTGACTGTCCGAGATTGTCGTTTGTGTAACTGAAACTGATTTTCTACTTTAGGTCTCCTAACTATACTTTCTTCTTGTTTTTTATCTTATTTTTCTCAATTTCATATCTTTTTATCTCATAACCTATATTCCTAAAAAATATGGAAGTTAGGGCACTTAATCACAAATTTGTCACATTGATACGTTCAAATCATAATAATGTTCATGAATGTTGGGTGCAAATAAATGGTAAATTCACCACTCAACAATGTATTTTTGATAACGCTCAACTCACATGTAGATTTAAGTACAAGGAGATTATTGTTAGCATATTACCCAGCTTTATGTTGGGGTCAAATCTATGAGGAACAATGTGAGTGGTGGTCGCACAAGTTTGAAGTGAAAGATTTTTGCTAAATTCAAACCTAGGATACAAATAGTTTTGGGGATTGTAAAGGATTTCAAAAGGAAAAAGAAATATGGGCTTCTAAAGAACCAACTTAAGTCAAAGAATAATTAGAGCGTAATCAATTAGGAATAGATCTTGGGGTGATATTTTCCTAGGGGAAACTAGTGTGTGGGTACATGAAAACCAACTTTAAATCTTAGCTAAAGCATACGTGTGTAGGCTCGGTTAGGGATTTTGATACTAGCCTATCAACAAAGTACCAAACTATCACCCACAGATTCTTTCATAGACCTCATAGGTGTGGTCAACCAATAATCACAAAGCCTCAATTTGGGCATCTCTATTGCTAGTAAGATACCTAAGATATAGTAATTCAAAAATTAATCCTTATTTCTATGACAATTAATAGGAATAACTATAATCTATCTTATTGTTTACAAATGCTTATGCCACCTACATCCCTCTTTTAAGGATTATGTAGGATCTAGACTACCCACATCTCTTTCAAGGATGATGTGGTGTTTAGGGAAATTCAGTCTTTCACCAAAAAATTTCATTTTATAATCAAACATTTGTAAAAGCCAACAACATTATCCAAGAATTTAAGCTAACAATCACAACCCACATATACTTGTATCCTATTCAAACATAACCCCAAGTGGGAGAACTACCAACTCATAATGATAAAAATTAAATTTGTACAATAATATCAATCAATTTGATTTATGAAATATAAAGAGAATGCAAAACAAAACTTTAAATCTCAATGGAAATTTCTAATCCTCCACTTTGGAGTTACTCTAATGTATTATTCACCCAAAATTAATACAATAATATTTCCTTCAAATTGGAAGATGGATGGTGGGAGAGATTGGGTGAATACTGGATTAGAGTAACTCCTAAATGGAGGATTAGTAATTTCCATTGAAGATTTATTGACATTTAAAGTTTGGATTTCCATTCTCTTTAACTTTCATGAATCAAACTGATAGAGATTTTAGTAAAACTTTGTTTATTATCTATATGAATTGTTAGTTCTCTCTCTTGTGGTTATGTTTGGATAGGGTGCAAGTGTATGTGGATTGTGTAGGTTAATATTGTTGGGTTTCAAAAATATTTGATTATAAAAGGAATTTGATGGTGAAAGACTCAATGTTCCTAAACACCACATATTCCTTGAAAGAGGGATGCGGGTAGTCTAGATCCTACATCATCCTTGAAAGAGGGTTGTAGGAGATATGAGCATTTTTTAACAATAAGATAGATAATAGTTATTACCTTTTTATTTTCTTTGAAATAAGGATTAATTGTGGAATTTCTACATCTTAGGTATCTTCCTAGAAATAGGGATGCCCAAATTGAGGCTTTGTGATGATTTGTTGGCCATACCCATGAGGTATTTGAAAGAATCCATGGGTGATAGTTTGGTACTTTATTGAAAGTCTAGTATCGAAATCCCTAACCAAGCCTACCCACGCATGCTTTAGCTATGATTTAAAGTTGATTTTTATGTCCCACATGCTAGTTGTCCCTTGGAAAACATAGCCCCAAGATCCATTCCTAATTTTATACGCTCTAATTATTCTTGGACTTAAGTTAGTTCTTTAGAAGCCCTTATTTTTTACCTTTTGAAATCCCTTAAAATCCTCCAAATTATTTGTATCCTAGGTTTGAATTTAGAAAGAAGCTTTATTTCGAACTTACTCGACCACCAATCACATTGTTCCTCATGGATTCTTCTCGACTAAAACTTGGGTAATATGCTGAAATGATAGCCTTGCACTTAAATCAGCGTGTGAGTTGAGTGTTATAAAAAATGGAGCCGTTGTCGAGGAATAATTTGGCGTATTGAATTAGTTTGGAATTTTAGATTACTTGCTTTTATTCAAACTTGTAAATATTTGTTTGTGGTTTTCTTTTGTTTCTTGGGTTAGATAGATTTCTATGTTTGTTTACTTGTCACTATGGAATCTTGCAATGAATGTGAATTTGGTGGTTGGAAATCTTATCTTGATGATCCATGTCAATATTGTGATGGACCTTATTTTTGGCAAGATTGTAGATATGCTCCCTGGAAAGAGATGTGTGCACCATCTCAATTCTATTGGGAGTATGATTGTTCTTTGTGTGGTGGTCGTGATGGACATTGGTGTGATTGTCCAAATGCCCCCTCCCTTCATTATGCTAAGAAAAATGCTAGTTCTTCTTATGAGTTTGATAGGTCTTATGAAAGGATAAAGAAAAAACAATATGCCAGATACAATGGTGTATAATCAATGCTTTAAACTCTTTAGGATCGGGTAATTATAATAGAGTAGGACATGGATCACATGCATCAATCCAATGAGACATTCGTAAGGAAGATTGACAAGATAGAACAAATGGGTAAGGAGACCAATCTTTCAAATACCATGAATATGTCCACTCTTCAAAATGAGGTTGATCAAGAAGACATATCAAGCCACATGGTTGATGGTGAGTTTTATGTCAAAGAATTCTTGGTGATTTTCCAACCAACCGAACCAAACATAGTGAAGGATTCAAATATTAAGGAAGTAGTAATAGGGTCAAAATAAAAATCCAAGAAAATACTTTGTGAAAACTCTAGTTCATATCGGGGTAATAATGTCAAGAATAATGCATCTCCAAAATTGGAAGGACGGATCATTCCAACTACTTTTTGACATTATGCTTGGTGGATGTGATTAAAGTCGAACCACCCGAGCAAATGTTGAACATGGGAGATGGGGTACAAAATCCTTATATTTTGGATTTTGTCATTCCAAAAGGGAGAGATGATGTCCCTCACTTGAAGGATAATAAGTTCAAAATTTAATGTTTGACAAGTGTTTTTTTTATGTTCCCACCAATACCCAAGGAGCCTATTCAAAAGAATTTATGGGTGATAGTTTGGTATTTTGTTGAAAGTCTAGTATAAAAATCCCTAACCTAGCCTATCAATGCATGCTATTTGAAGTTTATTTTCATGTACCCATGAATTAGTTGCTCCTAGTAAGACATTGATCGAAGATCCGTTCATAATTGATTACGCTCTAATTATTCTTAGTCTCAAATTAGTCCGTTAGAAGCCCAAAAATACGAATAGCTTTGAAAATGTTCAAACCCCCAAATATTTATACCTTAGATTTGAATCAAACAAGAAACTTTCATTTCGAAAAAATTTGATCAACATTCAAATTGTTTCTCGTGAATTTGACCCTGACTCAAAGTTGGGTGATATGCTGACAATGATTGCCTTGCACTTAAAAATGGTGTTGTTGGTGGGGAAGTGGTGATTTTCAATTATTTTACTGTAAAGTCTTGTTGCAGAACATATTTTGGGCTTAGTATTTGTATTTTTTGACATTGTAAATTTTGGCATAAAATTGATATCAAGTACCACGATAGCGGTCATCGAGACCGCAATTGCAACTCTACGAACCATGATCACGATAGCTGAGGGTGATTTTCTGCTTGGAACCAATCTTTCATAATGCTCAACTCACATACCTATTTAAGTGCAAGGTGATTGTTGTCAGCATATTACCCAACTTTGTGTCGGGGTCGAATCCATGTGGAACAATGTAAGTGGTGGTCGAGTAAGTTTGAAATGAATGTTGCTTCCTAAATTCAAACTTAGGATATAATAGCTTAGGGGATTTTTACGGTATTTAAAAATGTAACAAATAAGGGCTTCTAAAGAACTAATATGTGTCTAAGTATAATTAAAGGATAATAAATAAGGAACAGATCTTGGGGCTATGTTTTTCTAGAGGCAAATAGTGTATAGGTACATGAAAATCAACTTCAAATCTTAGCTATAGCATGCGTAGGTAGGCTCGATTAAGGATTGTGATACTAGCCTTTCAACAAAGTACCAAACTATCACCCACAAATTCTTTCAAATACCTCGTGGGTGTGGACAACCAATAATCACAAAGCCTTAATTTGGGCATCCCTATTTCTAAGAAGATACTCAAGATATAGAAATTCCATAATTTATCCTTATTTCTAAGACAATAAAAAGGGAATAACTATCGTCTATCTTATTATTCACAAATGCTCATGTCATCTACATCCCTCTTTCAAGGATGATGTAGGATCTAGACTACCCACATCCCTATTTCAAGGAAGATGTGGTGTTATGGGGAATTGATGCTACATTTGTGAAATCCAACAACATTAACCAAGAATTTAAGCTAAAAATCATAACCCACACGCACTTTCACCATATTCAAACATAACCCTAAGAGGGAAAACTAGAAACTCATAAAAATAATAAAAAAAGTTGGACCAAAATATTTATCAATTTGGTTCATGAAAGATAAAGAGAATGCAAATCCAAACTTTAATTATCAACAAATCTTCTATGGAAATTGCTAATCCTCTACTAAGGAGTTACTCTAATGTATTCCTCATCCAAAATCTGTACAATAAGGTTCACTCAAAATTGGGAGATAGATGGTGGGAGAGATAGGGTGAATAATGGATGATACCCAAAGAGAAGGGTTTGAGCCCCTTAAGGAAATTGAGGTCAGCTTTATGAACTTAAAAAATCGTCCCTAGGTACACTACCACAAAGCCGCGATTGTTGAAGTTTGTACACAATCGTAGCTACCGCAACTACGGTAAGACTACTATGATTGTTGTACTTTAAACTAGCTTTACTGGCCATGATCACGGCCCACAAAACGTGATCATGGTAACTAAGGCTGATTTTCTGCTTCAGGTCTTCCAGCTGCACTTCTCTTCTCTTTTTTTGATCCAATTCAGCACAAATCCACATCTTTTCATCTCATAAGCTTTATGCTTACAAAATGTAGAAATTAGTGCATTTAACCACAAATATGTCTTGTTGATACGTTTAAATCATAGTAGTGTGCACTAATGTTGAGTTAAAATAAGTGGTAAATTCACCACTCATTAACACCCCAACTTAAAGCTTTGCTTGTCCTCAAGCAACACTACCTCTTACCATGATACAATGCACATTTATGCCCAAATTATATGACCTACTGATCACAATGACTTTAAGCCTAGTTACTACCACAAGCAGCTCTTAAAACATTGGCAAAGCAATTCTAACAATATCCCTCAGCATGAAACGAAATTTTAAAGGGTACAAAAGACTTCAAATAGCAACCATGAAACAACCACTAATACTCTAGAAGTTAGTCACCTTTGACCTCAACTCCATTATACTTCTTTTTCCTTATTTTTTGGGAGATGGCAAAATCACCAACCTCAACTTATTTACATGAATGCTCATAAGAAGGAAAATTCCATACAGCAAGTTATTAAATATACAACAAGGGATTTAAGTGAAAAACTCTCTCTCTCTCTCTCTCTCAATGACTCTCGATGCTAACAAGTACCATGTAATATGCTTGCCACTATTTTCAATTTACACTATAATGAATACACTTCGTTGGAGATCTTGAAGGGATTTTGGAGCTTGTAACGAAGGTTTGGGGTAGGGTAGGATATCATTTAGGAACAATATGGCTATACCTTCCTTGAACATCTACATCACACTATTCCATCAAACTTTTGACCATGGGCCACTTCTTTTGTTTTCACTCTTTACACATTTTCCTACTTTTATTTCATTGGTTCACCCATTTTATTTTCATCTCTTTTTCTTGTACACTTTCCTTTGGTGGATACTTTCTTTTTCCTATTCATTCGTTCTCAATGCTTAAGCTCTTCGACACTCACTTACAACTTCGTGTCCCAAAGTTACCTCTTCCAATATTCACCACCCGTAACTTAGGCCTTTAGCCTCAAGTTGCATATTTAAGCTTAAGGAGGGTAGGGTTAAAAAAGGGATATAAATTGAATGGCTCACGACTTGCAATGTATTTGCCAAAGAAAGTTCCAAAGGCTTAAACTGGGTAACTAGGGATAACATCTCTGCAAGGGTAGGTTTTTTAGGATAGAGTGGACTTTCAAGTTCACAAAGATGGCCTAGGATGATTTCACCAACCAAGTATAATCAAATTATCCGTGAGAGACCAATAGGGAAAGTTTTAGATGGTACATGTATACATGAGATTTAGACAAATAAACTCACCGCACATGGCATGCAAATTTTCCAAGGGGGCTCAATTGCCTATCCCGTCAGAGACAAAAAATGGATCGTTTACCAACTTTACAAGCCAAAATTTTTAGTCATAAAAAAGGGAAAATTATTGTTACATGTTTGCTCATGTCCGTGTCCTTGATTTTTGAAAACTTTTGAATGGAGGGGGTGTTTACGTTGCATTTTCACCATGCACAATTTGCTAATTATGGAACCAACCCAAGATTTTTTATCATATTTTGGCATTCATACAGCCAAACCATATGGCTACTCAGAAATCGCCATTAGTACAAGTGTGATCCCAAATCCAAAATGCCACAGGTACTCAGGCTTTCTTTGTATTTGTGACCTTGATTCTACGGGTACTCGGACTTCCCTTGTATCCATGGCTCAAAACCCAATCACGATACTTTTACCTTAAGAATCTTATCACTCAATCTATTTTTAAGAATCTTGTCACTCAATCTATCATAGGTAAAAGTTCATCCGATATCACCATAAGCATACTAAAGATAAACTAAATTTATAAACATAAGTTAAACAACTAATTAATGAAAATTTGGGCACCATTAAAGTGCCCAAATATTATAACCTAGAAACTAAGATAAAAAACTTCAAAAATGTCATCAAAACATCCTAAAATGTCTAAATAATGCAGGTCCATGTATAATGAATGCGGAAAAAGGATCCTTTAAATAAAGCTACCTATTTCCTCACTACATAAACAATAAATCACGATACAGAGATAAGGGTTCTCCCTAAAACCGCATCAAGATCTGCTCCTGCCTGCGGGCTCTGCATCATCTCCATCATTATCAACATCGGACCACTCAACAGGGGCCTTATCATCACTCTTCACTTTGGAAGAAGGTAGTCTATCTCCGAGTTTCAAGACCTTCCACAAGCCCTTTACCCCCTTCCCCATCTTGCTGAAATATTTGTCTCTCTTCTTCTTCCTTTTCTTCATTTTCTCGTAGGAGTACTGAAGCTCTCTGTAAGACTCTGCCAATGCTGAGTAGGCCCTCTCGATCCTATCAACTATGGCTCCTTACCTATGTTGGTCCTCTGGGTACTTCTCATAATTAGAACGGGACACATATGAGTGGCGGGTGGTGGAGGACTCTCCCGAACCCTGGGGAAATCTCGACACAAGATCCTTGATTACCCTAATATCAATGATAATATCTTCAAGAGGACTGATAGTGGATGGTCTATAAGACTCTGGCTCCTTACACATGACCTGCCCAAGTCAATCTTACTTTTTTTTCTCTTCCCTAGTGCACCCTCACCCCAAATCTTGAAAGGATAAATAGGGGTTCCAGGTCGCACCCAAGTGTCGCTCAGGTATTCCATAATTCTGGCTATCCTACAAAGCTTAGTAATAAGAGATGCATACCACTGTGGTTCCTAAAGAACTTCATATATTATATTATAAGATGCCCAACATTCAACGAAATGTTTTATAGTATACCGACAACCATGCGGGCATGTAAATCCGTAATTATGGTTAGATAAGTGCAAGGAAAAATCTAGATGCAAATGATGTTTAAGCATATACTAGCCTCAGCAGTGAAATATTTTATTGAGATGCCCCACTTGGTTTTTGCCCAATAGACCTCTATTCCCGGGCAAAACATCTCGCCATCCAACTACCCAACACATAACCATTCTCTTCAAAGTCAGCTATGTCTATGTTTGGGAGACCATATAGGTCATTAATTTGCTCTATCCCAAACTGCATATTCTTTCCCCGAATCTTGATGATTAGGTTCGCAAAAAATACTATGCTGAGATTAGCATAGAACTCCCATACCCACTGCTCATTCACCTGGCAAGGATCCAAAGAAAAATATCTCCACCCAATGGCAATGAGCCTATCATAAAATGTCAAAATATTTTCCAGCACCTTCTCCAAACATATGCCCCTCTCCGAAAGAAGATTTGTCCTTAGAAGCACATCATAGTATTGATTATGTCACTTGGGAGTCATGAATCAGATTTGGTTATAATTCTCCATAATGTAAACCTGAAAAACATGAGGACAACACAACAACATTTATCATCAATATTTTTATTCATAAACTAGACTATACTGTCCAATAAAGTTCATGGGATGGGTACTTGGTGGTAATTGAATAGAAATTGGAATTATAGAAATTTTGACCTAGGCTGAGATTTAGCCTAAGTTATGGCAATCGCGGGCTACTGGGTTGCGATCGCAACTCACTACTTACGATCGCTGATGCTGCAATCACGGTACATGATGCCAGATAGAGCCAAATTTCCAACAACTTAACTAACGATTAGGAGGCCGAAATATGTTCCAAAATAGCAATTAATCATTAATAATATCAAAAATGGCTTCTAAGTACTCGATCATGCCCCCAAAATGTGAAAATAACTAGTTATTGACTCGTTTGGGAATTTGATCGATAACTTGTTGTGCTTTTTTTATTTTACTTAATTTCACCCAATTTTTGGTACTCAAGACTTCCCTACATATATGAACACCATTTCTAACAGCTAATCACCATACAAGTATGATTCAACAATGATGTAGCAATGAAAATATAGTTTTAGGCCCACCTAGTTCATGCACTCTAAGGCCTACTCAAAGCAATAAAAACACAAATTTAAAATGCTTATCGGAGGAATAATGCAAGATAGATGCAAAGATGCTTTTAGAATGCTCAAAATATAGCCTAGAATGGGTGCAATTTGGAAGAAAATTAGGGGGAAATGTGAGACAAATAGGATACCGATAGTCTTTTTAAACTGATCGGACCGCGATCATGGTCAAAGTTCAGCGATCATGGACATGCGAGTGACTACAATTGAGATATAGGGACTATGATTGCGGTAACTGAGGGCATCTCTGTACCTCTGTATTCCCCTGTTAGGTCTATTACTCATTTTGACACATTTCTCCCCTGTTCAGTTAACCATGCAAAAGTTTCACACTTTTCCTCTCTCAAAATCATTCAACACTCTTTATAGTGCCATAAATGCATGGATTAATTAATGACAAAATTAAAATCAACACTACCAATTTTAAAAAGAAAGATACAAGCCACTTTTGTAACATGATGGTTTTCCTCCTATCGAGCACCTAATTTTAATGTTATGGAACGACACCTCCTCAACAATCATTTTTGTCTCCACTTAGAAGATTTGAATTGATGTCACATCTTGCAACCATTATGTATTGAGCAAAAGTAAGGCAGAAGATTCAAAACTTCCCAAATGAGACTAAATAGAGTTGAGGGGGTATCGATGACACCTCTATCTGGCCACTTTGAAAACTTAAAATATTTACCCAACTTCACATCAAACTTCCTAGTAGGATCATTGGGTATCGATGAAAACATCAAAACTTCACTTGTTAAACATTAGATTTTGCACTTATGGGCCTTCAAGCAAGGGGGGTCATCTCGCCCTTTTGGAATGATAAACTGGAAAATATAAGGATTTTCACCCCATCTCCCAAGTTTATTATTTTCTCAGGTGGTTCTACTTTTATCACATCCCCCAAGAATAATGTCAAAAAATAATTAGAATGAAGTCATTTTTCCTATTCCAGAGTCACATTCTTCTTGAAATTCAAACCCAAAAATGAACTAGAGCCTTCACAAAGGATTTTCTTAGCTTCTTTTTTGGACTCTAGTGCCACTTCCTCAACTTTGACATCCTTCATTAGTTTTGGTTCGGTTGGTTGGCAACTCACCAAGTATTCTTCACTATTAAACTCATAATCAATCACATGGCTTGATATTTTTTGTTTATCATCCTAATTTTGAAGATTGGGCATATCCATAACACTTGAAAGATTGGTCTTCTCACCCACTTATTTTTTTTTTCACTTTTTTTCTAAATGACTCCATGGATTGATGAACGTCCCCCTCTGTTGTAGTTACCTGATCGAAGAGAGTTAGAAGCATTGCTTCAACACCATTGTATCTGGCACTTTGTTCCTAATATACCATATCATGAGACCTATCAAACTTATAAGAAGAACTAGCATTTTTGTTAGCATAACTAGGGAAAGGGAAATTTGGACATACACTCCAATGTTTATCTCGACCACCACATAAAGAACAATCATACTTCTAATGGGATCGATATGGTGCACACATTTCTTTGCGATGAGCATATTTACAATTTTTCCAAAAGTGGGGCCCACCACAATATGGACATGGACCATCAAGATAAGATTTGCCACCACCAAACTCATATTCCTTCCAAGATGCCATAGTAAAAAGTCAATAAAAAAAATCTACCTAACACATAAAACAAAAGAAAATCACAAAAAAATATTTACAAGTATTAATTCAAGCAAGAATGCTAAAATTCCTATCTAACTCAATACGCCAAAATATTCCCTCATGAGCGATGAATTTACCACTCATTCACACTTATCATTCGTGCACATTACCATGTTTTGAGTGAATAATTGAGACAATATTTATGATTAGATGCACTAATATATACATTTTCAGGCACAAAGGTTATGAGGTGAAAAGATGTGGATTCGAGCTAAAAAACATAAAAAGAAGAAAAGAAGTGTAGCTGGAAGACCTGGAGCAGAAAGAGGCCTCTGTTATCGAGATCGCGGTGCGAGGGTCACGATCGCGGATAGTTAAGAAGGTCAGAAACCGCGATTGCATAGATATGCACATGGTCGTGGTAGCCGCGATCATGGACAACCTCTCGGAATTGCGGCTTAGCGGAAAAAAAATAGCAATGGACAAAGATGTAAATGCACACAACTACTACCAAATTTCCCCTTTATAGACTCGAAGAAGATGTCCATTACTCCAAATTGTTCGAACTTTGTTCTAGTTCTAAGCCTCCATACTTGGAAAAGAAAATATTGTATTAATTTTGGGTGAAGAATACATTGGAGTAGTTTCTAAGAGAAGAATTAGCAAACTCCCATTGAAATTTTGTTTGAGTCCAAAGTTTTAAGTAACATTTACCTAGTCTCCTATATAACAAATCAATGGAGATTTTGGGTATATATTTAATTATTTATCTTATGGGTAGCTAGTTTTTCCTCTTGGGGTTATGTATGAATAGGGTTAAAGTATGTGTGGGTTGTTATTGTTAGCTTCAATTAGTAGGTCACGTTGATGGGTTTTGAAAATGCTTGATAATAATATGAAATTTATTGGTGAAAGCCTCAAATTTCCTTATCCCTACATCATCCATGACAAAGGGATGTGGGTAACCTAGATCCTTCAACCATTCTACAAAGAGGGGTTGAAGGTGACATGAGCATTTGTGAAAAATTAGTTAGATAGTAGTTGTTCCCTTTTTGTTATCTTAGAAATAAGGATAAATTATGGATTGACTATGACTTAAGCATCATCCTAGAAATAGGGATGTCCAAAATGAGGCTTGGTTACCAATTTTTGAACACACCCATTTTGTATTCAAGAGAATCAATGGGTGATAGTTTGGTGCTTTGTTAAAAGGCTAGCACCAAAACCCCTAACCTAACCTACCCACATTTAATCTACAAAAAGTAAAGTTGATTGTTAACACCCTCATGTTAGCTTCCATTAGTAGGACATAACCCCAAGATCAATGTCTATTGAATATACTCTAATTATTCGTAATCCCAAATTAGTACTTGAAAATCGTAAAAAGAAATATTAGTTGTGACACCTTTCAAACCCCTAATTTTACATTCTTGTACTCTAGGGTTAAATTTTTGTGAGTATCCATTATTTTGAGCTAATTTGATCATCACACACATTTTTCTTCGTGGATTCGACCCTGACACGAAGTTGGGTAAATATATTAACGACTACCGCCTTTCACATAAATTGACATGTAAGTTGAGCATTATAAAAATGGCGCTATTTCTAGGGAACAATTTGGTGTATTAAGTTAGTTTGGAATTTTAGCTTACTTGCTTAAATTTAAACTTATAAATGAGTGTTTATGATTTACTTTTGTTTCTTGTGTTAGGTAGATCCTATCTTGACAATCCATGTTCATATTATGATGGATCCCAGTTATTTAGAGATTGTAGATATGATCCCCGAAGAGAGGTGGAATCACTATCTCTATCCAATTAGGAGTATGGTCATTCTTTATGTAGTGGTCGAGATGGACATTAGAGTGATTATCCAAATATCCCCTCCACTCATTATTCTAACCCAGATACTAGTTCTTCGTATGATTTTAATAGGTCTTATGATGCAAAGAAGGAATAATGACTTACTAGGTCCAAGAGTTTTGAAGAAATGCTTCAAACTATTTTGAATAGGGCAACTACAATGGGGGAGAATGTACATGACATTGCTTAATCAAATAAGGTATTTGGATGGGAGATTGCCAAGATAGAAGAAATAGGAAATGAAACAAATCTTGTAAATACAAACACCTTGCCCACTTCATAAGATGAGGTGCATCAAGAAGATACACCAAGCTATGTGGTCAATGATGAGCTTGGTAGTGAAGAATCCTCGGTGATTTCACAACCAACTGAACCAAACATGAAGGATGATGACAAAATTGAGGAAATGATCCTAGAGTCAAAATAAAAATACAATAAAATCTCTTATGATGATTTTAGGTCATTTTGGGATGAAGATGCTAATACGGATGCAATTCTGTAATTAAGGGATAAACTAATTCAAACCACTTCTCAACATTGTGCTTAGAGGATGCGATGAGAATCCATCTACATGATAAAATGATAGATTTTGGGGAAAAAAAGTATCATCCCTACATTTTTAACATTGAAATTCTAAAGAGCACAAGGAAACCCCACCATCAAAGTCGAAGGAACTCAATTTTCTATGTACAACTAGTGGCCTATTGATGTTCCCACCTTTACCTAAGGAATAAACTAGAAATCTGATATGAATTTGGGTAAAATGTTCAAGTATTCAAAGTGGTGAGATTTAAATCTTGGAAGATTTAAATCTTGGAAGATTTAAATCTTTTATCCCTCTACCATTCAACTCATAGTGAGTGACAGTTGGGAATAAAATTCAAATCTTCTATGAGCAAACACAAATGATATTTAGAGGGGAAACTTTCCACAAAAGATAGGAAACAACCTATCATACCATAAAAGTGGAACGTATCTTTTTATTTATGCATGATAGAGTAGATCTTATTTTTGTTTTTACATAATCCACTAAATGATGGTGCTATGAGGAGTGTTGATTGAACTTGAAAAAGAGAATGTGTGGAATTGTCATGGTTGGATTGAGCATGAGAATGCCAAGGACCTAAAATTTAGTCTCATTTACTGTGATCGTAGCCCGTGTCACCGCGATCGGGTAGACGTATTTCTGCGATTGCGGACATCTAACCACGATCGCGATCAATGAAATTTAAAAAAACCATCCATCTTCCATTCTTCCCCACCCTTCTTTTTTAAATTCTCTCAAATTTAAGAATGTGTGAGCACCCAAGTTGTGCATTTCAACTCATTTGCATTATCTAACTCGGTATGTGGTCTCAACTCCATTATTTTAAATGTATTTTAGGCTTGAAACTTGCTTTTATAAATAGATCTAAAATAGTATTGATGAAGTCTAAATCCATGCATATTTATGGTTTTTGTTGTGGTTAGCTATTGTAGTTGGTGTACACATCAACGGGGAAGTCTTGAGTACCCGGATTTAGGCCTAAAAGTTATAGAATTCATGTGTACACCATGTTTTTTATTAAATTACCCAATGAATTTGATGTTAGTTCCTTTGAGTTTTAAGGTAATAATCTAGCATTCATGGTTTAAGTTTCATGAGCATAATAATTTCTTGGTAAATTGGAGCTCACTTTGGAGTTAAAATTTTATGTGTTAGTGATGTGTTGAAATTGTCGAACATGGTCTCAGTTATAGGATTGTGATTATTGGGACCACGATCATGGATTTGTGATTGTGTTCAATGGTCCTCGATCATGGTGAGTGATCTATGATCTCCTTAACTAAAAAATTTTTTTAGCTAAGTCCAAAAATTTTGCACATCTATTTCTCACCCCCCAAAACTCACTATGACATTGCCATATGAGTTTAACTAATTAATCTAGAATAATTTTTGTGTGAAATTATTGATGATAGTCTAGATTAGGTTGCCTATAGGTACTCAACATAGGATACTACTACCATTTCTATTTCATGGATCCTGAATGTCATGGCTAGTATTAAAGTAACCTCCCAAGGACCAAACTACTTCTAGAGAGAGGTATCTATATGGAAAAGGTGCCAGAAAAGTTCCCACATTTCTTTGATAGGATTTTTACTACTGGGTGGATATGTTTTTTCCCTGACCTATATGAGTCTAATGATCACTGGGTGTGAGAGTTTTATGCAAATCTCAGCATAGTCTACCTTTCAAACCCTATGATGGTAATTAGGGGGAAGGAAGTGTATTTTGGTCCTGAACCAGTGAACAAAATGTTCTCCCAAATTCAGATATGGCTGACTTCTAGTCCAAGAGCTATGAGTCGGGGACTTAGATGGCTACCATATTGTTCCATAATAGATAGGCCTCCTGGGATTCCACTAAAAGAGGAATCTTTATGCATGACTTCACAGTAGAGGCCAGAATCTTGTTGAACATTATCTGCAGCAGATTTTTTCCTTGCACACATATGACTTTTGTCACTAATTTGCGAGTTCGCATGCTAGCTTATCTTATATCTGGTATTTCTCTGAATGTTGGTCATATTGTGCTTTAAGAATAGAGGTATTTCAAGATTCAGGGTGGTACACTTCTTCCTTTTTCTTCTCTTATTACTGAGTTGTGTAGAAGGGCCAAGGTAGAGGACTATCCCACAAATACGTGGGTGAAACCCAGTGCCCATATCACTTCACTTAAAATTAGGGAGAAGGCACACCTTTCCAAAGTAAGAAGAGAAAGGTTGACTTAGCAAATTCGACAGCTGAAGAGCCCAAATCTTGTAGACCATCTGCTGCTGGGCCCATGGAAGACACTGGTATTGATATTTGGGAAATCAAAGAGCTATTATCAGGTTTATCTCAAGGGCCAGAGAATGATCCACCAGACTTCGCTCTTATGTCTCCCGCTTAGACTATCAAAAGTATCGAGGGGAGTATGAAGCTAGACTTTCTAGGCTTAAGAGGGAATATTCAGCACTGCCAGAGTCTCACAAGGAGCTTTAGAACTTCCACAAGATGATGAAAAAAAGCGAGGAAAAGAGAGACAATTTCTTTAGTAAAACGTGGAAGGAGGTCGAGGGCATGTGGAAGGTCTTATAACCTAGTAACAAGCTACCTTATCCCCGAGTAAAGAGTAATGACAAAGCACCTGTTGAATAGTCTAATTTTGATATTGGTGATGATGATGATGAGTGTGAAGGAGACAATAACACATGATATTGACACAAGGAGCACATATTTTCCCTTTTTATTGATTACATGATTATGCAGTGAGGTGACTACAAGTTATGGGTTGGGAGTTGTTTTCCTTGTGTTTGAAATTTATACTATCAATTTTGAGACATTCTTAGATATTTTGTGTTTTTATTTATGGATGCTTTATGTTGCCTTGGATGTTGGATCAGGATTTTGGGCACTCTGATGGTGCCCACATTTTATGTATCAGTCATTTTAATTTTTCTGTTAGATTTCTATTTTACTTTAGCTTTATTTTGACTGTGGTGTTATTGGATGAGCTTTTCCCAATGATAGATTGAGTGATGACATTCTGAAGGGAAAAATATCGTGATTGGGTTATTGAGCCATGGATGCAGGTGAAGTCTGAGTACCCGTGGAATCAAGTTCACGAATGCTAAGGAAGTTTGAGTACCTATAGCATTGTAAATTGGGATGGCACGTATGTCATTGGCAAAATTTGAGTAGCCATATGGTTGGGTTTCCCATACTAAGCAAAATTTTTAGATAGAGGCATTGGTTATTGTCATGGTTATCAAAGTAAGCATGGTGTAAACGCAAAGCAAACACCCCCCTTCATTCAAAACTTTTCAAAAATCAGGGGCATGGATGTGAGCAACCTTGTAACAAAACTTTTTATCTTTTTGTGACTCCAAAATATTTGGCTTGGACATATTGATAGATACTTTATTTTTATTTCTAACATGAGAGGCAATTGAAATTCCACATGCCATGTGCGGTGAGTTTATTTGTCTAAACATCATGTATACTTGTGTTATCTATAACTTGTCCCATTAGTCTGTCAAGGCTAAATTTTGATTGTATTTGGTTGGTGAGATGATAGTAGTCTATCTTGGAGATATTGGAATCCCACATAGCCTAAAAAGTCTACCCGTTGATAGATGTTATCCTTAGTAACCCATTTTGAGACTTTGGACCTTTCTTTGTAAACACATTGCAAACCGTAATCCTTTAAATTGTTATCCATCTTTTGAACCCTACCTTCCTTGAGCATCAAAATGCAACTTGAGGCTAAAAACTTAAATTGGGGTTGGTGAAGATTGAAGAAAGTAACTTTGGGTCCATGAAGTTGTAAATGAGTGCCTTTAAGCTTAAGCATTGAGAACAAATGAATAAGAAAATAGAAAGGATCCAACAAGGTAAAGAGAAGCACAAAGGGTGCAAGAAAAAAAATGATTAGAAAAAATTAAAAAGTAGGTACATGTGTAAAGAGTGAAAACAAAATAAGTGGACAATGATCAAAAGTTGGATGGAACAGTGTGATGTAGATTTTCAAGGAGGGTTTAGCCATATTGTTCCTGAATGATAATCTACCCTACCCCGAACCTACTTTATAAGCTCAAAAAATGTCCTTTGAGATCTCCAACCATTTACATTAATTATGGTGGCAATTGAAAATAGGGGCAAGCCTATGGTTTAATACTAGGTAGCATAGTGTGTTCTTGTGAGGGAGAGAGTTTTGCACTCAAATTCCTTATTGCATATTTGGTAGATTGGTTTGTGAAATTTTCCTTCTTGTGAGGAAGCATGTGAACAAGTTGAGGTGGATGATTTTGTCATCTTTCGAGAAAAGAGGTAAAAAGGAGTATAGTATGGTCGAGGTCAAAGAGTGAGTCACTCCTACAGAATTGATGGTTGTTGTATTTTTGTATTATTGCTCTTTGAAGTCTTTAGCATCCTTCATTTTTGCATTTTATGTTGAGGGATGTCGGGAGAATAGTGTTTCCTATGTTTGAAGAGCTACTTGAGGTAGTAACTAAGCTTAATGTCATTGTTATCATTAGGTCATCTATTTTAGGCATAAATATGCATAGTCTCATGGTAAGAGGTAGTGTTGCTTGAGGATAAGAAAAACTTTTAGTTGGGGATATTGATGAGTGGTGAATTTACCACTCATCTGCACTAATCATTCATGCACATTACCACGTTTTGAGTGAATAATTGAAACAATATTTGTGATTAAATGCACTAATATCAACATTTTGCAAGAACAAAGGTGATGAGGTAAAAACATGTGGATGCTAGCAAAAAAAGATCAAATTGTGATTAAATGCACTAATATCAATATTTTGCAAGAACAAAGGTGATGAGGTAAAAACATGTGGATGCTAGAAAAAAAATATCAAAAGAAGAAAAAAGTGCATCTGGAAGACCTGGAGCAAAAATATGCCTCTGTTACTGTGACCGTTGTCTGAGGGTCACGATCATGACCAGTCAAGAAGGTAATCAATTACGATTGCATGACTCTGTGCGCGGTCGCGGTAGCGTGATCGCGGATAAGCTCCTGTGATCACGGCTTAGATGAAAAAAAATCAACAAAGGGAAAAGATGTAAATGCACACAGCTGCTCCAAAATTTCCCCATTAGAGACTCAAACCCTATTCTTTTAGGGAAGAATTCCATTACTCTTAATTATGGGAACTTTGTTCTCATTCTTAACCATCATTCTTGGAGTCAAAAATATTGTATTAATTTTGTGTGAAGATTACATTAGAGTAGTATCTAAGTGGAGAATTAGCAAACTCCCATTGAAGATTTTTTTGAATCCAAAGTTTGAATTAACATTCACTTAGTCTCCTATAAATCAAATCAATAGAGATTTTGGGTATATCTTTACTTATTTATCTTACGAGTAACTAGTTTTTCTCCTCTTAGGGTTATGTATGAATAGGGATAAAGTGTGTGTGGGTTGTTATTGTTAGCTTCAATTAGTAGTTCATGTTGATGGGTTTTGAAAATAATTGATGATAGCATGGAATTTGTTGGTGAAAGCCTAAAATTTTCTAATCCCTACATCATCCTTGGCAAAGGGATTTAGGTAACCTAGATCCTTCAGCCATCCTAGAAAGATGGGTTGAAGGTGACATGAGCATTTGTGAACAATTACTTATATTGTAGTTATTCCCTTTTTGTTATCTTAGAAATAAAGATAATTGTGGAATGGCTATGACTTAGGAATCATCCTAGAAATAGTGATGCCCAAATTGAGTCTTGGTTACCAATTTTTGAACACACATATTTGGTCTTTAAGGAAATCTTTAGTGAATATGAATCAATGGGTGATAGTTTAGTGCTTTGTTGAAAGGCTAGTACCAAAACCCCTAACGGAACCTACCCACGTTTAATCTACTAAAAATGAGGTTGATTGTTAACACTCTCATGTTAGCTTCACTTAGTAAGACATAACCCCAAGATCCGTTCCTAATTGATTATACTCTAATTATTCATAACCTTTTATTAATTCTAGAAAATTCCAAAAATAAATATTAGTTGTGACACCTTTTAAACCCCTATTTTTATATTCTTGTACTCTAGGGTCGAATTTTAGCGATTATCTATTATTTTGAGGTAATTTGATCATTACGCATATTTTTCCTTGTGGATTCGACCCTAACTCAAAGTTGGATAAATATATTTGGGACAACCGCCTTGCACTTAAATTAATATGTATGTTGAGGGTTATCATTACCCAACAACAGGGCTATTTTTTTTAACGCTTAACTCACACGCCGATTTAAGTGCAAGGAGATTGTTGTCAGCATATTACCTAACTTTAAGTTGGGTTCGAATCCACGAGGAACAATATGAGTGGTGGTCGAGTAAGTTCGAAATGAAAGCTGCTTACTAAATTAAAACCTAGGATACAAATAGTTTTAGAGATTTTAAGGTATTTCAAACGGTAACAAATAAGGGCTTCTAAAGAACTAACTTGAGTCTAAGAATAATTAGAGCGTAATAAATTAGGAACGTATCTTAGGGATATGTTTTCCTAGGGAAAACTAGTGTGTGGGTGCGTGAAAATCAACATCAAATATTAGCTAAAGCATGCGTGTAAAGCCTCAGTTAGGGATTTCGATACTAGCCTTTCAAAAAAGTACCAAACTGTCACCCAAAAATTCTTTCAAATAAGTCATGGGTGTTGTCAACCAATCATCACAAAGCCTTAATTTGGGCATCGTTATTTCTAGTAAGATACCCATGATATAGCAATTCCATAATTTATCCTTATTTCTAAGACAAGAAAAAGAGAATAACTATTATCTATGTTATTATTCACAAATTTTCATGTCACTTACATCCCTCGTTCAAGGATGATATTGGATCTAGACTACCCACATCCCTCTTTCAAGTATAATGTGGTGTTTAGGGAAATTAAGGCTTTCACCAACAAATTCTATTTTATAATCAAACATTGGTGAAACCCAACAACATTAACCAAGAATTTAAGCTAACAATCACAACCCACACACACTTGCACCATATTTAAACATAACCAAAAGAGGGAGAACAAGCAACTCATAAAGATAATAAACAAATTTGTACCAAAATATCCAGCATGTTGATTTATGAAAGATAAAGTGAATATGAATCCAAACTTTAAATCTCAACAAATCTTTAAGGAAATTGCTAATCCTTTACTTAAGAGTTACTCTAATATATCTTCACCCTTAATTAGTATAATAATGTTCCCTCCAAATTGGATGATGGATTGTTGGAGAGATAGGGTGAATAATGAATGATACCCAAAGAGAAGGGTCTGAGGCACTTAATTAATTGGGGTCAACTGTATAAATTTACAAAACTTCCCTTAGGTACATTCTCATGTAGCCACAATTGTTGAAGCTTATCTTTGATCACGGCTACTACGGATGTGGTAATACCGCCACAATCGTAGTACTTTTACCTGGCTTGACTGGATGCAATCGCATCCCACAGACCGCGATCGTGATAACCAAGGCTGATTTTCTGCTTTGGGTTTTCCAGCTGCTTTTCTCTTCTCCTTTTTGATCCTAGTCATCTCAAGCCATATTTTTTCATCTCAAAACCTGTATTCCTACAAAATATGGAAATTAGAATATTTAATCACAAATTTTTTTGATTGATACATTCAAATCATAGTAGTGTACAAAAATATTAAGAGCAAATATGTGGTAAATTCACCACTCATCAATGGTCTCTTGTCTTAGTTGGAATTGATAAACTCGATACGACTAGTCCTTTGTTTGGGTCATGTTAGATTGGTATCAATACCCTAGGTTCATGGTCAATTGGGTGTTTGATAAAGTTATGTCAAGTAGAGTCTTTTTTAAGGGTGTGTAGCATGCCACACTCATAAGGGAGATTCTACAAGGCATTTAGGAATGTTTCTCTTTCTTGTGTTATGCTTTCAAGTTGTAGAGTCTAAGGTCCTGAAATCTTCTCTAACAACCGTTTGTTCATTTTTCAGATCATGCTTCCTATATTATTTAATGTTCATAAAAACTCCTTTGTCCTACCCAAGGGCAATGTTGATAGGAACCGTCCTACTTATGGGGTCCAGACTCGGTCTAGGGGTCCTATCCCTGATTTTTCTCCTAGCGTTCTACTAGTTCTCTCCAGTATTTCTCAAGTTCCTAAAGTTGATGTGATGAATACTGAGTTTCATAAATCTATTCATATGTTGGCATAGTTAGTAGCTTCTTAGTTTGAGCATGGTGCTTTGATTATTCCATATTTTGAGGCTACAAAGGTTGGATAATTTATGAGGTTAAACCCTCTTATGTCACTGGTGTCAAAGTTGGGGAGGATCCCCAAGGTTTTATTGATGAGATGGAGAAGATCTTCCACGTTATGCATGCAACGAATGTGGAGGGTGTGGAATTCACTACCTATCAACTGAAAGATGTGGTATATCAATGGTATGAGGAATGAGAATAGTCTAAGGGTGACGATGCTGAGTGCCCTATAGGATGATTTTCTTAGTGATTTTTTAGACCACTTCTTTCCTCAGGAGCTGAGAAAAGAGAAGGTAGAAGAGTTTGTTAACTTGAAGCAGGGAAAAATATAATTCAAAAAGTATGCCTTGAATTTTCTCTAGTTATCTCGGTATACTTCAAATTTGTTTGTAGCATGAGGGATAGAATAAGGCTACCGTATTGAACAAGGACATAAATATCTCTAGATTGGTTGTGTACATGTCGTAGGTTGATAAATAGAAGTACAAGCAAGATAAAAAAGACAAGTGGCAAAGAAAGAAGTTTAGATTTTCTGAACAAGGTAGTGGCCAACAGCAGAGTGGCAGGAATAGTGGAAAGGGGCCCAAATAGAAGAGGGGCGATTCAGGGACTTATTCTACAGTTGGTTCTCCCTACCCAAATCCATCAGGTGATAGACATTTTTATGGTGGCAACAAATATAGGGAACAAGATGCCTAATATCAGGCTAGTAGGGCCCAATCTACTCCATCTTATCATCCCTACATATTTTGTGGTCGATTGCATCAGGACTACTATGATGAAGAAAAGGATAAGTTCTTCAACTGCGGTCATCCAGGGAACATGATTAGGAACTGTCCTGTTGGTAAGGTTGATTTTGGGTAAATAAGCTTCCTGTTTCCTTTTCTTCAGCTCCAACACCAAAAGGTTCACATCTGGCTCTAGTACTTGTCGAAACTGACTGTATGCTCTCACTACCCATCAGGAGTCTGAGGCATCACCTGATGTCATTATTGGTATGTTGAAACTTTTTTATCGTGATGTGTACTGTTTACTTAATCCGAGGTCTATTCTTTCATATGTGACTCCATTTGTGGTAGTGCATTTTGATTTTGGTCCTGAGTGTATTTCAGACCTTTTTTCTATAACTACCCTAGTGGGTGACTCTAAGGTGGTTAAAAATTCTGTAGGGGTTCTGTGGTATCTATTTGTGATCAGGAGACCTTCATAGATCTATTTGAATTAGACATAGTGGATTTCAATATCATATTGGGAATGAATTAGTTGCACTTGTGCTATGTATCTTTAGACTGTCGAACCCATAAGGCCACCTTTAAATTCCCAAACAAATTGGTTATTTAATGGGAGGGTGGTTCCCTAACCCCTAGGGAAAGGTTTATTTTATATCTTAAAGCTCAAAGATTAATCTCTAAGGGGTGTCTCTATCATCTTGTTTGGGTTAAAGATTCTAACTTGGAGGGTCCTTCCTTACATTCCATACCGGTGGTGAATGAATTTCCTAAGGTTTTCCCTGATGTCCTTCCTGTTATTAATCCCAATGGGGAGATTGATTTTAGGATAGATCTTGTTCTGAGCACTCATCTTATTTCACTTCCCCTATATAGAATAGCTTTAGCTGAGTTAAAAGAGTTAAAGGAGCAACTAAAGGATCTTTTAGACAAGGGTTTCATCCATTTTAGTATTTTTTTGGGGGGTGCACCGGTATTCATTGTGCGTAAGAAGGATGGTTTCCCTTCATTTGTGTATTGATTACCGACAATTGAATGAGGTAACGATAAAGAAAAAATACCCTCTTCCAAGGATATATGATTTGTTTGACCATCTTTAGGGTGCCAAGTTTTTCTCAATGATTGACCTTTGATCTGAGTATCATTAGTGAAAGATTAGGGAATTGGATGTCTCTAAGACTGACTTTTATACTCGGTATGGACATTTTGAGTTTCTGGTTTTTTCCTTTATGTTGACAAATGCCCCAACGGCATTCATGGATTTGATGAATAGAGTTTTCCATTAGTTTCTGAATTTGTTTGTCAGTGTGTTCATAAGCGATATTCTAGTGTACTCTAAGAGCGAAGTATATCATGCTGATCAACTCTGCATTATGTTATAAATCCTCAAAGATCTATAGTTGTATGCTAAATTTTTGAAATATGCATTTTGGTTGAACACAGTCACTTTTTTGGGTCATGTCATTTCTAGTGAAGGTAAAGCTAACATGGTTGTTGATGCTAACATGGTTGTTGATGCTCTTCACAGGTTATCTAGGTAAAGCTAACATGGTTGTTGATGCTCTTCACAGGTTATCCTTGGGGAGTCTAGCTCATTTGAATGAAGTAACGCGGGAGTTGCTAAAAGATATTCATTGTTTGGATAACCTTGGGATTCATCATTTGAACTTTCAGAATGGTGGTGTATTTGTACAAAAGATGGCATAGTTGTCTCTTGGTGCAGAGATAAAAAAAATTTGGGTTCAGTAAGTGAAAGTTGAGCACTTGAGCCCTAGGGGATTGTATCAAGAAATCAAGTTGCCTGTGTGGATGTGTGCGGTAATCAATATGGATTTTATTAATGTACTTCCTCAGTCTAGGAAAAAGTTTGATATGGTTTGGGTCATCGTGGATAGGATGACTAAGTCTACTCACTTTTTTCCAGTGAGCACTAATTTTTTGGCTGAGGATTACGCAATGTTGTGCCTCCAAGATATTGTGAAGTTACATGGGGTGACTGTTTCTCTGATCTCATATTGTGGTTCATAGTTTTTATCATACTTTTGGCGGTCATTTCAAAAAGTTTTGGGAACCAAGATGAGTCTTAGTACTGCTTTCCACCCTCAGTCGGATGGGAAAGCAAAAAGGACTACTCAAACATTTGTAGCTATGATTCGAGCTTGTGTTATTAACTATGGTGGTAGTTAGGTTGAGCATTTTCCCCTTATAGAGTTTGCGTACAATAACAGCTTCACTCTAGCATTGGTATGGCAACATTTGAGGCCTTGTATGGTATAAGGTGTAGGTCTCCTATTAGGTGGTTCGAGGTTGGTTAGTCGGAGATGTTTGGTCTGGACTTGTTTCACCAAGACAAGGAGACGGTGAAGGTGATTCAGGATAGGCTTAAAGCTCCCCAAAGTCACCAAAATTCCTATACAGATGTAAGTCATGGAAAGTTAGAGTTTGAGTTTGGGGATAGGGTATTCTTGAATGTGTCTCCCATGAAGGGAGTTATGTGGTTTTGGAGGAAGAAGAAGCTTAGTCCCTGGTATGTATGTTCGTACTTGGTTTTGATAAGGGGTGGCAATGTTGCTTATGAATTGGAGTTTCCTTAAATCTTGAGCTCCATTCACCTGGTGTTCCATGTGTCTATGTTGAGGAAGTGTGTGGGTGATTCATCATAAATTTTACCTATCAAGGATATTAGTATTTTGGATTCCTTGTCTTATAAGGAGGTCCTGGTTGAAATTTTGGATCGGTAGGCTCATCGTTTTTGGATATGGACATAGCTTTGGTAAAGGTTCTGGGGAGTAACCATAAGGTTGAAAAGGCTACTTGGGAAGATAAAAAGGACATGAAGTCTAAATATCCATTATTGTTTTCCGCTTTGGATGTCATGTGTAAGGTATGTGTTATTCTTAACATTTTTGTTTTATAACTTAGATAAAGGTAAGAGTAGAGGCATTTGGGTTTTAATTGTGCTAGTCACTTCCTTGTTCCATCATTCGGGGACGAATGATCCAAGTAGGGGAGAATTGAACACCCTGGGTTTTTAACCTTGGAAAATTCTTTATCTTTACGCTCACTATCCTAGTAACCACTCATCATACAAGTCTTATGGTGTAAGTACGGGTCAGGTGACCCAAATCGTTAGGTGTCTAGTGGATGGTAGTTGGGGTTCTATTATGGTTACGGTTTGGTGGTACGAGTCGTTAGTGGTGGAGATAAGTCGTTGGGATGAGCCTTAATCAAATTAGAAACTTAGTGACTTGACTTGGCTCTGAGTACGAGTGTCTTACTAAGAGATGTGAGGATAGGTTACAAGTTGGTAGGGTTGAGTCGTATGTTGTCCAATGTCCAATCCCTTGGGTTCTATCGTGGATACGACTACAACCATATAATTTGTATGGTTAGTCATGTGTAGGGTCATAGAGTCGTAGGGTGGAAAATGTTAGGGAGTCCAACTCACTGTCTTGGTGATGACTCAAGGTATGTGTCTATGTTGTGGTCATGAGTCACATGAAATTCAAGAGGGGGGGATTGAATTGAATTTTTCTTCTGGGAGTCGCTTACTGACCCTTCACAGTCGACTCATCTGCAAATCAAAATATTTCTAAAAGAGATTAAATTCAAAATAGTTAAGCAAGAGAGTAACAAGAAATAAAATAAGAAAACAAAGATTTATCCTGGTTTGGCTCACCAATGTAGTTCCTACTTCCAGTCCCTTTGAGTTTCAAGTTTCCTTATATCTTTGAATTTTTGGATTCAATACAATGATAGGAAAAAAGTTCTGAAGACATATTTTGCTCTACAAATCTTGTGACAGAACTTCAGTTGATGTTACAAAGTTTCGATCCTACTCTTTATATAACAATTGTAAACTAAAGTTACAGGGCTTTGTAAGTCTAAGAATGAGACACATTGAATTTTCTCCTTGAAGTTGCGTAAGAAGTGTCTATCTTCGGTCTCGTTCTTTTATATTCTTTGACTGCTACTCTTCATAAGGAAACCCAAGAGATTTCTTCTCAATCAAGGATTTAAATTGATTCCTTAATGTAGCCGTTTGATATGTCCATATCAGATTTGTCCATATACAGCTTTGGATCGCGTCTATATCAAATATGTTTGTGCTTTATATTTCCTTTTAGTCTTGATGTCCATGCGACGATTGTGTCCTTTCCTCTTTCTTTTGTATTCTAATTGATCTAATTTGTCGTGTTTCTGGGATGGTGATTCTTCTTTCATTTCAAAGATATTTGATTAATTATTTTGCTATGCTTGTTTGAATGTTGTGATCTTCTTGTGATTGAATGTACTTCCATTTCTATAGCCAGCTTCCTTTATCAGTGGTCTTCAATATCCTGTAAGGATCCACTTGTTAGTTTGTCCTTATCAAAATATAGACTTTGGAGGCTAACAATCTCCCCCTTTTTGATAATGACAAACATGAGTAAACATCAATTGACGTCCATGTCAGTCAGCTTGCTTCCCCTGACTTTGTAAGCATCAGTCGACTTTTCTCCACTAACTTTGTAAGTATCTTTGATTAAGATTGTTTTCTAGAATCCTTCCTTTCTTTCTCCCCCTTTTGGCATAATAAAAAGGAATAGCTAGCAGCTGAAAGAAAATAACACACCCAGACCGAGCATCACACAATCCATATAGATAGGGGTAGTAAATAACCATGGATAGCCAAAAAGGACAGAGAAACCATAGCAAGTAGAATATACCTTCTAGAACACGAGGAAAAGAACCGAGCAAAAAAACACATCATAGCAGAATAACTACCCAAAAACATAGAGTACTAAGCATGCACAGTTACAGTGGCAACAAAAATACGTCAGAGTAGGAGTACATGGGTTTCTTATATAGGCTGGAGTACGAGAAGGGACAGACCCCTTTTGAATAAAAGAGTTGAGCACAGTTTAGAAAGGAAATAAGTAAGAGTATTATGCATGTTAGAGTAGAAGCGATCATAAGATTTCTCCACACTCTTGGTAAAGTTGGAGTAAGAATTCTGAATGGAGATGGCAAGCTCATTTGAGAAAGTAGAGAATTATGTCTTGATGGTATCAACTTGGGAAAATATCCTATTAAACAATTTTACTCCTTCATGTTTGACGCCGTCAAGAGAGAGTCGCACTTTGCCTATGTCGGTACCCATTTTTTCCCTTCTGTAGTAGCTTGGTAGTCGACTCCTTGATGTTGGCTATTCCATCATTGATCGAATTAAGACTGCTCTTGATTTCGTCAGCCTCCTTATCTGCATAGGACGTGCAATTAGGTTTACGTTTACTTACCTTGGATGTGTTAGGCTGACCTTTGATAGTCTCCCTTTTACACTATTATTTTTCAATCAGAACATAGCCCATGCTTGCAATGCTTTTTGAATCATAGATGGCAGAGACCTCTACCACTGGATAGCTTGAAAGGTTGATTCCATAGTGAAGAAGAATCTGAGTGATGAGCAAACCGTAGGGGAGACTTGCCGAGGTATGGGATTCAGCTGCACTTTCTATCATGTATTCATGAATCTAGGAACTCCAATTGATTTTGTACTTTTTGATCAGGAAGTAGAGAATAAATACATCTCTACAAGACATTACCGAGAGATAACTTTAAAGGAATCATGGTAGTTGCAACGTTATGATCCAAAATCTTATTGCAGAAGATGAGGGACAGAGGTCCAAAAGAGTTGCAGTTTGACTCAGGATCTGAGATGCCCTTCTTTGCTTCATCAAATCTGACTTTAAAATTCTCCAGCCAGGTTCCATTCATAAATAGGACAACAACCAAGAATTTTGTGTCAAATACTTTCTCAAATAAGAAGTCATTCAGAATAATGTCAATGCCAAGAACCAAGGTTTCCGATTCCCCATTGTCAGGGATAAGACGAAGATTTGCGAAAAACATGTGGATGGGATCTTCAGAGACCTCCAGTCCATATAGGTGAAACATCATTGACAAGTATTGAGCTTTGAAAAAATGGTCGATATTGCAGTGGGATTCCTTTAAGAGAGAGAGAGATTGATGACTCTACTAGGAACAATAAACCCATTCTTAAAGGTGAGAAACTTCTCCTTGTGAGAGAGAGTCCCAAACGTATGCATGTCCTCCGGAGGAAGAGACTCTAGTGGAGAGGATTTTCTTTTGTTAGAGGATGAAATGGGACTAGAAGTGGTGCATTTCTTGCACGCATTCGATTGGATAAAGTGAGAAGAGGCTTCTTTAGAGGATTCAAAGAGAAAGAAAGGGTCAAAGTTGGAGGAATATAGGTTGGGGAAGTTTTGGTGAGGTTAGATATTGATCGTGTTTGGTCATATTAGGGAAAATAGGGATGAATAAGTATAAAGGGATAGAATGAGGAGAAGAGATAGTTTGAAATAGAAGAACTAAGGGTTAGGGCTAAAGATAAAATGGGGGAGAAGTGTTGGGAAGTGAGAAAAGCAGAGATGGTAATAATGAAGAAAGAAAAATATGTGGAATGTGAGGGGGAGGATTTGAAAGGAAAGGATAGGGGGTCAGAAGATAGTTGACGATTTTTATGCCAAAAATAAGTCTTTAGAAATGTTTTAGGGATATGGTAAAATATATGGCATCGTGTTTTTCTATAACAAAAATCCTCAACAATAGATAAAAGATAATTTTTTTGTTAAAATGGGTAAAATGGAACCAAGTAAAAAAAAGAGACTAAAATATGACTCATAAGTCATTAATACTAAATCCTTCTAAAGATCTTTTATTTTTCTAAGAATAAAATTGAACTGAGTAAAATGATTTGTGTCCCAAATATATGAATCACAAAATATCAACACCCAATTTTTGAGAAATCAATTTTTTTGGATAAGTGTCAGAAAATACTTAGAACATCAGCACGACATTATCATTTTACATAGAAAATTTAAATAGCATTATGGCATGTTCTGAGAATAATCTTAAGACATAGATTAACATAAAGTAGTTGATGCATAATTTAGAGAATATAAGTAAAACAACTTCCAAGAGTTGTGCATACTGCTTCGGTTATTGAAGAGTAAACTAAAGTGTGTTCCTTGCTAAGACATGAGTTTGGGACATTACTCGTGAGACAAATCTTTCATCAGAAAAAAAATCTCACAAGAAAATGACAGATTTATCAAGAAAAAACATGTAGCAAAGAAAATAATAGATATAAAACATAAAGAACTTGCCTCCCTTTTAAGAAGGTTTTGAAACAAATTTTCAAATTTTAGAGATTGTTTCACAAAAATCTCTTTAAAAAATGAGGAAGCTTAAAACATTTGAGAGTATCAATGGATAAGGACAATTCATATTTAACTCTGACTTTGTCAAGGGTTCTTTCTTTATTTCTAATTCAAGAGTCGACTTTGAAGGGGGCATAGTTGACTCTACTAACATTTCCTCTGGCATTGTCACTGAATCTAAAAGTCTTTTGTCTTCATTTTTTACAAATAGATGAGACCTTTTTCTTTCTCGCTATAGTTCTGGAACATCCGTTATTAATCCCTTTCTTTTATGGACTTTGCGGACATGTTCCTACAATATAAGAAGATTAATTCTTCTTAGGTACCCAAGCGATCATGGGTCCTTGCAGGTTAGATGTACTCTCTTAGGGATTCCAAAACCCACACATTTTTAGGATCATGCCTACAACTGTAGGATCTGTGCCCTCTCTATCTACAGATGAAACAAATAGGCCCTTTATATGAGAAATACTTCTTAGCTGATTTAAACAATCCAGATGAGGAACTCGAACAGTTTTTGAAAGAGTTTGATATTATGAAACTATGGATTGGGGATACCGTTAAATTGTTTAATATAATTTTTTCATAATCAAGCTCTTCATTTAGTAGGTCAATCTCAATTTGACATGGCTCAATTTCTGTTTTCTAGTTTCATCATTTATTTTTGAGTTTTTGTTTAAATCGAGCTTCGCAACTTTTCTTCTCTTGAGTGAGTTTGTTATATTCATCTATAACCTTTTGAAGTTGGTAAGTAATCATATCTAAGTTTGATTCAAGTGTGTTACAATTATAACAATCATGTAGTCATACCTCATTAGATTTACCTGTTTCCATGAAGCACATATTTGCGGCTTCTACTTCTTCTTCTGTTTCATTTTTATCACTCCAGTCCCCAAAATTTTGTTTTTTCCCAGATATTCTTCCTTTTAATTCTGGAAAGTTCAATTTGAAGTGGCAAGCTTTCCACAGTAGTAGCAGCGTTCATCATTTCTGATGGGTTCATTATTTTTGCCTCTTTGGTATCTTTGTTGTCTTTGTCTCATGATCCGTGATGTTGGGCGTATTTATACCCCTAAGAACCATAATTTACCCATATTTTAGCTAAGTTTGGAGGATAAAATATATAATTCCTGCACTTTTAGTCCATTTTCCTTTAATTGAGCTAACCTATGTGATTAGCATATTTTTCAGGTATTAATGATGAAGATTTCAGCATTTTGTGGACCTTTGGGCAGCAAAGGGAAACTTCACATAAGAGGGAAGGAAGCTTTTGGAAGCTTGTGGACTGAATGTTATGCATGGAGAACTTGTCCCGGGCAAAATCAGTATTTCTAAATACTTAGGGATACAACAGTAACTTAGTAGGACAAGGATGTTATAAAAACCCTATTTTGCTGAATTTTTCAGCATTCTGGGATTGAATTCATTCGATCACTTTTTATTTATTGAGTTTACATATTCTGTAAGTTTAGACAGAGAAAAATACTAAGGCTAGAGAATCGGATAGGAGAATGACTTCTTCCCCTTTTGACGCCAAGAATCATTCCCATCGCTAAGATTATTCTAAGTTGTGGTATGATGGTTATGTCTATGGTGATTTCCGTTGTACTCATGAGTAGCTAAACTTATCTGTTAGGGTTATGGAAACCTTGTAGTATACTCTCTATTGCTATGGGTTTGTGAATTTATGATGTGTAATGCACTTATATCATTACTCTCTTCATTATAATTGAATTCTCGTGGTTGCAAACATAGGGAATACGCCAGTATAGCAATAACTTGTTCGAGAGAAAAGTTGTTGTTTGAAAAAGAAAGCGTGACAAGAAATTAGGGTTTCCAACCCCTAGTTTACACGTTAATGCCCTAGCAGGATTAATTACTTGGAGAGTTCGTATTAGTTGTTGTACACTTTAGGTTCGAGAGAACTAAGGTGAATAAATCCTTGATGGTTGAATAACACTTGGATTTAGAATTAGAATACGTCTCTCTATAAGTGCATGCATGTATAAAATTCATATTACCCATAGTTAATATAGAAGTAGAATCTACAAGGTGGACATAACCCTAACTTATCATCCTCTGTGATTAACCTTTACTAAACAAATCATTCATTCGTTACTTTGATATTATTAATTCACGCCTAAAGCAAAAACCCCTTTTCCGTGGAATTTTCGACCAATAGTCTACTAACAATTACTCACTTAGTGACCAAGTATTCCCTGTTGGATTCGACACCCAACCCAGTTGGGTTCTATATTTGACAGCGATCTCTTACACTTTCTAACGAGAGCTGTAGTTTGGGCGTTATCAAATTTTGGTGCCGTTGCCGGGGAATACGATTGTCAACTAAGTTTGAGATAGTTACTAGACCCTTTGGTCAAACATTCTAGAATTTTACTTTTTGTTTGTTGTTTTTGTTTTGTTCAGGTTGGCTAGAGTGCATGCCAAATACACGAAGATCTGGTCAACCATTATTACCCATAAATCCTGAACCACAACTTATTGGCAGAATGGATGCACAACGTGACTTTGAAAGAAGGGCTGCTCAACAGGAACAGGCTAGGTTTGCTGCGTTGGAAGCCGCTCAAGTGCATCAACAGAATATTGATAACCCAGGTCGGGCAACAAATCCTGATGATGAGGACCTGGGTGATGATGAGTTACTTAATCCACGACGTGCAGATGAGGTGGCAGCACTTGTGAACAGGAGAGATCGTCAAGATAGAATGTGACCTGAATGCCGAGCTGTGCAGGCTCCTTTTGATGATGATGATGACGATCTGGATGGGGCTGGTGCCATAGGGGATATTATTCCTCCGCCCTTGGAACCCGGAGCCAAGTTCAATATCACTAGCACCATGATTCAGCTATTGCAACTTAAGGGGTTATTTGGTGGACTTGCAGGCGATGATCCGAATATGCATCTGATCAACTTTATCTTAATATGCAAGTCATTTGACAATCCAGGAGTTGGACAGATTGCAATTCGACTGTGCTTATTTTCGTTGTCTCTATCTGGAGAGGCAACTCTATGGTTGAACGGGCTAACTCCTGATTCTATTACTAATTGGAGGCAACTGAAAGACGCTTTCCTAGAAAGATTCTTTTCGCCATCCAAAAGAGCACAATTAAGAGATGAGATCAGCAATTTTCGATAGCTTCCAACTGAAGCTCTCCACGAAACATGGGAGAGGTTCAAGAAGAAGCTTATGCGGTGCCCAAACCATCAGATGACCAATATCCACTTGATGGAGATATTATACAGGTCTTTGAATTCGGTGACTAAGCCAGTGGTTGATAATGTTGTAGGTGGGTCATTCATGGACCTTACTTTTATTGAGGCAAGTGATATGCTAGATCGTATGACAAAGCAGAGTAGAGCTTGGCATACCAGATATTCTGAGGTAGCAAGCTCTGATGAATCTATTGGCTTGACGATAGAACAAAGGCGAAGAAAAGAGGAACGTGACCAGGATATGGCTCACATGAAAACGCAGATGGATCTTCTTACCAAGCATTTATTATCAGGGAAGACCAAAAAGGTTAAGGCCGTTGTATCACAGGCAAGAGATGAATCCGATTCTGAGGAGAAAGCAAATTATTTGAATAATCAGGGGGTTTCCGAGGCAATACCCAAGGAAACCAAGGTTGGAACTATTATGATAAATACGGATACAAGAATACGACTGACAGGAGTGGTTTGTATATTCCTCCTGAAAATCGTGAGGCCGCGGTATCTGGCTCTGGGAAGATGTCCATGGAAGATATGATGGCTAAGTTGTTGAAAGGAGTGGAGGCAACCAACACGGGAGTAACGGAGGTAAAAAATGATTTGTCCTCAATAAATCAATTGGTTGATTCACATTCCACTTCAATAAAATAGTTGGAACAACAATTGAGTCAACTATCAGCGGCACTCAATCAAAGAAAAGATGTCACCCTACCTAGCGACACCGTGCAAAATCCAAGGAATGATGGATCATGTATGGCTATTACTACCAGGAGTGGTAAGGTGTTGGAAAATCCATCCAAAGGCAAGCAGGTGGTTGATAATACAGAAGAGAATGTGATTGAAGCAGATTGTGATGATTCTGTAGAAGCTGAAAGTCAAAACGTTCATGACACTACACTTAGACGTCACCAGCCTGAAAAGATTGATAATATGAAGCAAGATAAAAAAGAAGTGGTGGAGAAAACTATTCCCCTTCCACCACCACCTTTTCCTCATAGACTGAAGAAGAAAGCTGATGACACTTGGTTCAGTAAATTCATGACTTTGTTGAAGCAGCTGACTATTAATGTTCCTTTGGTGGAGGCACTGGAACAGATGCCTGGGTATGCTAAATTCATGAAGGACCTTTTGACAAAGAAGCGGGCAGCAAGCTATGAGCTGGCAGATAATGTTCATCATTGCAGTGCAATTGCCACGAGGTCTTTAGTACAGAAGAAGGCAGATCCTGGTGCTTTTACTATTCCTTGCACAGTTGGATCGTTGGATTTTGCTAAAGCGTTGTGCGATTTGGGTGCTAGCATCAATTTGATGCCGCTATCTATTTACAGAAATTTGGGGTTGGGAGATCCTTCACCAACCAATATGCGGCTCGTGATGGTTGATAGGTCGGTAAAACGACCTGTTGGTATCTTATATGATGTATTGGTGAAGGTTTCTACCTTTATTTTTCCTGCAGACTTTGTTATTCTGGATTGTGAGGTGGATTCTAAAGTTCCCATAATCTTGGGGCGTCCTTTCCTTGCAACAGGAAGTGTGCTTATTAATTTAAGAGCGAATGAGCTTTTATTTCGGATGAATGACGAAGTGGTCCATTTTTATGTATGCAAATCAATGAAGCATCCCAAAGATATGAATGTGTTCTCTGTAGATGATGTTTATTATGAAGATGAAAAAAAATTATCTGTAGAGAAGCAGCTGATTGTTGATCCATTGGCTGCTATGCTTATAAATTTTGAGCATGAGTATGTTGAAGAATATGAAGAAACTATTTGTGCTCTAACAGGAAGAGGGTCATATTCTCATGCTCCTAAGAAGCTGGACCTTGATCTTAAGAATCAACCTTCACCACCAGCAAAGCCATCCATTGAAGAACCACCAGTGCTAGAATTGAAAGAGCTGCCCAGCCACCTGAAGTCTGTGTTTTTGGGAAGTGGTGATACACTTCCGGTTATTGTTGCGGCTAATTTAGGTGAACAACAAGTAGCGTCTCTCATCTCTGTTCTAAAAAAATACAAGAGAGCCATTGGTTGGACTATTGCTGATATCATTGGTATCCCTCCTGGGATATATATGCACAAGATTCAGCTCGAAGAAGATTGCGTTCCCACAATTGAGCATCAACATCGTTTGAATCCACCTATGCAAGAGGTGGTGAAGAAAGAAATTATTAAGTGGTTAGATGCTGGGGTGGTGTATCCAATCTCCGACAGTAAATGGGTGAGTCCGGTACAATGTGTGCCCAAGAAAGGGGGCATGACGATAATCGCAAACGAAAAGAATGAGCTAATTCCACTCAGACCTGTCACAGGGTGGAGAGTGTGCATGGACTACCGGAAGCTGAATTTGTGGACGCTAAAGGATCACTTCCCAATGCCATTCATGGACCAAATTCTTGATCGATTGACAGGGAAGGGATGGTTTTGTTTCTTAGATGGTTATTCCGGCTATAATCAGATCTGCATTGCTCCTGAAGATCAAGAGAATACAAATTTTACATGCCCGTATGGTACGTTTGCTTTCAAACGTATGCCATTTGGGTTATGTAACGCACCTGCCATTTTTCAGCGTTGTATGATGTCCATTTTTTCTGATATGGTTGAAGACACCTTGGAGGTGTTCATGGATAATTTTTCAGTAGTAGGTGAGTCGTTTGAATCATGCTTGGCAAATCTGAGTATGGCGTTGCAGAGATGTGTTGAATTCAACTTGGTGCTAAACTGGGAGAAGTGCCATTTTATGGTGAAGGAAGGCATTGTTCTTGGGCATAAAGTATCTTAAAGAGGAATTGAGGTGGATCGAGCCAAGATTGAAGTTATCGAGAAACTACCACCTCCAATTTCTGTAAAGGGAGTTCGTAGTTTCCTCGGTCATGCAGGTTTTTATCGGAGGTTTATTAAAGACTTCTTCAAGATTGCTAGTCCATTATGCAAACTTTTGGAGAATTATGCAAAGTTCGACTTCGGTGAAGATTGCTTGAAGGCATTTGAATGCCTCAAAGGGAAGCTAGTTGAAGCTCCTATTATTGTAGCACCCGATTGGTCTCTACCATTTGAAGTGATGTGTGATGCAAGTGGGGTAGCTTTAGGTGTTGTACTTGGTCAGAAAAGAGAAAGGCTATTTAATCCAATATACTATGCAAGCAAAGCCTTGAATGGAGCCCAAAAGAACTATACCATCACAGAACAAGAGCTTCTAACAGTTGTTTATGCTTTTGAAAAGTTCCGTACTTACTTGTTGGGAACCAAAGTGGTGGTTCATACAGATCATGCAGCTCTAAGATATTTAATGGAAAATAAGGATGCTAAGCCAAGGCTAATTCGGTAGGTGTTATTTCTTCAAGAATTTGATTTCGAGGTAAAGGATAGAAAAGGTTGCGAAAACCAAGTAGCTGATCATCTATCTAGGCTTGAGAGTGAGCATATAGCGCAACCCGACCTTGATATTGATGATGCATTTCCCGACGAAGAGATTCTAGCCACTATGGTGGAAGACTTACCATGGTATGCAGACTTTGCGAACTACGTGGTAAGTAAAGTGATGCCTGAAAATATCTCCTTTCATCAAAAGAGAAAGTTCATGCATGATGTGAAACACTACTTCTGGGATGAACCGTATCTTTTTCGACGATGTACTGATGGTGTTATTAGGTGATGCATCTCTGATGTGGAGGTGCCTAGCATCTTGGAAGCAAGTCATGCTTCCCAAGTTGGGGGTCACCATGCAGGTGATCGGACAGCCAGGAAGGTATTGCAAAGCGGCTATTATTGGCCTTCATTATTCAAGGATGCCTATGATTTTGTGAGAAGATTTGATCAGTGTCGGAGGCAAGGCGCGATTTCAAAGCACCATGAGATGCCCATGTCTAAAATTCTTAAAGTGGAGCTATTTGATGTATGGGGTATTGATTTCATGGGCCCATTTGTGAATTCGTTTGGGATGAAATATATCCTAGTTATTGTGGATTATGTATCCAAATGGGTCGAAGAAGTAGCGCTGGCTGATAATGAAGGTAAGCGTGTTATAGCATTCTTAAAGAGAAATATCTTCTCTCGTTTTGGGGTACCACGTACCATCTAAAGCGATGGAGGATCACACTTTTGCAACAAGCTGTTCAGAGCCGTGTTGGTGAAATATGGGGTCAAGAAACATAAGGTAGCTAGACCTTACCACCCGCAAACTAGTGGGCAGGTAGAGGGTTCTAATCGGGAGATCAAGCTGATCCTTGCTAAGACTGTAAATTCTAGTAGGAAGGATTGGTCCCGAAAGCTGGATGATGCCTTATGGGCTTATAGGAATGCGTTCAAGACACTAATTGGTATTTCACCTTACCAACTAGTTTATGGAAAGGCTTGTCACTTGCCAATCGAGCTCGAACATAAAGCGTTGTGGGCGTTGAAGCAGCTTAACCTGAATTGGGATGATGCTATTAATCTGAGATTGGAACAGCTGAATGAGATGGATGAATTCCATCTACACGCGTATGAAAGAGCAGACCTCTACAAGGAACGGATGAAAAAGTATCATGATTGGAGGATTATCCAACGAAACTTACAGAAGGGTGATTTGGTACTTCTTTTCAACTCCAGACTGAAGCTATTTCCAGGTAAGTTGAAGTCTAGATGGTCTGGTCCATTTAAAATCAGCCAAGTCTACTCGTCTGGAGTAGTAGAGTTAGAAAACAATGATGGTGGTGTCTTTAAGGTGAATGGCCAACGAGTGAAGCCATATATCGGTCCATTTGACTCGATAAAATGAATAGCCACCGTCTATCTCGATGAAGTCTAAAGTAATCGAGATAACTATGTCGTGCCGCGACAATAAATCAAGTGCTACATGGGAGGCAACCCATGGTTTTTAATAGTTTTGTTTTACTAGGAGTTTGTTTTTGTTAAATAAAAATCCAAAAAGAAGAGTTGAGCCACGACCAAAACTAAGGCGCTTGGTGGGAGGCAACCCATCCGTCTAATCATTTTCTTGTTGTTTTTGATTAAGTGTAGGTGAAAGATGTATAAAGGAGGAGATTGGTCCTAAAATTTTGATTTGAAAGTGAGCCATGCTAAGGGTGGTAAGCCAGGAATGATGGAGCAAATGCTATGGGTTAGGCATTGCTTATGCTAATCTGGGCAATGGACAAGTCAAGGCCTATGCTCATCTAGGCAATGGACAAGGCAAGGCCTATGTAAATCTACGCAATGGACAAGTCAAGGCCTATACCATTGCCTATGCTTACTGCCTCACATAGGCAACGGACAAGGCATTGCCTATGCAAATCTAGGCAATACCATAGGCGCTGCCTATGTAAATCTAGGCAATACCATAGGCGCCACCTATGCCATTGCCTATGCTCACTGTTTCAACAAGGCATTGGCAAAGGCGCCTCCTATGCCCAACAAGGCACTGACAAAGGCGCCGCCTATGTCCAACTAGGCATTGACAAAGGCGCCGCCTATGCCAAGTATAGGCAAAGCATTAGGCGCCGCCTACTTATACCTTTTTGTCTCCTAACCCAATTTTACATGGATCAAACCCGACCCATGGCTTAGGCTATAAATAGATCTTCACCCTTAGAACAAAATGCAATTGTTTGCTCCATATAGGCGCCGCCCAAGCTTCCCCATTCTCTCAAAATTTTTCTTTTTGCTCATCTAATCTTGCAAGCTCATCTTCTGAATCCATCATCACGTAAGTTATTCTTTTATATTCCGTAGTTGTTGAAATGCTACGTTTATAATGATTTATTAGATTTTGAAGTGGTGTGGTGATTAGAATTTGGTTGGTTTGTTATGATACATCTAGTTGAGTGAAAGAATACGTGTGGGTGTTCTTGACTTTGTTTCAACTTGTATTGGATTGTTATACACTGTCATAGTTTTATGATTTCAAAATTGTGAAGTTAATACATAATCTTGTAAGTTGAAAGCTTGAATTTTTGAATGACTCGTTCGTTGAGATAAAGATCATGATTGACCACAAGCATGAGACGTGGTGATTATTTCTATGCATTAACTTGATACAATCTCTATGTGGTAGTCTTGTTCAAAAAGTGCATTAATCCATTGAAATAACGTTGGAAAGGATAGTCAAGATTACATGAGAATATGACTGTGCTAAACATGTTGTTGGAACATATCGCCTAAATATATGTCGATGAAGTCTGAGTAATCGACATCACTCACTTAATTAATCTTGACAAACAAATTAAGTGTGGGGTGGTGCCATTACTGTTTGTCTTTTGATTGAATCTTCTGAGATGAAGCTAACATGACTCTATTTTGATCTCAGGTAGAATGGCTCCAAAAGGATGATAGGGAAAAGAAAAAGTGTCCACCTCACAGAAAGGTCAGAAACGGTAAAGAAAAAAGCAAGTTGAGTCCTCCTCTTTGCAAGTGCCTTGATGCACTTTCGTGATAAAATGGGTCCTAGAGGAGGAAGAAAAGGAGTGGTACAAGAACAACAAAGTAAAAAAATATGTTCACGTGGATTTGATGCAGAAGGAGAGTCTAACAAAGAGAGAGCCCCGCATTTTAGTTAAAATCATGGCACTAAATCTTGATTTCATTTTCCGAGATATGCGGGAATGCAATCTTGATCTAACGCGAGAGTTTTATGCCAATTGGTCCCCAAAGACTACCGGAAGTGAAGAGAAGATTCGGGCCAAGTCTTGCAACTGAATGCGAAGTTTTTCAACTCTTTTCCGGGTCTTCCATCTATGGATCCATCACCGCTCAAGGACCTTTATCACAGACCTCCCTACAGGGTAATCAGTCACACACTGTGCGGAACAAGGTCCATGGCCCGGTGGAGTCGTCACAAGGATAATGGTCAGCATAATACCTTCCCGTATGCTTCCTTGAACAGAGAAGCTCGTATATGGTTGAGGATAGTCAACTCTTGCCTGATTCCTGGGACACAGTACACAAAGATCACACGTGATAGAGTATGCTTGGTGTACGCTCTGATGACTAATATTCCCATCAACATTGGTGCAGTTATACGATCGTCAATGCGTAAGGCTAGGCTACACAAAAGGTCCCATTTCAGCTTTGGCAATTTGTTGACTGCGATCTTAAGGAAGGAGCACATTGAAGAGGAACCTGCAGATCATAAGATTCCACACAACCCGAAGAAAGTTGATCTTACGAAAGTTAAAGAGCCTGAAACTGGTCATGGCATCAACCTTACCACTGCAGAAAGACATGCTCGGGATGAAAGTTTCTTTCTCCATCTATATGGCATGACTCGGTTTACCATGATGAGTGGGGGTCGGGTTTCGACTGATGCAGAGCTTCAGCAGTTGGATTATGACTACCCGATGAATGAGCATGCACGGGCTATGTGTAGAGTAGGGGTACATTTTGAGGAACCTCTCGATGATGACGTGCCAACTGACGATAATCGTCGACTGCCAGACTCAGACGTGGAGGACAACTCTGATGACGACGACTCTGATGATGATTCCGACGCAGGGGGTATGGCCCCAGACATAGAGGAAAAGTCCGACTAATCAGGTTCTCCTTATTTATTTTCCACTGAGGGCAGTGTGTCCAGTCTAAGTATGGGGTGCTGGTATTTGTATGCCATATGGTACTTCTTTTCCTACATTTAGTCTTGTTTTTGCTAATTAGTCGTAATTAGTTAGTTAAATTTTTATTTTTTTATTTTTAGATTTTGCATGAAATTGTTCTGATAGACGGCATGGTAGTATAACAAGAGTTTGTGCTAAATCATTACTACTGAGACATTTAGGCTCTACGTGTGACTCACTGTGTGATAATTGTATGGTTTAATTCATTCATCTGTTGGGTCAAGAGTCTATACTGCTCCCAATAATGTTGACCATGTGCCTTGTGTGTGTGAGGATATAGTATATTATGTGTTGTGACTGATGCTAGAACTTGCCTGGTGTGTGTGTAAAGCGAAATAAAGAGTGTGAGATTAGGAGATGATTTAGGCATTTCTTTGGCAGCCTGTAATTGTTTACCTTCTTTTTACCTACCTTTGTACATTATCCTAGCTAACCCCCTTTAAGACTTTAGCTATTTTCTTTGACAGCCTCATATGTAGCTTAATCCATTTTTTTTTCAAGACCATAATTTGATCCAAATTCCTAAGCGCTTTAAATTGTAGAGTCATATGACAAAATAAGAGGAAATTAGGTGAGAGTGATTCCTCAGAGTGTATTGGTACTTGAAATTGTTGTGAAAAGGAGTGGCTATCATAGAGGTGTTTTATGAAAAAAAAAATAGAAAAATAAAAAGATAGTTGTGTTTATAATTGAATAACAAAATAGGTGAGAAGGGGTGGTAGATGAAAGGAAAGTAGAGGGGTTGTTTAAAAGAGAGTGTTAATGACATAACGTAGTGTATTAAAGCGCTTAGGGAACATAGTCACTATTTTTAGCCAAAATAGTCATACCTGTCCCTTAGCCTACATTACAACCTGTAAAGACCTATTTGATCCTAAGCTTAGCATTCCGATATTAGTAGAGCATTGCGCTAAGGGCAAGCCTATGGTCATCAGTTGCAACATAAGAATTCTTTGTGAGAAGTGAGAGCAAGGAGAGTCTTATACCCATGTTTCGAAAATTGCAAAACTGTGAGTGATCATGGGTAATATCTTGTGTGAGACACACATGGTTGATGATTTTTGGGTAGTGTTATATGATTCTTTATGGCTTAACTTGTGGATACGAATTAACCATCCTCACGAGTCTATGTTGGAGGTTGAATTATTTCTAGTAGTGATCAAGAAACCTACTCTCTGTTAATAATTGTCGTGCATGTCTTGTTGAACATTTTGTGTTGCTATTGTGAAATTCTAGTTAGGTGTTTGCATGGACGTAATATTTTGTTCAAGGACGAACAAAGCTTTAAGTGTGGGGTGGTGATGTTGGGCGTATTTATACCCCTAAGAACCATAATTTACCCATATTTTAGCTAAGTTTGGAGGATAAAATATATAATTCCTACACTTTTAGTCCATTTTCCTTTAATTGAGCTAACCTATGTGATTAGCATGTTTTTCAGGTATTAATGATGAAGATTTCAGCACTTTGTGGACCTTTGGGCAGCAAAGGGAAACTTCACATAAGAGGGAAGGCAACTTTTGGAAGCTTGTGGACTAAATGTGTGCATGGAGAACTTGTCCCGGGCAAAATCAGTATTTCTAAATACTTAGGGATGCAGCGGTAACTTAGTAGGACAAGGATGTTATAAAAACCCTATTTTGCTGAATTTTTCAGCATTCTGGGATTGAATTCATTCGATCACTTTTTATTTATTGAGTTTACAGATTTTGTAAGTTTAGACAGAGAAAAACGTTAAGGCTAGAGCATCGGATAGGAGAACGACTTCTTCCCCTTTTGACGCCAAGAATCATTCCCATCGCTAAGATTATTCTAAGTTATGGTATGATGATTATGTCTATGGTGATTTCCGTTGTACTCATGAGTAGATAAACTTCTCTGTTAGGGTTATGGAAACCTTGTAAGATACTATCTATTGCTATGAGTTTGTGAATTCTTGATCTGTATGCTACTTATATCATTACTCTCTTCGTTTTAATTAAATTCTCATGGTTGCAAACATAGAGAACATGCCATTATAGCATTAGCTTGTTCGGAAGAAAAGTTACATGTTTGGAAAAGAGAGTGTGACAAGGAAATAGGGCTTCTAACCTCTATTAATACGTTAATGCCTTAACTGGATTAACTTCTTTGAGAATTTGTACCATTCGTTATACACTTTAGGCTCGGGAGAGCTAAAGTGAAATAAATCCTTGATGGTTGGGAAACACTTGGATTTAGAATTAGAATACGATTCTCTATAAGTGCATGCATGTCTAAATTCCGCGTTACTCATAGTTAATAGAGAAGTAGAAACTACAAGGTGGACATAACCCTAACTTATTATTCTCTGTGATTAACCTTTACTAAACAAATCATTCATTCGTTACTTTGATATTATTAATTCACGCCTAAAGCAAAACCCCCCTTTTTCGTGGAATTTTCGACCAATAGTCTACTAACAATTGCAACACTTACTGACCAAGTATTCCCTGTGGGATTCGACACCCAACCCAGTTAGGTTCTATATTTGACAGGGACCACTTACACTTTCTAACGAGAGTTATAGTTTGGGCGTTATCAATCCGCCTTACCCCACAATTGATGAGGGCAATTCTTTTACTATTAACATCTTCCAGAATGTCCTCATGTCCTGTTGGAGCAGCATTAAAGTCTACTGGTCTCTTCTTTTCATCTTTGTGAAATCTATTGATGTATTTTTTCTCATATGCGATAAGGTTACCTCGTAGTTCATCATAAGTCATGTTGTGGAGATCTTCGTCTTCCAGAATTGAAGCCTTAGTTTTCCATGTTTTTGGGAGACTTCGAACCAACTTCTAGACATGCATGATGTGGGGATATATCATCCCCAGTGATTTCAGTTCGCATATGATTCTACTGAATTTGGAGAACATTGTTTTAATATCTTCATTTTCCTCGATTTTGAATAACTCATATTCATAAACAAGATCAAAAATTTTAACTTCTTGACTTTTGTGGTTCCTTCATAGGTTACCTCTAGTTAGTTCCACATTTCTTTTGTTGTTTTACACATTGAATTTTTGCTAAATTCTTCTCCACAAACTGTACACAACAGTAAACTTATAGCACGTGCATTAGTTTGAATTACCTATTGTTGTTCTTTGGTGACCTCAAATCTTTCAATTTTTTCTATATCAGAACTGCTAGATTCTTTATCTTTATTCTTTGACTTCTCCTTGGGTCCTAGAATTAGCTTTAGACCCTTCTTGATAACAACCCAATCCTGGAGGTCATTTGATTGGACAAATATCCTAAACCTATTCTTCCAGTAAGAGTAATATTGTCAATTAAAGTATGGTGGTCTTGTGAAGGAGTGACCATCCTTAAAGAGAGCACCAGGAATCTGATAATTGGCCATTTGATGTTTGCGCACTTGCGGTTAAGCAATGCTATATATGAGACCTTCTCTAATACCAAGTGAAATTCAAGAGGGGGTGAATTGAAATTTTCTTCTATGAGTCGACTACTGACCCTTCAAAGTCTACTCACCTGCAGATCAAAACACTTCACAAATAGATTAAATTAAAAATAGTAAAGCAAGAGAGTAACAAAAAGTAAAGTAATAACACAAATATTTATCCTAGTTCGGCACAATAATATAGTTCCTACATCTAGTCCCCTTGGGTTTCAAGTTTGCTTAGATCGTTGAATTTTTTGCATGACTAAAATGATAGGAAATAAGTTCTGAAGACTTATTTTGATATTTATATTTTATGACACAGCTTCAGCTGATATTACAAAGTTGACTCGATCCTAATATTTATATAACAATTGTAAACTAACATTACAGGGCTTTTTAAGACTAAGAATGAGACACTTTGAATTTTCTCCTTGAAGTTGTGTAAGAAGTCTTTGTCTTCGGTCTTCATCTTTTATAGTCTTTGGTTGCCACTTTTCATAAGAAACCCAAGAGATTTCTTCTCAATCAAGGATTTAAATCGATTCCTTGATAAAGAAATGTAGCCATTTTTTATCCATATTAGATATGTCCATATAAGACTTTGGATCGTGTCCATATCAGATATGTCCATGATTCATCTTTTCTTTTTATCTTGATGCCCATGTGACGGTTGTGTCCTTACTTCTTTAGTTTAGATTCTGATCGATTTCCTGATTTATCTAATATTTCGTGTTTCTAGGATGGTGATTTTCCTTCTATTACAAAGATATTTGATTAATTCTCTTGCCATGCTTATTTAGGTGTCGTGATCTTCTTGTTATTATATCTCCTTACATTTCTAGAGCTATCTTCCTTGATCAGTGGTCTTCAATATCCAGCAATGATCCACTTGTTAGTTTGTCATTATTAAAATATAGACTTTGGAGGCTAACATCACGGGGTCGACTGGTAACCACCTGCAGTCCTTTTACAAATTTTAGCTGGGGGTGCTTTGGATATTTCACACTCAAAAACCTTAAGACCCCACGTCCCTATGAGACTTTTTGGTCATTCATTCAACACTTTACAAGCTTAAACATCCTCTTTTCTCTCTTAAAATCATCTCAATGATAATTAGCTAGGGTTTCTCCAAAGTGGTCATCTAAGGGCTTAAGGATCAATTCCTTTCCTTGAATCTTTGAAATTCAGGAATATGACTCTTCCCTCATTGTTAGTTTACTAAAATTACATGTTTCAAGCATTGTTCATGAATCATTAATGGTGGTTTTGAAGTCAAGTTGAAGGGTTTGATGCATATTATTGAATATTGTTTTCTATGGTTTAAACTGTGATAATGCATGTTTTAATTATGGTTTTCCACATGTGGGTGCATGAGAATGGTAAATTAATTAAGGGGGTCATAGTTGAGCCCCAAATTTTATGATTTTGTCTTGGTAATTGTATCCCACAACCTATTTATGGAATTTTCAATGAGAATGATTTGTCACATAGTTTGAGTATTCTTGGAATCTTGAATTACATAAATGGTAATTGGAACATGAATTGGTTTTGGTTGGTTTCATATGGTTTTGGAAAGTCCTTGGTGGCCGCAGTTTAATTATAAATTATTTTAGTTAATTGGAAATGATGGAGTCTAATTTGGTTTAATGGATTATATGGCATAAGGTAATACACTCTCAAGCTCTAATTTTGGTATGATGATACCAATGGTTAATGCCTAGTAAAAAGTGTCCTTGGTAAATGGTTGGGAATGTGTAAATGATTTAATATGGTCATAAATGGGGTTTAGCAGAAAAGCCATGGGAGGTGGGTGTCTCTTGGGGACTAACATTGGAAACTTACATTTGTCTATATGAGGGTGGTCTTGGTGACCATGTGCATGATGTCACACTTTATATTTTAGGAGATGTACAAGTCATCTTAGGTTCTTTTGTCCCGTCGTACGGCTAACACGCACTGGGGCCTTGTCAGTAGGGGTGGTTTAGGATGAAGAAGCTATACAACCCATGTTAAGGATTTAAATGCATGCTAAACCTTGTTCCATACCCCGACATGATATATATGTGTATAATGTGTTTGCATATGGTTATTTGATTTGGTTTTGAATGATGGCATTACTTTGTCTTTATCCCTGAGTTATATGTTGGTGTTAGTCTTCTAACCGTCTTTGGGTTCTGATCCCCACGCGATACAGGAACCATCCATACTACTATTCGTCCTTCTTAGTGACTCGGATTCGAGGAAAACTTTGAGTCAGATTGAAGTGGTGAGTTTCCATTCTCTGGAAGACTCTATTTTATGTTATGAACTTCTTTTCATTTTGTTATTTCTTTGGTTTTGGTTTTTCTATGGTCGAGAAAATATCCCGATCAGATATTATTTGATTCTGGAAAGAGGCTTTGTTTACTACTATGGGCATGGGCGGTGTCGGTATTAGTGTTAGCATTGGTATTGGGATTGCAAATGGTTGGTTAATTGGTTAGGGTTTTCGACTTTGGTTTTAAGCTTACTATTATGTCTTTAAATTATTATTATTTTTTCTTGTTATATGTTCAGAATTCATCCGACATGGTTGGTAGGGTGGTTAACAGTGGGAAATTGCGGGTGGTCTCCTATCCTAACTGTAGTTGAGATACCCGACTCGACTAGGCCCTAGTTTGGGTTGTGTCACTTATTGACCTCACAAACTATTTAGAGTGTTGGGGTTTCATGCATAGCATGGGTAATCCAAACTAGGTGATAGGTACACCCTTCAGAGATTAATTTTCTAGCTTTAAGATGGGAGATAAAGCGACCCTTAGGAGTTATTGAACTACCCTTCCACTCGAAGACTGACTTATTAATAAATTAAAACTTCACCATACAGTGCGGCAATTAATTGAGGCATAGCATGAATGGAGAATATCCATACCAAGAATGAAATCAAAATCTATCATTTTTAGTTCTATTATATCTGTTAAAGTAACCTTATAGAGGACTATTATAGGGAACTTTCTATATACTTATCTAGCAATAACTAAATCACCAATGACGGTGGAAACTAAAAAGGGATTAGAAAGACTCTCGAGACTCACCCCAAAATTTTAGTAATCAATGGAGTTACAAAGGAGAGATTTAACCTTGATTCTAACAATACATAAGCATCAAGGTGAAAGACATGAAGCATACCGGTGACCATATCGGGAGAGCTCTACTTCCCCAAAAGAGTGGACAAAGAATAAAATTATTATGATATTAATAGCCACTGGAGCTAAAAAAATATGCCTTGTTGCTGAACTAGATGGTCTTATTGAGCTGCTAAAGTAGTGGGATAAGCTTGAGGGAAAGCATCCCAATTGACCACTCTTGCAAAAATGTAATCCCTCAACCTATTTTCTATTTTCCCACATCAAAACATCCTATCTTGCTAGCCAAACACTCACCCCAATGATTTCTACCACCTTACTTGTAAGTTGGATAATTGGATTCCCTAGGGACACTATCTTAGAATTTGGTGTCCAGAGCCCTACCCACTATTCAGAATGGCTTTTAAAATAAGAATGATTTCCCCCTCTTGACTTATGTCGACTGTACCTAAATTTCCTTATGCTAGCCTTTTTTATCTCTCTTTCCTGTTCCTTCAATTTCTTAGCCTCAATCTACTGAGTATGAGTAATTAATTGATAAATATCCATGTCCCTATTCAGCATGGCAGTTCTACACTCCTTGACCACTAAGTCAGACACTCGGTGACAAACTCATATGAGTTGGGATTCAGCAACAACTCTAGTGCATACTTAAAAAGTTGTGTGAACTTGAAACAATATTCTTTCCCTGACATAAAGACCTTCCTAAGGTGCACGAACTCCTTCACCTTACCCTCTATCATCTCATAAGGAAATAACTTGTCTGGAAAATCTATCTAAAATATATTCTAACTCATTGTTGTTGCATGTTCACCCCTGTCTTCCTTACATATGTTAATCTAGTCATAAGGAATATCTTTCAGATGGTAAGATATTAATTCTACACTCTCCGCTTCTGTGACATGCATAATCTAAGTGAGTTTCTTCACCTCGTTAATGAAAATCATGGATCCTCATTTACCTTTGAACCAAAGAACTCTAAAGGGTTCATTCTCATAAAGTCTCAAACTCTAAATGGCACTAAATTATCATTTTGCTTAATTGGGATTATTGCTAACTGATTTCCCTGAGAAATTACATCTTGAGCTAACACCTAAAAGGCATCCCAAAACCCAACATAGGAGCCATTCTTTTTCAAAGGGTCCGGAGATGGTGGTTGGGCTGGTTGGTCCCTATTCATATGGGTGTAAGCTCTGCGAAGAGCCATCCTCTGTCACATAAATGCACGAGTTAGAGTAGATAAAAATAACTTCAAAGAATCACAAAGATTATTTAATAAGGGATAACTCCTAATACATACTATAGCATCTCACTCTTAAGTGTGGCATACTTTATATCTATGATCAAGACTCTACCTAATGCAGCTTGTAAAACTCCTTAGCACTCTTAAAATCTTAGGTTTTGGTACCAAGTTAGTGATGACCCGTGACTATCCTCTAGATGGAACATAGAGATTAGGACTACAAGTTACCCCAAAGATAACCCAAGATATCTACTCAGGACTAAACTATCAAAGTGGAAAATTAATTTAATAATCTAAATTCAACAAGGATAAACAATCTCAACAAAAACACTATGAACCAACATCTAAATAAACCCATGAGAATCTAAAGGAAAATCTAACCAACTGACTAGTCTTGACAAACCTCTAAATATACTAAAGATCCACTAGGACAAACCTTAGTTGATCCAACAGATGGGAAGTAGGAGGTGGTGATCATGACTAATCATACTGCTAAGAACAAATACCAAAACATACATTATGAAATAACGTAGCCACACAAATATATATATGGGTAATACTTCTGGAATATACTGAGTATATAGAGTTGAATGCAATAAGTAAAAACTGATATTAATAATAATCTTAAAACATTCATTCTAAGTATAAATAGACTCACTACGATTATGAAACACCCTGGGATTTGAGACCCTTAGAAAATTTTCTTAATAAATGGTTCCTAGATAAGATATGACTAGGGGTACAGGTTGTATGATGGGGTATGGATGGTAAGGCTTGGTCATACACTAACCAGTGTTGGTTAGTGGGTTGGATTGTTTTCTTGAATGGGTATGACTTGTTTGGTACGAGTCGTATGGTGGTTGAAGGGTTGTATGGTTAGGTTTTTCTTTACTTAATCTGAGACGTAGTAAAGTAACTTAGATATGAGTATGAGTGGATCATGATGGGTAGTGAGATATGATGTGAGTCATATTGTCCAAGTCGTATGTTGGATAGTGTCAACTCTTCTTATTTTATTATAGGTACGGGTTGAGGGTACTAGTCGTACCCTTGGATACAATTTTTATTACATGGTCGTATGTTGACCAGTGTGTGGGGTCTTATGGAGGTCTAGGGTACGAGTGATGGGTACCACTCGTATTGGATGGTACGATCGGTATGGTTGAGTCGTATCTACTTAAGGGATTTTATATTGTTAAGTTGGGCTTAATCTGCATATTTCCCCTCTTAACCCATTATGACCCCATGACTTGTATTACACTTGAGAGGTTATTTTCCCTATTGTTCTAATCTAAAATACTTAGATACACCTTTTAATTCTCTCTATGGATCTTGGGTAAAGAAAGGCTAGGGATTCATCTACAGAAGAAACTTGAGGATTGTTTGGGTGATTTCTCTCTATCATCTTCATAATCTAAGGCAAGATACTCCTCCCTCATTGTTAGTTACAACTAAAGGCATGTTTTATATAATGTTTTTATGGCATGATTATTGTGTGGTTTTGGGGTTTTCAAATATATTATAGGATTTTGGTATTAAATGCTTGGTTATGGTTTTCCCATATTTTAATTATGTTTTGTATGCTTTAATAGTGGTTTGGACAATTTGTTACATGGGAATGGTTAATTGGTAATTGGAATTGGTTTTGGAAACACTATGCCCCCAACATGTATGATAAGATGCCTATGATAATTCTTTTACTATACTATTGGACTTTTTATTTAACTATTGCATGGTATGGTTTGGCAATGGAACTCTAAATGGCATAAATGGTTTAAACGGTTTGAAATAGTTAAATGGAATTATGTTGTGGTCATGGTTATTGTTATGGTTAATTAAACTTCCTTGGGGGGTACAAGGGAATCCCCCAAGTATAGGGGTGTGCATCGGTCGGGTCAGTTCAGTTTTATGTGTTATTGATTCGATTTATCGGTTTTTGGTTTTTAAATATGCAAAACCAATAACCAACCAATAAGATATTTTCTTATCGGTTTTTGATTTATCGGTTTTTGGTGCTTAACGGTTAGGTTTTCGGTTTAACCAATAAGAAAATACTCATAAAATAAAAATAGTAACAACTAAAATAAAAAAGTAATATCTTAGTTGCCACTAATCATACGCAATGTGTTTTAGTTTACAAGAATTTTAAAACTTAAACTGAATGTTAGTTCGGAAAAAAACTTAATACTAATTGTTGGAATCTACTAAATGCTTCAAGATTTCCAATACAATAATACTAGAGCTTTGTATTGTGTCTTTGTTGCCCTGAATAGGTTAATACTTTGTGAATCTCTGAATTGTGAATAAGTAGTGTATGTGTGTGTGTATATATATATATTAGTAATATAAATATTTATATATATAACAAAGATAGGAGTAAAAAAATAACTTAGTGTATCCTTATTGGGTTATCGGTTTAACGGATAACCCAATAAGCTAATACCAAAATCAAACCATTTACCTAATAAAATATATTATAAAACGAATAAAAAATTGTTAACCCAATAACAATTTTATCGGTTTAGTTTATCGATTGTTTCGGTTTTTGCACACCCCTACCTAAGTAAACATGTTAATGAAAAACTTGTGGGGTACACAAAATTCCCCCGAGTTAACTCGATAATATAATATATGGGTATATGTGAATCCTTATTCATAAAAAGGTTGGCTTAGGACAATGCTTACAAGCTATAGTCGGTATGACGATACCACTACCCATAGCGTTGGTTATTAATAATGGAATAATAGTTTGGTTGGTTGGAAATGGTTTAATTGGGCAATAATAGAGGGGTGTGATAGCTAACCATGAAGGTACGAGTCCAATGGACGAACACTAGAAACTCATGATAGCCGACATGATGGTTGGTTATAGAGACCATAAATCATACTATGAGGTACATGGGAATCCTCTAAGTACATTGTACATATGTATCATGGAAAGTAAGGGGTACTCGGGAATCCCCTACTCTTATGGTGTCTTTGGTTCATACGGCTATATGCATCGGGGCCAATTCAGGGGGTTACACTGGAGCCATATAGCTCGTGGGTATTTCTAGGATAGTTAAGCTACACATACCCTGGTTAATGGTTTTAAATACATACTAATATCGATTCTATTTCTCGGCATGGTAATACATATGTGTGTGTGGTTTATATGCATATGTTTGTTTTACTGGGTTTTACTAGATGGCATTATTTTATCGTTATCCTGAGTACTTGAAAGTGTTCTCTTAATAACCCATGCTCGGGCGGCTGTATCCCCACTCGATGCATCATTTAACTAATCTATTCCTCATACTTAGTGATCAAATTTTAGGATCAAGTCAGTTGGATTGAAGTGGTGAGCTTTCATATTTTGGAAGGCTCTATTTCATATCATAGACATCTTTATTTATTTTGATACTTTTTGGATATTGGTTTTCATTTGGTTAGAGGCTTTTATGGAACTACTGTAGGTTGGAATGGGTAGGTCGGTAGTGGGGTTAGCCTTATTAGTGGCATTGGTATTAGGGCTGATACCGGTTGACTAAATTTCTCACTATTCCATCATTTTATATTATGTTATGGACAAGAACTTTGTTATTGTTTTGGTTTTGGTTTATGGTTGTTTTTATGGTTGGGCTTGATTGGGTCGATCACGATCATATACCTATCCTAGAGTTTGGATTTTTTCAAATACCCGTTATCTTGTTATATATTCGGAATTCATTTGACTTAGGATATATTTTGGATGGTAGGGTTGGGTGTCTCCATTCTTGGTTGGACTTTAGACGCCCTTACGACAAGGCCCCTGGTCGGGTCAGGTCAAGTTGGTATCAGAGCTTTAGGTTCATGACCAATTAGGAGTAGACAAACCTGTATTGAGTGGAGTCTTTTTTAAGGGTGTGTAGCATGCCACACTTATAAGGAAGAGGCTATAAGGCATTTAGGAATGTTTCACTCTCTTGGTATTCTATTTTTAAGATTGGAGTCTAAGTCTCCGAATCTTCTCTAATCCTTGTTTGTTCACTTTTCATATCATTTCTTGATGATATAAGATGCAAGGAAACTCCTCTGTCCCAATTGGGGACAATGTTAAAGGGGCACATACTGCTCAGGGGATCCATACTCTGTCTAGGTTTCCCTTCTATGATATTTTTAACGAATGTAGAATTTCATCAATCAATTCATGTTATTGCTTAGCTAGTTGCTTATCAAGCTGAGCGGAATGCAACTGGTGTTTCATCTGTTGAGGCCATAAAGGTTGGCCAATTCATGAAGATGAATCCTCCTACTTTTACTAGTGAAAGGTTGGAGTAAGATCCTCATGGTTTCTTGGATAAAATAGAGAAAATTTTTAGGGTCATGCAGGCAATGAATGTGGAAGGGGTGAATTCGACTGCTTACCAGCTTAAGGATGTGGCTTACCAATGGTACGAGGAGTGGGATAGGGTGAGAGGTGATTTTGAGGAGTAGACTTTGTGGGAGACTTTCTCTAATGCTTTTCAGGACCGCTTTATTCCCCAAGAGTTAAGGGAAGAAAAGAAAGAGAAATTTGTTAATCTGAAGCAGGGGAAGATGTCGGTCAAGGAATATGCCTTGAAATTTCATCAGCTGTCATGGAATGCTCCAAAATTAGTGTCAGATATGAGGGTAAAGATGATAATGTTTGCTTCTAGACTGTCTCGATGTTTGATCCTTGAAAGGAAGACTATGTTGCTAATCAAGGATATGGATATGTCTAGGTTGGTAGCTCATATTCAACAGGTGGAAGAAGAAAAAATAAAGCAGGTTGAATTTGGGGAAAGAAAGGGTATGAAGTTCAGGTCAACTGAACAAGGTGGTAGGCAATAGCAAGGTGGTAGGGTGTAATACCCCGTACTTCTACCTTGCTTAAAATCATCCCAGAAATGTTAAAGACTTTTTTCAAAGATGAATCCACTTTTATACATATGGTATTTTAAATATTTTCACTTTTATCAAGTGGGAAAATTAATAAGCTTTCCATCGATACCAAATTCGCCCAAATCCGACACTCGGGCAAAGAGTTAGAGCTATTTTTGTAAGGCAATGTGCCACCTGAGCCATCAATGCATCGCGGAGCTAGCCAAAATTACAATCGTCAAAATCCAGTGAGCCTCCGCGATTATGGGGTGCCAAGGCTCAAATTTAGAGTTGTCAAATTCCAGTGACACGGCACGATAGTGTCGCGTCGTACCAGGGGTCCAGGTTGGGAAATTTTCTCAAAATTAAAATGCGCGTCCAAGGGTTAAAAGGGTCAATTTCTCACCCCTCATATATACCCAATAACACGTGATTCAGCCATATTTCACCCAAAATATATTGTTTCTCTCAAGTTTCTCTTAAGAACAAGCTAGGATTTTCAATTGGGGATTCAAATCCAAGACTCAAATTCAAGAATCTCTCCATCAATCTTTGTAGAATCAAGAACTAAGGTATGCAAAGTGTTAATTCATGGATTCCTTTCATCCATGAAGCCCAAGAATCAAGTTTTAAATATTGTATTGTGAATATTTGGTTGTGGGATGATTATGTTCATGTGATTATGGTTGTATGATTCCCAAGTTGGAATCTTTATGTGTTGTTCATGAACCTATGCTAGTATGTGGTCTGAAACATGTGAAATTGAATTAAAATATGGAGTTTTGTTGTATTAATTTGATGGTCATGCCTATGCCCTAAGTCATGCATCCTAGGTATTTGATAAAATGCCTAAGGGAATATAAATTATGCATTATAACTTAATTGTGACCCAAGTGATAAATGGATGCTTTGCCCTATGACCAAGAATGATATCCATGATATTGTGTGCATTATGAATGGTTGAGGGAATGTCTATGAGATTAGGTTGGTGAAAGTATGACATGTTTATATGCAATTCAATTCATGTACAAGACTATGATAACTATGTGCTTCATGAAATCCCCAAATTAATGTATTATGAATTGTTGATATTGGTCATGTGTTTAAGAAGTGTCATATCCTATCAGTTTCATGCTATCGAGTCCTGGGGGTACTTGTACCTAAAAATTTAGCTGTGTGCCTAGAGCCAGTGTCCTGTTTTCATGATAATCTCAGTCAAGCCATGATCAGCAGAATTCAGTCAGTCATATAACTCAGGAACACTCAGTAAATTCAGTATCAATCCAGTCTTACTCAGTAATCTCAGTAGTCCAGTAATTTTAATGATCTCAATATTCCTAGAAATCTCAGTAACTTTAGTACTCTCTGTCAATACTCAGATTATAGTAGCATTTTGTTAGTCAATGGAACTCAATGAACTCAGTTTATCTCCGCTAAACAATAACATTAGTATCAATAGTATTCAGTTTCTCTTCAGTTGGGAGTAGGATTCAGCACCGAGTGAACCCAAGGATGGGGACTCACCTGTTATTCAGTGGAGGGTGTGATCCTTAGAAGCAATCCTTGTGTTCCAAAACTATATAGCCAGTGTAGGTTAAGATGCACCCTACGCGTTTAGGGATTTATACATCTCATTTGAGTTTCCTACTATGAGGGGTTGACGGAAGAGCTTCCTATTAGAGAGGGTTTACTCATAGCTTGTCTTTACCCATAGTATGGTACTGACACCCTTCCATCTAGGGTTACATATTAGGCCCCACCAGTTCAGTTTTGGGGCATGTCGGTTAGATGATTACCTCCCACAGTCTCAGTTCCAGATCTAGTTTCAGTAATAAAACTCAGTTCAGTTCTACTGAAATCCAAGACTGTCAGATGCAGTCAGATCAGTACAGTGCGGAACCCAGCTAGTTCCATCAGTATCAGGACTGTCAGATATAATCACTCATGTTATCAGTATTCAAATACAATAATTATGTTATCACGAACCCAGTAAATAATATATTAATTATATGAAATCCATGTTGTCAGTATTCAGTTTTAGGACTGTCAGATACAATCAATCAAACTAGTTCTTCATAATAAGAACTATAAGAAATAGTCATTCCTTTATCAATAATTTGACATCAGTTCCTCAGTACTCAATAGACTTAGTCATTCAGTATCCCAGCATCAGTACTCAGATATCGGTAAATCCACGTAATTAGAATTCATGATTCAGCATTATCCCAATCTCAGTTACAGTTACATATTTATGCATGTATTATCACGTTTATATTATTCATTCAGTTAGTATTGTTCATGCATATGAACTATTGCATTTAGCCTACCTCACTAGCATACCAGTATATTTAATGTAATAACGTATTTGCGCTATGGTGTTTTATACCATAGGTTTAGAAGCACGAGCTCCTTATCATCCTTAGTAGATCAGATATTTAGCAGCCAGACTAGTAGTGAGTCCTTATAATGATTAGCTTATAACTTTATTATTTTAGTAGTTTGGAGTTAGTTGGGGACATATCCCATCAACTTCACAGTTTTTCGTATAGTTTAGAGGCTTACACACTACAACATGTTTTAGATAGTTTATCTCAGTTTTGGTTATTTCTATACCCCATTACAAACATTGTTTTATATTTAGTATTAGTTCAGTTTTGATCCTTATGGCCTTATAGCTTATATCCTGTATATTTACAGTGTATTATTTAGTGCTCAGTTACAGATATCAGTCATGGGTTATCTTGTGGTCTTTTAGGGTCATGAGCACCATGTATCATTCCAAGTACCAGATTCAGGGCGTTACAAAGGGATGGCAGTAAGTGGCTAAAGAAGAAGTGAGGGAGTTCTAGTTCTTTTTCTATAGCTAGTGCTCCTTATTCGAAGCCTTCGAGTGATACACATCAGCAGGGTCCCGATAATTTTTAGGAATAGGGTGTCCAATCTTAAGTAAGTGAGGCTCAGTCAGCCTCATAGTGTTCTTCTTGTCGATTCTATGATAGGTTGCATAGGGGTTTCTGTGATAAGGGGAGGAACAGGTGTTTTGAGTATGCCCAGCCAGGCTATATTCTTAGAAATTGTTCTGTTGGTAAGAATGCTTGGGGAGCGAGTAAGGCTCTGGTTGCTTCATCTTTTGTTCTCGCACCAAAGGGTGCTACTTCTGCATTTGTTTCTTCTTCTAGTATCGATGCAGGACAGAATAGGTTATATTCTCTTACTACTTGGCAGGAATCTGAGGCATCACCTAATGTCATAACTGGTATGTTACAGCTTTTTTCTCATAACGTGTATTGCTTGCTTGATCTTGGGTCCACTCTTTCTTATGAGACCCCACTTGTGGCTATGTATTTTTGTTATGGTCCTGAGGTTTTTTCAGATCCTTTTTCTATTTCTACCCTGATAGGAGACCTCGTGGTTGCTAAAAGAGTCTATAAGGGGTGATATTTATTTGTAGTAGGCAAAACTTTGGTTGATTTCTTTGAACTTGATATGGTAGATTTTGACGTTATTCTGGGGATGGATTAGTTATACTATTACTACGCATCCTTAGATTTTCGGACTCATAAGGTTGTCTTTAGGTTCCCCAGTAAACTAGTTATTGAGTAGGAGGGTGGCTCCCTAGCTCCTAGGGGGAAGTTTAGTTCTTATCTTAGAGCTCAGAGGTTAATATCTAAAAGGTGTCTCTATTATTTGGTCTGTGTTAAAGATTAACTTATAAGGTCCTTTTCATTCGGTTAAGGTGGTAAATGAGTTTCTTGAAGTCATTTAGGATGACCTTCTTGGTATTCCTCCAGATAGGGAGATCAAATTTGGTATTGATTTGGTTTAAGACACTCGTCCAATATGTATTCCTCTTTATAGAATGGTTCCGACTGAGTTATAGGAACTCAAGAATCAACTTAAGAATCTTTTGTCTAAGGATTTCATCTATCCTACTATATTTTCATGGGGTGCACTAATTTTATTCATGCGCAAGAAGAATGGTTCCCTTTGGATGTGCATTGACTATCTGTATTTGAATAAGGTGATGATAAAGAACAAGTATCCTCTCCTAAGGATAAATGACTTATTTGATAATTATAGGGTGGTAAATTCTTTGCAAAGAGAGATCTTTAGTTTGGATAACATTAGCATAAGAATAAGGAGGAGGATAACCCTAAGATAGCTTTTCGTACTTAGTATGGGAACTTTGAGTTCCTGGTGATGTCATTCGGTTTAACTAATACCTCGACAATATTTATAGATTTGATAAATAGGGTTTTCAGGCAGTTTCTGGATCTTTTTATCATTGTGTTTATTGATGACATAGTTTATTCTAAGAGTTAGGTAGATCATGTTGATCACCTCTGTGTGGTGTTCTAGACCTTGAAAGAGCAGCAGTTGTATGTCAAATTCTCCAAGTGTGAGTTTTATTTGAACACTATGAATTTTTATGGTCATATTATTTTTAGTGAGGAGATCTTGGTGGATCCGCAAAAGGTGGTTGTGGTTAAAAGGTACCCTAGACCCACGACTTCAATCAATATTTGAAGTTTCTTAGGTTCGGCTGGGTATTATATGTGGTTCGTAAAAAGATTCTCTATGATAGATGCCCCATTGACTAAGTTGACTCATTTGAAGGTAAAGTTTTCTTTGTCGGATGCTTGTGAAGGGAGTTTCAAGAAACTGAAGGATAAGTTAACTTTACATTCGATTTTGACATTGCTTGAAGGTAATGAAGGGTTGTTGTTTATTGCGATGTGTCTCGGGTCGGACTTGGTAATATTTTGATGTCTCATAGGAAGGTCATATCCTATGCTTCCAAGCAATTGAAATTGCATGGGAGTATTTATCCTACTCATGATTTAGAGCTTTCAGCTGTGGTTTTTTCTTTGAAAATTTGGCGACATTATTTTTATGGAGTGCACGTGGACATCTTTTCTGATCATAAGAGTCTACAGTATGTGTTCACTCAGATGAAGCTAAATCTCAGGCAGAAGAGGTGGTTGGAGCCTCTCAAGGACTATGATATGAGTCTTCACTACCACCTAGGTAAAGCTGACGTAGTTGTTCATGCTTTTAGTAGGTTATCCTTGAGGAGTTTGGCTCATATAGAAAAGGAAAAGAGGGAATTTGTGAAGGATATTAACCATTTGGCTAATCTTGGAGTTCATCTCTTGGACTCCAATGATGGTACAAAAAGTGGATCGGTCATATCTTGGTACAGAAATCAAGGAAAAACAAACACTAAATTCTACCTTGATGAAAATTAAGAGTGATGTTTGTGGGAAAAAGGTGATGGTATCGACTTCAGTGGTGATGGTACCTTGAGGTACCAATAGCAGTTATGTGTTTCTGACGTCAATGGTTTGCAACAGAGGGTTTTGGTTGAGGCAAATGAATCTCGCTATGTTGTTCATCCCGGTTTGACAAAAATTTATCATGATCTCAAGAAGATGAATTGGTAGAATGGTATAAAGAAGGATATGGACAAATTCATGGTGTACCAGTAAGTCAAAGTTAAGCACATGAGGCCTCGCAGGTTGTATCAGGAAATGAAGTTGCTAGAATGGAAATAGGAGGTAATCACTATGGATTTTATTATCAGTCTTCCTCGGTCTTGGAATCAATTTGATTTGATTAGGGTCATTGTGGATAGGATGACCAAGTTGTCTCACTTCTTATCGGTGCAGACTAACTTTTCGACTGAGGACTATGCGAGGGTGTATCTTAATGAGATTCTTAAGCTATATGGGGTGCCTGTTTTGATTATTTCTGATCATGGTAAGTAGTTTTCATCCACTTTTGGCGGTCTTTTTAGAAGGGTATGTGAACTAAGGTCATTCTGAGTACTGGGAAAGTATGTAATTGATTACGGTGGAAATTGGGTTGAACATCTACCTTTGGTAGTGTTTGGTTACAACAATAATTATCATTCTAGCATTGGAATGGCCCCTTTCGAAGAATTGTATGGTAGGAGGTGTAGATCTCCTATTGGGTGGTAATAGTTTCATGAGGCGGATATTTTCAGTTTGAAGTTGGTCTCTCGAGCAATGGAAAAGGTAAAGGTGATTCGGGATAGGATTAAGGATGCCCAAAGTTGCCAAAAGTCCTATGTGGATGTAAGGCGTAGAGACTTGGAGTTCGAGGTCGGGGATAAGGTGTTTCTTAAGGTATCTCCCCTAAAAGGAGTGATATGATTTAGTAAAGGGGAAGCTCAGTCCCTGGTATATTGGTCCTTGTTTGGTTTTGCAAAGGGTAGGTAATGTGGCTTATGAATTGGAGTTAACTTTTAGTTTGAGCTCCATTCATCCAGTATTTTATGTCTCCCTGTTTAGAAAATGTCTTGGTGATCCTTCCCAGTGGTTCCTCTAGAAGGATTGGATATCTCAAATTCTCTGTCTTATGAAGAGGTATCGGTTGAGGTATTGGATTGACAGATTCATCCGTTATGGACCAAGGATGTTGCCTCGGTTAAGGTTCTATGGCGGAACCACAAGGTGAAGAGGCTACATGGGAAGCGGAAGTGGATATGAAGTCTAAATATCTACATTTGTTTTCTTCTCTGGATATTCTTGTGGAAGGTATGTGTTATTGATCACATCTTTATTTTCTAACATAGTTAAGGGTTAGAATAGATCCTTGCATCTTTATTTTCTAACTTTGTTAAAGTTTGGATTGAAATTTGATAATGCAAATGAATAATGCTTGTGATTCGACCTAGCTTTTCCGTTATTCCGGGATGAATGATCCTAGTGGGTAAATGGAAACACCGTGGGTTTTGGGGCCCTAAGAAAATTTCCTATATTTCTAGTTTCTAGAAAAGATACGACTAAGGGGTACAGGTAGTATGCTGGGGTACATTTGATAAGGCATGGTCGTACACAGACCAGTGTTGGTTGGTTGGTTCTATTAGTTTCTCGAATGGGTGAAACTTGGTTGGTAAGAGTTGTATAGTTTTTGACAGGTCGTATGGTTGGATTTTCCTTCACTTAATTCGAGACTTTGTAAAGTAACTAGGATTTGACTACGAGTGGCTCACCAAGGTTCGTGAGAAAAGGTACGAGTCGTATTTTCCAACTCGTATATTGGACAATGTTAGCTCCTATTGGTTCTGTTATGGGTATGGGTTGAGGTTACTGGTCGCTATAAGACCCCGCAAAATCCTAAGCTTAAATCAGCCCTTTTTAAAGCTCGTTAAGGGGTCCCAGACATAGAAAATTTTGCTAAGTATTCAAACTTAGAGTTATTTTAGCCTTCGTAAGTTGGAAACTCTATGGCCTTAAAATGTAAATTGTTAGGTTGATTCATGATCAGGAATGTTAGTAGGTGTTCCCGAGTGAGTTTAATATTTTTCGAACCTCATTTGAACCATGTTTGGGAAACCAAAATAGTGAATCGATGCGATCTCGGCACGGCGCATCGTCTATCGCATCGATAAATATTTTTTCCTTAGCTCTCAGTGAACCGATGCGAACTCAACGCGGTAAGTTGGCTCTCGCGTCGATGCCAATGACGCGGTGTGTCATCCTGCTCGTCGACAGCTTGATTTCCAGTAATTAATAGCCGCTTCCTTGAGGGGTATTTGGGTCTTTTGCTTACCCCAATTCAGCCCTAAAATAAGAGATTCAGCCCTCATTGAGCAAAATATACTTACTTTCTCCCAAATTCCTCAAGAACAAGAACCCTAGGTGATTTAATTTCAAGGCCAAGGATCAAGATTTCCACCATTGTTGTTCAGGAATTTAGCAACTGAGGTATGTTAAGTGTTCATCCAAGGGTTCCCTTCCACCCTTGGAGTTCAAGAACCCCTTTTAACTACAAGTTTATGAGTTTGATGAAGTTCATGGTTGAATTTGAATGTGTTCATGATTACCATGTTAATGGGGTTTCTAGTTCATTATTTACTACAAGAATCATGTGGAATTGATTGATATGTGTTCATTATAATGCGAAACAATGTTGAAACCCTTGAAGTTGTAAATGTGGAATTGAACTATGATGCTTACATGTTTTTTTAGTGTCATGTGCATAGATTATGTCCTTCAAGTGTTTGATGATTTGTTTACGTGAGTTTAATAGTGAAATTACATCATGTCAGCATATATTCAAGTTCAAGTCTTGCAAGTGTTTGCTAGAATGTCCCAAACGAATGTACAATGACCAAGTATTTAGCTATCATGTTTCAAGATTATGCCATATCATATAATTTATGCTATCAAGTCCTGGGGGTATACAATACCCAGCAATTTAGTTGTTTACCTAGAGACATGGCCAGTCCCAGGATAGTATCAATCATGTCACGATCGGTAGAATCAAGTAAGTTACAGAAATCAGAAAAACTCGATAGTATTTTGAAATCAATCATAGTATCCAATTCATACCTCAGTAGTACTCAGTCAGTTAACAAAATTTAGTAGTATTCCATCAGTCCACAAAACCCAGTGAACTCAGTTCATTTCAGCTATACAGTACGATTAGAATAGTTTGGTCTAGACTAGAATAGTCTAGAATCTAGTCTAATATATATTCAGTTAGGAGTAGGATTCAGCACCGAATGAACCGACGGATAGGGACTCACCTGCTAGTAGAGGGTGTGATCCTTAGAAACATTCCTTGTGTTCCAGAACTACGTAGCCAGCGTAGGTTCAGACATCAACCTGCCAGTTGAGGGTTGATGAGGTCATCTACCTGCCAGTTGAGGGTACCACCGTTCTCGTTCAGAGCACCTTCCAGATGAGGGTGACTCAACTTGTCTTTACTCGTGGCACAATACTGACACCTTTCGAGGTGGGGTTATAGGTTGGACCCTTATCAGTTCATGGAGGGGCATGTCGGTTAGATGATTACTTCCCACAATCTCAGTTTTAGTTCCAGTCTCAGTATAGAACTCAGTTCAGTTCTATAGAAAATTAGGACTATCAAATATAGTCACTCATCTCAGAATGGAACTCGGTATAGTTTCATAGAATTAAGGTCGTTAGATACAGTCCCTCAGCTATCAGTAATTAAGTATCAGTAGGCTCAGATATCAGTTAATCAGTATTCAGATTTGGCATTGCAGTGTTATCACGAGCTCAGTTATAGTTTACGTATTCATGCATATACTCTTATTTAGTTATACTTACGTCATTCAGTTAGTATTGTTCATGCATATGAACCCATGCATTTCAGCCTACCTCACTTTACATACCAGTACATTTAAAGTACTGACGTAAATCTTTCTTTTGTGTTATGATATTTTATATCATAGGTTTAGACGTGCGGGCTCCCGATCATACTTAGCAGTTCAAATATTCAGCTGAAAGAGTTAGTAGTGAGTCCTCTTAGTTTGAGGACATGATGATTATTTCAGTAGTTCAACTTATTTCAGTAGTTTAAAGTTAGTTGGGGATTTGTCCCATCAAATCCATATTTCAGACAGTTTAGATTTTTTTTAGACTTGAGTATTTTCAGACAGATGTATTTGATTTGGTATTTGTTATACTGTATTCAGTTTTATTACAGTATTGAACCTTATGGCATGTTTTCTGCCTAATTTCCGCATATTATAGTATTATTATTTAGTTATTGCAGCAGGTACCAGTCATGGGTTAGCTTGTGGTCCTTCGAGATTATGAGTACAGTGTAGCATCCGGAGTACAGACTCAGGGCATTACAAACTTGGTATCAGATCCTAAGGTTCAACAGAGTCCTAGGAAGTCTGAAATCCGCGTCTAGTAGAATCTTGTGCACAGGTGTATAGCGTGCTACACTTATGGACAGGAGGCTGCGAGGTGTTTTAGGAAAAATTTACCTTCTTTCTGTATTCATGTCGTGCGAGTGAGCATGATATCTAGCTAAACTCCCTATCTAATCAAAATTTCTCTTTTATTTACAGAATATGCCTCCAAAGAGGACTAAGGGAAGAGGAATAGGAGACCAGCCAGAACCCTAGCACGTCCAGCAAGATCCTCTAGACGAACACATCTCCCACGCTAAATTTAGAGCAGCTTTCACCACCCTAGATCATTCTGTGGCAGCCCAAAATAAATGCCCAGCTGCTATTCTGGCCAACCCAGTGGCCAATATTGTTGTAGCCAGGATTTGGGATTTCACCCGAATGAACCCTCCATCTTTAACAAGGTCTAAATAAAATGAGGACCCTCAGAAGTTTCTTGAACAGGTGCAGAAAGTTACTGATATTATGGGGGTAACTGTTGTTGAGAGCGCTGAGTTGGCCGTATATGAGTTGAAGGATGTGGCCCACCCATAGTTCAAATAGTGGAAAGCAGAAAAGGATGCAGATGCAGGGCCCATAGAATAGAAGGAGTTTTCCACTGCTTTTCTGGATAAGTTCTTCCCATTGGAGTTGAGGAAAGCGAAGGGTTTGGAGTTTTTAAATCAGAAGCAAGGAAACATGACAGTGAAAAATTATTCTCTCAAGTTTACTCAATTATCTAGATATGCTCCTCATGTGGTGACAGATAGCAGAGCCAAGATGAGTAAGTTTGTGTTGGGGTGTCTAGCAGTGTGTTCAAGGAATGTAGGACCGCAATGCTGATTAAGAAGATGGACATATCCAGGCTAATGATCCATGCTCAGCAAATAGAGGAGGATAAGAATAGGGAGAAAGAGAGGGAGAAAAAGAGAGCGAGAATAGATAATTTCAACTTCGCTTAGCCTAAGTCAGAGGGTGGGAATCATTCTCAGTTCTGCCCAAAATCCTCAGTTCCAGCTCCGTCCTCAGCCATTGTTCCAGTGCTGAAATTTAGAGATGGCAATAGATATAGGGCACCGGTCCTAAACCCCAGGGTAGTGTCAGCAGCGCCTAAACCAATCCCCTTTGTCAAAAATATGGCAAAAACTATTAGGGTACTGAGAGGGCAGCAATGTATGTTTTGGGTGTGGAAAGCCAGGATACAGCGTCAGAGATTGTCCCCAGTCAGGTTCTCAGGGTCAGTATAACCTTCCCCCAGCTCAGTCTGATCGCCCGAATCAGTAGGGTACCACTTCCGGTGCCACCAGTAGGCAGTGCCCAAACAGACTCTATACTCTTCAGTCCCGACAAGATTAGGAAAGTTCTCCAGATATGATCACTAGTACGTTACAAGTTTTCCATTTATAAGTTTATGCTTTGCTAGATCTAGGAGCTTCATTGTCCTTGGTTACTCCTTATATAGCGGTTGATTTTGGAGTTAGTCCCAAAATTCTAGTAGAGCCTTTCACAGTCTCTAGCCCAGTGGGTAAATCTATCATAGCCCGGTGGGCATACAAGAACTGTCCGGTTATGATATCTTAGAAAGTCACTTTAGTAGACTTAGTAGAATTAGAGATGACTAATTTTGATGTCATTCTCGGCATGGATTGACTTTATTACTGCTATACCTTAGTCGACTGCAGAAACAAAATTGTACAGTTTCAGTTTCCTAATGAGCCCATCCTAGAATGGAGAGGTAGTACTTTAGCACTTAGGGGTCATCTTGTTTCTTACCTTCGGGCGATAAAAATGATATCTAAGGGATATGTCTACCATCTTGTTCGAGTCCAGGACTCTAGTTCAAAAAACCCTACTCTTGAATTAGTGCCAGTAGCATGTGAATTCTAAGATGTGTTTCGCAAAGATCTTCCTTGTGTTCCTCCCAAATAGGAAATCAACTTCGGAATAGACCGTCTTTCAGATACTCAGCCCGTATATATTCCTCCATACATAATTTCTCCAACAGAACTCAGAGAATTAAAAGAACTGTTAAAAGATCTCCTAGATAAGGGATTTATCATAACCAGTTTGTCCCCATGGGATGCACCAATTTTATTCCTGTATAATAAAGACGGTTCTCTCAGATGTGTATTGACTAGCGTTAGCTAAATAAATTCATGTTCAAGAACAAGTATCCCCTTCCCAGAATCGATGACTTATTTGACCATCTTCAGGGTGCCAGTTAATTCTCAAAGATAGACCTCAGATAAGGCTATCATCATCTCAGGGTCAGGGAATGTGACATCCCGAAGACAGCCTTTAGAACTCGGTATGGTCACTTTGAATTCTTAGTCATGTCATGTGGTTTTACCAATACCCCAGCAGTTTTCATGGACTTTATAAATCATGTGTTTAAGTAGTATTTGGACATTTCATTATAGTCTTCATAGATGACATTCTTGTCTACTCACGCAGTGAGCATGATCATGAAGACCATCTCAGAATAGTACTACAAACTCGTAGAAACCATCAACTATTCACCAAATTCAGTAAGTATGAATTTTTGCTAAGGTCAGTAGCTTTCCTTGGCCATATAGTTTCCGGTGATGGCATTAGAGTTGATCCCCAAAAGACCAAAGTAGTGAGAAATTGGCCCAGACCAATCTCTTCATTAGATATCAGGAGTTTCTTAGGCTTGGACATCTATTACAGATGATTTGTGAGGTATTTTCAACTATTGCATCCCCTATTTCTAGATTTACTCAAAAGAAAGTCAAATTACAGTGGTCTAATTCTTGTGATAAGAGTTTTCAAGAGCTGAAGACTGGACTCACTACAGATCCAGTTTTGACCCTACTATATATTTCAGACAGCTTTGTTGTGTATTCTGATGCTTCCAGAGTCAATTTGGGGTGTGTTTTAATCCAGCGAGGAAAGGTCATAACCTACGCCTCTAGAAAGCTTAAGCCTCATGAAAAGAACTATCATATTCATAACCTTGAGTTAGCAATAGTAGTGTTTGCCTTAATGATTTTGAGGCACTATTTGTATGGTGTGCACATTGATGTGTTCACAGACCATAAGATCCTGCAGTATGTGTTCTCTTAGAAAGACCTAAACCTCTATCAGAGAAGGTGGTTGGAGTTGTTGAAAGACTACGACATGAGTGTCTTGTATCATTCAGGTAAAGCTAATATAGTAGTTGATGCTCTCAGTAGGATTTTTATGGGTAGTGTTGTGCATGTAGAGGATGGTAAGAAGAAGTTAGCTCAGAAAGTTCATCAGCTTGCTCGACTAGTTGTTCTCTTAGTTGATTCAGCAGAAGGTAGTGTATGGGTGCAGAGTAGTTCAAAATCATCCCTGGTTTCTAAGGTGAAGGAAAACCAGGATAGGGATCCCAGTCTAGATAAGTTGAAGGAATCAGTCAGAGATCGGAAGGTAGAGGTTTTCTCCCAAGGAGGATATGGTGTGTTGCGCTGCCAAGGTTGGCTATATGTGACTTGTGTAGATGACTTGAGACATCGAATTCTTACAGAAGCGTATGGTATGCGCTACTCTATTCATCCAGGGGCCACTAAGATGTACCATTATTTATAGGAGATCTATTGGTGAACTGGGATAAAGAGAGATATTGCAGAGTTTGTGGCTAAGTGCTCAACATATAAGCAGGTTAAGATCGAGCATCAAAATCCAAGTGGGTCCATGTAGGAGTTTAGTATTCCCACCTGGAAGTGGGAAAAAGTAAACATGGAATTTGTGTTGGGTTTGCCTCGTACTTATTGCCAACATGATTCAGTTTGGTTCATTGTAGATAGGATGACCAAATCAGCTCATTTTCTACCAGTCCATACCTCTTATTCAGTAGAGGATTATGCCAAACTCTATATCAGGGAGTTGGTCAGGTTGCACAGTGTTTCGTTGTCTATTATTTCAGATATAAGAATACAGTTCACATCTCATTTCTAGAAGGCATTCCATAAGGGTTTTTGTACCTGAGTTCACCTCAGTATAGCCTTTCATCCCAGACAGTTGGTCAAGCAGAGAGGACCATCCAGACTTTAGAGGATATGCTGCGAGTGTGTGCGATTGACTTTAAAGATAGTTGGGATAACCACTTGTTTTTTATTTAGTTCGAATATAACAACAACTATCATTCCAGTATTCAGATGGATCCATTTGAAATGCTTTATGGGAGGAGGTATAGATATCTCATAGGTTGGTTTAAAGTGAGTGAGGACGCTGTAGTAGGGCCTGATTTGGTATTTTATACCTTAGAAAAAGATCAGTTGATCAGGGAAAGGGTTAAGACAGATTAAAGTCGACAGAAATCATATGTAGATGTGCGCAGAAAGGATCTCGAGTTTGAGATTGGGGATTTTGTTTATTTGAAAATATCTCATATGAAAGGAGTGAAGAGGTTTGGCAAGAAAGGGAAACTCAGTCCCCGATATATCGGTCCTTACCGAATTCTTAGTCATATCGTAAAGGTAGCTTATGAGCTCAAGTTTCCTTTAGACTTAACTTCAGTGCACCCAGTGTTCCATGGCTTCTTGATTAAGAAATTCATAGGTGAACCAGCAGTCGTAGTCCCTATAGAGGGCATAGATATTCAGAAAAACCTCTCTTATGAGGAGATTTTAGTCGAAATCCTTGATTTTTAGACCCGCAGACTGAGGAACAAAAATGTCCCTGTAATCAAAGTTCTTTGGCGGAATCATTTCGTTGAGGGAGAAACTTGGGAGGAACAAGAATATATGCAGACCAAGCATCCCCACCTATTCTCCGCAAACTTAGACTCAGCCCAAGGTAATAGTTTTCCTTTGAATTACTAAGTCTCATGTTCATAGATAGTTACCAACGTAGTATCAATTAATGTTGCATACTCAGTCATGCATTCATGAATTAGTTCAGTCATGTACTCATGCATTAGACATGCATGTTCAGTAGATAAACTCAACTTATCAGTAATCACAGTCATGCATTCATTAATTAGTTCAGTCATGTACTCATGCATTAGACATGCATGTTCAATAGATAAACTCAACTTATCAGTAATCACAGTCATGCATTCATGAATCATGTTCAACTATGTACTCATGCATCAGATATGCATGTTCAGTATGATAATTCAGTATATCAGTAATTTTAGTCATGAAATCATGCTTCAATTGTGCATGTCCAGTAAGAAATTCCATTTTGTCATTTCTCCCATCGTAGTCAGTTTAATTTGAGGATAAATATCCTAAGGGGAGAGATATTGTAAGACCCCGCAAAATCCTTAGCTTAACTCATCCCTTTTTAAATCTTGTTAAGGGGTCCTAGACTTGGAAAAAATTTCTAAGTATTCAAACTTAGTTTAATTTTATCCTTCATAAGTTGGAAACTCTATTTCATAGACTTTATGGCCTTAAAATGTCAATCTTTAGGTTGATTCATGATCAGGAATGTCAGTAGGTATTCCCGGATAATTTTTGTATTTTTTTAACCTCCTTTGAACCACGTTTGGGAATCCAAAATAGTGAATCGATGCGATCTCGGCGCAGCGCAGCCGCCATCGCGTCGATCAATATTTTTTCCTTGGCTCCCAGTGGTAATTTTTAGTGAGCCGATACGGACTCAATGTGGCTCATTGGTTATCGCATCGATGACAACTACGCAACGTATCATCCTGCGCGTCGACAATCCAGTTTTTTGTCATTAAAAGTCACATCCTTGGGAGGTATTTGGGTTTTTTCCCCACCCCTATTAAGCCATAAACACGAGATTCAACCCTTATTGAGCAAAATATACTTACTTTCTCTTAAATTACTCAAGAACAAGAACCCTAGGTGATTTAATTTCAAGGACAAGGCAGAAGATTTCTACCATTTTTCTTCAGGAATTTAGCGACCATGGTATGTCAAGTATTCATTCAAGGGTTCCCTTCCACCCTTGGCGTTCAAGAACCCCTTTTAACAACAAGTTTATGAGTTTGATGAAGTTTATGGTTGAATTTGAATGTTTTAATGATTATCATGTTAATGGCGTTTCTAGATAATGATTTACTACAAGATTCATGTGGAATTGATTGATATGTGTGCATTATCATGCGAAACCATGTTGAAACCCTTGAAGTTATAAATGTGGAATTGAACTGTGATACTTACATATTTTAGTGTCATGTTCATAGAATATGTCCTTCAAGTGTTTGATAAATTGTTTATGTGAGTTGAATAGTGAAATTATATCATGTTAGCATATATTCAAGTTCATGCCATGCAAGTGTTTGCTAGAATGTCCCAAACGAATGTATGATGACCAAGTACTTAGCTATCATGTTTCAAGATTGTGCTATGTCGTATAATTTATGCTATCGAGTCCTAGGGGTATTCAATACCCGACAATTTATCTATTTACCTAGAGCCATGGTCAGTCACAGGATAGTATCAGTAATGTCACGATCGGTAGAATTCAGTCTGTTACAGAATTTAGGAAAACTCAGTAGTATTTAGAAATCAATCACAGTAACCATTTCAGACCTCAGTAGTACAAAGTCAGTTAATAGAATTCAGTAGTATTTCGTCAGTCCATGAAACCTAGTGAACTTAGTTCAGTTCTTTTATACAGTACGATCAGAACTGTTCAGTCCAGCCTAGAACGGTCTAAAATCCAGTCAAGTGTCTATTTAGTTGGGAGTAGGATTCAACACCGAGTGAACCCACGGATGGGGACTCGCCTGATAGTAGTGGGTGTGATCCTTAAAAGTTGTCTTTGTGTTCCAGAACTACATAGCCAGCGTATCTTCAGAAATCAACCTGCTAGTTAAGGGTTGATGAGTTGATCTACCTGCTAGTTGAGGGTACCATCATTCTCGTTCAGAGCACCTGCCAATGAGGATGCTCAGCTTGTCTTTACCCGTGGTACGGTACTGACACCCTTCCAGCTGGGGTTACAGGTTGGACCGCAATCAGTTTAGAGAGGGGCATGTCGATTAGATGATTACTTCCCACAGTCTCAATTTCAGTTCCAATCTCAGCATAGAACTTAGTTCATTTCTATAAAAATTCAGGGTTGTCAAATACAATCACTCAGCTCAGAATAGAAATCAGTATAGTTCCACAGAATCAAGCCTGTCAAATACAGTCACTCAACTATCAGTAGGCTCAGATATCAGTTAATCAGTATTCATATTTGGTATTCCAATGTTATCACGATCTCAGTTATAGTTTATGTATTTATGCATGTACTCTCATTCAGTTATACTCACGTCATGTAACGCCCTAAAATTTGGGTCCCGAGATGTCACACGGTGCTTAGGGACACAAGTGACCCCAAGCTAACCTTTTTACTAGCATAACTCGTAAACAACTGGATAAAATACTTAGATCTATATAAGATCAGCGAAAACATAGAATTTATCCGAACTTTCTCAATACAAATATAAACTTTACAAGATTACCACTCTACTTTTACAAATGAAACTGAAACTGAATACATCAACTTCTATTGACTGTCTATGAAACCTCTAGTGGTACTGACTTCAGATAGATGGGTCATTACTCCCAACTACCAAATCTCAATACGACTAAAGTAAGAAAAAATACAACATTTCTCGAACTGTATAATTGACTCAAGCCCTCGAATTAAAATGACTCATCATCTGCTGACTGGAAGCTGCAAACTGACTGAATGCGGTATCTGTGCTATAACTTGTACCTACATTATAAGGCACTGTATCATATATAAATATATGGGGGTCAGTACTTTAAGGAATGTACTGAGTATGTGGGGGTGCAATGCAACATTATAAATAATATCATAAATGATTATGAAAATCATGCATGCTGACGATAACGACTTTCTTTGCTTGAATTAATTGAAATATATTCCTTGTAAATCATCAATAATAGAACAAGCATTATAAATCTCATAAATCATTATACTCAACTCAAACTCTTTAAATCATGACTTAGAGTGACTCGGTAACTCATGAAAACTTGGACTATTATGGACTTGGGAGTTTCTTATAACCGACATAACTACACCATGTGAGCCACATAGAGTCCAACGTATTGCCCTCCTAAGGAGAGAACCCCACATTGGCGGGGGTGTCGTACTCTTGCCAAGGAGTACAACCTTAATTTCTCAATCAAAATCCCATACTCGGACTCTCGCCCACAATTACCAATATCAATCCTACGATGGCACATAGTTTCAGAGAAATATCAAATTTCCTGCTCGGTGCTAAATACTCCTCCCAGACTCAGCTCATAACGCGTTAGGAAATCCACCTTAATCAATATCAACTCATAGGTCTATTATAAAGACCAAAATATAAATATATATATATATATATCTCATCTGTAAATCATATACTCTGTGGATACCTAACTCCACTAAAAATCAAACAATCTTTCTCAACATCAAGATGTATTAATTCATTAAGTCATAGAAACATCAATAACTTTGAGGAAATATCAAGACTCATTATAACGACTCAATCTCATGAATCAATATACTCAATAATCCAATTTTTCATAAGGAAGTTTAAAGCTTGACACATGTCTTGAAAGCACTTGGAATACCAACTCATGGTAGAAACATAAAATTCACAATATTAAATATCAAGTCAAAATTTGGAAATTTTAAAATAATCATGTATCAAAAACTTCAAGAAAACATCATAGGACTCATTCTTGACTCTCAAGTTCAATATCAATATGTATTCAATAATCAACTTCTCATGGAAGGCTTAAATCATGACACTTATCTCAACTCATTCGGAAATCATCAATTCATTTTAAGAATATTGAACTCATAGAATAAATCCTCAATTTAAGAAATATGATGGTAAATATATCATAATATCAAACATAATCAACTGAAATCTCATAAATCATTAATAGAGAATTTTGGGTGTAATCCCACTTTGCAAATTCATGTAAATCAATAATAGAAATTAAATCTTTAGGCACAAGAACTAAATGAGTGTTCTTGTTCAAACCCCGCATACCTTGGATTATGGATTTAAGATGAATAAACTTGATTTGGAACTCTTCTTCACACTTTTGAGCTAAGTTTCTTGATGCTTTTGACTTGAAAAAATTTGATTCTTGGACAACTTGGTGAAATCTTTGGAAGATTCTTAAATTTCTTGGAGAAGATTTGATTTAGGATTTTAGAAAAGAACCCTAGTTTCTTGATCTATTTATTGGAAGAGAATGAGAGATAATGAAGGTTTTCTCCACTACCAGTATATATATAGAGGCTAAAAATGAGTGGAAAAGACCAAAATACCCTTTTAAAAATGTCCTTGAGTTGCTGGAAAAATATACTTGATGCCATCCGTGACGGGCCGTCAGGTCCGTGACGGGCCGTCAGGTCCGTGACGGGCCGTCAGGTCCGTGACGGGCCGTCAGGTCCGTGATAGGCCGTCACGAATGGTCGTCACTAAATGGAGTCCAATTCTTGATTTTATGCCCAGGGCTGATGACGTAATCAAAAATGCCGCCAGAAAGTGACGACGTCGTCAAAAATGGCATCAGAAACGTGACAGCCCATCAGAACCGTCATCACCGTTTTCCAGCTTAACCATGCTAGAGTAAAATGGGTGTAACTCTTTGCTCCTATATCGGATTTTGAAAAAATTGGTATCATTGGAAATATAATTAAATTATCTATCTTTTGATAGGTCATAACCTCAAAAATTACAAGTATAATGAGAGATATTCTCGTTTAAAATTGACTATACCAATATCCTTCCCAAGAATTCAATCGGTAAGGAATGTTTTGATTCGCCCAATCGTTAGGACATCTTTAAGGCCTTAATACACACCATCATCGATTATAAAACAACCAAAGCACTATAATTTATTTCTTAAGATCTTGATTCATGGTTGCACTATTGGTTAGAGTCTCGGGGTATTATAAAATGGCTCTAACTTCCTCACCGGGTGTCCGATTCGGGTGAATCTTATGTCGATGGAAAGCTTATCCAATTCTCCACATGATAGAAAGTAGAATTTAGGGAAATACAACATGATATAAACAACAATAAATTTTGAAGTCATCCATATTCACTCAAATGATGGATTTAGGCTTAAGAAACGATCGGGGTATTACAATATCTCCTCCTTGGAAACATTCGTCCTCGAATATTGCTTTTTGGCCATGAATATAGAGAAAACTGAAGACACACAACTGAATCAACTTGCAAAGCTAAATCTACATCTTTCTAAACTTTGAAGTACTTCGTTGAATCTATAAAATCATGATGAGAATAGCTATACAGCTGGATCTGAGACTAGAAAAGAATCGATAGAGGACAACTGTAATTCTCGACTGAATCTGAGCTGATTTGCCTTCTTCCTATATTAAAGAGCGGGCTCATACTGAGAGTTTAGAATTCACTTGATGTGACCAGAGTGCAATTCTACTCATAGACAGCGAAGAGATAATTTATGCAGGTAAAGGTTATGAGAAACAGGGATAAGGCTACACAATGGGTATCACATTATCTGGACTAGAATACTTGGAAAACAAAGATTGTTCAATGAATGCGTACAGACTGAATCACAATTATATATCCAAATTTGAAACTGATGCCTGATACACATACTGAACTGAATTCGTAGAATTTGGGCGCGAGCAACTACTTATTAAACTTCCCGTACTTATGAAACTTCGAGTGGTAAGACCAGACTAGTTCGAACAAAAAAAATAGAAGATCATAGAAACCTATCTGCCAAATTTTTTAAAAAAAATGGGCTGCTAACCATGCAAACTGAATCGTACTAGATACTCATACTTAAGTGGAGGATTCCTTCAACACCCTTCCAAGGAATTCTAACGGTCTGAAGAAGAAAATAACTTTAGGCAAGATCTAAACAAGACATCTGAATCAGAGATCATAGAATTACCATAGTCCCACAACTTGAAACCTAAACCTATGAATCATAAGTCAGGATAAAAGCACTAAGCTTCAAGCAAGGAAAATCCTTACTCTCAAACTCAACCACACGTCTCAAACACTCTCACTTCAAGAGTAATTCTCATTACCATTTCGACAACTCCAATCCAACTAACCATAACATGTATCAAAGACTTAGACTCAATCTTACTTCACATTACCGCCAAGCCAAAGTAGGCATGCCACACTCTATCGTTGATAAGGAAATATCTCCTCTCTTCCAACTAAACAACTATTCACCACCACTATCTTGGGTAAGGAAAGATAACTAAAAGATTAGAGAATGAGGATTTGACACATGATAAGATGCTATGAATAACTTGACACTCAACTGAGGCTTAAGGAATAGAGGATTTAACATCATAAACCCATCAAAGAAATATGGCCCGGGGACAGGCATGATATAAATTTGAATTCAGATCATTAAAAATAGCACTTGAATATTGGAACTGCACATATCACAAAGCTCGAGTACATAGCCATGTGTTGCATGACCTAAATTGGGAATTCGTAACTATGAAATGTGATTCTAACCGGTGAAAGGTCTGAGACTCCTTATTTTGGTAACTAAGTGAGGACAGAATCTTTATGGCATGCCTGGACGTGAACCATGATCATGGAATCAAAATGCGAAGCATGAATAAATACAAGAATGACTGAAAATACTAAAATAAAAATGGGTCGAGTAGTATCCCTTCTCATAGCTATTCCACAACTTATTGGCATACCCCCTAGAACTTGAAAACCTAACCTGGTGACTTGTTCTACTATCTCTCCCTTAGACTAAAGCCATCACACTCCTTGACCTAATTATTAGGAACATCGTACATTACCTAACTTGTCTTCCTCTACCTAGCATCTGCACGACACTTACTGATTACTCCACATACAATGACCCTAGAAAAATAAAGCATCCCCATATCACCTTGGGAAAGATTTCTCACCAAGAACACAAAATCAAACTTAATTACAAGTTGATCAAACTCAAGCTCTCGCATGCACTGTCCAAGCCCATTAGATCAATTCCCTGTAACTAGCAACATTATCCAAGAAATCATCACATCCACCTTCATAGCCACCATCCATCCAAGCTTAATGCCTAGCGCTCAGCATAACTTACAACTCCACCTCACACACACCATTCTCACTTGGAAATTATAAAACAAAACGTCAATAAACACAAGTCCACTTAAACCCCCTAATAATAATAATTGGTAATAATCATATGGACTCTCTCATTTATAATCCATCAACACTCCCTTCTTCTACCCATCATTACTATTTATCCTTCATACATAACTTAACTTAGTTCATAACTCTGTAAGCCTTAACTTAACTTTCCCTTGCAATCTTAGGAGTATCTAAGTTAACAATACTCATCCCCTAAGTATCATCATCCATAACTTATACTTATCTTGTGCAACACACCGTCAAAAACCCTTTTCATACCTTAAGAAAACCATTATTTACCTCCACCAATAACTCCTTCTCTTTCTTCCATGAGCTGACACACAAGAAAAAAATCACTTCATCATTAATTCAATAGTTGTGAAGTATGCATAGGTATCACGCTGACTGAAGTACAAAACCTTACACTGAGATAAGTATGAGTCAGGAATTCTCTATAATCTCCGTATCACTAGTAATCTAGCCTCAGCTCAGATCTAACAGTATGCAAATGTTCAATTCTAATCTCGGTAGTGACCGAATAATCTAATCAAGCTCTGTATTATCAGTCAGGTACTGTGATTCAGTACCATTTCCGTCAGATACAGAAATAAGTGATCTCAGCGCAGCTCAGTCAAATCTTTTGATAAACATGATCACTATCAGATTCAGTTCAGTTGTGTTCAGTTAAGAATTCAGTCAGAGTCTTTCTGTTGGGAGTAGAAACTTACACCGAGCGAGGGAAGGAATAGTGGCTTCTCTCATTAGTAAGAGAGAGGTCGGAGTTGTTACTAGAAATCCCTGACCTCTAGAACTGTGTAGCTAGCACAGGATATAGGAGTCAATGTCAGAAAAAGGTTGTCACCTACAGAGAGAGAGTATTTGACTATTATATTGCCTTAGGTCGACTTCCTGGTAAGGTTCATTCATCAGAGAAGGTTAACCAGAGAGAGATCTTTACCCGTGGCATGGTATTGACACCCTTCCAAATGAGGTAACAGGTTAGACCTCACCTGTGGTAGGTTAGGGTATGTCGGTTAAGTAACTACTTCCCACAGTTTCAGTTTTAGTTTCAGATTCAGTCTCAGTCTCAGTATCAATCTTCAAAAATCAGGACTATCAGATACAATCATCTATCTCTATGAGGAACTTAGATAGTTCCATTGATTCATGGACCATCCGTCAGATAGTCTTGATCTCATATACAGTTATTTGATATCATATTCAGAGATATGCCACTAGACAAGCGTGATCGCAGTCTCAGATTCTATTAAGTATTCTTGTTATCAGATTCAGATATGGTCATTTCCTTACTATTGATAATAGCTTCCTTAATCATCCGTAAGAGAGGTTGATTTTTAATCTTGTCAGTCAAGAGCAGTAAGCTCAGAATTCAGTCATCGATGTAAGAACATCCAGTTTCTCAGTCATCAGTATCAGATGAGTCAGTGTCTAAGTATCTCAGTGTCAGTAATGAGTTCAGTGTATAGTGAGGCAGTATCCGAGTTTCAGTCTCTAGAGTTGTGATGATTGTGACTATGGTCTATGCATTCATGTATGTGTATGTATTCTCATGCGGCATTTTCATGATTATTCAGTTTAGATATTATGCATGCATGAGCCCTTGCATTTAACCTACCTTGTCTACATACTCGGTATATTCCTGTACAGATGCATTTGTGCTATAGTATTCTATTTGACACCATAGGTTCAGAGGCACATGATCTAGATTTTTCTCAGTAGTTCAGTCCCAGCTAGTAGCAGTAGCCATAGCCATGAGTCCTCTTCTTTTGAGGACGAATCTCAGTTTACTATTATTGCATCAGATTCTGTTTACTTTTAGTTGACGGAGTTAGTTGGGGACATGTCCCATCAACTCCACAGTTCATATAGTTTAGAGGCTTTTCAGACGGATGTATTAGTATTCCGCTTTCAGTTTTATGTATTCATAGATGTGTTGAACCTTATGTCTAGTTTCCGCTTTTATTTCAGATATTATACAGTGCACAGGTACAAATATCAATAAAAGGGTTAGCTTGTGGTCCTTTTGGTCATAAGCACCGTGTGATGTCTCGGGATGGGATACCGTGGCATTACAGTTGTCCATGTTGTTAGCAGTTAAAGGTTAAGCATTAGAGACATAGTGGTTTGATTTAGAGTTTCCCATTCATGAGTGGAAATGGTAATGGATTACCATGGACTTCATTAGTGGGTTGCCTCACTTTTCTTGTAGTTCTAACAACATTTGGATCATTGTAGATCCGTTGACCAAATAGGTGCATTTTCTTCCTATTCAGAGCTCCTTCAATGCCAATAGGTTATCCCGTATCTATACTCATGAGATTGTTTGCCTGTATGGAATACCTATATCTATTAGTATAGACAGAGGGTCAATATTTATTTTTAGGTTTTGGAGGGGTTTTCATGAGGAGTTGGATACTCAGATAAATCATATCGCCGCTTTACACCCTCAGACCAATGGGTAGTCAAAGAAGACTAGTTAGGTTTTTGAGGATATGATCTGAGATTGTGTTTTGGACTTTGGCGGTCACTGGGAGTAGCACTTTTCATTAATAGAGTTTGTGTATAATAATATCCACCATTCGAGCATTAAGATGTCACTATTTGAGAAACTGTATAGTAAGTGTTGTTGATCTCTTATTGGGTGGTTTAAGACCTCTGAGGTTAAGCCTCATGGTACTGACTATCTTCAAGAGTCAAATAGGTTCAGGGTGATTCAGGATAGGCTGACGGCATCTTAGAGTAGTTAGAAGGCTTATGCATATTGCAGACTTTATGCTTTGTTATTTGTGATTGGAGAGAGGGTATTTCTTTGATTATTACCTATAAAGGGCGTGAAGATGTTCGAGAGGAAAGACAAGCTCATCCCTAGATATATTGAACCTTGTGAGATCTTTCTCACAGTTAGAGAGATAGCTTATGAGTTGGCCTTTCCCATAGATTTTACTGTTGTTCATCTAATTATTCATGTTTCTATTCTATGGCATTATATCCTAAATGAATCGCATGTGCTTCGGTGGGACTCAATTTAGTTGAATGAGAGGTTGACCTTCATGGAGGAACTAGTTCTCATATTAGTCAGTGATGTCAGGGGGTTGCGCTCTATGGAGATTCCAGTAGTTAAGGTTAAGTGGAGACACGAACCTATAGAGGCTACTGGGGAGATTGAAAGAAAGATGTGGGCGTAGTATCCCTACCCGTCTGAGCCTTCAGGTACATCATAACCCTTTACTTTTTAGGACAAAAGTCCTTTTAGTAATGAATATTGTAATGACCTCTAGGTCATTTTCTATTTTTCCATATTTTTTTGTTGTTTATAACTTTTCTATAGTTGCTCCAAGTCATTTGTGGCATGTTGGAGATGACAATTCAGTTACTAGGCAGTTTATTTGGATTTTAGAGACAATTCCCTATTTTGAAGTCTTTTTTAGTAAGGATTGGCTATCGGGCATAAACTTCATCTTAACAACCTTGTATGTCAATTCTAATAGTTCCGTCATCTTTGGAATTTCAATTTTAGGAAAAGGGGACCTTTGGTTTGGGTCCCAAGGCTTCTAGAATCATTTTGGGCTATTGGACAGATTTTGGTAAAAGTGGCCCTTGGGTGTTGGGCTAATATTTCATCAAAATAACTCCGGATGGAAAATTCTATGGCATTATTGAGTCCAAAATGTCAAATTTGATAGAGCATGATAGTTCATTTTCAGTCACAAAATTCCAAATTAATCTCGATGGATTGGTGGAAATTTGGCAAAATCCAGTTTAGCTGGTGCATGGACAAAGTTGGTGCATATGCTTAACCAGACCTTTGATTGCTTAATCAGAGGCAGCTAAAAGCGGCCAAGTTGTCTCTTTAGCAATCAATCCACTCCATACACTATAGAAAAAGTGGAGGCCTAACCGCTAAACTTGATGTCGCTTAAGTGACATCTTATTCACTTTAGTAGAGGCTAGCCTATGATCAAGGATTCTAATGTGGTTTTAGCCGTGACCGCTTAAGCAGTCAAGTGACCATTAAAGCATCACGTGGAAGGTAATTTATTCCAGACCTTCACCTATTTTATCCCATTTCTCACAAGTTACAAGAGCATTTAAAGCCCTAGAGAATATGGAGAATTGGGAGGTAAACACTTGGATGATTGTGGGGTATTAGTGAGCTTGTAAAGATTGTTGCCTTATCATAATACTTCTAAGTTTCTATCTAATTATTGATTTATTTTTTCTATTTAGTCATATAACCCTAGTTCTTGATAAGTTGATTGTGATGTCATTTGAACTCAAAATTTACTCATTTTTAGGATAAATGATCCTTAAGCATAGAGGGATATGTTGATAATTTTGAAAGTGTAATTCTGCAAGTAGGTCCTACATGGATTTTTTACTCTATTTTGGACCTGAAGCATAAAAGTTCAATATGGGTATCATTACTCTCGTATTAATGCATATATAACTACTTTGATAGTATGGCATCATGCAAAGGCTTCTCGCAAAGGGAGATCTCTGATCTAGTAGACTTTACCGAGTATTATTTGGCGTCCAGGTAGGATAGGATTACTTTCTCTTACATTGAGATTAATTATAGTATCGGTATAATATTATGCTAGTTTTTGGTTAGGAATTACAACTTAGTGACATATTTAGCGTATATGGATTATTTAGCTTGTTAGTGAACCGTAATTAGGCGTATTTAACTCAATTACTTATTCCTTAGGTTAAATTGCTATCTTAGGACTCAATGAGGCTTATTTAGCACCTTGTAGTGATGTTTTGGAACCTTATCCTAGTTTGGGTAGTATTTCCTTCGAACAAACATCCGAGGTTAGAAAAAGGCTCCAACGGCCAACCTTAGAATAAAAATACTATTATTTCCTTGTAGACTCAATATGATTTATATGTCATCCTATTTACATTCTTGAGCCTTTTTACGACCCAAACCAAGACCTAGTCATGATGGGTAAAGCCCACTGAGGATCGATGACCACCTCCTTTGCCTAGACAAATAGAATATAATACAACTAGCAAAGGATGAATTTCGTACATATAACAAGATAGACAACTCAACAAATTTCTAAATAAATATAAAAAATTTAACATCCATCCTAATACACAGTAATCCACAAGCCTCTAAGAAACCAACATCAATATAAGTCGGGACATGCCCCCGACCATAGCATGAAAAAAGAACATGAAATGAGGGGCTTTCAAAGTATGGAAGCTCACCACTTCAAGATGACTCACGATCGATCCAAAAATCACCTAATAACTCTGCAGGAAAAGCAAAAGTATTTCTGTTCCCTGCATCGCATGGGGATACAGCACCCGAAGACAGTTAGCAGGATGAGCGCTAGCATGTAACTAAGGATAAGGATGAAATAATGCCAATTAAAAATCAAGTACAAACTCAATGTACATATTCACATACATATATATATATAAGATGTTGGGATAGGTAACAAGGCTTAGCATGAAAGTAAAACATTATCCTGGTTCGTGCAGATAACATGTACAGGGACCCTTTCAGCAGGGGGAGTTGGACCCATATAGCCCGTGGGTGTCTTATGATGGTTAAGCTACACCGTCCAAGGTACATATAAATTATGAAAAACAGGGAATACCCCAACCCCATCTCAATCCAATATATATATATATATATATATATATATATTGGGTGTGTGTGACACAAGAAACGATCATCAAGAGCAACCCTCACACCGTTAAATGTTATTTTCTAGTATCGGTCCTCCCGAGACCTCTACATTCATGGCCTAGCTACACAACCCCCATTAATCCCAATTAAAACAAGTTTCACAAAACCCATTCATTTAGCCAAGGAATTATCCTTTAAGGAATCTAACATAGATATCCTTATACCATTACCCTTGTGAACTTATAATTATGCCATACCAATTCCATCAACTTGGGAGAATTCTACTACCCACTTTGTTCATTAATTCAAGTTGACGGAATGGCACGACACCCTTTGTTTATTAAATAAAGTTTTGGGAATACCTCGACCCTTTAAGTTTATCAAATCAACTCAGACGAATGCCTCGACCCCCGAGCTTCTAATTTAAAATCACAAACATGTCTAACAAGGACTCCAAAACTAGTTTACATCTGTTTAACCATTTATGCAGTATAATAGCTTAGTTGAGTAAGTCAATACATGTGATGAATCATAATTCAAAGCCAATTATGCAAGTGAGTTGATGGAACACAATTTTCAAAACCAAATTCCAAACCAAAATCATCAATTTGGGAGAATTCTTCAACCCCCTTTACAATTTCCATACCCATGCACCCAACTAGTTCAAAAAAACATTAACAAAGACTAAACAATGCATATAAAATCATGGGAATCTAATTCACGTAACATTCATTCCCAAACCCTCAACCCATATAAAAATCCAAATTTAAATCCACATGAATAACCAATTAAACACATGATTTTAGTAAAAAAAAAAGTTTAAGAGGAGAGGTACATGCCTGAAAGTATAAAAATTCTGGAGATAAATCGCCACTTGGAAGCTCTAAATGATCAACCTTGAGAAGCCCTAGCTTGTTCTTAACTTAGGGATTTTAAGAGAGTTTAAGAGCGCGCTTGATTATATATTTTGGATGATAATAGGGTCCCAAAAGATTTTTAACGTTGTGGGTCACAATTGGGGAAAAGGGAAAATATCCATAGTACTCTTAATAAAAACACTGAAAAAGATTACTGCGCAGTCGTTACGGGTAACCTTACAACTCGTAACGATCGACTGTGAGTTGTCCCCTTGATTTGTAGTCTGAGAAGTGTCCAAAGGAATATCTATTATTGACCATATGAGTTGTACATTATGGCTCATAGTCCATCCTTACGACTCGTAGAGTCCATTCATAGTCACAAAAGAAATAAAGGGTCACTACACTGGTGAGACTACGAGTCTCACATTTTGACTCGTAATGTCTCACCACAATGCGTTATATCTTAATCGTACTCAAGTTAAAAACTTGGGGTAATACACTAGTCACCCTACGATTAGGGTCCTATGACCCGTAAAGACACCTTACGACTAGTAAGGTGAATCGTAATCTGGGCAGTAAGCTCAAAGTCATGAAATTTTTTAGAGGCAAAAAATCTAGAGTGTTATAAGCCCAAAGAGGACCTAGATATATTATGTCTTGTTCTATGACTATACATGGGAAATACTAAGATCGATTCAAGTCTGCCAATTATGATGACATTACTTTCCTGTTCAAGTCTGGCATTAAGAGGCTACTTATGATAGTTATGGAACTTATTCGAGTTTGGTGTTTATAGTATGGAAAGATCTACGTTTATGGTTTTCACTGTTGTTTACTACACTGTGACAAAAGGTATGGTTACACTATGACAAACACTATTAGTAGAAGGGCTATACTCAACAGAGAGGATGCACTGGGAACGTTTAATGTAAAAAATGATGAAGGCATTTTCTTGGGATACTCTTCATAGAGTAAGTTATACAAGGTTGATTGCCTTTGATTATCATATGGGATTCAAACTATTTCAAATAGATGTATAGAGTGCATTCTTGAATGGATATCTGATGAAAGAAATCCATGTGAAGCAACCACAAGAATTTAAAAGCTTTGAATTTCCTGATCATGTGTATAAACTGGACAATGCCTTACAAGCTTCATAATCTTGGTATGATAGGCTATCCTCCTTTATTTTGGAACACTGATATAATAAGGGAAGAAGTAATAACACATTGTTCGTAAGGAGAGAAAATATTCAAGCTTCTCATTATTCAAATCTTTGTAGATGACATAATCGTTGGAGCTACTAATGATAAGTTATGCAAAGAATTCTCTTTCTAAATGGGTAGTGAGTTTGAGATAAACATGATGGTAGATTTAACCTTCTTCTTAGGGTTGAAGATAAATCAGATTAGAGAGGACTTTTATACATAAAGGAATTTCTAAAAAGGTTTGAGTTGTATAGGGCCAAAAAAACAACACTCTTATTGCCGCTACCATAAAACTGGACAAGGATGAGGCAGAGGTGTCTATTTCTAAGACTAAGTATAGAGTAATGATATATTTCTTACTGTGTCTTACTGCTAGCTGGATTGACATTTTATGTAGTGTGGGATTGTTAGCTAGATCTCTGTTATGTCCTACGGAGTTGTAATACCCCCAGGTTTCCAAGCTCTAGGCCCCTTAAAAGATAGGTCGATAAATTAGTTTACTAGTGCCACAAGTCTCACCTTAATCCGATGTCATGGAAAAAAGTTATGAGAATTTCCCTAAAAAGCCTATCAGCTACCAGTGACAACAACTCAAGTGACTATTCGTTACCAGTCGTTATGTATGAGTCGTGGCTATTTCAGTGAATATATCAAACCCTATCTCAGAGGTAACGACTAGACCTTATGACTCATTATCAGTGACGACGAGTCATTAGGTGGTCTTGTCACCTTAGTAGAAAGAAACCCAAAAATTTAAGTCCCAGACTACATGTACTCCTAACGACTCGTAGACAAGCCTTACAAGTCATTAGGAGGGGAGTCATTACCTTAACTGTGAAAAGTCCAGACCTCCGGTTATGACTCAGACCATGACTCATGACCAAAGGGTACGAGTCATAGGGTGAGCCATGACGACTAAAACCAAAATTTCCTCTGATCTTTGATAATTCCACCCCACCCTTGTTTACCCAACCCACACCATTTGAGCCCCTAAAACATCAGTTATCAAGGTTAAACACTACCTAACCTCTCATAACTCAGAAAATTGCCAACACATAGCAGGGGAAGCAATTTCTTCTCCTAAAACCCAAACTATGGCTCATCCAAAGTAAGTTCAAATTTCAAGAAGGTTGTCGAATAGGTTGTTTTCAGGTATGTGGGAATTCATAAATGGGTCCCTTTCACCCATTGAGTCCCAAGAATTCCCTTAAATTACAAGTACAAACCCTTTTCTCTTTATAATTGTGTTCCAAGTCAAATATGAGATTTATCAACTCTACCTTAATTTTTTTTGTTATGTACCATGAAAATATGTTTTTCCTATGAGTGTAAACACCTAATTTTTTTATCAAAGCCAAAGTTTTACGCCATTTTAGTATTTAAATATTTATTTTAAGTCTAAATTAGATATTTTTTATTTAGACTTATTTTATACTAAGTTTGTTTTAAAAGAATTGAAAATTACAAAAAAAATAGAATCGCATTTTAGATAAATTATGTTTTATTTTTTCAAAAGAAAAGAAAACTTTTAAAAGATATATATAGTTTCTTTTAATTGAATTTTAATAAATAAACTAATAATTTTATTTTTCTCGTAATTATATTTTATTGTAGGCTAGTTATAACTTTTATTATATTTTCTTAGTATAAAAAATCAATTAATCAATATTTTCTCATTATTATTTTTATCTTTCAAAAAAAAAGGAAAGAATGCATTATCTTAATGAAATAACTACCCTAACCTCCTCCCAAAATCCCATTTTCACTCAACCTCCCCAACTTCCACCCATGAACACACACGTAACTCCTCATCCAACTTTCCCTCAACTCCTATACAATTCCATCCACTCACATCTATATATACACACCAATGAACAGATGAAAAGGGGAGAGAGAAAAAGAAAGGAGACGGACGAAAAGAAATGAAAACTTAGAAGAAAACGGGGGAGAAAAAAAAAACAAGAAGGAATAAGAGTGAAAAAAAAAGAAAAAAATAGTAAGAGAACACAAGAAAAAGAGATGCAATATCTATGGATTTATTAGAAAACAAAAAGGAAGGAAATAGAAAGGAAAATAAAAAGTTTGAGGTCAGGTTTTCGTTTGAGTTTTTGGTGACGATGTATGTGCTCTCCTTTAGTAAATTCCTCGTACAGGATTTATTCGATCCTACACTCTTTATTTTATAAATTTGTATGGTAAATCAAATCATGAATAAAGTTGGTTTAAATGATTTCACGTGTTATTTAGCATGTGTGATTGATTAATTATGTGAGTCATTATCGTTGATATGAATTGTACGTTTTAAGTTATTGAATATTTATACTTATACATTTAAGAGTTAACAAGTAGTCGGGAGAATTAGATCATATTAAAATTAAATTTTTTAAATAGATAAAAGAATAAAAAAAAAGCATGACAAAATTAACTAATTGTTAAAGAAATATCAATACTTTATTGTTTAAGCAAACAAATGATATAAACGAAACAAAGGTAGATTATTTTATCATATTTCAGTATACTATCCATGATGCATAAAATAGTTGGATGAAATTATAGTATGGATGCTCAAGAACCTTTACTTTATTCTTAGTCCTTTAAAAAATATTTTCTTCTTTATTTTTATTTTAAAACTTTACATGATATGTTTAACTAAGGCTATGAAATTAATAAAATATTTTGATACTGTCATTATGGATATTGTTTCCTTCAATGAATGAGTTAAAAGTACTCATAAATATTCACGTGTAAATTTCATGCATAACAATTTTCAGGATTTGACTTGAAATTTATTCATGTTTGCCAGTTTGTTTTTTACCATATAATAATCTATTTATTCTTAATTTTGGTTCATATCTCTTTCAATTATTTTTAATTGTAATTTTCATACTTTGTCAAATCATTTTCTGTATTTTATGATTGAGTGTTTGCTTGTTTGATACTGTATTTTTCTAGTTTGGGTTGAATTGTTGATATACACTAATGTTATCCCGGCTTAGAAGTAGCATGTATGATTAATTACTTTGCTATTTATTACTATGAAAAAGAACGAAATGAGATGAGACATGAATTTTACTTCCAAACCCATTATTAAAAGGATTTTCAATTCATACAAGAATGAGTTAGGTTTTTCAATCTCTAGAAAATTAAGTTTTATATATAAATGTTAATTAATGGTAAAGTCAGAAAGCAATGCTACTGACCATTTGTTATAATAATATTGACATATTATTTTAAAATCGGTCTATTGGGATGAGTAGATTTTAAACATGCTAGATGCTTATTTATACTCGAAAAAATGGAAACGATCCATAAATACCTCAATGGCACAAAAAATATATCAAAACTCATAGTATGGCTGGAAAGTACTGCTATAGGTAAGACACACATTAATATAATAAGACAGTTATAAATACATTCAAAATAAATAAAAAGTGGGATATAAGTAATTCCTAGGCTAATAAATATTATATATCTAAGAGATTAATTTAAGCCAGACATAAGTCATTAAAGTGACCGTGCTAGAACCATGGAAATTGAGAGGTGTCTGACACCTTCCCTTCGGTTAACAGAATTCCTTATTCATATTTCTACTATGAAGACCAATAATAAAGAGTCATTTTCTTTTGACTAAGTATTCAATAAGGTAACTTGAAACACCCAAACTTAATTTCAAATGGCGACTCTGTAAAATAAATAATCTCTTTTCAAAACGTCAATTTAATTGGAAAAAACTCATTTTTCTCTAAACCAACTCCTTAGCAGGGTTGGGTGGTAAAAAATAGGGGTGTGACATATGGCGATTCTGCTAGGGATAACTAGAACTCAAGCTTTTATATTAACTTTTTGGGCGTTATTTAATTTTGGTATTGTATTTGTTAGCCTAAGTATGTTATTTTCCTATCTATTTAATGCTTTGATATTATTTGAGTTGCAATATAAATTGTCTTCTCTCACGCACCCATCTGAGTCTTCTGAGATACTTTATATTCAGAGATGTGGTATACGTTCCTGAGCCTTGAGATACCAAAGATGTGGCAACACTCCTGGGATGAATTCTATTGTCACACTTGATTCAAGATGTGAAGGACCAAGTGTGAGGCCTAAAAGAACTACTACCGGTAAGTTGTTCCTACCCAACTCGAATATTGGCATTAATTGTCAGACTATTTCAAATATTGGTAGGCTTTAGGATCCATTAACGTTAGAGAGGGCAAAAATTTCTCTCTAAAACCTATTTTTTATAGAAACTCAAATGAGGTGCGAGGTTTGCTTTCACAAATAAAAGAAAACATAATTTTCTAAATTATCGAGTTTTTCCCAATCTGCACAAACTACACACACCTGATCCTCATATTAATGAGATCTATAGGCAACCCTACATGGGTTTGGTGATCCTTATAAAAAAAAGATGAAAAAAAAGAAGAACAAGAACAAGAAGAAGAAGAAGAAGAAAGGTTTTTTATCCTTCTAAAAAAGAGAGTTTTCATCTTTATAAAAAAAATTATTTTCAAAAATTTAAAAAATATGTTTTCTATCATTATTAATAAATTTTAAAAAATAATTTTTCTTTATCATTATAAAAAAGGTATGTTTCCTCATATCTCTAGTTGCACGAATTACGCGCACCTGATTCTCACATTAATGAGATATGTAGGCATCCCTACATGCGTTCGGTGATCCTTAGGAAAAAAAGAAGAAGAAAGGTTATTTTTCCTTCTAAAAAAAAGAGTTTTGATCTTTATAAAAAAATAATTTGTTTTTGAAAATTAATAAAAAATGTGTTTTCTATCATTATTAATAAATTCAAGAAAAAAATAATTTTTCTATTTCATTATAAAAAAAAAGTGTGTTTCCTCATATCTTAAGTTGCACGAACTACGCACACCTGATTTTCATCTCAATGAGATACGTAGGAAACCCTCCTTGGGTCCAGTGATCCTCATTCAATTAAAAAAAAATATTTATAAAAGATTGTTAGTCTTGTTCAAAAAATTCTTATACAAAAATTCAAAAAATATATATTTTTAACATATTTTAAAACAAATAAAAAATATATATAAATTGCCCTTATTAAAATTTCAAAAAAAGGGAGAAAGAAAAGTTTTTTCTCTTATTTAAAATTCATTAAAAAATTGCTTACTTCAGATTTTAAATTCATGAACTACGGCAATCATCATTCTTGTTTCCAACATGATACGTAGGCAATTATTACTTTTGGGTTTGGTCTCATCTAAAGAAAATCCTTGACTTGATAATTGATACCAAAATACTTAAAATATGAATGAAAAAGGAATAAGTGTTAAATTATAAGACATGATATAGTGGATTAACTTTGTTATGAACTATATATTATTTTGGTACCTCTAATTGTACTTAGGTTACACTTGTAAATTTTTCTTGCTCCAAGTCAAGTTTAAAATATATCTAACCTCAGTGTTTCATGTGTATTGAGTGGTGAGCTTTATAATGAAAATTCAATGGCATCGCTCTGACGATTTAGAACTTGACCTGAATGTTTGTTGAGGTGAAATTTTGAGCAACACTTAACTTGGGAGATGATTGTAGGCTTTCTTTGACTCGATTGTGCCTTTGAAGTCTACCAAATAAAATGCAATCCCTAGACTTCCATTTTTGAGTCTAAAGTCTTTTATTGGATATTCGTATCTTAACCTATATCATTTTGAGTACATAGATGCATAATTCCTCATTTGGCCCCACCTTCCTTAGCTCACCGTTAAAGATATAAGTTAGATACAAATCAAAAGGAGAATATGTAAACATTCAAACAAAGCTATAGACAAACAAATATTTTTATTCAAAAAAAAGAGAAATTCAAAAAAAAAACTCCAACAAGGAGTAAAAAAGAAAACTCCAAACAGTAAAAAATAGATCATTCAAAAATTATCTTTGAAGGAAAATAGAAGAAGAAGAAATAATGAGAGGAAGCAGCAAATCGAATGGAGCTCAACTGTGAAAATACAAGATATTGAGAACAAAGTGCAATGCTTAAGGAGGAAATAATCACTTCATCCCAAATGAATATCCTACATACCCCAAAACCTACAATACAATCCAATGATAAGTCCTACTTGATTATATTTTGAATGTTCTCATATTAGTGGTTACTTACATGACGACCAAGCTTATAGTATCTTAGTACATGCATTGAGCATCCTTTTGAGTGTTAGAGCTTCATGAACGTCCTAGGATCTAAAATCTTTTATTGTGAGTTGACTAGGATTTTGTTTGTGGTAAGGGAACTTGAAATATGAGGATAGAAAGAATTTTATACCCTTAATTAAGGCAAGATAAACAGACCTTGTCAAAACTTAAGTATATTTGAGGTACCATTTGAAACTATTTGAATTACTTCTAAGTTGATCTCTTATCTTTTTCAAAAATAATTTGAGATAATTCAACCATAATGACAATTATTGGTACCAATTGAAGTCAAGAAATGAATTTATTTCATTCTCTGGATATTTACAAAGCACATACTTTCAAAAAAGTAATATTTTTGTAAACTGTGTTAGACCTGATTTGTAATATCCCATACTAATTCTAGCTTGATTCAGCTCTTAGTTACATGCTTAAGGGGCTTAAGACTTGAAATTTCCACTGTGCTGGGGACTTGGTCATTTTCAAGATCCCTAAACTTTGAAGATTTTTATTTTGGTCTTTTTGATCTCAAAATGTTAGTTTTTGAGTTAATTCATGTTCAGGAAAGTAAGAAGTATATCTCAAGGAAGTTTTAGATTTTTTGGATAAGAATTGGGTCACTTTTGGATTTCGATTCCAGAACCTCACGGCGATAATGGTGCCTCGTGGTGGCTATAACGATAGGCACATCATCGTATTGTTGTGATGGTGTTTTCATCTAGTTCTTGATTTATAATTTGAGTGCATGTGTCATGATCTTTATCCTGGTGTGTGAAGTGCTTATTAGGTAAAAAGTGTTCATAGAAATCACTTTGAGCAAAGTTGAGCTAAGAGTCTTTGATTCGGCCCCAAATTTGGTATTCGATTCTATAAGGGTCAACTTCGAACATGTATAACTTTTGATTTATGTAAATTGTTGATAATTGAATTAGCTTTTCAACGATATCAATTTCCCCTTAATCCGATACCTGAGCGAAAAGTTATGATCATTTTCGTCAGAATCAGTAAGCCACCACGATAAGACCGCATCGCGATGAGCCTTTAATCTGCATTCCAGTAAGGAATTTTTGGTTTAAATAATAAAGGGGCAATTGGGTATTTTCTCACCTCAACCCAATTCGTAAAAACACGACATAAGGCTTCAGTTAGGGCATTATATGCCCATATTCTCCAAATTTCCTTTCAAGAACAAACCCTAATCATCCCTAAGTTCATCCATTCAATCATTTTTTTCTTTAATAAAAATAAAAAATTCAAGTTCCCTAATCAAAGAATTTTAAGAAAGCTTTCAAGATCATCTCCAAGGCTTTTAAGGTCAAGGTTTCTCCGCCAAGTCAAGTCTATTAAGGTATGTGGGGTTATGAACAAAGGTTTTCTTCCACCCTTGAGCCCAAAATTTAATTTTAAGTTGAATTTTTGCATGAATTTAAGTTAAGGTTCATACCCAATTCTTATTATTTTTAGCTTATGAAATTATCATGTTATTTAAAGTTTCAATTGCAAGAGATTTACATATATCCATTTTTGAATTCATGAGATCCATATTATGAGTTATATTCCACTATCTTGATTGAGATTGTTGAAAGATTTTAAGATAATTATTGACCATGAAGTTTAAGCATGATTATTAATACATTAAAGCTTGATATTTTGAGTCCCAAGTACAAGTGGTGAGTGTATAATGATCTCAAGTTCTATTGACAAGTTTTGATAAGTTCTATTAAAGAAAAGATAGATCTTTTGATCCCCAACTAAGATTATGAAATCTATATTTTTCATACTGTTTATTATTTAAAGTAAAGAGAGGCATAATTGATTTTCATTATACAAACCCTTATGCTATTTTAAGGTGGATTTCTTAAAGTATGAGCATATAGGTAATATGAGAGTAGTATTTAGCACCGAGTTGTGTATGAGTACAAGGTCATATGCTCCAGAACTATGTGCCACTATAGATTTTAATACCCATAGTGGGTTCAGTATAGTGATCACTCTAGATTAGGTTCTATTCCGATGGTAAGAGTAGAACATCTCTCCCCAACATGGGTAAGACGTTGGACTCCATGATAGCTCACATGTTTTATGTTGGTTAGAAGAACCTTCTAAAAGTAAGAGTAAAAGAAAAGATTTTAGAAACGAAGTGGTATAGCTCACAAAGTTATCTTTATGCTTCATTACTCATGCTTATGATTTTATAGCTTTTGTTTTATTCAATTCCAAGGTTAGTCATTTACAGTTAGCATGCATTATTTGAAAGTCTATGAACATATTGAGTTATTGTTTTACTTATGCATTCACCCCCATATACTCAGTACATTCCAAAAGTACTGATCCACATATATGTCTATATGCTATATTATATCATAATATAGGTACCAGTTGTAGCACATCATAGTCAGACAATTCGCAGCATCCAGCTAACAGGTGATGATTTCTTTTGATTCGAGGACTCGAGTTAAGTATAGTTTCAGTATCATTCTTATATTCAGTTGTATTGATTAGAGATAGTTGGGGGTCATGTCCCAGCTACCTATGGTCAATATTAGTAGAGGCTTCATAGACAGTCAGTATACTTGATGTACTTAATTTCAGTTTTTTTTTGTATAACCAGAGTTGTAATCATTTATACAGTTTTGTATTGAACCTACTTAGTAAAGACATCCCTTCCTCTTATTTCTTACAGATTAATGCATCTTATTTAGTTGCTCAGGAGTTATGCCAGTATAAGGGTTAGCTAGGAATCACTTGTGGTCCTAAGCATTGTGTGATGTCTAAAGGGGTAGTCTCGGGACGTTACATGATTCTTGCTACACAAGATAAATAGGCAGTCCTACAGTAGAGTTCGGTCTCGCTGAATAAAGTTTTTTATATCCCTAAAAGGCATAATACTGGACATTTTCTTTCTTTTTTTAGAATTTCAAAGTTCCCCGCATTCAAAACTGGGACATTTCTTTCAAAAAAAAATAATATATATCATCACTTACCTTAACAGGGTACAACATCCCTAAATTACATTTTAGGAAACAAAATTTTTCTATTTTCTTCCTTAATTCTTCACAGGGTACGACATTCCCTAGTTGACATTTTTGAAAAAAATCCAATTTATTTTCTCCTTTAAGTCTTCATATGATACGACATTTTCTAGTTGCCATTTTAGGAAACAAAATTTCCTATTTTATCCTTCAAGTCTTCATAGGGTATGACATTCGCTAGTTGCCATTTTAGGAAACAAAAAATTCTATTTCTTTCTCCTTTAAGTATTCATAAGGTACGACATTCCCTAGTAATCATTTTAGAAAATAAAATTTTCTATTTTTCTTGTTAAAGTTTTCATAGGGGACGACATTCCCTAGTTGTCATTTAGGAGACAAAATTTTCTATTTTCTTCCTTAAGTCTTCATAGGGTACGTCATTCCCTAGTTTTCTTTTAGGAAGAAAAATTTTCTATTTTTCTCATTTAAGTCTTCATAGGGTACGACATTCCTTGATTGCCATTTTAGGAAACAAAATTGACTATTTCACCTCTAAGTCTTCATAGGGTACGATATTCTCTAGTTGTCATTTTAGGAAACAAAATTTCCTATTTTTCTTCCTTAAGTTTTCATAAGGTACGACCTTTTCTAGTTTCCATTTTAGGAGACGAAATTTTCTATTTTCTTCCTTAAGTCTTCATAGAGTACGAAATTCCCTAGTTTCCTTTTAGGAAACAAAATTTCCAATTTTCTCCTTTAAGTCTTCATTGGGTACGATATTCCCTAGTTGCCATTTTTGGAAATGAACTTTCCTATTTTTCTTCTTTAAGTCTTCATAGGATACGACATTTCCTAGATGCCATTTTAGGAAATGAACTCTCATATTTTTCTCTAGTAAGTCTTCAAAGGGTATGACATTCCCTAGTTTCCATTTTAGGAAATGAAATTTCCTATTTTTCTCCTTTAAGTTTTCATAGGGTACAACATTCCCTAGTTGCCATTTTAGGAGATGAAATTTCCTATTTTCTTCCTTAAGTCTTCATAGGGTACGACATTCCCTAGTTGTCATTTAGTAAATAAAATTTTCTATTTTCTCCTTTAAGTCTTCATAGGGTACGACATTCCCTAATTGACATTTTAGGAAACAAATTTTCCTATTTTCTTCTTTAAGTCTTCATAGGGTATTTCCTAGTTGGCATTTCAGAAACAAACACTCCTATTCTTTTATATTTAAGTCTTCAGAGGGTATGACATTCCCTAGTTGATATTTTAGGAACCAAAATCGTCTTTCTTTTTACTCTTTAAGTCTTCACAAGGTATGATATTTCCTATCGCATTTTAAGAAATAAAATTTCTATTTTTTTTTTTGCTTTTTATGCCTTCACAGGGTACAACATCCCTTAATCACATTTTAAGAAGAGACGTTCCTAATTCTTTTTCATGGATTCACAAGGTATAGCATCCCTTGATTTCATTATTGAACACAAGAGCCTTATTTTATTTTTGTACCTAGCTTAAATTTCTAGCATTTTTATCTTTCTCATTTAAGTAATTAGTCTATAGCTTTTATAATAACTCAAAAAAAAATTGTAGTGCAAACTGGGTTCAAAAATATTATTCGTCTTTATTTTGTTTTTCTTGATGGCTTGCAGGATTTTCTGCAAAGCACAGATTTGATGTCAAAGAATCAAATCCCATCTTCGATTAGAGTATAGAAGAATGTTTAATATCAAAGATAGTTAGTGTCGGCTTTGCATACGTAGCGGCCCAACATCTCAAGAGTCATCTTCTTAGCTTCTGATCAAGAGAACAAGTATCTAAGAATATTCTATGAATTATCCTTTGAAGGAGTGTCAACAACTCAATCCAAATTTCAAGCTCGTCTCAAATCCTAACTTCAAGATTAAATTTTGAGATCAATATACCCACCAAAAGAAGGTGAGGGAATAACTGAAGATACAAAAGGAAGATCTGAAGCAACAGAATCAAGAAAAGAAGAATCGATATGATCTTGTATTTTTTCTTTCTAGTTTTATTTTCTCCTCTGATGTAATAAAATGAGCCACAGACTGAAACTTTGACGGGACTTCAATCGACTCATTAACTTATCCTTTTATTTCTATACTGATTTGAACCTCACGTGACCTGAGTATCTTATAACCCGAGATATGTAGGCTGCTCAAAGCCAGGGCTCGATCACACCTCTTTCCTATTATGTATGTTTTACTTTTGAATAAATAGTTTGGTCAAAAATTAGTCATGTTTACTAATTTTCTTGAAAACTCTTCATGTTCCCAAGCAAAGAGGGCATTCTGTAAACACCTAATTTTTAACTAAAGCCAAAGGTTTACACCATTTTATTATTTAAATATTTGTTTTAAGTCTAAATTAAATATTTTTTATTTAGGCTTATTTTCTTACTAAGTTTATTTTAAAAGATTTGAAAAGTATAAAAAAATAGAATCACATTTTTAGATAAATTATGTTTTATTTTTTCAAAGGAAAAGAAAGCTTTTAAAAATTTATATATAATTTCTTTTAATTAAATTTTAATTAATAAACTAATAATTATATTTTTCGCTTAATTATATTTTATTTTAGGCTAGTTATAAGTTTTGTTATATTTTCTTAGTATAAAAAATCAATTAATCTATATTTTATCATTATTATTTTATCTTTGAAAAAAAAATCATTTCCTAATGAAACACCTCCTCCCACAATCCCACTTTCACTCAACCTCACCAACTCCCGCCCAAGCACACACACGTAACTCCTTGTCCAACTTTCTCTCAACTCCTACACAATTCCATCCTCTCACATATATATAGATACACCAATGAACCGACGAAAAAGGGAGAGGCAAAAAGTTAGGAGACGGACGAAAAGAAAGGAAAACTTAGAAGAAAGTGGGGGAGACAAAAAAAGCAAAAGTGAGGAGAAGGAACAAGAGTAAAAAAAAAGAAAAAATAGTAAGAGAACACAAGAAAAAGAGACGTGCAATATATATGGATGCATTAGGAAAAAAAAGGAAAAGAAAAAGTTTGAGGTTGGGTTTTCGTTTGAGTTTTCGGTGACGACGTCTATGCTCTCCTTTAGTTAATTCATCACACAGGTTTTATTCGATAATGCACTCTTTATTTATAAGTTTTTATGGTAAACCAAATCATGAATAAAGTAGGTGTAAATGATTTCTTGTGTTATTTAGCATGTGTGGTTGATTAACTATGTGAGTCATTGATCGTTGATATGAATTGTATGTTTAAGTTATCAAATATTTATATATTTATAATTATTTATTTAAGAGTTAAATAGTAGTCGGGTGAATTAGATCATATTCCAATTGAATTTTTTTTGAACAAATAAAAGAATAAAAAAAGCATGACAAAACTAATTACTCGTTAAAGAAATATCAATACTTTTATGTTTAGGCAAACAAATGATATAAATGAAAGAAAGGTGGATTATTTTATCATATTCCAGTATACTATCCATGATGTATAAAATAGTTGGATGAAATTATAGTATGGATGCTCAAGCACCTTTACTTTATTCTTAGTCCGTTAAAAAATATTTTCTTCTTTATTTTTATTTATAAACTTTACATGACATGTTTAACTAAGGCTATGGAATTAATAAAATATTTTGATACTTGCATTATGGATAATGTTTCCTTCAACGAATGAGTTAAAAGTACTCATAAATATTCACGTGTAAATTTCATGCACAACGCTTTTCAGTATTTGACTTGAAATTTGTTCATGTTTGCCAGTTTATTTTTTACCATATAATAATCTATTTAATTATTAATACCATATAATAATCTATTTAATTATTAATTATGGTTCATATCTCTTTCAATTATTTTTAGTTAAAATTTTCATACTTTGTCAAATCATTTTCTGTATTTTATGATTGAGTGTTTGCTTGTTTGATACTATGTTTTTTTAGTTTGGGTTGAATTGTTGATATACGCTAATGTTATTCCAGCTTAGAAGTAGCATGTATGATTAATTACTTTACTATTTATTACTATGAAAAAGAAAGAAACAAGATGAGACATGAATTTTACTTCCAAACCCATTATTAAAAGGATTTTCAATTCAAAAATGAATGAGTTAGATTTTTTAATCTGTACAAAATTAAGTTTAATATATAAGGGTTAATTAACAGTGAAGTCGGAAAACACTGCTACTGGCCATTTGTTATAATAATATTAACATATTATTTTGAAGTCGGTCTAATTGGGATTAGTAGAATTTAAACATGCGAGATGCTTATTTAGACTCAAAAAATAGAAACGATCCATAAATTCCTCAAAGGCATAAGAAATTTATCAAAACTCGTGGTAAGGTTGAAAAGTATTGCTATCGGTATGCCACACATTAAAATAATAAGACAGTTATAAATACATTCAAAATAAATAAAAAGCGGGATATAAGTAATTCCTAGGCTAACAAATATTATATATCCAGGAGATTAATTTAAGCCAGACATAAGTCATTAAAGCGACCGTGCTAGAACCATGGAAATCGAGAGGTGCCTCACACTTTCTTCTTAGTCAACAGAATTTCTTATCCAGATTTCTACTACGCAGGCCAATAATAAAGAGCCAATTTCTTTTGACTGGTGATTCAATACGGTGACTTGGAACACCCAAACTCAATTCCAAGTTGCAACTCTGTAAAATAAATATTTCCTTTTCAAAACATCACTTTAATTGAAAAAACTCATTTTTCTTTAAAAATCAACTCCTTAGCGGGGTTGGGTGGTAAAAAATAGGGGTGGGACAATGAGAATTGTGTTTCCATATGTTTGATAATGTACTTGTTCATAACATGATCAATCATTGAAATATTGAGTATTATTCATAATTCCTTATTGTACCATGGTCAATTTTAATCTTTTTCATATTCTGTTGCATTTTTCTGTGCTGGTGGGTTATGAACACCTAATGCCTAGGGACTCACACATATATCATCCTACATGTTATTAAGTATTTCAGGATTGCACATGTATTGTTATCTTCAAAATACTGTGACTTGAGGATATCAATTGTCAGTTAATGTATTTGTATATACTTCAATGTCTTTTAGTTGGGAGTAGTACTTAACATTGAGTGAATGCAGGGATGGGGCATCACCCATCAGTTAGGATTGAAACCACTGGTAGCAGTCCCTAAGTTCTAGAACTAAGGTGCTACAGTAGGTTATAAGGGGTCACCCGTCAGTTTAGGATTGATACCCTTGTCGGGACATTAGTTCAGTAGATCCACACAAGCCAGTGTTAGTACCCTTTGCAAGGTACTAATACTCATCCAATTGGGGTTATTAGATGGACCTCAGTTTTTCTTAGATTGGGGTATGTCGGTTGTATTTAAATCCCACAGTCTTCATTTTAGATTTAGTATTTATATATTCAGTTTATGTTTCAGCTTAGATATGTATAACCCTATATTTTGTAATCCAATCATTTATCTCATACAGTACATGTCTATACTTCGTCTTTCATCCAGCTTATATTCTCATACATTCTTGTTTAGTTATGCCAGTTAGCTTTCACATCCTGCATACTTAGTACATTCAAAGTACTGATCGCATACTTTCTTTTGTGCTATATTGTCTTATAATTTAGGTTTGGATACTCAGTTCTCGGATAGCACTTAGTTAGTTTTTGTGGCACTCAGTAGCAGTTGTGGTGATTCTTCATCATTTGAGGACAGTTTATCCAATGTTATTTTTAGTACTTTATCTTTTTTCATTAAGTTGGAGTTAGTTGGGGGTTTGTCCATCAAATCCCCAGTTTTAGAGGCTTTCAGGCAGTCAGACATTTTTTCTATTTAATTATATAATCAGGCATGATTGATATTTTTACCATTGTTACTTATTATCAAATTTTCCACTTTCATATTTGCCCAGTAATTTTTTACTTTCTCCATTATTCATAGAAGGTACCAGACTATGGGTTAGCTTGGGGTCACTTATGACTCTAAGCACTATGTTACGACTAGGGATAGTCTAGGGCCGTGACAAACTTGGTATCAGAGCAAAAGGTTTAAAGTGTCCTAGGGTATTTCAAAGTCGCATTATGTAAAGTCTAGTTCATGGGAGTGAAGCGTGCCACACTTATGAGCAAAAGGCTATGAAATATTTTAGGAAGGTTTCACTTCTTTCATTGTCCATGTCGTGCGATGGAGAAAGATCTCTATTGAATTTCATCTTCTAACTCGTCCTCTACCCATATATAAAAAATGTCTCTTAAAAGGGCTAATGGAAGGAGGAATAGGGACCAACCAACACCATCACCTGTCATGGAAGACCTTCTAAATGAGCATGTCTCCCACGCTGAATTCAGGGCCGCCTTCACAGTGTTATCCCAATCCATGGCTACCCAAAATAACCAATAGGTTTTTCTCCCAAACAACCTAGTGGTGAATATGATAACAACCAAGATCTAAGACTTCACTCGAATAAATCCCTCAGTATTCTCTATATCCAAGTCTGAGGAGAATCCATTTGAGTTTTTAGACTATGTTTAGAAGCTGACGATATTATGGAGTTACTCTGAGTAAGAGTGCTGACTTAGCTACTTACCAATTACAAAGGGTGTGTCACACCTAGGTTTGACAGTGGATGGAGGATAGAGGTGTCGATGCAAGGCCTGCAGCGTGGGATAAGTTTGCAGCTATTTTTCTTTATAGGTTTTTCCCATTTGAGTTGAGGGAAGACAAAGTGAAAGAGTTTAATAACTTTAAGTAGAATAGTATGAGCATTAAGGAGTATTGGCTCAAATTTACCTAGTTGGTGAGGTATACTCCTAAAGATTATGGCTAATTCTAGGGCTCGATGAGCATGTTCATATCTGGCTTATTAGAGAATATAGTTAAGGATTGTAGGAATATAATATTGATTAAGGAGATGGACCTGTCCAGGTTAATGGTTCATGGTCAGTAGATTGAGAAGGAGAAGATTAAAGAGAGGGAAAGGGAGAAGAAGAGGTCTAGAACTGGTAGTTTTAATTTCTCATAGCAGAGGTCAAATAGTGGTAATCGTTCTCAATTCTACCAGAAATATTCATCTCCAGCACTATATCTGCCAGTGCTCTAATACCTAAGTCCCCACATAATACTCATGCTAGAGAACTAAGCTCTAAGTCCTAGGGTAGTATGAACAGTAGTCACACCAACCCAGTTTTTAAGATGTGTGATAAAAAATAAGATGAGTGTATGGTCGGTGGTGATATGTGTTTTGGGTGTGGAAAGTTAGGACACATTATAAGAGAATGTCCGAAGAGTGCACTAAGAGGTAGAAATAATCATCCACGAATTCAGGCAAATCCTTCAGCAGTACCAGCAGGTCGCCATACTAAGCAGGATTCCACTTCTAGTGCAACCAGTGTACTGTAATACCCCATAATACTCTTAGCTCGTTTCAGCTATTAGTACATGCTAAGTGGTTCAAATCCTTGAAAATTTCACCAAGTGTTAAAGACTTAGCCAGTTCAAGGCCCCTAATCTTTGAGGAATTTTAGTTTGGCTTTCCCAGCCTTGGAATGTTGATTCATGTTTAGGGAGGTCAAAATTATGTCTCAAGGAAGTTTTGAAACTTTTAGACGAGGTTTGGACCGTGTTTTGATGTCCAAAATAGTGTGGCATCGTGATGGAGCTGCATCGCGATAGATTGTTGACCCAGGCTTGGGGTCACACCGCATTAGCAGCTTGACCCAGCCAGGTGTCGCACCGTATTGGGTGTTCTTACCTAGCATTTTAAATCCTCATCATTAAGGTCTTTTGGGTCAATTTCCCTTACCCAAACTCATCCATAACATAAAATTTAGAACCCCTAGGAGAATTATTTACCCTTTTATTCACAAATTCTCTCATAGAAAGCCATTACTCTCTCAAGAACATACCATAAACTATTCAATAGAATCAAGGAATTCAACCTCAAGCTCCAAGAAAATCTTCAATACTCTTCACGAAATCGTCAAGTGAGGTATGTGTGATCTTCACGCATGAGCCCTTTTAACCCTTAGAGTCCAAGAATCTCTTTTTATGTTTTAGATTAAAAATTGTACACAATTAATTTGAATTATGCCCATGAACATCATGATAATTTGATTTTAAGTTATAATTACACGTGTTTTTGATGGAATGAGCCATTGCATTTTTGAATATTGAACTCTTCTTATTTAAAAAATTAATTCTTGATTTTAGTACTATGATTATGTTATTATCACGTGATTTACCCATTCCCATTCTTAAGTTCATGACTCTCATGTGTTTGATGAAATGCCTAAGTGTTGGATTTTGAACAATGATTCCCTACTATGGTTTCAAAGCTTTTATATGTCCGTATTGTTATTTCCATTTAATATTGAAGGGTCATGCATACCTGATACTTAGATGTTTACATAATTTTAGTATCCTTAGAATGATTTCAGATATACCATGAGCATTATCATTCAACCAGTTATTATGATCAGTTATTTGTTCAGTTAAGCTTAGTTCAGTCCATTAAATAGTATTATTTATATAGGAGTAGGATTCAGCACCGAGTAAACCCAGGGATGGGGGCATTTCAGCTAGCTTAGGGTTTGACCCTTAGTAGCAATCCCTGAATTACAAAACTACACAGCCAGTGTAGGTTGGAGATATCTCCTTTCTAGCATAGGGTGGACACATATCTCATGAGTTTCCTACCAGTATAGGGTTACTCTTTTGTCCTTTAGGACACCTTTTTAGTAGGTCCACACAGCCAGTGTTAGTACCCGTGTCACGGTACTGACACCCTTCCAACTAGGGTTATAAGTTGGAACCCGATTAGCTCAGATTAGGGTATGTCGATTAGATGATACTTCCCATAGTGTAAGTTCATTATTTATTACAAAATTTAGTTTAGGTTTTCTTGACCATAGTATACAAACTTCTAGTTATTCAGTTGTTAGATTTTAATAATTCAGTTTACAGATTATTTTAGAAATATTATATGCTTGGTCTTGCATTCTCAGTATTTTAGTTTTTATGCATGCATACTCAGTTATTTCATGCTATTCAATTAGTAATTATTTCATAAATAATTAACCCTTGTATTTCAGCCTAACCTCATCTCATTTACCAGTACATTCAAAGTACTGATTACATACTTTCTTCGCATTATTATGTCTTATATCATAGGTTTGGATGCTCAGTTTCTGACTATGCTTAGACATTTCAGTTTATCAGCAATAGCAGATGTGGTGAGTCCTCCTCTATCGAGGACTTGATTATGTTATTTTAGTTTATCTCAGTAGTTCAATATTTTCATTCAGTCGGAGTTAGTTGGGGGTTTGTCCCATCAACTCCACAGTCAGTCAATTAGAGGCTTTTCAGATATTCAAATAGTTAGTCAGTATTATTTATGTTATCAGTCTTTTCAGTATGTTTTCAGTCATTCATATTTATGATTTAATCATGTCTTAGTGTTTAAAACCTTACGGCATTATCAGTTATTTTATGCATATGTCTTTATATATTAGTTTACTCAGTGCTCACAGCAGGTACTAGCTCATGGGTTAGCTTGTGGTCACTTATGACCGTAAGCATCGTTGTCGCGACTAGGGGGTAGCCTCGGGTCGTGACAAAACTTGGTATCAGAACCTAAGGTTTTACAGTGTCCTAGGGAGTTTAAAAGCTGCATTGAGTAGAGTTTTGTGCATGGGTGTGAAGCGTGCCAAACTTATGGACAAGTAGATATAATATGTTTTAGGAAAAGTTTTCCTTCTTTCAGAATTCATGTCGTGTGAATGAGCATAAGCTCTATTTAAATCTTTATTTTTGACTCATTCTTCCTCCTATTTATGGACAATGCCTCAAAAAGTAACAATAAAAAGATAAATGGAAATCATCCTACACCTCCGCTTGTTCAGAAAGATCCCCTAAATGAGCACGTCTCTCATATCGAGTTCAAACCTGCATTCACTACCTTAGCTCAGTCTGTAGCTGCTTAAAATAATTAGTAAGTTATTGCTCCAGCCAATCCAGTGGAAAATACCGTTGTAGCAAGGATTCGAGATTTCACTCGAATAAATCTCCCATTATTTTTGGGATCTAACTTTAAGGAGGATCTATAGGATTTTCTTGATATGGTTCTGAAGGTGACTTATATCATGGGTGTCACCTCAAGTGAGAGTGTAGATTTGGATTCTTAGAAGTTGCAGTATGTAGCTCACACCTGGTTTATGTAATGGAAGAAGGATAGGGGTACTGAGGCAGGGCCTGTAGAATTTGAGGAGTTTTCCATAGCCTTTTTAGTCAGGTTCTTTCCTTTAGAATTGAGGGAAGCTAAGCTGATGGAGTTCATTAATTTAAGGTAGGGTAATATGAGTGTGAAATAATACCCATTTAAGTTTACTCAGTTGGCAAGGTCTTCTCCTTTGATGGTGGCTGATAATAGGTCTAGAATGAGTAAGTTTGTTTCTGGTGTAGTTGATAGTATGGTCAAAGAGTGTAGGACTACTATGTTGATTAAGGAGATAGAACTATATATACTTATGGTTTATGCTCAACATATTGAAGAATAGAAGCTTAAGGAGAAAGAAAAAGAGAATAAGAGGGCCAACACAAGTAGTTTTAACTTTTCTCAGTCGAGGTCAGAGGGTGGTAATCATTCTCAGTTTCGTTAGAAGTTTTCAGCCCCAGCATCGTCCTCATCTAGTGATCCAGTGCCAAAGATCAAGAACGACAACCGGGATAGGGCACCAGGCTCTAAGTCCCAGGATAGTGTGAACAGTGGTCGTACTAATCTATTTTATGGAAAATATGGTAGGATTCATTAGAGTGTGCATAGTGTTAAAAGTGATGTGTGCTTTGGATATGGCAAGACAGGCCACAAAGTTAAAGAATATCCACAGGTTGGTCAGCATAGTCAGCACAGTCGTCCTTCAATTCCAGTTGGTCGTCTAACTCCGCAGGGCACCACTTCCAGTCCCACCAGTGGAAAGTTCCAGAACAGGCTGTACACACTTCAGTCCCGACAAGATCAGGAAAGTTCTCCTGATATGGTTATGAGTACATTACAGGTCTTTCATCTTCATGTTTATGCATTTCTAGACCCCGAAGCCTTACTTTCTTTTGTAACCCCTTATATTGTAGTCGAGTTCAGAGTTAGTCCAGAAATATTAGTAGATTCTTTCTTAGTATCTACCCTAGTGGGTAAATCTATCATAGCTAGATGGGTATACAGAACTGTCCGGTTACAGTATCTTAGAAAATCACCTCAGTAGATCTTGTAAAGCTAGAGATGAATAATTTTTATATCATTCTTGGCATGAATTGGATTCACTCATTCTATGCTTTAGTTGACTGTAGAAATACAATCATTCAGTTTCAGTTTCCAGATAAACCAGTTATTGAATGGAGGGGTAGTACTTCAGCGCTTAGAGGTCAATTTGTGTCATACCTTAGAGCGATAAAAATTCTATCTAAGAGGTATGTTTACCATCTTATTGGAGTCAAGGACTTAAATTCTGCGAGCCCCAGACTCGATTCAATTTCAGTAGTTAAGGAATTCCCAGATGTGCTCCCTGAAGATCTTCATGGAGTCCCTCCCAAAAGGGAAATTGACTTTGGAATAGATCTCCTTCCAGATACCCATCCTATATCTATTCTCCCCTTTAGAATAGCTCTAGCTAAGCTTAGAGAGTTGAAAGAACAGTTGAAAGATCACTTAGATAAGGGATTCATCAGGCCCAGTATTTCCCCATGGAGAGCTCCAGTTCTTTTCATGCATAATAAAGATGGTTTTCTCAGAATGTGTCTCGATTATCATCAGTTGAACAAAGTCAAAATAAAGAATAAATACTCACTCCCCAGGATTGATGACTTGTTTGACCAAATTCAGGGTGCCAGTTATTTCTCTAAGATAGACCTCAGATCCGGCTATCATCATTTCAGAGTTAGAGAATGTAACATTCTGAAGACAACCTTCAGAACTTTGTGTGGTTACTTTGAATTCCTAATTATGTCCTTTGGACTAACGAATGCCCTTATAGCTCTCATGAACTTAATGAACAGAGTGTCCATGCAGTACTTGGACATATTTGTTATAGTCTTCATTAATGACATCCTTGTCTATTCTCGTTATAAAAATGATCATACAGACCATCTCAGAATTATATTGCGGACTCTTAGAGCCTATCATTTATTCACTAAATTTAGTACGTGCAAGTTTTAGCTAAGATCTATAGATTTTCTTAGCCATATTATTTTTGGTAATAGCATTAGAGTTGACCCTCAAAAGATCGAAGCAGCGAGAAACTAGCCCAGACCTATTTGTCCATCAGATATCAGTAGTTTCTTGGTCTTGGATGTCTATTACAGACTGTTTATTGAGGGGGTTTCTTCTATTACATACCCAATATGTTGATTGACTCAGAAGAAAGTTAAATTTCATGCTCAGATTCTTGTGAAAAGAGTTTTTAGGAGTTAAAGAGCTAGCTCACTTTATCCTCAGTCTTGAATTTACTAGATGGTTTTAGAGGGATTTGTTGTTTACCATGATACTTCTAGAGTTGGTATTAGTTGTGTGTTGATGCAGAGAAGTAAGGTCATAGACTATGCCTTTAGACAACTTAAACCCTATAAAAAGAATTACCCTACCCATGACCTTGAGTCAGCAACGGTTATTTTTGCCTTGAAAATTTAGAGGCATTACCTTTATAGGGTTTATGTTGATGTGTTCACGAATCACAAAAGTCTGTAGTATGTGTTTTTGCAGGAAGATTTAAATATTCATCAGAAAAGGTGGTTAGAGCTGCTAAAATATTATGATATGAGTGTGTTGTATCATTTGGGTAAGGCCAATGTAGTGGAAGACGCCCTTATAGATTGTCTATGGTCAGTGTTGCTTATGTTGAGAGTGATAAGAAAAAGTTAGTTTAGGAGGTTCATCAGTTTGCTGGATTAGGTGTTTGGTTAGTTGATTTAGCTAAAGGTAGTGTATGGGTACAGAGTAGTTCAGAATCTTCATTGGTTGCCGAAGTAAATGAGAAGTAGGATAGGATCCTAGTTTAGTTAAGCTGAAAGAGTCAGTTTGAGATCAGAAAGTAGAGATTTTCTCCTAAGGGTTAGATGGTGTGTTACGATGCCAGGGTAAGTTGTCTGTGTTGTGTGTTGATGGTTTGAGATAGTGGATTTTAGCAGAAGCACAAGGTGTGCGTTATTCTATAAATCCATAAGCCACTAAGATATACCGTGATATGCGGGAAATCTATTGGTGGAGTTGTGAAGAGAGATATTGCAGAGTTTGTAACTAACTATTCTAATTATCAGCAAGTTAAGGTTTAGTAACGGAGGCCTAGTGGTACATTGCAAGAGTTTAGTATTCCCACTTGGAAATGGGAAGTTATGAACGTGGATTTTATGATGGGGTTGCCTCGTAGATGTCATCAATATGATTCAATATGGCTTATTGTAGATAGAATGACCAAATCATCCCACTTCTTGCCCATACATACTTCATATTTAGCCGAGGATTACTCCAAGATCTATCTTAGTGAGTTGGCTAGGTTTCTTGGAGTCTCATTGTCTATTATTTTAGATAGAGGTACTCAATTTACCTCTAACTTTTGGAGGGCTTTTTAGAAGGGTCTTGATACCCAAGTTCCTCTCAGTACAACTTTTTATCCTCAGACAGATGGTCAGGTAGAGAGGACCATTCAGACCCAGGAAGATATGTTGAGGGCATATGTGCTTGATTTCAAAGGTAGTTGGGATGATCACTTACTATTGGTTGAACTTGCCTACAATAACAGTTATCACTCCAGTATTCAGATGACTCCGTTTGAGGCCCTCTATGGGAAGAGATGTAGATCTCCTGTTTGTTTGTTTGAGGCAAGTGAGGATACTTTAATAGGATCATATTTAGTAGTTTATACGATGGAGAAAGTTTAGTTAATCTGGGAGAGGCATAACACATCCCAAAGTCGTAAGAAATCTTATGTAGATATGCGAAGAAGAGACCTTTAGTTTGATGTTAGTGACTTACTCTATTTGAAAATCAAGCCCATGAAGAAATTGAAGAGATTTGGAAAGAAGGGGAAGCTTAGACCCTGATATGTAGTCCCTTATAGAATCTGAGCCATTTAATCAAGGTAGCTTATGAGCTAGAGTTGCATGCAGATTTGGCATCAATGCATCCAGTGTTTCATATTTCTTTGTTAAAGAAGTGTATTAGTGGTCCATCTATTTCTTTGTTAAAGAAGTGTATTAGTGGTCCATCTATTGTAGTTCCCTTAGAAAAGCATAGATGTTATGGATAGCCTTTCATTCGAAGAAATTCCAGTTGAGATCCTTAATCATCAGATTATGAGGCTAAGGAACAAAAAAGTTCCCTTGGTCAAAGTTATTTGGCAAAATCAGTACGTTGAGGGAGCTACTTGGGAAGTAAAAGAAGATATGCAAAATAAGTACTCTCATCTTTTCTCCGCAAATTCAAATTCAACTTAAGGTAAAAAAATTCCTCAGATTTACTCTCTTCTATTCTCAGTTTCAGCTATGTAATCATTCTCATGTCATTTCATGCATTAATGAAATTAGTTCAGTTAATATATCATGTTCCATACACAGTAATGTAATCATGTTATTAGTTATGCATGTTTAGTATGTGATTCTAACTTCCCCATTATTCTCAGTTAACCAGTATCATTCAAGGATGAATATTCCCAAGGGGGAGATATTGTAATACACTGGAATACTCTTATCTCATTTCAACTCTTAGTATATGTTAAGGGATCCAAAGCCTTGTAAATTTCACCAAGTGTTAAAGAATTAGAAATTTCAAGACCCCTAATATTTTAGGACTTTTAGTTTGGCCTTCCCGACCTTTGAATGTAGATTTCTAAGTTGATTCATGTTTAGGGAGGTCAAAAGTATGCCTCGGGAAAGTTTTGGAACTTTTAGACGAGGTTTGGACCATGTTTGGATATCCAAAATTGTAAGGCACTGCGATGGAACCACGCCGCGATGGGTAGTTCACCCAAGCTTGGGGTCGCGCCGCATTAGGTGGTCTCACTCAGCTTTTTAAATCCTCATCATTAAGGGCATTTGGGTCAATTTCCCTCACCTAAAATCATCCATAACATAAAATTTAGGTCCCCTAAGAGCATTGTTTTCCCCTTTATTCACAAATCCTCTCAAAGAAAGCCATTTTTCTCTCAAGAACATATCCTATCCCATTTAATAGAATCAAGGAATTCAAGATCAAGCTTCAAGAAAATCCTTAAGACTCTTCACGAAATTGTCAAGTGAGGTATGTGTGATGTTCATCCATGGGCCCTTTTCACCCATGGATTCCAAGATATCTTTTATGTTTTAAATTATAAATTTTACATGATTAAGTTAATTATACCCATGATCATCTTGATAATTTGATTTCAAGTTATGATTACACGTGTTTTCGATGGAATGAGCCATTGCATGTTTTGAATATTGAACTCTTGTCATTTAAAAATTTTATTCATGATTTTAGTACTGTAACTATGTTTTTATGACGTGATTTACCCATTCTCGTGCTTAAGTTCATGACCCTCATGTGTTTGATGAAATGACTAATTTTGGATTTTGAACAATGATTGCCTAGTACAATTTTAAAGTTTTTATATGTCTATATTGTTATTTCCATTTAGTGCTGGAGAATCATGCATATTAGTTTTTTACTTAATTTAAGAATCTTTAGTATAATTTCAGATATACCATGAGCATTATCATTCAGTCAATTATTATGATCAGTTGTTTGTTCAGTTAAGCTTAGTTCAGTCCATTAAACAGTGTCATTTAGTTATAAGTAGGATTCAGCACCGAGCAAACCCAGGGATGAGGGAATTCCTGCTAGTTTAGGGTTTGGTCCTTAGTAGCAATCCCTGAGTTACAAAACTACATAGCAGCGTAGGTTAGAGATGTCTTCCTGCTATCTTTGGGTTGACACATATCTCATGAGCTTCCTGCCAGTATAGGGTTACTTTTTAGTCCTTCGAGACACTATTTTAGTGGATCCACACAGCCAGTGTTAGTACCTGTGGTGCGGTACTGACACCCTTCCAATTGGGGTTACAGGTGAAACCCTAATTAGCTCAGATTAGGGCATGTCAGTTAGATGATACCTTTCATAGTCTCAGTTCAGTTTTCAGTACAAATTTCAGTTTTGGTTTTCTTGACAATAGTATACAGACCTCCAGTTTTTTAGTTATCAGATTTTAGTAATTCAGTTTACAGATTATTTTAGAAACATTATATGCTTGGTCTTGTATTCTCAATATTTTAGTTTTCATACATGCATTCTCAGTTATCTCATGCTATTTAGTGAGTCACTATTTCATGCCTAGTTAACCCTTGTATTTCAGCCTAACCTCATCTCATGTACCAGTACATTCAAAGTACTGATCGCATATTTTCTTCGAGCTATGATGTTTTATCTCATAGGTTTGGATGCTCAATTTCCTGATTGTGCTTAGACAGTTCAACTTATCAGTAATAAAAGTTGTGGTGAGTCCTCATCTATTGAGTACATAATTGTATTATTTCAGTTTATCTCAGTATTTCAGTATTTCCATTCAGTTGGAGTTAGTTAGGGGTTTGTCCCATAAACTCTATAGTCAGTCAATTAGAGAATTTTCAAACATTCAAATAGTTTATCAGTTTATCAGTTGTGTTATCAATATTTTTAGCATGTTTGTAGATGTTAAGATTTATGATTTAATCATGCTTTAATGTTTAAAACCTTACGGCATTATAAGTTATTTATGCATATGGCTTTATTTATCGGTTTACTAAGTGCTCACAGTAGGTAACAGCTCATGGGTTAACTTGTGGTCACATGTGATGGTAAGCACCATTGTCATGATTAAGGGTAGCCTCGAGTCGTGACATGTATAATGTTAGAACTCACTCTATACCCTTTAGACTCATCGGAATCACGGGGGTTCTCCTGATATGGTTACTGATATGTTACAAGTCTTTCATCTTCATGTGTAAGCATTATTATATCCTGGAACCACACTTTTTTTTTGAATCCCTATATCGCAGTGGATTTTTGTGTCAGTCTTCTCGCAGAATCTTTCACAGTGTCCCATGCAGTCGAAAGTTCCATTATAGCTAGGCATGTATATAGAAATTGCTTAATCACAATATCCCAAAAGTCACCTTAGTTGATCTTTTAGAATTTAAGATGACCAATTTCAATTCCATTCTTGGTATGGATTAGCTCTACTCTCGCTATGCCTCAGTTGACTTAGAAACAAAATAGTTCAATTTTAGTTTCCAAATGAGTCAATTGTAGAATGGAATGGTAGTACTTCAGTACCCATCGGTCGGTTTGTTATTTCCTTAAAGCGAGGAAAATAATTTCCAAGGGGTGTGTCTATTATCTTTTTTGATTCAAGGACTCAAGTTCCGAATCCCCAATTCCTTAGTTAGTCCTCATATTGAATGAATTTCTAGAGGTGTTTCCTGAAGATCTCCCCTCTGGAGTTCCTCGTGAGATGGAAATTGTCTTCAGAATAGATCTCCTTCTATATACCCATCCTATTTTAATTCCACCTTACCGAATAGATCTATCCGAGCTTAAGGAATTGAAAGAACAATTAAAGGATATCTTAGATAAGGGTTACATCATACCTAGCATCTCTCTATAAGGTGCTCTAATTTTATTCGTGCATAAGAAAGATGGTTATCTCAGAATGTGCATCGACTACAGTAAGTTGAACAAAGTCACAATCAAGAATAAGTATCCCATTCCCAGGATTGATGACATATTCGACACACTTCTATGTTCAACTTGTTTCTCTAAAATAGAACTTAGATTCGGTTATCATCATCTCAGAGTCAGAAATAATGACATTCCAAAAATGGCCTTTAGAACTTGGTATGGTCATTTTGAGTTTGTAGTTATGTCTTTTGGACTAACAAATGCTCCTGCATCTTTTAGGGACTTGATAAATAGAGTGTCCAAGAAGTACTTGGACATGTTCATCATAGTCTTCATAGATGACATCCTTGTTTATTCTTGTAGTGAAAGTGATCATGCACACCATTTGAGAGTTGTTCGACAGACCCTTAAGAATCATCAATTATTCACAAGTTTAGCAAGTATGGATTTTGGTTGAAATTAATAACTCTCCTTGGTTATATTATTTCTAGTGTAGGCATCTGGGTTGATCCTTTAAAGAATAAAGCAGTAAGGAACTAGCCTAGACCCATCTCTCTATCAGATATCAAAAGTTTCTTGGGTTTAGCCAGTTACTATAGATGGTTTATTGAAGGATTTTCCTCTATTGCCTCCCTCATGTCTAGCCTAACTCAAAAGAAAGCCAAATTTTAATGGTTTTATTCTTGCAAGAAGAGTTTCTAGGAGTTTAAGACTCGAATCACTTCTTCCCTAGTTTTGACTTTACCAGAGGGTTCAGATGGTTTTATGGTTTATTCTGATGCTTCATGAGTTGGTTTTATTTGTGTCTTGAAGCAGCGAGGCAAGGTTATAGTTTATGCTTGTACATAGCTCAAACCTCATGTAGGATACCCGACCCATGATCTCAAGTTAGTAGAAGTTGTTTTTCCCTAAGGATTTGGAGGCATTACCTTTATGGGGTTCACGTGGATGTGTTTACTGATCACAAGAGCCTTCAGTATGTGTTCACTCAGAAAAACCTAAATCTTTGTCAAAGAAGGTGGTTAAAACTGAAAAAAATTATGATATGAGTGTCTTATATCACCCGAGAAAGTCCAATGTACCGGTCGACACCATAAGCAGATTATCTATTGGAAATGTTGCCCATGTTTAGGATAACAAGAAGAAGTTAGTTTGTGAGTTTAATCAACTTTCTAGATTGGGGGTTTGGTTGGTTGATTTGGCTGAAATCAATATGTAGGTTCAGAATGGTTTAGAATCTTTGTTGGTTGCCAAAGTGAAGAAAAAGCACGATAGAGATCCTATCTTGCTTAAGTTGAAGGAGACAGTTTGGAGTCAGAAAGTTGAGTTTTCTCTCAAGGGAGAGATGGTGTTCTTCAATGTTAGGGAAGGTTATGTGTTCCAGACATAGATGATTTGAGATAATGGATGTTGATAGAGGCTCACAGTTATCGATACTTTATTCACCCAAGAACTACTAAGATGTACGCGACTTGCGAGAAATCTGTTGGTGGAATGGTATGAAGAAGGATATTGCAAATATCGTGGCTAAGTGCTCTAATTGCCAGCAGTTTAAGGTTGATCACTAGAGACCTAGTGGTATACTTCAGAAATTTAGTATCCCTGCTTGGAAATGGGAATTTATGAATATGTACTTCATTATAAGGTTTCCCCCTACATGTTGTCAGCATGGTTCCATTAGGGTTGTTGTATGTTGAATGAATAAGTTAGCCCTTTTCTTACTAATTAATACTTCACATTCAACTGAGGATTATTTTAGACTCTATCTCATAGAGTTAGGGAAGTTACATAGAGTCCCGTTGACCGTCATCAAATAGGGGTACCCAATTTACCTCTTATTTTTGAAAGGTTTTTCAGAGTTAAGGGCGTGTGTGCTTAATTTTAAAGTTATTTGGGATGACCACTTGCCTTTGATTGAGTTTGTGTATAATAATAGTTATCACTCTCGTATGCAGAAGGCTCCGTTTGAAGCTCTCTATGGTAGGAGGTATCAATCTCCTATTAGTTAGTTCGAGGTTGGTAAAGCTTCCTTGATATGGCCCGAGTTGAAGCCTGAGGCAATGAAGAAGGTTCGGTTAATTAGAGAAAGATTAAAAACAATCCTGAGTCGTCAGAAATCCTATGCGAATGGGAGAAGAAGGGAGCTTGAATTCTATGTTGCGGATTTTATTTACTTGAAAATTTCACACATGAAAGGGGTGAAAAGGTTAGGTAAGAAGGGAAATCTCAGTCCCCGCTATGTTAGCCCATATAGGATTTTGAGTCAATTTGGTAAGGTAGCATATAAGTTGTACTTGTCTATAGATTTGTCGTCCAGTGTTCCAGCATCAATAGTTTTCTTGAAATGTATGGGCGTGAAAGATAGCCTCTCTTACAAGGAAATACCAGTTGAGATACTTGACCGTCAGACTCGTAGGTTGAGAAATAAGGAGGTGGCCTTAGTAAAGGTCTTGTAGAGAAATTAGTTAGTTGAGGGAGCTACTTATGAAGCAAAGGAAGATATGCGAGCCAATTACCCCTATATTTTCTCATCGCACCCAGTTTCGGCTTGAGATTATAGTTTTCTTAATTAATTAATTCTTTTATTTCTATCTCAGCTATACAACCATTCTTATGTTATATTATCCATTCAGTTCTGTACACGCATCAGTTACAGGTTCAGATGTTAAGTCATGATTCAGCCCATAAGTGTTTAGTGTGTGATCTCTATTTTCCCTAGTAGTCCAGATAGATTCATTCGGGGATGAATGATCCTAAGAGGGAGATATTGTAATACCCCTAGGTTTCCAAGCTCTAGGCCCCTTAAAAACTGTCTGATAAATTAGTTTCCCAATGCCACATGTCTTACCTCAATCTGATGTCATGGAAAAGAGTTATGAGAAAATCCCTAAAAAGTCTACCAACTGCCAGTGATAACGACCCAGGTGACAAGTCGTTACCATCCTTAATTAGTTATTAAATATGAATTGTTGTTATCCCAGTGAGGATCTCAAACCTAAGACTAGGGGTAACGACTATACCTATGACTCGTCATCAGTGATGATGAGTTATTGGTGGTTTCGTCACCTTAACAGAAAGGAACATAGAAATTTAGTCCCAGACTATGAGTACTCATAATAATTCATAGATAGACCTTATGAGTCATTAGGAGGGGATTCATTACCTTAATAGTGAAGAGTTCAGGCCTTAGAACCTTAATTCACGACTCAGACCACAACTCGTGACCAAAGGGTATGAGTCGTAAGGTGAGTCGCGACGACTGGAATAAAAATATCATACATGTTTTAATAGGGGATCTTTGGTAATTCCAACCCCTCCCTTCTAACCTAACCCACGTCATTTGAGACCCTAAAAATATCAATTATCAAGGGTAAACACTACACTAACCTCTCATAACTCAGATCATTGTCAACACATAGCAAATGAAGTGATTTCTTCTCCTAAAAGTCAAGCTAGGGTTTATCCAAAGCAAGTTCAAGATTCAAGAAGGTTCTTCAAGGGGTTATTTTCAGGTATGTAGGATTTCATAAATGGGTCCCTTCTATTCCTTGAGTCCCAAGAAATCCCTTAAATTATAAGTACAAACCTTTTTCTCTTTATAATTGGGTTACAAATCAAATTTGACTTAATTGTATTTGTTATGAACCATGAAAATATGTTTCCCCATGATAATTATGTTTCCATATGTTTGATAATGTCACTTATTCATAATATGATCAGTCATTGAAATGTTGAGTACTATTCATAATTTTTCTGTATCGTGGTCAGTTTTAATCCTTATCATATTCTGTTGCATTAGTCTATGTTGATGGGTTATGAAAAACTCATACATAGGGACTCACACATATATCAACTTACATGTTATTGAGTTTTTTAGGATTGCATATGTATTGTTATTTTAAAAATACCATGACTTGAGCATATCAGTTATCAGTTTATCTTTCAGTTTATGATCAATGTCTTTTAGTTGGGAGTAGTACTTAGCACTGAGTGAACAAAAGGATGGTGGATCACCCGTCAGTTAGGCTTAAGACCTTTGGTAGCAATACCTAAGATCCAAAACTATGGTGCCACCATAGGTTATAAAGGGTCACCTATGAGTTTAGGCTTGACATCCTTATCCTTCGGGACATCAGTTTAATGGATCCATGCTAGCTAGTATTTGTACCCTTTGTAAGGTACTAATACCCATCAACCTTGGGTTGCTAGCTGGACTTTGGTTTTTCTCAGATTGGGGTATGTCGTTTGTAGTTCACTCTCATAATCTTCAGTTTAGCTTCAGTATTTATATATTTGGTTTATAGTTCAGCTCAAATATGGATGACCTTGTGTTTAGTTACAAGTCATTCATCACATTTATTATATGTTTATACTCGATCTTGCATTCAGCTTATATGCTCATTCATTCTTGTTCAGTTATACCAAGTAGCTTTCCCATCCTTTATACTTAGTACATTCAAAGTACTGAGCACTTACATTCTTTTGAACTATATTATTTTATAATATAGGTTTGGACGCTCAACTCCTGGATCACACTTAGTCAGTTTTTGTGCCACTTAGCAGCAGTTATGGTGAGTCCTTATTCATTGAAGACAGGTTATCTAATGTTATTTGCAGTAATTTATGTTTTTCTAGTCAGTTTAAGTTAGTTGGGAGTTTGTCCCATCAACTCCCTATGTTTTAGAATCTTTTAAACAGTCAGACATGTTTTTTGTTTTATTAGATAATCGACAGATTGATATTATTTACATTGCTACTTACTATCAGATTTTCCTATTTACCTTTCGCCCTGTATCTTGTTACTTTCTCAATTGTTCATAGCAGGTAGCATACTATGGGTTTTCTTGGGGTCACTTGTGACTCTAAACACCGTCTTACAACTAGGGGGTAGTCTCGGGTTGTGACAAGAGTCAAATTTGAAGGCTGTAAAAAGGATCTTGTGGTATCTCAAAAGCACTCAAAGTTTGGTTCTTTGGTACCCTTTTTGACATATTTTTGCACTTGTTAGCTGTGTTGATATAATAAAACAAGTTTTTAAGAGCTAGACCCACCAAAATATAGGCCATGAAATTAGCTTTCCATCACGTTTTGGAGAATTTTCTGAGGCACTGTCAAACTTCCAGGCTCTGGAAATGACCCATTGTTAGACACAATGAGTTATAGCCTAGACTCATTTTCATGGAAGTTAGGGACCAAGGATATCAGTCCAGTGGAAATGAGTCCATCATACAACTCGTTGTCAGAGTAAATGAGTTGTTGTGTGAGGACCCGTTGTCACAACAGTAAGGAACCAAGAACTCAATCCCTTGGCAACGACCCTCATGATAAATCATTATCAAACCTAATGATTATTTAGAATAAAAGCCATTGTCATAACATAAAGAACCCAAAACTTAGGTCCTCAGGTCACGACTCAGTCCACGACTCATTACCAGACATAATGAGTCATTACAAAAGTTGTGATGACTGTTCCCCAGAATTTCCTAAACATTCTATGAAGGGATTTTCGGTCTTTTACAATTCTATTAACCCCAAACCCACATTATTTAGGTATTCCCAGACCAGTTATTGGTAATTAGTATTACCCCACCACCTTATAAAGTCAAAATCAATCAACACTTATCAATAAGGGGTAGACACTTAGCAATAAGGGGCAACTTTTTCTTCTCAAACAACAAAGTAGGTTTACTCAACTTCAAGCCCAAACTTCAAGGATTTCTCCAAGGCTTGTACCTCCAGGTATGTGGGATTTCATCAATGTGTCTCTTTCATCCATTGATTCCAAAATATGTCTTCAAACTCTTAAGTTTAATTCATTCTTTTTACCTAGGATTCCATGATAGTTATGAGTTTTCTTGGAATTTTAGTTTCATTCTTGAATTCAACCTTGAGTACACATTTTTCCATAAGATTTGAATCTTCCCATAAACACCATCATGAATTTCCTTATAATTGATAAATTATTGAGTTTGGGCTTTATTTTGTGAAATTCTCCATTATGATCATCTTTAAGGTATTACCATGTTTAGTTGCATTAGACAGAGCTGGTGGGTTATGAACATATGATACCTAGAAATTCATGCATCTATCTGTGTACATGTTTTAAGAAGTTCAAATTATGCATATGTTGCAATTTTCAAATGTACTACTATATTGAGCATCTATCAGTTTCAATGTCAATCAGTTAGGAATGGTACTAAGCAACGAGTGAACGTAGGTATGAAGGTTCACAATTTAGTTGAGCCTTGATACTTTTGTAGAAGTCCCTAAGTTCTATAACTACGGTGCCATCATAGGTTATAAGGGTTCACCCATTAGTTAAGGCATGCCACCCTAGTCCTTTAAGATATTAGTTTAGTGGATCTCTGCCAGCAGTGTAGGTACCCTTGGCAAGGTACTAGCACCCTTCTGACTAGGGTTACAGGTTGGACCCTGATTTGCTCAAATTAAGGTATGTCAATTAGTCCTTAGTTTATGTTCAACTCATGTTTCATTTCAGATATGCATGACCTTGTATTCAATAATTCAGTTTTATACAGTACATATTTATGCTTAGTTTTGCATTCAGCTTATTATGTTTTAGTGATTCATGTTCAGATTGACTAGCTAGTTCCCTATGTCACATACTCAATACATTTAAAGTACTGATCGCATACTTTTCTGTGTTATATTGTCTCACAATATAGGTTTGGATGCTTAGTATCCAAATCACACTCAGCATGTTCTCGAACCAGACTCAACAATAGTTTTTGGTGAGTCCTCATTATTCGAGGATAGATTATCAGTGTTTATTTTCCACATACTTTTAGTTTTAGTCAGTTGAAGTTTGTTGGTGGTTTGTTCCACCAACTCATTATGGTTTAGATACTTTCAGATAGATTTTTTGATTTTCAGCATGTTGGTTTCCCAATAGTTTTATTTCCAGAGTTAGTTAATATTCAGAAGATTTTATTACCATTTCTATTAGTTACTTCATTTTATCTTTCGTCAGGTATGTCGTTACTTATTTTCTGTATTCTTAGAGTTATGCCAAAACCATAGATTAGTTTAGGGTTACTTGTGATGTTAAGCATCGTATTACGACTAGAGGTAGTCTCAGTTCATGAGAAACATGGTAACAGAGCAGTAGGTTTAAAGGTCATAGGATGTCAAAAATCCGCATTAAGTTTAGTCTTATTCATAGGTGTGAAGTGCGCCACACTTATAGGAAAGAGTCTACGGAATATTTTAGGAAAGTTTCACTTCTTTCTTGATTCGTGTCATGTAATAGAGTGTGAAAATCTATTAAAAATTCTTCTTCTAACTCATTCTCAATTTTCTAGAAAAAAATACATCCCAAGAGAACAACGGATGGAGAAACAGAAATCAGCTGGCACCACCACCAATTCTGGAAGACCCTCCAAATAAGCAAGTCTCTCATACTGAGTTCAGGGATACCTTCACAATATTAACCCAATCTATGACTACTTATAATAACTAATAGGTTGTTTCCCTAGTCAACCCAACTGTGAATACGATAGCAACTAGAATCTGGGACTTCACTGAGATGAATCCTCTAGTGCTCTTTGGATCTAAGACTGAAGAGGATCCACAGGAATTCTTGGATAGTGTTTATAAAGTGACTAATATCATGGGTGTCTCTTTTATTGAGATTGTTAACTTAGTTGCTTACCAATTTCAAGGAGTGGCTTACACATAGTTTAAGCAGTGGAAGATGGATAGAGATACAGATACAGGGTTAGTCAAGTGGGTGAGTTTGTTAGAGAATTTCTTGATAGGTTCTTCCCGCTTGAGTTGAGGTAAAGACAAAGTACAGGAGTTCATCAACTTGAAGCAGGGCAATATGAGTGTTATGGAGTATTCACTTAAGTTTACTCAGTTGGCGAGGTATGCTCTTACTTTTGTGGCTGATTCTAGGGACAAAATAAGTAAGTTTGTGTCTAGTGTTTATGAGGATGTGGTCAAGGAGTGTAGGACAGCCATGTTGGTTAAGGAAATGGGCATCTCCAGATTAATGTTCTATGCTCAACAAATTGAGAAAGAAAATGAAAGAAAGAATAAAAGGGCCAGAATCAGTAGCTTTAGTTTCTCTCAACATAGGTTAGATAGTAGAAATTTCTATCAGTTACACCTGAAATCTTGAAATACATCCCCATCTTCTTCTAGTGATCTAGTGCCTAAGTTCAGACAGGATAGTCGAGATAGAGCGCCAGGCTCTATGTCCTAGGGTAGTGTAAATAGTGCTCGCACCAACGCATTTGCAAGAAATATGGTAGAAACCACAAGGGTGAGTGATTGGTTGGTAGTATTGCCTATTTTGAGTGTGGCAATTTAGGCCATAGAGTGAGGGATTTCCTAGAAGTTGCACAAAGAGGTAGGAACAATCATTAGCAAAGCTAGACTAACTCTTCAGTAATTCTAGCAAGTCACCCGACTCAATAGTACGCCACCTCTAGTATAATTGTTGGATAGTATTAGTGTAGGATTTATACCCTTTAAACTCAACAGGATCAGGAAGGTTCTCCTCATGTGTTTACAAGTACATTACAAGTTTTTCACCTTCTTGTTTATACATTCTTAGATCCTAGAGTCAAACTTTCCTTCGTGACTCCCTTTATAGCAGTAGATTTTGGTTTTAGTCTTGAAATCCTAGCAGAACTCTTTTTAGTCTCCACTCCAATCGGTAGTTCAATCATAGCCAACTGCTAAAAAAACATTTCCCAATCATATCATCGTAAAAGGTCACTTTAGTCAACCTTGTAGAGTTAGACATGACTGATTTTGATGTTATTCTTGCATGGATTGGCTCCAATTTTTCTATGCCTCAGTTGTTTGTAGAAATAGAGTAGACCAGTTTTAGTTTCCAAATGAGCTAGTCTTAGAGTGTAAAGATAGTACCTTGGTTCCTATAGGTCAGTTTGATTTGTTCCTTAAAGCAAGAAAAATGATCTCCAAAGGTTACATCTATCATCTTGTTTAAGTCAAGGACTCAAGGTCCAAAATCTCGAGTCTTGAGTTAGTTCCTATGGTAAATGATTTTCCAGAAGTATTTCCTGAAGATCTTCTTGGAGTTCCTCCCAACTGTGAAATTGACTTCGGGATAGATCTTATTCCAGATACCCATCTTATTTTAATTCCACATTGTTGAATGGCTCCAGCTAAGCTCAAGAAATTTAAAGAACAATTGAAAGATCTCTTATACAAGGGTTTTATCAAGACGAGTGTCTCTCTATAGGGTGCTCCAGTTCTTTTCCTTGGCAAGAAAGATGGCTTTATCAGAATGTGCATCGACTACCATTAGTTGAATAAAGTCACAATCAAGAATAAGTATCCTATCCCTTGGATTGATGAATTGTTCAAAAAACTTTAGGGTGCTAATTTTTTTCTAAGATAGACCTTAGATCTGGCTATCATCATCTCAGAGTCAGTGATTGTGACATTTTAAAAATGGCCTTCAGAAGTCAGTATGGTCACTATGAATTTGTTGTTATGTCTTTTGGACTAACGAATGCCCTTATAGCTTTTATGGACTTGATGAATAGGGTTTTCATGCAATAATTAGACATGTTTGTTATAGTCTTGGTAGATGACATCCTTGTTTATTATCAAAGTGAGGACGAACATGCAGATCACTTAATAATTGTCTTGCAGACGCTTAAAGATCAACAGTTATTCACTAAGTTCCAGCAAGTGTGAATTCTTGTTGAAATCAGTAGCATTTCTTTGCCATATGATTTTCGTGAAGGAATTAGAGTTGATCCTCAAAAGATCAAAGAAATGAGGAACTCGCCTACACTTATCTCTCCATCAGATCTTTGGAATTTCTTGGGTTTAGATGGTCACTACAAATGGTTTATCGAACTATTTTCCTTTATTGTTTTTCCAATGACTAGACTAACTCAAAAAAAAATCAAATTCTAATGGTCCAATTCCTACGAGATGAGTTTTTAGGATTTAAAGACTCGACTCACATCTACTCTGGATTTAACTCTTCCAGAGGATTCAGATGGTTTGTGGTGTATTGTGATGCTTACAGAGTTGGGCTTGGTTGTGTGTTGATGTAAGGGAAAAGGTTATAGCATATTCCTTTAGGCAACTCAAGCCTCATGAGAAGAACAACCTGACTTATGATCTTTAGGGGAAAGCAGTTGTGTTTACCTTATAGATTTGAAGGCATTACCTTTATTGTGTTCATGTTGGTGTGTTACTGATCATTAGAGTCTTTAGTATGTGTTAAGTTAAAAGGATCTGAATCTTCATCAGAGAGGGTGGCTAGACTTATTGAAAGACTATGATATGAGTGTCTTGTACCATCTGAGTAAGGCTAATTTTATGGCCGATGCCCTTAGCAGATTTTCTATGGAGAGTGTTTCTCACGTAGAGGATGGTAATAAAGAATTAGTTCATGAGGTTCATTAGCTTGCTAGGTTGGGATTTTGGTTAGTTAATTCAACCAAAGGTAGTATTTGGGTTCAGAATGGGTCAGAATCTTCTTTGGTAGCTAAAGTGAAGGGAAAGAAAGATAGAGATCCTATTTTTTAAAGATTGAAAGAGGCAGTTCAAAATCAGAAGGTTGAGGTTTTCTTCTAAGGGGAAGATGGTGTTCTTCACTGTCAGGGCATATGATGTGTTCCTAATGTGGATGACTTAAGATAGGGAATATTAATAGAAGCTCACGGTTCTCGATAATCTACTCACCCAGGAGCCACTAAGATGTACCGTGACTTGTGGGAGCTCTATTGGTGAAATGGAATGAAGAAGGATATCGTAAAATTTGTGATTAAATGTCAAAATTGCTAGCAAGGTAAGGCTGAGAACCAGAGACCTAGTGGTACGCTTCAAAAATTCAGTGTTCATACTTGGAAGTGGGAGGTAGTGAATATGGACTTCATTACAGGTTTACCTCATACTCATTGACAACATGATTCTATTTGGGTTATCATGGACCGAATGACTAAGTCGGCCCATTTCTTGCCAGTTAACACTTCAAACTCAGTCGAAGATTATGATAAGCTCTATCTTAGGGAGTTGGTAAAGTTGCATGAAGTCCCTTTGGCTATTATCTAAAATATAGGTAGCCAGTTCACCTCTCTATTTTGAAATACTTTTCAGAAAATTCTTGGTACCCAATTTTATCTTAGTACAACTTTTCACCCGTAGATAGATGGTCAGGCTGAGAGGATCATTCGGACCTTAGAGGATATGTTGAAGGCGTATTTGATTAATTTCAAGGGTAATTGGGATGATCACTTTCCCTTGATTGAGTTTGCTTATAATAATGGTTATCACTCCAGTATTCAGATGGCCTCATTTGAAGCACTTTATGGTAAGAGGTATAGATATTCTATTGGTTGGTTTGATATTGGTGAGGCTGCCTTGATAGGGCCAAATTCAATACATGAGGTGATGGAAAAAAATTATCTTATTAGAGAAAGGCTTAAAACTTCTCAAAGTTGTCTGAAATTTTATGCAGATGTGAGGAGAAGGGAGCTTGAGTTTGATGTTTGTGATTTTGTCCACTTGAAAATTTCACCCATGAAAAGGGTGAAGAGGTTTGGTAAGAAACGGAAGCTCAGTCCCTGTTATGTTGGTCCTTACAAAATTTTAAGTCGATATGGTAAGGTATCCTATGAGTTGGAATTGCATGCAGCGTTAGCATTAGTATATCCAATTTTCCATGTTTCCTTGTTGAAGAAATGCATTGGTGATCCGGCCTCAGTAGTCCCTTAAGAAAGGGTTGGCATGGAGAATAGCCTCTCTTATGAAAAGGTCCCAATTGTGATCCTTGATCATTAAATTCGTAGGCTGAGGAATAAAGAGGTTGCTTTAGAAAAGGTTCCATGGTTAAATCAGTTAGTTGAGGGAGCTACTTGGGAAGCAGAGGTAGATATGCTTGCCAAGTACCCCCATCTTTTTTCTTCGAACTTAGTCCCAACTTGAGGTAATAGTTCCTTTAATTAATTCGTTAGTACTTTCATTTCTATTTCAGATTATTCAACTATTATCATGTCATAGCATGAATTCATGAGTTCAGTTTAGTCAATGCATCAGTCATAGAATCAAATATCAGTTCATGGTTCAGCTCGTAAGTATTTGGTATAAAAATCTCAACTTTTCCCCTAGTACTTCAACTTAGTCAGTTTTATTCGAGGAAAAATGATTCCAAGAGGGAGATATTGTAATACCCCAAGTTTTTAATCTCTAGACCCACCCAAAGATAGGCCATTAAATTAGCTTTCCAGTTCCATTAGTCTTGCCTTAATCTAATATCGTAGTAAAAAGTTGTTGAAAATTTTCTAAAGCACTGTTAACCTACAAGTGGAAATGGCTCTAGTAACGACTCAATGTCAGATATAATGATTCATATCCTAGACTCATTGTGATGGTAGTGAGGTACCAAGGATTTCAGTTCAGTGGAAAAGAGTCCATCATACGACTCGTTGTTAGAATAAATGAGTCATTGTGTGTGGACCCATTACCACAATGGTAAGGAACCAAGAGCTCAGCCCTTGGAAATGACCCTTATGATAGCTCAAGATTTAGTTCATCTTTGTTTGGTTTGTTAAATAAATAACATGCGAATGCAAATGAAAATATTTTTGCCTTTTATTTTGAACGAGCAGTGAATCTAGTGAGGTTGTTGATTGTAATTATGTGTAGTCATTGCTGAAAACTTCCTTATTTTCGAATATCTTCTAAAGAATTTCGTACAAGACTTCCTTGATGTTAAGAGATTACTAATAATGCCTTCTGAAAACTTTCTCTCTAGTAAGAATTTTTACCGATGGTGTAGACTTTTGCGTGGCGGATATCTTATCATCAGCAAAAATTCTTGTCGTAGCGAAATACTTGGGAAGGCATGACTAGGAATCTCTCAATATCACTTGATATTGAGAGATAACTATTGATTCCTTCTGAAGACTTGCACCCAGGCAAGCATTTTTGGCTATGGTGTAGACTTTTGCATGGCGAATATCTTGTCATCTATATTAGAGAAGAACGATCAGCAGAAAGGTTGAGAGATTGAGCTCGTTTAATTTGTGCACTAACTCGGGCAAAGTTTTTTTATAGGGTAATGAGCCTGGAGTTATGTAACGTTTGATAGGCTTGGTAGATTTGGTTTAGATCAAACGTTACATAACTCCTTTTTTATTAATTTATCAAATTCCTTAAAGGATTGTTGAGCAAGAGGCATTGAGCAAGGCTCGATAAAATTGAGTTGTTCAACAGTTGGGACCACATCTTTAATGTGCATCAACATATTTTGACCTAAAAACATACACAGCGACCCTACATGTATCCTTTAGTGCTTCTGAAGAAAGTGTTTTGAAGGGCTTCTAGAATGCCAGAACTTCAAAGATGGTGTTCCTGATCGAGATCACAAATGAAAAGGAACTCTATACCAAATTCAAAGATGGCAACGACAATCTTGAATACCAAATCAGCAAGCTGGAGGCAAAGTTGAAAATTATCAAAATTCACATACTAAAGCAAGCCTCTGATCTTCTCCAAGATATATTGAAAGCATGCTAAGGCTATAAAACACTATCAATTATAACCATATTACTAAGGAAGTAATAAATCTCAATTTGCCTTTCAATCTCATTTGTGTTGGAGGGAAGAGGTCATATCCACACGGCAAGAGCTGGACCAAGGCAAAGAGAATCCTTGAAGTCGTGAACATGGAAGTCAAATATTTTCTCACTGCTGAGATACTACTCTACGAGGAAAATATTAAAGTTTATGACTGCAACTTACCTATCTTCAATGAGGACACATTTTTAACCCACATGTAGCCACTCTTGAAGATTTTACCCAAGTTGTTGACGCAGGTAAGCTGATGGATCCTTTGCCAGCGGAAGTCTTGATGAAGGAATCATGGGATTTTAAAGGTTAAATAAGAACATCTAGCTCCAAAGAAATAAAATCGGTGTAGCATGTGAGCCGTACTCACTTGCATACATCGAGTATTTGCTGACCGACACAGAAATGACTGGTATGTGCGATGCCGTTGTGGGAAAGATGCAAGAGGTCTGGGCTTATCGGGTACTAAATAAATGGTTGGAGCCCGTGTATAAAGAATAATATGTACAAAAATAGAGATGAACATAATAATAATTTTTTATTTCAAGCCACTTCACTTTACATATAGCGGCAATATTTTTTATGTCTACGAAAGTTGAATTTTTTATAATGCAACAGATTGTATATCTGTTGTAACAGATATAGTACCTATTGTGACAGATTGATTATATATTGGAATAGGTTGGTCATCTGTTGCATTATGCAGATGTTCCCAATTTGTCTGCCACAACAGATATACAATCTGTTGCAACATATAATCTATTTGTTACAACTGATAGGTAATCTGTTAGATCAAATCAAAAAGTAGGAAGACATGTTATATAATTTCCAGCAGATGACCTACATTTTGCAACATATGTCTAAATCTATTTGATAAGATATGTCATCTATTGCAGCAGATGTATTATATGTTGCGATATATGAATCTAGTATTCCATTTCAATTAACATGTTCAAAACTAAGGATTTAATTATTCATAAACAACATAAATAACTCAACAAGTAAATGAAATGTAAAAAAATTATTATGGGTACAAATTATCTACTCTACAAATAAATCAAAAAGTTAAACCAATGAAGATAGGTTATTACATTAATGGACTCAAGCTATAAAGATTACTCAATATGGACAAGTTGTTCTTCATTCGATGCTATGAAATTTGGCTTTGGTCGTCGTGGATCTTTAATGTCGTTTGCATATGGCTTCTGAGCTTTTAAAGAGCAGCATATCTTTTGTTGAGTAATCCGGCATTAAGTCCATCATTTGATACTTGTAATCTATCGCTCAAATACTCGGCGTAGGCTACCCCAAAAACACCGTAATCCCTGCCTTTTAAAAAAATAGATAATCCATTTCCAAGCGTTGTGAAATTTGTGAAATAAAACTAAATCATGAAACATAAATTTATAGGCTACCAATGGTTTTTTGAGCAATTCCTTCAAAATATTGTACATCAAATGGATTACCCATTTTATCTCGGTATGCTTCAATCGTCGACCAATCAGTACAAACCTTTTGGTACAAAAAGCCACTCATATCAAGGTAAGTCGGCAATATTTTAGACAGCTTTTGTATCTTATATGATAGACCAAACATCTCCTTTGCGACATCGAGTCATAAACTCGGATACGCCTCTCTTTTAGAACGATGGCAGCCAACACCCAAAGGAATTCATCACCATAATTAATTGGGATGTACACTTCATCGATCAAATGCCAAGGTAAGCCAGCTGGAATGCTAAAACCTTTGATGATGTTGATTAAGCATTCCTCATTTCGAGAAACTTTCGATTCTTGTTGACAATACCTATCGTAGCATTATTGATGTAAACTTTGTACAAATAATTGTCTGTCGTGTATCTGTATTGTTCTTGTGTTTTCAACTTGGCCTTCTTTTGGAGGTAGTAAAAAATGACATCGATGTGTTGTATATATTATCAAACATTTCAGATTACGTGACAAAAAAATTAATACGCAGATGCAATTAAATATAGTATTAATTAATAGTAATATGTATGACATTTAAACCTCATTATTCCAACAAGTTTGGGGTTGTGACGTCAAATAGAACCAATTCCTCATTGCGAGATATGCTACAACAAAGTCAAACATATAAAAACCAAGACTCAATTGGTTCACTTTGTAGTATTCGTCGTTTTGTTTTCTATATTATAATTTATATGTGTTAATGTCATGTTCTTACAACAAGAATTGTATAAACCAATATCTTTAAAACTGATTTATGTACCTTCCAGCATGATACTTTAACATCCCATTGAAAATCCATTATGAATAGTCGTTGATCAACTGTGTTAGTTTTTTTGGAGCCTCGTTCGAGATGTTGAACCCTTCAAATGGGTAATTCTTGTGTTCTCCCGAACTGACAGACTCCACTTTTTCTTCTTCTTTGGAAGCAGTTGATGGATTATCAACTATGATATTATGCTCTTCAGCAGTAGCTTCTACTGTGACATCCACTTGGAAAGCCAAAATTGTCAATGCTAATTACAGATATACAATAGATTGTCCAACTGTTTCAACATATGAGTCTTATGTTACAATAGATGAATCATTTGTTGGGATGAATTCAAATAGGTAAATCAGAGCAGTACGATAAATTCGAATAGATGACTTATCTGTTGCAACATAAGACTCATCTGTTGCAACAGATAACACATATGATGCAACAGGTTAGACAACACCTGCAACAGATGTATATATCTGTTTGATAATTTTTAGTAGATGTATCATCTGTTGAAACTGATATGTGCTTGTTTATTTGTTGGAATAGATGATGTACATTCACCTTCTTCAGCTTACACTGCTCTTCTATGTCCCTTGCACACTGAACAATAGTGCAAGACAAAGGAAGAGGCATTGCAATTTTGCTTTTTTTTATGCTTGATGATGCCTTGGAAATATCTTTCCTTATCCTCTTAGCCACCTTGATCTCTAGTGGAGTGTATGGATATGAAATCCTCTTTGATGGAATGACACCACTCTTAGATATCATTACCTTTACAAAAACAGTTAGTGCATTAATAGCATTAATCACACCACCGTGTTTCACCTTGCAGTCTTGACATTTTTATGCAAAACATTCACTAGATATGGTAAAATCTGGATAAAAATCTGTACAACCAGTATGATCATAATCATAATGGCTTGTTGTTTCAAAAATTGTAAGAGGAGCATCATTATACCCAACAGCAACACCACTACCACTACCATCATCAACAACAACAATCTCACCCTCCAAAATTATTTTTCTTGTGATGGTTGTTTCTCCAAATAATTCCATTTTTATTTTATCAATGACCTTAGGGTCCAATAAAGTTTGCACAGACGGTAAAGTAAGAAAAAATGGCATCTTCAACTCTCTGTTGGTCGGAACAAGCCATGGATGGACAATCTAAAATAAATTAGTACATATATTAGAATGATGATGAAATTATTTAAAATAATTATTAATTAAAACAAAAACTTGATTAGAATTGGACTTATTGCTTCCTTCGGGGGATTGAAAAGATAAAAAAAATTTGTATTTTTATCAGTTTTGGCCGACAACCATCTCAGAATTTTAGACAAGAAACTTCCTCCTGGTAGTTCACTTGTTGTCTCAAATAAGGAATGGCTTCAAATACCCAAGCCTATAACATAATCCCAATAAATTAAAAGCATTATTAAATAAAAAAAATGAATCATATCATGATAAAAGAAATATTTACCATGAAGACCTATGAAAAGACATATAAGTTGACTATCTTTGGTGTTAACGGAGTTAAAAAATATTTGACCGTCATTTTAAAGATTTCATAACCCCAAGGATAGTTGTTAAATGCCTCAAGATCCTCTGAGAGATTTATTAAATCGAGGCTTATGTTGTTGTTAACGTCTCTCGCCCAAAGAATATTATGTAGAAACCAAACCAAGCACAATGATTTCTTGTGTTTCATTGAGAGTCCTTTACCTTTCAACACTTCTATCAAATTTTTGTTTTTGAAGCTTGGACCAACAATGGACACTAGGTCATCACGATCACTCGACTTGCCTTTGCCTTTTTTGGGTGTGCGGGGTGCTTTTTTTAGGTTAGAGTAGGTATAACTTGAGAAGGAGAAGGAGGATAACATTTTAGTCCAGTAACTATGGCAAACTCCTTTAAACCAAAACAAACAGGCATGCCACAGTAATTTACCCACACCTCATCCATCTTTCTTTGTTTTCATACATAAACCTACGCTTGAGAAGATCGTATACCATTTTTATCTGTAAATGAGCATTGTTGTCCTACGACAAATCAAGATATTGCCCAAAGCAGCTTTTCCTGAAATAAGCATCCAATTTTTGTTCTTGAAGTATTTTTCTGAAGGCGTCAAAAGATTTTCCCATGGTTAACTTAACCACGAAATCACCTGTTAAATCTGTGGCACCATCGCAGTGCATTCTCACAGGATAACGATCAATGCTGAAGGCTTTAACCAAATTTTCAGTGGAAGGGCTATTAGCATTTGGATCATCTCTTTTGAAACATTCCTCCTCTCCATGTTCATTATCTTCTACTCCTGATTGAGATAATGCTTGTAAAGCAATCTCATAGAGTGGTGGATGTAGCCGAACTACTGCACTTCTTCCTTTACTTGGACTTGATTTTGTTTCTTTTCTTTTGGGAGCCATATTATGTTAAATTAACAGGAACATAAAATAGATTATAATTGATTAATGCATCGTTAAAAAGGGATAACAGTAAATCTAACATGCACAACGGTAAAATAATAGTTCCAACAGACCACACATTTGTTGCACTAGGAATATTATTTGTTGCAATATATAACTGACCTGTTGCAACGGTTGAGTAAATTGTAGAAAAAAATAAAAACAGATCGCTAATCTGTTGCACCAAGTATTTTATCTGATGCAACATATAACTAATCATTGCAATGGATGAGTAAACCGTTGGAAATCATAAAAATAGATCACTAATCTGTTGCACCAGGTAGTTCATCTGTTTCAATATATAACTAACCTGGTGCAACGGATGAGTAATCCATTGGAAATAATAAAAACATACCACTCATCTGTTACACCAGGAAGGTTATTTATTGCAACATATAACCAACCTGTTGCAAGGATGATTAATCCATTGGAAATAGTAAAAATAGATCACTAATTTGTTGCACCAGGTAGTTTATCTGTTGCAATATATAACCAGTCTATTGCAATGGATGAGTAATCCATTGAAAACCATAAAACAGATCACAAATCTATTGCACCAGGTAGTTTATCTATTGCAACATATAACCAACCTATTACAATGGATGAGTAATCATTGGAAATAGTAAAAATAAATCACTCATCTAGTGCATCGGGAAGGTTATTTGTTGCAACATATAATCAACCTGTTGCAAGGATGAGTAATCCATTAAAAATAGTAAAAATAGATCATTAATCTATTGCAATAGGTCTTTTATCTAATGCAACATATAACCAACTGTTGCAATTGATGAGTAAACCATTTGAAATCATAAAAATAGATCACTAATTTGTTGCACCAGGTAGTTTATTTGTTGCAATATATAACTAACATGTCGCAACGGATGAGTAATTCGTTGGAAACAGTAAAAATAGATCACACATTTGTTGTACCAGAAAGGTTATCTGTTGCAACATATAGCCAACCTATTGTAAGGATGAGTAATCCATTAGAAATAGTAAAAATAGATCACTAATATATTGCACCAGGTAGTTTATCTATTGCAACATATAACCATCCTATTGCAATGGATGAGTAATTCATTGGAAACCATAAAACAGATCACAAATCTGTTGCACTAGGTAGTTTATCTGTTGTAACATATAACCAACTTGTTCTAACTGATGAGTAATCCATTGCAAACCATAAAATAGATCACAAATCTGTTGCACTAGGTAATTTATCTATTGTAACATATAACCAACCTATTGCAACGGATGAGTAATCCGTTGGAAACAGTAAGAATAGAGAACTCATTTGTTGCACTAAAAAGGTTATCTATTGTAACATATAACCACCTATTGTAAGGATGAGTAATCCATTTGAAAAAGTAAAAAAAGATCACTAATCTGTTGCACCAGGTCATTTATCTGATGCAATATATAACCAACTGTTGTAATGGATGAGTAAACCATTGAAAACTATAAAATAGATCACTAATCTATTGCACCAGGTAGTTTATCTGCTTCAACATATAACCAACCTGTTGCAATGGGTGAGTAATTTATTGGAAACAGTAAAAATAGATCACTCATCTATTGTACCAAGAAGGTTATTTGTTGCAACATATAACCAACTTGTTGCAAGGATGTGTAATTCGTTGAAAATAGTAAATACAGATCACTAATCTGTTGCACCAAACAGTTTATCTAATGTAACATATAACCAACCATTGCAACAGATGAGTAAACTATTTGAAACCATAAAAATAAATCACCAATTTATTGCACCAGGTAGTTTATCTATTGAAATATATAGACAACTAGTTGCAATGTATGAGTAATTCGTTGGAAATAGTAAAACAGATCACTGATCTATTGAAATATATCATTCATCTATTACAAAATGAGTTATCCATTGGATTAATATTGTTTAGATTTATTTTAAATAGAAGAGTCGTATATCGCAATAGATAAATGATCTGTTAGATTGTTCATCTGTTGCATTAGATTTTCATAGTTGCATCAAATTTTCATTTGTTGCATCAGATATTTTCATCTATTACATTAGATGTTTCATCTATCACATCAGATGTTTTATCTGTTGCAACACCATTTTTTATCAAGAAAAATAATAAATCAACCCAACAACACCAACACATCACATACACACTAAGAACATCAACTGTGACAAAAAATCACCAACAAATCTGAATCAACAGTTCGACAACAAGAAGAAGAAATACTAGAAATTAGGGTTTTATTCAATCCACATTTCAAATTTAAGCTAGAAATATTGAAATTGTTAACCAATACTAGAAGAGTAGTTGGCTCAAGTTTCTCTATTTCTTCATAATTTTTTACCAGTGAAATAGGAAATGGGAAGACAAAGAACTCAAAGTTATTGTCACCAGAGAAGTCTTCACGTCGATTGACGGTTGAAAGTCGAAAGGGAACTCGCCCAACTATTTGTCCGCCGGAGGTTGAAGTCGCTGAGGATTAAAGAGAGAATTTTGTAGAACTGTTTGTTGGGAGATAGTTGAGATAAGCTATCGAGAGAAAGAGGCGAGAGATGGTTGATTTAGATTGAAGGGGGTGTAGGTTGATTTGTATTTTTAAAAAGATTAGAAAGTTTTCAAAATATTAATCAAGTCCACAATTAACTTAATCAAGTTTCCTAATGATGTTTGACCCTTTAAGTTGATCAATGTCACCAATCCTTCATTCAAGAGTTAAAAGACACCTTTTCTTCAATTTTCTTGTTAAACTAGTATATATATATATATATATATATACTACAATTACTAATATTCTTGCTTAACATTTAAAACTTAGAGAACGTCATAATTTAAAGGGAAAAAATATTCACTGACACGTTTCTTGCAACAGAATATATACAAAGTCTTCAGTATTAATATATTCCAAACAAATATGGTACTACTATATCAAGAGAATCTCGTTTTTTCTCCTACAAGTATTTAGTTTAAGGGAATCTACAAGCAGTTAGATACAAAGATTTTAAATTTTTGGTGCTTATCTGCTATTAATGATATACGATTTTCATTAATCACAAAAGGTTTCTCCGTACTAAAAGTATTAGTTTTAGTTCTTTATAAAAAATATAGCTGGATTTTTAATTTTAATTTTTTAGGTCTGAATTTAATTTTGATAGGAAATTAAACTTTAAAGAAAAATTCTAATTTTCTATTATTCCTTAAATAGAAGTCGTAAAAATGAATATTCGTGTTGTGCACCTTGCCCTATTGAAAAACAAAAACAAATATCAAGAAATTCAACACTTCTATACAATATTTTGAAATATATATTGGATAAACTCACACTTTGGGATGATGAATTAAGCAAGTGACTTAAGTCATTACTATCTTTTGATCCTCAGTCACGTAAGAAAATTGAATAAAGGTGTCTTTTAAGTCTTGAATGGAGAATTGGTGATATTGACCAACTTAAAGGGTTAAACATCATTAGGAAACTTGATTAAGTTAATTATGGACTTGATTAATATTTTTAAAACTTTCTAATCTTTTCAAAAATATAAATCAACCCAACCCATACCCCCCTTCAATCCAAATCAACCTGTCTCTCTTCTCTCTCTCGACAGCTTCTCTCAACTCTCTCCCAACCAACAGTTCTATAAATTTCTCTTTTTAATACTCAGTGAATTCAACCTTCGACGATAAATAGTTGGGCTCGAGTTCCCCTCTTCAATCAAAATCAACTAGTCTCTCTTCTCTCTCTCGACAGCTTTTCTAAACTTTCTCCCAACTAATAGTTTTGCAAATTTATCCTTTTAATCCTCGGTTACCTTAAGATCCGACGATAAATAGTTAGTCCTTTAATCAATGTGACAGTCTTGCTCTCCGGCCACAACAGCTTTGAATTCTTCAATCTTCAATCGATGTGATAGCCTTGCTCCCCGGACACAACAACTTTGAATTCATCATCATTCCTTTTTTTCTTTCACAATCAAAAATTTATGTCCTTTTAATTTTTGAAGAAAATGAGAAACTTGAGCCAACTTTTCTTATAGTATTGGTTAACAATTTCAATATTTTTTGCTTTAATTTAAAATGCAGTCTGAATAAAATCCTAATTTTTTGTATTTTTTTCTCTTCTCTTATTGAAGTGAATTATGATTTTTTGTTGTTTGTTGCATTTTATTGAAGTTTGATTTTTGTTGTCTGTGTTTATACAAACAAAACAATGATTAGGGTTGATTTGTTCTGTTCTTGTTCTTAGTAAAAATGGTGATATTGTTGTTTTTCTGTTGAACAAAATTGTGCTACTATTTTTTTGTTTTTTCTAACAGATTATCCATCTGGTGCAATATATTAACCATCTAATGCAATTAATTTATCATATGATGCAATAAATCAACCATCTGATACACCAGAGGAACCATCAAATTAAAATTTTGATGCAACAGATTAATCATTTGATGCAACAGATTTAGCATATGATGCAAAAATTTAACTATCTGATGCAACAGATTAATCATATATTGCAACAGATTAAGCATCGGATAAAAAATCTGATGCAACTGATTAACAATCTGATGCAATAGAAGAACTATCGGATTAATGATTTGATGCAATAGATAAACCTCTTGTTGGATAAAATCCTATCAACTCTTCCAACAGGACATGTCCAAGACTTAATTTTTCCAACTGATCATTCATTTGTTGCAATAGACAACCCTTATGTTGAAAGAAATCTAAACAATATTGACCGTTGATAACTGTTCGAACAGATCACTCATGTGTTGTAATAGATGTGTGACCAATTGAACAGACCATTCATATTTCTCAATAGATAAGTAATATATTTTGTATTATTGCAACAGATTACTAAGTCGTTGCTATAGGTTAGTTAACTATTTCAACATATAACTCATATGTTGCAACAGATGTGTGATCTATTGCACAAACCATTCATCTTTCTCAAAAGATGGGTGATATATTTTGTATGATCGCAACAAATTACTCAGTCATTGCTATAGGTTTTTTTAACTATTCCAATAGATCACTCATATATTGCAACGGATAATGTTATAATAGATGTCTAATCTGCTGCACAGACCATTCATTTTCTCAATAGATGAATAATATGTTTTGTATTGTTGCAACAGATTACTCATCTATTGCAATAGGTTATTTAACTGTTTTAACAGATCACTCATATATTGCAATAATATGTGATCTATTGCACAGACCATTCATCTATCTTAAAAGTTGAGTGATACGTTTTGTATTATTGCAACAGATTACTCATCTGCTGTAATAGGTTTGTTATATGCTGCAATAGATATACTACTTGGTGCAATAGAGAAGTGATCTGTTAGAACTGTTATTTTACTGTTTCGCTTGATTGATTTACTGTTATCCTTTTTTAATGATGCATTAATCTACTATAATATATTTTTTTATGTTCCTATTAATTTTAGATAATATGGCTTCCAAAAGAACAGAAACCGAATCAAGTCCAAGTAAAGGAACAAGTGAAGTAGCTAGGCTACATCCACCACTCTATGAGCTTGATTTACAAGCGTTATCTCAATCAGGAGAAGAATATGATGAACATGGGAAGGAGGAATTTTTCAAAAGAAATGATCCAAATGCTAATAGCCCTCCATCGAAGAGTTGGTCAAAACCTTCAGTATTGATCATTATCCTATGAGAATACAGTGCGATAGTGTCACAGATTTAATAGGTGATTTTATGGTAAAGTTGTCCATGGGAAAATCTTTCGACGCCTTCAGAAAAATACATTGAGAACAAAAATTGGATGCTTATTTCAGGGCCAGTTGCTTTGGAAAATATCTAGATTTGCCAAAGGACAACAATGCTCGTTTCCAAATAAAAATTGTATATGAACTTCTCAAGCGTAGGTTTATGCATGAAAACAAAGATAAGATGGATGAGGTGTGGATAAATTATTGTGGCATGCCTGTTTGTTTTGGTTGGAAGGAGTTTTCCATAGTTACTGGACTAAAATATTATCCTCATTCTCAAGTTATACGTATTCTAACCCAAAAAAGCACCCTGCACACCCAAAAAAGGAAAAGGCAAGTCGTGTGATCATGATGACCTGGTTTCCATTGTTGGTCCAAGCTTTAAAAACAAAAATTTGATAGAAGAGTTGAAAGGTAAAGAACTTTTAAAGAAGCACAAGCAGTCATCGTGCTTAGTTTGGTTTGTACATAATATTCTTTGGGATAGAGATGTTAAAAACAACATAAGCGTTGGTTTAATAAAGCTCTTCGAGGATCTTGAGGTGTTTAACAACTATCCTTGAGGTTATGAAAGCTTCAAAATGACTGTCAAATATTTGTTGACTCCGTTAGCGCCAAAGACAGCCAACTTATATGGCTTTCCATTAGATTTCATGGTAAATGTCTCTCTCTTTTATTATGATATCATTCATTTTTTTACTCAATAATGGTTTTGATTTATTGGCGTTATTTTATAGGCTTGGGCGTTTGAAGCCATTCCTTATTTGAGACAACAAGTGAACTACCCGGAAAAAGTTTTTTGTCCAACAATCTTGAGATGGTTATCGGCCTAAACTGAAAAAAATACAAAATTTCTTGATCTCTTCAACCCCCCGAAGGATGCAGTAAGAATAATTATAATTAATTTTTTATTTTAATTAATGATTTTTTGAATGATCTAATCATCATTCTAATTTATGTAATGATTTATGTTAAATTGTGCATCCGTTGCTAGTTTTGACCACTCGAGAGTTGAAGATGTCAGTTTTTCTTACTTTATAGTCTGTGCAAACTTTATCGGATCCTAAGGTCATTGACACAATAAAAATGGAATTGTTTGGAGAAACAACCATTATAAGAAAAATAATTTTGGCGGATGGGCTTGTTGTTGTTAATGGTCTTAGTGGTGATGGAGCTATTGGTGGTGGTAGTGGTGTTGCTATTGGTGCTAATAATGCTCTTCTTACAGTATTTAAAATAAACCATTATGAGTATGATCATACTATTTATACCAATTTTGCCTCTCCCAGCAAATGTTCTGTATGCAAATATCAAGACTGCATGGCGAAACATGATGTAGTGATAAATGTTATTAATGCATTAACTGCTTCTGTAAAGGAATTGACATCTAAGAGGGGTGTCATTCCATCAAAGAGGATTTTATTTTCATCCACTCAATTAGAGATTAAGGCTAAGAAGAGAAGAAAAGTGATTTCCAAGGCATTATCAAGCATCCAGAAAAGCGAAATTACAACTCCTCTGTCCGTGTATTGCACTGAGCAGTGTACAATGTCCAAAGAAGAGCAGCACGAGCTAAAGAAGGTGAATATATGTCTTCCAACTAATAAATAGACGTATTTCTATTTCAACAGATGACACATCTGCTGAAAATTATCAAACAGACATATACATCTGTTGCAATAGTTGACTAACTTGTTGCACCAGATAAAGCATTTATTGTGACATATGTCATCTTTTCAGCAAATCAAATAGCTATTCATACCACTCTTATTTGAACCAACAGATGACCTATCTACTGCAACAGATGAGTCATATGTTGCAACAGATGGTTCATCCGTTGGAAATTATCACACAGGTTTTCCTCATTTAGAAATTTATCCCAACAGTTGATTCATTGTTGCAATAGAAATATAATCTATTTAGGACAATTTAAAATAGGAAGACCTGTTTGATTTAATAGAATAGATGAGTTATCCTTTTCCATTTTATTGTATCTCCGTGATTAACATTAACTAATTCTGGCTTTTCAGGTGGATGTAGAAGCTACTGCTGAATAGCTTTGACAATATACTACTCTTTTTATGGAAATATGGAGAACAAAAAGCATAGAGATCATATGTAAGCGACAATAAAGATCTATGAAGAGCAAACCCAAATTCCATAGCACCGGATGAAGAACAACTTGTCCATATTGAGTAGATCTTTATAGCGTGAGTCTGTCAAAGTAATAACCTCACCCCTCCTTAGGAATCCTTGGCATCAATACTTAAATTGTTGATGTATTTATTGAGATTTGTACCAATAACAATTTTTTTACATTTTATTTATTCGTTAATTTATTTTAGCTAATTTCTTAAGGCTTCGATTTATTTTATTCTGTCTATGAATTTTATTTTTTTCTTAGATTTGAACTTATTAATTGAAATGGAATACTAGATTTAAATATTGCAAATTATAATGTATTTGTTGCAATAGACGACACATCTGCTAGAAAATATCAAATAGATTTAGACATATGTTGCAATAGGTAGGGAATCTATTAGAATTTATCAAACAGGTCTTCCCACTGTTTCAACAGATAGACTTAGATAGAAACATCGATATAATGCAATATATCACCAACCTATTGCAACGATAAACTATATGTCAGAACAGGTAGATTATTTGTTATAACGGATGGAGAATCTATTGCATTATAAAAATTCAACTTTCATTGGACATAAACAATTGCCACTATACGTAAAAAAGTGAAAGTGAATTGAAATAAAAAAGACGGAACCCATCGACAGTGCTCAGTTCAAACACCTAAAATAAAATAGGCATCATGTAGACTTTGTTCATTTTAAACACGTAAAATAAAATAGACATCAAATGTGTCAGGTTGGCACTTTTTGCTGACTTGGCATCTAATTTGGCCCCCAACGGTCATTTTTTTTCCCCCGTTGTCTTATCTATTCATCTTTTTCCTAAAATTTAACCCTAAATTCCCAAATCTTCATCTTCATCTTTTTTTTATCTATCCAAATTTTTCAAATTATTTGCATTTGGTCTTTCTTTTTTTCATTTTTTCCAACTGAGCTTGATAATATCGAGCGCATCTTCCACTGTTTTTTGTGATAGATTTTTTATATTGTAAGTACGGTCATGAAGCTCTATTGAAGACTTCTTGTACTCAACAAAATCCAGTTCGTAGGTTTTTTACTTGTAAGATTTCAAAGATAATATTTATTTTATTTAATTAGTTGATTAATTATTGACTTGTAATTATTTTATAATTGTGTTCTTGTTTTTATAGAAATTGAGTGGATGTGATTACTTTGATTGGTATGAAGAACGACACCCTTCACAAGAAAATCGTGTAATTTGGGGTTTGTTGAACAAACTCAAGGCTTCTAAAGAGAAACAAAATCGAGCAAGAAGATACTACATTGTTGCCGTTATTGATACTGGTTTGGTGTTGCTGGGCACATGGATATTCAAGCCTAATTTCTGAAATTTTTATGTTAGTATATTTGCACTAGTTTGGTGTTGTCGAGCACATGAATATTCAAGAGTAATTATTGCAAAATATCAAACAGATTTAGGCATATGTTTTAAAATTTAGGTCATCTATTGTAAATTATCAAACAGGTCTTCCCACTGTTGCAACATATTAGACTTACATTAGATAGAAATAACATCAGGATAATGCAACAGATGACCCACCTATTCCAACAGATAAACTATCTGCCAGAACAGTTCGAATATATTTTACAACAAATTGACAATTTATTGCATTATGAAAAACTCAACTTTTATCAGAAAAAAATTATTACCACTACATGTAGTTGTAATTTAAAGTAAAGTGAAGTGTGAATTGAAATAAAAAAATTTTATTTCACCGGATCTTCTATATACACAGGCTCTAAGCATCTAGTTAGTACCCCATAAGCCCAAACCTCTTTCAGGTTTGCCACAGCATTGTCACACAAAAGGGTCCTTAGCTCGGCTATTTCTGTGTTGGTCAGCAAATATTCGATGTGTGCAAGAGCATAAGAGTCGCATGCGTAACTGGTATTATTTTTTGGAAGGTTCATGCCCTTATTTTGACCTTCAAAATCCCATGATTTCTTTATCAACACTTTCTTTGGCAAATGATTCATCAGTTTACTCTCCCTTAATAAGATGGGTAACAACTCCATCAGTGGCTGCACGTGGAGAAAAAGATCAACCTCATCGATGGAAGGTTTGTTGGAGTCATAAACTTTGATTTTTCCCTCCTCGAGTAGTATCTCAATAGCTCGATAATATATTTCTCTCATTCTAATGACTGCAAGAATCCTCTTTTCCTCTCTTCATCTCTTGTTGTGTGGATTTGGCCTCTCCTCTCTAACATATTTTATCATTTCTTCTTCATCCAAGTCCAACGAAGAAACTAAGAAATCAAGTCCTGCGCCACAGGCTAATGCATCAGTATTGAGTTGATCGTACTTATCCTTGATCTTCTTGTAGAAGTCAAAGTCCATTATCCTATCGGTAGTGTCATAAGCTTCTAGGTACGTTAATTGTCTTTTTCTCATGAGACAGAGAATTTTGTCAACATGTTGTGATATAAGAAGTCAATTTTTAAATAGCTTAGTAATTGTAAAGATGGTCCATCTATTGCATAAGGTTCTCTGAATCAATAATTCAATGCAACTTATACAACAGATGGATAATAAGTTACAACAGAACCACTACCAGTTGCACCAGAATACCCAGCTGTTGCAACAGATTTCATGTTTGTTACTTAGCTTCTTCTTCATGGGGTAGATTAGAAGTCTAGGTTGGGAAAATTAAACTTGTCTTATCCTTGTACCATATACGCATATCTATCATATTATGAAACTCTTGGGGTGGAAGGGAGGCCTGTGGTAATCTGGTGTGCCATGCTTGCCATTCTTGGCCTGTCGCAGATCTCTCTTCTCTTCGGTGCCAAGTTTCACGTATATGCCCACCTTATTGAATGGCCTCTAGACTTCAATAGCTTTTGGAGAGGGAGGAGTTGTATTAATTTTTAATTTCCAATCGAAGAGTACGTCGCTAATTGCTCTATTTTTCCTCTTAACCAACACTTTAGGAGTGTGTGGCTCCCTTACATTCTTGGATGGTATGACACCCCTTTTGTATTAGAATTCCTCAATAGCTTTAGAGATAGCCTCTAATTTTTCAAAGATTTTATCCTGGCTGTCCTTGCACTCTTCGCATTCGCAGTGAGAACACGAGGGTGAAGAGGGGTGAGAGGGACCTGTGTAAGGGTGAAAAGGGTGTTTCCAAACATATTTAATTTTTCTTGAGCATCAACATGCTCATCATCATTAGTGATAGCAACATCAGCATACCTTCCACCAACACTAACAACTCTTCCAGAAGAAGCACCCGGAACTGCCTTAGTAGGTTGGTCATGAAGAGCCTCAACATTAGGCTGACCTTGCCTAACTGCTCTTCTTATGGTTGTTGCTTCAGCCAATTCCTTCTTTATTAACTCCACTGGTGGGTCTTCTATAGTATCAATATGACCTTAAGTAATATAAGAAATCATCACCAACTGCTTCTCAGTAGGCACAATCCATGGATGCATAACCTAGAAAAAAAAGGCAGATACATTTCAATCATATAATATAATAATTTGCATAGTTGTGTTACATTTTAACAGTCAACTTTTGTAACAGATTAATAATATATTATATCAAAGTACTCATCCATTTCATAGTTTGTAGTAGATGGTTAAAATCCATTTGAGTCGGGTTTAGAGAACCAGAGCAACACATGGATAATCTGATGCAAAATATCAATCATCTGTTGCAACAGATTACCAATCTTTTACACCAGTTGCATAAGATGGGTAATCTGTTGGGTTACATTTTATGCAATAGATAATTTGTATGTTGAAATAGATTAACAATATGTTACATCAGATTACACATTTGTTGCATAATTTGCAATAGATGGTTAATCTGTTAGGAGTCAGGTTCAAAAAATCAAAGCAACATATGGGTAATCTGATGCAAGATATCAATCATCTGTCATAATAGATTATCCATCTTGCACTAGTTGGAATAGGATGGGTAATCTATCGCAATAGATGTCCTATCTGGTGCATCATATATAACATCTTTTGCACCAGATATAACATCTGTTTAATATCTTTCATTGAGTAAAATTATTTTACTTGAAAAAGACGTACTGCATTATCTGGAGAGTTAAAGAGATCAGCTCCTTAATTTAGGTGTTGTTCTTTGTAGCCAACCACTTAAAAATTCTTGGATGAGAAACCTCATCTGGGTAATCCATTACCTTCTTTCAGAGGGGAGGAATGGCTTCAAATGCCCAAGCCTAAAAAATATAAACTGGAAGCAAGCAAAAAAAAGCCATAATAACTATATTCAATATAAATTAATGGATGAGTAAAAATAGTGATTAATTTTACCATGAAAGCCCAAGAAAAGTCATATAATATGGTCATCCCTGAGGATAGCTTTGTCAGTAAATATTGGACAGTCAAGTAGAAGTTGTTATATCCTAAGGGATAATTGTTGAATTTATCAAAATCCTCAGCACGCGCCAATAAATCATCTTCTATAACGTTGTTGACATCTTTTGCCAATATAACTAAATGGGCAAACCAAACTAAACACAATTTCTCCATGTAGTGCTTTGGTATGGTTTTATCCATTAGACCTGTCAATAAATCCGATGATTTGTAGCCACATCGAGTAATGTCAAACAACCTATTTATTTTTTCCTTGCATTTTTTTTCCTTGAATTTTTTGCAGAGTGTTCCCTTGGCAATAGGTGGTTCTTCTGGAAGATGGCATCTCAATCTCGTCGCTATGGCAAACTCTTGTAAGCCAAAACAAACCGGTATGCCACAGTATTTGATTCAGACTTCATCCATATGTTTGCCCCCCTCCTTCGAATCTTCATCATCTCTCACGTACTTGATCCTATACTTAAGAAGACCATATACCATCCTCATATGGAAATGGGTAGGGGGTCCTTAGGAAGCTCAAGAAAGCGTCCAAAGCAACTCTTCTTAAAATGTCTATCTATGTTTTCGTTCTTTATAATTTTCCTAAAATAAATAAATTTTCTCCCCATCTGACATTTAAGTACAATTTCACCAGCTAGTTCTTCTTCTGCTTTTGGGTCATTTTTTGGCATCGTAAATTGAAACTTGTCAATACTAAAGTTTTGAAAGGATCATGCTAGGATGTCGATATTAATTCATGCCCCATTGGTGATCCATTATCATCATGTTGATGATCATCCTCTTTCACTTTCTCACTCTCTAATTCCTCCTCCTTATCATTTTTATTTTCTTCATCACCATCTACAGACCCTTGTCCACCTCTCTCAATGTTGTTTTCATATCTCTCCTCAGCTTTACTTTTCCCTGACTGAGATTGTTTAGGAAGCTTCTCTGAATCCCTCTGTATTGTTTTTTTTTGTGGTCAGACATTGATCCACTTTTACTTTCTTTTCTTTTGGGAGACATGTTTTACCTACAAACAATAAAAAAACAAAAATTACTTTACAATTGATGTATGCATAAATTTTAAAAAATACATTACAAACACCACCAATACAGACACACCAATAGCCACCACCACCACAAACACCACCAACCAATTCCACAAATACTATGAATACTGATACCACCGACAGCCACCACAAATACCACCAACCAATGCCACCAACAACCACCACCAGTGCCACCACAACGACCATCACCACCAATACCACAAACACCATCCAACAATACCATGATAGTCAACGGAACACTGCGACAAAAACAAGTATTTTTTCAAGTTCTTCCTATGATTTTACCATCAAAATTCAAAATTGTAATCCCATTCTCAAAGTTAATACAACTAAAAATTTTCTTTATCATTATTAACTTAAAAGCCCTTATTTATTAGAGAAAAAATAACAAATATAGAACTCTTCTCAAACTCTGTTACCTACAAAGACAGAGAAAATGACTGAAACAAGCAAGAATGAAGTCAAAAATAACACCTATTTGGTCAGAAATGAGAAGAAAATTGATCTGTTGGGAAGGGTAGAGCAATTTATTGAGTAGTTGTTGTCTGTACTGTATAATTGAGTGAGAAAGAGAAAAGAGAGAGAACTAAAGATTTGAAATGATGAAATGTTTTTATCGCAAATGGATGATTTGTATGGGTTGATTTGTATTTTGGAAAAGAATGACAAGTTTTGAAAATTTTAATTTGGTTAGAATTGATCTTAATTATTTTTTAAAATTATAAAAGATATGCATAATTTTTAACCCTCTCATCATGCAATTGCCAAAAGACTCAATTGAAGTTGTAGTTGACACTATGAACTCACCCCAGGTCCTAGATTAATTAATTTAGGTATATGAACTCCATTGAAATTGTATAAAAACAAATGTTCAACATGTTGCATCATATTATGCATCTGTTGTAAATTATAAAACAAATTAAGTAATTTGTTGCGACAGATTACCTATCTATTGTAAAATAAAGTAGATTGTCATATGTTACAACAGATTACCCATCTGTTATAAATTATTAAATAGGCGTTGCCATCTATTATAGTTGACCCTGTGAGAACTCACCCCTAGTCATATATTAATCAATTAAGGTATTAGTTAAACATATGAGGTAGTAATAATCGGTTAAGCTTAGAGTGATCGATCGACGACTCTGGTCGGGAGGAATGCAATATTATCTCATTATGCAATTACCAAAAGACTCAATTGAAGTTGTAGTTGTTCTTATGAGAACTCACCCCTTATCCTAGATTAATCAATTAAGGTATTAGTCTAACATATGAAATCAATTGAAACTGTATAAAAACAAATGTTTAACCTGTTGCGATAGATTAACCATCTGTTGTAAGTTATCAAATAGATTAAGTCATTTGTTGCAACAGATTACTCATCTATTGTACATTTTCAAAAAGATTAAGTCATCTGTTGCGATAGATTATCCATCTATTGTAAATTATCAAATAGATTAAGTCATATATCGCAACAGATTACCCATCAGTTGTAAATTATCAAATAGGTGTTGCCATCTTTTATAGTTGACCCTATGAGAACTCACCCCGAGTCCTAGATTAACCATTAAGGTATTAGTCTAATATATTTGGAAGAAAGAATTGGTTCAGCTCAAAGTGATCGATCGACGACTCTGGTCGGGGGAACTCAATACCCTCTCATCATGTAATTTCTAAATTACTCAATTGAAGTTGTAGTTGACCCTATGAGAAATCACCCCTGGTCCTAGATTAATCAATTAAGGTATTTAACATATTAAATTAATTAAAATTATATAAAAACAAATTTTCAACATGTTGCAATAGATTAACCATCTATTGTAAGTTATCAAACAGTTTAATTTATTTGTTATAATAGATTACTAATCTATTGTACATTAATAAATAGATTAAGTCATTTGTTATGACAGATTACTTATCTATTCTAAATTATCAAATGGATTAAATCATATGTTGCAACAGACTACCCATCTATTGTAAATTATCAAATAGGCACTTACATCTATTTTAGTTGACCCTATGATAACTCACCGCTGGTCCTAGATTAACCAATTATGGTATTAGTCTAACATATGAGGTAGTAATAATTGGTTCAGCTCAGAGTGATCGATCGATGACTCTGGTTGAGGGAATGCAATACCATCTCATCATGTAATTTCCCAAAGACTAAATTAAAGTAGTTGTTGACCTATGAGAAATCACCCCTGGTACTAGATTAATCAATTAAGGTATTAGTATAACATAAGAGGAAATAAGAATCAGTTCAGCTCAGAGTGATCGATCGACGACTCTGGTCGGGAGAAACTCAATATCTCCTCACCATTTAATTGCCAAAAGACTCAATTGAAGTTATAGTTGACCCAATGAGAACTCACCCATGGTCCTAGATTAATCAATTAAGGTATTGGTATAACATACGAAATCACCAAATGTTTAACCTATTGTAATAGATTAACCATCTGTTATAAGTTATCAAATAGATTAAGTCATTTGTGTCAATAGATTACTCATGTGTTGTAAATTATCAAAGAGATTAAGTCATCTGTTGTGAAAGATTACCCATCTATTTTAAATTATCAAATGGATTAAGTCATATATCACAACATATTACCCATCTGTAGTAAATTATCAAATAGGCACTGCCATCTGTTGTAGTTGACCCTATGAGAACTCACGCCTAGTCCTAGATTAATCAATTAAGGTATTAGTCTAACATATGAGTAGTATGAATTGGTTCAGCTCAGACTGATCGATCGATGACTCTGGTAGGGAGGAATGCAATATTGTCTCATCATGCAATTGCCAAAAGACTCAATTAAAAGTGTAGTTGACCCTATAAGAACTCACCCCTAGTCCTAGATTAATCAATTAAGGTATTAGTCTAACATATGAAGTAATAAGAATTATTTTAACTCAGAGTGATCGATCGACAACTCTGGTCGGGAGGAATGCAATACCGTCTCATCATTCAATTGCCAAAAGACTAAATTAAAGTTATAGTTGACCCTATGATAACTCACCCCTGGTACTAGATTAATCATTTAAGGTATTAGTATAATATGTGAAATCAACTAAAATTGTATAAAAATAAATGTACAATCTATTACAACAGTTTAACCATCTGTTGTAAGTTATCAAATAGATTAAGTCATTTGTTGCAACAGATTACTCATCTATTGTAAATTATAAAACAGATTAAGTCATCTATAGGGAAAGATTGCCCATCTGTTATTAATTATCAAATAAATTAAGTCATATGTCGCAACAGATTACCCATCTATTGTAAATTATCAAATAGGCGCTGCCATCTATTGAAGTTGACCATATGAGAACTCACCCTGGTCCTAGATTAACCAATTAAGGTATTAGTCTAACATATAAAGTAGTAATAATTAGTTCAGCTCAGAGTGATTAATCGACGACTCTGGTTGAGAGATTGCAATATTATCTCATCATGCAATTTCTGAAAGACTCTATTGAATTTATAGTTGACCCAATGAGAACTCACCCCTGGTCCTAGATTAATCAATTAAGGAATTAGTCCAGCATATGAAATTAATTAAAATTGTATAAAAATAAATGTTCAACTTGTTTTAACAGATTAACCATCTGTTGTAAGTTATCAAACAAATTATGTCCTTTATTGCAATAGATTACTCATTAATTGTACATTATCAATTAGATAAAGTCATTTGTTTTGATATATTACCTATATGTTATAAATTATCAAATAGATTAAGTCATATGTCACAATAGATGACTCATATATTGTAAATTATTAAATAGGCTCTACCATCTATTTTAGATGACCATATGAGAACTCATCCCTGGTCCTAGATTAACCAATTAAGGTATTAGTCTAACATATAAGGTTGTAAAAATTAATTCATCTCAGAGTGATCGATCGACGACTCTGGTTGGGGAAATGCAATACCGTCTTATCATGCAATTTCTAAAAGACTCAATTGAAGTTATAGTTAACCCTAATAGAACTCACCCCTGGTCCTACATTAATTAATTAAGGTATTGGTATAACATATGAGGTAATAAAAATCAAATTAGCTCAGAGTAATCGATCGATGACTCTTGTCTGGAGGAACGCAATACTGTCTTATTATGCGACTGCCAAAAGACTCAATTGAATTTGTTGTTGATCATATAAGAACTCACTCTTGGTCCTAGATTAATCAATTAAGGTATTAGTCTAACATATGAAATCATTTGAAATTGTATAAAACCAAAGGTTCAACTTGTTGTAATAGATTAACCATCTGTTGTAAGATATAAAAATAGATTTAGTATTTTGTTGCAAAAAATTACTCATCTGTTGTAAATTATCAAACAAATTAAGTCAACTTTTGTGACAGATTACCAATCTACAGTAAATTATCAAATTGATTAAGTTATATGTATCAACAGATTACCCATCTGTCGTAAATTATCAAATAGGCGCTGCCATCTATTGTAGTTGACCTTATGAGAACTCACCCCTAGTCCTAGATTAATCAATTTCGGTATTAGTTGAACATATGAAGTAGTAAGAATCAGTTCAGCTAAGAGTGATGGATCGAAGACTCTGGTCGGGAGGAACGCAATACTATCTCATCATGCAATTACCAAAAGACTCAATTAAAGTTGTAGTTGACCTAATGAGAACTCAACACTGGCTCAATATAAATCAATTAACGTATAAGTCTAACATATAAGGTAATAAGAATCATTTCAGCTCAGAGTGATAGATCGATGACACTAGTCGTGAGGAACGTAATACCGCTCATCATTCAATTGCCAAAAGACTCAATTGAAGTTGTAGTTGACCCAATGAGAACTCACTCCTGGTATGAGATTAATCAATTAGGTATTAGTCTAACATGTGAAATCAATTGAAATAGTATAAAAATAAATGTCCATCCGAATGAAACAGATTAACCATCAGTTCTTAGTTATCAAACATATTAAGTCATTTGTAGCAACAGATTACTCATCTATTAAAAATTATCAAATAGATTAAGTTATCTATTGCAATAGATTACCCATATGTTGTAAATTAATAAATGGATTAAGTTATATGTCACAACAGATTATCCATCTATTGTAAATTATCAAGTAGTGGCTGCCATCTGTTGTAGTTGACCATATGAGAACTCAAACCTGATCCTAGATTAACCAATTAAGGTATTAGTCTAATATACGAAGTAGTAAGAATTGGTTCAGCTCAGAGTGATTGATCGACGACTTTGGTCGTGGGAACACAATACCATCTCATCATGCAATTTTTGAAAGACTTAATTAAAGTTGCAGTTGACGCTATGAGAACTTACCCCTGGTCCTAGATTAATAAATTAAGGTATTATTCGAACATATGATATCAATTGAAATTGTATAAAAATAAATGTTCAACCTGTTGCAACAGATTAACCATGTGTTGTAAGTAATCAAACAGATTAAGTTATTTCTTGCAATAGGTTACTCATATGTTGTACATTATCAAATATACTAAGTCATTTGTTGCGATAGATTACCCATCTGTTGTAAATTATCAAATGGATTAAGTCATAGGTCATAATATATTACCCATCTATTGTAAATTATCTAATAGGCGCTGTCATCTGTTGTAATTGATCCTATAAGAACTCACCCCTGGTCCTAGATTAACAAATAAAGGTATTAGTCTAACATATAAGGTAGTGCAAATTAGTTCAGCTCAGAGTGATCGAACGATGACTCTGGTCGGGGGAACGCAATACTGTCTCATCATGCAATTTCCAAAAGACTCAATTGAAGTTGTAGTTGACCCTACGAGAACTCACCTATGGTCCTAGATTAATCAATAAAGGTATTAGTTTAATATATGAGGTAATGATAATCGGTTCAGTTCAGAGTGATTGATAACCGACTCTGGTCAGGAGAAAGGCAATACCGCCTCACTATTCAATTGTCAAAAGACTCAATGGAAGTTTTAGTTGACCCTATGTAAACTCAACCCTGGTCCTAGATTAATCAATTAAGGTATTAGTCTAACATACGAAATCAATTGAAATTGTATAAAACCAAATATTCAACCTGTTGCAACAGATTAACCATCTATTGTAAGTTATTAAATAGATTAAGTCATTTGTTGCAATAGATTACTCATGTGTTGTAAATTATCAAAGAGATTAAGTCATCTGTTGTGACATATTACCTATTTTTTGTAAATTATCAAATAGATTAAGTCATATATCACAACAGATTACCCATAGATTGTAAATTATCAAATAGGCGCTGTCATTTGTTGTAGTTGACCCTATGAGAACTCACCCCCAGTCCTATATTAATCAATTAAGGTATTATTTGAACATATGAGGTAGTAAGAATCGGTTCAGCTTAGAGTGATCGATCGACGACTCTGGTCGGAGAAACACAATACTATCTCATCATGCAATTGACAAAAGACTCAATTAAAGTTGTAGTTGACCCTATAAGAACTCACCTCTAGTCCTAGATTAATAAATTAAAATATTAGTCTAACCTATGAGGTAATAAGAATCAGTTAAGCTCAGAGTGATCGATTGACGACTCTGGTCGGGAGGAATGCAATACCGTCTCATCAGTCAATTACCAAAAAACTCAATTGAAGTTGTAGTTGAACCTATGAGAACTCACCCCTGGTGCTAGATTAATCAATTAAGCTATTAGTCTAACATGTGAAATCAATTAAAATTGTATAAAAATAAATGTTCAACCTGTTGCAATAGATTAACCATCTGTTGTAAGTTATCAAATAGATTAAGTTATTTGTTGCAACAGATTACTCATCTATTATAAATTATCATACATATTTAGTCATCTTTTTCAACATATTACCTATCTGTTGTAAATTATCAAATGGATTAAGTCATATATCACAATAGATTACCCATCTGTTGTAAATTATCAAATAGGCGCCGCCATCTGTTGTAGTTGACCCTATGAGAACTCACCCCTGATCCTATATTAACCCATTAAGGTATTAGTCTAACATATAAGGTAGTAAGAATTAGTTCATCTCAGAGTGATCGATCGATGACTATGGTCGGGAGGAACGCAATACCGTCTTATCATGCAATTGCCAAAAGACTCAATTAAAGTTGTAGTTGACCCTATGAGAACTCATCCCTAATCCTAGATTAATCAATTAAGGTATTAGTCTAACATATGAGGTAATAAGAATCAGTTCAGCTCAGAGTGAGCAATTGACGATTCTGGTCGGGAGAAACGCAATATCGTCTCATTATTCAATTGCTAAAAGACTCAATTGAAGTTATAGTTGACCCTATGAGAACTCACCCCTGTTACTAGAATAATTATTTAAGGTATTAGTCTAGCATGTGAAATCAATCAAAATTGTATAAAAACAAATGTTCAACCTATTGCAACAGATTAACCATCTGTGTAAGTTATTAAGCAGATTAAGTCATTTGTTGCAATAGATTACTCATCTATTGTAAATAATCAAACAGATTAAGTCATCTGTTGTTATAGATTACCCATCTGTCATAATTTATCAAAGGGATTGTCACATGTCACAACATATTATCTATCTGTTGTAAATTATCAAATAGGCACTGCCATCTATTGTAGTTGACCCTATGAGAACGAACCCCTAGTCCTAGATTAATCTATTAAGGTATTAGTTGAACATATAAGGTAGTAAGAATTGGTTCATCTTATCGTGATTGATCAACGACTCTGGTCGGGTGGAACACAAGACCTTCTCATCACGCAATTTCCAAAAGACTCAATTGAAGTTGTAGTTAACCCTATGAGAACTCACCCCTGGTCCTAGATTAATCAATTAAGGCATTAGTCTAACATATGAACTCAATTGAAATTGTATAAAAACAAATGTTCAACCTGTTGCAGCAGATGTCTTTTCTGTTGGATTTAATCAAATAGATTAAGTCATCTGTTGCAACATATTATACATTTGTTGTAAATTATCTAATAGGTGTTGCATCTGATTCGGTAGATGACTGACCTTTGGAAATTTTCAAACATAAATTGCTATCAGTTGCACTTCGATGTTTTGAGACTCTTTTTTTAAAAACAATTTACGTATTTCCTGTCGACATAAAAAAAGATAAAATACTAAGGCAATAAAAAATATTTCTTGGAAAACTCTAAAATTTCCTCAGTCAATAGTCTTATCTGGTCTTATCAAGGTCACGGTCTACTCGTGCTCCTCAAAATTTATTAATGAATATTTAAAACCCATATCTAGAAGAATACTCTCTCTTTCATCCATAAAGTAAGACTCAACTCATCTATCACTCTTGTTTATTCTCAATTCTCTTTTTTTCTTTTTTTTCTCTATTTTCTCTCTTCTTTCTAATGAGGATCCTTTCGGATCTCAATCGCTCAATATCTTTTCTCGACTGAAGTGGATGTTCTGATCCCTTTTCTTTTTTCACATTACTGGTATGGTTCACTATTGCTCTTTCCATCCCGTCTTCTTCTTTGTATGTCATTTAAATTAGATATTTACATCTATTGTTATTAATGATTTACCCATTACCAGTTTCCTATTTATTGGGAAATTGAAGGAAAGGTGACTTTTAAGTCTTTAATAAATGAACCATTATTTTTATATCTGTTGTAAAATGCCTCAATGGTTGAACAGATGGGTAATCTGTTACATTAGATTGGTCATCTATTGATTCACTTAATTTTGTGTTACCCTTTTGTACAGACTAAACAACTGTTTGAGAAAATTAAACCAGTAGCAAGGCTGGTTTGATTTATTCCAACAAATGACCAATATTTTATAATATGTCATCCATTTGTTGCAATAGATGACCCATCTTTTGCAATATGTCATCCATTTGTTGCAACAGATTCCTTATCGGTTAAGCAGATAGGTAATCTATTGCATCAGATTGGTCATCTATTGATTCGTTTAATTTTGTGTTACCCTTTTGTAATATTCTTTTTTTCCTTCTCTTGTTTGATATCAAATGAATTTCTCTTATTTGTAAATAAAAAGAAGTGAGACTGGATCCAATTTTGCTCTACCAGCATTAAAGGCTAGAGTAAAGATGGGTTTGAAGGAATAAGCTGCTTGCAGATGGAACCACTTCATATGTGGGAGGTATGTATTGCTGATCAACCTATCGTGAAAACAAACATCTAGTACAATGATTTTGTGAATGTTTGTTCTTTACCTATTAAGCGTTAATCCTTCAAACAAGATATGGCATTTTATAGTTAAGATTGTTAGGTTCGAACTGGTAAGGTTGGGGGACCAAGTAGGTGGTCGATACCCTGTTATAATTTAATGACCGTTTATGCTCATGTTTTTGTGTTATGTTTAGGGAAGGGTTCAAGTTTTTAGTGGAAGTATAAATATCTAATAGTGATTGGACCGGTTTAAATGTCTTAATGGACTTTTTGAAATGCCTCTGAAGCCTCACACTACAGCAAACAATAATGGAACTAATAGAAATTCCTCTGGTCCAAATTTATATAGATGGGTTGCTGGAGGAGACTATTATACAGCATTAGGTGCTTGGGAGAATACCTGTGCGGGAAGCAGGAGGTTGAGAAGTCTATATATCATCTCAAATCATGTTTAAGAGGAAACACAGGGTAGGAAGGAAAGTGTAGCGAAATTGGTTGATGAAATTGACATGAAAAGTGAAAAAACTGGATGAGTTGTGAATGTGTAAGTGTATCCAAATATGAAAATCCATCATTCGTTGAAGAAAGAGAAGAATGGTCAAGAGGACTAGAGCTGGTCACTTTGAAACTACAACTAGCGAGTGTGGCCTCAATAAAGACCGACAAAATGCAGGACCAGAACTCTAAGGAAGCATCTTCACGAGCACAAAAGGTGGTAAGATTGTCGGTCAGAATTGAAACCTGAACCAACTACTCCTAAATTAAAAGTACGGGATCAAACCAAGGTGGCAATTTCCCAAGTTAAACTTGCATCCCATGCCTCCTGTTTATGGCTCTAGTCAGGTCAAAGGTAGTGGAAACAACAAGGCATGGGATTTCTTCCCAACTCAGACCTTTTTGTTTCTACTACCATTGACCTGATCATAGCCATAAACAAAAGGCATGGAATGTAAGTTAGACTTCAGAAACTCACACCTTGGCTTCCGTTATTTTTAATTCAGGAGTTGTTGGTTCAGGTTTTAATTCTGACTGACAATCGTATTAATTTTTTGTGCTCGCGAAGCTTCTTTCTTAGAGTTCTAGTCCTGCCCTTTGTGAGGTTCTTCATTGAGGACATACTCGCTAGTTGCATTCTCGAGCAAAGTGTCTAGCTCCAGTCCTGTTGACCATTCTTCTTTTTTTCAAAGACTGACGGATTTTTATATTTGGATACACTTCCACATTTAAAGCTCATCCAATTTTTCTGTTTCTCATGTTAATTTCATTGGCCATGTTTGCTAGAAGTTTGTTACTTGCTTTCTTGTGTTTCCTCTTAAACAAGGTCTGAGATGATATATGGTCTTCTCCACCTTCCCTTTCCCGCACAGGTATTCTCCCAAGCACCTTATGCTGTATAAAAGTCTCCTCCAGCAATCCATCCATATAAATTTGGACCAGGGTAATTTCTATTGGTTCCATCGTTGTTTGCTGCAGTGTGAGGATTTGGAGGCCTTTCAAGAAGTCCATTGTACCATTAAAACTGGTCCAATCACTATTGGATATTTACATTGCCGCCAAAAACTTGTACCCTTCCCCAAACTTGACACAAAAACATGAGCATAGACCATCATTAAATTGTAACAGGGTATCAACACCACCATTTTGGAACCCTTTGGCCTTATCAGTTTGCACCTATCAAACTAAGCTATACAATGCAGGAACTTGTTTGAAGTATCAATGTTTAATTGGTAAAAAACTACATTCACAAAATCATTACACTTTATGTGTGTCTGTCGCGGTAGCCTGATAAATAAAACATAACTCCCACGCATGAAAGTGGATCCATTACACGCACCTTATTCTTCCCACCACATCAAGATATGTCAAACAGTGTTGTTTATTCATTTGCATTCATGTGATTACTATTAAAGAAGATGTGTGAAGAGTCGTGACTTTTAATCTTAACACATTCAAAATAGCTGATGAATCAAAATCAAAACATCACCTCCAACATATGGTCCATCTATCGCAATAGATAATCTATATGTTACAATAGATGGTAAGTCTATTGCAATAGACCAGATATTGTTTATTTATCTACACATGTGTGATGACTATTAAAAAAGAGGTGAAGAGTCATGACCTTTTATCTAACACATTCAAAACAGCTGATGAACCAAATTCTCCATCTGTTGCAATTGATGAATCAGCTATTAGAAGAAATCAAAACATCTCCTCCAACATATGGTTCATCTATTGCAATAGATAATCTATATGTTGCAACAAATGGTAAATCTATTGTGACAGACTAGACAGTGTTTATTCATCTGTACGCACGTGATGACTATTAAAAAAGAGGTAGTCATGACTTTTTATCTAACACATTCAAAACAGCTGATGAATCAAATTCTCCATCTGTTGCAACTGATGAATCAGCTGTTAGAAGAAATCAAAACATCTCCAAATGATGGTCCATCTGTCGTAACATATAATACATATGTTGCAACAGATGTATCATCTATTGCACATGCAAACCATCTATTGCAATAGGTGGTAAATCTATTTTGATAGACCATCTATTACTCATACAAATAATCTATTGCAATAGATGGTAAATCTATTGTGACAGATGGACGATCTGTTGCAATGGCTCAATAATAACGGTTGCTATCAAGTCTCAAAACCATTTTGAAAGGTGAGAAGTATTAATGTAAAAGAAAAAGTCGCGACTTTTAACAGAAAATTAAATGCCACCAGTTTGAGCGACTTTTAACAGAAAATAAAATGCCACCAGTTTGAATATAATTAATACAATGGAGCTTAACAGTCGTGCCTTTTAGCCTGACGCATCCATATTCAATTCTCTATAAATAGGTCCCTCCTTAATCTTCATTCTACTAAACTTTATTTATTTCTTGCATTATTTCTTTTCGTGTGACATCTTCAACTACTTCTCTTCAAAAAGCATATTCCTTTCTCGTTGAGGTAAGTTTTTTTTTTGGTGTAAATCTACCAGTTAGTAGTATACGTTATGTTACATTTGGAGTCTTTTTTTATTATATTTGTCAATTCATGCCTGTTCTAGATATGACTGATCCTATTTGGGATATTGCTATTTTGCGCGACACAGTGCGGTAACTTCAGAGGCAAGTTAATGACCTGCAAAGGGAGTTGGTCACCGTGAGAGCGACGATGTTCAGAGAGATGCAGAGACTGATGAGGGCCTTGTTGTTGCGAGTTGATTGACCGGCTGTCATTAATGATGATGATGATAATAATAATTAGAATTAGACTGTGTTTTTATTTTAGCATATGTATTTTAGTTTTTCTATATCGGAACTATACCTAATGTATTTTATTTTTTGTTTAATGAAAAATTTATTTTTAGTCGACTTTGGCTTTTTAATTCTTATTCAATTTTCATTTTGTCTATTTCTTATAACCATACATGTTAATGTTAACATGTCGACGATTGGAGGTAAGGAGCAATTTTGAATCTAGTAGCAATAGCGATTTTGGCTTTTGAGTTCTTTCAATAGATGGACCATGTGTCAGAACAGATTGGTCATCTGTTGGGTTTCTGTCAACAGATTATCCATCTGTTGCGATAGATTTGTCATTTTTTAGAGGAAAATATTTCAGTTTGATGGAACTGCATTGTGTTCTTCTGGTTAATGTCCATCTATTGCCAAAGATGGTTAATCCGTTGAGAATAATTATGGTCTATTGTATTATTTAGTTCATGTTTTGCCTCTTTTAATTGATGTACAAGTTATTAAAAAAGATATTTTATATAAATAAATGATAACATTATGTTCAAAACAATGAGTTAAATATATAAAAGTACACAACAAACAACTACACAAGTTTCTGCAATTACAACGATCATGGTGGATTACGATCCAGGCATGTAGTTCTTTTGTGGCCAGCGTGCTTACATGTAGAGCACTTGTTTCTTATTGATGAAAATGATTCTCCGACTCCACGCCTCCTCGTATATGGATTTCTTCCCAGTTTGATAGTGTTTGGGTCAATATATGGAGGAGGTATTAATCTCCCCAAATCTCTGCAGGAACAACCCAAGATTCTTCGGGAGGCACCGGAGTAATATGCGCACTATATGTCATTTCATATTCTTCCACCGAATAATATTAAGAGGAGTGCTCATAAAATTTAGGTCCATATTTTGGATCGTATTGAGATCGAAGTGCTGCCATGGCATGTGGACAGGGTATTTTGTCCAAGTCAAAAACTCTGCACGTACAAGATCTTATTTGAATATCGACCATGGCAACATCACCATGATCGGTGATACTGAATTTATAATCTGCTATTTTATGAGATAATAACCTATTCCCCAAACTGATGTTTGTTGATATTATTTTTTTGATATTGAGAACAAATCGGGTTCTTTTTGGTCCCTTGAACTGTACACGCCTTTCGTTAAAAAATTGGCCATACTTCTTGTTTATTACTTCAAACATAGCCTTGATGGGAAATTCTCTTTCGTCGCCAAACAATGAATTCACCGATTCATCTATGTTTGATGTCATAATATTGTACCTATACAAAAGAATCACTTAGTATGACATCATACTAAACTTGTAACTCAAACAAGACATTAATTTCATAAAAATGTACCTATCTGCCATACAGAATGCCTATCTTTATGTCTCAAAACCGACACGTACAAAAAGTTCTGCTACCTTGGGATTCACATCTATTATTTGATTGAAATGGTCTAAAAACTCCTATCTACTATATGCTTTAGCTGCTCTATAAAAAAAAGGTCAGGACCCTTTTGTTGTGATAGTTGATTTGAATGTTCTCTCCAAGATAGCTGATGCAACAACCAAAGTAAGCTAAAGTGAAGAAAATTGAACCCATCTTTGGAATACTTGGATTCCTATCCAAAATAAAACACAACTTTTCGGTATCTTCAATGTAGCTTCGTAGTTGTTCAAAAAATTCCATAAATGGCATCACATTCCTTGTCCGCTACATAAAAAGCGACAGGAAAGATATGATTCTCCGCATCCTGTGCCATCACTGCTAGCAGAACTCCATTATACCAGCTCCTCAATAAGGTACCTTCGATAGCTATGCCTTTTCTCAAATGTCAAAAACCTTGAATCCAAGCACCATAGGATACAAACAAGTACTTGAACCTTCCGTTTTCATCAACATGTAATGCTGTCTTACTTTCAGGATTTGTGGACTCAATCATGTAACAGTAGGCCTCCAGGACTACATACCCATGCTCGTGTGTCCCCCTAACCAAGTCCTTGGCAATCCCCATAGCCGTATATTTCTTCCAATAACTTACCAGGAGACCTAATTCTGTAAGGAGTTGATTGGCCATAACCTTTGTTGAAGGTCATTTGCCATCAGGGAAACTACTCCTAAAATATTTACCGAGGACCTTTGCCATGGCGTGAGGATTTTGGCCTGATATGTGCTTTGAACCACATGTGTGATGCTTTCCATGCTTATGAATGATGAATCTGTCAGAACTTGGGTACTTTACCTCTCTCAACCACTACTTACAGTTTTCATTAGCACATTTGAATCAAAAGACACTGCTCGAATTAATCACCTTCTTTATTCTGAAATCTTTTTTCAAGCAAGAAATAAACAAAGTGATAGATAGTTCATTTGTATCCTTGAATGCATTCCAATAAAAAAGTCGGTCCCATTATCTTTAAGATTTCCAGACTTTATCGATTGAGAAGAAATACCCATCGTATTAGTCGCATCAATGGGCGTAGGTGTTTGATCATCATCTAGAATATTCATATCTAGATCATCCAACCTATCATCAAAGATGTCTTGTTGTTGTTGTTCTTCTATGTTCTGGTTCTCATTCTTTCTCGTCTTTTCAACCACGTACACCCTTAACACCGTCCTAGATGAATCACTAAGATAACCACGCAATCAAACTTGATCGGTTATCTTGAAAGGCAGTACCCTCTGATTTTCAAAGAAGTTGTGCATGTAGCTGATGACGAGTTCTTTCGATTGATAATTTAGTCCACAACAACTGATGATTAAGTTCACAAAATCATCATATGAAATATCACTTTGGACTGCCATAGCTATCGTCTCTAGCATTTCACCCTTGTTCCAATGCCATACATATCGATTCCTCTTCTAGATCCATTGACCATGAAAATCCACCCCTATTATTATTGATCCCTCCATTAGTGGTACCTAAATAAAGTCATTTGTTAAGAAAAGTTAATAGTGATTTCATAGTGCCGTAAATAAATCCCAACAGATGTGTAATCAGTCGCAATAGATTACTTACCTGTTGGGATTCATGTTATGCTCATGAAGCTGATTTCAACAGACGAGTCATCTATTGTAATAGGTAAATCATATGTTGCAACAGACTATATATCTGTTAGGATTGATGTTACAATACTGAGGCACCTTTGAAGCTGATTCCAACAGATGAGTGACATGTTGCAACAAATAATTAACCTATTGCGACAAATGACTTACTTGTTCCAACAGACGATGATCTGTTAAAATCGTGGTCAGGTTCTATCACAACAGGTTACTATTATGTTGAAATAGATATTTATCGTCTATTGGAATCGAGTTCAGGTTCTGTTTCAACAGGTTAATAATCTATTACAACAGATATTTACTCTGTTGCAACAGATAACTAATCTGTTTAAACAGATAAATCATCTATTGTAACATATGACCCACCTGTTCGATTCATGTTACGACCTATAGAACAATAAACATGAATCTAACATATGAGTCTTTCGTTGAAACAGATGTCTCATCTGTTGCAACAGATGATTTACTTGTTTAAATAGATAGCTCTTATATTGGATTCATAATCGGGTTCTATCCATTATTGGAAAAACAGCACAATAGTAGTTATCCAGATGACAAATTCAACTAAAAATCATAATTTGACTTACCAAAGTCTCCTATGAAGTAATGCCCAATGGAAAGTGATGTACGAAACAAAATTTAACCTAAGAAATTAGTTAAATAGCAACAGTTGTGGTAACAACAACAACAACAAATAGTCAACAAGAAGAATATGAAGATGATAATGAAGTAGAAGATGATGATAATGAAGTAGAAGATGATCAATAAAGCAGCAGTAATAATAAACAACAAAAATCGGTAAGAGAGAGATAACAATAATGGATGAGAAGAGAGAGAAATGGGCCTTTTTTCCCTCCTCTTTTATAATGCCCCGAGATCCCATCCCGAGATCTCACACGGTGCTTATGGACCCGAAGGACCACAAGTTAACCCTTTTCTGATATCTATACCTGTACACTGCATAATATCTGAAATAAATAAGGAAATTTGGCTTAAGGTTCAACACATCGATACATACTCAAAACTGAAAAACTGAATACTAATACATCCATCTGAAAAGCCTCTAACTGTCTGAATTGTGGAGTTGATGGGACATGTCCCCAACTAACTCCGTCAACAGAAAATAAACAAAGTCTGAAACAATAGTAGTAAACTGAGACTCGTCCTCGAAAGAAGAGGACTCACTGCTACTTCTGCTAATTGGGACTAAACTGCTGAGGATAAATTGGATCATGTGCCTCTGAACCTATGGTGTCAAATAAAACACCATAGCACAAATGCGTCAGTACAAAAATGTACCGAGTAAGTAGACGGGGTAGGTTAATGCAAGGGTTCATGCATGTGCAATATCTAAACTGAATAATCATGAAAATGTCACATGAGAACACATACATGAATGCACAAAACATGAACACAATTATTGTAGCTCTAGAAACTGAAACTCAGATACTGAATCACTAACTCATCTAATACTGATAATTGAAGATCTGGATGTGCTTACATCAATGACTGAATTCTTAAACTTACTGCTTTCGACTAACAGGATTAGAGATCAACCTTTCTAACAGATGATTTTGGAAGTTTTATCAATGATAAGAAATATGATTATATCTGAATCTGACAACCAGAATACTCAATAGAAATTTGATACTGTGATCAAGTCTGTCTGATGACATATCTATGAATATGATATCAAATAACTGTAAGTGACACCAAGTCTATCTTATGGGATGGTCCATAATTCAATGGAACTATTTGAGTTCCTCAAAATGATAGATGACTGTATCTGACAGTCGTGATTTCTGAAGACTGATTCTGAAACTGAGACTGAATCTGAAACTGAAATTATGGGAAGTAGTCACTTAACCGACATGCCCCGACCTACCACAGGTGGGGTCCAACCTGTGCCCCAATTGGAAGGGTGTCATTACCGCGCCACTGGTAAAGACAACTTTATGTGACCATCATCTAGCAGGTCCACAAGAGAGAACGGTGGATCCCTTATCTAGCAGGTCAAGCCACCTCATCTAGCAGGTATGATGTCTCTCATCCACCCTCAACTAACAGGTGTAATGTCTCAAACTATGTTAGCTACGTAGTTCTAGAGAACAAGTATTTCATCTAAGAATCACACACTCTACTAGTAAATGAGTTCCCATCCTTCAGCTCGCTCGGTGCTAGTTTCTACTCCTAACTGGAAGACTCAGAACTGAATTCTCAACTGAATGCTGGCTGAACTGATTCTGACACTGATCATATTACTCAAAAGGTTTGACTGAGTTACGATGAGATCATTTGGTTCCATATCTGATGGAAAAGATATCGAATCATGGTATCTGACTAGCGCTATAGAGCTTGAATAGATTACTCAAATTGCTTCTGAGATTAGGATTGAATTTCTTGAATACTATTAAAAGAGAGCTAATTACAGGTCTGGGGCTAGATTACTAATGATACAGCTGAGATTACTGAGCTTTATTAAGCTTCGCACTTTTCTGAGGATACAGAGTTCTATAGTTCATTGAGTTCTGAGAATCATGGCTTGATTAGAATTATTGAGAAACTGACACGGGCTCTAGACAACAGCTCTATTTTCAGGTATAAATACCCCCAGGACTCGATAACATAAAATTAAGACTTAATCATTCTTCATCACAAATCATTCATGCACCATCACAGTTATCCATTCATTCATCATTACAAGCATTCATTCATGTATTACAAGCATTCATTCATCATTACAATCATTCATGTATTATCACAATCATTAAAGCATCACTTCAAGTAGTTGGGCATCATAACATACTTTCCCTCTCAAGATCCTTAGGACATCGCATTAAGCATTTAGGAAACATAGACCTTTATTCATCATCACAACCACCAAAGGGTCACTTTAAACCTTTAAGGATCATCAACATCAGTTCACCATCATATACTAGCCTAGGGAAGACATGCTATTAGATTATACCCCATTCAATGAGATCTTACATCAAGTACTTCATATCTATATTGGTCTTGTCAAGTATTTGGATATCACTTGATTTGGGGAAAACTTCATACTAACACGTCACTATTTTCTTGTTAACCACTTGACACGTATTAAAAGCTTAACATATATCAAAGAGCACAAAATCGGGGAATGTTACAACCATCATATCTCGACCTGTTCACTAGGGTCTTTCAACATCCACTAGACATGATCGATTTTACACCTACTTGGGGATTTCATGTTATTTAGCACATTTCACTCACTTATGCATTTTCTCAAACACTAGGTATGCATGGACTAGCTCACAATTTGGAGTTTCACCTTCAACATATTATAATGGCTCTTATGTTTCACCTAAGCTTTTTATCAAACCTATGGGGAACATTCTTCACTTATTCAACCATTTCTATACCCAAAAGTCATGAACACATCACATGAAAAAAAAACAACTTCAAGAGGGTCTATCACAAACATCACATGAGTTCCACATACTAGGATCAAAGCTCATAAATCTTGAAGACAAACATAAATTAAAACTCAACAACACATTGAACATCAATTTCAACTCATACAAATTATTAAAAATTCATAAACATAAGAATCTTTGAGTTTTGAAAAGGGTTCTTGAGCTTCTTGGATGAAAGGGACCCAAGAATCAACATCTACATACCTTAACCTTTGAAAGTAGATGAACTCTAATGTTTGAGACGCTATCCGCACTTATAATAAATAATTCTTGAATCCCACACTATGAGAAACTTTATTCTTGAAGAAATCTTGAAGAATTTATGGATGAATTTTGGAAGATTACGGTTCTTGATTAAAACCCTAGTTATTTCTCTTCTCAAGAGAATTGAGAGAATTGAAAGAGAAAAATATTGAAATTAGGTTTTTGGAAGAGGTTCCCATATTTATAGAGTCTCCAAAAGTGTGGGAAATGACCAAAATACCCTTGCAAAAATGCCTCTAAGTTGCTGGAAAAAATAGATGACTACATTTGTGACAGGCCGTCAAACTTGTGATAGGCCGTAACAAAATGTCGTCACAAAAAGGGTGGATTTTATGATTTTCTACCCAAAGTTGAAGATATCGCCAGAAATGTCATCATAATCTAACGACCAGATGACATCGTCAAAAAGGTCATCAAAAATGTGGTAGCCCGTCAGAAACATCGTCAGCCTTTTCCAGATTGATATGCTGGAGTAAAATGGCTATAACTCTTCTCTACGATATAGGATTTTGGAAAAATTGGTATAGTTGGAAAGCTAATTCAAATATATTTCATTTGATATATAGAAATCCATGCATTTATTCATATACAATGAGTTATGGTTGATTGAAGTTGACCTAAATTTTGACGGTCACTAAAACTTGAACTATAGGAAAGCTTTCAACTCGACCATGGGTTAGGGACCTCTATGATCTTAATTAATGATCAAATAGATTCTCACAGGATTTAAAGTATTTCATACTTGGGAGGATATTTTCGAAACATTTTGACTCGGATTTTTACTTTACCAAATACGTTCTAAGGCTCAAACTGGAAAAGGATTTTGAGAGGCATTACATTATCTCCCCTTGAGAACATTCGTCCTCGAATGTCGTTTGATAGACTGAGAATACGGATCAACAAAACTTACTCAAGAAATGGAAATATCTCAGATCAGGACTACGCAACTGGAATGACTGACATATAGAGTTCTCACACTAGGCATCATATATGATGCATGGAATACTCGACTAATGATACTCATAGCTGATTTCTCATAATACACATGCATAACTAATGCATAGACTCATAAATGGGTTGATCTCATGAACACACGACTGAACACACGCTGACAAGCTGACAAGCTGACTTTTGAAAGCATAACTGACGATGCAACAATGATTGATGCTAACTTTATAAAGAAAACTTGAACATGCATCGAGATGAATCTAATGGCATGCAACATCATAATACCATGGGGTATCTCCCCCTTGGGACTCTATGTCCCTCTAAACACACTTTGCTAAAATACCGAAGCCGTGCGCGGGGCACCTACAGACTGGGTCATAATTGACCGATCAAAATCTGAAACTTATGCATGACTCATGCTAACATATAAGCTCAAAATGAGAGCAAAGGATCTATAAATGCATAACATAAAGATGAAGGGATCATAATATACCCAGGTCAATTTCAAGGGATCTTTCCCGATCAAGGCAAGCCTGAAGTACATACAATCTATTATGAGCTGAAGGATGACTACGCTGACTTCAGGGACCTGGCTTAGGACAGTCTCAAACTTTGTGACCGGTCTCACCACATCCAAAGCACACATCACTACCGGCTCTACACACACCCTTATGATTCTTACCACATTCTTCACACAACGGGTAGGTACGAACACCACTAGTACTACTCTGGTCTTTGGAGCTTGGCGCTCCCTCAAATCTGACACCCCCAAACGCAGGTGCGAGTACACTAGATGAAGATGGAGTTGGAACTAAAAATCTCCTACCATACTGAGAACTAATACCACCTTGAGACCCAGACTGCGAGAAACCACGACTACCTATCTTGGCTCTCTTACTCACTCTCCCTCTTTCTTTCATCTTATCTGCCTTAATCTGTTGCGCATGAATCATTAACCTAGAAAGATCCATATCTCTATTGATCATGGAAGCTCTACACTCTTTCAACACATCACTTGATACCCCAGTCAAAAACTTACTCATACTCGCTCTAGGGTCAGCTATCAAGTCGGGAGCATACTTAGCGAATTGGTTAAACTTAAGACAATACTCTTTCACTGTCAAGGAGCCTTGCCTTAGGTTCATAAACTCTTTTACCTTATCTTCTCTCTTTTCTAGTGGGAAAAAACTATCTAGAAAGGCACTCTGAAACTCTAGCCAAGTCACGAGAGCTGCATTTACCCCTCTACTTTTCTCCCACATCACTACCCAATCATGAGTAATATCTTTCAACCTATAAGATGCTAAATCAACACTCTCCTCCTCTGACACATGCATAATCTGGGTGATCTCTTCACCTCCTTAAGAAATAACTGTGGATCCTCACCTACTACTGACCCAAAGAATTCGGATGGGTTTATTTTCATGAATCTTCTAATCCTGGCTGCGGCAGAATTCCCATCTTGCTGTGGTGGGACTGCAGCCAAAAGGTTACCATGAACATTAGTCACCGCCTGGGCTAGTGCTTGGAAAGCTGCCCAAAACTATTTATGTGACACACTCTCATTTTCAGGCTCTACTGGCTAAGGGGGCTGATCATCAACCCTATGGACAAAGTCTCTGCTAGGAGGCATACTCTGTAAATGAAAGACTGAAGTGGATTAGACTGAGGATCAACTTGAGCTCATTCTCACTCGCATGATCTGAATACTGAAAGAAGGGAAACTACTCCTAAGTACATCCTGTAGCCTCTTGTACATAAATGTGGCGTGCTACACACCCATGCACAAGAATCTACTAGATGCGGCTTTTCAGACTCCCTAGGATACTTTTGAACCTTAGGCTCTGATACCAAGTTTGTAACGCTCCGAGATCCCATCCCTAGACGTCACACGGTGCTTATGGACTCGAAGGATCACAAGCTAATGCTTTTCTGATATATGTATCTATACACTGCATAATATCTGAAATAAATACGGAAACTTGCCATAAGGTTCAACACATCGATACATACTCAAAACTAAAAAAATGAATACTAATATATCTATCTGAAAAGCCTCTGTCTGAACTGTGGAGTTGATGGGACATGTTCCCAACTAACTCCATCAACAAAAAATAAACAAAGTTTGAAACAATAGTAGTAAACTGAGACTCGTCCTCGAAAGAAGAGGACTCACTACTACTGCTGCTGACTGGGACAAAACTGCGGAGGATAAACTGGATCTTGTGCCTATGAACCTATGGTGTCAAATAAAACACCATAGCACAAATGCGTCAGTACAAAAATATACCAAGTATGTAGATGAGGTAGGCTAATGCAAGGGTTCATGCATGTGCAATATCTAAACTGAATAATTATTAAAATGTCGCATGAGAACACATACATGAATGGACAGAACATGAGCTCAATTATCGCAGCTCTAGAAAATGAAACTTAGATACTGAATCGCTTACTCATTTGATACAGATATTTCAGGATCTGTATGTGCTTGCATCAATGCTAAATTCTTGGACTTACTACTTTCGACTGACAGGATTAGAGATCAACCTTTCTAATTGATGATTTCGGAAGTTTTATCAATGATAAGAAATATGATTATATCTGAATCTGACAACCAGAATACTCAATAGAAATCTGATACTGTGATCAAGTCTGTCTGATGGCATATCTCTGAATATGATATCAAATAACTGTATGTGAGACCAAGTCTATCTGATGGGATGGTCCATAAATTAATGGAACTATATGAGTTCCTCATAATGATAGATGACTGTATCTGACAGTCCTGATTTCTGAAGACTGATTCTGAAACTGAGACTGGATCTGAAACTGAAACTATGGAAAGTAGTCACTTAACCGACATGCCCCGACCTACCACAGGTGGGATCCAACCTGTTCCCCAGCTGGAAGGGTGTCAATACCGCGCCACTGATAAAGACAACTCTATGTGACCCTCATCTAGCAGGTCCTCAAGCGAGAATGGTGGAGCCCTCATCTAGCAGGTCAAGCCACCTCATCTACCCTCATCTAGTAGGTATGATGTCTCTCATCCACCCTCAACTAACAGGTGTGATGTCTCAACCTATGCTGGCTAAGTAGTTCTGGGGTATAAGAATTGCTTCTAAGAATCACACCCTCTACGAGTAGGTGAGTTCCCATCCTTGAGCTCGCTCGGTGCTAGTTTCTACTCCCAACTGGAAGACTCAGAATTGAATTCTCAACTGAACATTGGCTGAACTAAATCTGACACTGATCATATTACTCAAAAGGTCTGACTGAGTTACGCTGAGATCACTTGGTTCCATATCTGACAGAAAAGATATCGAATCATGGTATCTGACTGATGATACAAAGCTTTAATAGATTACTCGAATCGCTTCTGAGATTAGGATTGAATGACTTGAATACTATTAGAACTGAGTTGATTACAAGTCTGAGGCTAGATTGCTAGCGATACAGCTAAGATTTTTGAGCTTTATTATGCTTCGTACTTGTCTGAGGATACAGATTTCTATAGTTCACTAAGTTCTAAGAATTATGGCTCGATTAGAATTATCGAGAAACTAACACGGGCTCTAGACAATAGCTCTATTTTCAGGTATAAATACCCCCACGACTCGATAACATAAAAGTAAGACATAATCATTCTTCATCACAAATCAGTCATACATCATCACGGTTATCCATTCATTCATCATTACAAGCATTCATTCATGTATTACAAGCATTCATTCATTATTACAGTCATTCATGTATTATCACAATCGTTAAAGCATCACTTCAAGTAGTTGGGCATCATAACATACTTTCCCTCTCAAGATCCTTAGGACATCGCATTAAGTATTTAGGAAACATAGACCTTTATTCATCATCACAACCACCAAAGGGTCACTCCAAACCTTTAAGGATCATCAACATCGGTTCACCATCATATACTAGCCTAGGGAAGACATGCTATTAGATTATACCCCATTCAACAAGATCTTACATCTAGTACTTCATACCTATATTGGTCTTGTCAAGTATTTGGATATCACTTGATTTGGGGAAAACTTCATACTAACACGTCACTATTTTCTTGTTAACCACTGGACACGTATTAAAAGCTTAGCATATATCAAAGAACACAAAATCGGGGAATCTTACAACCATCATATCTCGACCTGTTCACTAGGGTCTTTCAACATCCACTAATCATGACCGATTTTACACCTACTTGCGGATTTCATGCTATTTGGAACATTTCACTCACTAAGGCATTTTATCAAACACTAGACATGCATGGACTAGCTCATAATTTGGAGTTTCACCTTCAACATATTATAATGGCTCTTATGTTTCACCTAAGCTCTTTATCAAACCTATGGGGAACATTCTTCACTTATTCAACCATTTCTATACCCAAAAGTCATGAACACATCACATGAAAAAAAAAAACTTCAAGAGGGACTATCACAAACATCACATGAGTTCCACATACTAGGATCAAAGCTCATAAATCTTGAAGACAAACATAAATTAAAACTCAACAACACATTGAACATCAATTTTAACTCATACAAATTATTAAAAATTCATAAACATAAAAATCTTTGAGTTTTGAAAAGGGTTCTTGAGCTTCTTGGATGAAAGGGATCCAAGAATCAACATCTACATACCTTAACCTTTGAAATTGGATGAACTCTAATGTTTTAGACTCTATCCGCACTTATAATAAATAATTCTTGAAGCCCACACTATGAGAAACTTTATTCTTGAAGAAATCTTGAAGAATTTATGGATGAATTTTGGAAGATTAGGGTTCTGGATTGAAACCCTAGTTATTTCTCTTATCAAGAGAATTGAGAGAATTGAAAGAGAAAAATGTTGAAATTAGGTTTTTGGAAGAGGTTCCCATATTTAAAGAGGCTCAAAAAGGGTAGGAAATGACCAAAATACCCTTGCAAAAATATCTCTAAGTTGCTGGAAAAAATGGTTGATGACATTTGTGACAGGCCGTCAAACCTGTGACAGGCCGTCACAAAATGTCATCACAAAAAGGGTGGATTTTATGATTTTCTGCCCAGGGCTGACGATGTCGTCAAAAATATCGTCAGAATCTGACGACTTCGTCAAAAAGGTCGTCAGAAACGTGGTAGTCTGTCAGAAACGTCGTCAACCTTTTCCAGATTGATATGCTGGAGTAAAATGGCTATAACTCTTCTCTCCGATATCGGATTTTGGCGAAATTGGTTTCGTTGGAAAGCTAATTCAAAGATATTTCATTTGATATATAGAAAGACACCCATTTCTTCATATACAACGAGTTATGGTCGATTGAATTTGACCCAACATTTGACGGTTACTAAAACTTGAACTATAGGAAATCTTTCAACTCGATCATGGGTTAGGGGACCTCTATGATCTTAATTCATGCTCAAATAGATTCTCACATGATTCAAAGTATTCAATACTTGGGAGGATATTTTCGAAACATTTTGACTCGAATTTTCGCTTTACCAAATACGTTCTAAGGCTCAGACTGAAAAAGAATTTTGCGGGGCATTACAGTTTTCCGTTACATTAGGTAAATATTTAGACCGAAGTGTAAATTTAAAAACTTTTGGGTTATTCTCAAACTTATCAAACTTTTTTAATCCATAATAAAGTAATTGTCACCTCCACTCAATAATTAAGACTTGTGTCACTTACATCTCATTTTAAAACTCTTTTGTCACCTACAGCTCAAAGCCCCCAGTCACGTTCACGTATCTTTATGCTTCTTCATTACGGTTTTATATTTAAGATATGACCACCTATAGTTATACTTAAAAACCAATTACGTGCTACAACTACATCTGTATCATAGCTTGGAATCATAAACATTAACTAAGTTAAGATGTGCTATAGATAAGGAGAATACAGGGACCAGATTGATTCCACTTTTTTAAATATTAAATTAAATTACTTGCATCTAGTTGTTCAATCGATAAATCAGATCAAATCAATAAAATGTCAGCAGGATAAACCCAAATAGTTCTGACCCATGATCCAAGAGACCCCAACCTTGATTTTTTTCAACCATGTTTTTTTTTTAATTTTTCACGTTTTTGGATCTTTTTCCGTAAATTCTTCATATAAATATATTATTAACTTGTACTTCAAATATTTCTTTAGTATTAGTAAGATACAACTATCTTAGGTGTTTTTTAAAAAAAAAACACAAAATATGAGATGAGTGATGACGGTGAAATATTTAATAAAAAATAATAATAAAATCATACAAAATAAATATTTCATATTAATAAGTTATAATAAAAATAATCATAATTTAAAAATATTATATCATTTTAAAATAATTCTGATAAGTATTAGTTTTGTGACTAAATATTAAATAGAAAAATAAATTTAGATTACGTATTTATGCAAAACTAAAGAAAATATATAAAATATTATTATCATTTCTAGTGTTTAATTGAATTTTCTTGTTAGTATTAGTATTGATTTGAGATTTATTTGAGTTACTAATATTTATGGGCTATAAAACTAATTGGATCATTCAAAATTCTAAGTTTAAACTTGAAATAATATATTGAAAGATTAAAAAGGTGAAAAATTTTAAGAAATGCTGATAAATTACACATAGTAAATGTATCTAAGTATTCAATATTGTTAATATTGTATAAATATAATATTAGGTTGGTACTGTTCGATTTGATTTTTTTTTAGTTAAAATCAAATTAAATTATTTATAATTTAATTTTTTTTAATACCAAATCACTAATTGAGTTTTTTCTTTTTTAATTTAAAGTTTGATTCTGGTTCCATTTTGTTGCTATAGATCAACATAACCTTAAAAATAAAATGACCTCTTAGAATTGGAATAGTATCGTTTATTCCTTTAAATATTCTATTCTATGATCTGTCACATGTGGAAACGAAAATGGTACTATTCAATTGAAGATTGTAAGGGGTGAGGATAGTGCGGGTAACTTAACATAGCTCTGACAAGTAACATATCTACTAGATGTTACATATTTTTAGTTTTTATGTAGTCAAGTAGATTCTTTTTCATAAGTATTTCTGTTAATCATATTTGCTCCATATCTTTTCTCCAATATTCTAATTATTCGTAGTTTATCATTTTATCCTATAGTAGTTATAATTTTACAAATTTCTGTGTAATAAATTATTTTAATCATACTATATCTACTATGTGATTCTATGTTATCTATGTGATTTATTAACATTTGTTGTTCATGTATAATATTATAGAAATTATTATTTGTATCTCCTTTTTCTAAGGTTAATTTTATTCTAAATAATCTTTCTTCTAATTGTCTTTTTTCTCTTTTAAGCTGATTCCTGTAATTAATTTCTTCATATATCCAACTTTGTTTTTCTCTAACTCTTCTAATATATTCTATCATTTTTTAATCTGTATAATATCCGTCTGAATAATAACTATCTAAATATGAGCAATAGCTATCATTATATAAGTGTAAGTTTTCTATAGAACTTTATAACTCTTCATTAAAATAAAATACCTTTTCGTATATAATTTTTCTCATATCTGCTATTTCTATATCCTTAAGTATATACAAAACAAGTATTTTAAATTTATCTATCATCTCATTAGATAAGTAAATATTCATTCTTCATCTGATGTTGTTTTCAAAATATTTCCTACAATCATATACATAAAAAAATATGGTCATCTTAGATCACTATATACTAGATTATTCTTAAATAACATGTTCTTCGGTCACTATTAGCATGGTAATCTGGATACTTTTTCCCTAAATAGCACATCTACTCTGGTTACTCCCCTATCACGGCTTCTTTGCCTCACCGGTTTCACCTTTAGGATGGCATAGTTCATAGGAATTTTTCTCCTTTTCCACTTTGCTAATAAACTTCTTAACATGCTATTCTTCGAATAATTCTACTATAAAGTAACTAACATGAGCTTATTTTATTATATCATGATTGTCAGGAATTTATGAATTTAGCTAGTCATAATTGTAAATGAAAATACCTGTTCTGGTAGATTTGATAAATCTGTGCTTTGCTCATCCATATCTTAGTGTAAAACTGAATATCTTTATTGATTATATGAGAGAACATTTTTTGTGTACAAGATGGCTTTCTTTCAACACATGAAAGTCTTGCCTTAACTTGGCAAATGGTTTGCCTATTTATAATCTACAAAAGATGAAAAACGCGTAAACTATTTACTATTCCTACTTTACACGTAAACTATATACTATTCCTACTTTACAAAAAGACTTTACACTTATCCTACTTTTTTAAAAGTAGAAAGACTAATCTTTATAAAAAAGTCCTAAAAAGACAAAACTAATTAATGGCCTTTACCAAAAAGTCAAAAAGCTATACAAATAATTTACGTATCCAAAGTTAAAAAGCTATACATGTCATTTTCATAGACTTTATTATCTTGTCTCTTTGTCTTTTGTCTTTATTCCTCCATTGCTCCATTGTTTTTTATCTTTTTTCTATCTTTCAGTTGGCATCCTTATCTTTTTTTACTCTAGTTGAACATCTGGAATCACATTATTTTCTCCATTGGTGGTCTGGATATTTGTGTCCTATTAATTTGCAATATCTGGTTAATAACTCTTCTAAAATAAATTCCTTTTTAATTGCCCTTGTTGATGTTTGTTTTTCTGGATTGAGCAACGTCATAATCCATTGTTAAACTTCTTCCATATCTGATTGTCGTAGCTCCCTTGAAATTGAATAGATCATTAATTGGTCTGTCGAATAATATCTCCATATGGGATTTCCATTGAGATAATTGTTTGCTAGTTCTTGAATAATTGTAGCTATTCCTATAGTTCACTTATTTGCATAAAAATCAGGTATCTCAACTTTAGGTATCTCTGGCTGTTGAACAATATATTCCGGTATAATCATATCTCTGCTTAATCCTATTTTTACAACTTCTATATCTGGTTTAATTTAATCATATAATATCTCTGCTGGTGCAGTATAAAAATTTATAAAAAATAAATTTCCTTTGGTTATTTTCTTGTAAGTGGCAAATGCTCTATATAATTCTAGTATAGCTATTAGTTCATCTCCTTCTTGGGTATATATGGTATTTAATAGTCCATAACTGAAACAGGTTTTAACTAAATTTGGGTTAGTTTTTGGTAATGCGATTAACTTGTTGTAACCTTGTACTTTTTGGGCTATATAATTTGTATTTGGTTCTTGGATATTTATTGCTTTGGGTCTAAGGTTTAGGTGAGTCTGTATTTTGTAGATATTTTCTATGTATGCTCGAGTTATATGGTTATAGGCTTTTTTATCTTGGTTTTAACTTTATCGATATGTGGTAGTTTGTGGGGGGTATGAACAACGGGTCTTTTTGTGTTTTTGGTATAAACGGTTTTTCAAATATCTTGTTCATGTTCATGTTCTGATATCTTTTTCCACTGACTCCTTTGTTTGTACCTGCAGAAGTAGATTAATAAACGTTATGGGTTTTATGGAGTGTCCCAACATCTCCTTTTATCTCAAGAACTTTATTGTCTTCCAATCGACATAGCTCTACCCACTGCTGAGTTATCTGAGTCATAGCTTCAGGCTTCAGTTTAACTTCATTAGGCTTTAGCTTTTCTATTTCATTACCCATACTGTCCACTTTCAGTGAAAGTGTAGTTAGGGTTTTGAGTATCTTTTCTAAAGCATCTTCTTCTATTATATCAGTCTGTGTAGCTTTGTCTTGATATGTAATTTGCAATAACATTTTTTTAGTACTGATTACTTCAATTGTAAATGTAAAATTTAATATATTCAATGCTAATTGCCGAATTTCCTTTGTTGTAACTGAATTTTGTATTTTTCTTGTTAACCACCATCGTACCTATATATTATCTATTCATACAATAAATTTGTTATATACAACATATGGCTCAAATGCTAATAAACATTTATATAATGAACATAATTCTTATCTATTTATTTCTCATTTTATTTTTGTTTCATTAAACGTTCCTGAGTAGTATCTACAATGATGTTCTAATTTTTCTTTTTTATATCTATATTTAAGTACTCCTCCATATTCACTTGCATCTTCTTATACTATATATGTAAATTTTTTATTTTCGTTTAAAAATTGTAATTTTGGTAATTCTGTACAAAGTATTTTTATTTTCTATACTTGTTTTTTATATTCTTCGTTGTAATTATACTCTACATCCTTTATAAAAAATTTCTGTAATGGCTTTAGGTTTTTTGCTAATTTTTGTATATATATTCTCTTGGTTTACTAATCCTAAAAATGTGTAATACCCCGAAAGATCCAAACCAATATTAGAACCATGTACCAAGCTCATGCATAGTACATCATGGTTATTTTATAGTTTTATGATTAAGTTATATGTATATTAAGGCTTCAAATAACTCCCAACTATCAGACAAATCAAAACATTCCTTACCGATTGAATTCTTGAGAAGGATATTGGTATAGTCAACTTCAAACAAGCATATCTCTAATTATACTTGTAATTTTTGATCTCATGACCTATAAACAGATAGATAATTGAATTATATTTCCAACGATATCAATTTTTCCTAAATCCAATATCGGAGCAAAGAGTTATTCCTATTTTACTCCAGCATGTCAGGCTGGAAACTGTGTGACGACATTCGTGGTAGCTTACCACATTTGTGAAGCCCTACCACGAAGGTCGTCAGCCTTAGGTAGAAACCAACTCCTAAGTGATGAAATTCTTGGTAGCTTACCATATTTGTGATGCCCTATCAAGAAGGTCGTCAGCCTTAGGCAGAATCCAGCTCCTAAGTGACGACATTCGTGGTAGCTTACCACATTTGTGATGCCCTATCACGAAGGTTGTCAGCCTTAGGCAGAATCCAGATCCTAAGTGACAACATTTGTGGTAGATTACCACATTTGTGACGCCTTACCATGAAGGTCATCAGCCTTAGGTAGAAACCAGCTTCTGTGTGACGACATTCGTGGTAGCTTACCACATTTTTGACGCCTTGTCACAAATATCGTCAGCTATAATTTTCAGCAACTGGAAATTTATTTCATAAGGGTATTTTTCTATTTTTACTTCACTTCCCACGACTTATAACCCTAAAGAGGCATAATTTTTCCCATTTTTCTTCAGTTAAGCATCTCAAAAACCCTCTCTTACACTCTCAACCACAAGATTAGGGTTTCCATCAAACTCATCTCTCAAAATCAAGATTCAAGCCTTTTTCCAAGATAATCAAGAATTAAGTTTCCCAATCCAATAAATCTCTAGGAAATCATCAAGGTTTCCTTTCTAAGGTATGTGTGTGTTCATTCATGCACTCCTTTCCTCCATGAAGTTCAAGAACCCTTTTCTAAAACTATATATTATGGTTTTCATGTTATGAATGGATTGTTGATCATGTTTATGTGTTGAATGATGCCAAGATAGAATCTTTATGTGTTATTATGAATCTATGACATCATATGAGTTGAAAACATGTAAGTTTGATTATTTATGATTAGTAATTGTATGATTTACACCTATGCCTAAGTTGTGCATGTAAGGTGTTTGATAAAATACCTAAAAGACTAGAAATCATGCATTATAGCTAAATTATGACTAAGGGAAGGATTCATGATAGGCCTCTATCACTCAATGTCATCCATGTTGATAATGTGTCTTGTGAACATTGTTGGATTACTCATGAACTAGTCTTATGGAATTTTGCTATGCTTACTTGCAAAACCCACTCATGTACAAGATGTAGAATACCCATGTACTTCATGAAATTCCCCAACTTATGATATTATGGATTGTGGTTGTAATATGTAATGAGCATGCTATTGAAAGCTATTCAAGTATATACATATTGTATGAAATTCCTTTCCATGAAATAGATTGTTGAGAACCATGCTTAGTATGAAATACCTTATTTATGATATTATGGATTATGGACTCTACTCTTATGATTAAGTCAGTCATGTGTGTCAGTTTCCTTCCATCGAGTCCTGAGGGTACTTGTACCCAAAAATTTATAGTTGTGTGCCTAGAGCCATGTCATGTTTTCACGATACTCTCAGTCAAGCCATGATCTATAGAATTTAGTCAGTCATGTGACTCAGGAAAACTCAGTAATCTCAGTAGTTCAGTATTCTCAGTAATCTCAGTGCTCAGTAACCTCTGTAATCTCAGTATTTCAATAATCTCAGTGATCTCAGTATTTAGTAATATCTGTAAGCTCAGTATTCAAAGTCAATCTCAGTAACTTCAGTACTCTCAACCAAGTCCTCAGAACTCAGTACTTTCCGTCAGTCATCGGAATCCATTAAACTTAGTTTAGCTCCGCTAAATAATACCACTAGTATTAATCTAGTTAATCAGTATCTTTTCAGCTAATCAGTTCAGTTCAGCCCAGTTATTTAGTTCAGTGTCTTTCAAATGGGAGTAGGATTCAGTACCGAGCGAACCTAGGGATGGGGACTCACCCGCTATATTAGGACTGAGATCCTTAGAAGCAATCCCTAAGTTCCAGAACTATGTAACCAGCATAGGTTGAGACATTGCAGCCTATTATATGAGGGTAGATGAGGTAGGTTAACCTGTTATATGAGGGTTCCCACCGTTCTCACTAAAGTTACCTGTTATATGAGGGCTTGTTAAATGTTGTCCTTACCAGTGGCGCGATATTGACACCCTTCCAGTCAGGGCAAAGATTGGACCCCAGTCAGATTAGCTTGGGGTATGTCTGTTAGATGAATACATCCCACAGTTTCAATTACAGATTCAGGACTGTCAGATACAGTCAACTCAGTTCAGTAGTACAGATTCAGTACTATTAGAGACAATCAATCCTTATCATTATAAATAAACTTCAAGATCACCCATTAGACAGGACTGATCTCAACTATAGTTAAACAGTATCAGAATTATCTGATTTAAAGATCACCTGCTAGATAGGACTGATCTCAAATTCAGTTACTCCATATTAAACAGAACTCATATAGTTCCATCAAAACTTAGACTGTCAGATACAGTCGATCAGTATCAGTTACATCGGTTAGGCTGATCATCACAGTTATATCAGTTATATCAGTTTTCTAAACTCATGTATCAGTCATATCAGTTATCAAAACTCATGATATCAGTATTCAGCTTCAGGACTGTCAAACACAGTCAACCAGACCAGTTCTTCAAAATTTGAACTATCAGAAACAGTCGTTCATCTATTCAATATCTCAGTATCAATACACTCATGTTGTCAGTATTCAGACTCAGTAGTTAGTATCTCCACGAGTTTAGTTACAGTTATGTATGCATGTATGTATTCTCATGTTCATATTAGTCAGCATTGTTCATGCATATAACCCTTTGTATTTAGCCTACCTCACTCGTATACTCAGTACATTCAGACGTACTGACGCATTTGCGCTATGGTGCTTTCTCTTATGTTATACCATAGGTTTAGAGGCATGAGTTCTAGATCAGTAGTAGCATTCCAGTGTTCAGAGTTTGCAGTGAGTCCTTCTCATTCGAGAATGATGTGATTATTGCTACATTTACTATTCAGTTGCTAGATGGAGTTAGTTGGAGACATGTTCCATCAACTCCTTATTCAGTTCAGCTAGAGGCTTTCAGACTATATATCATATTAGATATTTAGATCTCATTATTTTCAGTATTTATGACTCATTTTGGTATTGTTATACCTTTTTCAGACATTTTGTTATAAGACATTTATTCAGTTTGAACCTTATGTCCTTTCATGTTTATGTTTCCGTATTTTATGATATATTATGCAGTATACAGGTACAGATATCAGTCATGGGTTAGCTTGTAGTCCTTCGGGGACATGAGCACCGTGTAGCATTCCGGTTCAGAAAATCGGGGTGTTACAAACTTGGTATTTGAGCCTAAGGTTCAATAGAGTCCTAGGAAGTCTGAAAGAAGCATCTAGTAGAGTCTTGTACATGCATGTGTTATGCACCACACTTATGTACAGGAGGCTATGAGATTTTTTAGGAACAGTTTCCCTTCTTTTATGTCTCAGATCGTGCTATAGAAAGGTTCTCTAAGAAAACCCATGTAGATTCTCTTCATGTTTCACTCATGTCAACTCCACCTTACTTTTAAGGTAACAGAAATAGTGAAGCTTAAGTCCTAAAGATAGGGCTTTCTCAGATAGTATCCCATTAGTTAAGTTATGCTCCAAAGTTGTACGGATCTCATTCATGATCATGAGAACTCGTTCTCGAACCCATATTTAGATATGTCAGTAGATCCCTTCTTAAATCCTATGATAGCATATGATTAGAGTTAGAAGCATGAACCCAGGAGTTTAGCAGTAGTAGAGTTGAGATAGTTATATCCAGATTGAACAGACTATGTATTCAGGGGGATAGTTGTGCCAGAATGAATCAGTAGGCTTGAACAGTGTAAGTTAGAAATTTAAGTTTATTGAATCGAAATTAAGAATGAAGGTGTGAATGTGATACTATTAATATGTGAGAGAAACAGGGGAAGATGATGTGTTTAGTAAGGAAAGCATATGTTAATCAGAGTGTAAGTATGTGATGATGATTGCATTTCAGTTCAGAGATTAGTTTAGTGCTCGCAGACTTATGATGATGGCTTTAAGCTAAGGGAGATATGATAGATCAAGTAACCAAGTCAGGCTCTCAGATTCCAGTAGTAGTGCCAGTATGTACAGAAAAGAAGTTAGGGAAGACGATTCCCGACCCATCCTTATCTCAGCGTAAAGCTTCATACTTCAGTCAGCATAGTGCCTATGCATTCTTCATGTCTCAGATTCCATGGATATAGCTTATGTTCACATGCATTACATAGAATTGTGTGTGCTTTTAGTTCCCAGTATAGGGAGTTCAGTTCTAGATCACTCAGTGTTACAAATCATGTTCCATGAACTCAAAAATTCTAGAATCAGGTCATGCAGCTCATGACTCATGTACGCGTATCATGCTCCCTAATATACTCAGTTTCCATGAATCATGCTATGCCCTCACTGATCAGATAAATTCAGACTATATCATGTATATACTTAGTTCAGACCTTTTTGGTAAATCCATGTTGTTGATATTCTATTTCTCAGGTTTCAGTCATGTGTCAAGTTCAGTCAGTATTCATTCATGTTTTAGGTTTTCCTGATTTAACCTTTCATGAGCTCTCTTTATGTGAATAGTGTAGTGTTGAGAAATTGCTTGGATGGGAGAGAGTTAATATTTCATGTTAAGAGAAGATTATTGCATGCATGTTTTATACGAGGGCGTAGATACGAAGATAGGCTTGAATATCCTATTAGTATACAAGCAAAGGGCTAGCAAGAGGTAATATTTAGAACTTTTGAAAGTTCAAAGTGTGAATGTATATTCAGACCCTTGACTTATGTCAGCCTTCATTGTGAAACTATCACAACTTAGTTTCTATCTCAGTTACAGTTCAGTACTCAGTAATTAGTGTTCAGTCTCAGAATTAAGCACTTCAGTATCAGTTTAAACCTCAGTTTCAGTATTCAGTTATCAGGACCCAGCATTTAGATCCAGTATGGATCCTCGTTATAGTCTTAAGTTATAGTGTCATCTTTAGGTCAGTATTCAGCTCAGAAATTCAGTTCAATTTTAGACTTGCTTGACCATAGCGTATAGTTATCAGCTACTCAGTTATAGGTATTTTAATACCTCGGTCTATGGAATGTTTCCAAATCATATAATATGTTTGGTCCTTCATTTTTAGACAGTATAGATTTCATGAAATCCATGATCAGTTACCTCATGTTACCCAGTCAGTCCCTTATCATATGCATAATACTTTATGGCTTCAGCCCAGCTATTCAGATTAAGTACACTTCAGCCTTGCATACCCAGCATTCAGTTACCAGTTACTCAGTTAATCAGATTAGTCAGTATGTCTATGCATTCGTGCATCACGCTTTAGTTTTAGATCTCAGATAATCAGTCATGTATCGTACCTAGGTGCCTTGAGCATCACCCCGGTATCTCTATAAAGTTTAGCATTCTTCAAGGGACATAGTGTACCAAGGGGGAGATACATTGTAGACCCCAAACTTTCATGATTTAAACATGACATTTTCTTTGATGAATCTATTTTGGAGGAAGCATCACTTATAAGCCGACCCTCTAGCTCCAAAACTCAGCACTAACCTATGTATTCAATAGCTCAGTTTAGTCCACGATACGATACTATATCCATGTCATGCATTACAGGCTCAGTTTAGTTCATGAATCAAGTTCCAAATTTAGTTATGTTCTTATGTTTCCGCTCATGCATATTGAGTAATCAATCTCAGACACATCAGTATTTTCAGTTCATAGTAGCAGTCTTCTTTGAGCTTACTCATTCTTATATTCTGATTTCAGTACCAAACTTGGTATTTAGTTCCATGCTCAGTTTTTAGTTCAAACTTGGTATCTTTACCCTTACATGTTCATAAGTCAGTTCAGTTATGTATTCCCGCATCAGATATGTGTGATCAGCTTACCAGTACTTTAGTTATTCATTCACGTATCATGTCAGTCATATAATCATGCATCATATATGCATGGATTCATCTTATTATTTATGCATCTGATATCCATTCTCAGTTTGAGAAACTCAGTTTATCGTAACACTCAGTCCTACATTCATAAATCAGCTACCCATGCATCAGATATGCATGTACAGTATGATACGCTCAGTTTTCAGTCATGTCATCCATGAAATCATGATCAATCATTCATGCTATATATGCGTCATTTTATCTTTTCTCCCCTCTCAAGCAGTCATCATTCGACAACGAATGTTTCCAAGGGAGAGATATTGTAATGCCCCAAAAAATCCAAGCCAATATTAGATCCATGTACCAAGCTCATGCATAGTACATAATGGTTCTTTTATAGTTTTATTATTAAGTTATATGTATATTAAGGATTCAAATAACTCCCAGCTATCAGACAAATCAAAACATTTCTTACCGATTGAATTCTTGAGAAGGATATTGGTATAGTAAACTTCAAATGAGTATATCTCTAATTATACTTGGAATTTTTGATCTAATGACCTATAAAAAAATAGATAATTGAATTATCTTTCCAACGATACAAATTTCTCCTAAATCCGATATCGGAGAAAAGATTTATTCCTATTTTACTCCAACATGTCATGCTGGAAACTGTGTGACGACATTCGCGGTAGCTTACCACATTTGTGACGCCCTACCACGAAGGTCGTCATCCTTAGGCAGAAACAAGATCCTAAGTGATGACATTTGTGGTAGCTTACCACATTTGTGATGCCCTATCACGAAGGTCGTCAGCCTTAGACAGAATCAAGCTGCTAAGTGACGACATTCGTGGTAGCTTACCACATTTGTGACGCCCTATCACGAAGGTCATCAGCCTTAGGCAAAATCCAGCTCCTAAGTGATGACATTCGTGGTAGCTTACCACATTTGTGACGCCTTACCAAGAAGGTCGTCAGCCTTAGGCAGAAACCAACTTCTGTGTGACGACATTCGTGGTAGCTTACCATAGTTTTGACGCCTTGTCACAAATGTCATCAGCTATGATTTTCAGCAACTGGGAATTTGTTTCATAAGGGTATTTTGGTCTTTTCCCTTCACTTCCCACAACATATAACCCTAATGAGGCATAATTTTTTCCTATTTTTCTTTAGTTAAGCATCTTAAAAACTCTCTCTTACACTCTCAACCACAAGATTAGGGTTTTCATCAAACTCATCTCTCAAAAGCAAGATTCAAGCCTTTTTCCAAGATAATCAAGAATTAAGTTTCCCAATGCAAGAACTCTCCAGCAAATCATCAAGGTTTCCTTTCTAAGGTATGCGTGTGTTTATTCATGGACTCCTTTCGTTCATGAAGTTCAAGAACCCTTTTCTAAAACTATATATTATGGTTTTCATGTTATGAATGGATTGTTGATCATGTTTATGTGTTGAATGATGCCAATATAGAATGTTTATATGTTATTATGAATCTATGACATCATATGAGTTGAAAACAAATAAGTTTGATTATTTATGATGAGTAATTGTATGATTTACACCTATGCCTAAGTTGTGCATGTAAGGTGTTTGATAAAATACCTAAAAGACTAGAAATCATGCATTATAGCTAAATTGTGACTAAGGTAAGGATTCATGATAGGCCTCTATGATTCAATGTCATCCATGTTGATAATGTGTCTTGTGAACACTGTTGGATTACTCATGAACTAGTCTTATAGGATTATGCTATGCATACTTGCAAAACCCACTCATGTACAAGATGTAGAATACCCATGTACTTCATGAAATTCCCCACGTTATGATATTATGGATTGTGGTTGTAATATGTAATGAGCATGATATTGAAATCTATGCAAGTATATACATGTTGTATGAAATTCCCTTCCATGAAATAGATTGTTGAGAACCATGCTTATTATGAAATCGCTTATTTATGATATTGTGGATTATGGACTCTACTCTTATGATCAAGTTAGTCATGTGTGTTAGTTTCCTTCCATCGATTCCTGGGGGTACTTGTACTGAAAATTTAGAGTTGTGAGCCTAAAGCCATGTCATGTTTTCATGATACTCTCAGTCAAGCCATGATTTATAGAATTTAGTCAGTCATGTGACTCAGGAAAACTCAGTAATCTCAGTAGTTCAGTATTCTCAGTAATCTCAGTGCTCAGTAACCTCAGTAATCTCAGTAGTTTAGTAATCTCAGTATTTAGTAATATCTATAACCTCAGTATTCAAAGTCAATCTCAATAACTTTAGTACTCTCAACCAGTCCTCAGAGCTCAGTATTTTTCGTCAATCATCGAAATCTATTAAACTTAGTTTAGCTCCGCTAAACAATACCACTAGTATCAATCTAGTTAATCAGTATCAGTTAAGCTAATTAGTTTAGTTCAGTTATTCAGTTCAGCACAGTTATTTAGTTCAGTGTCTTTCAGATGGGAGTAGGATTCAGCACCGAGCGAACCTAGGGATGGGGACTCACCCGCTAGATTAGGACTGAGATCCTTAGATGCAATCCCTAAGTTCTAGAACTATGTAGCCAGCATAGGTTAAGACATCACAACCTATTATATGAGGGTAGATAAGGTGGCTTAACCTGTTATATGAGGGTTCCCACCGTTCTCACTAGAGTTACCTATTATATGAGGGTTGCTCACATGTTATCCTTACCAGCGGCGCGGTATTGACACCCTTCCAGTCAGGGCAGAGATTGGACCCCAGTCAGCTTAGCTTGGGGCATGTCGGTTAGATGAATACATCCCACAGTTTGAGTTACAGATTCAGGACTGTCAGATACAATTAACTCAGTTCAGTAGTACAGATTCAGTACTGTTAGGAACAATCAATCCTTATCATTATAAATAGACTTCAACATCACCCATTAGACAGGACTAATCTCAATTATAGTTAAATAGTATCAGAATCATCAGATTAAAGATCACCCGCTTGATAGGACTGATCTCAAATTTAGTTACTCCATATTAAATAGAACTCAGATAGTTCCATTAGAACTTAGACTGTCAGATACAATCGCTCAGTATCAGTTACATCGGTTAGGCCGATCATCACAGTTATATCAATTATATCAGTTTTTTGAACTCATGTATCAGTCATATCATTTATCAAAATTTATGATATCAGTATTCAGCTTCAGGACTATCAGACACAGTCAACCAGACCAGTTCTTCGTAATTCATACTGTCAGAAATAGTCGTTCATCTATTCAGTATCTCAGTATCAGTACACTTATGTTGTCAGTATTCAGACTCAGTAGTCAGTATCTCCACGAGTTCAGTTACAATTATGTATGCATGTATGTATTCTCACATTCATATTAGTCAGCATTGTTCATGCATATAACCCTTTGCATTTAGCGTACCTCACTCATATACTCAGTACATTCAGACCTACTGATGCATTTGCGCTATGGTGTTTTCTCTTATATTACACTATAGGTTCAGAGGTACGAGTTCCAGATCAGCAGTAGCATTCCAGTGTTCAGAGTTTGTAGTGAGTCCTTCTCATTCGAGGACGATGTGATTATTGCTACATTTACTATTTAGTTTCTAGAAGGAGTTAGTTAGAGACATGTTCCTTCAAATCCTTATTCAGTTTAGCTAGAGGCTTTCAGACTAGATTTTAGATTAGATATTCAGATCTCATTATTTTCAGTATTTATGACTCGTTTTGGTATTGTTATACCCTTTTCAGACATTTTGTTACCAGACGTTTATTCAGTTCGAACCTTATGGCCTTTCATGTTCATATTTCTGTATTTTATGATATATTATGCAGTATACAGGTATAGATATCAGTCATGGGTTAGATTGTGGTCCTTCGGGGATATGAGCATCGTGTAGCATTCCGGTTTAGAAAATCGGGGTTTTACAAAATTATTGTAATTTTTTTTTTGTATCTAATTCTTCTTTTGAATTTATTAGTTATTGAACTATATGTTGTTGCATTTTTACTCCACTTTTATCTATTTGTATTCCTAAAAACTCTATCTGATTTTTCATAATTTTTCCTTTCTTTTCACTTAAACTTATTCCTGAATTTTATATTACACCTTCAAATTGTTATTGTAATTTTAAATGTTCCTCTTTAGTTTTTGTATATAATAATATATCGTATATGTATACTATACAATTAGGTAACTGTTTGAAATAGTTATCCATAAAATGTTGATATCTACCTGGTGCATTTTTATATCCAAATGGTAATACATTCCATTCGTAAAATCCTTGTGGTACTGTAAATGCAGTTAATTTTTTAGATTCTTCTACTAGCTTTAAATGGTAAAATCCTAATTTACAATTGAACTTACTAAAATAGTTATATCCTTGTATCTTTCTTATTTTTAATATCTTATTTGGTATTGGATAATTATATGTCATAGTTTTTGCATTTAGGTTTCTATAATCAATAACCATTCTACTTTTTCCTCTTTTTTGTTTACGGTGTTTATTTACTATAAATGTTGGGCTATTATGTTTACTTTTACTTTTTTGCATGTATTGTTTTTCTAATAATTCATCTATATGCATTTTGAATTCTTTTAAATCATCAAAGTTATATGTTAATGGTTTTTGGGTTATTATACTATTTTTATCTATTAGTTCAATTTTTACCGTAGTCTTATATTTTTCCTATCCTTTTAATGGATCTTCACTATATAGTTGTCTTAATTTTTTCTTTATTATTTCTACCTTATCTATTGAAAATATAACTAGTTCTATTGTTTCTTCAGTGTATTTTATATTTTCTAATTTTTGTGTGATTTTTTCACTTTATTTTATCCAATCAGCTTTTTTTCTTATTTTATTAATAACTCTTTTTTCTCTTACCTTTTGTTTACATGGGGTTGTAAACCACCAATGTGTTTTAGTTGTTATATGTGGATATAGTTTATCTAAAAACGGCATTCCTAAAAGAATATCTTTTGATGTTAGTTCATAATTATAGATCTCTTCTATTGTTAATATCTTATCTCATACTTGTATTTTTACATTTCTATCTTTATAGGTAATTAAGATTCCTTCATTATTAAATTCTTTGACTACTATTGGTGTTTTTAGCTTATCCCATTTGTCTTCTAGTAAACAATTTTATCTACATAAGTTGGCTTCTGCTCTTGTATCTATCATAGGTGTATAATATCTGTTATAATGTCCTTCTACTATTATTTTCATAACTACATATATTTTAATGTTAATGTTCTTTTTATTAATAATTTTTCCTTATTGTAGGTTATGGTTAATTGTGTATGTTTTATATTGTAGAGTTTTACTTATTCTAACCATTTTATTCCTAATATTATGTCTGTTTTTTGCATATCTTCCTTTATTTCAAATTCTATTTTTATTTTTCTAACTCCTATTATTATTTCCTTTTCAGTTGTTTCCTTAATAGTTATTAAACTTCTTGGTAGATCTGGGCATATATTACTATTAGATTTTATTTCTTCATTTTTCACTAGGTATTTTGCAATATGATTTTCTTCTTGTCCTGTATTTGAGAGTATTAAATATTCTTTTTCATTTATTATTCCTATTATATAATATTGAGTTAAAATAACTGTTGAAGTTATTTCATAATTTGTTCTTTTTGATGATCCTGATGATTCTGGTTTTTCAAAAACTATCCTTTTTGTTGTACTTATTCTATTTGTTATTATTTCTAAATCTTCTTCTCTAGCCATGTCTTTGTAACTATAATCATTGTTATCAATTGTTTTTAAAAATTGTTCAAAAGGACTTTCTATTTGTATTTTATTAATTTTATTTTATTTTTCGTTATTTTATATTTTGCTGTTAATACATATAGATTTTTACATCTTGCTGTAAATATTTTACTTCCTGGGGTTAGTTCTATTCCTGATATTTTCCAATATAATACTAATGATTTATCTATGTTTTTATATGTTATTGCTACTGAATAATTCGCACTTATTATACATTTAAATTTTTGGTATATTAAATTTCCTCTTATAGCAGTTATTATACTTTTTTCTATTGGTTTTATAATTCTATTATCTGCTAAATATAATTCTATTGGTGTATCTATTCCTTCTCTAAAACATGCTTTTATTAATATTTATGTTCCTCCAAGGTGTACGTATTTTATTGGGTCTTTACTTTTTATATCGTTTTTTTCTTTATTAATTATTCTTTTTATTACTAGTGGTATACTAGCTCTACCTTTTGCATATCTACAGTCTATTACATGTTCTTTTTGTCTTACTACGTAGTATTCTTATTTTCGTCTACTAAATATGTTTTTTATTGTTAGTATTTTAAATATTTTTTCTACACTTAAATCTAATTCTTTTCCTTTTATCTCGTCAAATATATTATTATCAAATATTATTTTCTGATCTATTCCTTCTTCATTTAAATATTCTTTCTTTGTTATTTTTTTTATACCTTCTTCAGTCATTTGATTCATCTGATTTACTATCTATTTCATTATTTGTTTCATTTGCCAAAATTTCATATATACCATCTTCACTTTCTAATTCATAATCTATATAATCTATTTGCATATGTTCTGCATTTTCTATCTTTATTTCTGATATTTGTTTCTTTTTTGGGTCTTTAGGCATTTTACAATCTCTAGCTAAATGTCCTAGTTTTCCACAATTATAACAAGTACATTCTTTTATAGATTTCTTTTTCCTATATGGTCTTTTATATTTATAATTTTTTACATAATATCTTTTTCATGGTTTCTTGTACTTATATTTTGACTTTCTGTACTTCTTATATTTCCTATGTCTTTTTCTTTTCTTAAAATATTTTTCTTCACATCCAAATTGGGGTGCTATTTTATCCTTGCAACATGCTAAATTCCTTATTAATGTTTTTTCCATTTTTATTTCTTCTCTGTATTTTTCACATATATTCCTATACCATTGTTGTATAAATTTTATTCTTGCTCCTAGGGTATCTACTATTTTTGCTTCATCCCAAATCTTTATTATTTTTTAACTAAATGGTTCAGGTAATTTACTAAAATATAATCTTCTAACTTCTTTACTTTCTTCGGTATTGTATGCTCCCTTATAGTAGTATTCTTTAAATGCACACGTATATTCATCTATATAGCACATATTACATATTGCTAGTTTTAACATTAAATTCCTATTTGTATTTTTTTCTTTGTTTTGTTCTTCTTCTTCTGTTGTCATACTGCTAAATTCATCTCTTATAGCTATTTCATATTTTTTCAATATGTCTATAGGTGTTAGTTAAGTTGCTGTTGTTCCTTCCATTTTTTTATCAGCCCTGAATACCTTTTTACTATCTTCAGTTAAATTTAAAAACCATAATTTTGTTGTTCCTATTAGTGTTCTTTCTATATATTCTGGTGTATCTGTTGCATTTATGCCATTATGGTCTAATAATTTTTTTGTTATATATCCTATCCATAATTGTATCATTTTATCTACATCTATTACACAGTCTAAGTCTAAGAAGTTCTAATATTTATTAATTATTTATTTTTGTGTCCATTTGTTATATTCATCCCTTGGGTTATATCTTTTAAACTTATCTTTATAATAATATGTAGGTTTTCTTATTTCTGATGTACTAGGTATTATATTTTCATCGTCTTTTTTATCAATAGTGTTTATTTCCGTGTTTGTATTTTCTAAGTTTTCTTTATTAATTACTTCTTGTTTTTCATTAATTTCTAGTTTTTCTATATTTGTTAAGATTCTGTATATGTTTCACTATCTTCTGAATCATAATTATCTGTTTCTTCAGCATTTACTGTATTTATTTCTATTTCATTAGTTTCTAATTCTTTATTTTCTAATTTTCTTTAAATTGATTTGTCTCAATTAATAATTCTTGTTCTTTATCTTTTTCTTCTTTTTCTTTCTGTCTTTTTTCATACAGCTCTTTTAGCATTTGCAGTTGTTTTTCTAATTCAACAATCCTATTATTTTTAGTTTCTTCTATTTTTCGTATTTCTTCTGTAGTCTGTTGTTTTATTTTATCTATTTCTTTTTTTCTGTCTATTTCTTCGTTTTCTCTTGCTATTCTTACCATGGTTGTTAATTTATCTTCTAATTTTAATTCTTCTTTTTCTAACATTAAGTATAAATGTTCACCTATTTTCTTATATCTTTTTCCTAAATTAGAAAATACTATTCTTATTTTTAATCCTTCATGATTTTCATATGTTTTTTCATCTATTATAAATTCTTCTTTATTTATTTTATCTACTTGATAGTGTATAGATCATGTTGATAGATGTATTCTAGATTATCTATTTGTGATTCTAAATATGATATTTCTTCCTTTTGTGCTTTTATTGATTTTTGGCATAGTCCAACAATCATGTTATATTGTAGTCTTTCTTTTCTTATTTTTAATTCTTTTCATTTTTCAGATATTATTTGTTTTAGTTCTTTATATTTTTGTGATTTTGTTATGTTATTCATTTGTACAATATTTATAATATTTTGGTGGATACCGAAATCTTATTTTATCATAATTAGGTATATGTATCTCATTCTTCTAGATTTTAAATAAATTATTAATTTTGCCTCATTGCTAGATATTAAGGTAATTAAGTAAGCTAATCTATGGAGGTTTTCTTTTGTTTTATTTAACTTCTTATATTCAGGTTAGTAACTAGTTAAAATTCTTTTAATTTCTCTAATAGATGGTGTATTTTTAAATGGTCTTCTCATATTTAACAAATAAATAACAACATAGTTAACAAGATAACATAATTAAGTTAACATTTCAAACATATCTCATAATTAACACATATCTACTTGTACATTTTTTAAATAACATGGCTTTGATATCAATTGTAGGGGGTGCGGATAGTACGGGTAACTTAAAAATATATAATTGTAGGGTGTTGCGGATTGTGCGGGTAACTTAACATAGCTCTGACAAATAACATGTCTACTATATGTTCCATATTTCTAGTTTTTATTTTAGTCAAGTAAAATTTTTTTCATAAGTATTTCTGTTAATCTTATTTGCTCCATATCTTTTCTCCAATATTCTAAGTATTCGTAGTTTATCATTTTATCCTATAGTAGTTGTAATTTTACAAATTTCTGTGTAATAACTTATTCAAATCGTACTACATCTAATATGTGATTCTATGTTATCTATGTGATTTATTAACATTTGTTGTTCATGTATAATATTATATAAATTATCATTTGTATCTCCTTTTACTAAGGTTAATTTTATTCTAAATAATCTTTCTTCTAATTATCTTTTTTCTCTTTTAAGTTGATTCCTATAATTAATTTCTTCATATAGCCAACTTTGTTTTTCTCTAACTCTTCTAATATATTCTATCATTTTTTAATCTGTATAATATCCGTCTGAATAATAACTATCTAAATATGAGCAGTAGCTATCATTATATAAGTGTAAGTTTTCTATAGAACTTAATAACTCTTCATTAAAATGAAATACCTTTTCGTATATAATTTTTCTTATATCTGCTATTTCTATATCCTTAAGTATATACAAAATAAGTATTTAAAATTTATCTATCATCTCATCAAATAAGTAAATATTCATTCTTCATATGATGTTATTTTTAAAATATTCCCTCCAATCATATACATAATAAAATATGGTCATCATAGATCACTATATACTAGATTATTCTTAAATAACATGTTCTTCGGTCACTATTAGCATGCTAATCTGGATACCTTTTCCCTAAAAAGTGCCTCTACTCTGGTTACTCCTATATCACAACTTCTTTGCCTCACCGGTTTCACCATTAGGATAGCATAGTTCTTGGAATTTTTTCTCCTTTTTCACTTTGCTTATAAACTTCTTAACATATTCATGTGGAAATCACTTGGATTAGATCTTAGACGCGTAGGAATGACGGTTAGAATTCTAGTATGAAAATACGGGGTATTACACAAATACATCAAGATGATCCATAAAATCTCCTTTCATGGAGATCAAATCCAAATATTCCTACGTTCGAGAAATACGCCACTAACGGCTCTCGACTTATGGAGAAATTCAAATATTCCTACGTTCGAGAAATATGCTACAGACAACCCTCAAATTATAGAGAAAATCAAGAGAGAAGAATTAAGGAAGGAACAGATTTGTACCCACATCGTTTATCAATAAAAATTGTTGTTTTTTCATATTTTTATTTGTGGTTGAAATTTATTTTCCATGAATAAAATTATGTTGCAAACACATATTTTTAATATGTATTTAGATAATTTAAGTTGTTAACTATTGTAATTTATAATATTTTTAATGTAATTTTTAAATAATATACGTTGCTTTTCTTATCCAAGCTTTAGTGGCATTGATAGTAAATTATATTTTTAAAATAATTTAAGTTTTTAATTATTGTATTTTATAATACTTTTCTTTTATATCAATTTAAGTGACACTAATATAATTTCGAGAGTCAACAAAATATTTTATATCTTTTAAATTTTGTAAGTTGGTAATTATTAAAATTTATAGTATTTTGTATGTATTTATTTGAGATATATAACTGATTAATTTTTTTTTTAGACATTTTAAGTTGTTAACTATTGTAATTTATAATACTTTTTATGTAATTTTTCTATTTTGAATAATATATGTTACTCTCATTCTCTAGAGTTTTGTATCGTTGATAGCCAATTATATTTTTTAAATAATTTAATTTTTTAATTATTATAATTTATAATATTTTTTCTATTTCAATTTAAGTGGCGCAATGCTTTGATGACTATAATAATTAATTAGGGGTGATATAGTAAAATCATGATTGAAGCAACGAAACATAAATGTCTTAAATGTCTCACAACAACTAATTAGAAGTGACAAAGCAAAATTACTATAAATAATACTTGTGAAAAATATTTAAGTGAACCTCATATAAGACGTCAAGTTAATTTAAAACATCAAGAGTTAATTTCTCATTTTTATATCTATTTTACCTTTTTTATTAAATTTTATTAATTTTGTAATACTCAAGTGACATATAATAAATAATTAAGGGTGATATTCAGTAAGACTATGGTTGAAGCAACTGAAGCATATATGTCATAAATGTCTATTTTATTTTTTAAAATTAAATATTATTAATTCTTAATAAATAAATAACTTATAATAATTAATTTGGGGTGATATAGTAAAATCACAGTTGAAGCAGCTGAAGCAGACATGTCATAAATATTTATTTTATCTTTTTTAATTAAGTATTATTAATTTTTAATACATAATGACTTATAATAATTAATTATGAGAGATATAGTAAAATCACGGATTGGATATTATTAATTTTTAATACATAAATGACTTATAATAATTAACTAGGGTGATATAGTAAATCATGGTTGGAGCAGCTGAAGCAGACATGTCATAAATGTCTATTTTATTTTTTAATTAAATATTATTAATTTTTTAATAAATAAATAACTTATAATAATTAAATAGAGGTGATATAGTAAAATCACGGAGCAAGCAATCTGCTAAAGCAGGCATGTCGAAATCCTCTCTTCTATTATATATATATATATAGAGAGAGAGAGAGAAGGGGAGAGAGGGAGAGAGAGGCGAATTCAAAGAGTTAAGTAGGGGTTCCCGAAGACCCATCAATTTTCGTGCAAATTTTGTACTTATATTGAGCAATATAGTAAATATGTAAGAACTATCAGTTGGAAATCAATAAATGAAGTATGCCATTAGTTTAGTGGCGAGAAAATACATCATGCCCCCCCCCCAAACTTGTAGCCAAAACTTACTTTAGCACTTTAACTTAACTTATAATTATTTACCCCCCTTAACAACTTTCATGTGAATTAATTTCAACCTCAACATCAAAATTCCACTCTCACAACGGAGAGTGAACTACACACACGCCATGTCGTTGCTAAATCAGCGGCATATCAGTGCCATGTCATTTCCACGTAAGAAATTATATTTTAAAAAAAAATAATCCCACACACATACTTTTTATATACTTTTTTTCAAAAAACTATATACAGTATAACCTCGATAAATTAATACTCGATAAATTAATAACCTCGCTAAAATAATAATTTTCTTCGGTCCCGAGTCGGGATCAACGTGGTAAATTAATAATTCGCTAAATTTATAAGATAATACAAAAAAAAATTCATATAGGTCCCATTTGATATATAAATTAATAATTCATCTGTATCAAAATATTTCATACATAATACATAAGTAAACTAAACAGGTTTCTGAAAATATGAATCTAATGTTGTTTGTTTCTTCTTGAAATCAATAACACCTTGAATCTCATCTCTAACCCTTCTTACTGTATTAAGAATATCAGGTGTAGTCTTCTCATATTGCAAAAGGAAGTGATGTAAGGTGATTGTTGCTTTCAGAGCATCTTTGCGCGAAACTTGTTCTAATTCCACACTATCATCTTCCACTTCATCTTCTTTATGTGTTTCCATAACACTCTCAATTATTTGTTCATCCGTAGGTAGCTTAAAACTCGTATCATTTTCTCCCGGATAATTTAAAACATCTTCAGCATTCATTGCATTTCGATACTTCAATCCATTGATTAGATTCTGCAATTGTTGTAAGCCATCATTATTCAACTGTTCTTGATTTTCCGAGGATTCATCATCTAACAACCTAAGTTTACAATGCTTAAAACAATTTGCAATTGTACTTGAGTTGACATCCATTTTCCATGCCGAGATTGCAAGATTCATTGCATCTAAAACATTAATCTTTTCTGGATTTGAGATCCCAATTTCATAACCCACCAAAAGATTTCGATAAAATCGCCTACGATAATGTATCTTAAAAGCTCTTATGATCCCTGCATCACAAGGCTGAATCTTTGATGTTGTGTTAGGTGGTAAAAAAAACAATTCAACATTTCTCAAACCTTCGACATTTTTTGGATGAGCAGGACAATTATCAACAATTAAAAGAATTTTCCTGCCGTCCATTTTTACATCAAGTTATTGAACATATTCTTGGAATAGAATCCCAGTCATCCATGCTCTTTTATTGGCTCGATATTCACAATCCATGCTTCCCAAATTCACATTCTTGAAACAACGTGGTTTTAAATACTTCCCAATGATCCATAAAGGAATTTTCTCAGAACCATCCTCATTACAGCAAATAACAACTGTAAGTCTTTCTTTATCTTGTTTCTTACCTTAAAGTTGCTTCGTTGCAAGAGAATGATCTGGTTGTAGCCTAAAGAACAATCCAGTTTCATCCATATTGAAAACATCTTTCTTAGCAAACTGATCATGTTTCTCTCTGATGGATTGTAAATTACTCTTCATGGCCTCCATATTAACTGATCCACTTTCTCCAAAACGACGATATTGCTTGATACCGTGTCTTGATTTGAAACGCTCTAGCTAGCCTTGAGAAAAATGAAAATCAGGTGTATCTATGGGATACATCTTTTTTAGAAGCTCTTTTCCCTTCGTTACAATTAGTTCCCCATTCATATTAACACGCTCTTGGTAATGAATAAACCACTCGAACAGAGCCTTCTCTAATTCTGGAAATTTGGCAGCTTTATGTCTTTTAGCCTCATCTTTTGGAATGTCGGCTGCTGATAGATACTCTGCTGACCTCTTGATCGTGTTTGATATTGTGGCTTGACTCACTTGCAAATTAAACTTCTCTAACACCCATTGTTGCAATTGCTTTTGTGTGCATGCTAGATTTTGTTGTTTATACTCACACAGTTCTCTACGTATACCATTAGTCATGGTTGATTTTTTAACACCTTTGAGATGAGAAGCCATTTTTTTTGTTTTTTGATTTGAAGACTTGCATAATACATCTATTTATATAGTAACTTAGTTAATGTATGTACGTGTAACTACATTAATAATTGAGTGGATTTATACATTTTAATGAATGTAGGTACATGTAACTACATTAATAATTAAGTAGATTTATATATTTTATTAAGATATACATAGAATATTGAAAATGTATCAGCAAAAATACATGAATTTGGTTAAGTATGCATAATTAATAGTCAATGTAGAAATTAGTTTTCACGTACACCTAGGTACATTCATAATATGGACCCAAAAATTATATAATTTATAAATTAATAATTATTAATTTATACAATTAATTAATACCTCGCTAAATTAATAAAATTTGACGGTCCCAACAGTATTAATTTATCGAGGTTATACTGTATACTATTTTTATATATATAAAAAATATATATATAAAAAATATACTCTTTTAAATATATATATATATACATATTATTTATATATATTTTTTAAAAAGAAGCAAAAAATATATAATAGAATTACCTCTCCCCTCCCCCCGTCGTTTCTTTTTCTTCACAGACCCCACCCTTCCTTCTTCTTCACATCCCCCCACCTTACCCTGATTCCTTCTTCTTCTTCTTTAATAGAATTACCTCCATCTCTAATTTCCACTCCAGCAAGTACAGGAACATATACTTTTGTTAAGGAACTTCAATTTCAAGATTCTTAGTCTAGGAGCTTGAATATCTGATCCGGATATCAATACGAGATTGATAAAATAATTGCAACGCTATCACTAGCTAAATGTCCAGAATGCATATCACCCCTTAGCGAACAAAAACTTCTACTCTGCCAATTCTAGTTCGCATATCACCCCGTTTCGTCTCTTCCTTTCTCCATTGTTGAAAGCTTTTTAATGAGTTTTTTTTCTTCATCAAATGAAAAATTGTCTTGAATTAACTTGAGCAAATCCAACAATGGACTAAATACAAGTATATAATCACAAAAATACATCAATACATAAAATCTCAAATCCAAATTCATTCACATTAACCAAAACCCAAAATCCCTAAACTTTTAAATCTCAACCTTTTACTCAAAAATATCTACAGAAATGGCACAAACAGTCCAAAATTCAAAAATGGCATTGATGATATTCGCATGACATGAAATTCTGGGCCAAGAACCAAACTTGTTCATCAATCTTAAACCTTTTTTGGTTGTCTAAATATGATGTTTTGAATTAATTGGGACTTGGTAGGAAAGGGGTTATGAAGAAGAAGAAAAAATGGGATAGGGGTTCGAAGAAGATAAAGAAATGGGGTATTGGGAGATGGGGGTGGGGGTGGGGGTGGGGAAGGGGAGTGACGAAGAAGAAGATAAAGTTGAGTTCTTGATTTTTTAGGATTAGACAGGCGGGCGGTAATCCGCCATGCCAACTAGACCTATTAACTAACATCGGGAAATGAAATCTGCTCTAAACTTAATAAGATCAGAGACATGGTTAGGAAGAAACCGGGGAAAAAATATGTTGATAGACCCTGCAGGACTTCTAACTATTATCTGCATCCAACTCCTCAAGATGTTCTGATAAAGGAAAGAGATTGGAATCAGACTAATACGTCGTATAACGCAGATACAATCTATGAATGGAACTTGGATGTCTTATCTGAAAGATAATTATCTGTCCTTGTTCATCGAATCTTAATGTATTCTACTATAGCAAAATCTATAACATCTGCCGAGAATCGTTAAAGACGTAAAGATACAACTATTTGTAAAATGATCATTGCCAGTTTTACTGGCTAACTTCGTGGCTGGTGGGATAATTTCTTAGATAGTGATAAAAGAATTGCTATATTCAAAGATAGGAATTCCACCGAAGGTGTTGATAACCTAGGAAGAGCATTACCAACGAATAGGGAAGATGTTGTTTATGTTTATAACCTAGGAAGAGCATTACCTGCGAATAGAGAAGATGTTGTTTATAATCTTATGCTTACTATTATTGAACATTTTGGTGGTAGATTTTTGAATCAATATGAGAATACTCGAACACTCTTAAATGGTCTTAGATGTAGGACCTTAGGAGAATTTAGATGGTATAAAGATACCTTTCTAAGCAGGTTCATGGATTTACCCGAAAGTAAGTATACACATTGGAAGGCAAAGTTCATAGATGGTCTTCCTCCTCTATTTACTGAAAGAGTTAGAAAAGATCTTAGGGCTCAGGTTTCTATGGTGAAATATCCTATGAAAATTTTACCTATGGTCAGCTGATAGCAGCCTGTACTCAACAAGGTTTAGCTTTATGGAATGAGTTAAAATTAGCTATACAAATTAAGCTTGATAAGCTTAAAGAAAGACCCCAATTAAGAGATTTCTGTGATCAATTTGGTATGGACAAACCGGCTTCTACTTCTCAAGAAAAGGGTCAAAGATATTCTAAGTTTGATAAACCCTATAAGAAGAAGAGATCTAGGCATAGATCCAAAGAAGAACGTGACATTTTTAAAGCCCAACGTAAGTCCACTAGATTTATGAAAAATAGGTATAAGCACGATCTCGCCAAAATTAAGTGTTACAGATGTGGTAACTTTGGGCATATTGCTCCTAACTGCAAGCTCCAAAAGCATAAATCTTTAGGTCTTGCTGATGATATTCATGATCAAATATGGTTTGTTATACACTTTTGGTTCCGAATCTGATTATAATTATGATTCTGAATCTAAAAATGATGTTGAATTGCCTGATTCATCTGATAGTGATCATGCCAATATTTGTGCTGACTACAACGGTGATAATTGTGTTTATGATGAAGTTTTTTATAAATTGCAATCACAGTTTGAAGATTTAGATTTGAATATTCAAACCCTCATTGCCGATAGCGTTCTTGAGTTATTAAAAGAAGTTTCTGATGAAAAACTTCGTGAAAAAATTATTAATTTTGCTACAAAAAAATCTGCTGATAGCGCCCCTAGTACTTCTAAAAATGCTGATAGCATTCATGTTAATCGGAGTACTGATAATGATTATTACATGCCTTATTCTTTTCCTGAGGTAAATAGACGTCTTGCTATAAGTCAATTACCCAGCAAAGAGACATCTTTCAATGATTTAAAAATTGAGGTTGAAAACCTAAAAAAGAAATTGTATCTCTGAAGCAAAACCAAATGATTTGTGATCATAGGATTACAAAAAATTGAGAAAGATATTTCTCACACTGATGTTTCTTCCAGTTTCAAAGGGAAGAAAAAAAATGTCCGGTATAGAAGAAGACGTTGATATTGTCAAAAACTTTGATGTAAAAATGATTATGTTTTGGGCATGATGTAAATTGTTATAGCTCATAAATGGTATATAAATTGCACTATATTAAGTGATAATATCTCTGATAGGGATAACCCTACTCCTTCTGAAATGGAGTTTGATGTTAACAGTATTTAATATGATTCCACACAAAATTGATTTTAGTTCTGGTTCCCAGGCAAGGAATTATATTAAAAAAAAAATTCTTTAATAAAAAATGGAATCGATTTAGAATTTGGTTCTTTGAGACTTATAGTCCAGACGAACTAAATAATATTTCTCAAGAATTTTATGAGATACGTGCATTGCATAATCAGATTGTGTGCTTTGTGCCGTGGTTTATAACCATATTTTTGCCATTATATGTTAAGGTGTTGGAAAGATCTTATCAAGATACGAGTGGAAATATTCTTCAAACTATTTACCCTCCCCAATCACCTTTTGTATTACCTAATAATACTGGAATTACTTTTTCTGCATTTCAAAAATTCATTGATAATGAAATTGGTAAAGTGACTGTTGTAGAAATAAATAATTTGATTTCTCAGAATAATTATTTGAGTCTTTATGTGAAAGTTCTGGGAGAACATATTTCTTCTCTTGATAAAAAACTGGATGAATTGATTGAGATGGTAAAAAAACTTAGTGTTAGTCCAAAGTCATCTGATATTGTTTCTACTTCGAAAAGTAAGAAGGAAGACTTGACAACTAGGCCTTGTATTCAGAGACCTCTAGATATTGAGGGATTTGAAAAATTATCTCTCATGGAAGAATTGGAAAAATTACTTGATAAAAAGTTTTTCGGTTTAAACATAAAACCCAATTGCAAAGATTCTTAGGGAGTTTGAATTATATATCCCCATTTTATGAGAATTTGTCAAAAGATTTAGCTCCCTTATATGATAGATTAAAAAAGGGCTTTCAAGGTCCCTAGACTGATAGTCATACAAATCATGTTAAATGTATTAATCAACGTGTAAAATCATTGCCTTGCTTAACTTTAGCTAACCCTGCTTGGCTAAAAAATATTGAAACTGATGCCTCTAATGTTGGTTATGGAGGAATACTTAAACAAGTTAATCCTCATAATAATATTGAAGAATTGATATGATTTCATTCCGGGAAATGGATTGATAGTCAAAAGAAGTATGCAACAGTTGCACATGCAATGTTAACTATTGTTAAGTGGTATCAGAGCCTAGGAACTTTCATAGTAATTATGTAATAGATCTGAAGTCTTTGGCATAGATGTGAGGTTTTTAAAACACAATGGATATGGGTGAAGTTAGTACGAAAAGTACTAAATTTGAAGAGGTAGATTTACCTCTAAATCTTGATTTATTAAATAAATGGACTATCCCCAAGGTGGATATAAAAACCATTTATGAATATGGTTTCTTTGATAAAGTGCTTCATAAGCAAATTATAAAAACTACTGAGCAGTCTTTAGCATTAAATGTGGATGACCAGACTATTAGACTATTAAATAAACGTGATATTAAGATGTATAAACATCATTATAATTTTATGCATATAGGAATGGTGCAAATTGTATTTAAACCTTTAACTCTTAAAGGGTTACCAGAGACATTTCTAGCTACACTTCGGGATGCTAGAAATTTAAATTTAAGACAGTCTCTTATGGGTTCAATTAAATCCACTGTAGCCTATGATCCAGTATATTTTAACACACGACCAAATTTGAAATTATCTTTGCCTGATGTGAATATTCTTGGTTCTTTGACTTTAAATATAAAATTTTGTGGTTATAATTATGACCCTGGTTCTGAGTTAATTTATCTTTCTTATAGAATTTATTACAAATTATTGTCTACTCTGAACCCAAGATGCAAACTGATAGATGATCCACCAAATCAGACCTTATTGGTCGAAATAAACTTCGCAAGATCCAAGGTCACCACAAGGAGACCTATAAGATGAGATAAAATTAAATTTCCCGAAACATGAATCTTAAATTCGATTGTTTCTCCGAATCAAGTCACGTATGATGTGACAAACTCTGAGTTATCTTATGTAACTCAAAACCCAGATGGATGGATTTGTCTTTAATTTGACAACAAATCCACGGTTTATAACCGATATTTCTTTTCTATGCCCAAATTATTGCCTGCTATGCATCATATATCTCCTATTGAACCAGTTTATGGTCCAGCTAGGAATCGTGCAACATCTTTACATATTATTGATTCTGCATCTATACCTGCATCTACACGCTTTGTAGAAAAAATTAAAATCAATCCTAAAACAAATACTATTCAAGATAGCGATAATAGCTCTGATACCATGTAACAAGATCGGACAGGCGGGCGGTAATCCGCCATGCCAACTAGACCTATTAACTAATATCGGGAAGCCTAGTCGAAAAACCAACCGAGGAACCAACCAAAATATAAAAGAATTTCAAATAGCTTAATGACTGCCTGAAAAAATTCTTTTACCCAAACAAAGGGCCTGTCAGAAGATTAATACATACTTAGGATGAGCCCATGTGTCTAGTGATTCTAACCGTGAAGAGAGACACCCCTTTCTTCATTATCACGTGCTTAAAAGTCACGGCTTTCTAGACATAGTCACTATGACAAAACCACCATAAGCAGTACTAATTTCGACTGTACCAACCATTTTCGGAACCAAGTCAAGAAACAATAGAAACATTCCTTTATATTTTGATAGAGTCTAGATCTTTCATAGTTACTAAGTAAGAGAAGTTAGATCTCTGGCATAGATATGAGAAGTTTTTAGCCGGACATAGTCACGGCTGGAGAGGGGAAGAAAGTATTAAACTATGTCAAAATTAAAGAAGTAAATACCTTAAGACTGGCCAGATGCAAGGCCGGAATAGTAAACAACGACAGCTATCAGCACTTTTATTTAAACCTTGAACTATGTTACACAAAAGAGAGGAGAGAGAGAACTTTGCCTAGAGAGAGAAAATAAAGAAAATAAAAATTTTTCTACTGCCCTTCCCTAACAAATGAAGGTCATATATGTAGAAAATGAAAAGAAAAAGGAATCTATGCACAGTACTTATGGGTCCCACATCCGGGTCCCTATGCATAGTGGATCTACTGTGTAAATAGTATATATATATATATATAATAATAATAATAATAATAATAATAAATTGGGCCCTTTAAAAAAAAATTCAAGCATTTTTATTTTATTTTTTTTCTATGTCAGCCGTAGAGGAGGAATTTAATTCACTTGAAAGATGTTAAGAGGGGTATATAATTACCCGATTAGTTTAGGGTCTAAAGTAAATTTTGGCTACAAGTTCGGGGGGATTTGATGTCGACTTAGATTGTGTAATAGATACAGAAAAAACAATACAATTATGGATAGGATATATGACAAAGCAATTATTAGATAATAATATAAGTGTAACGGATGCACCAGAATATATAGAAAGAACATTAATAGGAACAGTAAAATTATGGTTTTTAAATCTAACTGAAAATAGTAAAAAAATATTAAGAACTGACAAACCCACAGAAGGAATAATGAAATTAACACCTATAGAATTATTAAAAAAATATGAAACATCTATAAAAGACGAATTTAGTAGCATGACAACAACAGAAGAAGAACAAAATGAAGAGAAAGACATAAATAGAAATTTAATGTTAAAATTAGCAATATGTAATATGTGTTACATAGATGAATATACTTGCGCATTTAAAGAATATTATTATAAAGGAGCATATAATATAGAAGAAAGTAAAGAAATAAGAAAATTATATTTTAATAAATTACCTGAACCATTTAGTTCAAAAATAATAAAAAGTTGGGATGAAACAAAAATAGTAGATACTTTAGGAGCAAGAATAAAATTTTTACAACAATGGTATAGAAACTTATGTGAAAAATACAGAGAAGAAATAAAAATGGAAAAAACATTAATAAGAAATTTAGCATGTTGCAAAGATAAAATAGCACATCAATTTGGATGCGAAGAAAGATATTATAAGAAAAGAAAAAGGCATAAGAAATATAAGAAATACAAAAAATCAAAATATAAATACAAAAAACCAAGAAAAAGATATTATGTAAAAAATTATAAAAACAAAAGACCATATAGAAAGAAAAAATCTATAAAAGAATGTACTTGTTATAATTGTGGAAAGTTAGGACACTTAGCTAGAGATTGTAAATTACCTAAAAACCCAAAAAATAAACAAATATCAGAAATAAAAATAGAAGATACAGAATATATGCAAATAAATTACTTAGATTACGAATTAGAAAGTGAAGACAGTATATATGAAATTTCAGAGAATGAAACAGATAATGAAATAGATAGTGAATTAGATGAATTAAATGACTGAAGAAGATATAAAAATATTAACAAAAGAAGAATATTTAAATGAAGAAGGAACAGATCAAAAAATAATATTTGATAACAATGTATTTGATGAAATAAAAGGAATGCTTTGATACCATTTGTAGGGGGGTGCGGATTAGGTGCGTGGAATTTTAATGTCTTCCGATCGACATAGCTCTGCACACTGCTGAGTTAGCTAGCACAGTTATTTAAAAAATACAGAAGTAATATATATGTTTGAATTTAGAGTTTATTATGAAAAAATTACAGTTAATTAATTAATTATGAGAAGACCATTTAAAAACAGAGAAGCTTTTAGAAAAATTAAAGAATCTTTAATTAGTAATTACTCAGAATATATAAGAATAAATAAAACAAAAGAAAACCCACAAAGATTAGCTTACCTAATTACCTTAATATCTAGTATTGAAGCAAAATTAATAATCCATTTAAAATCTAGAAGAATGAGACATATACCACCTAATTATGATAAAATTAGATTTAGATATCCACCAAAATACTATAAATATTGTTTGAATGAATAAAATACAAAAATACAAAGAACTAAAACAGACTATATCTGAAAAACGTAAAGAATTAAAAATAAGAACAAAAAGATTAAATTATAATATATTTGCCGGAGTTAGTAAAAACTCAATAAATGCACAAAAGGATGAAATATCAAATTTAGAATCACAAATAGATAGTTTAGAATATATATATCAACATGAACTATTTACAATAAAATGAATAAAGAAGAATTTATAATAGACGAAAAAATATATGAAAATCACGAAGGATTAAAAATAAGAATAGTATTTTATAATTTAGGAAGAAGATATAAGAAAATAGGCGAACATTTATATTTAATGTTAGAAAAAGAAAAATTAAAATTAGAAGATAAATTGACAGCTATGGTAAGAATAGAAAGAGAAAACGAAGAAATAGATAGAAAAAAGGAAATAGAAAAAATAAAACAACAAACTACAGAAGAAATACGTAAAATAGAAGAAACTAAAAATAGTAGGATTGCTGAATTAGAAAAAGAATTACAAATGTTAAAAGATCTGTATGAAAAAAGACAGAAAGAAAAAGAAGAAAAAGATAAAGAACAAAAATTATTAAACGAAATAAATCAATTTAAAGAAAAATTAGAAATAGACAATAAGGAATTAGAAATAAATAATATAGATGTTGAAGAAACAGACAATTATGATTCAGAAGATAGTGAAACATATACAGAAATATTAACAAATACAAAAAATTTAGAAATCAATGAAAAACAAGAAGCAATTAATGAAAAAAATTTAGAAAATATCGACACAGAAATAAATACTCTTGATAAAAAAGAAGATCAAAATATAATACCTAGTACATCAGAAATAAGGAAACCTGCATATTATAAAAATAAGTTTAAAAGATATAATCTAAAGAACGAATATGACAAATGGACACCAAAACAAATAGTTAATAAAAATTATAACTTTCTAGACTAACCACCAGTCTGTTCTAGTTATTATATGTGGGTATAATTTATCTAGAAACGGCATTCCTAAAAGTATATCTTCTGATGTTAGTTCATAATTATAAATTTCTTCTATTGTTAATATTTTATCCCATACTTGTGTTTTTACATTCTTAGCTTTATAAGTAATTAAGCTTCCTTCGTTATTAAATCCTTTAACTATTATTGGTGTTTTTAATTTATCCCATTTACTTTCTGGTAAACAATTATATCTACATAAATTAGCTTCTGCTCCTGTATCTATCATAGGCGTATAATATCTACTGTAATATCCTTCTACTACTATTTTCATTAATACATATATTTTCATTTTATGTTAATGCTCTTCTTAAGAATAATTTCTCTCTGTTATATGTTATAGTTAATTGTGTATGTTCTATATTATATGGTTTTACTTGTTCTAGCCATTTTATTCCTAATATTATGTCTGTTTTTTGCATTTCTTCTTTTACTTCAAATTCTATTTTTATTTTTCTTATTCCTATTACTATGTCTTTTTCTGCTATATTTTTAGTATTTATTAAGCTTCTTGGTAGATCTGGGCATATATTATTGTCGGTTTTTATTTCTTCATTTTTTACTAGATATTTTGCTATATAATTTTCTTCCTGTCCTGTATTTAAGAGTATTAAATATTCTTTTTCATTTACCTTTCCTGTTATGTAATAATGGTTTGAATTATCCATTGAACTTGTTTCATAACTTATTCTTTTTGATGAGCTTGATGATTCTGGTTTATCATAAGCTGTTCTTTTTGTTGTACTTATTCTATCATTTATTATTTCTAGATTTTCTTCTACATCTATGTCTCTATAGCTATAATCATTATAGTCTATTGTTTTTATAAATTGTTCAAATGGGCTATCTATTTGTATCTTATTAATCTTATTTTTTCCTGTTATTTTATGTTTTGTTGTTAATACATATAAATTTTTACATCTTGCTGTAAATATTTTACTTCCTGGAGTTAATTCTATTCCTGATATCTTCCAATATAATACTAGTGATTTATCTATATTTCTATCTGTTACTGCTACTGAATAATTTGCACTTATTATAAATTTAAATTTTTGGTATATTAAATTTCTTTTTATGGCAGTTATTATACTTTTTTCTATAGGTTTTATAATTCTATCATCTGCTAAATATAATTCTATTGGTGTATCTATTCCTTCTCTAAAACATGCTTTTATTAATATTTCTGTACCTCCAAGGTGTACATATTTTATTGGGTCTCTACTTTTTATATCGTTTATTTCTTTATTAATTATTCTTTTTGTTACTAGTGGTATACTGGCTTTACCTTTTGCATATCTACAGTCTATTACGTGCGGCATTCCTAAAAGTATATCTTTTGATGTTAGTTCATAATTATAAATTTCTTCTATTGTTAATATTTTATCCCATACTTGTGTTTTTACATTCTTAGCTTTATAAGTAATTAAGCTTCCTTCGTTATTAAATCCTTTAACTATTATTGGTGTTTTTAATTTATCCCATTTACTTTCTGGTAAACAATTATATCTAGATAAATTAGCTTCTGCTCCTGTATCTATCATAGGCGTATAATATCTACTGTAATATCCTTCTACTACTATTTTCATTAATACATATATTTTCATTTTATGTTAATGCTCAAGGTTTAATGACATTATTCATTTGGATAAATTTGAATTAATTATATGAATTCTTCTAAAATTTATATAAAAACTGATGAGTCATGAAATAAGTGATAGTGTTGTAAACTTATTTATTCAGTCAAATTAGAAATTTAACTAAAAATTTGTTGTCTTCTTTTAAATGAAAGTAATAATAAGAGAGAACTCTTAACGATTTTTAGTCCTCCCTGGGAGCATTTTTGTAAATCCTTTTTACCTTTAATTGAAGCTTTGATACCTTTGAAAAAATTTACCCATTGAAGAAAAAACTACAAAATTTATTTGGTTGAACTAAATTTTTAACTATTTAATTTATGATATATTTATTTATAAACTAACTTTGTTTTTATGATCATAAAATAATTTGTAGTATCAAATATGTCTTATATTATTTAAATGTTGTACTTTTTTTAGAAAAATATGTTAGCCATAATTAATGAGTTTAATTGAGAAAAAATAATTAAGTTAATTTAGCATAAGACAAAATCAATTTAGACCGTTAAAGACTTTAATTTTAAAATTTTAGTAAAATAAAAAGGAGAAGAGTTTTAGTGCATGCATTTGTTTGCAAAATAAAAGAAAGTCGAAATATGTAAAAAATATTATTTTTGAACTTACAATTATTTTTACTTCCTCTATTTTAATTTATTTGTCTAATTTTTATTTATCACAAATTTTAAAACTTAATAAAGATTTTTGGATTTATGGTATTAAACTTAAGATATGTGAAAAAAACCAGAATATTCTTTAATCCTGTAATCCTACATGACAAAAAGGGAAAGAGTTTTTTTTAAATGAACTTACAAAAACTTGGATGAAAAAAATTAAAATAGATATGTTATTAGTATTTTAAAAATATTAAAGATTATCTATCTACTTTTGACCAACATAATGTTACCAAAACAGATGAAAAATAGAGGAACAAAAAAACCAAAAAATCTTTACAAACATAAATGATGATGTAGTTTGTGCCCGGGCTTAGCATGGGCCAAATGAGACTGGTATATATATATATATATGTATATATATATAGAGAGAGAGAGAGATTTGATTCCTCGTCTCGTAATCCCCTTCCCTACCCCTATTTGAAGAAAAAAACTAATGATATATATATAGAGAATCTTAACAGTTCAGGTGGTTGACTATATGAACTTTTACCTTGGTGAGGATTTGGTTCCTCATCTCGTAATCCCCTTCCCTACCCCTATTTGGAAGAAAAAAACTAATGATATATACATATATAATCCAACCATTTCTCTTGTTTAACCATAGGATTATGAGAGAGAGTCTATAATCCAGCCATTGCTCTTGTTTTAGTGATATTTGTTGGTGATATCCTACTGGTGTAGGTTGTGATTTTTATCATAGAAATCCCTTGTTCTTACTTTCTTGCAAATTAATCTTTGTGTTGGTACTATTCATGATCTTCCCCATAGAAGGACTAGGTATCAAATCAGGTCCTTGTTGTTGTGGTGGAATCGCATAAGCTAACACTAAGGATCCTCCAAAAGTATTAGTTGTTGTAATGAGTATCCATAGCCTATTTGTCTATGAGCAGTATACAAACTGGTGATATAAGCTTTCAATACTATCCGCTAAGCATAGGCAGCACTTTATGTTTTCACTAGTGATCCTCATTCTCATCATACTCTCTTTTGTAAACAGTATTCTTTGGACAACTATTCATATAATGAATCTGAGCTCCAAGATAGGTTTGCAATGTCTAGTTTGTTGTAAAGTAGCATCAACCTTAAACAACTCCGTAGTCACTGATACCTCCAATTATTTATGAGGATGTTGTTTCCTTGAGCATTATACTATGAATTCCTTACTTGACTTTGTTTAACTTGCTACAGTACCAGCTGTTGTCAGCTAGATCCAAGTGAGACCATACATCCCTATCTTATTTCATATTGACCTATCCACCTCAGCCAAATAATTTTTTTACATGCATTTAACATCCATATATATTTACCAGCTACAACCATATTCCTTAATTTGCAGCTCTTTATGTTCAAGCCCCCATATCTCTTTGGTTTGCACACTTGCTCCCACGATACAAGAGTTATTTTTCTCTTTTCTTTGGTACACCCTCAAAAATAATCTCTACACATTTTATCCATCCCTTTCAGCACATTCTAGGGTAAAATGAAAATAACACCTCAAAAGTTATAAATAGAAAATAATACTTAGTTAATTACATGCAACCTATCAATTGCTTAACTAGCACTATTGTTTTTTACTTGCACTCCTTGATGATAATTTTACTTATTTCACTCTTTTAGAGATAATGGAATCCCCAAAAATCTCATAGGGAGCTCTCTTAACTTTAAACCAACAATCTCTATAAGTTTCTCCAGGATTGTGTATCACTCGAGCTATGTAGATATTGTTAGGGTTTTTGCCCTGATTTTCTTACCAAAATTGAGTTTTAGTTTTTCTATTGAAGGAAAATAAAATTAATACCATAATTACTTTTATTTTTCTTTAAAGAAAAATATAAAACTTTTTCATATTTGGCAAACCTCTTTTTTGGAGGAAAGATTTTGGACATCTATAAATAGAAGATCCCCTTCTCATACCATAATACAATAGCATCCACAATGTAGTCATCAAAGAGTATTGTTTAGGGAAAATTTCTCCCACCATGTTTTATCCCTTATCAATAGGTTTTAAGTTTTTTTCAATATTATTTTTAATATGTAGGCCATTTGACCAAACCATATTAATAATATATTTTTAGTATTTATTTTTCATTGTCATCTGAATTATCACCGTCTCAGTTTGCAAACTTTAAGCTTTCACATGAAGCCCTCTCGATTCCGAACCCAACAAGTGGTATCAGAGCTTACGGTTCAAAGGTCGAAAGGTTTGGTGAAATGAGATTAAATAGGTTCAATGCGATTTCTAATCAAGATGCAACCAGTTTGACGATAATGATGTTTTTGCCCAACTACATGTGGAGAAGATATTTCAATCATATTTTCAACAATCTTGCTGTCACATCTTTAAAATAAAGCTCTCTTTTAACCCTACAAAGGGCTCCAATATTTTTAACCCGAAAAGGGCTCATATATTTTTAACCCAAAAGCTCTATTTTTAAGTATCCCAAACAACAGTGATGAAGACTATGCGAAAGAACAAAGATCAAAGATGTGAAGAAGGTGGATCAAGTGAAGAAAATCAAGCCAAAAAAGGGAGTTTTTTTAGGATTTTTGCCCTGATTTTCTAACCAAAATTGAGTTTTAGTTTTCTATTGAAGGGAAATAAAAATAATACCATAATTACTTTTATTTTTCTTTACTTTTCCATATTTGGCAAACCTCTTTTTTGGAGGAAAGATTTTGGACATCTATAAATAGAAGACCCCTTCTCATACCATAACACAATAGCATCCACAATGTAGTCATCAAAGAGTATTGTTTAGGGGGAGATTTCTCCCAATATGTATTATCCTTTTTCAATAGGTTTTAAGTTTTTTTCAATATTATTTTTAATATGTAGGTCGTTTGACCAAACCATATTAATAATATATTTTTAGTATTTGTTTTTCATTGTCATCTGAATTATCACTGTCTCAGTTTGCAAACTTTAAGCTTTCGCATGACGCCCTCTCGATTTTAAATCAACAGATATTGGACTTGTACATATTGGCTTCAAGACTTCAACCTTGACAAATGTTGCACTAACTCCATGATTCTTAACTGGTGTCTTATTTTGCTTATAGAAGATCAATAGATCATCTGCAAACATCAAGTGAGTCGGCAAGAATTCTTTGCAGTAAGGGTGAAATCTAAAATTTGAAATTATTCCATCTTTTTTAGTGTTCTAAACAAATAATTTATCACCATAACAAAAAATAGTGGAAATAAACAGTCACTCTGCCTCAACCCTATTCTCCTTCCCTATTCACATTAATAGAGAAATTTATGGAGGTTACATATTTCATCACTATTTGTATAAATTTCTAGGGATATCCATACCCTCCAACATCACATCTATGAAGCTCTATTTTACCATATTATAAGCTTTGTGTAGATCAATAATTATCATACATATTAGTGATATCTTCTTGTCGTATTGTCTAAGAAAATCATGGCATCCTAGCACATTGTGAACCAATGATCTACCTTAGATAATTATTGTTTGAGTGTCTATAACTAAATATGGAAGCACCATATTTAACCTTTGGCATAACATCTTGGAAATGCACTTATATATGACATTACAACAGGCTATGGTCATGCATTAGCTTGAAAAACTAGGATACTTCACTTAGGAATGAAAGAAATTTAGCATTTGTATGAGCTCTAGTATTTCTCCAGTCATCTCTTTGCTTATGATATCTCAAGTTGCCTTGAAAATTCCACTACCATAATGTCATGACCCGAATCAGGGTCTGGCTGTGATGGGTATCTGTATCTCAAGCCCAACAAGGACCGAAGTTGTTGCCTAGTTAAATATAACATAACACACCTAGCAGCGAATGAATTCTAAACATATAACAAGATAAAATAATCAATGATAAGGATATACTAAGGAATCACAATACCAAATCCCAATCAACAGTTATCCACAAAGCCTCTATTCTAAAGCAAACAATCTAAATTGGGATATGTATCCGACAATATCCAAAGATAAGTCCAAAGAAAAGTCTATGATAACAGACAAACCAAGAAGCAACGACCTTTCAAAAGAAGGAGGCTCACCACTTCAAGCTGACTATCGACAACTCAAAAATCCTATCACTACACAGAAAAAGTAGAAGTGCCTTCAAACCCTACATCGCGTGGGAATACAGCATTCGAAGATGATTAACGGGTTGAGCGCTAGCATGTAACTCAGGGATAAAGGGTAAAATTATGCTATGATCAATAATTCAAAACCATTCAAAATTAGTGTACACTATCATATACAAATACATATATACATACATACATATATATATACATACATATATATACATATACATACATACATATATATATATGTATGTATGTATGTATATAAACCTGGATTGTGTAGCTTGACCATCTTAAAACCAACTCATGGGATATATCGGTCCAACTGTCACCCCCTGATCAGACTCCAGTGCGTGTTAGCTGCGAAAATCAAAGATATCACAGAAGACCAGGGAATCCTCGTACCCTATGCCATCCATAATAAAAATATATATAGTGTGACATAAGCACACAGTTGTCAAGACCAACCCTTACATCGGCAAACATGAGTTTCCAGTATCAGTCCTTTGGGACTCACACCTGCACTACTAGCTACATGACCCCCTTTAAGCCCAATCAAATATTTAGCATATAACCCATTCATTAATTAAAGAAGTCAATCATTAAGGCATTATCAAGAGGTACCATCATACTGACTATACTTGCAAGCAAATGTCATTAAGCCAACACTTTGGGGAATACTTGTACCCCAGACTCCATTATTAAAATTAACCTGGGAGAGTCCTTGTACCCCACATGGTTTTCAAAATTATTCACATCCGTTTATCCAGTCATACAATGCATTAGTTGTAATAAAAGTAGTCCAATCCAAATAATCAATTACATTTTAAAACCAATTATGCAAATGGGTTGGGGTTCACATCAATTTCAATACCAAATCCAATTATTTTGAGGAATCCTTGTGCCCCTAGTTCCATTGTTTAAAAATTTGGGGAATCCTTGTACCCATATTTCATTAATCACTTCCATGTACCCTAATAAGTTCACAATCATCAATTCAATGCAAAATAAATCCATAATAATCATAGGAAAAACATTTAAACAATTTACATCCAAAACCCTCAACCATCATTAAAAACCCAACATCAAAATAATGTAAATAGTAAGCCAATTCATGCTAATAAGAAAAAACAAGTTTAGGGAGAGAGATACATGCCTTAATCACTAAGAAATTTGAAGAAGGAATCACCTTTAGAGCCCTAGATGACCAATTTATTGAAACCCTAACCTTATCTTTGAATGAGAAATTTGAGACTTTAAGAGAGTGTTTAAAATTGATAAAAGTTGAAAATAATAAACCCAACGTGTCTTATGTACGTGGGGTCTAAGTGGATAAAGAGGTAAATGTCCAAAGTGCCCTTAATAAAAAGACTAAACAATTATCGCTTGTGACTACGGGTTACTATATGACTCATAAGAACTCACTACGAATTTTCACCATGAGTCATAGTCTGGACAGTAGCTGAGGGACCCTTCTTTACTTACACCATACGACTCGTCAAGAGACCCTACGACTCGCAGAGTCCTGATCGTAACCAAGGCAGAAGCATTTGGGGCACACACTGGTCACCTTATGATTTGTACACCACAACTCATAATAAGTCTTTATGAATCATAACCTTTAGTCATAATTAGGACAATAGCATAGGCACCACTCACTGGTCAGACGACGATTTGGATCCTATGACTCATAAGGTGAGTCATTGGTTTGGTAGTGAGCTAAAAGCTAAGGGATTTTTTAATGACTAAAATTCGGGGTGTTTCACATAACCATCATGCTTGAGATTTGAAATTTTATGAACTCTTATGCTATAAGAACCCATGATTTGAGTATTCTGAGATTATTAAGAAATGTTTTGACCTAATGGTCATGGAGTTTGGAAATCCACTTCACTTCATGAGATTACAGATTTGATTATTGGGTTCTTAATAAACCATGAGATTATTTTAAAGTGGATTTCTATGAGATGAGCGAGATAAACTAAAAGGAGTAGTATTTAGCTCCTAGTTGGGTAAGTTACTATGGTTTCTTACCCCAGAACTACGTGCCACCATAAGTATGAGATTTTAGGCCTAAGGCCGAGATATTGTGCCTGAGGCCAAGATAAGTGATCACTAAATTGAGGTTATACTCCTTGGCAAGAGTATGACGCTCCTCCACAACGTGGGGTCTCTTCCTTAAGAGGACAAAATGTTGGACTCCATGTAGCTCGCATGGTTTATGTTAGTTAAGAGAAACTCTCTTGATACAAGTTATTTTCCTTATAATAAAATTACAGATTTGATCCCTAAGACTAAAGTATTTTTCCCTTAATATAAGTATTTTTTTCTAAAGCTTGAAATGAGATATTTTCCTAAAGTGAATGAAATTCCTTCAAGTATGTTTCAAAGTTATATGATTCCAAATTCCAAGTACTTGAGTTCAAAAGAGTTATGAGTTCTTAAGAATTAAAGAAGTTTTACTCTCCATAAGACATATGAATAAGTTAAAAGTATTGTTTAAAGTTTTTATTAGCCTATGGGTAATGAGAATAAGAGAAGATTACTTATTTCAAAGTTAAACTATGATGACTCATGAGATTTGTGTTACATGCTCCATTCTACATGATTCATGAGCTTTACATTTTATACTTATTCAAGCCATGTGAGTCATTATTGCTTCCATGCATGATTTGATTAAAAAGTATTGATGTTGTTTTCTATAAATGTATGGACCCCCATATACTCAGTACATTCCCAAGTGCTGATCCACATATATGTCTATGTGATACATTGTCTTATAATGTAGGTTCAGGTGCTCAGTCCTAGCCTCGTTAGTAAATTTTGAGTACCTCTGTCTACATTCCTACAGTAGTGAGTCCTCATGGTTCGAGGGCCTATCTTCAGACATTTCTGCATTTGAGAGACTATGTTTTTACTTTCAATTTATTTTGAGTCAGTTGGGGACTTGTCCCAATGACTCTTTAGTTCATGGATTAGTAGAGTCTTTGTCAGACTAGTTATCAGATTGTGATTGTATTGAGAATTCCAGTATTGTGGTCGTTTGGATCAAGTATTTTCTCCGTATCTCCCTTCATATGATATTACTATGCTAGTTTTTGAATTATTTTATTTTGAAATGAGTGTTATTAGTAGAAACAGGCTTAAAGGGTTAACTTGGGAAAACTTATAGCCTTAAGCACCGTGTGATATCTTGGGAGGTGATTTTGGGTCGTTACAATTTATGTGCGGGAGATAGTGTATTTTTATGGGGTGTCTATTTCTATCATATCAGACCGTGGTTCTGTATTTACTTCGCTATTTTGGAGATAATTCAAGGAGGATTTGGGTACTTGAGTGGATTTGAGTATAGATTTTCATCTGAAGAGAGATGGTCAGTCTAAGCGGACTATTTAGGTACTCGAAGATATGCTATGAGCATGTTTGGAGGACAGTGGGATCTATACTTACTTTTGGCAGAGTTTATTTACAATAATACCTATAATTCTAGTATTGAGATGGCGCCTTATGAGGTTTCATATGGCAGGAGATATTGTTCTCTGATAGGATGGTTTGAGACTTTTGGGGTGAGACCTCGTGGTATATTTTTGCTTCAGAACTTATTGGATAGAGTCAAAATAGTTGGATACTAGAGATATTCCTTAGTTAAGGTTCAAAAGATGCATCGCCTAGTAAAGGAGGCCACTTGGTTAATCGAGAGGGAGATATGGGCCCAATGTCCTTACCTATTCAAGACTTCAGATATTTTCTCCATCTTTAAATTTTGGGGATGAAAGTTCTTTAGTAGTGGATGATGTTATGACCCTTGAGGTTATTTCTCGTGATTCCATTTGTTTTTGCTGTTAGATTTTTTCCATAGATTTCCTAAGTCATTTATGACTTGCTAGAACTAATAGTTTGGTTATCGGGCAATTCATTTAGTTTTGAGAACCATTTTCCTGTTTAGAAGTCTTCACTGGTTCCAAATGACCACTTAGTGAAAACATTAGTAAAATAATATAAGATGTGAATTCTGACTGCCCCAGCAACTCTGAAATATTGATTTTAGGTTGGGTAAACCTTTGGTTTGGGTCCCGCTGCACCCAAACTCATTTTAACCTATTGGTCAAAAAGTTGAAAAATTAGAAATTTAGGTGTAGGGCCCACATTTGGTAGAAATGACCTCATATGGAAAATTTAACTTTACCAACATATCCAGAATGTCAAAATCAGTGTCGTTGCATATTTCATTTGCTCATATTAGATTCTGGATTCATCCCGAGGCATTGGCAGAAACTTAGAATTTATTCCAAGTTTCATCTGTTATCTGGTGCAGCAAAGGTACCGCAGTCGAGGAGGCTTATCGGGATCATTTCCCGCGTGGTCATGATTTCTTAAATCGAGGGCCTTGGAAGGGGTGTTTACATTTCTTTTTTGGTGGTGAATTGGCCATTTCTATCTTGTCTTGTGTTCCATAAACCCTAATTTAGTATGTAGTTCCAAATTGAGTCTTAGGTGTTGATTGGGAGCTAGAATAACTTGGATAATCGTGATTAACATTGAATCTAAGGTATGAATCCTTCATTTTGAGTGTTGAATTTTATATTATTTGACCCAAAACCCCAAATGGTTTAAGTCTTAATTTTAGCACATATATGCTTGATTGCACCAATTTATTGAGGGATATAACTGCCTAATGGAATTTGAACAATGAATTGGTCTCAGAAACTCATTTTTAGTGAGTTGTCTAACTTGGGGGTTTTTGGTGTCATTTTTGCCCCGAAGTACAATGGTACAATATGGGTATTGATATTCTTGTAATAATTCATAGGTTGTGTTTTTGATAGCTTGGTTCATTGAAGAAACTTTGAGGAAAGAAAAAGTGAAAGTTACCAGTTTGTGACCTATATTTGGATTTGAGGTAGGTTAGATTTATTTCTTATTAGATTGAGCTTTATTATAGTATGACTTTGATATCTTGATAAGATTGGGTGTGATTTTAGGTGTTTAAGTGGTAGATGTTGTTGTTTGTGATTAGTTGAACTACTTAGGCTATGGAACTCATAAAGTGTGATACTTGACTTCTAGTCTAGAACCTTGGTTAGTTGGACTTGTTATCTCATGAATAACATAAGAATTCTCTAGATGCTCTAGTTATACATGAGTGACCTTATCACTCATATTAAATATTAAGTTGACCGTAGTTGTGCGTAGTTGTGGAAATTACCCTAGTAGCTTTGCATGAATTAAGAGTTATACTTGGAGAAGAATTTTTAACACCTCAGGTATTTGACCCTTGTAATTTTTCTTGGGCTTTTGACTTACTGACTTGGTATAACTCAAGGGTACCATTCGTACCCTTTGATATGGGTTTGGAGATGGCTTGATAGTTCACTCATATGTTGGGAAGTAGTGTTGTCTTGATTACTGCACAAGAAATGACTTAACATTGTACGAGTCATATGCTTGGATACGAGGGGTAAAATGCCAAGTCGTATGGTGCTTGGTTGGTTGGTCTTATAAAAACTATCCATGATATGGTTTAAGGGCATGATTTGGGGTACCACTTATACCCTAAGGTACGATATGGGTTGGTGTAATCGTATTGGAACCAGTGTGGAGGGTCTTGGTGGTCTAGGGTATTGATTTAGGGTACCACTCGAACCCTAGGGAATGGTTTACATGGGTGAGTCGTACCCTCCTGGGACTTTGTTTCCATCTTGTAAGTAAGGGTATTCCGGATATTTTCCACCCCAAAAACCTTATGTCCTCACATTATATAATCCTTGGTGACCTCTCATAACAATTGTTAAAGAATAGAAACACTCCAAATACTCTCTCAATCTTTCTCTTAAAGATTGGAGGCTAGGGTTTATACATGTGTTCTTCAAAGGGCCCAAGAGTCAAGTTACTCTCCGGAATCATCTTATATAAGGCATGTACTTCTTCCCTCATTGTTAATTCCAACTAAATACATGATTTAATGTGTTTTAAACATTTATTTGTTAGATCATAAATGGTGGTTTTGAAGTAATGTGAGGGTCTTGATGCATGTTAGTTTTTATTTGTTTATACTATGTTTTTACATGTTTTGGTAAAAGTTTGCACATGTGGATGCTTGTTGGTTATGGTTTAACAAATGGGTCATGGGTAACCTTAATTATGATGGTTTATGCTTTGGTTTTGGTCATGGTAAACGTATGCCCTCAACATGTTCGATAAAAATGCCTAAAAGAATGTTTTTACTCTATTGTTGAACTTTTATTGGAACTATTACATGGTATGGTTTTGCAATGGAACCCTAAATGGATTTGGATGATTGTTTTTGGTTTAAATAGTTTGAATGGTATAAATGCTTTAAATGTTTGAAAAATTCTAAAATAGTTTAAGTGGTATGGAATGGTTAAAGGGTAAGGTCTTGGTTGTTACAGTTGGTTTAAATGAAAACCTTGCAGCGTATGTTGGAATCCCCCAAGTAAATGAAATAATAAAATTGGTTTGAATAATGGTTATGGCTTAATTGAACATCATTGCAGGGTACAATGGAATCCCATACCCCAAGCAAACATGTTAAAGGAATGCTTGTAGAGTACAACAGAATCCCCCAAGCTAATATAATAAGGGCATACTAACGGGGTACAAGGGACTTCTCATGACCCAAGGCTACCCCCTAGTCATGACAACAGTACTTACGGTCATAAGTGACCACAAGCTAACCCATGAGCTTGTACCTTCTATGAGCACTGAACAATATAATGATAATAGACACATGCGAAAAATAACTGATAAAGCCATAAGGTTTTAAATACTAAGAATATAACTGAATTCACAAGTCTGAAAGCATCTGTCAAGACTGATAAAGCTGATAAAACTAACTGAGTGTCTGAATGTCTGAAAAGCCTCTAACTGACTGACTGTGGAGTTGATAGGACAAACCCCTAACTAACTCCAACAAACTGTAATAGAGGAATACTAAAATGACTGAATGAAAGATAAATTTGTCCTCAAAGGATAAGGATTAACACTATTGCTGCTGCTAATAAGATGAACTATCTAAGTACGGTCGGGGAACTGAGCATCTGAACCTTTAAAATAAAACATCATAGCGCAAAGGTCGTCAGTACTTTGAATGTACTAGTATGTGAGATGAGGTTAGGCTGATATACATGGGGTACTATGAATATAAGATAAGGAATAATTGTAAAGCATGGAATAACTGAGTATGCATGAAAACTGAAATATCTGAGAATGCAAGACCAAGTATATATACATTTCTGAAATAATCTGTAAGCTAAAATACTGAAATCTGATAACTAAATAACTGAGAATCTGTATGCTATGGTTAAGCAAACCTGAATTGAAACTATATTAATATTGTACTGTGACTGTGGAAGATATCATCTAACCGACATGCTCCAATCTGAGCTAATCGGTGTACAACTTGTAACCGCAGTTGGAAGGGTTCCAGTACCAGCCACGGGTACTAACAATGGCTGTATGGATCCACTCAACTAGTGTCCCAAAGAACTAGGGAGTCATTCCTAACTGACGGGTGAACCCTAAGAGAATGCCAGTCCTAAACTGGTGGGTGACATCTCATAATCCTACACTAGATTTGTAGTTCTAGAACTTAGGGATTACTTCCAAGGACCTAGTTTTAGCTGGTAGGTGATCCCCCATCCCTATGTTTGCTGGATGATAAATCCTAATCCTAATTGAACTACCACTGATTACTGGATAGAACTAAGATTAACTTAACAAACAACTATTCATAAATATCTTGACAGAATGACAATGCTCATAGTTTATCTGAAATCATTTTGAAGATACTGAATTTATGTAAACAACTAAGTATCGAGTATTCATAACGCTTCAGCGCTAAATGGAAATAACAATACAAATATATAAAAGCTTTGGAAACTATTAGGGGAAATCATCATTCAAAACCCATCACTTAGGCATTTCATTAAACACAAGGATATCAAGACTTTAACATGGGGATGTTTTTAAACATAAGGAGATAGCGTGAGTACATGACAAAATCATAATTTTAGGATTTATTCTGACTCGCATGATATGATATGGAAACTACAACATTGAAAACATACTATAATCCATTCCACTTGAAAACATTCATAATCTTTACTTGAAGTTGCAATAACAAAAGATTCATGAAGATAGTTCAACATAATCATGTAAAAACTCATAATTTAAAACCTAAAGGATTCTTGGACTCCATGGGTGAAAAGTTCCTATGTATGAACATCACACATACCTTAAACCCTTAAGCTTGAACGAAGAATACCAATGTTGAAGCTTTATTGAAGGTTCTTGGATTTTGGAAGCTTGAATTCTTAGTTTCCTTGGAGAGAAAGGAATGGAATTTGATGATCTTGGGGAAAGAGTAGTATTTGATTTGAGTGGGAATTGGAAAAAGATGGGCAAATAATGCTTTAAATGATGTTTTAATTCATGTTTTTATGAATTAAAAGGATGGGAAAAGACATAACTGCCCCTCAGGATATTAAATTCACAGCTGGAATGCGGTTCAATAGGTCACCGCGATGCGATGAGGAGTCCATTGCTAGATGGACCGCGACGCAATTCTATCACGCTGAGCTCCTGGAATTGAAATCCAAACATGACCCAATCCTTATCCAAAAAATTTGAAACTTCCTCAAGACATGCTACTTACACCCCTGAACATGAATTAACTCAAAAACCTACTTCTCGAGGTTGAGAAGACCAATTTAAAAGTCCTCAAAGTTAAGAGACCAAAAATAACACTAAGTCCCCAAAAATTAGTGAAATTTTTATATTTTAAGCCTCTTATGCATGCAACTAGGAGCTGAAGTACGCTAAAAATAATCTGGGGTATTACAAAACTCCCCCAAGTTAACTTGGTAAATAGGTACATGGGAATACCTTTACCTTAAAAGGTTTGGCTAAGGACGATACTTAAAAGTTATAGTCGGTATAATGATACCACTATTAATATCCCTAGTAAATGATAAATGGTATAATGGATTGGTTCATTGGAAAAGGTTTTACTTGGGAAATAATGGCGGGGTGTGATAGCTGATCATGAAGGGGAGAGTTCGATGAACGAATACTAGAAACTCATGTTTGCCAACATGACGGGTAGGGCATGGAGACCCTTTTATGATACTATGAGGTACACGGGAATCCTCAAAGTACATTGTACATATGTATCATGGAGGTTAAGGGTACTTGGCAATTCTTTACTCTTATGATATCTATGTTTGTGCGGTTACATGCATCGAGGCCCATTCAGGGGGTTATACTGGACCTATATAGCCCATGGGTGGTTAAGAAAAATTAATCTACACATACCAAGGTTAATGGTTTTAAATGCATGCGGAATTCGGTTCCTATTCCCAGCTTGGCTATATATATGTATGTATGGTTTGTATGCATATGGTTGGTTTACTTGGTTTTACTAGATGACATTATTTTATGCTTTTCCAAAGTACATGCTAGCGTTCACTCACTAAACCATTCTTGGGTGGCTATATCCCCACGCAATGTAGGAACCAACCATTCTACACCTCTTGCTTAGTGATCGGATTTATGATCAATTATTGGATTGAAGTGGTAAGCTTTCATAGTTCAGAAGGCATCTATTTTATGTCATAGATTACTTTATGCACTTTTGTCATTCATAAACTTAGTTTATGGCTATGTTGGGGGCATGTCCCGATGTAATACCCCAGGAAATTTTTCGTTAAAATTTTGTGCGTAAATGTGTTGGGTTCTATCTTCTAGAATGAATTATAAATTTTCCGTGTGGAATGTCTTAGATTATGACCCACCATTGCGTAGATTATCAAATAAGCTTTCCAACGATATGTGGATCATAAAAAACAGACACCCGAGCGACGAGTTATGAACATTTCGATCGAACTGTGAATAGTAAAATGTGCAGGAAAAAAAACTGAGGCCTGACGTATTTTTTTCTCCAACTTCAAACGAACATAAATCCTCATACACAATGATCTGGGTGAGATACTATATATCAACGGAAAGATATGAGAGTCCTGTTTCTAATGAAATTGGTTTCATCCAATTTGGATATCAGAGTAAAACGTTATCGTTGATCTACTTTAGACTATCAAAACAGTCCACCAAAGGACAGATTCGAGAATTATTTGATTTTTAGGGGCGTTTTGGTCATTCCCCCTCACCCAAAATCCATCCAAACCCTATATTAAAGCCTATTAGAAGTATTATATGTTATATTTCATCAAATTCCCTCAAAAAGAAAACCCTAAGCTCCTACATCCAACTTCAAGAACCTCCAAAGTTCACCATTAATTCTGTAAATTTATTCAAGATTCCAAGTTCCTAGTTCAAGAACTCCAAGAAACCATCATTCAAAGGCACGATTAACATCTTAAAAATGAGTATCGATCTAAAGTTCATCATTCAAGGTATGTGGGGTTTTTCAACAAGAACTCTCTTTCGATCTTGTGCCCAAAAGTAATTTTCTTTACAAAGGCATAATTTTTTTATTTGATTTTTATGAATTTGAAGCATGGACCCATATCTTATGATGATTATTATGAAATCTTGATGTTATGATTTTGAAAGATGAATTTACATGTGTGGTGATATAAAGCATGAATCTTGAACGATATTTATCATGATTTTGATATTTGGGTCGTGAATCCCCATTGGAAATTGTGTTTTTTTAGAAAGTGTGTGTTATAAGCACGTTGATGTTGAATATTTGAGATATTTTGAATGATTTGACCTTTTGGTCTTAATGGAGTTGTTTTGAGCTCGAGTGTGAAAGAAATCCACAACGTGGTTGATTTTGATAGATGGGAAGCATGATGGCTCCCAATGTATATTTATATATTACTGAAATTGTTTTGTTGTGGATTATCTTTGAAATGATCTGAGCTAAGTCCGAGAGAAATCTTTAGCATCGAGTGGGAGGTATAAAGCGACCTTACTTTCCTAGAACTACGTGCCCCCGTAGGAGTGAGCCTGAGGCTGATTTATATAGTGATCACTAGTTTGTGTGGTTTTGATATCGATAGTCCTACTCCGATGGCAAGGATAGGATGACTCTCCCCAACGTGGGTTGTACATTGGACTCCATGTAGCTCACATGGTTTATGTCGGTTATAGGATCTCCCAGTATGTGTGTGTTTCCTTGTGTCTATGGTGAATGATTAAGTGATTTGAAAGTGGAATTGTGAAAGTTATTCTTTCGAAAGATTTAAATGATATTTACATTATGAGAATTGATATTCTTGATGAACTGAAAGTGATTGACAAATTATATGATGACTCACAAGTGTTATTATACTTATTTCATCCTCTCACAATTATGATGATTTTCTTTGGGCTATGTGAGTCTTTCATACATCCTCCATATTTCTTATAAATATTTATGATGATGATGTTTATACAACTACATACACCCCATATACTCGGTTCCTTTCCATGGTACTGACCCACATCTTTGGATGTGGGCTACATTTTCTCGGAATATAGGTTCAGGTGCTCAGTTCTAGGTTCGATAGTGATTCTTCGAGCACGCTATTCTACATCCTCTATTGTGGTGAGTCCTCATATTTTGAGGACGTGATGTCTGATGTTGGTTTCACGGAATTGTTTACATTTGATAACTGAGTATGAGTTAGTTGGGGCATGTCTCAATGGCTCGCTGGTTTTATTGATTTTCTTAGAGGCTTGTCAGACTAGTATAGGTGTTGGGAGTTGACTTATAAGTCGTATTTTGTTATCTTTTTGAAATTCTTTTATTCTTGGATGATGATTACTCTGTTGATATTTAAGGGTTATTTATGGAAACCCCATTGATTTGTGTTGAACTGAATAAAAATGGTTCAAAGGGTTAGCTTGGGGCTACTCGTAGCCTCAAGCACCGTGTGATGCTCCAAGATCCATTTTTTGAGGCGTTACAAACTTGGTATCAGAGCCTAAGGTTTTAAGGTGTCCTAGGGATTCTGACAAGCCGCGTTAAGTAGAGTCTTGATCATCGGTGTGTAGCGTACCACATCTATGAGCAAGAGGCTACAAGACGTTTTAGGAAAAAGTTTGATTCTTTCTTTCAGAAGTCTATCATGCTTAAAGTGTCTCTCTCTTCTATTGATTCGTGCTCTCCTCTTTTAGAAATATGCCTCCACATCGAGCGAGAAGAAATAATGATGGTCAGCAATCTCAACCTGCTGACTCATTGAATGAAAATGTGTCTCATGCTAAATTTCGGGCAGCCTTTCAGACGCTGGCCCAAGCTATTACTGCAAATGTTCAGGCTAACCCGGCCCTGGCTCCACAGCATCAGGGAGGTGATTCAGCTACTTCCAGGATCCGTGACTTCATGCGGATGAATCCATCGGAATTTTATGGGTCCAAGTCTGATGAGGATCCACGGTTGTTTTTAGAGGAGGTGCGGAAGATTACTCAGGTGATGCATGTATCTGAGGAACATAGTGTGGAGTTGGCTGCGTATAGGTTGAAATACTTTGCTTATAACTGGGTTGTTGCTTGGAGGAAAGGTAGAGGTGAGGGAGCTGTCCCTACGACTTGGCAAGAGTTCCAGGATGCATTCCTAGATAAGTTTTTCCCTTTGGAGATGAGGGAGGCGAAGCTGGAAGAGTTTATGAACCTGCGACAGGGCTCTATGACTGTTAGGGAGTACTGTCTAAAGTTTAATCAGTTGGCCAAGTATGCTCCTGACTTAGTGGCTGATAATCGGGCTAGTATAAGTAAGTTTGTGACTGGAGTGTCTAGTTATGTGGTTAAGGAGTGTAGGTTTGCTATGCTGAATAGTGAGATAAATCTTTCTAGGCTGATGACTCATTCCCAACAGATTGAGGCAGACAAGATTAAAGAGAGAGATAGAATGAGAGGGAATAAGAGAGCTAGGTCCGAGCAGTATGGACAGGGTCAGACTAGATCGCAAGGAGGGAGTCGCCCTTAGTATCAGGATCGTTCGTCTATGCCAGCACCGTCATCTGCTAGTGCTCCCATGCCTAGAGGTAGGCAGGAGCAAGGTAGAAGGACATATGCATCCAGGTCCTAGTACAGTGCTGGCAGTAAGCCAAATCATCCCTTGTGTCCTAAGTGTGGTAGGGCTCATTCGGGTGAGTGTTGGGGTGAGAAGAGGGGTGGTTTCTGGTGTGGTAACATGGGTCACAGAGTTAGAGATTTTCCACAGGATGGACAAGGGCGTCGTGACTATCGCCCTCAGACCCAGACTCAGACTGTTAGTGCTCCAGTTCCAGCGACTCACCCAGCCCCAGCTCAGGATGCCTCTTCTAGAAATGCTGGTGGGCAACGCCAGAATAGATTCTATGCTTTACCGTCCCACTAGGAATAAGAGGACTCTCCCGATGTTGTTACTGGTATGCTTAATATATTCCAGTTTGATGTGTATGCTTTGTTGGATCCTGGATCCAGTTTCTCATATGTTACACCTTTGATTGCTATAAATTTTGAAATGAGTCCTGAGATTAATCATGAGCCTATCCTAGTTTCTACCCCAGTGGGTGATTCGATTGTTGCCCAGAAAGTGTATAAAAAGTGTCCTGTTACCATTCTTCATAGAGTCTTGTTGGCTAATCTGATTGAGTTAGACATGGTAGATTTTGATGTGATTCTGGGTATGGACTGGCTATATTCTTCTTATGCCTCTATTGATTTTCGGACCCGAATGGTCAAGTTTCAGTTTTCGGGTGCATCCGTGTTTGAGTGGTCTGGGAATTCTGTGTCACCCAAGAATCATTTTATCTCTTACCTCAATGCTAGAAAGCTTATTTCCAAGGGGTGTATTTACCATTTGGTTAGAGTCAAAGACACTAAGTCTGAGACTCCAACTCTTCAGTCTGTTAACGTCGTCAATAAGTTTTTTGATGTCTTTCCGGATGATCTCCCAGGGATACCTCCTGATAGAGAGATAGAGTTTGGGATTGATCTTTTTCCCAATACTCAACCCATTTTTATTTCTCCTTACCATATGGTCCCTGCAGAACTTAAGGAGTTGAAAGAGCAACTCAAAGATCTACTAGATAAGGGTTTCATAAGGCCCAGTGTTTCTCCTTGGGGTGCTCCTGTGTTGTTTGTGAGAAAGAAAGATGTCTCTTTGCGTATGTGCATTGATTACTACCAACTGAATAAAGTCACCGTAAAAAATAAGTACCCCCTTCCGAGAATAGATGATTTGTTTGACCAATTGCAAGGTGCAAGTTATTTCTCAAAGATAGACCTTCATTTCGGCTATCATCAACTCAAAGTTAGGTAGTGTGACATCCCAAAAACCGCTTTCCAAACTCGTTATGGCCATTTTGAGTTTCTTATTATGTCTTCCGGGTTAACTAATGCCCCAGAAGCTTTAATGGACCTCATGAATTGAGTGTTCAGACCATATCTGGATATGTTTGTCATAGTGTTCATCGATGATATACTGGTGTACTCCCGTAGTGAGGATGAACATTATGATCATCTCCGAACTGTCTTGCAAAACCTTAGAGATCACAAGTTGTTTTCCAAGTTCAGTAAGTCTGAGTTTTGGCTAAGGTCAGTTGCTTTTCTTGGTCATATCATTTCTTCCGAGGGTATTAGAGTTGATCCCCAAAAGACCAAAGCTGTTAGAAATTGGCCTAGACCTATTTCTCAGACTGATATCCGAAGTTTTTTGGGTTTAGCTGGCTATTACTTCCGTTTTGTTGAGGGTTTCTCCTCTATAGCGTCTCCTATGACTCGGTTGACCCAAAAGAAAGTAAAGTTCTTGTGGTTCGAATCTTGTGAGAAGAGTTTTCAGGAGTTAAAGACTCGACTCACTTCAGCCCCTGTTTTGACTTTTCCTGGTGGTGTTGATGGTTTTGTTGTGTACTGTGATGCTTCGAGAGTTGGGTTCGGTTGCGTATTGATGCAGAAGGGTAAGATGATAGCTTATGCTTCTACACAGTTGAAACCCCATGAGAAAAATTACCCCACCCATGATTTTGAGTTGGCTGCTGTTGTGTTTGCTTTGAAATCTGGAGAAACTATTTGTATGGTGTCCATGTTGATGTTTTCACTGATCATAAGAGTCTGCAGTATGTGTTTACCCAGAGAGAATTGAATCTTAGGCAGAGATGATGGTTAGAATTGTTAAAGGACTATGATATGAGTGTGCTGTACCATCCGGGCAAGGCCAATGTTGTGGCGGATGCCCTAAGTAGAGTGTTCATGGGTAGTGTTTCGTATTTGGTAGAAGGTAAGAAAGAGTTGGCTCATGATGTACATCGTTTGGCTAGATTGGGGGTTAGGTTGTTTGACTCTGCTGAAGGTAGTATAGGGGTTCAGATTAGTTCCGAATCCTCCTTGCTTTCGAAAGTAAAGGAAAAGCAATACTTAGATGCTAGTTTGGTCAGACTAAAGGAGTCAGTCAAGGACCAAAAAGTAGAGGTTTTCTCCCAAGGGGGAGATGGTATGTTGAGATTGCAGGGTAGATTGTGTGTCCCGAATGTTGATGATTTGAGACAGAGGATTATAGCTGAAGCGCACGGGGTGCGATATTCTATTCATCCTGGTGCCACTAAGATGTAACGAGACTTGCGGGAAATCTATTGGTGGAGTGGCATAAAGAAATATATAGCAGCATTTGTAGCTAAGTGTGCAACATGCCAACAGGTTAAAGTTGAACACCAAAAACCTGGTGGTATGATGCAAAAGTTTAGTATTCCTACCTGGAAGTGGGAAGAGATAAATATGGACTTCGTGATTGATTTACCTCCTTCCCGACGCCATCATGATTCCATTTGGATTATGGTTGATAGATTGACAAAGTCTGCTCATTTCTTGCCTGTTCATACTTCATATACTGCTGAGGATTACGCTAGATTGTATATCCGAGAGCTAGTCGGACTGCATGGAGTTCCCTTGTCTATCATTTCGGATAGGGGTACTCAGTTCACTTCACAATTTAGGAAAGCTTTTCACAAGGGTCTTGGTACCCAAGTGCTTTTGAGTTCTGCTTTTCATCCACAGACCGATGGTTAGGCTGAGCGGACCATCCAGACCTTAGAGGATATGTTGAGAGCTTGTGCACATGACTTTAAGGGAAGTTGGGATGATCACTTACCGTTGATAGCGTTTGCTTACAATAACAGTTTCCACTCTAGTATTGGCATGGCTCCCCATTTGAAGCCTTATATAGGAGGAAGTGTAGATCACCCATAGGTTGGTTCGAGGTGGGTGAAGCGGCTGTGAGTGGTCCTGATTCGGTATTTGAGGCTATGGAAAAAGTTAAGTTGATTAGGGAAAGGTTGAAAACTGTGCAGAGTCGTCAGAAGTCATATGCGGATGTTAGAAGGAGAGACCTTGAGTTTGAAGTTGGTGACCTAGTGTATCTAAAAATTTCACCCATGAGGGGGGTGAAGAGATTCGGAAAGAAGGGGAAGCTTAGTCCCCGTTATGTTGGTCCTTACAAAATTCTTAGCCGTGTTGGTAAGGTAGCTTATGAGGTCGAGTTGCCTTCCGAGTTGTCTCCATGCTTAGAAAGCATATTAGCAATGCTGTGGTAGTGGATTCCTCTGTGAGTGTTGACATTCAAGAAAATCTTTCTTTTGATGAGATTCCTGTTGAGATTCTTGATTTCAGTGTCCGAAGACTAAGGAACAAAGAAGTTCCCTTGGTCAAGGTGTTGTGGCGAAACCAATCTATTGAGGGTGCAACTTGGGAAGCTGAGGCGAATATGCAATCCAAGTACCCGCACCTATTTTTCGCGAACTCCGATCAAGCCGAAGGTACCGTTCTTTCCTATATCATGCACTTTTGATAAAAGTTGCAGCAGTTCAGCTATCACTTATTATGTGTTCAGCTGTAGTTTCATGAATTTATTCATTCTATGTTGCATTCGGAGTGAGAAACGATGTGGTGATGAGTCTAACAAATGGTTTCATCTATATGTTCTATTCCCTATCTAATCTTGGCATGTATAGCATCATACAAGAATGAATGTTTCCAAGGGGGGGATGATGTAATACCCCGGGAAATGTTTCGTTGAAATTTTGTGTGTAAACGTGTTGGGTTCTATCTTCTAGAATGAATTATAAATTTTTCATGAGGAATGTCTTAGATTATGACCCACCATTACGTAAAGTATCGAATAAGATTTCCAACGATATGTGGATCATCCAAAACGGACACCCGAACGACGAGTTATGAACATTTCGATCGAACCGTGAATAGTAAAATGTGCAGGAAAAAGTACTGAGGCCTGGCGTATTTTTTCTCCAACTTTAAACGATCATAACTCCTTGTACATAATGATCTGGGTGATCTACTATATATCAACCGAAAGATCTGCGAGTCCTCTTTCTGATGAAATTGGTTTCATCCAATTTGTCTATCAGAGGAAACAGTTATGGTCGATCTACCTAAGACTATCAAAAGTAAATTTTTGGGTCAACTTCAAACGATCATAACTCCTCGCACACAATGATATGGGTGAGATACTATATATCAACGGAAATATATGAGAGTCCTCTTTCTAATGAAATTGGTTTCATCCAATTTGGATATCGGAGTAAAACGTTATAGTTGATCTACTTCAGACTATCAAAACAGTCCACCAAAGGACAGATTCGAGAATTATTTGATTTTTAGGGGCGTTTTGGTCATTTCCCCCACCCAAAATCCTTTCAAACCCAATATTAAAGCCTATTAGAAGCATTATATATTATATTTCATCAAATTCTCTCAAAAAAAAACCCTAAGCTCCTACATCCAACTTCAAGAACCTCCAAAGTTCACCATTAATTCTGCAAATTTATTCAAGATTCCAAGTTCCTAGTTCAAGAACTCCAAGAAACCATCATTCAAAGGCACGATTAACATCTCAAAAATGAGTATCGAGCTAAAGTTCATCATTCAAGGTATGTGGGATTTTTCAACAGGAACTCTCTTTCGTTCTTGTGCCCAAAAGTAATTTTCTTTACAAAGGCATGATTTTTATTTGATTTTTATGAATTTGAAGCATGAACCCATATCTTATGATGATTGTTATGAAATCTTGATGTTTATGATTTTGAAAGATAAATTTACATGTGTGGTGATATAAAGCATGAATCTTGAACGATATTTATCATGATTTTGATATTTAGGTCATGAATCCCCATTGGAAATTGTGTTTTTTTTAGAAAGTGTGTGTTATAAGCATGTTGATGTTGAATATTTGAGATATTTTGAATGATTTGATCTTTTGGTCTTAATGGAGTTGTTTTGAGCTCGAGTGTGAAAGAAATCCACAACGTGGTTGATTTTGATAGATGGGAAGCATGATGGCTCCCGATGTATATTTATATATTATTGAAATTGTTTTGTTGTGGATTGTCTTTGAAATGATCTGACCAATGTCCGGGAGAAATATTTAACACCGAGTGGGAGGTATAAAGTGATCTTACTTTCCTAGAACTACGTGCCCCCGTAGGAGTGAGCCTGAGGCTGATTTATATAATGATCAATAGTTTGTGTGGATTTGATATCGATAGTCCTACTCTGATGGCAAGGATAAGACGGCTCTCCCCAACGTGGGTTGTACGTTGGACTCCATGTAGCTCACATGGTTTATGTCGGTTATAGGATCTCCCAGTGTGTATGTGTTTCCTTGTGTCTATGGTGAATGGTGAAGTGATTTGAAAGTGGAATTGTGAAAGTTATTCTTTTGAAACATTTAAATGATATTTACATTATGAGAATCGATATTCTTGATGAACTAAAAGTGATTGACAAATTATATGATGACTCACATGTGTTATTATACTTATTTCATCCTCTTATGATTATGATGATTTTCTTCGGGCTATGTGAGTCTTTCATACATCCTCCATATTTCTTATAAATATTTATGATGATGATGTTTATACAACTTCATACACCCCCATATACTCAGTTCTTTTCCATGGTACTGACCCACATTTTTTGATGTGGGCTGCATTTTCTCGGAATGTAGGTTCAGGTGCTCAGTTTCAGGTTCGACAGTGATTCTTCGGGCACGCTATTGTACATTCTCTGTTGTTGTGAGTCCTCATGTTTCGAGGACGTGATGTCTGATGTTGGTTTCACAGAATTGTTTACATTTGATAACTGAGTATGAGTCAGTTGGGGCATGTCTCAATGGCTCGCTGGTCTTATTGATTTTCTTAGAGGCTTGTCAGACTAGTATAGATGTTGGGAGTTGACTAATAAGTCGTATTTTGTTATCTTTCTAAAATTCTTTTATTCTTTGATGATGATTACTCTATTGATATTTGAGGGTTATTTATGAAAACCCCATTGATTTGTGTTGAACTGAATGAAAATGGCTCAAAGGGTTAGCTTGGGTCTACTCGTAGCCTCAAGCACCGTGTGACGCTCTGGGACCCATTTTTTGGGGCGTTACACCCAACTAGGTACTCTTCGGTTTAGTTTAGAGGCTTTGTATGGACAACTGTGAACTTGGGTATGATTTGATTATGTTATGTTATTATATTTATATAAATACATTGGGATATTATCTTGGTTTTGGTTTATGGTTTGTCATGGTTATTGGTTAGCTTGGAAGGTTGGTTTCAATTATTGGCTTGATTGCTTGGTTGGATTGGTATCAGATATAGATTTACACCAAAGTCACCACATTGCTAAATTTATTATATTGTTATATGTTCAGAGTTCATTCGACTTAGGATACGTGTCGATTGGTTGGGTTGGGTATTGGGGGCGGTCTCCCATCTCGGATGGACTTGGGATTGCTTATTATAAAAAGGCCCTAATTTGGGTCATGCTAAGTTGGTATTAGAGCCTTTTCTTTTAGTGTTATGAGATATCCACAATGCCGTGTCGAGTAGCGTCTTACTTATAAGTGTGATGTGCACCATACTTATAATCAGGAGGCTGCAAGGCATTTAGGAATGTTTCACCTTCTTGTTGTTCTACTTTTGGGCTATGGAGTCTAAGGTTGTGAACTCTTCTCTGAATCTTCCTTGGTCACTTTTTAGGTCATGTCCTCTCAATAATCTAAAGTCCAGGGAAACTTACCTATCCCACTCGAGGACAACATGGATGGATCTAGTCCTACTCATGGGGAACAAACCCGATCAAGGGTTACAACTTTTGGTTTTTCTCGTGAATTCCGATCGGTCTCCACTAATCCTATTTTGGAACTTGGCACTTCTTCTCGATTACCTCAAAAAGAGGTTACTAATGCTGAGTTTTGATATTCTCTTAATCTATTAATCTAGATGGTGACAACTTTGTCACATCGGTCAAGTCCTATTAGTACGAGGAGGAATGAGGCAAGGTCAAGAAATAGACAAGGTAAGGGGGTCTCAATTATCTGAACAAATAAGAGGCCAATGGTGTGGTGGTAAGCGGTCTAAGATAAAAGAGTTGGGTGGGTCCTAACTCCTATTTTATGGCTTGTGATCACTACCAGAATTTGTTAGAAGGAAGATATTTTTAGTATGGTAATGCTTCTAGGGAATAAGACGCGCAATCTTGGGCTATTGGGTCCCAATCCACATCATCTTACCTGCTTTATGGATTTTATGGTCGGTCGCATCGTGGTTGTTGTGATGAAGAGAGTAATTGTTGTTTTAGGTTTGGTCAATTGGGTCATATACAACTAGAATGTTCTATCAGGATTGCTACCTGGGAAAATAGGATATTAGTTGCTACTTATCTAGCTCTTCTACCAAAGGGTGCTACTCCGTGTTTTGGCTCTGGTCGGGATCATCTTAATGCTCTTACTATCCCTTTGGAGTATGGGGCATCTTTTGATGCCGACATGGGTATGTTGAAAACTCCTTTGTTTGTGGTATGAATGGTTTACTTGGTTTAGGTTCCTCTCTCTTTTGTGACCCCATTTGTAGTTGTGTATTTTGATTTTGGTCCTAAGGTTGTTTTATGCTCTTTTCTTTTTTGTCTTTACCCAGGTAGGTGATTCTGTGATTTCCAAAGAAGTCTATGGGTATATGTGGTATCTGTCAACTATAAAGGGATCTTGGTGGATTTGTTCAACATGAATATGGTGGATTTCGATGCCATTTGTGAGATGGATTACTTGCCCTCATGTTATACCTCATCAGACTGTCGGATTTGTAAAAGGTTGGCTTAAGGCTCCATGGAATTAGTTATGGAATGGGAAGATGGTTTTCTTTCATGGATTTTAAGGGAAAAAGTTATATCATATCTTAGAGATCAGAGATTGGTGTTCAAAGAGATGTCTCTATTATTGATTGGTCTGGGTTACAGATTCTAACTTGGAAGGTCCTTCTTTGTATTCGGATTTAATGGTGAATGAATTTCCTGGGGTCTACTTGAATACTCTTATGGCATCTTCTTAATGGGGAGGTCAGTTTGGGATTGGTTTTATATCAGACATTTGTCTATTTTTCTATTTATTCCTTATAGGATTTTTTTGGGTGGGTTAAAGGAGTGATTAAGGGATCTTTTAGATAAAAGGTTCCATTTGTTCTAGTATCTCTCCGTGGAGTGCTTCTGTGCTTATATGCATAAGGGAAATGGTACCCTAGAAACTGCATAGATTGTCGAAGGGAGATTAAGAGAGCTAGAGTATCCTTCTAATGGGGGAGGACCCTATATGTATATTTTGTCTTACATAGGGTATTTTACTAATGGTGCATGGTGGTTGATTGACACTAAGTATAAATCTTAGATGTATGATTTTGGTGAAGGGAATTTGTTAGCTTAGGGGATAGAACTATTAGAATTATAGAGGTAAATTTGTAGGTTGGATGAGGCATGTGGAAAGGGTAAGGTTGATTTCTTGGGGAAAAAATAGTGGGAAAGTTGTGACTTAATAGACCAAAAGTTCAGGTTGAACTGGTGGATTGGAGTTCTAGTCAATGGATGGTTTAGTGCATGGATTTTGTATGACTATACTGGACTCTAGGTAGAATTTGGTTGGATGAGATTTTTGTTATAGGAAAACCTAGTGTCCTTAGTATACATCTTCGGTGATACCCATTAGGGCGGAGTATCATGCTTATAGGTGTCATGGGATAAAGGTTGGTGGTTAATCTAAAATTTTCCCTTTAGAGGTGGACTATAAGGAAAGGTTGGGTTGCGTGTTCTAGTGATTCTCTTCGACCTTGGTTAAGAGAGTACTCTACTCGTATTGCATGCTTTCTATTAGAACATATGCCTAAGGTTCACATTTTGCATTCACCTTTTTTCTTGGATCTGAGTCTTGACCTTATGTTACATTATTTATGGTATATGTGCTTGTGTTCCTTTCTGTTTCTAATTCTAAGGATTCCTTTTATGGTATGGTTTGGTCAGGATAATTCTCCATTATGACCTAGGTGGTTGTTATGAAGTCTTTAGTGCCTATAGTGCCTTGTCTTATTTTGAGGATCTTGTATAGGGCGGCATGGGTAATTCATGTAATTTGGTTCCTTAATGAACCTTCTCTTGATTAGGGTGGTAGTAGCTTGGAAAACATGGTGGTGCTTTGTAAATGATGAATGTAAAAGTCCCTAAGTGGGGGAGAGTCAGAGGTGACTACTAAAAATAAGGTTTTGGATATTAAGGTAAAGTTATTGTCATGGGAAATGGCCTGGAAGAGAATAGGTGGTGGAAACCTTTATGAAATTATAAATGATACTAGATCTTTGGAAGGATAGATTATACCACGGGTATATAAGCGGTAGGGTTGAATGTTGTGATTGGTAGAAATACCGATAGTTGTGTACGTACTTAAGAGGCCTGGGGAGGCTTGATTTAATAATTGTTTTCATGGCATAGTTATGTTATGGTTTTTGGGGTTTTCAATTAAATGTTGGGGTTTGTGATTATAATGGCTGCTTATGGTTTTTTCCTTGTCTCTTACTTATGGTTTTCCTATTATATTGGTGATGGGAGTGGAGTAGTATTTTGGGATAGATGTAAGGAGTAGAGCCCGGTGGCCTAAGTTAACTCCTTTTTAATTTTAATAAGCTTGAACATAGAAATAGTGGTGTATAGTTAGACTCAAGCTCTCATAGTGATGTGTCTTGGGAAATTGTGAGTTGAATTGGACTTGCTCCCTGACATGAGTCCATTCATTCGGTATTCAATGTGGTTGTATGGAGGTATGGTGTGAATGGTCCTTCATTGGTTGGTTCTTTGCATGGTACTGGTATCTTGGATTTCTTGTTCCTTAAGGATTTTTGGTGAGGATCTTGGATCAATAAGTTTGGTGGTTGTGAATGAAAGGTGTGGCTTCGGTAAAGGTTTTATGGTGAAGTCAAAGGTCTGAGAAAGTCATTTTGGATGTAGAAGGTGACATAGAGTCCAAGGATCCGCATTGGTTCTTCATTCTAGATATTTGTGCGAAGGGTATGTGATTTTTGACACATCTTTCTTTCTAACTTGGTTAAAGGTAAGGAATGGTTCCTCTTGCATCTTTGTTTTCTAACTTAGTTAGAGGTCGGGATGGAGGTGATGGGGTGTAAATTGTGTTTGGGGTTATGGAATGATATTTTTATCTTTGTTTATGTCCATTTCTTCTATTTTATTTGAGGGAAAGTTGATGGGTTATCTTGTGATTATTCCTAACCTTATCCGTCATTTAAAGATGAATGATCCTAGTGGGGGAGACTATAACACCCCGGGTATTTGACCCTTGCAAAATTTCTTGGGTTTTAGACTTACTAGACTTGGTTCAACTCAAGGGTACCATTCGTACCCTTGGATACGGGTTGAGGGATGGATTTATGGTTCACTCGTATATTGGGCAGTAAATTTGTCTTGGTTACTGTCCAAGATATGACACAATATTATATGAGTTGTATGCTTGGATACGAGGGGTACAATGCCAAGTCATACGGTGCTTTGTTGGTTGGTCTTGTGAAAATTATCCATGATACAGTTTAGGGTACAACTCGTACCCTATGGTACGAGTTGGGTTAGTGTAGTCATATTAGAACCAGTATAGAGGGTCTTGTCTTGGGGAGGTCTAGGGTACCAGTTAAGGTACCACTCATACCCTAGGGTATAGTTTACATGGGTAGTTATACCCTCATAGGACTTAGTTTCCAGCTTTTAAGTGATGGTAATACGGACATTTACCACCTCAAAACCCTTATTTCATCACGTTATATAACCCTTGGTGGACTCTCATAACACTTGTTAAAGAATAGAAACACTCCAAATACTCTCAAACTTTCTCGTGAAGATTGTAGGCTAAGGTTTCTACATGTGTTCTTCAAAGGGCTCAAGATTCAAGTTACTCTCCAGAATTATCTTGTATAAGGAATGTACTTCTTCCCTCATTGTTAGTTCCAACTAAATGAATGATTTAATGTGTTTTAAACATTTATTTGTGAGATCATAAATGGTGTTTTGAAGCAATATTGAGGGTCTTGATGTATGTTGTTTGGTATTGGTTTAAACTATGTTTTTACATATTTTTGGTAAAGGTTTGCACATATGGGTGCTTGCTTGTTATGGTGTAACAAATGGTTCATGGGTAACCTTAATTATGATGGTTTATGCTTTGGTTTTGGTCTTGGTAAAGGTATGCCCTCAACATGTTCGATAAAATGCCTAAAGAATGTTTTCAGTCTATTGTGGAACTTTCATTGGAACTATTGCATGGTATGGTTTGGTAATGGAACCCTAAATAGATTTGGATGGTTTTGCATGGTTTGAATGGTATAAATACTTTAAATGTTTGCAATGGTCTTAAATAGATGAAATGGTGTGAATGGTTTGGAAAGGTTAAAGGGTAAGGTCTTACGGGGTACGTTGGAATCCCCCAAGTGAATGAAAAAATGAAATTTGTTCGAATAATAGTTATGGCTTAATTGAACATCCTTGTGGGGTACAATGAAATCCCCAAAGAAAACATATTAAAGAAACACTTGTGGGTTACAATGGAATCCCCCAAGCTAATATAATAATGGCATACTTGTGGGATACATGGGACTCCCTCAAGATAACTTGGTAAATGGGTACATGGGAATCCCTTTACCTTAAAAAACTTGGCTAAGGACGATACTTGCAAGTTATAGTCGATATGATGATCCCACTATTAATAGACTTTGTAAATGATAAATGCTATAATGAATTGGTTGGTTAGAAGTGGTATTAATTAGGCAATAATGGTAGGGTGTAATAACTATCTGTGAAGGTGGGATTTTAAAGAACGAACACTCGAAACTCATTTTTGCCAACATGTGGGGTAGGGAATGGTGACCCTTTTATGATACTATGAGGTATATGAGAATCCTTTAACTACACTATACATATGTATCATGGAGGCTGAAGGTACTTGGGAATCCCTTTCTCTTATGGTATCTCTGGTTCATGCGGCTACACGTATCAGGCCCATTTAGGGGGTTAAACTAGCCCCATATAGCCCGTGGGTGGTTAAGAAAGGTTAAGCTACATATACCTAGGTTAATGGTTTCAAATGCATTCTAAACCCAGTTCCCCTTCTTGGCATGGTTATATATATATATATATGTCTGGTTTGTATGCAAATTGTTGATTTACTTGGTTTTACTGGATGGCATTATTTTATCCTTATCTTGAGTATATGCTAGCATTCACTTTCTAAGCCGTCCTTGGGTGTTTGTATCCCCAAGCGATGCAAGAATAAGAATTCACCCGCTAACCCATCCTCGGGCGGCTGTATCCCCACAGGATGCAAGAATAAGAATTCACCCTCTAACCCATCCTCGGGCGGCTGTATCCCCACACGATGCAAAAATTGGTCATCCTACTCCTCTTGTTTAGTGATCGGATTTGAGATCAGTTATTGAATTGAAGTGTTGAGCTTCCATAGTTCGGAAGACATCTATTTCACGTCATGAATTACTTTATGTACTTTTGTCTTTCATAGACTTGGTTTATGTCTATGTCGGGGGCATGTCCTGACTAGGTACTCTTCGGTTTGGTTTAGAGGCTTTGTATATACAACTATGGATTTGGGTATGGTTTGATCAGGTTATATTATATATATATATACATGTCTTGACTAGGTACTCTTCGGTTTGGTTTAGAGTCTTTGTATGGACAACTGTGAACTTGGGTATGGTTTGATCAGGTTATATTATATATATATATAGACACACATTGGGCATTTGACCTTAGTTTTGGCTCATGGTTTGGCATGGTAATTGGTTGGTTTCAATTACTGGGTGAATTGACTTAGTTGGGTTGGTCTCGAATATAGACTTATCCCAAAGTCACCATATTGGTAAATACATTATCTTGTTATATGTTCCGAGTTCATTCGACTCAGGATACATGTCAGTTGGTTGGGTTGGGCATAGGGGGCAGTCTCCGATCCCGGATGGACTTGGGATTGCCTATTACGATAAGGCCCCAATTCAGGTTGTGTTAGAATTATACCATAGAACTAGTGTGTAATGATAAACCTCTTAGACATGACTTATATGACTTAGCTTAGCCCCTGGTAAACGTTAGACTTGAAGAGGAATTTGGGGTTATTAGAAGCGGAGCTCGACCTGCCTTAATCTTTGGACTATGTAGTTTCATTTGTGACATAGATACTCAATAAATGCATAGATTATGCCATTGGTAATATGATGACTAAACATGGTAAATGGTTTATTCATGATGTTAGTATTGGAAATGATGTGCTTAATATGTTGCTAGATTATTGATGATGCTTGGATAGCAATGAATTGTCTTATAGGCTGAACCCATGACTACGTCATTACTTAAATCATTGACTAAATTACCATGTGGGCCTTGGAGTATGTTATTACTCATATTATATTCAATCCTAGTGATTAAACTAATGTTTGTACTAAAAATCCTCTAGTACTAATAATGTGAATCATTCTAATTAAGGGTGGCCCTAGAAAATATAATTAAGGCTTTGTACTTTAAAAAGCTAAGGATTATGTTAAGCCCGATAAAGTAGTGAGTGTTCATACCATATAGATATACTTATTTATGCACCTATTAATATATTATGTTGATAATGAATAATAAGGTACGATGGTATGTCTTTCCTTACTTTTTTTTTCACTTTATCCCTAGTAAGACTTGCATTTACTGTTATTTGGATTGCTTATATATGTATGATAATATCTGGTAAGTTCGGAGGATATATTGTTGTTATGATGATGCTCGGTAAGTCAGAAGTATAAATAGGTGTTATGATGATACCCGGTAAGTACAAAGGATATATTGATGTTATGATGATGCTCGATAAGTCTGGAGAATATATTGATATTATGATGATGCCCTGCAAGCCTAGAGGATATATTGATGTTATTATGTTGACCAGTAAGTCCAAAGGATATATTGATGATATGATGATGCTCGGTAAGTCCGGAGGATATATTGATGTTATGTATGGTGAACATATGTATATATGCTTATGTGTGATTATGATTTTGTATGATTAAATCCATATTTTCTTTAAGGATATGATGTTATTCTTGGAATGTCAGTTATAATTCTTCGATACTAATCACTTATTAAGCGGTGTAGTTCTTTCTAGTGTTGAATAGTGAGTAGAAGTAGTATATGTCGAATAGTGAATTAGGACAAGTTGGTAAACGAGTTATTGTGTAGCATTTGAGGATTCACCTTGTGAATTTAGATATCGTTGGATAAATGGATTAATTAAGGTATATTTCTTATTAAAGTGAGTTATGTGGTGAATAGTTGACTACTAAGTGACTATCTTACTTGATGTCTTGAAGTCTAGAATTCTAGTTAGTGAACCTTGTTTGGTTGAAATGTGGTAACTAGCAATTGTAGTTGTTAGTGGCTAATGGTGATAATAGGTTAGCATGGGTGCTGATTAATGATATTGATGACTAAGTCATGATGTCGATTAGCCATTAATTGAGGATTTGTTTATTAATGATGCAAAATACTAAAATATGTTAATGATTAGATATATAAGAGTATAATGAAAATTAATGGCCTTTTCTAGATGGTCATTAGTGTTATTATAATGGTTAGAAATGGGTATTGTTTAAATGCGCCTATGTTCTAATAGTGAACCTCAACTAGATGTTAGATGTTGGTAAATTAGGGAATAAAGGTTAGTTACTATCTCATGAATAAGGATTATGTAAAGAATCGGTTAGGCTAATAACTAGAGGTAATTTGATGGCTAGTGAATTAGTAGCATAAAAATGAGTACTGGTTAGTTAATAGTAGTGTGTAGATCGAGTATATCGATGAGATAAATTTCTAAATGGTGATATGATTATGGTTATGAGTACTTTAGTAAATGTTATTCAATTGCAGTAATTGATGAGTATTATGAATGTTGGCAAATGACAATTGGAGTGAAATATGGGATATTATGGATAATGGGAAGTTAATTATATATTTATATATGTTCATGATTTGATCTTTTGATGCACTCTCCGGTGGTATGGGACGTCGTGATGAGTTTTTTACTTTACATTTTTTTAGGTGTACTCCCCGGTGGAATTGGAAGCCGTAGAGAGTTCTTTTACTTTACACTCTAATGGATATATGTGCGTTAACTTGGTATATTTGCGGTTATGATTGTATTAGTGTGGCTTTACTCTTTTAGATCAATTACCCATTATAAATGAGGGTATTGGGGTGTATTGATATGAGATGTCGTATTATTGTTCTAGTTGATCATTTATTTTATACAATGATGGTGAAGATGATTCAGGTTTGATTCTATACCTTGACTTAGAGAAATTATCTATGTTTATATCATATTTATATCTTAATTTAGCTTAGTCGACCGATTATTCCTACTGAGTACCCATTGTTTTGGTACTCATACTACACTTCTGTACCTTTTTGGTGTAGATCTGAGTACTACTTACCGCCGCTGAGTTAAGATCATGTAGTGTTGATCTTCCTGAGATAGGGTGAGTTCCTGGAGTTTCTTTCTCTCTATCCTTGTTCAGTATTTTGTATTTGAGACGAATGTATTGACTACTTTAGATTTATGGGTTGTATTTCTTTTTATCATACTTAGATGCTCTTGTACTGATATTACCAAGTCGTGGGATTTGTATTCGTATTTTGATTATTTTTTTTAGTGGAACACTGATGATTATAATTGTATATGTGTATTTATGCTCGGTTGGGCTTTTCTATCGAATTAACCCATTGCCTTAGCTCTGGGTGATAGTGTTGGATTACCTACTAGTGGATTTTAGTACGTGCCATTATGACTCGTGAATCGAGTCATGACAACGGTGTGTCAATAAGTGATGGATGAGCACTTGAGGCCTGACGGTATGTCTCAAGAGGTTAAGTTGTCAATGTGGAAGTGGGAGGTGATAAATATGGACTTCATTACTGCCCTTCTGCAGTCTCGTCATCAGTGTTATTCGATTTGGGTCATCATGGATAGGATGACTAAGTCAGCTCACTTTTTTCGTGTAAGGACTACTTACAATGGAGAGGAATATGCGAAGTTGTTTATTTAGGTGATAGTTAAACATAATGGTGATCTAATTTCCATTATTTTGAATCGAGGTACATAATTCTCTTTTAGCTTTTGGCATTCATTGTAGTAAGGATTGGGCACACGGGTGAACCGTAGCACGACATTCCACCCTCAGATGGATGGATAAGTGGAAAGAACCATTCAGACTCTAGAAGATAAGTTAAGGTCCTGTGTGATTAATTTTGGTTGTAGTTGGGTGGATCATTTTCCTCTCATTGAATTTACGTATAATAATAGTTATCATACTAGTATTGGATGGCTTCTTTTAAGGCTCTTTATAGTAGGAGGTATATATCTTCTATTGAGTTGTTAGAGGATGGTAAGACCACATTGCTCAGTCCAGACTGGGTTTACCAAGCCATGGAGAAGGTGAAGGTGATTCGGGATAGACTTAAGACCACTCAAAGTCACGGAAAGTCCTATGTGGATGTAATGCGAAGAGAGTTGGAGTTTGAGGTTGACAATTAGGTGTTCTTAAAGGTATCTCCTATGAAGGGAGTGATCATTTTTGGGAAAAAGGGGAAGCTCAGCCCTCATTATGTTGGTTCATACTTGATTTTGAGGAGAGTGGAGAAGGATTCTTATGAGTTGGATTTGCCTTTGAGTTTTGGTTCCGTTCAACCACTTTTACATGTTTTGATGATGACGAAGTGCGTGGGTGATGCTTCTTTGGTGGTGCCTATTGAAGATGTTTGTATTTTGAATTCCTAGTCTTATGAGGAAGTTTTGGTGGAGAATTTATCTAGACAAGTGCGTCGTTTGAGGACTAAGGATGTGGCTTTGGTAAAGGTTCTATGGAGTAACCATAAGGTAGAAAAATCTACTTAGGAAGCCAAAGAGTACATGAAGTCTGAGTATCCATTCTTGTTCCCTGAATTAGACAATCGTGCTTAAGGTATGTGTTTTCATAATTATAATCTTTTTTTCGGACATGGTTAAAGGAAATTATGGTTGTGCATTGGTCTTATAATTGTTCTAAGGGATGCCTTGACTTATCATTCGGGTATAAATAATCGTGCGGGGGGGATGTAACACCCTAGAATATTGGCCTTTGTAATTTTTGAGATTTGATCCTACTGCTCAAGCTACGACTCACCCAACGAGTGGTAAGGTCTCTTTATGAGTTGCAGGGCTTGAGTCGTAAGGTGACCTGTGAGGTTGTCCATGTCTTTTGTCCTGAACACAACTCACACCTAACAAGTCATGAAGACTCTATATGAGTCGTATAGGTGACATTTGTAACCAATCCAGTGTAATAGCCAAGGTTTCTTTTGTGACTACGACTGGAATGTCACAAGTCATAATGACTCTTTTTGATTCGTAAGGTGATTTTCGTAGGCAACCCACTGAGGAGGCCCCATGTTTTTGCTAAGACTATGAGTCGTTATGATGATTTGTAACATGTCCTCACGAGTCGTAAGGTTACCCATAGTCACTGACGATAATTTTTCAGTATTTTATTAAGGGTACTTTGGATATTTCCCTTTTCCCCAATTGTGACCCACGACCTTAAAACCCTTTTGGAACCTCATTATCATCGAAAAATATAATCAAACACACACTTAAACTTTCTTAAATTACTAAGTGAAGAACAAGCTAAGGTTTCTCAAGGTGCATATACTTAGTATAATCGGCCTTAGGTTTTTGCATAACAACTCTATTTTCAGCAGAATGAAATTCCTCAAAGAGTTTTTCTTTCATCTTTGTAGTTTCTACCCTTATTTCTAACTGCTAAAAATATCACCATATGTCATCTTACCTCATAAAGATAACACTCTTTTTACTTTCTTTGTATATCTTTTGAAAACAAAAAAAGTATTGGAGAAATATTTGGAGTCCCAATTTAATGTCACCACCCCTTTAAACATACTCAGTCCAGAAGTTATGAAACCTAAAAGATTTCTTAACGTGAGTGAAAGTTCCTTTACAAGATAGAAATACAGGAGCATGATCAAAGCCTTTTCTAGTGAGATGCTCTACCTCCACATGAGGGAAGTCATTCAAAAACTTTGATTGTTTGAGAATTCTATCCAACCTCTAAAAAATGTAATCATTTCTTGCTCTACCACTCCACTAAGTAAATGGGGTGCCCTTGAACCGTCATTGAACTAATTCATAAGATTATATACAAGACCTAACATTATTATACTCTACTGCAGTAACTGAATTACCCCCAATTTTTATCTCTTTATTTAACAATATTGAAATCTCCACCAATCAACCAGGAACCATTAATAGCAGCATTCAAAGAGAAAATCTCATCCCTCAATTCCAACCTTTAAACCATATCACATTTTGCATAAATAAAAGTACCAAAAAGGATATTTGAAGTGGACTAAGTATACAACTTAATAGTAATATATTTGTCTAAGTTATGTACCACTTTACCATCATATCCGTGATTAACAGAAACCCAAACATTACCATTTCTATTATGAAGCACTAAAGGCATTTCCAATCTATTATTTTATCTATTTATTATCCTAACATGTTGAAAAGTCTATGGTCGAACCACAAAGCAAATTTATGAAAGCTTTGAAATGCTTTCCGTGTCTTTGCTAATCTAATGTTGCAAATCAGGGCTTTCATCATGATTAAACATATTGGGAGACCACCTTACTCTTTTGTTGACATCTGACTTGCTGAGTAGCTTCTTTGTTACCTTGCTTATTAACTTTCCTAGTTGATCTAATAGCTTTTTTCATTCTAGGTGATAAGTGTGCATCTTTAAAATCTGATCTTCATTAATATCAATATTTTCCAATTATCCATCCTCTATAGCCAATGAATCCACCTTGTGTGTGAGGATTTCATGAAGTGTTTGATTTGGATATTTAACTTGCCCCAAGGATATAACAACATCACCCGATTTCACCAATTTTCCTACATATCCTGCTAGAATTAGCTTCTTCATATCATATCTTTTCTGTACAGTTACGCTATTAGCATAGTCATAAATTATTGTTGTAGAATCTGCACTTTCAATTGTAGATTTCAATCCAAAGGTTGTTGAGTTATCCATATCCAAAGGTACCATATATTTAACATTTTCAAGTGGAATGGCCTCATCCATTTCATTTATTACTGCAACATCCTTTTCCTTACTCTGTTGCCCCTGTATATCAATATTTCTTAGCTCTGTTTCATTTTATAGATTCTCCTTATAGCTATTCAAGACTGTTAATTCTCCACTGTTGATACCCTTGTTTAATATTTATATTATTGTACCACAAGTAACTATGTTGTGATGGTTCAGTGATTTTGATTTCTTGTTGATAGTCTGATTAGTTATTGCCCTGTCTACATTTTTCTATATCATTTCCCCACTCTGCTTCTCTTGTATATCAACACTACTCAACTTTATTTCTTTTTGCATGTGCTCCTTCTTGCTTTCTAAGACAACTAGTTCTCGACATTTTCTACACCTATCTAATGTTTGCAATGTTGTTCCATAAGTAACCATGTTGTGCTATTGAATTTCCGGTGGTTCAGTCATCTTGTTGGTATTTTGAATATTGTCTGCTGTTCTACATTTTTCTATATCGTGCTGAGCATATTATTTGTGACACCTTTAAAATTTTGAATAGTAACACAGAGATTCACTTTCTTCAATGATTATATTCCTTCAGGACACGTTCACCAAGATCATCAACAATCCTATCCCTTAGATTTATTTCTTTTGAGTATGGCCAGAGCTTCTTTTGATGCTTTATTCTTTTTATATAATCATAGATCACAAGCAAAGTCATCCCTTATAGCAATGAAACTGGGTTGGAGTATTCTAAAGTTTGTGAAATAATCAAATAATTAACTCAATTCAAATATATAAATCAATACGATAAACTAATTACTTGAATCGATATGTGAATAAAAAAATCATGAAATAAACTTAACCATAGATCGAGATGCTTAGCGCGCCATAGTCTTGGAAGAAAAGCAACATGAGATTCCAATAAAAATAAAACTAATAATAGTATGAAGAGAAGACAAATATCAATAAACACCGGCGTCTACTATGTAGTCTAAGTTCGAAGTTGTCTAAAAAATTATGCTAAGAATGTATTATAGCGTATAAAAAGGTGTGGACTTTTATAAATCAAATTAAGTCGGATGAAAAAATTACTTCACTGATTCACCAATAGTGTATTACTACGGATGTTGTGACAGTGTTAATAGGAATTTCTCCAAGCACCCTTTGCGACACATGGGTGATGCATGCTCAACATGGTCGCGACAACCTTATGGCATAAGAGTGGCACAAGTTACCTGCACTTCATGCTTCGTGAATCTTTAATTTGTTACTACCTTGAGTTTTCATGTCCAAAATTCTAATAATTTTCATAATTAATCAATCATTCAGAAGAAACTCCATGCTTAGACCTGAAAATGATAGTATCAAATAAGTCAAAAGATCTTTCTTGTCTCTCTTTTACTACTCTTAAAAAAACATTTTTTTTTTAACTTGTTCAACATACATCCCTCAAAAAATACTCGATGCAAGTAAAAATTGAGAGAGATTATTATTCATTGTAAAATACTAAAACATGGAGTTTTTCCCCACCCTTCAATTAAAACTTAGCATTTCCCTCAATGCACGCAATACCTAACAAGAGAACAAAAGAAACTTATTATAAGTCCGAAGGAACTTATTATAAGTCTGAAGGAAAAAATATTAGCAGTACATTGTGTACTTTAAATTCTCCTGACCATATATGATTCTTTAGGTGGCCACCTCATACGTAATTTCAAAGCTCTAGCTTACTTTTGCATACTTCTAATGACTTTATTTTCAATTTAATACTCTCGCAAAACGAAAAATAACATGATGAAAAAAATTGATTTGTCTCCTAACAAGTGTTTTATTTAACAACGTGTCATGATTGAATTACTTCACCATTTTTATTAAAACTTGAGGATATGAATTGGACCCGAATTGTGCATCAAATTTTTGTATGATCCTGTATTAGTGGTGCTAAAACAAAAGAACCATCAATAATAGATGTCACATCTTGTACTTTTGGCCTCTAAGTGATGGATGTCTTGTTTCTTCGGAATGAAAAATTGTAGGATATAAGGGTCGTGATCATCATCATATACCTGTCAATAGATTTTATGGTTATATTTTCATATTAACAACAGACACAATGTCGAAAGTCTTCAGAGTGAGGCGAAAACACCCTAAATCCAAAACTACATTATTTTATAAATCCTCACCATTGTACACTTGCTCAATTTAACGGTCCAAATATTGAGGTCATGATGGGACCAACCGAGACCCAGCCTAGGTAACAAGCCAACTACCCAAAAAGTAAAAGAAATTCAAAATGTAAACTAAACTAATTAAATGATACTTCCAGAACTAAGTTAGGTTTAACATATAAATATGTAGCAAGAGCTAAGAAATAATACAATAAATAATATAGATTCCCCCAAACTCTGATGTCATAAGTGCAAGAGCATCAAAAACATAACTAACTATCTGAATACATAAATCCATTTTTAAAAAATGAGTAAAGAAAAGATAAGGAGAAGAGGAGGCCAAAAATCAACTTTGAACTCTACAACACGCCAATACCTCAAATAACAACTCTGAGTAGCACGAATCAGCTATCGCATCTCGTACTCAAGCTAGGACGTCACCAAAAGGGCACAATAGGAGTGAGTACGGTCCACTTATACTCAATAGGTATTATAGAACAATTGAGAAAGTATAAAATAATACAAGTTAAATATACTATGAGTATGTCACCAACAAAAAAAGTTCTCAAATGATAGCTCACACTTTCACTACTAATAGTTTTATAATGTAAGATCAATACGGTAGTAAAGAAACACAATAGATCTATGAAAACTAAGTACACATTAAGGTAACATAATAAAACATGAAAAATGTACTATGCAAATACATTGCAATGAAGATGTGAAAATGATAAATAATTGAAAGTCATCGCATGACTTTTGTATATACCTACCGAGCCTCAGCGGTCCCAAGATCAGACCCATGGGGGTGAGGGGTCACAACCCATATACTACCTTAAATATCAACTCACCGCTCTAGATAGTATTCACAGATTAAGGGTTTATAATGTGTTACATTCACCTCTCTAGCTATAATTCACAGATAAAGGGTTTTGTTTCATAAAAAATGTCTCATTTTCTTTCGATTTAGTGTTTCTCAATGGTACCAATGTCTCATGATATATGTATGTATGAATTAAGGATGTAATACTCCCAACCAGTCAGTTTAAAAATCATAATCCATTTAATACATGTATAAGTGAGCTCATAATTAACTCAATGTGTCAACAATTCATGATAACATCTCTTGAATGATACCACCAAAATAAAGTCATGTAAGACGTCGATAACATCAATCCAACCCCACTACTCGGGTTTTCTATCATAATAGAGACAATAATACTCAAATATGGATTATACCATCTATCCAATCCCCCTAACGAGCATCACATCAATAAAAATAATATTTAACGCAAAAGTAAGGCCTATGATATCAAATAAAGCCCCGACAAGAGCGAGACACAAAATATGATATATTGAGTCAACACCAATTAGCATATAAGCTCCCATATAGACACAGAACATTAATATCAACCTTCAGATAATACTTTCATTGATAATTTCCCCAACTCACAACATGCTTTACTCATTTATTAACTACCCATCTCAGTCTAAAGAAAATTAAGCCATAATGTACCTCAAAGTGTAAAAATCCAAGCCTAGAATCTTCAACACTGAGACATTCCCTTTCAAATAGTCTCACGGTGAGCTTGCACATTTAAAAATTCCCTTTTGAATAGTCTCAGGGTAAGCTTACACATTGAAAAATAGAATTTACACATTAATAAGAAGGTAATGATACCCATATGTACTATATTTAAGTTGGGTCCTAAGTAGTTTGAAAATGAAAAGGGTAAAAACAAAATTTTTATTTCATCAACTTGTTCCCCAAGATTATAGGAGTCTATAGATTTAAAACTAAATGAAAATGAGTTAAAGTGAGGCTGATATCATAGAAAAATCATTTTAACGCTCTACTGATAAAACTCCCAAATTCTAGTTTCAAATCTTGATTAAAAGGAGTCTTCGAAGATGTAATCATAGGAAATGATAGAGAGATGAATTAGAATCCTACCTAAGGAATAGTGGTGATAAAACCCCTAGAAATTCCCTATTTTCAAAGCTCCAAGGTCTAAAAATAGTGGAAATCTCCAAAAAGAAGTATTATACTATTTAGTCAATAGTACATTACGATCACAAACTCCATCTTATGATTGAAAGGGTCAACATTGATCAAAACTTCAGTCAGCCATCATGACCATGAGAGAAGGGCCTCGCGACCGCAATGGTCAAACCTGACCTAGTTCACCAATTAACCTATTATGATCCCCGTACATCATGTAATCATAGTAAAAGAGATCATTAAGGCCTATAATTGCAACACGTGTCCACGCAATCTCGATAAAGAGCCTGATGCACCAAAAAATGTTGCACCGATAGATTTTTCAAGTAAAAGAAATGCCTGGCCCTTGAGATTTGTTTTGGACCACATAAACATAAAAATTATATAATACTAAGTTATTTTTAATGTTTCAAACTCATAGGGAGAAACAAAGTTTTGAAAAGAAGTTGTTTTCAACAAATTAACCACGGGACCCCATTAAGGTTATTTTTGCTAGTTTTAGAAATAAGGTTCGAAATGCAAAATAACAGTTTCGAACTGGAACCGACCCCAATACTAATCCAAAATTGACATTCCGGATCGAAAACTATCAAAATCTCGATCAAGCACCTAAATCACGGGATATTGACCAAAGTCAAACTAAAGGCTTTTAAAGCCTTTAAAAGTATCAAACTCTCTTAAATCATTCCTGGAAGCCTAAGAAGGAATGATAACCATCCCACACCTCAAAATTAACGCATAATAGTTCTGAGGAAAGGCAAAATAATCAAAGCACTTAAAAAGGAAAATTTCTCTTAACATATTGTTGTATTATCCAGAACTAAAAAAGTAGTTCAAATTTGAACTAAAAGTAAATGAGGTACTTGGAGTGGTGAAATGCTAGGGGTATCTACGATGCATATTGGATTCGACCTCCCAAGTAGACTCCTCAATAAGGCGATGTTTCTACCGGACCTTCACTAACTTAATACTCTTAGATCTCAGCTTTCTAGTCTTCCTATCTAAGAAAGCAGTAGACTCCTCCTCAAAGGAAAAATAGGGGTTTAGCACAACAGAATCCCATCTAATTACATGGGCATCATTAGGACGGTACTTTTTTCACTACAAGAAAAAGGGATATTAGGGACGAGAAAAATTGTCCCTAAAACTCTATTTCAGGTCCCTAAAAGTCAATAGGGATGGCAAAATTTGGTCGCCACCTGTCCCTACAGGCTCCGCCACTAAAGATCGATTGCGACGACATTAAATTCTCGATCGTTGATGAGTATTTGTGACCAAAAAATTTCTGATTCTTAGAATACTTTTAAGGACCATATTTATAGTCCTTAAACATACTAATTTATTGGGGCGTACGATATTCAGGGACAAGCTCAACTGGTTCATAGAGGTCTGATGCAGCAAAAAATATGATCCTTAAAGAAAGAAAAAAATTCTGGTCCCTAATGATCTGTTTACAATTTAAGCGAAAGTGCAGTAGTATTAAAGAATTTTTTGCTAAGATATTATACTATTTTTAAGATAGAAAATCTCAAATGTACATATAAACAGACTTATCACTTGTATTGATTATAAATTATGTATTAACCTCTCAAAGAACCAATGCTACAGACAAATGTTTAAGGAACAATACTATTACAAAAGTCATTAGCCACAAAGGCTAACATCCTTTCGTACATATTCTAATGTTTTGTTCAACAATGCTAGAAAAATGACCAAAAATTTGTCAACTTGTTTGAAATCATTATAATTCCATCTCGACTTGTAAACTGAAGCTTCAAATCTTGTAAGTGTAGCTTGCTCAATCCTTCTCTCTTGTAACTACAGTAAATGTAAATAGTAGAAATTGAATCATTTAAATCATAAAAGAAAACACTAGTCATATCAATATCCCGCTGGCACTCAAATACCACGAATCAAGATAAATGCTCTATATACAACAGCTATTCGTACACTACAAAATAATCTAATCAAACTGGATCTTCTATCTAATACTGTATTTCACAACCATCAATATATAGATATTAAGGAGAAAGGTAGCAAAAAACTAACATTATCATACTGCAGTTCAGTTTAGTAGAAAAACAATTTTTTTTGGTTGAGAATGCGACATAAAAGAGATACAATTTATTCTCATTCTAAAAAAATAAGCTTTGCAGGTGTTAATAATTAGATTTAAATTGGTGATGGCACTATTCATTAGCTGAATAACACAACTTGAGAGATTTTTTTTTTGTTACAGACTGAGAGATCTTGATGCGACTCCAGGGCTAAATACAAATATTGGTTAACTGATCAAACAAGATACACTATCGTACGGTATTTGATGATTGTAAATTAATACTTTCTTAGGTTAATATATAATCAAGAAAATGCAAGTCAACAAAAGATAATTCACAGATAAGAAATTCCACCCAAAATAATTTAAAATAACAAGCTTTAGGATTTCGTGGAGGTAGTTCAACCCAAAAAAATCACGAAGTTAATTTACATAATCCTGAAAAGAGGTAAGACTTAAGTTCATAGGTGAAGGAGGATATTTTTTATTGGAGGAATAAAATGTGTTAAAAGATTTACCTAAGGACACATTGATATAATGCTACAGACTTAGAGCTAAGACTTCTTTGTGAAATATTGTCTCACTGATGTTTAAGAGAAAACTAGGTCTATTTCACCCCCACTTCTTTCACAAATATTAATAAATAATTCAAATTTATATTTGTAAAACACAACCTTAATTGAAACTTCAATTTTTTAGATTTTTATGGCCAAACACCTACTAAATAAGTACTTAATTTAAAAATATTGTATTCAATTTCAAATTGTTAACAAACTGGAAAGAAATACACTAGCCTGAACATTTCATCCTTTTGTCTGCAAAATAATTTATCTTGATAATTTTAATGTAAAAAAAAAGGAGTACAACGTAATAGATAAAATAAGTCTTAAATGTTACCTTAAGTTAGGCTCTTTACTAAATCTGGGTGTGAAGTGTCAATTCATTGATGCCAAGGATATGGAAGAGGACAAGATAAGACACAAAGCTTCAATTGATTTACAAAAGACAATTGTCCAACCTTGTCTATAAACACTCAAGATCTAATACAAATACTCATCTTTATCTTCTTCCCTGCAACTGCAATCCAATCGGGAAATACATTTTTGTATTAGTTAAAACAATGCATTTATATAAAGAATCACATCTTAAAAATAACTTATAATGTAATGGAATTGCACATATCCACTAATCCTCCAGGATAATACTAATTGAATAACTAAAAATAGAATATAATTAGTCTAATCAATTTTTCTCATATAATTCTTCAGGCATCCAAAAATGAGCATACTTATTTGCGTAACTGGCAAAAATGAAAGACGTAACCATATCGTATACCATCCAAAATGTATCAGTGTACAAGAACATACATCTTTCTTCAACACTCAATAGAGTACGAAAATGGTCTCATACAATTTTGTTCATTTCTTATGTAGAATTAGTGATGTCAGTGTTGATTGTGAAAAGCTCTATTGTCATAATCAGTCAAAGAAGAAATCTGATTCATGTTATTGCAACTCTTGAAATGCGTCTTCTTCTAGAAGTTGTGGTAATTGATGTTCCAATGAAGAAGGGACTCCAAACCCTGTTGCCTCTTGAACCGATGACCTAACCATCTTTTCTATTTCATCAGAGATAAGAGAATTTTCTCTCAAATATTACAATGCTTTCTCTCATCCCTATCAGACTATTCTCTCCATAGTTATACCATGAACCCTTCTTATACTCCACTCGATCAGTTCAACACAATCTAATATGCAACCCAGCTTGCTCACTCCTTCTCAAAAGATAATTTCAAATTTTGCTTGCTTGTATAGTCTAGAAACCTTACTCTTTCGAACTATCATCTGGACTTTAAGGTCCACTTCCTTATCTTATTTTACAAATTTTATTTTTCCTGTAGGAGGGATCTCAAATATAATGGAGGAAAAAAACTTTAAGGCAATCCCTCCATTTGTTACCTTAGGATTTTCATAATAAACAACAATCTTGTATCTTATCTGATTAAGGAATATAAGAGTACATCCAGCTTTGGAAGCAATGCTTGGCATTTAACATAAAGCTTGACTCATCGGGCATGCTTGTAAACCCATTTGTTGCATCTCAATTTCACCATCAATTTTTGCTCCCGGAGTGAGGGCTGAGACTAAATTAATACAAATAAGATCTACAACACCTGATATACACATCCGGTCTATAATTTCTAGAGCCATATACCCATGATTAGGCTAGCAGATAATAAAATTCTCTAATTCTACTCCAAGTGCTATGGAGTAAGGATCAAAAGCATTATCAACATAAACAAGCATTGCATTGCCTCCTAGCTTTTGTTCTTCTGCAATAGCACGGAGAGCTAAGGTAGTCTTTCCACTAATTTTGGGCCCATATATCTCAACAATTCTACCTTTGGGAATGCTACCACCTAAACCAAAGTATAGTGTCAAGCAACCACTCGAAAAAGTTTTACTAGAGCTCTGCCAGCACTACCAAATCTAGTAATGCTTTCTTTGCCAAATGAGCTATTAATATCATTCATTGTAGTTTCTAATGTTTTTTGTCGATCAAGAAAGCGAGCGTTAGAATCAAGAGATAAAGCACCATTGATTATTTTGTCAAATTTAAAACGAACCCTAATTCCATGTGCTGAAAATTGAGGAAAACATACTTTATGGTAGATTACTACAGAAGTTGAACATCTTGGTGAAATATAACAAATTTTAGAGCCAAAAAATCCAAAAGATACTCCTTAGCTGCAACCTTTAGAACAACAGTAAATTTTTGGAATTGGAGATCGATGTTAAATTTATGCAATTTGATGAAATAAATATTGAAATTAAAAAGTTACCAAATGAGGGGTTCAATTGATTTCTCATACCTTGAAACTTCTCTAAGTGTCATAGTTTTTGTCTTGAATATGTGGAATAGTCCAGATGCATGTATTGGAGTTTTCTTAAGTATACAACAATAGGAACATGAGAGAATGTACCTTATTCTCTATCACAGTGCCTGTCTAGTTTGTGATTATGTAAATAGAAAGGATAAGAGCACCAGCAGGATCAATCTACCAATAAAACTTATCAGCAATTACTGCTGCTATCAACCTGACTACATTAGTAACCATATTGAAATAGTGATCCTGAAAAATACATTGATAATTTAGGTAAATCGATCATCAGAAGAGGACATGGAAGCTAAATGGTAAAGGATACTAAACACATACCTTTGCATCGGTGCGAACAATGTCATTCCCTGAGCTTTTGCAGTAAATCCACAGGGCAATTTTTACCACTGTTGTAGTTAATATGATTGAATATAACCATGCAAGCTGATTCAAAGTCATCTTTTCAGGAGGTTTATTTTTAATTAATTTTTCCACAGCCTGGATCAATACCTGAAAACCTAAAAATTAATGCACACAATTAAGCAAATTGAGTAATTTCATGTAGAACTCATATGACTCGTGTTAATTCCCCTATTTTTTCTAGTTTTATTTTTTATAAAGAGCCTCTTATTTACTAAGATCAAGAGGTTAACAAGTTATAGCAGATTAACATACAGAGTGTAGCCATAATAGTAGCAAACAAAATGATTCCAACGGGTTGCACTCTCAACTTTCTTATAGGCTATTTATAGATATTTGTACTTTACCAGAGTAGATCTCAAGTTGATTTTGTAGACAATGGGTTGAAAAGGTATTTAAGGTTTGTGATTTGAGATTTAGGATCATAAAATTGAGTATTTGAGCGATGAGGTTTTCATGTTATGAAAGGGTTTATGGATTAAATTTATAATAAAAAACTCAATTCTTTTTTTTTTTAATTTTTCCGAGGAACCAAATTTTGTGTTGGTGGCCATTCACGAGCTTAATTGATTAAGGTATTAGGATATTAGGGACCAATTGTTGATGATATTAGAGACTATATCAAGGATCTTCGTTAATTGGACAATAATTATGGACTAGAAAAAAATTTGGTCTTTATATGTAGTGTTTTAGGGACCAAAATTTTTACCCGTCTTATATGTTGGTCCTTAATAAGCCTTTTTCTTGTAGTGTTCAACATGGAGACATGAAAAATAGGATGAATAGCTGATAAATGGAGGAAAATCTAGCCTATACGCCACATCATCATACTTCTCAAAGATCTCGAAAGGGATAACGAACTTTGACTGAGCTTCCTTTCATTCATGAATCTCATCAGATCCTTCATGGGTGCAACTTTCAACATAAATCATTCTCTATTCATATACGATACATAATGGGCTTAGCAGTTGACATAACTTTTTTGTGTACTCTGGGAAGCTAATAGCCTCTTTTGAATCAGTCTCACATGATCCACCAAATCCCTCAACAAATTTATAACCCAAGGTCTCAACTCAAATGAGTTAAACCATCCCATTGGATATCTACACCTCCATCTAAATGTTAGAACAACAACTCTTGTTGTAGACAAACACCGCATGGAGTAAGTACTGTCCCAATTACCTCCAAAGTCCATGACAGATGCTTAGAACATATCCTCCAATACTTGAATTGTCTTCTCAGGCTTACTGTCTTTCTTAGGATGAAATGTTGTGCTTAAATCAAGTTAAGTACCCAACTTACTTTGAAGTTCTCTAAAACCCAAGGTAAATATCATACTCTATCGGATATAATAGAAATAGAGACACCATGCAATCGAACACTCTCTCTACTATAAATCTTAACTAACTTCTATGCATTTCAACTCGCTCTCGTAGGAATGACATGTGTTGACTTGGTAAATCAATCCACAATCACTCAAATAGAACCAAATTTCCCAAAGTCAGGGGGTAGACTAGATATGAAATCTATGGTGATCCAATCCCACTTTACTCGAGAATGTGCATCCTCGGTATTGTACCACTCGATCGATGATGCTTATACTTCACTTATTGACAATTCAAAAACAACCATAAACTCCACAATATCCTTCTTCATGCTAGCTTACCAATAATGCTGCTTTAGATCATAATACAGTTTAGATCACCTATCTACAAACTCTAGGCACATAAACTCAGCCACCAATTCTCAGAACACCATCAAAATTAGGAGATGTCGTCTTAGCCTCATAAATCAACACCTTATCATGAATCACCCTCTTCCTAACATCATCAAACTAATGAACATAAAGATGCTCCATTAAAGAAAATTTAGCCTAAAAAGAGATAACACATGCTCGACTATCAAAATATGAAGCCCAACTAACTATTTAGCTAAGGACTGAACTTCCACTGCCAAAGGTTGCTCCTAAGTCAAGAGATGCAGAGGCCCCCCATTTTGGTTGACTTTTAACTCAAGGTTTCTACAACCATATTTGCCTTGCCTAAATGATAAAGAATTTTGAGATCATAATCCTTACGAAACTCAAACAAATATCATTGTCTTATATCAAGATCTCACTGAGTGAAGATGTGAAGGGCATGTGATCCAAGAAATTCTCAATAATGAATTCCATTCAAGTAATTCCGCCATAACTTTAGAACAAATAGGACAACTGCCAACTCTATGTTTTGGGTAGGGTAATTTTTGTTATGGGTCTTCAACTAACGAGAAGCATAAGAAATCACCTTACCCTCCGACATCAACATAACACCAAATCCAACTTCAGAAGCATCATAAAATATGTTAAATACTATACCCTTCTTGGGAAAATTCAAAATAGGATCCAATGTTAACAATTACTTTAGATTTTTAAAGATCTACTCACAAGAATCCAACCATTGAAATACTACCTTTTTCTAAGTCAACTTGGTCAAAAGAGCCGCAATAGAAGAGAAACCCTAAAAAAATCACCAATAATCTCCTGCTAAACTAATAAAACTTTTAATCTAAATAGGAGAAACAAGTCTATCATAATTACTAATAGCCATTATCTTGTCTCAATAAACCATATTGTCATCCTTGGTCACCGAATGAACCAAAAAAAGAACAGAATCCGACCAAAACTCGCTCTTGGAAAACATAGCATATAGTTTCTCATTATTCAATATTTGTGGTACAGTCCTCAAATTTCTCACATGGTCGAACTCCTTCTCGTAATAAACAAAGATATCATATATAAATAAAATCACAAAGAGTTACAATACGATTCAAATACCGAGTTCATCAGCTTCATGAACATTGAAAGGTCATTGGTCTATCCAAAAGACATGATCATGAACTCATAATGATTGTACTGAGTCTGAAAAGCCATCTTCAAAACATAAAAGGCCCTAATCCTATACTGGTGATACCCAAATATCAAGTCCATCATGGAAAATACCAAAGCACACTGAAGCTGGGCAAATACATTATCAAAGCGAGAAAAAGGGTACTTGTTCTTGACTGTTACCTTGTTTAGCTATCGATTGTCAATACGCATATGCATAGAACAATCCTTATTATGAACAAATAAGATAGTAAATTCCCAATTAGATACACTAGGTTGAACAAAACCATTACCCAAAATATCTCGTAATTGCTCTTTCAATTCCTTTAACTTTGTTGGGGCCATCCTATAGGGAGGACTAGAAATGGGCTTTATGTCTGGCTAAACATTAACAGTAAAATCAATATCACAATTTGTAGGCATACTTGGAAAATTCATAGAAAACACAATCATGTACTCGCGAACAACCCGACCATATTCCAAAAAAAGAAGGCAGGCAACACTAGTATCGCGAACATAGGCTAAATAAGGCATACACCCTTTTTACCATGAGACTAGTATGTAGAAAATATATAAATCCCTTTGGATCCAAATAAAGAGTACCTTTCCAATTTAAACTTGGCATTTCTAGAGAAGGTAAAGTCATGGTCTTGGCATAACAATTAAAATTAATAGGATATGGATATAACCAATCCATACCCAAGATAACATCAAAATCAACTATATCTCAGGTAATCAAGTTTGTTGATGTCTCACACCCCTCAAAGGTCACTATATAAGATCGGTACTCCTGATCCACTACTATAGAATCTCCTACAAAGGTAAAAATATGAAGAGGTAAAATAAGAGGCTTATATGCAACAACAAAACTATTAGAAAACAATGTAGACAAATAGAATAATGTAGACCCAGAGTAAAATAACATGAAAGTAGATCAGTAACAAACTGGGGAGATACCTGTAATGATTACATCAGAGGCCTCAGCCTTAGGTCTGCTCGGTATAGCATAACTCAAACCCACTACTAAATTGAAAAATTCTATATCCCTTATCATGAGCTTTCTTAGACTAACCTTTGCACCTCTATTACCACACCCGCCACTCTGTGAACCATTCAAACTATAGAAATAGGAGTATGGCAAAATTAAAGCTGAGAAATTTGGTGGGCAATACTGAGCGCACGTTGAGGATAGTCCTTGTCCAAATGACCAACCTCATGTCAAACATGACATGTTCTACTTCCTGACTCAATCTGTGTGAGCTTACAAAAATTAGAACGACTGTTCTAGCTCAATGAACTAAAACTAGAACCTCTACCCACATGATAGAATACCTTGCTACCTAATGCCATAGAAATTGAAGGTATACCATGTGATCCCTATAAAGAATCTATAAATGTCCTCGAGTGATAATTATGGGAACCTCTATCAATAAAATCCTTACCTTGAGAGATATATCTACTACACTTCCCTATTTCTTCACCTTCTAGTGCCTCTTTCAGTAGTCCGGGTAACTAACTCAATCAACTTATTATGCTTTATAATACTTAGAAAAGAAGCTTCTAAGACTTCCATCTAAGTTGTAGAAAACTGATAAGGACCATCCAATCCCTTGACAAACTTCTTAAACCTCGCTGACTCAGTGGAGACACTGGTGGTGGAATATCTAAATAAAGCATAAAAACATAGGTGATACTCAGTAATAGTCATAGAGCCTATCTCCAGGTAATCAAACTCATATCTCATCAGATACCTCAAACTATAAGGCATGAACCTCACCAAAAAAGCCAAAAAAATGGGCCTATAACATAGTGGGAGAATCCAATGGTCTATTAGTAAAAAGAGATCTCCACCTCTATCTGGCTATATCGGTCAAGCAATAAGTAGTATAAGAAACACCATGAGACTTAAGAGATCTGATTTTATGTAACCACTCCTGTAAGTTATAAGATACTTATATAAATCTGCTACAATTACTTCACTAAACTTTGGAGAAGCTAAGCGATGAACCTTTCGATCCCTTTTTGATCATCAGATGACATCATAGGACCTGAAACAACAAGAGGAATAATAATTCTAGGAGGTACTGAGTCCATGTATGAGGGTACCACATAATATGGTTATACCTATGAAGATGAAATACCATAAGTAGAAGTCAGCATCAACGGTGGAACATGACTTAAAGTTTTAGGAATTACTAGTACACTCAAAGGATCACCATCCAAATGGCTGAAAAGATGAATCAATAGATCCTGCAGTACTAGGAGGTCTGTCGAACCTTGTGAGACATGATCTAACTGCATACCCCTAACTGATAGACCTCTTTAGCATATTCAATCTTAGGATCAGGAGAGGCCTACTTAGCACATCAATTGGCTAGGGCAGTACATCATGCCCATCCTCCACCTTTAGGTCGACCATGATCCCTTTCTCACCTCTAACTGAGGCCTCAATATCAGGTGCTAGCTCAACATCCTTAATTCTCTGGATCTAGTTCACACTATCTTCAAAGAAAAGAATGTGATATAGACTTATATTATAGAATATAAATAACTCACATAATAATGAATAAAATTAGAGAAGTTACTCTTAAACACATCTTGTAGCCTATCAAAAATAGATTAGGATATCTACATACAAATTTATGAGACTCTACTAGGCATCTTTCCCTAAGACTGGTGAACCTAGCACTCTAATACCAGTTGTCATGATCCAAAATTGGAGGTCATAATGGCACTTACCAAGACCTGGCATGGGTAGGTTAGCCAAATACCAAAAATGGAAAGAAAATTTGAAATGTAAACTAAAACAATTAAATGAGACTTCTAGAATGAAGTTATGTCAACATATATAAATATGTAGTAGAAGTCTGAAATAAACATACATACACCCCCCTCCCCGCCCAAATCTGTGTCTTAACTATAAGAGAATCTAAAAGATAATCAATTATTTCAATGAATAAATCCATTTTTAAAAATAAGTAAATACAATATATGAACAAGGGGAGGCCCAAAATCATATCTAAACTATAGAACACACTAATACCTCAAATATCAATTTTGAGTAGCACGAATAAGTTGTTGTGTTTCATTCATGAGCTAGGATCTTTATTAAAAAGGCACAATAGGGGTGACAATCAATTTTTACTCAGAAGGTATCACAGAACAACTAAGCAAAAAAGAAACTAATATATGTAAAAAATATTATGAGCACATTACCTGCAAATTCAAAAAATTCCCAAATAGTAGCTCACACTGTCTCCATTAACGTTTCAATAATATAAGAATAATATGGAGAAAAATAAGCATGATAAATATATGGAAACTAAGTATATAACAAGAGTATATAAAATAAACACAAAGAATACATATGTAAATTCAATGCAAGGAAGATGGGAAAATGATTAATGATTAAAAGTCATGGCATGATATTTTGTGTACACCTATCGAGCCTCAATGCTCCCAAGATAGGATCTTTAGGGGATTTTAAGCCCGTATACTACCTCAAATCTAAACTCACCTCTTTAGATAGTGTTTATGGGTCAAGGGTTTATAAAGTGTCACATTCACTTCTTCATCTATTGTTAATGGATCAAGGGTTTTTTTATCAAAATTTGCCATTTTCTTTTGAATCAATGTTTCTCAATGGTATTGATGTCTCATGACATATTTATGTATGAAATAAGGATGTAATATTCACAACCAATCAGTGTAAGCGTCATAATCCATTCAATACATATATAAGCAAACTCAAAATCAACGCATTATTTCAATAATTCATAATATCAGTTCTCAAATAGTGCTATCAGAATAAATAGTCATGTAAGACATTGATAACATTAATCCAACCCCCTTATTCGAGAATTTCTATCATGATGGAGATAATAATACTTAAATAGGGCCTATATCATCTATCCAAGCCACCTGCATAGGCATCATATCAATAATAATAATATTCAATGCACTAATACAACCTATAAAGTGAAATAAACCACCTATATGAGCAACATGCAAAATAGGATATCTTATATCAACAATAATAAACATATAAGCCCCAACACAAGAACCCAACATTAATAACAATATTTAAAAAATACGTTCATTTCTATTTCTGCAACCCATAGCATGCTTTTCTCATTTATTAACTACCCAGCTTAGTCTAAAGAAAGTTAAGCTATAGCCTACCTCGAAGTGCCAAAATTCAAGACTAGAAATGCAACATGGATCCTCTCCCTTTTGAAAAATCTCAAAGTGAGATAATATATTTAAATATAGGATCAACGCTCTAAAAGAAAGATAATGATACTCATATTAACAATAATTAAGTTTGGTCCAAAACTAGTTCTATAAATGGATTTGAAAATGAAAGGGGTAAACCTAAAATTTTTATTTTATAAACCTTTTTCTCAGGATTATAAGAGTCTATAGTAAAAAATCAATGTTAAAATTAGTTAAATATGAGGCTTACATCAAAGAAAAGTCATTTTAAAGATTCCCTAATAAAACTCCTAAATTCTAGTTTAAATTCATGATTAGAAGGTTTTTTCAAAGATATAATCAATAGGAATGATGGGGAGATGAATTAGAATCTTACACAAATATGAATGGTAGGAAAACTCATTGAAATTGTCTATTCTCGAAGCTCAAAGGATCAAAATGGTGAAAATCACAAAAAGAAGTATTTACACTATTCTATGAATAGTTCCTCGTTATCACGATCCCCACTTTGTGATCATGAGGGTCAATATTGAAGGGGACTTAAGTCAACCATTGTGATTGTGAGAGAAGGGTGTTGTGACTGTGATAGTAAATGCCAACCCAGTGCACCAATTATCCTATCGCGATTGTTGTGACAATACCACGTGTTCATGGTGAAGAAGATCATTGAGAGCTGCGATCACAACACATGAACATCTAAAGCTAAATTAACACCACAACTACATAATTTATCAAGGATGTGATCACTAAGACAAATATATTAATATGTCATCCCGTATTTAAATCAAAAGGGGCAAATTAGGTATATTCCTATCCTAACTGCTAATCCTATCTTAATTCATATAAATGATAAGAACCCTCTCCATTTGTTTCATGTCTAATAAAATGTTCCTCCTTCCAGGCTCAATAGAAATACAGCTTCTAAAGGCTGCGATTCAATAGAATAGTAATTAGAAGAACATATGAAGAACAAAATATGATAATAAACTAAAATCTAACTTGATTGTATACTAAGTAATCATGTTCTTGGCCTCAACCCTAGAAATTCCCTACTCCCAAAGCACTAAGTTCCAAAAATGGTGGAAATTGCTAGAATCAGTATTTATACTATTTAGCAAATAGTACCTCGCAATCACAATCCCCACACAATGATTCAAAAGGTCAATGTTGAACAAAAACTTAAATTATCCATCGCAACCATAAGAGAAGGGCCTCGTGACTGCTCTAGTTAAACCTGACCTAATCCACTAATTAACCTATTGCTATTATAGTACCACTATCATGTGATCATGGTAAAGAAGATCATTGAGGCCCGCAATTGCAACACATGTCAAGACGATCATCATGCACAAAAAAATATTACACCAATTAATTTTTCAAGTAAAAGTAATATCTCCAAATAGACCCTCAAAATTAGTTTGTGACCCTACAAAAATAAATATTTTATGGTACTAAGCAATTTTCACATTCCAAACTTTATGGAAACAACGAAGATTCAAAAAGAAGTTATTTTAAATAAATTTGGGACCCTACTTAGGCTTTTTTCACTAGTCTTAGAAATAAGGTTAAAAATGCAAAATAACAATTTTGAACCCAAACTAACCCCAATACTAATCCAAAATTGACATTCGAATCTAAAACTATCAAAATCGCCATCAAGCACCCAAATCATGTGATATAGACCAAAGTCAAACTAATATATTTTAAAGAATTTAAAGTTTAAAACTTTATCAAATCACTCCCAAAATCCAAATAATGCATGTCATCCACCACCACACCTCATTATCTTAGGTGAATTTATGCACCGAAGACTTGTTATCCAACCTTAATTAGCCTTATTTTGAGGACTTCTTGTGTGCTTAATGAGTTTATAACAAGGTAATTTATAATATAAGAGCCAAACTACACTATTATGATTTTTAATAGGTGTTTCAAATAAGTTTGGAATCAATTTGGCGAATTAGAGTTTAGATGAGAAAACTAGTGTTACTAGCTTGAGTTATGTGTTGTTCTAGTTGATATCGATGGATTCTAGTGTGTGTAATGGGTTTAAAAGGATATAATTATTTTATTATGAGTTTAATAACTTTTTTATAATGTTTAAGGTTCAATTGAAACAATCTAGGAGATAAAACACTAAGTTAAAGATTAAAAGGACTAAACTAGTACTCTTAGCTTAAGTCACTAGTTCATCGTCTAGGATTGTATGTTGTTTTGAGCTCTAATATATGGTGTTTTATTCTATAGTTTTCTTGGTTAGTTTATAATTATGATATATAGTGATTTAAAAGCTAGAAATAAAGTGTAAACAACACCACAAGGCTTAGAAAGGGTGGACAAACACTTGGGACAAGACTTGACCAAAAATGGAGGTTTTGTAGTCATTGGCATGCCAAAGACCTTGCATTATAGCTGTGACATTCCATTGGGAGAATTCTAAATGACCCAATGTTAAAATCACTAGCTTGTGTCAAAGTTTAAATAGGACACTTAGTTGTTATGTTTCACACCTTTGACGACCTTGGGAATTGAAGGGAGTCTGGAGAACACTTAAGTTAGGGTTTTTCTTCCATTAATTTGGTTTGTTTATGGATTTTAAAATGTATTCATTCATTGTGATTATGGTTATGTCTATAATTGGTCAAACACTCATTTTCAGGGTTAAGGCCAAGAACATGAGTATTATTGTTATGAATTGATTTCATTGTGATAGTTAACATTATTGGTTTATTATTTATCCTTGTTATGACTATTTTAAGGATTAGAAAACCTTAGAATACATGTACAATCATCTTGTGAATCCGGGAGGAAGAACAAGAGAATAGAATGTGGGATAGATATAATAGAATTGTAATATTCTAACACAATGAAGTTATAATTTGTATTTAGGATCGAATAATACCTATATGATCTATTTGGTCCAAGTATGGGATGAAATATGAACATATTTAACTTAGTTTTCTTATCCCACTCAATGGTGTAGTTGTGGGGCTAAGTTAGGTAATTGACTAGAGGATTAGAAGGCCATAGCCATAGTATGAACACCGTGAATCAACAATAAAGATAATCAACCTAACTAACAAATTTTATAGCTTAGTATGATTCTTTGCAGTGCCTTAGCCTTGGGTTTCACCCTATTCATTGTTCAAACCTTTACTTTATTGCATATTTTAATTTATTCTTAATATTAACCTACAATTACTTTTGTTTACATTAGCACTGAGTTAGTCTTAATAGTTGAACTAGTTTGGGATAGTTGCCAGCACATGTCTCTGAGGGATCAATACTTGGCTTGTAAAAGGCTACTATATTACTTGGTAAGACCGCATACACTTCCTTGTGTTCTTGGGTGCAGCAACTTTTAGCGTCATTGTCGGGGACTTGTCAACAGGTTATTGTGTTAGTTTCATTTTACTTTTTGATTTTATTGGTGCATTTTACTTGGTCTTGGATTTTGAATTTGCTGGCCATAGGTTAATAGGCTAGTAAGCGATAAGAAATTGGTTTATCCATACCCCCATCCCGATCAATGCTTACATCACTGGATGAGAGAGGCAATTCTTCTCTACCATATCCCACTGATTCATGAGGAACAAGACATTCCTTCTCTCGTGGTGAGGATCTACCAGCTCATAGGACAGTTTGCAAAGTTGCAATCCCTCTTTTGACTAATGTGACCTCTGCCATTCAAAGACTGGCTCCTAGAGGTAGATTTGAACTATAGCAGAACATGGTGCAACTCTTGCATAGTATTGGAGAATTCACCGGGCTATAACATGAAGATCCACAAATCCACTTGCAAAACTTTCAGTTACACATTCATTCCTATGGGTGATTATGTGAGGCTGACGCTCTACCTATTTTCACTTTTGGAGGTAGAAAAAAATGGTAAAATGTAGAGCCGGCAAGTTAAATCACAACATGGGATGACTTATCTTGGAAATTCCTCATCTGTTTCTTTCCATCTAGAAAGACTGTGAGACTACGCAATGATATTGAGGTTCAATAAGAGTCCATATGAGACCCTATATCATGCTTGGGAGAGATTCAAATCTCTTGTTTAGGACTGTCCACATCATAAACAATCCAATGAAGTATTAACTCACGCCTTTATTGAAGCGCTTGGCCATAACACAAAAAGTTTTCTAGATTTATCTGCATGTGGTCATGCTCTGGAAAAGACTTATGATGAGATGTATACTTTGTTAAACCTCATGGCTCAAAGAAATCCTAATTAGCCTCCCAATTGTCAGCCATACAAAATCATATGATGACCCAATTCAGCAAATTAGGTGTGAATCAAACTCCAACTCAAATGAATGTTGTACAACAGACCCCAGGTTGGTGTGTGAGATATGTGGCAATGGTGGACACTCTGCAAAATTGTGTGGTTCAAATCCTGATTCCTTCAATCCCATAAGCAATGCTCAAAAGCCAAATTATGTTAATGTCTACAACCAAAAGTGGTAGAACTTAACCAATGTATCCTTGGGGCAAAAACCAGTTACAACAATTTCAACAAGAACATAGTACTCAGGCCAGTAACAATTAGGAGACTCTAAAAAAGATTTTGGCCAACCAAGAATAGATGTATGCCGAAAACAAAAATTAACAAGTAGCTCAGAAGAAGTTAGAGTAGAAGTTGGGGCAATTGAAATAGGTACAAAATATTAGGCCTCAAAGTTAGTTTCCAAGTGATAATGAACCTTTGAAGTAAGTTATGGAAAATGCTTTGAGGTGTGGTAAGAAGCTTAGTAACAAACCTCTAAAGAAAAATAAGGAGGGAGATGCAAAGTTTGTTTCATAATAGGTTACATACAAAGTTATTGGTAATTCGAGGAAGTCTAAATATCCAAAAGAAAAGTTTGTTGAAGAAGTGAATAACAGACCACCACCACCCTTCCAATAAAGATTCAAGAAATCCTTGGAGGATGCTTGTTTCAAGAAGTTATTTGACACGTTCAAAGAAATTCACATTAATTTGCCTCTCTTAGATGTTTTGCAGGGAATGCATAAGTATTCTAAGTACTTAAGGGATGTGGTGACTAATAAGATAAAGAAATAGGACATTGAGACGGTGTAATACCCCTCATGTTTCTAAGCTAGGAAGTGAATAAGTTTTCCTATGTATGGAAACTCATATCCTGTGAGTAGCATTTTAGTGCATGACTTACAAAGAATATCCTAGCGATAGGATAGCTTGCGATGTCTTAAGCATCCTCATATGAGTCTCTTAGAGTGATGCAAGCTAAGAGCTTTTGAATCCATCAAGTCTTAGTGTTCGATTTTGCAAGGGTCATCTTTGAACAAGAATAACGTTATTGATATGTGATATTTTGGCAGATTTAGACCCACCAAAATTTAGAGAATCGAATTAGCTTTCCAATGACACCAATTTCATAAAAATCCGACACCTGAGCAAGGAGTTATGGCCTTTCAAAGTAGAATGCGTGGCCTAACCAATCGTATATGGCAACTGGAAAGCATAGACGATATCATATGCGGCGCCTATGTAAGCATAGTCAATATCGTATGTGGCACCTATGTATGATTTCATCCACGAAAACACTTAGTTTTTGAGTTATTTCAAGGGTAGTTAAGTCTTTTAACAGTCCTTACATGTCCCTAAACCTAACCTCACAAAATTTATAGCTTCTACACACATTACAACCCTATTAACATCTCAAAGTTCATTATCCAAGAGCACCATAGGAGAAAAACAACTAGGGTTGCACAATCAAGCTTGAAGATCAAATTTCAAGGAAATTCCTCCGTCAATCATCAAGAACCTCCCTTCTAAGGTATGCGTAGTGTTCATCCACGGATTCCTTTTGTTCGTGGAGTTCAAGAAAAAATATTTAAAATATAAAAGATTGGTTGGTTGTGGTGATATGATCATACCCATGTTGATGCTTGTTTGTTTTGCTATATAATAGTATCGTGACTGTATATCTCATGAAAGTTATGTTGTTAGTTGAAAAACATGATCTTTACATGGATTGATAGAATGCAAGTATGAAATTCACCTATGCCTTAAAGAATGCATGCAAGGTGTTCTATCAAATGCCTAGTATGTTAGAACTTCATATTTACATGATTTTATGATATCTAAATAACAAGTTCATGTTAGTCATACACTCCAATATGAATTTCCATGCAAATTATGTGTTGTTATTGTTGTGGTATAAAGCATGTATGATAATGGAGATATAAATTATGTACACAAAATATATCCATACTTTTCCTATTATGTTTGAAATATTGAATAAATACATGACGTATACTATCCCCTGCTTATGATATTGTGAATTGTGGACTCAAATCTTGTGATCAAGTCATGTCATGTGTGTCAGTTTCCTCCTATCGAGTCCTGGGGGTATTCATAACCAAAAACTATAGCTGTGTGCCTAGATCCATGCCATGTTTCATGATATCCGAACTCAAGCTATGATTCCATAGACTTCAGTCAGTCATGTCACTCAGGAAAACCTCATGATCTCAGTCTGTTGTCAGATATCAGTAACATTCCGCCAGTCAACGGAATTCAGTAAGATTAAGTCATGTATAGTCAGTTATTCATGTCCAGTCCCTCCAGATGGGAGTAGAGGTTAGCACCGAGTGAACCTAAGGATGGGAACTCACCTACCATTTCAGGGTGTGATTCTTAGAAGCAGTCCTTGTGTTCCAGAACTACGTAGCCAGCGTAGGTTGAGATATCTTAACCTTTCAGATTAGGGTTGATGAGGTGGTTTAACTTGTCAGTTTAGGGTTCCCACCGTTCTCATTGAGTACCTTCTAGATAAGGGTCACTCACAAGCTGTCCTTACCCGTGGCATGGTATTGACACCCCTCCAATCGGGGCAGATATTGGATCCCAGCTTAGCCATAACGGCATACATGGGGCATGTCGGTTAAACACTACCTCCCACAGTTTTAGTATCAGTCTCAGTAAAAGAACTCAGGGCGTTCTTCAGATTTCAGTAGATACAGGACTGTCACATACAGTCTTTATGTTATCAGCTTACAGTATCAGTCATGATAGTTATCAGTAAACCATGTATTAGCTTACAGGTCTTGCTATCACGCATTCATGGTCCCAGTTTCTATATATGCATGTTTACACTCCCACGTTCATATTAGTCAGTCAGTGTTGTTCATGCATGAAACCATTTATGTTTAGCCTACCTTCTTCGTATACTCAGTACTCCAATTGTACTGACGCATTTGTGCTATGGTTCTTTCTTTTCATATTACACCATAGGTTCTGAGACACGAGCTTCATCCCAGCAGTAGCGGTAGCATTCCAGTCGAAGAGACACAATGAGTCCTTATTGATTCGAGGACAATATGATTTGATACATTTATTTATTTCTCCAGTTCAGTTTTACGGAGTTAGTTGGAGACATGTTCCTTCAACTCCTTATTCAGATAGTTTAGAGGCTTCCAGATTTATGTTCAGATTTACGTTCAGACTTAGCTTTCAGATTGAGTTGTTTTGGGTAGTTTCACCCACATGGATGTTATGATTTTCAGACATGGTTTTATTCATTTGAACCTTATGGCCTTACAATTTTATGTATTCCGCATTATTATGTCATGATTTGCAGTATACAGGTACAAATATCAGTCATAGGTTAGCTTGTGGTCCCTCGGGATCATGAACACCGCGTAGCGTTCTGGTTCATCAAATCGGGGCGTTACAGAGGTGACACTGATGGAGGAGTGCAGCTTTATGAAACTAAAAAAATGCACAAAAAACTTAAGAACCCAGGGAGTTTCATCGCCTATACAAATTGATGACAATGAAGTGGTCCATGCCTTGAGTGATTTGGGTACAAGTATCAATTTTATGCCCTTATTAATGTTCAAAACTCTTGGTTTGGCTAAGCCGTAGCTGTGCTCTATGATGCTCTAATTGGCGGATAGGACCATAGTTAATCCTGAAGGAATAATTGAAGACGTGCATATAAGGGTTGGTAAGTTTATAATTCCAGCTGAATTTATTGTTTTGGATTATGATGCATATAATAGGGTTCCAATCATTCTAAGATGTCCATTCTAATCCACGGGAGAAGCATTGATAGATGTGAGAGAGGGAACTTTCATAAAGAGATTAGATGACAAAGAGGTAGTTTTCAGGGTTTATGAGCCACTTAATCCACCTTCCCACTACAATGATTTGTGTATGATTATAGTGATTGAAGTGGATAAGTGTGGGGTGGTATAAAGTACACCACCAATGATCTCTTTGAACAGTATTATTGAGTTTCCCGAGCCACCACCTAAGCCCGAAGTAGTGATGTTTTATAAGCCTGAAAAGGCTATTATTGAGAAAGCTATTGACCTTGAGAGTACACATTCAAAAGGCCAGAAAGGAATAAGAAGATGATCTCCAAGTAGAAGGAAGAGGATGAAGGAATTCGGCTAAGTAGTGATGTTGAGTCGAGCCGCAACACAAAATCAAGCGTTGCTTGGGAGGCAACCCAAGTTAAGGTAGATGTTTTCGTAATATAAGTTTTTATTTCAAGTAGTGTTTTTTTTATGAGCCACAAGTTGATGGTAAATCTGAGTACAAGAGACTTGAGCTAAGGAGCATAGAAGAGACGACGTATGGGGGCACAGAATCCACTTGATGTTAAAAGATGCTACTAGCTAGGCCTAGAGGCCTCTGTCTCTACTTTTGAGTTTACTTTGGGGACAAAGTAGATTTTTAGTGAGGGTGGAGAAAGTCCAATTGTTTTGGGTGAAGTTATTGTGGTAGGATATTAGTATTTAGTTAAATCAACACATAATAGCTATGAGGAAAGGCAAAATAATCAAAACACATAAAAATGAAAGTTTCACTTAACATGTTGCATTATCCACCACTAGAACAATAGTTCATACTCGAACTAAAACTAAATAAGATACCAGGAGTGGTGAAAAGTTGGGGTATCTATGATGCATGTCGGACTCGACCTCACAAGTAGCCTCCTCAATAGGGAAATGTTTCCTCTGTACCTTCACTAACTTAATACTCTTAGACCTCAGCTTCATAATCTGTATGTCGAGGATAAAAATAGGTTCCTCAAAAAATAAATAAGGTTCTAACACAATGGAATCCCATCTAATTACATGTGCATCATCAGGATGGTCTTTTTCAACATAGAGACATGAAAAAAGGATGAATAGCTGATAGATATACAGGCAAAACTAGCCTATGCTCCACATCACCATATGTCTCAAGGATCTCAAAAGGGATAATGAGCATCGAACTAGGTTTCCATAAATTCTTAAACCTCATCACATCATTCATGGATGAAACTTTCAACATAAATCATTCTCCAATCATATATGATACATCTTAATATTAACAATTGACATAACTTTTTTGTCTACTCTAAGCAGCTAATAACCTATTCTGAATTAGTCACACACGATCCATAGTATCCCTTAACAAATTTATAATCCAAGGTCATACCTTAAAGGAGTCAGACCATCTGGATGATCTACACCTCCACCCATATAAAGCCTTAAAAGGCTCTATCTTAATGTTGGAATAATAAATATTGTTGTAGGCATACTTTGCATGGGATAAGTATTATCCCAATGACCTCCAAAGTCCATGAATAATTCTTGGAGCATATCCTCCGATACCTGAATTATCCTCTTAGACTTACCGTCTATTTGAGAATGAAATGATGTGCTAAAATCAAGTTGAGTTCCCAACTTACTCTAAATAGTGCTCCAAAAACCTAGGGTAAACACCATACCTCTATCGGATACAATGGAAATAGGGAAATCATGCAATCGAATAATCACTCTAATGTAGATCTTAACTAACTTCTCTGCATTGCCACTCACTCTCATAGGAATGAAATATGCTGACTTGATTAATCGATCCATATTAACCTAAATCGAATCAAATTTCTTAGTGTCAAAGGGTAGACCAACTATGAAATACAAGGTGATCCACTCCCATGTCTGGACGAGAATTAGCATTCTCTGTATCATACCACCTGATCATTGATGCTTACACTTCACGTGCTCATAATTCAAACATAACCACCCACTCCATAATATCCTACTTTATACCACCCTACCAATAATGTTGCTTCAGATCATAATACATTTTAGCTCACTTATCCACCAATTCTAGGCACACAAACTCAACTCCCACTAATTCTCAAAACACCATAAAAATTAAGTGATATTGTCTTAGCCTCACCACTCTATGCTTTATCATGAATAACCCTCAACCTATTATTGTTAAGCTAATAAACTTAAATTTTCTCCATCGAAGAAGATTTAGCCTCAACAAAAGCTAACATATGCTCGGGTGTCAAAATTTAAAGCCTAACTAATTTGTTAGCTAAGGACTAAACCTCCACAACCAAAGGTCACTCTTAAGTCAAAAGATGTGTGAGGCTCCCTATAATGGTTGACTTTAAACTCAAGGGATTCGCAACCACATTTACCTTGCCCAGATGATAAAGAATTTTAGATCACAATCCTTAAGCAACTCAAGCAAACATCATTGTCTTATATTAGGATCCCGCTGGCTGAAAATGTATAGAAGTCTATGTGATCTTACCAAATCTCACCAATGGATTCCATACAAGTAATGCAACCATAACTTTAACACAAATACAACATCTACCAACTCTAGTTCATGGGTAGGATAATTCTTCTCATGGGGCTTTAACTGACGAGAATCATAGGCAATCTCCTTACCCTCCTGCATCAACATAACACCAAATCCAACTTCAGAAGCATCACAATATATGATTAATACCACACCCTCCTTAGGAAAACTCAAGATAGGATCCAAAGTCAATAACTCCTTGAGCTTTCAGAAGCACTAATCACAAGTATCAGATCACTGAAATTGAAACACTCAAAGTGTTGGTTGTTGAGAAATCTCTGAGCTTTGAGCTCACTACAAAGATAACGATTCTATTTATGAGTTGTAAGCTCTTCAAATGAGTCGTATAGACTCAAATCATAGGAAAACTAGTGTATGTGTCACTCTTTCTTCCCTAACAACAACTAGACTCTACAAGTGGTAGTGACTCTATACGAGTCATTATGTGCTAATCGTAGGGTGATCAACGAGTTACCCATATGGTTCTGTCTTGGATATGACTTGGACCTTACGAGTCATAGGGTCACTTAATGAGTCGTATGAGGTGAATTCATAGGGTCATTTCACGACCCAAACTAGGGCTTGTCCATGATAAGTCCTCCGTGGACCAGAGATCACCCCTTGTATCTAAGGAAACCAAACACAACATCCCCCAATGTCAGATGAATTTCGAATATATAACAAGATAACAGGCAAAGAGATTAAAGAAAGTCAAAACAAGTCTTTAACCGACGACCGATGACCGGCCAAACAACCGACCAACATCACCTAATATCTACAATAATCTAAACAAAGCTTTCTAAACAATGAACCAAAACCAGTTTTGGTCGGGACATATCCCGGACTCTAATATATGGAAATGAGAATGAAAATAATAATGTTAAGGATAATGAAAGTATCTATCAAATCAAATATTAGAATAAAATCTGGTGAAATGTCTAATCCTTCCAGGGGATGGTAGCTTACCACTTCTCCACAATGCAACAAATCGATAACACAAACCTAACTCTATACAGGAAAAGTAGAGCTGCTCCGGTTCCTTCATCACGTGCGGATACAATATTTCGAGACGGTTAGTGGGGTGAACATTAACATGTAACTCAAGGATAAAGATAACATAATTCAATGATGAACAATTCAAAAATTTTCAAAATCAATACACATGATCAAATACATATCCATACATATATCTCACATACCGGGATGGGCAACAAGGCTTAACATGCTCTTTAAAACATTAGCCTGGATTATGAAGTGCAACCGTCATAACATACAAAGGTACCCACGGGCTATATGGGCCAAGATCTCCCTCAGCTGATAGGTCCTCAGTGTTTGTAGCAGCATAAGCCAGAGGGTGTACATATGCACTATGGGGGACTCTAACCTCCTTGCATATCAAGGTGACACGAGCACCAAATCATGTAATAAGATGTGGGGGGACTCGAACATCCCAATCATATGATAATAATAATAAGGAAGACTCAAACCTGTCAGTTATATACACTCCCACATCGGCAACAGTAGTTTCCAGTGTTGGTCCCTCAGGACCTCCACTTTCACAACTCAGCTACACAACCCTTATTAAAGCCTAATTAAAACAAGTATCACTTATTCCAATTCATTGAACCACATAACACAATTAGGCGTACATTATTGGTATCATCATACCAACTACACTTGCAAGGTAACATCAACATACCACACCAATTATCTTCACTTGGGGGAATTCACCACCCTTGGTTCAATTTTATAAATTCCCATATTTCTAATAATTAAAAACCAAATTCACAATATGGGGTTGGGGTCATAACCATTTCTAAAGTCACAAGTTTGGGAAATCATAATCCCTAGTTCATTCACAATTCCCATCCATCAAATTGACTTTAAAACCACTATTTAAACTTAACCTATGCAGGGGAAAACATGAAATATCACATAAATAATAGTTATACAAAAACCCTCAACCCATATTTTCAAAATCAACATAAGTATTTCATGAACAATACTTTAAACCATATGCTTTTAACAAATTAGCAATGAGGGGAGAATAATATGCCTGAAATACCCAAGATTACGTAAAGAATTCAACCCTTGAAGCTCTACTTAACCCACTTTTACTTGAGAGAATATAAGAGAGCTTTTGAAAGTATTTTAGTAAGTTAACAGTGGTAATGGAGTCCCCAATAGGGTTTTAGGTTGTGGGTTACAATTAGGGTGGAGGGGAAATAAGTACCATTAATAAAAAGACTAAAAATTGTTGTAAGTGACTATGGATCACTATACGACTCATATAGACACATTACAACTCACCATAAGTAGTCGTAGTCAAGATAGAACTACCAGGGCCCCATACTTTTCTTGCTACAATTCACATCACTAACTTGTAACCACACTTGACAACTCATAACCACTTCTCGTAATCAAGACAAAATTAAATTTGGGATGACACACTGCACACCCTATGATTGGGACATAATGACTCTTCATGAGTCTTTACGACTCGTATCCTCAAGTGATAATGAAGACAGTGTCTTAGGACTAAATTTTAGGACACCTTATGACTTGGTCCTTACAACTCGTAAAAAGTCTTAATGCATAGTTGAGATCCACTCAGACTCAGAGTAGAATACTAAGCCACTTGATCCTATTAAGTCATGATTTAGTCCCTACGACCTATCATGACTCCCAATGGCTCCTCAAGGGAGTTGTAGTTAGGATAGTGAGGATAAAATTTCAGAAATTTTTTAAGGACCAGAAACCCAGGGCGTTACATACTCGTCCCTTAGGATCATTATCTATCAAATGATGGGACAAGTCATTTATTATCACAATTTGACACCACATACCACTATTCTTACCTTTAATAAAGACAAAAACAAGATGCCAAGGAAATCTCAATTTTCTTTAACACAGTTAGAAAACAAAGATGTTATGGAATACACATGCATCAAGCGCAATTATTTTGAATGTGAAACAAGAATGGATACTTGGACTTCATGTCCTCCTCGGCTTCCCAAGTAGCTTGCTCAACCTTTTGGTTCCTCTGAAGAACCTTTACCAAAGTCACATCCTTAGTCCTCAACCAACTGAGTTGCCGATCCAAAATTTTAACCGAGACCTTTTCATAAGAGAAGGAATCTAAAATACCCACCTCCTCTAAAGGAACAACCATTGAAGTATCACCTACTCACTTTCTCAACATCGAAACATGAAACACCGAATGAATGGAGCTCAAACTAGAAGGAAAATCCAATTCATATGCAACATTACCAACCTTCTTCGAAACCTAGCACTGACTGACATAACGGGGACTAAGATTTTCCTTGTTACTAAACCACATCACTCCCTTTTGGGGGGATACCTTTAAAAACACCCAATCACCAACATTGAACTCCAACTCCCTTCTCCTCACATCCGCTTAGGACTTTTAGCGACTTTGGGATGCCTTATGTCTACCTTGAATCACCTTCACCTTCTCCATGGCTTGGTGAACCAGATTAGGGCCAAATAACTTCTCACTAACCTCAAACTACCCAATAGGAGATCTACACCTCCTACCATATAAGACCTCAAACAGAATTATAACAATGCTAGAGTAATAACTGTTGTTGTAGGAAAATTCTATGATAGGCAAGTGGTCAGCCCAACTACCACCAAATTTAGAAACACACGCTCACAGCATATCTTCCAAGACCTAAATTTTCATTTTAGCTTGTCCATTCGTCTGCGAGTAGAAAGTTGTACTAAGAGTCACTTTAGTCCTCAAGCCTCGCTAGAATGACTTTCAAAATTTAGATGAGAACTGGTTACCCCAATATGATATGATAGAGACTTGAGTACTATGCAACTTCACGATATCCTCAATGAACAACTTGGCATAATCTTCAGAAAAAAATTAGTCCTCACTAGCAAGAAGTGAGACGATTTACTCATTATATCCATGATGACCCAAATCGAATCAAATTGATGGCGAGATTGTGAAAGACTGGTAACAAAATCCATATTAATTACCTCCTATTTCCACATCGGAAGTTAAAACTCTTGAGTCAACCAACTTGGCCTCAAGTGTGCTACCTTCACTTGCCGATATAGCATGCACTGAGCTGTAAAATTGGCCACATCCCGCTTCATGTTATTCCACTAATAAATATCTTTATGATCATGATACATTTTCATCAAACTAGGATAAATAGTATAATGCGACTCATGATCTTTAGATTAAATTCTTCTTCGCAACCCTTCAACATCGGGAACACATAATCTACCTTGGTACCTCAAGATACCATCACCACCAATTTAAAAAATCATCACCATCTGCCTACCCACACAATTCATGATTTGCATCAGAATAGGATCCAACACTTGCTTCGCCTTTACTTCAGCACCAAGATATGACCATGCCATCTCTTGAACAATCATACCACCATCCTCAAAATCTAAGAGACAAACTCCCAATTTAGCAAAATAGTTAATATCCTTCACCAAATCCCATTTCTCCTCATCCACATGAGACAAGCTCCTATGAACAACCTACTAAGAGCATCAACAACCACGTTAGTTTTATCTGGATGATAGTGAAGACTTATGTCATAGTCCTTGAGAAACTCAAGCCATCTCCTTTACCTGAGATTTAGTTCTTTCTAGGTGAACACGTATTGTAGGCTCTTGTGATCATAATAAATATCAATATGGACCCCATATAAATAATGTTGCTAGATTTTTAATGCAAACACCGAGGCTAACAATTTTAAATCATGGGTTGGATAATTATTCTCAGGAACTTTCAACTACCTAGAATCATAAGCAACTACCTTGCTAAGCTATATTAACACACAACCTAGCCCTACCCAAGATTAATCATAATAGACAACAAACCCTCAGTGGCCTAAGGTAGAGTCAAGACTGAAGTTGAAGTCAACTTGCTCTTCAGCTTCTTGAAAATATCCTCGGAAGCATCAGACCACAAAAATTTCACCTTCTTCTGAGTCAACTTAGTCAATAGGGAAACATTAAAACAGAAACTCTCTACAACTTTCTATGATAACCGACTAAATCCAAGAAGCTCTAAATGTCGATTGGAGTCATGGGTCTAGGCCACTTCTTAACCACCGCAACCTTTTGTAGATCCACCATTACTAAAAATAACATGACCCAAATAAGTCACACTATTTAACCAAAACTTAAACTTATAGAACTTTCCATACAAATTCTTATCCTTTAGGGTCTGCAACACAACGCGGAGGCGATCGACATGATCTGCCTCACTCTTAGAATATACCAAAATATCATCAATAAAGACAATTACGATAAATCTAAAAACTAACAGAAACTCCAATTCATAATGTCCATAAATGTTGATGGGGCATTGGTCAAATGGAAGGACATGACCAAAAACTAAAAATGACCATACCAAGTTTTGAAGGCAGTCTAAGGGATATTCACCTCCCTAATCTCTAATTGATGGTAACCCAACTGAAGATCAATCTTAGAGAAGAACTTAGCACACTAAAGATGATTGAACAGATCGTTAATCCATAAAAAGGGATACTTATTCTTCATGTTTACTTTATTTTATTAGCGGTAATAAATACACATCTGAAGAAAACCATTCTTCTTCCACATAAAGAGCACAAAAGAACCGCATAGATACACGCTAGATCAGATAAAACCCTTTTGATGCAGATCCTTCAACTGCTCCTGGAGTTCTCTCAACTCAGCTAGAGCTATTCTATTAGAAGGGATAGAAATAGAATGAGAGTCTGAAAGAAGATAATCCCTATTGGGAGGAATACCAGGAATATTATTAGGAAATACCTCAAGAAATTCATAGGCTATAGGGACAAACTACAAAGAAGAACCTTCAGATCTTGCATCCTTAACATGTAATAAGTGATAGAGACATTTTTTTAAACCCAATTTCTGGGCTCTAAGATAGGAGATGAACCTATCACGACTCGAGGCTACCCCTAGTCACGAAAATAGTGCTTACAGTCCCGAAAGACCACAAGATAACCCATGAACTAGTACCTGCTGTGAGCATTAAATAATATGGTAATAAAATACACATGTGCAGAAATAATTGAATAATGCCATAGGTTTAAGTAATAAAATTAATACAATGAAATTCTAAATTTTAAAATATAAATGAACATACGAAAATTCTATCTGAAAAGATTAACAAATCAACTGACTGTCTGAAAGCCTCTAAAACTGACTAAAAATAGTTGATGAGACAGGACCCAACTAACTCCAAATAACAACTAAAAGAAAATACTGAAATACTGAAGTAAACTAAAATAAACCACCAAGTCCTCTATAGATAAGGACTCACCACGACTATTTCTATTGATAGGCTGAACTGTCTATGCACGGTTAGGAGCCTAAGCATTCGAACTTATGATATTAAACATCATAGAGTAAGAAAAGAGTATGCGTTCAGTATATTGAATGTAATTGTATGAGAGATAAGGTTAGGTTGATAAGCATGGGTTCATGTGCATGAATAATAACTGATTAAATGAATAACATAAGGTAACAGAATATAAATGCATGAAAACTATGAAATCTATAAATACATGACCAAGAATATAATATGATTCCAAAATAATCTGTAAAATGAAATATTAAAATACCGATAATTGAACAACTGATAGTTTTATGCTATGGTCAAATAAACCTGAAACTGAATTCTATACTAAATACTGGACTCAAACTGTGGAATGTATCATCTAACCGGCATGCCCTGATCTGAGCTAATTGAGGTTCAACCTATGACCCTAGTTGGAAAGGTGTCATTATTGTGACATGGGTACTAACAACAGCTATGTGGATCCACTAAAGTGATGTGCTGAAGGACTAAAGGGTCACCCTCTACTGGCAGGTGCCCTAGTAAGATATGTGCCAACCCTCAACTGGCAGGTTAACATCTCAACCTATGCTGGCAACGTAGTTCTGGAATGCAAGGATTGCTACTAAGAGTCACACTCTCTACTGGCAGGTGATCCCCCATCCCTGGGTTCGCTCGGTGCTAAATCCTACTCCTAACTGAACTGAATCGGATTACTAAACAGATCTAAGTTTAATTGATTATAATAACTGACTGAATGAATAATGCTCATACATATCTGAAACCATTCTAAAGATACTTAGACTAAGTAAACAGGTATGTTTTGGGTATTCATAACCCCCAAAACTGAATAGAAGTATCAATAAGAACATATAGAGCTTTACAAATCATAATAGGGTTCATTGTTCAAAATACATCTCATAGGCATTTCATCAAACATACAAGGATTATGAGTTAAAGAACAAGAATAGTTAAAACATGAAAAAATATCACAATTTCAATATTAAAATCATGGATTAAGGAGTTAACATATGAATAATAATCATCCAAAAGTGTCAAGGGTGAATTTTACTGAAAACACATGGTAGACATGATTCGAAATCTAAGTTCATATGAGCTTCATAGATATAATTCATTGTAACATCTAAAAACCATAATTTAAACTTAAAAATGGATTCTTGGACTCCATGGGTGAAAAGGGCCCATGGATGAACATCAAACATACCTTAAAGCTTTAATCTAGAAAGATGATTTACTTTTCGTGAATGTTCTTGGATTGGGAAGCATAATTTCTTGGTTTTCTTAAAGGGAAGATGCTTGAACTTGATTAATTTGGGGAAGGATTAGGGTTTAATTTAGAGAGAAATTGAGGAATTTTGGCATATAATGCCTTCAGTGAAGGTTAATCACGTGTTTGTAAGGATTGGGGCAATGGGAATAGACTAGACTGCCCCTTTGGAATTTAAATTCGTTACGGGAACACCAAATTGAGCATCACTGCGATACAATGAACCCCTCATCGCTATAACTACTACGACGTGGTCTAATCATGATGAGGTGTTGGAAACAAAATCCAAATGTGCCATAATCCTCATCCAAAAAATCTGAAACTTCACCGAGACATGCTTCTTACAACCCTGAACATGAATTAACTGAAAACTTACGACTCAGGGTCAGGAAGGTCACTTTAAAAATCATCAAAGTTAAGAGGCCAAAAATAAATCTAAGTTCCCAATACTTAGCGAAATTTTCATGTTCTCAGTCTCTTATGCATCACTATGAGCTGAACCGAGCTAAGATTAATATGGGGTATTCCAATATCTTCCCCTTGGAAATATTCGTCCTCAAATAAGAATAATTAAGATAAGAATACTGAGGGAATAGAAATCACATACTGAACATGGATACCTTAAAACATAGTTACATGACTGAGTCTGAAACATGATACATGACTTAATTGATTTCTGACTACATACAATGACAGTAAGATGATTATATAGCTAGAACATAGAATGGGAAAGAGATTATATAAGGAAAACTGTTACATTAAACTGAGTCTGTGTTTGCAGAGAAAAGATGAGGGTACTTGGTACACATGTCTACTTTAGCTTCCCAAGTGACTCCCTCAACGAACAGATTCCGCCAAAGAACTTTGACCAAGGGAACTTCTTTGTTCCGCAGTCTACGAATCTGAAGATCAAGGATTTCAACTGGAATTTCTTTGTAAGAAAGGCTTTCTTGAACATTTGTACTCTCTAAAGGGACTACTAAAGCTGGGTCGCCCATACACTTCTTGAACAAAGAGACATGGAACACTAGATGCACTGATGCTAAATCTGTAGGCAACTCAAGCTCATAAGCTACTTTGCCAAAATAGCTTAAGATCCGGTAAGGGCTAACATATAGGGGACTGAGCTTTGCCTTCTTGACAAACCTTTTCACTCCCTTCATGGGAGAGATTTTCAAATAGACTAATTCACCAACCTCAAACTCAATATCTCTCCTTCTCACATCTCCATAGGATTTATATTGGCCATAGGATATCTTAATCCTCTCTCTGATTAACTAAACTTTCTCCATCACATCAAATACTGAATCTAGCCATATCAATGCAGTTTCGTATACCTCAAACCAACCAATAGGATATCTATTTATCCTCCTATAAAGAGCCTCAAATGGATCCATCTGAATATTTGAATGATAATTATTATTATAGGCAAACTCAATCAAAGGCAAGTGATCATCCCAACTGCCCTTAAAGTCAATAACATTTGCTCTTAACATGTTCTCTAGGGTATGAATGGTCCTCTCTACCTGACCATCTATCTGAGAGTGAAAGGTTGTACTGATATGAACTTGGGTACCAAGACCTTTTTGAAAATCTTTTAAAAAGTGAGAGGTAAACTGAGTACCTCTATCTGAAATAATAGATAATAGGACTCCATGCAATCTAACCAACTCTCTAATATAGATCTTGGTATAGTCCTCAGCTATATAGGAAGTATGAGCTGGCAAGAAATAGGTTGATTTGGTCGTCCTATCTACAATAACCCATATCAAATCATGTTAACGGCGCGAATGGGGTAACCCTGTCACAAAATCCATGTTCACCGCTTCCCACTTCTAAGTAGGATTGTTGAACTCCTACATTGTGCTACTAGGCCTATGGTGGTCAAGCTTAACCTACAGATAATTAGAACACTTAGCTATGAACTTTGCAATATCCCTTTTCATACCACTACACCAAAATATTTCCCACAAATCATGGTACATCTTAGTGGCTCTTAGATGAATAGAATAACGTGTACCATGTACTTCAATAAGGATTTGGTGTCTCAAACCATCTACAGCCGACAGACACAGACTACCCTGATATTACAACACATAATCTCCCCATTGGGAGAAAACTTCTACCTTATGATCTCTAACTAATTCCTTTAACTTAACCAGAATGGAATCCCTATCTTGCTTATCCATCACTTCGGCAACCAAAGAAGATTCAAAGCTATTCTTAACCCATAGACTACCCTCAGCTGAATCCACCAACCACGCACCTAATGTAGAAAGTTACTGAACCTCCCTGACTAACTATTTCTTATCATCGTCTACATAAATAACACTACCCATAAACAATCTACTAAACATATCTGCCACTACATTAGCCTTGCCCGAATGATACAAAACACTTATATCATAATCTTTCAATAATTCAACCACCTTCTCTGATGGAGAATTAAATCTTTCTGTGAAAATACTTACTTTAAATTCTTGTGATCCTGAAGACATCAACATGAACCCCATACAAATAATGCCTCCAAATTTTAAAGGAAAACACAAAAGCTGCCAACTCAAGATCATGGGTAGGGTAATTCTTTTCATGGGGTTTAAGCTGTCTGGAGGCGTAGGCTATGACGTTAACTCTCTGCATTAAAACATAACCCAAACCAACTTTGAAAGAATAAAAATAAACAACAAACCCATTTGAACCATTTAGCAAGGTAAAAATTAAGGCTGAGGTGAGTCGAGTTTTTAACTCATGAAAACTCCTCTCACAAGAATTTGACCACTAAAACATTACTTTCTTCTGAGTCAATCTGGACATAGGGGATGAAATAGACAAAAAGCCTTTAACAAACCATCGATAATAGCCAGCCAAACCCAAGAAACTCCTGATATCTAATAGAGAGATAGGTCTGGCTAGGTCTAGCTAGTTTCTCACTGCTTCGGTCCATTAAGGGTCAACTCTAATGCCATCACTAGAAATAATATCGCCAAGGAAAGCTACTAATCTTAGCAAAAATTCATACTTACTGAATTTTGCGAACAACTAATGGTCTCTAAAAGTTTCCAATACAATTCTGAGGTGGAATGCATGATCATTTTCATTATGAAAATAGACAAGAATATCATCAATGAAGACTATGATGGACATGTCTAAGTACTACTTGAACACTCTATTCATCAAGTCCATGAAAGCTACTGGGGCATTCGTTAGTCCAAAAGACATAACTAGAAATTCAAAGTGACCATACCGAGTTCTGAAAGATATTTTCAGAATGTCACATTCTCTGTCTCTGAGCTAATGATTGCTAGATCTGAGATCTATCTTAGAAAAATAACTGACACCCTGAAGTTGGTCGAACAACTCATCAATTCTAGGAAATAGGTACTTATTCTTGATCGTGACTTTATTCAACTGGCGGTAATCAATATAAATTCTAATAAAACCGTCTTTATTTTGCATGAAAATAACTGGAGTGCCCCATGGGGAAACACTGGGCCTGATGAATCCCTTATATAAGAGGTCTTTCAACTATTCTTTCAACTTCCTAAGTTCACCTGGATCCATTCTATAAGGTGGAATAGAGATAGGCTGGGTATCTGGAAGAAGGTCTATTTTGAAGTCAATTTCCCTTTTGGGAGGAACTCCGGGAAGATTTTCAGGGAATACATCTATAAATTCGCTTACTACTAAAAAGAACTTGACACTGGGAGTCTCATTATATGAGTCTTTGACTCGAACAAGATTGTAAACACACCTCTTTTATATCATTTTTCTTATTCTAAGGTACGAAACAAGTTGACCTCTAAACCCTGAAGTACTGCCCCTCCATTCAAGGATTGGTTCATTTGGAAACTTAAAATGAACAGCTTTATTTCTATAATTAACTAAAGCATAGCATGTGTGGATCCAATCCATGTCAAGAATGATATCAAAATCTGTCATCTCTAACTCTACAAGGTCTATTGAAGTGACTTTCTAAGATACTATAATCGGGCAGTTTATGTATACCCACCTGGATAGAATAGATATACCCACCAGGGTAGACACTAATAAAGGCTCTACTAAAGTTTCAGGACTGTCACCAAAATTAACGGCTATGTAAGGGGTTACAAAAGAAAATAAAGCTCTGGGATCTTACAAAGCATAAACATATAAATGGAAGACCTGTAACGTACCCACAAGAACATCAAGAGAACCTTCCTGATCCTATTAGAAATGGAGAGCATACAGTCTATTCGGGCACTAACCACTAGTTATGCTAGAAGCGGCACCCTGCTGAGTTGGGTGATCGGATGGAACTGGAGGACGGCTAGACTGACCCTGTTGACCACTCTTTGGGCAATCCCTGACTCTATGGTCTGGCTTTCCATATACAAATCACATATCACTGCCAGCTCTACATACACCCTGATAATTTCTACCATATTTCTGGCAAATAGTATTAGTGCGATCGCTGTTTACACTGCCCTAGGACTTAGAGCCTTGCGCTCTATCTCAATTATCATTCCTGAACTTTGGAACTGGAGCACTAGCTGAGGAAGAAGCTGGGGCTGAATATTTTTTATTAAATTAAGGGTGGATACCACTCTCCGACCTTAATTGAGCAAAGTTATAGCTACCTATCCTAGCCTTCTTATCCTCACTTTCCTTCTTCTTAACCTTCTCCTCCTTAATTTGTTGAGCATGGACCATAAGCCTAGAAAAGTCCATCTTTTTAATCAACATTTGTATTCCTACATTATCATCTACACTAGAGACAAACTTTACTCATCCTATACCGATTATCAGCTACCATCAAAAGAGCATACCTGGTCAACTGGTAAACTTAAGTGAATACTCCCTCACACTCACGTTACACTATTTAGAAATTATGAACTTCTGTGCCTTAGCTTCTGTAACGCCCCGTAAAAGGCGTGCATAGATTAGTCTTTAATATTGAGCTCTTAGACTTAATGACTTAAAATTTTCTAAGTGTAAAATGAGACTTAGTCATTTTAGCTGACAATCTTCGGGATACAACTTTTTAACATTCCCGACATCTGTTATTAGATTTTCAAGTTCCATTACGATTGGAAAAGTTCATAGTGCATCTCAGATAAGTTTTGGAATTTTTTGGAACGCACAAGGCTGCGTTTGGATTTCAAAACAGTAGCAAAACGGATAGCCTATTGCCCAGTTTTCAGCATTTCAGGGTCAACTTCAAACAATCATAACTCCCTGTATATAATGAAATGTGTGAGGTATTATATATCAAACGAAATATCTTGAGTCCCCTTTCAAATGCAGTTGGTTTCATCCAATTTGATTATATGAGTAAAAAGTTATAATCGATTTACTCCAGACTATCAAACTGTCAACTAAGGTACAGATTTGACATTAATTGTTCCTTAGGGGTATTTTGGTCATACTTCACCCCTATATATACCACCAACATGGGATTTAATCCCTCAAACACCAAAATACACCTTCATTCATCAAAATTGCTCAAGAACACTCCTTAGGGTTTCAAAATAAAAACCTAAATAGTTCAAGATTCGACCGTAGGTTTTCGAAGATAATTACATATTCGGAATCACAAATCCGCGAGCTTCAAGAAAAATCTAGTATTTTTGGAAATAGAGGTACGTGGGGTTATCTTAAAATCTCATGGGTGTAGTTTTTATGAACATGCATGCTTTTAAATGGGGGTTTTCAATCAAATGCTAATAACTTGCTTTCAATATGATTTCTAAGTCATTATTCTTTATGTCATGGGAATTGTTTGCCTATATACTTCAATGGTTGAAACCATTCATATGTGATTTGAGTTTTTCCATGGAAGTTTGATAAATATGCATGATAAACTGCTTTCAAATTCCCATGATAATGTCTTGATACCCCATATCATATTGTGACCAACAAAAGAGAGCATGAATTTGAAATAATTATTGTTCACCACTTGTAAATGATGAAGCACCTTGGTTTTTACATGATTATACATATGTGGATGTGATATTGATGACTTGCAAGTCGGGTATGATGATACCCTACAGAATATGATAGGTGATTAAATTAAATGAAGTTTGAATGCATTGATTTTATATGAGATAGGTGGATAACCAAAGAAGGCGTTTGAGTGTAAGGGCTCATCGCTGGAAATCCTATTTGCCGACACAGGAATTTGGTACCAGGCTAAGTGATCTTGTGTACTTGACTTTATGTCATTCCCAAATTGGGACTATAGGTAGGAGCCCGGGCTAAGTGATATTTGGCACTACCATTGGGTCAAGACACCATGCTTCGTGGTCTTGTGTGTCTCTCCCTCACTTTTACTCTAATCTCAGTGGCAACCGAGGTTTGACAGTTGGTGTAAATTATGTAGGGTATTCCACCTAGCTCAGTTGCATTTCATTGTTGTTGAGAAACTATTGGATTATGCCCATGTGTTTTCAAATGATTTGATATGAAATTGTTTTATAATGGCTCTCAACTATATTTTGTAAAAATATTATGTTTTGTTTTGATATCTCTACGTGCCAGTACTTTTGTGTTGACGCCCTCCCCCCTCTAACCTCTCAGGTTCAGAGGCCCAATCTAGGGTTCAAGAGAATCAGTAGATCATTCAGACAGAGTTGTAGAGACAAGTGGTGAGCCTTCTATGTTTTGGAAGGTCTTATGTCCTGCAGTCCTTTTATCTTATATTTAGTTTTGGGGTATACTGGGGGCCTTGTCCCATTTTATATATAGTTACTTGACTCAGTCATTTGTTAGAGAGTTTTGCAAACAGTTGTTTAGAGGTTGATTGATGTTGGGGGTAACTTTATTTCCCCGTTATTGTTTCTTTTCATATTTATGACCATGTTTCCGAATTATTGTGTTTCTTCCGCATTACTTTGATCATATGAATTAGGTGCATGATTACCAGACATATAGGGGTGTTTCGGGCCTCCATGGTTTGAAATGCTCGTCACGGCCAGGCCCTGGTTCGGGTTGTCACAAACTTGGTATCAAAGCACGGTTTATGGTCCCAAGGTATCTATGAAATCGCGTCGGGTAGAGTCTTGTTTATGGGTGTGTAGCGCACCATACTTATAAGCAGGAGTCTACTAGGAGTTTAGGAATGTCTCTCTTTCTTCATGTTCTAGTTCGTGCAATAGAGTCAGAATGTTCCTTTTTCATACTCTAACGTGCTATGGTGTCGCCTATACGAAAGTAAAAAGTCATCCCACATTCTTTCCTTACTCTAATATCCTTAGATATGTCTCATTATTGAGGTGATTCATGTACAGAAGTTTAGAATCTAAATGGTATAGTCCTTTATGATTGAACCATATAAGAGTTAAAATTTGTGCAAGGACTTGATAAGAGTCCATTAGTGCTTCAATGTGTATTGATTTTGATGTAAACATTGATCCTGATGGACTCGTGCTTTTCAGCTTAAAGTATTAATTACATTTAGTCCCCTTCAAATTTATGTTACAAATGTCTTTCTTAAGGGGGGATGATGTGCAGTAGAATATTGGAACTGTATTTCCACCCGAATAGTAGTATGCATTAAAGTGTTGTTGTCATGACCTATTGGTAGTGATATTGGATCAAGAAGTTAGGGATGTGAAGTCACAAAGTTAGAAGTCAGAGTGAGGGTGACCTTTGTGTAAATGAATATTTTAGTTGAATAACCGATGTTCAAAAATGATTTACTCCCCTTATGGTGATTGACTAATGTGGTAGCTAGTAGCATATGTGGATTGTATGGTAGTCTGTGGGGGAAGTGTTTGACTCAGATTTTTATTTATACAGAGTAAGATGTGTATCCTTATATCATTGAATATTGTGTGTCAATTTTCTATCTCTTGTAATATGTAATCTTATTATCATGGTATTTTTGAAAAAAAATCAAAGTCTAGTGAAGCCGTGTGGGGATCTTTTGATTCACTAGCATAGTTTCTTTGTTATTCATTTCATTTCTTTTTCAAAACACAAAAATCAAAGTCTAGTGAAGCCGTGTGAGGCCGATTTCGATTCACTAGCAGCTTGCTGTCCAACTTGTTGTTCTTGTGCTGGTTTAATATATGTATAGCTGAATCTGTTTGCATGAGATTGAGTAAGTAATTAGGAGGTGAGAGATTCAGTAGACGTAGATAAGATTGTATGGGGTTATACTATCAGATTAAGGTTAACCATGCCTATTATGTGACTTTACCCCCCCCCCCCCTCCCTTGACCTTTTGTTGTTGGAAGTTGTAAACTAGTACTACTTATGAGAAGGTATGTAGTAGATTTGTGAGGTATTTGGATAGAATGTTCAGATTTGACGGACTAGTATATTATGTTGCCTTCTTCACTGATGGTAGATGATTGATACTAGACTATTGGCTTGAATTTAATGTAGAATGTGGATATCGGAATAGTGGCATAAGATTGATAGTGTTGGGCTCTTTTATATGATCTTGATTCTCATAGTAATGAGATATAAGTTTGGAGTCGCGATATTGGTAGGCTATGACGAAAGTGGTATGGTTCATCAAAGGCTCAGTGATATCCATGTTAAGTGTTAGAAATCTAAGTTTGAGCTTTTAAGGTTGAACCGATAGAAATAAGTGTGCAAGCATCATACTATGACTATTGAGGCTATCAAAATATAGAGTGTATCTCAGAAGGTAGTATTAGCAGTGGGCTTTCCACTTTCATGTGTAATCTTTCGGGTTAAATTTCTATTTAATTATGTGTATTGTTCTATTCCAGACCCTAGAGTGCAGTGAGTGTAGTTCATCTTAGAGTCTAGTAATAAGGGATCTCTTGAACTTAATATGATGGCTTAAAGCCAAGGGGGAGAAGATAAAATGAATAACCAAGTCAGGCTCTCAGATTCTAGTAGTGATGTCATGATGATATAGAACGTCAGAAAGTGAGGGTGAGACTCAACCCATTCTTATCTTAGTACTTTTCAGTGATCCCAATGCCTACTCAAGCTTTATGTTTCATTTCCGTGATCATAGTTCATGATTCCTGTATATGATAAAGAGTCACGTACTCTTCCAGTTCCAAGATAATGAGTTCTAGTTCATTCAAGTAGTTGGAATCACATTCCTTATGTTAGGAACTCTAGTTGAGTTCATGCAACTCATGACGCATGTACTCACTCTTTATAGTGTGCTCAGTCCCGTATAAAAATCTTCTCATGCTTTAGGGTCTTATGTTTTAACCTTTTAGTGACCCTCCCTATGCAATGATAGTGGTGATGATGTAAAGGTTTTTGTTGATGGAAGATCATAGTACGTTTTTTTAGATAAGGCCATAAGTATGAAGTAAGATTTGAGGCCAATCTTTGATACATGTGATGGTTAGTGGAAAAGTTTGTGCGTATGTTTTAGGGTAGCGCGTGGGAGTTATATTGACAATAGTTTAGAAACTATGTGAAGTATGTATTTATGGGTGGTTTCCTTGAAGTAAACATGTGGTTATAAAATAGTCTTGAATGCCGTTTTGGGATTGTAGTGGGAGGCCGCAATTTTCATCAGTGACTTCATATTAAGAGTTCAGAGTAGTCATTGAAGTGGTAAGGCATGTTATGCTTAGGATGTGATCTTTAAAAAGGGTATAGAATGTGGCGTCATATGGTTTAGAATAATAGCGTGGTGTAGCATGTTGTATTTTTGTGACTTAGAGTTAGGCTTGATCGCGGTGTAGGATTAAGCTATTTTAGACATTAGTAGAAAAAATTGTCAATGCTCATATGAGAATTTTAAGCTGAATTGAATGAATATGATATTTATTGGGAATAGTATAGTTAAGGGATATTCGAGAAGTGTACTAAGCTTGAAAGTAAGAAGTTGTATTGCCAAAGGTCTGGTAATTTTATCCTAATTTAGGAGTTATATGTCTATATTCCAGACTGCAGAGTAGTGTCAATGTTGTGATTTCCTCAGTGGGATGTCTTGTGTAATCCATACCCAAGATTTGTGGCTCCCTATTACTGTCAGAACTTCTTTAGAGAGAGCGTTGAAGAGATACTCTAGTTAAGAATGAGGGTCCAGCATAATTCAGTCTTTATAGGCAGTAAGTCAGTTTAGTAGTCAGATTCGCATGAATTGTTTTCTCATATTTTCATTTATTCATGCTACCCGAAATCTCAGACATGATACTATTCCAAGATAGAGTATACTAGTAATTGTGAGTATAGCTCAGTTCATGCGTCGTGCATTAGATTCAAATTCCAGAGGTTCAGTTATGAATCAAATCGTAGGTGCCTTGTGCATTGCCTCCATTTCCCGAGTATCTTAGTGAATTGAGCACTCATAGAGGGACACAGGGTCCCAAGGGGGAGATACCCCATTCGGTTGCATGCATAGGTTCTTATTACAAGCTTCGCATCAGTTGTTATTGCGTATTCAGTCATACGTTTTTGTGTTAGTTCAGTCAGATATGCCTGCATTAGAAATGCATGTTCAATAGAAAAAGTTTAGCTTATCAGTGTATTTAGTCCTGCGTTAATGAGGACAACTCAGACACAGACCCATGCATCAGATATGCATGTCTGGTATAAGAATTCAGAACATCAGTAGTTTCAGTCTTATAGTCATGTTTCAGATCAGTGTATTCTTTATTAAAGGACATGTCATTTCCGCGTTATTCCATAGCTTTAAGGCTTCAACAAGTTCCTACCCATAATTCGAGGATGAATGATCCCAAGGGAGAGATAATGTAATGCCCCGTAAAAGGCGTGCATAGATTAGTCTTTAATATTGAGCTCTTAGACTTAATGACTTAAAATTTTCTAAGTGTAAAATGAGACTTAGTCATTTTAGCTGGCAATATTCGGGATACAACTTTTCAACTTTTCCGACATCCGTTTTTATATTTTCAAGTTGAGTTACGATCGGGAAAGTTCATAGTGCATCTCAGATAAGTTTCGGAATTTTTCGGAACGTATAAGGCTGCGTTTGGATATCAAAACAGTAGCAAAACGCATAGCCTATTGCCCTGTTTTCAGCATTTCAGGATCAACTTCAAACAATCATAAATCCCTGTATATAATGAAATGTGTGATTTATAATATATCAAATGAAAGATATTTGAGTCCCCTTTCAAATTCAGTTGGTTTCATCCAATTTTATTATATGAGTAAAAAGTTATAATCGATTTACTCCAGACTATCAAACTGTCAACTGAGGGACAGATTTGACCTTAATTGTTCCTTAGGGGTATTTTGGTCATCCTTCACCCCTATATATACCACCAACACGGGATTTAATCCCTCAAACACTAAAATACACCTTCATTCATCAAAATTGCTCAAGAACACTCCTTAGGGTTTCAAAATAAAAACCCAAATAGTTCAAGATTCAACCGTAGGTTTTCGAAGATAATTACATATTCGGAATCACAAATCCGCGAGCTTCAAGAAACATCTAGTATTTTCAGAAATAGAGGTACGTGGGGTTATCTTAAAATCTCATGGGTGTAGTTTTTATGAACATGCATGCTTTTAAATGGGAGTTTTCAATCAAATGCTAATAACTTGCTTCCAATATGATTTCTAAGTCATTTTTCTTTATGTAATGGGAATTGTTTGCCTATATACTTCAATGGTTGAAACCATGCATATGTGATTTGAGATTTCCATGGAAGTTTGATAAATATGAATGATAAACTGCTTTCAAATTCCCATGATAATGTCTTGACACCCCATATCATATTGTGACCAAAAAAAGAGAGCATGAATATTAAATAATTATTGTTCACCACTTGTAAATGATGAAGCACCTTGGTTTTTACATGATTATGCATATGTGGATGTGATATTGATGACTTGAAAGTCGGGTATGACGATACCCTACAGAATATGATAGGTGATTGAATTAAATAAAGTTTGAATGCATTGATTTTACATGATATAGGTGGATTCCTGAAGAAGGCGTTTGAGTGTAAGGGCTCATCGCTGGAAACCGTGTTTTCCAACACGGGAATTTGGTACCAGGCTAAGTGATCTTGTGTACTTGACTTTATGTCATTCCCAAATTGGGACTATAGGTAGAATCCCGGGCTAAGTGATCTTGGGCACTACCATTGGGTCGAGACACCATGCTTCGTGGTCTTGTGTGTCTCTCCCTCACTTATACTCTAATATCGGCGGCAACCAAGGTTTGACAGTTGGTGTAAATTATGTAGGGTATTCCACCTAGCTCAGTTGTATTTCATTTTTTTGATAAACTATTGCTTTATGCCCATGTGTTTTCAAACGATTTGATATGAAATTGTTTTATAATGTCTCCCAACTATATTTTGTAAAAATATTATGTTTTGTTTTGATATCTCTGCTTGCCAGTACATTTGTGTTGACCCCCTCCCCCCTCCAACCTCTCAGGTTTAGAGACGCAGTCTAGGGGTCAAGATAATCAGTAGATCATTCAGACAGAGTTGCAGAGACAAGTGGTGAGCCTTCTATGTTTCGGAAGGTCTTATGTCCTACAGTCCTTTTATCTTATATTTAGTTTTGGGTTCTACTGGGGGCCTTGTCCCAGTTTATATACAGTTACATGACTCAGTCATTTGTTAGAGATTTTCGCAGACAGTTGTTTAGAGCTTGATTGATGTTGGGGGAAACTTTATTTCCACGTTATTGTTTCTTTTCATATTTATGACCATGTTTCCGAATTATTGTCTTTCTTCCACATTACTTTGATCATATGACTTAGGTGCATGATCACCAGATAGATAGGGGTGTTTTGGGCCTCCATGGTTCGAAATTCTCTCCATGGCCAGGCCCTGGTTTGGGTCGTGACAGCTTCCCTCAACTCTAAAGGGAAGAACCTATCTAAAAAGGCTATGGCAAACTCCTCCCACTCTACAGGCCGTGCATATGCTCCTCTATCCCCCTTCCATTACTTATACTAGGTGTGAACTATATCCTACAACTGGTAAGCAACCAACTCTACACTCTTACTATTCGTGACACCCATAATGTTAGTCACATTCTGAACCATGTCAAGAAACTCCTGCGGATCCTCATTAGACTTGGATTTCGTAAATAATGAAGGGTTCATTTGGGTGAAGTCCTAAATCCTAGATGCAGCTGTATTAGCCTCTAAAATGGCTAGGATAGTAGCCTTCTGATTATTTTGAGCTGCTATTGAGTGATCTAAAGTAGTGAATACAGCTCTGAACTCGAAATGAGAAACATTCTCATTCAAGAGATCTTTCTAAAAGTCGAAGGTACGGGATGATTCCTATTTTTATTCTGTTATTCTTTCTGGGAGGCTTGTTATGTAAACAAAAGGAATATTGAATTAGAAAGAGAGTTTAAACTGAGCACATTCTCATTTGCATGACATGAATATTGAAAGAAGGGAAACTTTTCCTAAAACTTCTTATAGCCTCCTGTCCATAAGTGTGGTACGCTTCACACCTATGTACAAGACTCTACTTAATGCGGCTTTTAGACTCCCTAGGAAATTTTAAAACCTTAGGCTCTGATACCAAGTTTTTTCACGACCTGAGGCTACCCCTAGTCGCAATAACGGTGCTTACGATCCCGAAAGACCACAAGCTAACCCATAAACTGGTACCTGCTGTGAGCACTGAATAATTTGGTAATAAAATACACATATATGGAAATAACTGAATAATGCCTAAGGTCTTAAGTACAAAAATTAATATAACGAAATTCTAAATTCTGAAATATAAATGAACATACTAAAATTCTGACTAAAAATATTAACAAATCAACTGACTGTCTGAAATGTCTGAAATCCTCTAAAACTAACTGAAAAGAGTTGATGGGACAGTCCCCAACTAACTCCAAATGACAACTAAAATAAAATACTGAAATACTAAAGTAAACTGAAATAAAGCACCATGTCCTTGATCGATGAGGACTCACCACGACTACTGTTGCTGATAGGATGAACAGTCTACGTGCGACCAGGAGCCTTAGCATCCAAACCTATGATATTAAAACTCATAGCACAAGAAAAAAGTATGTGATCAGTACTTTAAATATACTGGTAGAGAGATAAGGTTAGGTTGATATGCATGTGTTCATGTGCATGAATAATAACTGGCTGAATGAATATCATGAGGTAACTGATTATAAATACATAAAAACAGTGAAATCTGTGAATGCATGACCAAGCATATAATATGATTCCAAAATAATCTGTAAACTAAAATACTGATAACCGAATAACTGATAACTTTATGCTATGGTCAAACAAACTGGGAACTGAATTCTATGTTGAATACTGAATAGAGACTGTGGGAGGTATCATCTAACCGATATGCCTTGATCTGAACTGATTGGTGTTCAACCTGTGACCCCAAATGGAAGGGTGTCAGTACTATGCCACGGGTAATAATAATGGTTGTGTGGATCCACTAAAGTGATGTTTCGAAGGACTAAAGAGTCACCCTCTACTAGCAGGTGCTCTGTTGAGATATGTGTCAACCCTCAACTGGCTGGTTAACATTTCAACCTACACTGGCTACATAATTCTTTAATGCAGGGATTGCTACTAAGAGTCATACCCTCTACTGGCAGGTGATCCCTCATCCCTGGGTTTGCTCGGTGTTAAATCCTACTCCCAAATGAACTGACTCAAATTATTGAACTGGTCTAAGTTTAACTAATTATGATAACAGACTGCATGAATAATGCTCATACAAATCTGAAACTATTTTGAAAGATATTGAGACTAAGTAAATAGCTAAGTTTCGGGTATTCATAACCCCCAACACTGAATAGAAGTATCAATAAGGACATATATGGCTTTACAAAGGATAATATGGATCATTGTTCAAAATTCTTTCTTTAGGCATTTCACCAAACACACGAGGGTCATGAAAGCATGGGAATAACTAAAACATGTGATTATAGCATAATTGCAATATTAAAATCATGGATTAAGGAGTTAACATGCGAATAATCATTATCCAAACGTGTTAAGGGTTAATTTGCAATGAAAACGCATGGTAGACATGATTCGAAATCAAAGTTCATAAGAGCTTCATGGATATAATTCATTATAACATGTAAAAAACATAATTTAAACTTAAAAATGGATTCTTGGACTCTATGGGTGTAAAGGGACAATGGATGAACATTAAACATGCCTTAAAGCTTTAATTTTTAAAGAGGATTTACTTTTCTTGAACATTCTTGGATTTGGAAGCACAGTTTCTTGGTTTTCTTGAAGGGAAGATGCTTGAACTTGATAAACTTAGGGAAGGGTTGGGGTTTAATTTTTAGGAAAATTGAGGAATTTGGGCATATAATGCCTTAACTGAAGGTTAATCCTATGTTTTAACAGATTAGGGTGATGGAAAAAGACAAGACTGCCCCTCTGGAATTTAAATTCATAACAGGAACACCAAATTGAGCATCACCACGATGTGATGAGCCCCTCATCACTATACCCATCACACCGCGATGCAATCATGGTAAGGTGTTGCAAACGAAATACGAACGTGCCTCAATCCTCATCCAAAATATCCAAAACTTCCCTGAGACATGCTCCTTACACCATTGAACATGAATCAACTCAAAAACCTACATCTCGAGGTCGGGAAAGTCACTTTAAAAATCATCGAAGTTAAGAGGCCAAAAATAAAATTAAGTCCCCAACACTTAACTAAATTTTCATGTTCTGAGCCTCTTATGCATGCACTATGAGTTGAACTAAGCTAAGATTAATACGGGTTATTACAAAACCTTACCTTAGGAACTAGGGAAGTACTTTCCCACTAGATCATCAACTCATTAGGAAAATGGAAACTGATCTTGCAGGTCCAACAATCAAAAGATGCATAGCACGAATTTAATAAATCCATCCCTAAAATCAAATCAAAGTCTAACATGTCCAACTCTATCAGATCCACCAAGGTCTCCTGACCATGGACCGACATCACACAACCCTTATAGACTCTTTTATCCATAATGGAGTCACCTACTAGGGTGGACATGGAAATGGCAATTTAGGATCAAAACCAAAATGGATTGGTACATAAAGGGTTAATAAGAGAGAATAGATACGGGATCAAGTAGACAATATACATCACGTGAAAAGAGTTTGAGCTTACCAATAACAACATAAGGGGATGCCTCATAATCCTAGCAAGTGGCAAGAGCATACAGACGATTCCGACCTGTGAGAAGCAGAAGTATAACCTTTTGGTGTAGGAGCTGATGAAGTATTAATAGGAATCTTATTTGCCCCAGAAGCAACCTTAGAGGGAAAATCCCTTTGAACATGACCAATCTGCCTATATTTAAAGCACTTGTTCCTCCCTTCTTCACAAACATATTGGTGTACCTGACCATAAAATCTGCAAGGAGGATATGATGGAGCTAACTGAGCCCCACTAGCCTGCGACTAGGCTCCTAGTGCTCTAAACCCACTATCATACTAAGAACGACGATCAACCAAAGACTTGGGATAAGGAGCACTAGTTGTAGAGTAGGAACCAGAATTGTCCCACTTCTTCTTAGACCACTTTCCACCATCTTTACCACTCTGTTGTTGACCTCCACCCTGATCTAAATAGCAAAATATCTTATTATACCTTTTAATTATTTCCACTTGATTTTTTTTTCTTATTCCACCTTTTACACATATACCACAAGTCTAGAGATGTCCATATCTTTGTTTAACAAGGTAGATTTGCATCCAAGATCAACTCATGGGACAACCCCAATGCAAACTTTCTTATTTTAGCGCTTAGTCTAGACACCAATTCTGAAGCATAACATAATAACTAATGAAACTTCAAGGCATACTCCTTTACTAACGTTCTATTTTATTTCAATTTCTTCGAAGGTAGCAGTATGGACTGCGTATATCTTACCCTCCCCAGACCCTATTTTATGGGATAACACTGGGATTGTTGTTGTTGTTGTTGTTGTTGGTAATGAAATTTTTCCTTCATCAACTCCTAAGGAAAAAAGTGGCTAAGGAAAGAACTAGAGAATTCATCCCACAAAGAAAACTCAGCATCGTCACCCCTAGATTGTTCCCACTCTTCATATCATTGGTATGACACATACTTTAATTGATAAGTTGTAAAATCTACCCCTTCCGTATTAGTAGCATGCATCACATAAAAGATCTTTAATATCTTATTAATACAATTTTGAGAAACTTTCTAAATCTTAGAACCAATGATAACAAGAGGACTCAACCTCATGAATTGGTCAACTCTAGTAGCCTTAGATGATGGAGCAACAAAAGAAACACACTTAGTCTAAGAGTCCACTAACTAGGTAAGCAAATGAATTAACTGGCAAAACTCAACACTAGATATGCCATCCTGGGGTGCCTGAGGATGGATAGAGGGAACCGATATAGCTACCTCAGGGCAATCACAAGTAGCGACCCTAGATCGAGTCAAAACTTTTGGAGTTGGACAAGACACATCCATATTGTCCTCAGACAAAAAACAAGGGTTTCAACAAAAATCAGATCTTCTGGGAGGCATGATCTAAAAAGAAAATATATGGGAATTAGAGAAGATTCAAGACCTTATATAATAGAACACCAAGATAGGAAATATTCCTAAATGCCTCATTACCTCTCCGTTATTAGTGTGGTATGATACACATTAATAAATGAGACTCTACTTGACAAAGATTTGTTGGACACCCAATGACACCAAACTTGGCTCTGATACCATCTTTGTCATAAATTGAACCATGGCCTAGCCATGATGAGTATCTCAACTCCTACGTGGATCGGAGATCAGCCCCTACATTTAACCAAACCAAACACAACATCCCTAAATATCGAATGAATTTTGAACATATAACAAGATAGCATACAACAAGCTAAAAAAATCAAAACATATCTACAACTGATGACCAATAAACGAACAAACAATCGAAAAACATCACCCAATATCCATAGTAATCCAAACAAGGCCATCTAAATAAAGAACCAAAACCAGTATTGGTCGGGACATATCCCCGACTCTAATAGATGACAATGAGAATGAAAATGATAATATTAATAATAGTGAAAGTATCCATTAACTCATATATAAGAATGAAATATGGTGAAATTCCAAAGTATTCTAAGGGATGGAAGCTCACCACCTTACAACAATGTAACAAATTGAGTTGTCCATCCTAACTCTACGTAGGAAAAGTAGAAGTAACTCTGGTTCCTGTATCGTATTGAGATAAAATATTAAGAAATAGTTAGTAGGGTAAATACTATCATGTAACTCAGGGACAAGGTAAATAACATCATGTGTAAGGACCAGGTGGGATGTGTGTGATATGTAGGGACCAGGTATCATGAAATGAGGTAAGAAGTATGTGTTCTCATATGATGCATACTGATAGGGGGAAGTAAGTGATATGCTAAAAGGATGAATGAAAAAAGTATTCAAATGCACTACATGAAGGTTCAAGATGATAGGGGGAAGAAATCAAAAGTTTTTGTTGCAAATAACAACAAGGGACCAGGTCCCTATATTGCATGATGGAGGAAGCATAATCATAGGGGAAAATTTATTTTTAGGTGGTAAGCACTTTGATTAAATATGATGAATGTGCAATGATGCTCAAATTGTGGTTTGATTTGTCATCATTAAAAAAAGGGGAAATTATTATATGTAGTTTTGATGATGAGTAGTAAAAATACAACGGACCAGGTCCCTGGACATGCAAGGTATAGTACAACTAGCATGCATTGTCTACACAGTTTTATCCTCTTGTGTAAAAAAACTTATAGGTATTATTTTGTACTAATTAGCACAACTGGTCCAATGAGTTTTCATCCCTAATCATTACTCATCTATCAAAGGAAAGAGACACCTCTTCACCAAATAGTTTTTTGAAAATTCTAAAGAGTGACGAGAGAAAACAAAAACTGTACTTCAAGATTTCTCAAGCTTTACTCATGCTCTTATTTTATAGTATACATGAATAGTAAGTGAGTATTCTTGAGTGTTGTTTGTAAATGAACTACTCATGCCATAAGAGTAGCGTTTCTTTTGTTCAAGAAAGTTTCTTAGGTAGAGTTCCCTAAGTCAGTTACTGATTAGAGTTAATCAGTGTAGAGGGTCCTTGGTAGAGGTACCAAGATGAGCTTGTAGTAGAGTTATTATGAGGGAAAGTAGCTTAGATGTAGGATAAAATCTAGATTGTAATTAGGAGGTTGATTATAGTGGATTTGTATTGTGCTTGTGAGGGAAATCCATGGTTTTTCCCTTCCTGGGTTTCCATATAAAATCCTGTGTTGTTACTTTTCTATATTGCCTTTAAATTTCTAGCACTACTAGTTGCCTTACTGTTCTATTAATTGAGATTAACTTTGAGGGACCTAGTCTCACACTGTGTGGTGCAACCCTCAAGGGTTACAACAATTAGTATTAGAGTCAGGTTCAGTTTAAAAGGTTTATATCTAGAGTGTTTTTGTCATCATGGCTGATATAACTGAACTAGGGGTAGAAATAAAAGAAGAAAAAAGGGAGAGATTCCTGAACTGGAAGGCTTAGAATTTGACCCATGCAAAGATGACACTATTGTTGCACTTTTGGCAACAAGAATTGTTAGTGCTATAAAATGGGGTGGTCAACTAGGCAAAAAATGGTAATATTGAAGGTTGGCAAAAAAATGATAGTTCTAAAGCATTCACGAGAAACTGCCAAATGCAAAAAAAAGAATTAGGTCTCTAAAAAATTCAAAAAGAAAAACTGCAATTGAGTATGCATTAAAGTAAGCTCTGATAGCATGGGGAGATTCATCAAGTAAACCTAAGGAAGATGAGAAGTTTGAAGATGTTTCTATGCTAGTAGTGGAAGACAATCGACATATTTATGATTCCCTATTTACATTCATAGAAAACTCAAAAGATGAAAAATAAAAGGAGGCGAGTCTTTTTTATATTAAGGATAATCTGGATAACTACTCTGCTAAAAGGATAAAGAGGCTTCCTAGTTTGTTGACAAAATTTGTATATGAATTACATTCTAAGAAAATTTCTTTAGAGGAGAAAGTATAATTAAGATCTTGAATTGATTACCTTAGCCCTCCAGATATCTCAAACAGAAGAAATAGTCACTAAATTAAAATCTGAAAGTTTAAGATGTATGGGCCAACTAGAGAAAGTGGGTGACTTAGATGGCAAATAATAAAGAGAATCTACAAAGTATCAAATTGATCTTGAAAAGAAATTGAAGGATTCTCAAAAACACCTCATGTCTGCGCTTTACAGAAATTAAAAGTTAGAAAGGGACCTGGTCCACTTGAAAGAAGAGCTTAATAAATCTCATAAATGGACTACATCTTTATAGATCCTTTCTAATTTGACTAGTCATGGTACAAATAAAGGTAAGGACTTTGTTATTGAGGTGAATCACAACCAACTAGCTCAAAAGAAAAAGTTGCTCATAGTTCTAGAAATAAGGTTCATAAAGTGTTGTGTACTCACTGTGGAAGAGAAGGGCACATGAAAGAGAATTATCAAAATTGGATGAGAGTAAGGATGAATGGTTTTGGATAAATTCAGTAGAAAAATCTATATCCTAAGGGTATCAAACCCTTGAGAAAATATGAGAAGAAATTCTCTACTTAGATGGCCAAAAAGGTTTTGATCACGCCATTGTCTTCTTAATGGGAACTTAAGCTCAAGTGGTCTCCCAAATTCAACAAGTGATCATGATTCTAGGCATAAGATGGGGGATTGTGGTCAGAGATGATTTAATGAAGATGTATGAGAAAGGCTTAATACTGGAAGATCTTATTGTGTTCTCTCTCTCTCAAGACACTTGACGTGAAGGTGTCTTATTATGAAAAAAAGATAATTTCAAGGACCTGGTCCTTGTCTTATATAAGTGAGAATGCTCTACAGAATGAAATGAAAAGGGAGGAATCCATTGTACTAAATAAAGAGGGTTAATATTGATGAAAATTCAAGGAAAAAGGCAAAAAAAAGTAGAAGGAATGATTAAATTAATCTGACCTATCATGTGGATAAATTTCTCTTGACAAAATTAGCTATGTTTAGGAGAAAGTTATCCTTGATATGGTAAGTGCAATTTGTTCTAACTCAGTATCATAACCCTGTAGGTACATAATCATGAGGACAACTTTGAGAGAAAATAGTTAAAGCAAACCTAAGTGGAGAATTCACTCAAGAAAGAGAGGGACCTGGTCCTATCTCTCAGGTTAGTACCATTACAGGATTCTTCAACAATTATAAAATATTGTCTGAAAGGCCATGTATTTTCTCATCTTTGTGTATAAGCCATCAACACCAATGAAAATTAAAGAGTCATAATTATTAGGATCAGAAATGTCATTTCACAGGGAACATCTTCCAATGACATAGGTCTCTTCTCTAAACATACTAAATCAGACTCTTTCACATTTCTTTTAAACTAATTCAGTTTATCTTCCAAAATTCATCATCTACTGTGACCCAAATTGGTCCCTTACTCTTATTTTATTTTTTTCAAAATCAAAATAGTTGATGCTCCTACTTCAACAATTCCAGCTAAATACTTTGAAGTAGAAGAAAGTACAAATAATCAACCTGAATATTCTATAATTGGACTATCTAATACTTCTTTGGCCAAATCAAATACGTTCTTAAGATTCCAACATGAACTTAAGCTAACCTTTTCTTCCTCCTTAGATAAAATATTGGTAAATCTGTCAGTCCCTACAAAATTCTCTTTTGCTTTAGAATTTTTTTTATCAGCCATCCATAGTAAAGAATTCAAGTCAAAGTCTTTTCTCTAAAATCCTTCTAATACTGGATTATCCTACTTCCTTAGATTTAAACCTAATTTTTGATTAATTATTTGGTGATGAAATACCAGTTAAAAGGGTTGATCATTTTTGCAATGAAAACTGGGTGACTAAGAACCTACTTCTACTGGCACATGACACCTTAGTTAGTGGAGAAGAATAGGAAATAGGAGAAATAAATAGAGTGAATAAAGGAAATGAAGTATCTTCACCTCTAAATAAGGAGGATGCGGAGGATGAGGATGAACTGCTCTTGAGATGGACTAAGAAAAAAAAGATATAAAGTAGAGGGAAGAAAATAATGGTGAACTCTGAGGTAAAAATGGAAAAATCATGGTCTACACCACTAAACAAAGAAGTCCCAGGAAAGCATCTTCAATTAAGAAGGAAGATATTGTTGCAGATGTTGCTAAGAAAAGAAAGATGGAAGTTCACATTGCTGGAGGTACTAGGTCCTCTAGTTCAAAATCTGGAAGTCTTGGTGAGATGAGGCAAAAATATATAGCAGTAAAAATAAATAAAATTTTTGAGGGACCTGGTCCCAATAGGAAAGAAATTGTTGTAGGAGAAGTAAATATTAGTTCTAAGAGAAGTAAAAAGGAGAAAAAAGAAATAGATGTGGCCAGAAAATAAAGAAATAGAATACTAAAAAATAGAGAACCCTATCAGGAAGAGTGGGTGATCCCAAAATGTATGAGAAACCTGGGATGATTAAATGGGTTTAATATATCAGGCGTCAAGGCTGGTTACACTTTTTTTAAGAATCAGACCCCATGGTTTGTGAGAATGAGGTCAGAGAATTTTACTACACCATTGAATTCTCAAAAGATGGGCTAAGCTTGTTTGCACAGGTGCAAGGAAAGTCTATCTATTTGGATGAAGAAGAACTGATATTAGAAAATGCAAAACTCCAAGTGAAAGTGACAAAACAGACTATTGAAGTTAATGAATTAAATACAGAAGTAAAGAAACTCACTAAGAAGTTGTTGAATGCCTATGCTGCTGAAAATGCTAGAATAAAAATGTTAAAAAGGTCCATTTCCCCCATGTCTTTCTCCTCTCGAGTCTTGCTACCCCTATCTTCTAGATCAACCCTATTTCAGTTCCATTCCTTATTATCATGTGGTTTTTAAGGATAATTTTTTATTATTATTTCAATATATTAAATTAGTACTTAACTTCTTAACAGTCAATGAATTCTGACTTATGTGATTAATATGTTCTCTCTTCTAAAGTTGTTTTTTATGGTTGTGCTGCCTCAGTGGCCATCACTTAACTAACTTGTGCTAATCTTTACACTTAGTTTACTATTACTCACTTTTCAATTATGCCAAAAAAAGGAATACCAACTCCATGTGCAAGGACCAGGTGTGATGAGTGTGATATGTAAGGACCAGGTATCTTGAAATAAACTAAGAATTATGTGTGCTCATGTGGTGCATACTAATATGGGAAAGTAAGTGATATGTTGAATAGTTGAATGAAAAAATATACTAATGCACTAAAAGAAGGTGCATAATGGAAGGGGAAAGAAATTAGAAGTTTTTGTTGCAAATGAAACGAGGGACCAGGTCCCTATATTACATGATATAAGAAGCATGATGATAGGGGGAACATTCATCTTTAGGTGGTAATCACACTGATTAAATGTGAGTAATGGGAACTTGTGCTCAAACCTATATGATTGGTTTGTTATCATCAAAAAGGGGGGAAATTTCTATATGTATTTTTGATGATGAGTAACTAAATTGCAAGGGACCAAGTCCCTATACATGCAAGGTATAGTACAATTGGCACGCATTGTCTGCACAATTTTTTCCTCTTATGTAAAAAACTTGCAGGTGCTATTTTGTATTGATTAGGATAGTTGTCCAATGATCTTTTAGCCCTAATTATCACTTATCTATAAAAGAAAAGAGACGCCTCTTCATCAAATAGTTTTTTTTGCAAATTCTAAAGAGTAAAGAGTGGAAACAAAAACTCCACTTCAATATTGCTCAAGCTTTCCTCATGTTCTTATCTTTGTAGTATGCTTAAAGAGTGAGTGAGTATTCTTTAGTGTTGCTTTGTTTTGTAAATAAACTACTCGTACTATAAGAGTAGTGTTTCCTTTTGTTGAAGAAAGTTGCTTAGGTAGAGTTGCCTAAGTCAATTACTGATTAGAGTTAATTAGTGTAGAAGGTTCTTGGTCGAGTTTCCAAGATAAGCTTGTAGTGGAGTTATTACAAGCAAAAAGAGCCTAGAGGTAGGTAAAAATCTAGACTTTAATAAGGAGGTTGACTATAGTGGATTTCTTTGATGCTTGTGAGGGCAAGCCATTGATTTTCCGTACCTGGGTTTCCACATAAAAAATCATGTGTTGTTATTTTCAAGCATTGCCTTTAAATTTCTAGCAGCTCTTAGTTGCCTTATTGTTCTATCACTTGATATTGACTTTAACGGACCTGTTCCCTCACTGTGTGGTACAACCCCTAAAGGTTACAATTGATAACATAATTCCATGATCAACAATTCAAAAATTTTCAAAACCAATGCGCATGATCAGATGCATATCTATAGATATATATTACATGCCAGGATAGGGAACAAGGCTTAACATGCTCTTTAAAAATTTAGCCTGGATTGTGTAGCTCAACTATCATAACATACAAAGGCACCCATGGGCTATATGGGCCTAACTCTCCCCTAGATGGTAGGGCCCCAATGTGTATGGCCGCATGAACCAGAGGGTATACATATGCGCTATAGGGGACTCAAACCTCCCTACATATCAAGGTGACACTAGTACTAAATCATGTAATAAGATGTGAGGGACTCGAACCTCCTAATTGTATAATAATAATAACAAGGTGGACACAAACCTCTCGGCCATATAAACCCCCAGATCAGCAACCACGATTTCTAGTGTTGGTCCCTTGGGACCTCCACTTTCACAAATTAGCTACAAAACCCATATTAAATCCCAAATAAAACAAGTATCACACATTCACATTCATTGAACCACATTACACATTTAGGCATACATTATTGGTGTCTTCATACCAACTACACTTGCAAGGTAACATCAACATGCCAGACCAATTATTTTCACTTGGACGAATTCACAACCCCCTTTATTAAATTGTACAAATTCCCATATTTCCCATAATTAAAAATCAATTTCACAATGTGGGGTTTGGGTTAAAACCACTTCAATAGTCACAAGTTTGGTAAATCACAAACCCTAGTTCATTCACCATTTCTATGCATCAAATTGACTTTAAAACCACCATTTAAACTTAACCCATGTAGGGACAAACATAAAACTTCACATAAACAATAGTTATACAAAAACCCTCAACCCATGTTTTCAAAATCAACATAAATATCTCACGAACAATACTTTAAGACATATTATTTTAAAAAGTTAAAAATAAGGAAAGAGTAACATGCCTGAAATACTATAGATTACAAGGAGAATTCAACCCTTGAACCTCTACCTGACCCACTTCTTGGAAACCCTAAGTATGGCTTCTTGAGAGAATTTAAAAGAGCTTTTGGAAGTATTTTAGTGAGTTAACAATGCTAATGAGATCCCCAATAGGGTTTCAAGTAGTGGGTTACAATTTTGGTGGAGGGGAAATATCTAAAGTGCCCTTAATGAAAAGACTGAAAATTATTGCAAGTAATTATAGGTCACTATAAGACTCGTATAGACATATTATGACTCATTATAAGGATTCTTAGTCAAGAAAGAACCACCAGGACCCTATACTAGTTTGGCTACAATTCATACCACCAACTCATAACCAAACTTGATAACTCGTAACTACTTTTCATACTCAAGACAACAATATATTTGGGATGACACACTGGGAACCCTATGATTGGGACATAACAACTCGCCATGAGTCTTTTATACTAGTGGCCTCAAGTTATAATAAAGATGGTGTATTTGGACAAATATTCTGGACACCTTACGACTTGGTCCTTATGACCCGTAAGAAGACTCGACGACTAGTTGAGAGTCACTCGTACTCAGAGCAGAATACAAAGCCAGTTATTTTGATTAAGTCATGAATAAGTCCCTACGTCCCATCATGACTCCCTATGACTCATCATGGGATTCATAATTAGGATAGTGAGGATAAAATTCTATAAAATTTTCAAGGACCAAAAACATTGGCATTATAGGTCAATAGTATGTGTTCCCTAGGAACTATCTTGGCTATAACTCATGGTGATGAGTTGTTATTTGACCTTAATAGTTGCATAGTAACCCGTAGTCACTGGAGACAATTTTACACATTTAGTTAAGGGCACTTTGGACATTTCCCTTTTTCTCCACCTACGACCCAGGATCATAAAACACCTTTAGGGAATTATTTTCACCCTTTAATAAATCAAACCCATTCTTTTTTCTCTCAAATTCTATCAAGAAAAAATTACCTAGAGTTTCTAAAGGTTGACTATCTAGAGCTTTCAAGGTTGAATTCTCTCCATAATCCTTGATTTTCAAGCATATTACTCTTCCTCAATTCTAAATTTATGAAAATATGTGTTTTACATGGTTTAAATTAAATGCATTTGAATGTGGATTTTGGTATGGTTGAGGGTTTTGAAATGGTTGATTCTTAAATTATTCTCATGATTTATTATGCATTATTTATACTTTATTAATGGTTTTGAACTTATGGGGTGCATGGGAATGCTGAATAAACTAAAGGGTCAAGGTATTTCCCCAAAGTGATGTTTTGAAATTAGGATTGGTTTTGAATAATTGTGTTCCCTCAACCCACTTGTGTAACTAGCTTTGACTTGTGAAATTATCACTTGGTTTGACTTACTCACCTAGCTTATTGCATTTCATAAGTGATTAAACAATAAATCAGGATTTTAAAGGCCTTGTTATCTATTATTTGATTTAGTGAACAATGGGGGTTGAGGTGTTCCCCTAAGATAATGTGATTGTTATGGCATAGAGATAACCTTGCAGGAGTAAGGGTACAATGATATCGATGGCATGCCTTAATGGTAAATTCTTTGGTCAATGAATGGGAATTTGTGAGAAGTATTTTAATTGGACTTTAATAGGGGTTTTTTAGCTATGCCATAAATGTCGAGATACCGAGGGGTGGATACTAGAAATTTCAATTGCTGATACGGGGGTCTAAATAACTTGGAGGTTACAGTCCCTCGTATCATATAATTAGGAGATTTAAGTACCCTATGTTATTGGTGGAGTACTTAAGTCACTCTTGGTTTATACCAGGAGGTTAGATTCTCTTATAGTGCATATGTATATATGATTATTCTTTGGTTCATGTGGCCACAGGCACTGGGGCCTTTTTAACTGGAGAGAGCTTGACCTATATTGTTCATGGGTGCATTAATATGATGATTATGCTGCATAGTCTAAGTTAATTATTTTAAACTACATGATAAGCCTTATTTTTTATCCCACCTTATTATCTATGTACCTATATGATGGTGTTCATATGGATTTAAATTAGATTTGAGCTAGCATTATTTTATCCCTTATCCTTGAGTTACATGATATTCTCAACCCATTAACTATCTTTAGATGTTGATCCCCATGCAATGCAGGCATCAAAGATACTTCTACTATTCCTATATAGAGTTAGGTTGATCAACATTTACGTCAATCGATTATGGTGAAGGGGTTAGCTTTCATTCTCTGGAAGACTTGATCATTTCATCAGTTTCTATCCTTTAAGTATAATTAAAGACTTTACATTATCATTATCATGGTCATTGTCATTGTCAGAGTTGGGGGCATGTCTCGACTAAGATTGTTATTGGTTTTATTTAGAGGCATTGTGATATTACTGTGGATAGGGTTATGATGATTAACACTATTAGTTGTCCCAAGTTATTAATATCTATCTTGCTATATATTTGAATTTTAGTCACTGTTAGGTGTTATGTTCAATTTTGCTAGGAAGATGGAGTGATATCCGATCCTTGGTGGACTTCAGATGCTCATTATGCTCAGGCCCTAGTTCGGGTCGTGACAAAGTTGGTATCAGATCCTAGGTCTGGAGTCTTTGGGTGTTCATAAAGTTGTGTCAAGTAGAGTCTCTTTTATGGGTGTGTAGCACTCCATACTTATAAGACAGAGACTGCGAGGCATTTAGGTTTATTTCTCTTTCTTGTGATGTACTTTTAGGAAATGGAGTGTAAGGTCTTAAATCACCTTTAGTTACTATTTGTTCACTATTAAAATCATGTCTTCTAGAAGATTTGATGCTCGTGGAAACTCCTCTATACCGCTTATGAACAATGTGGATATGGCTCATCCTACTCAAGTAGTTTACATCCATTCTAAGATCATTATTTTTTATTATCCTAGTGAAGTTCCACCGATCCCCTCTGATCCTTATCCCACTAGTAACACTTCTGCTTGGTCACCTCCAGGAGATATTACCAATGCTGAGTTTCGCCATTTTATTCACTTGTTGACCCAATTACTGATAACTCAATTGTTCTAGTCGAGTCTTATTAGTGTTGTCCTCAGTTCTTTTGAGGACATTAGGGTTGGCTAGTTTATAAGGATAAATCCTCTGACCTTTACTATCTTAATGTTGAGAAAGATACTCAACGGTTCATATATAAGATGGAGAAGACTCTTTGTGTGATGCTTCCTACTATGCTTCAAAGTTAGTATCCTTTATGAGGGCTCAGATAAGGAAATTTGCTTCTGGGTTATCCCATGATTTAGTATTGGAATGCAAGTCTTCCCTATTGAACAAAGACTTGGATATTTCAAGATTGGTGGTGTATATGCAACAAGTTGAGAAGGAAAAAAAGAAATAGGTTGAAATAGGAGAAAGACAGAGTAATAGATTAAGGTATTTTGATTAGGGTGAAGGTCAGCAAAGTGGTACTAAAGATGGTAGGTCGTGGGAAAGAGAAAGGCATGGGGAAATTTTGCTTCTTATTCGATGGCTAGTGCCTCATACCCTAAGCCATCTAGTGATCATCGCATTTAGAGTAATAATGGGTTTAAGGAAAAAGGTGCCCAGCCATAGGTCAATGGGTCCTAGTCAGCTCCATCCAATCCCCTTGTCATTTTTATTGTTAGGTGTATCATGGGGTTTGTGACAAGATGAGTAATCGGTGTTTTAGTTTTGGTTAGATTGGTCACATAAAGTGGAATTGTCCTACTAGCCTTTCTTCAAGAGCAAATAAGGTTTCTGTTGCTATTTCTTCATCCCCTACACCAAATGGTGCCACCTATGGTTTTGGCATTGGTCATAATTATCTTTATGCTCTTTCCACCTACTAGGAATCTGAGGCATCTCCTGATATTATTACTGGTATGTTGAAACTCTTCTCTCATGATGTATATCTTTTGCTTGATCTTGATTCTACTCTATATTATGTGACCTCTTTATGTGGCTATTTATTTTGGTTTAGTCATGAATGTATTCCTAATTTTTTTCTATTTCCACTCTACTATGGCTAGAAGAGTTTAAAGGGCTTGTGTGGTATCTATCTATGGTAAAGAGATATTAGTGAATCTGATAGAGTTGGACATGTTAGATTTTGATGTGATTTTAGGGGTATATTTGTTACACTCGTGCTATGCGTCTTTTGATTGTCGGACCCAAAGGGTCAGCATTCGATTCCCAAATAAACCAGTGATTTAGTGGGAACGAAGTTCCCTAGATCCTAAGGTAAGGTTCATTTCTTTTCTTAGAGTTGGTTGTCTCTACCATTTAGTGCGTATTAAGGTTTCTAGATCCGAAGGTCCTTCTTTTCAATCTGTCCATATGGTTTAGGAGTTTCCTGAAGTGTTTCCTAATGATTTTTTTGGTGTTCTTCCTGATAGAGAAATTGATTTTGGGATTGATCTTCAACCGGATACCCATCCTATCTCCATCCCTTCTTACAGAATGGATCCGGCTGAGTTGAAAGAACTTAAGGAGCATTGAAGAAAACTTTTAGATAAGTGTTTTATCTGCCCTAGTATTTCTACCTAGGGTTCTCTGGTTCTCTTTGTGCATAAGAAATATGGACCCTTTCAATGTGTATAGATTACCGTCAATTGAATATGGTGACCATGAAGAATAAATACCCTCTTCCAAGGATTGATGATTTTTTTTACCATCTCCAGGGTACTACGTACTTTTCTAAGATTGTCTTCAGTCGAGTTACCATTAGTTAAAGATTAGAGAGGTGGATATCCCTAGGACTATCTTCCAAACCATGTATCTTTATTTTAAGTTTTTGGTGATGTCCTTTGGTTTGACTCTTTCCCTGATGACATTTATGGATCTTATGAACAAGGTCTTTAATTAGTTCTTTGATTTGTTCATGATTATGTTTATTGATGATATTCTGGTATATCTGAAGAGTGAGGCAGATTATATCGATCAACCCTATAAAGTGTTGCAGACGCTTAAGGAACACGATTATATGGTAAAATCTCTAAGTGCGAGTTCTAGATGAAGGTTGTGACTTATAATGGCCATGTTGTGTGTAATGAAGGGAACATGGTGGATCCACAATAATTTGTAGTGGTAAAGAAGTAGCCTAGACCCACAACTCTAACCGATATTCAAAGCTTCTTAAGTTTAGCCACGTATTATAGGAGATTTGGGGAGAGCTTCTCATTTATTGCTGCTCCATTGACTAAGTTGACATAGAAAAAGGTGAAATTTCTATTTTATGATGCATGCAAAGGTAGCTTTGAGAAGTTAAAAAATATGTTGACTTCTGCTTCGGTTTGTATCCTGCCCGAGGTTACTAATGGTTTTGTTGTCTATTGTGATACATCTCCTGTGGGACTTTGTGTGTTGATGCAACATGGTAGAGTTATGGCCTATGCTTTTTTGAAATTGAAAGTTCATGAGAAGAATTATCTGACTCATGACTTGGAGTTGTTGGTTGTGGTGTTTGCATTAATGATTTGGCGACATTATTTGTATGTCGTTCATGTTGATATTTATTCATATCAGAAGAGTCTACAGTATGGGTTCACCCAGAAGGAGTTGAATCTTAGGCAAAAGAGATGGCTTGAGTTGCTCAAGGACTATGACATTAGTCTCCATTATCATCCAGGTATGGCTAATGTGGTTACTAATGCTCTTAGCATGTTATCTATAGTAAGCTTATCTTACGTTGATAAGGAGAAGTGAGGTTGGTGAGGTTGGGTTGTTTGATCCCGACTTGGTTCCCCAAGCTATGAAGAAGGTGTTGGTAATTTGGGATAGATTTAGGAACGCCAAAATTCCTATGCAGACGTGAGGTGAAGGGAGTTAGAATTTGATGTGGATGACTTGGTGCTCTTGAAGGTGTCTCCCATGAAGGGAGTGATGTGGTTTGGAAGAAAGGGGAAGCTCAACCCTCATCATGTTAGTCTGTACCGTATTTTGAGGCAAGTAGGCAATGTGGCTTATTTGTTGTATTTGCATTTGAGTTTGGGTTCTACCCATTTGGTCATCCATGTTTTGATGTTGAAGAAGTGCATAGGTGATTCTTTAATGGTTATTCCTTTGGAGAGTGTGGGTGTCCCAGATTCCTTATCATATGAGGAAATCCCAAATAAGATTTTGGATCTGCAAGTTCACCGATTGTAAATGAAGGTTATGGCTTGGTAAAGGTTATATGGAGGAACCAAAAAAGTGATGAAGCTACTTGGGAAGATGGTAAATACATGAAGTCCAAATACCCATGTTTGTTTCCCACTTTGAATAATCGTGCATGAGGTATGTGTAATCCTTAACATCCTTGTTTTCTGACTTTGTAAAAGGAAATTGTGATTTCCTTAACATCTTTGTTTTCTGTCTTTGTTAAATGTAAGTGTGGGTGTGTTCTTGTGTTAAATCATGCCAATGTATACCTTGACCCATCATTAAAGAAAGAATGATCCTAAGGGGGGAGAGTAAAATACCCTAATTGTTGGTCCCTGAGAAATCTTTGAGCTTTGAGCTCACAGATCAAATAACAATTCTTTTTACGAGTCATAAGGTCTTTATATGAGTCATATAAACTCAAATCATAGTCAAAACAATGTATGTGTCATACTTTCTTCCTTGACAACAACTAGACTCTACGATTCATAATGAATTTATACGAGTCGTTATATGCTAATCATAGTGTGACCAGTGAGTTACCCAAATACTTCTGACAAGTCATATGAGGTGAATTCATAGGGTCAACAGTGTGAGTATGTTCCATCGTATTTGTCTGGGCTATGACTCCTTATGACGAGTCATTATGTGACTTTATGAGTCGTAGAGTGACTCATAGTCACTGGCGATAATTTTTCAACTTTTAATTAAGGGCACTTTGGACATTTCCCCTTTTCCCAACTTTTGACCCACAACCATAAAACACTTTTGGGGAATTAATTTCACCCTTTAACAAATTAAAACACATTCTCTTCTCTCTCAAATTCTATCAAGCAAAAAGTACCTAGGGTTTCTAAAGGTTGACCATCTAGAGCTTTAAAGGTTGAATTCTCTCTGTAATCCTTGATTTTCCAGGCATGTTACTCTTTCTCAATTCTCAATTTATGAAAAGCATGTGTTTTACATAATTTAAATTGTATGGATTTGAATGTGGGTTTTATTATGGTTGAGGGTTTTGACATTGTTGATTCTTAAATTGTTTTTACATGATTTAGTATGCATTGTTTATGCTTTATTGATGGTTTAGAACTGGATGGGTGCATGGGAATGGTGAATAAACTAAGGGGTCAAGGTATTTCCCCAAATTGATGTTTTGATGTTGGAATTGGTTTTGAATAATTGTATTCCATCAACCCGCTTGTGCAAAAGGCTTTGAATTGTGAAATTGTCACTTTGTTTAACTTACCTATGTTATTGGATTGCGTAAACGATTAACCAATGAACCTATATGTGAAGTCCTTGTTGGCTATGATTTGATTTAATGAACAAAAGGGGTCAGATTTCTCCCCCAAGATAATCTGATTGTTATGGCATAGAGATAAGCTTGCAAGTGTAAGGGTATGACGATACCCATGGTGTGCCTTATTGGTAAATTCATTGGTCATTGAATAGGAATGTGTGAGAAGTGTTTTAATTGTGCTTTACTAGGGGTTGTGTGGCTGTTCCATGAAAGTGGAGGTCCCAAAGGACTGATAGTGGAAACCATGGTTGCCAACATGAGGGGTCTAAATACTCGGGAGGTTCGAGTCTCCCTTATTCTATGATTGGGAGGTTCAAATCCATTTTATTATATAATTGGGAGGTTTGATACCCCTATGTTATTGATGGAGTGCTTAAGTCTCTCTTGGTTTATGTCGGGAGGTTCGAGACCCCCATAGTGCATATGCATATGCGATTATTCTCTGGTTTATGCAGCCACAAGTATTGGGGTCCTTTCAACTGGGCCAGAGCTGGACCCATATAGCCCGTGGGTGACTTATTATGACGGTTGTGCTGCATAGTTCAGGTTAAAGATTTTAAAGCACATGATAAGCATTGTTACCTATTTCGGCATATTATATTTGTATCTATATGAGTGAGTTCACATGGTTTTGAATTGGATTTGACCAGGCATTATTTTATCCCCTATCCCTTTGCTACATGCTAGTGCTCAACATACTAACTGTCTCCGGACGTTGTATCCCTAGGTGATGTAGACACCAAAGATACTTCTACTTTTCCTACGTAGAGTTAGGTGAATCATCATGGTTCATCGATCAGTTTTGGTGAAGGGGTGGGCTTCCATTCTCCATAAGACTTGATCATTCCATTAGTTTCTTTCCTTTAAAGAGAATTGAATATTTACATTATCATTTCATTGTCACAATCGGGGGAATGCCCAAACTAAGATTGTTTTTGGTTTTGCTTAGAGGCTTTTTGGATATTACTGTGACTGGGTTATGATAATTGGCACCATTAGTTGTCTTGAGTTATGATTCTCTATCTTGTTATATATTCGAATTTCAGTTGTTGCTAGGAGTTATGTTCTATTTGGCTAGGTTTAGGGGGTGGTTTACAATCCTTGTAACATAAATATAACTTTCTTGTGAGTCAACTTGGTTTAATAAGCCATAATAGAATAGAACCCCTCAACAAAACACCAATAATACCCTGCTAAACTAATAAAACACTAAATCTCGATAAGAGAAGTAGGTCTATCCGATCACTAATCGCCACTATCTTGGCTGGATCAACCATAATGTCGTCCTTGGTTTGTACATGAACGAAAAAAGAAATTGAATCCGACCAAAACTAGCACTTGGAAAACTTAGCATATAGCATATCATTATACAATGTCTGGAGTACAGTCCTCAAGTGTCACACATGACTTTATTCTCAAAATAAACCAAGATATTGTTTATAAATACAATCATAAAAAATTTAAGATACGATCAAAATACCCAGTTCACCAGCTCCTAGAATGCTAAAGAGGCATTGGACAGTAAAAAATACATGATAAAGAACTCATAATGACTACACCTAGTTGGAAAAGCCATCTTCAAAACATCGAAAACATTAATATTCAACTGGTGATACCCAGATCTCAAGGCAATCATGGAAAAACCAGAGCTCCCTGAAGCTGGTCAAATAAATCACCAATGCGAGGAAGAGGGTACCTGTTCTTAAATGTCAGCTTTCTCAACTGGCAATTGCCATTACATATGAGCATAGAAACATACTTCTTATGAAAAAACATGATAAGAGAACCCCAAGGAGATACACTAGGTTGAATAAACCCTTGCCCCGAAAATCATGCAATTGCTCTTTTAATTTGTTCAACTTAGTCGAGGCCATCCTATAGGTAGGAATGGAAATTGGCTTGGTGATCGTCTAAACATAAATAGTAAAATCAATATCGTGATCCATAGGCATACTAGGAAAATTTGTAGGAAACACATTCAGGAACTAGAAAACAAACCAAACAGATCCCAAAAAAAGCGGAGAGGCAACACTAGTATCTGTGAACATAGGCCAAAAAGGAGAACACTACTTTTCAACCATGTGACGAGCCTGTAGAAAAGATATAACTCCCTTTGGACCCAAATTAAGAATAGTTTTCCAATTTAAATTTGGAATGCACGAAGTAGTTAAAGTCATTGTCTTTGTATAACAATCCAAAACAACATAATAGAGAGATAACCAATCCATACCCAAGATAAAATCAAAATCAATCATATTGAGGATAATCAAGTCTACCGATGTCTCACACCTCTCAAAGGTCATTATACAAGATTAGTAATCCCAATCCACCACTAAAGAATTTCCTAAGAGGGTACTAATATGAAGAGTCACAAAAGGGGCTTCTATGCAACATTAAAACTAGTAGAAATATATGTACACAAATAGGAGAATGTAGACCTAGGGTCAAATAACATTAATGTAGATTGATAGTGAACTGGGCGATAACTATAATAATTACATCAAAGGCCTCATCCTTGGGTCTACTCGGTATAGCATAACTCAAATAATTTCCACTCCCAAACTAAGAAACTCTATATACACCCCTACCACTCTGTGAACCACTTTAACTATGGATACAAGAGTACAGAAAAACAAAATCTAAGAAATACGATGGGAAAGAATGAACACACATAAAGGATATTCCTTGTCCAAGTGTCCAACCTTATGTTAAACATGACATGTTCTACTTTCTTACTTAATTGTAGGGGCTCATAAGAATTAGAATGGTTGTCCTAGCGTGATGAACTGAAAATAAAACCTCCACCAGCATAATTAGATACTTGGCTACCTAAATCCATAGAAATAGAAGGTATAAAACATGATCCTTGTAAAAGAGTCTTAAATTTCCTCCCATGATAACTACAGTAACCTCTATCAAAGAAATCCCTACCTCAAGAGACATGTCCTCTAAACTCGCCCTATTAGCGCACTTTTTTGATGCCTCTTAAAGTATCCTTTGTAATCAACTCAATCAACTAGGTATTATCTATAATAGTCTTAAAAGAATGTCCTAAAACTTCCATCTGAGTTATATCAAATTGATAAAGACTATCCAATCCTTTGACAAACTTCCTAAACCTTTCTGACTTAGTGGATACATTAGTGATGGAATATATAGATAAAGCATGAAAGTGTGCCTCATACTCAGTAATAGTCATAGATCCCTAATCCAGGTAATCAAACTCATCTCTCATCTATTCTCTCAAATAATAAGGTATGAACCTCAGTAGGAAATCCTAAAAGACTGAGTATATGACATAGTGGAAGAATCCAATTGTCTATTATAAAAAAAACTCCACCACTATCTATCTATATCGATTAAATGATAAGTCATATAAGAAACACCATGAGACTCAAGTGATCCCAATTTATGCAACCACTCCTAGCAGATAATAAAAAACTCATATGCATCCCCTCCAATTGCTTCACTAAACTTGGGAGAAACCAATGAAATAAACCTTTTGATCCTCTTCTGATCATCAAATGACATCATATGACCTGGGAAAACCAAAGGACCAATAAGTCTAGTAGGAACTAAGAACAGGTATAGGGGTACCACATATGATTACTCTACCACTAAAGTTGAAATACCATAAGTAGAAGTGGGTACTGATAGTGGAACACCACTAGATGTTTGAGAAAAACCTAGTACTCTTAAAGGAACTTTATCCAAATAGAAAAAGTGATGAATCAATAGATCTTGTAGCACTAGAGTGTCATCCAAACCTTGTGGTACGTGATTTATCCCCATACCCCTGACTGACAGACATTTTCAACATACTCAATCTCAGGGTTGAGAGAGGCCTCCCCATCATATCGATTGACTAAGTAAACTCCTCGTGCCTATCTTCTAACTCAAGATCGACCATGACCTCTACCTCTCCCCTGACTGAGGCCTCAACAGTGGGTGTTGGCTCAATATCCTCAATATCTCTAGATCTAGTACTCATTATATACATTGAAAATAATATAATAGAGGATGAGATTGTAGGGTAAAAATAACATGCGTGATAATGAATAAAAATAGAGAAGTTTTTACTAAAGATGTCTTATAGTGTCTAGAAGATAGATGAGGACATATACATATCAATTTGTGAGCCTCACTGGACAACATATCATTATACTTATAAGATTGGTGAACCTAGCGATGTAATAACAACTACCATGATCATAAAGTTTAGGTTATAATGGAACCTACCAAGACCTTACCTAGGTTGGTTAGTGATTTATATAGTTTTGATGATGAGCAGCTAACTTCAAGGGACCAGGTCCCTTGATATTCATGGTACAGTATAAATGGCACGCGTGTCTGCATAATTTTGTCCTATTATGTAACAAACTTACAGGTACTACTTGTACTAAATAGGAAACCTTTTCCAATGATATTTCATCCCTAATTATCACCCATCTGTAAAAGGAAAATAAGGCTTCTTCATCAAATAGTATTTTGCAAATTCAAAGATTGAAGAGGAGAAAAGGGCAAAAACCTATGTTTAGCTCAAGTCCTTATTTTTGTGTCCTAAATTAGAATGTCTTGATTGAGATCTAATTTGTAATTAAACTGCTCATGCTACATGAGTAGTGTTCTCTTTTGTTGAGAGAAATGCTTAAGTAGAGTTGTCTATGCTTTTGCTGGTTAGAGTTAGCCAGTTGTTGAGTGAAACTTGGCATAGATGTCAAGGTGTGCCTATAATAGTGGTATTTCAAGTATGAGGAACCTAGAGTTAGGTTCATATTTGAGTCTGTAATCAAGAGTTTTGTTATAATGGACTATTTTGAGATTGTAAGGGAAATTTGTGGTTTTTATTCCTTGAGCAAGGGGTTTCCATGTTAAACCTTTATGTTGTTTATTTCCTACAAAGACTTTAGTTTTTAAGCACTTCGTTGTTGCTTTGTTATGACTTTGGCTGAGATTGAATTTGAGGGACCTAGTCCCTCATTGTGTGGTGCAACCCCTATGGGTTCCAACAATTGGTATCGGAGCAGGTTCACTCTAAAAGGCTTATACCTAGAGTATTTTGGTTATCATGACTACTTTAACTGAACTAGGGGTGGAAATTAGGGAAGGAAAAAGGGAAAGATTCCTAGCTTTGAAGGCTTTAGAATATGACTTAGGAGAAGAAAAAACTAATGTTACACTTTTGGAAACAAGGATTGTTAGATCTAAGAAAAGAGGTGGTAGCTCTGAAGAATTCGTGATGAACTACCCAATGCAAAAGAAGAAATAAATTCTAAAACATTAAGAAGAAAAATGCAGCTAGTTGTATAGTAAAGACAATGTTGGCTGCTTGGGAAGACTTGTCCACCAAATCTGGGAAAGAATAAGAGTGTGGAGATCGATTCATGCTAAAATAGGATGATAAGAAAATAATCTCAGGTTCTTGGTGTTCTTAAATGGCAATTTAGGGAGACTCTTCCTATGATTCAGGTGAAGATGTGAAGACTGGAGATGTTTCTTTGCTAACTGGAGAAGACACTCCAATTATATATGATTCCTTGTTTACATTAAACTTAGAAGATGAAAAAAGAAAGGAGGTAACTCTTTATGATATTAAGAAGAATCTAGATAATTACACTTCTAGGAAGATAAAAAGGCTTGCAAGCGTGTTGATAGACTTTGAATGTGAATAAACTATTGAGAAGAATGCCTTAAGAGAAATAGTAGTGAATTAAGAGCATGAGTTGATTGATTTAGCTTTAAAAATTTCTAAAACTAAGGAGTTGTTCACAAAAATTAAATCTTAAGATTTGAGTTTAATGAGTAATCTGAAAAAGATAAATGAGGCATATAGAAAAGGGAAGAAAGAAGCTTCAAGGATTCAAATTGATCTTAAGGAAAGACTGAGGGGTTTTTAAAAACACCTTATGTCTACGCTTCATAGAAATGAAGATTTAGAGAGGGACCTGGTATGATTAAGAGAAGAGTTGAACAAATCTCTTAAATGGACTGCTTCTTTAAATATTCTTTATAATCAAACTAGCTAGGGTGCTAATGATGGCAGAGGACTGGGATATCAAGGAGAATTCCAACCAATTAAGTGTCAAGGAAAGACAGTCAATAATGCTAGAAATAAATCTCCCAAACCTATGTACAATTTTTGTGGGAAAGATATGCACACTAAGGGGAATTGTCAAATAGGGATAAGTGCTAGAATTAACAAATTAAAATATTTTCAGCAGGAGAATACACAGCCAAATGGGTTCAAGTATTTGAATAAGATGAAGAATATTTCTCTACCTAGATGGGCAAAGAAGGTTTTGATCAAACCAGTGCCATCCTATAGGGAACTCAAACTCAAGTGGGTTTCTAAGTCAAACAAGTGATCATAGTTATAGGATGGAGAAAGGGATTGCAGTTAGGAATGTTCATTAAAAGAGAGTGTTCAGTGCTTAATTTTAGAAGATTTGACTGTGCTCTCTCTCTCTCAAGTCACTCTAAGGTGGAGGTGTCATGTTTTGAAATAGTTGATTTCAAGGGACCGGGTCCTTAGAAGACTCATCTTAGAAAAGATAGTTCCAGCAAACTGAGTAAAGTCAAGTTAGGACCTGATCTTCAAATATTCATTGAGAACAAGATCAAAAGGGATTATACAGAGGCTAGAGCATGGATTGATCAAGCCAACCTAACCTAATATATGAATCAGTGTCTCTTCCAAAATTGGGCTACGTTCAGGAGACATATATCTATGATACTATAGGTGCATGTTAATCTAACTCAATTTCATACCATTGAAGGTATATATCCATGGGAAAAACATAGGAGGAGAAAAATTGAATCAAACACAAGTACAAAATTCAAAAAGAGAGGGACCTGTTCCCATCTCTCATGTTAGTACATACATGATGCTTAAGTAATCACAAAATATTATCTGAAAAGCCATGTATTTTTCTTTTCTCCTAGCTGTCAAGTCTAAGAGTCACACTTGTTAGGTTTTGGCATGTCAGTTCAAAAGGAATATCTTTTAATGACATTGTTCACTTCTTAAAATTTCTAAATCAGACCTTCTTGGCATTATTCTTTAACATGTCCAAATCATTTTCCCAAATCTTTAAGTCTTCTCTAAGCCAAACTGGTCCTAGCTCATCATTGTCTTTCAAAACCAAATGGAGGACATTACTACTACCTCAAACCCAGTAAATAAACATGAAGTAGATAAAACTCCAAAGAGTCAAATTGACATCCCCAAGTTGAACATATTGATTCTTCTGAAATTGAAGCTATGGAAAACATTACCTTTAGTCCCAAAAACAATCTAAGTCAATTCTTTTAATTAAATATTCCTTTGAATGTCCAGAACCTACAATCGAGTTAGTCTCCATTGAACCTTCCTTAACCTTGGAAATTTATGCTCAGAAAATCGTGATAGATAATCCAAACAAAGGGTTTGGGTCACCAACAGACCAAGAAATTTCTCAACCTAAAACTTCCTTTTCTCCAATGAATTCAAAATTACCTAAAAACTTTCAATTTTCTTAGTTATCTGGAAAATCTAAAAAAGTTGAATCCTCTAAAACACTGCAAAATCATAATTCTCCTACACTTTCAAATTCAAACTCTACTTTTTCTTAGTTATTTGGTGAAGAAACTCTAATGAAAAGGGTTGATATTTCCTTAAATAAAAATTACGTAGATGAAAACTTACTCATGCATGCATATGACACCATAGAAAGCTCAGCTGATAAACTAGAACCAGAAGTAGGTGTTAATGATGAAGTAAATGGGGGGTAAGATATAATATTACCTCTAAATGCGGAGAATGAGGATGATGAGGATGCAGTTCCTCTAGATGGACTATGAAGAAACTAAGGGAAAGTCTAGGAAAGTAGAAAATGGTGGACTCTGAGGTGAAAGTTACTAGAACCAATTCTACAAGAGGTTCTAAAAGATAAATGATTGAAGATGACATGAAGGCCAACAAAGCTTCAGACATGAAATAAAGTTTAAGGAAATCTATTGTCGTAGATGAGAAAAAAATGTGAAAGTTGTGAAAATTGAAAAAAGGAAAGACATATATTCTGTAGTTGCTACTACTACTAAAGAAAGAAGAAAGAAAGTTGAAGATGATGAGAGGACTAAGTCCTCTAAGTCAAAGGCTGGTAGCTCTACTAGAATAAGGCTGAAACATATAGCTGTCAAAAAGGAAAAGACTCTAAGGGACCTGGTCCAAAGAAGAAAAGCTGATATAGAAGGAGAGACAAGTAGTGATCCAAAAAGAAAAAAAAGAATAAGGAAAAGAAAGACATATGCAGAGAAAAAAGGATTAAGAACATTAGAAAACAAAATGTTTTATCTGGGAGAGTGTTTGATCCAAGAATTTATGAAAAACCGGGGATGGTTGAACTGGTTAAGTATGTAAGACATTAGGGTTAGTTACACCTGCTAGAAGAACCAACTCCTATTGTCTTTGAAGGTGAGGTAAGAGAATTATACTCATCTATGGAATTCTCAGATGAGTGTTTGAGTTTGATTGCACAAGTGTAGGGATAGGTTCTTAAGATGGATGAAGAAATACTAGGAAAAATACAGGATGTACCTATTGTAGGGGTGAGAACTGTAGTTAAACAACAACCTACCACTGACTTCATAATTGAGGCATCAAAGGTAGGAGGGACCTCGATAGCTGTAGTGAAAAAGAAGATTCTAAAAGGTGAGTATTAGCTGGTATTTGAGTTCATCAATAAGGTCTTGTTGTCAAGGTATGAAAAAAAATGTCTCATGTGTTGGTTTGTTTTTTATAGAATCCTTGAACAAGTTTGAATTGATAAGTCTTCTTGCTCTAATGATAGAGCATATGCATAAAGTGATTTATGAAAAAAAGGTAGACATGGAATGTCATATGGATATCTCTTGAAAAAGGTGTTTGAACATTATGATGTTTATAGAACTAAGGGAACACTTTGAATACCTAAGAAGATGATCAGCCTGACAACTCTTATGGAGAATGAATGCACAGAGGGTGAAGTTGGATCTATGTCTCAAGTATCTGAGTTGCTAGTTGTTCAAGAAAAATTAGGAAAGAAAATAGAGGATCTAAGGATCAAATTGGCTACCAAAGATGCTGAAATAGTGCATCTAAAGTTGCAGAATAAGAAGTTGTCCTTTGAAGGATAAGGTGCCACTGATGAACTTATATCTGAAAAGGCAAGAATGGATATGTTCCTTAAGTCCCTTTTCCCCAAACCTCCCTCTACCTAAACCCCGTTCTCCCTGTACTATAATCAATCTTGTGTTAATATCATATTTTGCTTCTTGTATTAGATTTTGAAGACAATTATTTTATGTTTTTATTTTGGTATGATTGTACTGGTACTGACTTCTGTTTTATGATTGCATGAATTCTGCCAGTGTACTTCATTTATCTCCTTTCTTTTAAGGTGTTCTTCATGGTAGTGTTGCTCCAGTGGCCATGAGTTAATTAAGTGCTACTTATCTTTACTCTTGGTGTATTGTTAATCCTTTTCAATTATGCTAAAAGAAGGAATACTGACATCATATATAAGGTGCTCATATGTGGTGTATGCTGATTGGGGGAAGTAAGTGAAGTGCTAAGTGAATGTATGGTATTCATGTGTCATTGTTGTTTGTTGAAAATGACAATAAGGGACTAGATCCCTTTGTTGCATAATAATGGCATCATGATGTTAGGGGGGACATTCCTCTTCAGAGTGGTAATCACATTGATTAAATGTGATGAATGTACCCAAAGTTGTATGGTTGGTTTGTCACCCTCAAAAAGTGGGGGGGGGGGGATTCTATATGTAGTTTTGAGGATGAGCAACTAACTTCAATAGACCAGGTCCTTGGACGTTCATGGTACAGTGCACCTGGAATGTCTGTCTGTATAGTTTTGTCCTTTTGTGTAACAAACTTATAGGTGTTGTATGTAATGAATAGGACACCTAGTCTAGTGATATTTCACCTTTAATCATCACCAGGAAAATAAGTCTTCTTCATCAAATAGTTTTTTGCAAATTCATAGAGTGAAGAGAAGAAAAAGGGAAAAACCTATGTTTTGTGTTCTAAATTAGAGATTGTCTTAAGTGAGATCTGATTTGTAATTGAACTACTCATGCTATAATATTAGTTTTCTCTTTTATTGAGAGAAGTGCTAATGTAGAGTTGTCGAAACTTGTTGCTGGTTAGAGTTAACTAGTTATTGAGGGAAACTTGGAAGAGGTGTTAGAGCAGATCTCACCATTAAGTATTGCTTAACTGCACGTGAGTAAAGATAAAATGGACAACTACCAAATTCTAGGAGTGCTTATTCAAGATGGGCAATCCTCAATAAGACCATCATACTTTATGGAAAACACTACTCATTTTAGAAAAATAGATTCAAAATATTTGTATAATCAAATGACTTTAAAGCTTGAGTGTTAATCAAGAACGGACCAAAACCTATACTAGGGCTAAAGAACAAGGACAAATAAAAGGAAAAGAAATTGAGTAGCATTGACTTGGACGATTTCAACGATTTTGAAATCACTAAATAGAAACAAGAGGTAATCAAAACTAACGCTAGAGCCATAAGTTTGCTTTATTATGTAGTTAGTGGAGTAGAATATGGCAAGATATCAATCCGTAAGATAGTCACGGAAATTTGGGATGAATTGGAAGTAACCTTTGAAGGTACAACCAAGGTGAAGAAAGAAAGCATCAGTGCTCTAGTTAATGACTATGATCTTTTCAAGATGAAAGAAAATATGGGTGTGGAGTGAACGTTTAGACAATTTAGTAAAATCATCTATGAACTAAAGTCTCTAGGGATGATCTATTAAAATATCTTTGAGGTCAAAAAGTTTGTGAGGACTCTTCTAAAGGCATGGAAAACCAAAGCCACCATTCTAGAAGATAGAAATCACCATAACATGACATATGATGAACTACAAGGTAATCTTATTTCTTATGAACAAAAGCATGTAAAAATGTATAGCAAGGAGGAGAAAAAACCCATTTCCTTAAGTGTTCTACTCTTGGGAGAAGATGAGAACATAGATAAAGATAACAGTGAAAGAATGGCTATTATAAATTGAGGGGTCAGAAAAATTCTATGACAAAGGCAACAGAAACCCCCAAAAGGTTCAAAAATAATTAGTTCACTAAAAATGATGATCCTTTTTTTTATTACGAGAAATTGGGACATATCTAACTAAAATATAATAAATTGAGAAACAGGTTGTCTAAGAAAAACAAAAGATTTGGAGCCTGGTGTGACAAAGATGAGATATCAAATGACACAGAAACATTAAACATGTGTTTCATGGCAGTGGGTGTATCTAGTGAGGTAAGACCTTTTAATTGAAAAGATTGTACTCTTTGTCAAAAAAATCTTGATATGATTACCAATTAAATTCAAAATATTATTGATGAATTCAAAAAAATTCTAAAAAAAAAAAGAAAAATTGGCAAGCTTTGTTAGAAAGAAAGACTGAAAAAGAAAGGAGGAACTAAAAAATTCAGCTTTAAGAAAGATAAATAGATATAGACTTGCTTAAAGAGGAACTTGGTGATGTAAAAATGCAATTAAACAACATTAGAAAACCCTCAAGGCATAGTTCTGTTAGATCAAACTTCTTTAAAGCAAAATCAACCTCCTCCTTAGATTCTTTAAGTTCTGATAAAATATTTATTTCTCCTTATAGACTTGTATGCTACACATGTGGAAAAGGGGTCACAAATTGTATAACTGCATACAACGGTCTAAAGGAATGTGGGTTTGGAGGCCCAAAGAAAATAAATCTAACATGCAAGGACCCAAGACCACTTGGGTACCTAAACAAAATTAATTTTCTTATTTTTTAGGAACGTGTCTACAAAAATTATAGGAAAGGGATGAGATTAATAGAAAGAGTATGTTCCATACACACGGCCAGAAAGAAATAAAACTTTTTCTCTCAAAATTTTTTTGATGAAAGATTAATCAGATTTGGTGATAATGTCAATGGAGAAGTTATAGGAGCCGCCTATATGAAGCTTAGCCCCTTTTGTGAGCTTAATAAAGTTTATCTCATAGATATAATCAAACACAATCTATTGAACATCAGTCAGTTGTGCAATGCAGGATTTGATGTATCCTTCAAGGCTGAAAATTGCTCAATCAAGCATCAAAAAATAAAAATTACTCTTATTGGTGATCATGTCGATAATATTTATGTTCTAACTAATCCCAATTTTTATACTCTGATGTGTCTCACTACTCAAACCAGTGACACCTGGTTGTGGCACTAAAAACTTAGGCATGCTAACATGCATGCCATTAAAAACAATCTAGACTTGAATTGGTGAATGGTCTGCCAAAGATGAAGTTTGAAAAGGATCACATTTGTGATTCTTTCCAGCTTGGTAAACAAACTCAAACATCTTTCAAAGTCAAAGACATTGTCAGTACTACCAAACCCCTTCAAACAAATTACATGGATCTGTTTGGTCCCACCAAGACTACAAGTATTGGTGGAAAAAGATATGTATTTTTTATAGTTGATGATTAGTCTCACTTTACATGGGTAATGTTTTTTGCTCATAGGTATGAATCATTCACTAATTTTAATATATTTTGTAGAAATATACAAAGAGAAGTAGGGTACTTCATCACTTATGTTAATAGCGATCATAAAGGAGAATTTAAAAATAAAGCTTTTGAGGCTTATTATGCTTAAAATGGTTATTCTCAAAACTTCTTCTATCCTCGATCCCCTCAACGAAATAGAGTGGTCAAACAAAAGAACAGATTCCTCCAACAGACTACAAGAACCATTCTCTTAGAACAAAACTTACCTGATCACTTTTGGGTAGAGGCAATAAGCACGACATGCCATATTCTTAATAGGTGTCTCATGAGATTGATCCTAAAAAAGACACCTTATGAAATATGGTGAGGAAAGAAGTCAAAATCAATTACTTTTATCCTTTTTGATGCAAATGTTTTATCCATAACAATGGTAAGAATAAGTTGGGAAAGATTGATCCACGAAGTGACGAGGGTATTTTTCTTGGTTAGTCTCCCATTAGGCGTGTCTATCGAACTTATGATAAGTGAACTTTGTGAATTGAATAACCTATGAATATATCTAATCCCCCAATTTTTTATGTTCTAAACCTCTCAAAAGATAGACCCCGAAGTTAGCTTTCCAATGCCACAAGTCTCACCCAAAGCCAACATCATGGAAGAAAGTTATAAAAAATTTCTTCCTAGAATCTATCAGTTGATCAGCGACCACAACTCACTTGAAGATCCGTAACTAGACCCTACAAGTCATTACAAGGAGTCGTAGTCACAATAGTAAGGGTCCCAAGTTTCAGCTCAGTGACCATGACTCCATTCCATGATTCGTAATCAGATAGTACGAGTCATTGGGAGGGACTCGTAGTCATAATAGTGTTCAACCAATAATACCTTCCAATGGTTATGAGTCTAGCACACGACCCGTAGCCTAACCAATAAAGGATCAATTAATCAAGCCTCAGACTACAACTTCACCCAATAATTTGTAGTCAGTCATAATGAGACGTTATATGGAAAGTTGTAGTCATAACAGAATGTATATAGAATCCTAATATCCTAGGTTAAGACTTAGACCATGACTCATAAATAGTTATAACAAATTGTGAGGTGAGTCGTAAAGACTAAGAGCATGTTTCTTGCATGTTTTTCAAAGGACCTTTATGTCTTTGCGGACTCCCTTAAAAGTCAAACCCAAGTTATTTGGTTTCACAAGGGGTAGCATAAAATATCCCAAAACCCTAAATCATAACATAATTATAAATTTCATACAAGAGGAAACAAAGAGATGGTTTCTTTCTCCCTCTAGAGCAAACTAGGGTTCTTCAAGCAAGTCTAATTCTTAAGAAGATCTCTTCAAGTCTTCTACTTCAGGTATGTGGGATATTAATCAATGGGATCCTTTCAACCATTGAGTCCCAAAGTTCTCCAAATTCTTAAGTTTAATTCCCTTTTTGTCTGAGGTTCTATGAGAAGTATAAAATTCATAATTTATTCAGTTAAACTCTCAAGTTCCTCCATAAAAATATATTCCCTCATGATAATTGTTATTCCATATGGTTGATAATCCAAATGTCTATATCATGCCTAATTACTGAAATATTGAATGTTAATAATGATTTTTCCCCACACCTTGGATTGTTCAGTATTTGTCAAGATCCATCTGTATTATATAGTTTTGGTGGGTTATGAACACCTGATGCCTAGATAGTTATGAATGTTACATATTTCAAGTTACAAGTATTCCAGATCATGTTTGTGCTATTATACTCAGATTATTATTATGTTGAGCATTTATCAGTTTAGACCATGCTAAACTATTTATCATTAATAGATCATATTAAATAAATAGTAATACCAACTTCATCCTATTAGGAGGATAACTTATCATCGAGTGAGCGTAGGGATGGAGGATCCCCCGTTATTTAGGCAGAGTCATTAGTAGCAGTCCCTAAGTTCTAAAACTATGTAGCTACTGTATGTTATGTAGAGTCACCCATCAATTTAGGATTTATACCCTCTAAGGGGTCACCCATAAGTTTAGGCTTGACACCCTGGTCCTTTGGGATAACAGGTTAGTGGATCCACACAAACAGTGTCAGTACCCATGGCAAGGTATTGACACCTTTCCAAATGGGGTTACAGGTTTGACCCTGATTAGCTCAAATCAGTTAAATGTTATCTCCCATAGTTCTAGAACAGTATTTGGATTATATTAGTTTAGGTTTGCATGACCAAGTATCTATATATCAGTTATTCAGTTATTTAGATTATTTCAGTATATGTTTATGCTTGGTCTTGCATTTATTTTACATGTTCATGCATTTATGCTCAGCACCTATATGTATCTCAGTTAGTCCCTTTCTAATATAATAGTACATTCAAAGTAACGTATCATACTCTCTTTTGCGCTATATTTATTTCATAATATAAGTTTGGACGTGTAGTTCTTCGATCGCACATAGACCATTCCTATGTCACTCAATCGCAGCATTGGTGAGTCCTCATCAGTCGAGTACTAGTTATATTATTTATCATGTTTTCTAGTATTTAAATTTATGCTATTTCAATAGTCAAAGTTAGTTGGGGACCTTTCCAAATAACTCATCATGTTTAGAGGCTTTAGACAGTAAGACAGTCATTTGTGTTATTCACCGATGTGTTTTAGGACCCTTTGTTGTGGATTTGATTATTTTGACCTTTCATTAAATGATTTTTGTATAGAATTTTTACTATCCTCCTTTCAGTAATTATAACTTGTGCCAGTTCATGGGTTAGCTTGGGGGAACTTGACCTTAAGCACCGTGTTACGACTAGGCGGTAGTCTCGGGTAGTGACAATATAGTATTTGATGAATCTAATCCCATTTTTGTGAGCTTGAGTTTTGATGAGGAATCGACAAATAACCCTCATAAAAAATATTCTCCTAAAATAACAATTGATATAGTTGACTATAGCTCAATCAAAGTTAGCTCCTATTGTCGAATCATCAAAAATAAATGTTCCAAGGGAATGGAGATATAGTGAAAGTTTTCCAAATAAATTTATCATTAAAAATCCAAGTGATTAGATATAGAAAAGAGCTTTCCTAATAAAACAGGCATCAGTAGTGCTTGTGTTCCAAATTAAACCTAAAAAGGGTGATGAGGTTCTATAATACAAATCGTGGGTTAAATCCATGAAAGAAGATCTAGATCAGTTTGATCGAAATCAAGTCTGGAATTTGGTTAAAAAACTAAGAAACTGCTTAGTTATAGGAACTAGATGGGTTTACAGAAATAAGATAAATGTAAAAGAAAAAGTTATCATAAATAAATCCATATTGGTAGCTCAAGGTTATTGTCAATAGGAAGGTATTGATTATGATGAAACCATTGCTTCGGTAGCAAGGTAGGAATCAATTCGCATTCTTTCAGCCTTTGCTTTTTTAAATGTTTTAAGTTGAACAAATGGATGTTAAGAGTGTTTTCTAAATGGCGTTATTAATGAGGAAGTTTTTGTTAAACAACCTCCTAGATTTGAAGACCCTTCATATCCTAATCATATTTTCAAACTTTCAAAAGCTCTTTATGGTCTCAAACAAACTCCAAAAGCTTGATATCAGAGATTGAGTACTTCCATGATAAATAATAATTTTCAAAGAGACAAAATAGATACCACTCTTTTCACTCAAAAATTGGACTTTAGTTTTCTTATTGTACAAATTTATGTGGATGATATCATTTTTGGTAGTCCTAAAACTTCCTTGTGTGAGAATTTTGCAAATCTTATGAAAAGAGAATTTTATATGAGTCTTATGGGCAAACTCACATTTTTCTTGGGACTACAAATCAAGTAAACTTCAAAAGTGACCTTCATCAGTCAAACCAAGTACACAAAGGGGCTCATTTAAAAAATTGGAATGAAAAATAAAAACCTTTGGAACTCTCATGAGCCCTTCAATAAATCTTGATTTTGAAGCATCTGAAAAAGATGTAGATGAAAAGACCTACAGAGGAATGATTGGATCTCTATTATATTTAATGACAAGTTTACCAGACATCATAATCAGTGGGTGAAAATGTTCTATATTTCAATTTGCTCTGAATAAATCCCATCTGACTACCATCAAATGGATCATTTGATATCTTATTAGGACTCAAAATATTGAATTATGGTATCCTCACTCCTCAAACTTTGATTTAATTAGATATTCAGACATTTACTTTGCAGTTGATAAAAATGATCATAAAAGCACTAGAGGGACCTGTCAAATTCTTAGTAATGCCTTAATCTCTCGGCATAGTAAGAAACAAACTTTGGTTGCCTTGTCAACCACCGAAATTGAGTACATTGCCACTTGTAATTATGACACACAAATATTATATATAATGCATCAATTACTTGATTTTGATTTATCATTTGAATCGTGCCTATTATATGTGATAATACCAGTGCCATTAACATGTCTAAATATATTGTTCATCATTCTCGGGCTAAGCATATAAATATTAAACATTATTTCATTTGTGATCATGTTTAAAATGGTGAATTTATGTTAAACTTTGTTGATTCAGAAAATCAACATGCTAATATTTTTACAAAACCCTTGCTTGAGATTGTTTTTGCTTTCTCTAAGAAAAAATTGGGATTACATGTTTTAAGGAAAATTAATAGCCACATAGTTTTTTTACATCTTGTTTTTGGAGAAAAATATTTTGAATGTACAAAATCTTTTATTTTTGGATTGATGTCTTTTTACCATCTTTACACTATTTTCCCTCATTATTACCCCTATGACACTACTTTCTTATTCCCTGCCTCTAGACCCATGCGTGTGTCAATGTCCCTTGCCTTTTTATCTTCCCTATGCCTGCAAATCTTTCACTTCATCTCATTTATTCTAATCTCTCCTTTTAATCTTCCTAACTCTTCATCTCTCTCATTCTACTATCGTTATTTTTTTTCCTCAAATCTTTTTTAAAACCCTTTTTTTTCTTCTCACTTTCATCACTCTTCTTCTCATGCCTAAAATCAGATCAATGGCCATCATACCCAGCCAATTGTCTTTCAGATAATCAAGAACTAGTTCTAATTTTTGGTTCCTTGAAGGAAGACTCTTCAAAATCTATCCATTCCCCTAACCCTTCTTCAATTCTACTCCTTCTTATAAGAAATCCCACTCAAACTTTATTAAAAATCTCCCTCAAAAAGGCATGCACAAATTTTGGACAGCCTCACATCGAGAAAAGTTTGTCACTTTTAAGAACCATTCTATTGTGCCCAATAGAGTTATCAATCTCAAAAAACTGAAGTAATCCCAGTAAAATATCAGTCCATTATTTAAAGCACAAGATTTATCACTGTTTTTTGTCTCTGTGGGTCAAAAGTTTTGAGTATCTAGTTTTCATATTCTATACTAACCTTCGTATCTCTAAATATAGTAGAGAACTTGAAATTTTGGTTTTAGGAACAAGAATTATTCTAAATGATTTTCTGTTTGAGAAAGTGTTTGAAACAAAATTCTTCGGCACGGTCCCTTTCATGAATGAAACTTGGCCAGAAAATTTTAAAGTTAGCTTTGAGGAAGCTAAAGTTGTTGTTGCTGAACCTGGGGAAAATTTGTCAAATTTTTTACCCCTGTCATTTTTCTAAGCACAAAATTCTGGATCACATTATTACTACCACCTTAATTCCTCAAAAGAGATCATTGAGTAATGTTACCACTCAGGAGATATTTGTTTTGTATTGTATGGTCAAGAGATAAAAAATCAATTGGTAAAAGCGGTTTCGTGAATATATGTTGGAAAGTGTGGTTGACAATCATGCCTAAACTAGTCTGCCATACTATTTGTTGATTACTCATATTCAGTATTTTTATTCAATTGATCTTTTAGGATTTTCTATTGTTGAAATCTTCCCCACTTATGATTCCAAAATATTTTCTATCATATGTTATACTCTAACTGGAAGCAAGTGGCGGAAAAAAATCCATGAAAGCCACGTTTGATCTTCCGAAAGTAAGTAAGCCTATTACTAACCCCACTTCTACTATGTTGAAGGACATGGAGGAAGTTAAGGAACGTCTGCGAGGCCTAGAGAAAGGATTGGTAAGACTTCACAAATCCATTGCTAAGTTGTTACAGCTTGGAAAGGACACCAGTTTAGATGTTGGGAAAGTCCATATTGTTCTTGATAGTATTAAACAGAAGGGAGTCAAAATTTTTAAAAAAATGCTCAGGCAAGTTGACTCCATTAAGATTAGAGCTAACTCTTCCCACAATAAACTCGCCATCTCTGTGCAGAATTTCAATTCAAACTTCTCCAAGAACATGAATGCTCCTATGATCGATTAAGTCATAACATGCATAATACCTTTACCTATTTCCTAAAAAAAACATTGATTTGGTTCTCCAGAAAATCTCTTTTATTCAAAAAGGGCTTGTCTTTTTTTTTTTGGTCTGTGAAAGGGATACTCTCCACTAACTTTTTTTTTAAACTACTGATGAAGAATTTTTTTGTTATTTGCTTGCCTATTTTTTCTGTATATTTGTTCTTTTTGATTATGCTAAAAGGGGGGAACATCTTCCCATCAGTTTACTAGGTAATATTATAGCAGCAGGGAGAGTCAGCTACAAGTTAGGGGGGAGCTTTATGATCAGGGAAGTTGACTGATGTTTGTTGTCATTATCAAAAAAGGGGAGATTGTTAGCCTCCTATATAATTACTTAATATTTTAATAATGACAAACTAACAAAATAAACATATAGGATCCAGTTTGGAAAATGATCTCAAGATGAAAGGTTAATTTGAAAGATCTCAAGATAAAAGGGTAATCCTAAAAAATCATGGATACATATGGAAAGAATCAAATCAAATCAAACACAAGATTGGAGGATCCTAAAGTAAGGAATCGGAAGATATATAAAGATTTAATCAAGGAAAGCAATCAACAGAAGTTAGGATGACCAAATAAGCAAACAGATCAAATAAAATACATGGACAAATATGATATGGACATGTATGTATATGACTCCTTATAATGGCGAAGGAAATGCCATATTGTAATGTACGGACATATCTGATATAGATGTGCTGATGATATGAGCCCCCAATTGAGAAATCTAATCAAATCATTGATTGAAAGTATTCTATTGGATTTGACTTTTAGAGTAAAGAAGCAATAATGAAGTCTATATAAACATGTTGAAGACAAAAAACCAAACACAGAACTTCACAGGGAACTATTACTTTGTCTCATCTTTAGTCTTCATAAACTTTGTAATTCTCAGAATTCTACAATAGTTACAAGAAGAACAAAGTTGAGTAAGTTGACTAGTTGTACCAGTTGAGGCTGTTTCACAGAATCTAAATTGTAGCATATTAAGATTCAAAATTTTTTAGATCCCAATGTAACGCATTCTCACATTAGGCTCTAACAAAAACCCTTTCACTCTAAGGGGGCTAGAATAGGCACCACACCAGTGATCTAAACCAGTAGAAACCTCTGTGTTTCTTTTTATATTTCAGTTCTAGAAGCTTTCTTTAATTTAATTTTATTAAGTATACTAACTTGTAGGTGAGTTGACTGACACAACTGATCAGTCGACTTAGAAAAATATTTCAATTCACCCCTTCTTGAATTTCAATATCAACTCTATGTAGCATAAATCAGTTGTCATATCTCATACTAAAGATAGGATCTACGCCAAAAAGGCATAGTAGGGGTGAGCACAATCCATTTGTACTTAATAAGTATTATGGACCGACTAAGAAAAGAAGAATATAGCGCATGTAAAAGATACTATGAGCGCATCACTTGTAACTAAAAATGTTTCCAAATAGTAGCTCACACTGTCTCCACTAGCAGTTCAATAATCAAGATCAATACAGAAATAACAAAGCATGATAGACATATGGATACTAAGTACACAACAAAGGTACATAAAATAAACACATAGAATACATATGCAAATTCAATGCTATGAAGATGGATAATGATTAATTATTGAATGCCACTTCGTGACTTTTCATATATACCTACCAAGACTCAATGCTCCTAAGATAGGATCTATGGGAGATTTACAATCTGTATACTACCTCAAATATCAACTCACCTCTCAGATAGTGTTCATGGATCAGGGGTTTATAAAGTATCACATTTACTTATCCAACTATTGTTCATGTATCAAGATTTTTCTTCATAAAAATGTGTCCTTTTCTTTAGAATCAGTGATTTTGAATGGTACAAATGTCTCATGACATATGTCTGTATAAAATGAGTATATAATGCTCATAACTAGTCAGTATAAAGATCATAATTCATTCAATACATGTATAAGTGAGCTCAAAATCAACTTACTATTTCAATAATTCATGATATTAGTCCTCAAATGGCACCACTAGAATAAATAGTCATGTAAGACACATATAACATCAATCCAACCCCTTTAATCTTGTATTTCTATACTGAAAGACATAATAATGCTCAAATAGGTCCTATATCATATATCCACGCCATCCTCATAGGCATAACATCAATAATAATAACATTTAATGCATAAATAGGGCCGGTAAAGTCAAATAAACCACCTGTATGGGAAACATGCAAAATATGGTATCTCAACTCAACAACAATAAGCATATAAGCCCCCCCACACAGGCACCAAACATTAATAACAATCTTAAAATAATAATTTCCTTACTAATTTCTCCAACCCATAGTATCCTTTACTCATTTATTAACTACCCAGTCTAGTCTAAAAAAAGTTAAGTTATGACCGACCTCGAAGTGTCAAAATTAAGCCTAAAACTTTCAACACGGATCCTTTCCCTTTTGAAAAAATCTCAAAGTGAGATAATTCATTTGAATATATAATATATGTATTAAAGGAAAGCTAATGATACTTATATCGATAATGATTAAGCCAGGTATAAAACTAGTTTGACAAATGGGTTCGAAAATAAAAGGGCTAAAACTAGAATTTATATTTTAAAAACTTTTTCCCAAAGATTATAAGAGCCTATAGTTGAAAATACAAGTTAAAATGATTTAAAATGAGGCTTAAATCAAAGAAAAGACATTTTGAAGATTCATCAGTAAAACTCCCAAAAATTCTAGTTTTAATTCATGATTAAAAGGTGTTTTCAAAGATATAATCAATAGGAAATGATGGGGAGATGTATTAGAATTTTACCCAAGAAAAAATGGTGGGAAAAATCATTGAAATTGCCTATTCATAAATATTAAAACATCAAAGATGGAGTTATCACAAAAAAGAAGTATTTACACAATTTTATGAACAGTTCTATGCAATCGCAGTCCCCACCTCATGATCACGAGAGTAACATTGACGGGGACTTAAGTCGGACACTATGACTGCGAGAGAAAGGCATCATGATCGTGATGGTCAAAGCCGACTAGGTCCACCAATTAACCTATCCCTATCGTTGTACCAATACTAAGTAATCATGATGAAGAAGATTATCGAGGACCACGATCGCGACATGGTTCCAACTAAATATAAATTAGCCCCATAACTACATCATTGAAGAAGGATGTGAGAACTAAGTCAAATGCATTGGCATGTCATCCCATATTTGAATCAAATAGGCAAAGTGGTTATATTCCTATCCTAACTGTGAATCATGTCTTTAATTCATCTAAAATACAAGAACCCACTCTTTATGTTCCATGGTCTAATCTAATGTTTCTACTTCTGGGCTCACAATAGAAAAATAGATGTATTCTAAAGGTCGCGAGTCAATATAATCGTAATTACAAGAACATATGAAGAACCAAATATGATAATAAACTTTAAACCAACTTGATTTAATACTAAGTAATCATGTTTGTAGCCTCAATCCTAGAAAGATAGTTTTTAGCGACTCATAATCTACTTTACAATCACAAAATTGATGTAGTTCATACACAAATTAAATAATTAAAAGAAAAGAATAAAAATCCTATTTGGATCCTCCCTCATGTATTATTCAATCCTAACTCGTCCAAAGATGATTAAAATAAAGGTTAAAATGTCATATTTAAAGTGAAGTGTAAAAAGTTTTCGAAAACCCCCTTTCGTGGCACACCCTTATCGCAGAGCATCAGCTTTATGGAATGCCCTTATCTCGCACCCATATTATTTCTTGTAGTTCACTCTTTCGCTAGCTCCGTTCCACTCTAGTAATATGAATATTAGCTTCTGTGGCACGAAGGCGTGTTTTAAACTCTAATTTCCTACTATAGTACAGCCTCTTGATTGTTCTTCATGTCCCATGGTTTGTAGTTGACTTTAAACCCTCTTTTAAGCTTGTCTTGCTTGTCGATATTGATCCTAATTCCTTCAATCATCCATAAACTCGGTATTGACACCTAATCAATCTCAAACTTTGAATAATTCTAACCTGAAACACTAATCATATCCATCTGTTCCCAAATCCAAGTTAAGCTTAATTAAATAAATACATATGCACTACAGCTCACAAAATAGATAAAAGTAAGGGCAATAATTAGTGATTGGGCATATGAGTATGCCCAAGATAAAATACAAAGGTGAATGCAACTAAAACCAAAAAATTGAAGGATTTGTGAGAAAAAACTTTCATGAACTAAAACATATTTGATAATACATATATGTAAAATCATACTATTCTATAACTGCAAAAGTGATCATACCAAGAATGCTTAATAACGTTTATCTCTATGTGGGAGGTTTTTTCAACTAACATATATCATGTGAGCTCATGATGTCTAACGTCTAACCCAATTAGAAGGGTTTTCCTATACATTGCCTTGGTATCAAATCTATCTGTAGGATCATAAATCCTATGAGGACATGTTGTTATGAGACTTGGATCTGCTATACCCTTATTCTACCAGTGCTAGATAATCCTCCTAAAAGTGAATATAAAATCATATGCTCATAAAATGTATAAATTTTTATCAATTCTAAAGATAAAGTACAATTCTTTACTCAAAAATCATATTTTCATGAACTAAGTTAAAGATAACTCATCAATGAGTTGATACCAATTCTTTGAACTTCCTGATAACTAAATCTTTTCTTGAAATATATTGTGAAATAAGATTCAAAGGAATTTCATGAAAAGTATATCTATATTTGAAAAGAACTACAATGTGAACCTTCAATATTTATAAACTCTTGAAACACGTACTAGAATATCAATAGGTGAAAAAAATCAACTTTCATATAATATTATAGCTTTTCAAGGTTGATTATCATCACGGCACAAAACAGGGTCTGGCTATGATGGGTATCTCAAGCCTACAATGGACCGGAGGCCACCCCCATCACATAATGTCATGAGCAGAAATTAATAATGATAACAATATGAAAGCCAATAAATAGTGATAGAAAGATGGCAAAACAACTCAATGAAGCAAAGAGTCTAAACAATAACCAACCAACACACATCTATCCACAATAGCCTCTAAAATCAAAATACCAAATAAGTCGTGACATGCCCCCGACCATGACCAAAGAATCCAATTGTACTGAGTAAAAAATAAAAGAATAAGAAAATGATAAGGTCTTCTAAAGGATGGAGGCTCATCACTTCACAGCTACTCGACGAACGTGCTAATCCACCTAACGTTGTACAAGGCCAAGAGAAGTGTCTTCAAACCCAACATTATGAAATAATGTAGCATCCTAGGATGGTTAGCAGGGTGAGCGCTAGCATGTTACTTAGGGTAGGGATAAAATAATTCCATGTCCAAAACCAAACTAAACCATATGACATTGTATATACATATATATAAGCTGCCGAGATAGGAAACAAGGTTTAAGCATGAGATTAAAAACCATTATCCTATACTGTGTAGCTCTAGTCTTCCTAAGGTAACCTACGGGCTATATTGGTGCAGCTTCCCAGGCTGAAAGGGCCCTAGTGCGTGTTAGCCACACAAACCAGAGAAATTCAAGGAATGGGCAAAGCCACCGAGGCTCGAACCATTCCTATATATATATATATATAATACTGAACTATGTACATGGTCATAAAGACCCCCATGCAGACATATGTGGTTTCCAGTATCAGTCCCCTCGGGACCTCCACCTTTCACGGCGAGCTACATAACCCCCTTTAAGCCCAAATTAAAACCATTTAGCTCATAATTTCAACCATTAACCCGAGAGTCATTCATTAAGGCATTAACCACATAGTATCATCATACCAATATGCTTGGAAGCTAAATCACACATGCTAAATCAATTTATACAACTACATTGACTCCCTAAGTTCCATTAAAATCCAATCCATGGAAACCAAGGCCATCCAAATCTATTTAAATAACCATTTATCTATTAATACAATGCATTGAGTTCAAAACAAGTCAAACCATTAAATTTTTTCATATTTAAAATTAAATTAACTAAGTGGGTTGAGGTTCATGTAATTCCTAGAAAACATTTAGCCAATTTGGGGAAACTCATATTTCCCATTCCTACCATTTAAATAAAGTACCAATTCAGACCCCAAAACTATTAATTTAAAGCATGAATAATCAATTCAACTCCTAGGACAAGTAATTCAATAAAAAAACAACCAAAACTCCTCAACCCAATTTCAAAACCCATAGTTTAAATTACATAAAAATCCATCAAATCAATGTCACAATGTAAAATTAAAGTTTGGGAAAGATATACATGCCAGACTCACACAAGAATTTATAATCAGTTTGAAGTTTAGAGCCCAAATGATGAATGTGTAGTGAAACCCTTGAATGTTCTTGGATTTTTTGTTTGAGAGTGAAATAGAGGGATTTGATATTTGAAAACAGATAGGAATGGGACTATTTTATGTTTAAAAGTTGTACAATAAAAAGATCAAAAGCCTCTTATTTCGAGTGAATAAAAACAAAACTGCACAAATTTAACACCTTAGCTTGGCACGCCAATATCACGAAGACTATCCTCTATGACACATCGACATCATGGAGGGTAGACTCTGTGACACGTTGATATTACGGACCCTCACTGCCTCGAGATCCAAAAATGACCTCGAAACCCTACCAAAAATTTCAAAACTTTTCCCAAACATCCTTTTAACATCTCTAAACACAATTCAAGTAAAAATCGATACTACGAAGATGGAAAGGTCAAAAATAAATTGATGGAAATTTTATAGCTCAAGAATAGAAATAATACACCAAAATCAAATGATAAACTTAGAAAATGACAAGAAGTAAATAAAACTCATACCTTAAGCACTTTTATCCACCCCGAGGAACAAGAATAGATATTTAGTCTTCATATCTTCCTCAACTTCCCATGTAGCATTTTCTACCTTTTGGTTTCTCCAAAGGACCTTTATTGAAGCTACATCCTTGGTCCTCAATATACAAACTTGCCTATCTACGACCTCAACAAAACTTCCTCATATGATAAGGAATCAGAAGTACCGACATTCTCCATAAGGAAAAACAAAGAAGGATCACCCACACACTTCTTCAGCATTGACACATGGAAAACCTAATGAATGGATCCCAAACTCAAATGCAAATCCAACTCATAAGCAACATTCCAAACTCTCCTCAAAATCTGATATGGACCAATATAACGAGGGTTGATCTTTCTCTTCTTCCTAAATCTCATCACTCCCTCCTTAGGAGAAACTTTAAAGAACACCCAATCACTAACCTCGAATTCCCACTTCCTTTGACTCACACCCGCATAAGACTTTGGGAAACTTTGGGTAGGCTTAAGTCATTCTCTGATCACTTTTACCTTTTCCATAGCATGGTGAACCAAATCAGGACCAAACAACCTAGTCTCATAAACCTCAAACCACCTAAAAAGAAACCTATACCTCCTAATATAAAGAGCCTCAAACGAAGCCATCTGACTACTCGAATGGTAATTATTATTGTACGCAAACTTAATATGAGGCATGTGATCCACCAAACTTTCCTTAAATTCAATCACACATGCCCTAAGCATATCCTCCAAAGTCTACATAGTATGCTCCTCTTGTCCATATATTTTAGGGTGCAAAGTGGTGCAAAAGTTCACCTCCATAGCCAAACCTTTCTAAAATGAATACCAGAAGTGAGATAAAATCTGCATACCTCTGTCTAAAATGATAGACATTGGTGCACCATGCAACTTGACGATCTCTTAGAATAAATAATTTAGCATAACCCTCTCTAGAGTTGATAGTCCTCATAAGAAAGAAGTGAGCAATCTTAGTCATTCTATCCACAATAACCCAAATCAAATCGTACTAATTAAGAGACCATAGAAGGTCTGTAATGAAATCCATATTGATCATCTCTCACTTCCATATAGACAACTCCATCTCTTAAGACATGCCACCAAGACTCAAGTGCTCAACTTAACTTGTTGACAAACTATACACTTAGCAACAAAATTTGCTATATCCCTCTTCATATTGTTTCTCCAATAGATTTCCTGTAAGTCATGGTGCATTTTTGTTGAACTAGCATGAACTATATACCTAGACTCGTGAGCCTCATCCAAAATCCTTTCTTGCAGCCCATCAATATCAGGAATGCACAACCTGCTTTGGACCATAAGATACTATCTCCAATCTCAAATGCCATAACCTTCTACTGACCCATATCTTCCTTAATTTGTGTAAGTATAGGATCCAAAACCTACTTATCCTTCACTTCAGCACCAAGAGGTGACTTCACCACCTATTAAACAACAACTCATCTATCCTCAGAGTCTAAAAAACACATTTCTAATTTATCCAACTGGTGATATCCTTGACCAATTCTCTTTTTTTCTCTTCCACATACTATAAGATCCCCATTGGCAAACTTATAAAAGCTTCGGCAACCATATTGGCTTTACCTGGATGGTAGTAAAGACTCATGTCATAATCTTTAAGCAACTTAAGCCACCGTCTTTGCTTGAAATTCAACATCTTCTGAGTGAACACATACTGCAAGCTTTTATGGTCTGAAAAGATGTCTACATGCAAACTATACAAATAATGATGCCAAATCTTCAATGTGAAAACCACAACTGCCAACTCTAAATTATGAGTCGGATAATTCCTTACATAGACCTTAAGTTGTCTAGAAGTATAGGCCATAACCATAAGCAGTCTAGAAGCATAGTCCATAACCATACCATTTTATATGTACACACAACCCAGTCCCATATAGGACACATCATAATATATGACAAAACCCTCGGTACCCTCGAGAAGGGTCAAAACTAGTGCAGAAGTCAGCTTGTCTTCTCAAACTACCCTTATAAGCATCATACTATAAAAACTTAATCTTTTTCTGGGTTAATTTTGTCAATGGGGCAGTAATAGAAGAGAAAATGTTAACAAACCTCCTATAATACCCGACTAAGCCCAACAAGATCCTAATGTCAGTTAGAGTCATAGGTCGAGTCTATGTTTTCACCACCTCAACTTTCTGTGGATCCATCATCATCCCCTCACTAGAAATAACATGACAAAGAAAAGTCACGACATTCAGGCAAAACACACACTTAGAAAACATAGCATACAACTTCTGATCCTTAAGTATCTACAACACAATTGGAGTTGATTGGCATGATCCTTCTCACACTTAAAATATGCCAAGATGTCATCAATGAAAACTATCACAAATATGTAAAAAAAACTACTTGAAAATCTAATTCATAAGATCCATGAAAGTAGATGGAGCATTGGTCAACCCAAATGACATAACTATGAAACTCATTGTGACTATATCGAGTTTGGAAAGAAGTCTTAGGAATATCAACCTTCTTAATTTCAAACTTATGATATCTCGAATGAAGATTAATCTTAGAGAAGAATCTAGCCCCTTGAAGTTGGTCAAAAAGATCATCAATACTAGGAAGAAGTACATATATTTCACTGGCACCTTATTTAAATGATGGTAATCTATACACATCCAAAGAGACGAATCTTTCTTCTGGACAAAAAGTATAGGAGCACCCCATGGAGAAACACTAGGATGAATAAAACCCTAATCAAGAAGATCATTCAACTACTCCTTTAGTTCATTTAATTTAGTCAGAGCCATTCTATAAAGAGGAATGTAAATAGGATGAGTGGTCGGTAGAAGATAAATCCCAAATTTTATCTCCCCTTGAGGCGGCTAATCATAAGCATTACCACCCCAAGTAGCCCAAGAAGGTCTAGTAGGGGATAGGTGGAACTCCATATGGAGTTGCACAATCAGGAGAGGGGACCTTAGATAGGGTATGCACTCCGTACATAGCGCGAGTCCCCTCCATATTGTCCTTAGGTAGGATGGAGTTCCCAGTAGAATTTATATGAACATCAGATCTTTACAGAGTAATAATTTAAAATACGAGGAAGCTAGGAGTTAGAGAAGTTTCATATCACTAGACTCTATAGGTCAAAAATAGAACACAAGAAAGGGAACCATTCTAAATTCCTTGTATTCTCCTCCTTATAAGTGTGGTACACTACACACACATAAAAAGGACTCTACTCAGCACGACTTTATTGTGACCCAATAAATCTAAACTTGGATCGAATACCAAGTTTTTCATGACCAGAACAAAGGTTTGGCCGTTATGGGTATCTCAAGCCTACTATGGATCGGAGACCACCCTCATCGCCTAACCTCATGAACATAATAATAACAATGGAGAAGCCAATAAATAGTAATAAGAACATGGATAAACAACTCAATGAATCTAAGAGTAAAAAAAAGTAACCAACAAACCAATATTTGTCCACAATAGCTTCTAAAACTAGAATAGCAAACAAGTTGGGACATGCCACTGACCATGATCAAGGAATCCAAAAGTACTGAGTCAAAAATAAAAGAATAAGGAAATTATAAGGCCTTTTGAAGGATGTAGGCTCTCCGCTTCACAACTATATGGTGAACATACTAATCCACCTAACACTACACAAGGGAAATAGAAGTGTTTTTGGACCCTACATAATGAAATAATGTAGCATCCTAGTATGGTTAGTGGGGTTAGCGCTAGCTTGTAACTCAAGGTATGGATAAAATAATGCCATGACCAAAGATAAATAAGCCACATGAACGCACTATGTATACATATATATAAGATATCGGGATAGAGAACAAGGTTTAAGAATGAGATTTAAAACCATTATCCTAGACTGGTAGCTCGAACCCGACTTAAGGTAACCCATGAGATATATGGGCTCAACTTCCTGTGCTGAAAGGGTCCCAGTGTATATTAGTTGCTTGAAGAAAAGAAATCTGAGGAGGTTCCAAAGACATCAAGACTCCAATCATTCATAAATATGTATATAATATATGAACTATGCACACGATCATTAAGACTCCCACACCGACAAATATGATTTATAGTATCGGTCCCTCCATGACCTCCACCTTTCATGGAGAGCTACACAATCCCTTTAATACCCAACTAAAACCATTTAGCACATAATTCAAACCATTAACCCATGACTCATTCAATAAGGCATTAACCATTTGGTGTCGCCATACCAATACGCTTGCAAGCTAAATCACATATGAAAAATCAATTTATACAACCACATTAACTCCCCAAGTTTCATTAAAATCCAATCCATGGCCACTGAGGCCATCCATATCTATTTAAATAACCATTTATTCATTTGTGCAATGTATTGAGTTCAAAATAAGTTAAACCATGCAATTTTTCCATATTTTAAATCACATTAACCAAGTGATTTGAGGTTCATGCAATTCCCATATAAACTTCATCCAATTTTGAGAAACCTATGTCTCCTATTCCAACTATTTAATTAAAGTGCGAATTCAGTTCCCAAAAATATTAATATAAGGCATAAATAATCAATTCAAGTCATGAGACAAGTAATTCAATCAAAAACAACAAAAAACCCTCAACCTAATTTAAAAACCCATAGTTTAAATCAGCTAAAAATTCATCAAATCAATGTCATAATGTAAAATTAAATTTTGGGGAAGAGATACATACCAAAAACACATAAGAAGTTGTAATCAATTTGAAGTTTAGAGCTCGGATGTTGAATGCACAGTGAAACCCTTAAACATTCTTGGGTTTTGTGTTATAGAGTGAATTCGATCTTACAAAACTGATGGGAATGGGACTATTTTATGCTTAAAAGTCAAACAAAGGGTTAAAAGACCAAAAACCCCTCATCCTAAATGAATAAGAACAAACTACATGAATTTAACACCTTGGCGTGGATGCCAATATCGTGGAGACTTTTTATATATAGTTTTGATGATGATCTGCTAAACAACAAGGGAACAGGTCCCTGAACGTGCTAGGTACACTATAGCTGGCACACATTATTTGTACAGTTTTGTCCTCTTGTATAACAAACTTACAGGTGTTATTTTGTACTGATTAGGATAGTTGGTCCAATAATCATTCATCCCTTAGCATCACTCAGCTATAAAAAGAAAGAGATGCATCTTTATCAATTGATTTTTTCAAATTCAAATAAGTGAAAAGAGGCTGAAAAAACTCCAATTCAAGATTCCTCAAGCATTACTCACGTTTGTCTTTTTGTAGTATGCTTAATGAGTGAGTGAATATTCTTGAGTATTGATTTGTAAATGAACTCTTATGTTATAAGAGTAATGTAATCTTTTGTTAAGAAAGTTACTTAGGTAGTATTTCCTAAGCCAGTTATTGATTAGATTTAATCAGTGTAGAGGGTCCTTGGTAGAGTTATAAAGATGAGCTTATAGTATAGTTATTACAAGAGAAAAGAGCCTAGAGGTATGCTAAAATCTAAACTGTAATTAGAAGGTTGATGATAGTAGATGTCGTTGGTGCTTGTGAGGGCAAGAAATGGTTTTTTCCTCATTGGGTTTCCACATAAAATTTGGTGTTGTTACTTTCTTTTGTTGCTTTTAAATTTCCATCACCTCCTAGTTGCCTTACTGTGCTACCGCTTGAGATTGACCTTGAGGGACCTGGTCCTTCACTGTGTGTGTAAGACCCCACAAAATTCTTATCTTGATTCAGTCCTTTAAGCTTGTTAAGGGGTCCCAGACTTAGAAAATTCTAGCTGAGTATACAGACTTAGTGTTATTTTAGCCTTTGAAAGTTGGCAATCTTATTTCACGACCTTTACGTCCTTTAAATGTTGATATTTTAGTTAATTCTTGATCATAAATGTCAATGGTGTTTCTGGACAAGTTTTGGATTTTTTGAACCTTGTTTAGAACATGTTCGAATGACCAAAATAGTGAGTTGATGTGATCTTGATACGTGGCATCGTCCATTGTGTTGACAGATAATTTTTCCCTCAGCTCAATGCAATTTCTAGTGAATCGATGCGGACTCGACACAGCATATTGGCTATTGTGTCGATGCCAATGATGAATCGCATCATCCTGTGCAATGATGATTCAATTTACAATCATTAAAAAAGCCGCATCCTCAGGGTTAATTAAGTGTTTTTCACATGCCCTTCAGCCCTCATAACACAAAATTTAGCCCTCTTTTACCAAAATATAATCATTCTTTCACAAATTTCTCAAGAACAAAAACCCTAGGTGAATAAAATTCAAATTCAAGGCTCAAGATTCCACCGTTAATTTTCTAGAATTCACCAACTAAGGTATGTGAAGTGTTCGTCCAAGGGATCCTTCCACCCTTGATTTCCAAGAAACTCTTTTAAATCTTATGTAGAGTGATTTCACGATTTCCATGATTTGAATTAAAGTATATTCATGATTATTACTTAATTGGGTTTCTATTTCATGATTTACTATAAGATTTATGTAGAGTTAATTGATATGTGTGCTTTATCATATGAATTTATGTTAAAACTCTTGGAATTATGTAATTGGAGTTGAATCATGATGACTACATGTTGTTTTAGTATTATGTGCATATATTATACCCTAAAAGTGTTTGATGAATTATCCATGTGAGTGGAATAGTGAAATTATATCATGTTAGCATGTATGCAAGTTCATGTCATTCAAGTGTTTGCTTGAATGCCCAAATGAATGAATGATGACTAACTAGTTAATTACCATGTCTTAAGATTATGCCATGTCTTTTAAGTTTATGATATCAAGTCCCGAGGGCATTTAATACCCGATAATTTAGTTTCTTGTCCAGAGCCATAGTCAGTCACAGAGTAGTATCAGTCATGTCATGATTAGCAAAATTCAGTTAGTTACAAAATTTAGGAAAACTCAGTGAACTCAAAATCAGTCCAGTTTAGTTCAGTAAAATCATTTCAGTTCAGTAATACAGTACGATTAGTAATAGTTCAGTCTAGCCTAGTACAATTTAGAATTCAGTATAGTGTCTATTCAGTTAGGAGTAGGATTCAGCATCGGGTGAACCTAAGGATGGGGATGCACCTGCTAGTAGAGGGTGTAATCCTTAAAAGTAGTCCTTGCATTCCATAACTAGTAGCCAGCGTAGGTTGAGATATCAACCTGCAAGTTGAGGATTGATGAGGTGATTTATATTCTAGTTGAGGGTCCCACCATTCTTATTCAGAGCACCGGCTAGGTGAGGGTAACTCAACACTTGTCCTTACCCATGGCACAGTATTGACACCCTTCTAATTGGGGTTACTAGTTGGACCCCAAATCAGTTAGAGAAGGGGCATGTCAGTTAGATGATTACTTTCCACAGTCTTAGTTTCAGATTCAATCTTAGTATGGAACTCTATTTAGTTTTGCAGATTCAGGACTGTCAGACACAGTCACTCAACTCAGTACGGGACTCAGTATAGTTCCACAGAATCAAGACTGTCAGATACTGTCATTTAGTTATCAGTAATTTAGTATTCAGTGTTATTACGATCTCAGTACAGTTTACATATTCATGCATGTACTCTCATTTAGTCGTACTCATGATATTCAGTTAGTATTGTTCATGCATATGAACCCATGAATTTCATCCTACCTAACTGAGCATACCAGTATATTCAAAGTATTGACGCATGTTTTTCTTTGCGCTATGATGTCTTATATCATAGGTTCAGACGCATGGGCTCCCGAGCAACCTTAGCAGTTCATATTCTCAGCATAAAATGTTAGTGGTGAGTCCTCATAGTTCAAGGACGTGATTATTTATTACAACATTTTAGTTCATCTTCAATAGTCAGAGATAATTCAGGACATATCCCATCAACTCCACAGTTCAGACAGTTTGGAGGCTTTTAAGACTAGAGTATTTCAGACAGTTGTTCAGTTTTTCAGTATTGATGTTCAATTTTGGTATTGTGATACCATGTTCAGTATTATTTATATTATTGAACCTTAGGTCCATTTTTTTGCCTATTTTCCACATATTATCATATTATTGTTTAGTTATTGCAGCAGGTACCTGTCATGGGTTAGCTTGTGGTCCTTCGAGATTATGACCACCATGTAGCATTTGAAGTACAAACTCAGGGCATTACAAACTTGGTATCATAGCCTAAGGTTCAACAGAGTCCTAGGAATTTTGAAAGCCGCATCTAGTAGAGTTTTATGCATGGGTATGTTGCGCGCCACATTTATGGACAGAAGGGTACGAGATGTTTTAGGAAAAGTTTCCCTTCTTTCAGTATTCATGTCATGTGAGTGAGCATGAACTCCAGTTAAACTCTAAGTCTAATCCTTTATGTTCCATTTATAGAAATATACCTCTAAAGAGGACTAAGGAAAGAGGAACAAGAGACCAGCCAGAACCCCAGCCCATCCAACTAGATTCACTGGACGAACACGTCTCCCATGCTGAGTTCAGAGCAGCCTTTATCACCCTAGCTTATTCTGTGGCAGCCTAGAATGAACGCCCAGCTGCCATTTCACCCAACCCATTAGCTAGTACTACTGCTTCCAGGATTCAAGACTTTACTCGAATGAACCCTCCATCGTTTATCGGGTCTAAGTCAGATGAGGACCCTTAGAAATTTCTTAATTAGGTGCAGAAGGTTACTGATATTATGGGGAGGACCATTGTCTAGAGTGTGGAGTTAGCCGCACATAAGTTATAGGATGTGGCTCACTCATGGTTTAAATAGTGAAATGTAAAAAGGGCTGCAGATGCAGGGCCCATAGAGTGGGAAGAGTTTGCCACTACTTTTCTAGATAGGTTCTTCCCACTGGAGTTGAGGGAAGTGAAGGTTTTTTAATTTATTAATCTGAAGCAGGGAAATATGATAGTGAAAGTGTATTCTCTCAAGTTTACTCAATTAGCTAGATATGATCCTCATGTGGTGGAAGACAACAGATCCCAAATGAGTAAGTTTGTGTCAAGGCTGTCTAGCAGCATGGTCAAGGAGTATAGGACCGCAATGCTTATTGAGGAGATGGACATATCCAGGATCATGGTCCATGCCTAGAAGATATAGAAGGATAAGAATAAAGAGAAGAAGAGGGAGAACAAGAGACCAAGAATAGGTAGTTTCAACTTCGCGCAGCCTAAGTCAGAGGGTGGAAATCATTCTCAGTTCTATCCAAAATCTTCAATCCCAGCACCGTCCTCAGCCAGTGCTCCTGTGGAAAAATTCAGAGATAGCAGTAAGGATAGGGAACCAATCCCTAAAGCCTAGGGCAGTGTTAGCAGGTCCCGAACCAATCCCCTTTGTCAAGAGTGTGGCAGAAACCACTAGGGTATCTGTAGAGAGAGTAGCGATATGTGTTTTCGGGTATGGAAAGCCATACCATAGTGTCATAGATTGTCCCCAGTCAAGTTCTCAGGGTCAGAATAACCGTCCCCTAGCTCATTCCGATTACCCAAATCATCATGGTGCCGCTTCCAGTGCCACCAGTAGGCAGTGCCCAAATAGACTCTTTGCTCTTCAGTCCCAATAGGATCAGGAGAGTTCTCCAGATATGATTACTGGTATGTTACAACTTTTCCATTTTCATGTTTATGCTTTGCTAGATCCAGGAGCTTCTTTGTCCTTTGTTACTCTATATATAACAGTTGTTTTTGGAGTCAATCCCGAAATTCTTCCTGACCCTTTCTCAGTCTCTACCTCAATGGGTAAATCTATCATAGCTAGGTAGGTATACAGGAACTACCCGGTTATGATATATTAGAAAATCACTTTAGTAGATTTAGTCAAATTAGAGATGACTGATTTTGGTGTCATTCTCGGCATGGATTGGATTTATTCCTTCTACGCCTCAGTCGACTGTAGAAACAAAATTGTCTAGTTTTTGTTTCCAAATAAACCCATCCTAGAGTGGAGGGGTAGCACTTCAGCACTTAGGGGTCAGCTTATTTCTTACCTTCAGACTAGAAAACTGATATCTAACGGATGTGTCTACCATCTCGTTCGAGTTCAGGAATCTAGTTCAGAAACCCCTACTCTTGAGTCAGTGTCAGTAGCATGTGAATTCCCAAATGTGTTTCCCAAAGATATTATCGGAGTTCCTCCCGAATGGAAATTGATTTAGGAATCGATATTCTTCTAGATACTCAGCCCATATCTATTCCGCCATACAGGATGGCTCCATAAAAAATCAAAGAATTAAAAGAGCAGTTTAAGGATCTCCTAGATAAGTGATTCATCTGACCTAGTATATCCCCATGGGACACACAGTTTTATTCGTGCATAAGAAAAATTGTTCCCTCAGAATGTGTATTGACTATCGTCAATTAAATAAAGTCACAGTCAAGAACAAGTATCCACTTCCCAGAATTGATGACTTGTTTAACCAACTTCAGGGTGCCAGTTACTTCTCTAAGATAGATCTCAGATCAAGCTATCATCAACTCAGAGTCAGGGAGTGTGACATCCTAAAAATAGCTTTCAGAACTCAATATGGTCACTTTGAATTCTTAGTCATATCCTTTGGTCTTACCAATTCCCCAGAAGCCTTCATGGACTTGATTAACCGTGTGTTCAAGTAGTACTTGGACATATTCATCATAGTCTTCATAGATGACATTCTCGTCTACTCTCACAGTGAACATGATTATGTAAACCATCTCAGAATAGTATTACAGACTCTCAGAAAGCATCAATTATTTTCCAAATTCAGTAAGTATGAATTTTGGCTAAGGTCATTATCTTTCCTTGACCATATAGATTTCGGTGATGGTGTTAGAGTTGATCCCTAAAAGACCGAAGCAGTGAGATATTGGCCCAGGCCTATCTCTCCGTCACATATTAGGAGTTTCTTGGTTTTGGTCGGCTATTACCGATGGTTTGTTGAGGGATTTTTTTCTATTGCATCCCCTATATCTAGATTGACTCAGAAAAAAAGTCAAGTTCTAGTGGTCAGGTTCTTGTAAGAAGAGTTTTTAGGAGTTAAAGACTCGACTCACTACAGCTCTAGTGTTGACCTTACCAGATGGTGCAGATGACTTTATGGTGTGTTGTGATTCCTCCAGAGTTGGATTGGGGTGTGTTCTGATACAGAGAGGTAAGGTCATAGCCAATTCCTCTAGGCAGCTTAAATCCCATGAGAAAAATTACCTTACTCATGATCTTGAGCTAGCAGCAATAGTGTTTGCCTTAAAGATTTGGAGGCACTATTTGTATGGAGTTCATATAGATATGTTTACAGACCATAAAAGCCTACAGTATGTTTTCTCTCAAAAAAAACTAAACCTCCGACAGAGAGGGTGGTTGGAGATGTTGAAAGAATATGACATGAGTGTCCTGTATCATCCAGGAAAGGCCAATGTAGTGGTCGATGCTATCAGTAGAATGTCTATGGGTTGTATTACTCATGTCGAGGATAGCAAAAAAAAAGTTAGCTTAGGAAGTTCATCAGCTAACCTGACTAGGTGTCCGCTTAGTCGATTCAGCAGAAGGTAGTGTATGGGTGCAGAGTAGTTTAGAATCATCCTTATTTTTTAAAGTAAAGGAAAAGCAGGATAGGGATCCCAGTCTAGTCAAGTTGAAAGAATCAGTCAGAGATCAGAAGGTAGAGGTTTTCACCCAAGGGGGAGATGGTGTTTTGCGTTGTCAGGGTCGACTATGTATGCCAGGCATAGATGACTTGATGCAGTGAATTCTTGCAAAAGTGCATGGTAATCGCTACTCTATTCATCCAGAGGCCAGTAAGATGTACCATGATTTGCGAGAGATCTATTAGTGGAGTGGTATGAAGAGGGATATTGAAGAGTTTGTGGCTAAGTGTTTGACATGTCATCAGGTTAAGATTGAGCATCAGAAGCCTAGTGGGTCTATACAGGGGTTCAACATTCCCACCTAGAAATGGGAAGAAGTAAGCATGGACTTTGTGATAGGTTTTCCTTGTACTCGTCGTCAGCATGATTTAGTATGGGTCAATGTAGATAGGATGACCAAATCACCTTATTTCTTAACACTCCATACCTCTTACTCATACGAGTATTATATCAAACTCTATATCAGGGAGTTGGTCAGATTGTACGGTGTTCCATTGTCTATTACCTCAGATAGAGGTACCCAGTTCACCTTTTATTTTTGGAAAGCATTCCAAAAGGGTCTTGGTACCCAAGTTTACCTCAGTACAACTTTTCACCCTAAGACTCATGGTCAAGCAGAAAGGACCATTCAGAATTTAGAGTATATGCTGCGAGCATGTGCGATAGATTTTAAAGGTAGTTGGGATGACCACTTGCCTTTGATTGAGTTTGCATACAACAATAGCTATCATTCCATTATTCAGATAGATCCATTTGAGGTTCTTTATGAAAGGAGGTGTAGATATCCTATTGGTTGGTTTGAAGTGGGTGAGGCCACAGTGGTAGGGCCTGACTTGGTATTTGATACCTTCGAGAAAGTTTAGTTGATTAGGGAAAGTCTTAAGACAGCTCAGATCCGACAGAAATCGTACTTAGATATGCATTAAAAGGATCTCAATTTCAAGATTTATGACTATGTGTACTTGAAAATTTCTCCTATGAAAGGAGTGAAGCATTTTGGCACGAAGGGGAAGCTCAGTCCTTGATATATCGGTCCTTACAGAATTCTCAGCCATTTCGAAAAGGTAGATTACAAGCTTGAGTTACCATCAGATCTATCTTCAGTCCATTCAGTGTTTCATGTGTCCTTTCTAAAGAAATGCATAGGTGACCCATCGGCCGTAGTACCCATAGAGGGAATAGATGTTCAGAACAGCATCTCTTACGAAGAGATTCCAGTTGAAATACTTGACTATCAAATTCGCAGACTGGGGAACAAAGAAGTCCCTCTAGTCAAAGTTCTTTGGAAAAATTAGTCCGTTGAGGGAGCTAATTGGGAAGCAGAAGAAGATATGCATACCAAGTATCCTCACCTCTTCTCCACAAACTGAGATTTAGCTCAAGTTAATAGTTTTTGCTTAAACTTATTCAGTTTCATGCTCAAATTTTCTTTTACAAACTTGGTAACAGTTACCATTGCATATTCAGTCATATGTTTAGGAGTCAGTTCAGTCATGTACTTATGCATCAAATATGAATGTTCAGCATGAAATTCAGTATGTCAGTAGTGACAATCAGATAATCATGTTTCAGATGTTCATGTTCAGTAAGCAAGTTCAGTCTACCAGTATTCTCAGCTTAGTCAGTCTTATTCGAGGATGAATATCCCCAAGGGGGAGATAATGTAAGACCCCACAAAATTATTAGCTTAATTCAGTCCTTTAAGCTTGTTAAGGGGTCCCAGACTTAGAAAATTCTAGCTAAGTATTCAGACTTAGTGTAATTTTAGCCTTCGAAAGTTGGAAATCATATTTTCCAACCTTTACATCCATTAAATATTGATATTTGAGTTAATTCTTGATCGGGAATGTCAATAGGTGTTTTTGAACAAGTTTTAGATTTTTCGAACCTCGTTTAGATCATGTTTGAATGACCAAAATAGTGATTCGATGCGATCTTGATGCGTTGCGTCATCCATCGCATCGATAGATAATTTTTCCCTTAGCTCAGTGCAATTTCCAGTGAATTGATGCGGACTTTACACGGTGTGTTGGCTATCGTATTGATTCCAACGACGCGGCACATCAGCCTGCGCGTCGATGATTCAATTTATGGTTATTAAAAAGGTCGCATCATCAGCGTTAATTAAGTCTTTTTCCCACACCTTTCATCCCTTATAACACAAAATTTATCCCTATTTTACAAAAATATAATCATTCTTTCACAAATTTCTCAAGAAAAAAAACCCTAGGTGAATTAAATTCAAATTCAAGGCTCAATTTCCACTGTTAATTTTCCAGAATTCACTAACTAAGGTATGTGAAGTGTTCATCCAAGGGTTCCTTCAACCCTTGGAGTCCAAGAAACTCTTTTAAAGCTCATGTAGAGTGATTTCATTATTTCCCTGATTTGAATTAAAGTGTATTCATGATTATTACTTAATTGGGTTTCTATTTCATGATTTACTACAAGATTCATGTAGAGTTAATTCATATGTGTGCTTTATTATGTGAATTCATGTTGAAACTCTTGGAATTATGTAATTGGAATTGAATCATGATGCCTATATGTTTTTTTAGTATTATGTGCATATATTATGCCCCACAAGTGTTTATGGAATTGTCCATGTGAGTGGAATAGTGAAATTATATCATGTTAGCATGTATGCAAGTTCATGTCATGCAAGTGTTTTCTTGAATGCCCAAATGAATGAATGATGACTAAGTAGTTCATTACCATGTCACAAGATTATGCCATGTCTTTTAAGTTTATGATATCAAGTCCTGGGGGATTTAATACCCGACAAGTTAGCTGTTTGTCTAGAGCCACGGTCAGTTACAGAGTAGTATCAGTCATGTCATGATTAGCAAAATTCATTCAGTTACAGAATTTAGGAAAACTCAGCGAACTCAGAATCAGTCAAGTTCAGTTTAGTAAAATCAGTTCATTTCAGTTGTACAGTACGATCAGTAACAGTTCAGACCAGCCTAGTACAGTTTAGAATTCAGTCCAGTGCCTATTCAGTTGGGAGTAGGATTTAGCACTGAGTGAACCCAAAGATGGGGATGCACCTACCAGTAGAGGGTGTAATCCATAGAAGCATCCCTTGCATTCCAGAACTACGTAGCGAGCGTAGTTCGAGACATCAACCTTCTAGTTGAGGGTTGATGAAGTGATCTACCTGCTAGTTGAGAGTCCCACCATTCTTGTTCAGAGCACCTGGAAGGTGAGGGTGACACAGCCCTTATCATTACCCTTGGCATGGTATTGACACCCTTCCAACAGGGGTTATAGGTTGGACCCTAAATCAATTAGAGAAGAGGCATGTTGCTTAGATGATTACTTCCCACAGTCTCAGTTTCAGATTCAAGCTAAATAAAAATAAAAATGATCCAAAAGAATAGAAAAACATCCAAAAATATCAATAATGCAGGCACAAATCAAATGAATACGGAGACAGGACACCCCAACTAAAAAGATAGTAGTGTCCTCACTACATAAATAATTAAGTATAAACAGAGATAAGGGTGCTCCCTAAATTGCATCAAGAACTACTATCACTCTCAGCCTCTGCATCGTCATCGGCCTCCTTAGGACTAGACCACTTAGCTGGGGCCACATCATCACTCTCCACTGGGGAGGAAGGAGGTATATCATGGGGGTTTTAGGACTTTCCATAGTCCCTTCACCCCCTTCCACATCTTGCCAAAGAACTTATCTCTCTCCTTTTTCCTCTTTACCATCTTCTCATGTGCAAACTAGAAATCATAATGTGATGCTACCAAGGATAAGTAGGCTCTCTCAAGCCTAGTAATGGTTGCTCCTAGCATCTTTTGGTCCTCGTGATACTTCTCATAATCAGACTGGGACACATATGAATGGTGTGTGGTGGAGGAATCTCATTTACCTTAGATTTAGTTATTTCTAGGTGAACACATATTGCAGGCTCTAATGATCATAATAAATATCAATATGGACCCCATACAAATAATGTCGCTAGATTTTTAATGCAAACACCAAAGCTAACAATTCTAAATCATAGGTTGGATAATTATTCTCAGGAACTTTCAACTTCCTAGAAGAATAAGCAACCACCTTGCTAAGCTATACTAACACACAACCTAGCCCTACCCGGGATTAATCATAATAGACAGCAAACCCTCAGTGCCCTGAGGTAGAGTCAAGACCGAAGCTGAAGTCAACTTGTTCTTCAAATTTTTGAAAATATCCTCGAAAGCATCATACCACAAAAATTTTACCTTCTTCTGAGTCAACTTAGTCAATAGGGAAACATTAGAACAGAAACTCTCTACAACTTTCTATAATAACCGACAAATCCAAGAAGCTCTGAATGTCGATTGGAGTAATGGGTCTAGGCCACTTCTTAACCACCGCAACCTTTTGTAGATCCACCATGATCCTATCACTAAAAACAACATGACCTAAATAAGTCACTCCATTTAACGAGAGCTTAAACTTATAGAACTTTCTATACAAATTCTCATCGTTTAGGGTTTGCAACACAATGCGGAGGTGATCGACATAATCTGCCTCGCTCTTAGAATATACCAAAATATCATCAATAAAAACAATCACTATAAATCCAAAAACTAACAAAAACTCCAATTCATAATGTCCATAAATATTGTTGGGGCATTGGTCAAACGAAAGGACATCACCAAAAACTAAAAATGACCATATCGAGTTTAGAAGGTAGTCTAAGGGATATTCACCTCCCTAATCTCTAATTGATGGTAACCTAACTGAAGATCAATCTTGGAGAAGAACTTAGCACCCTAAAGTTGATCGAACAGATCATCAATCTACAAAAGGGGATACTTATTCCTTATATTTACTTTATTCAATTGGCGGTAATAAATACACATCTGAAGAAACCCATTCTTCTTCCACATTAAGAGAATAAAAGCACCCCATAGAGACATACTAGATCAGATGAAACCCTTGTCATGAAGATCCTTCAACTGCTCCTAGAGTTCTCTCAACTCAGCCAGAGCTATTCTATTAGAAGGGATAGAAATAGAATGAGAGTCTGAAAGAAGATAAATCCCAAAATCAATTTCCCTATTGGGAGGAATACCGGAATATCATTAGGAAATACCTCAAGAAATTCATAGGCTATAGGGGCAGACTACAAAGAAGAACCTTCAGATCTTTCATCCTTAACATGTAATAAGTGATAGAGGCACTCTTTTAAACCCAATTTCTAGGCTCTAAGATAGAAGATGAACCTATCACGACCAGAGGCTACCCTTAGTCATAAAAATAGTGCTTACGGTCCCGAAAGACCACAAGATAACCCATGAACTAGTACCTGTTGTGAGCATTAAATAATATTATAATAAAATACACGTGCAGAAATAATTAATAATGCCATAGGTTTAAGTACTAAAATTAATACAATGAAATTCTAAAGTCTAAAATATAAATGAACATACTAAAATTCTATCTGAAAAGATTAACAAATCAACTGACTGTCTGAAATCCTCTAAAACTGACTGAAAATAGTTGATGGGACAGGACCCAACTAAATCCAAATAACAACTAAAAGAAAATACTGAAATACTGAAGTAAACTAAAATAAACCACCAAGTTCTCTATTGATAAGGACTCACCATGACTATTTCTGTTGATAGGATGAACTATCTATGCACGGTCAGGAGCCTAAGCATTCGAACTTATGATATTAAACATCAGAGAGCAAGAAAAGAGTATGAGATTAGTACATTGAATGTAATTGTATGAGAGAAAAGGTTAGGTTGATGTGCATGGGTTCATGTGCATGAATAATAACTGACTGAATGAATGACATTAGGTAATAGAATATAAATGCATGAAAACTATGAAATCTGCAAATACATGACCAAGAATATAATATGATTCCAAAATAATTTGTAAACTAAAATATTAAAATACGGATAATTGAACAACTAATAATTTTATGCTATGGTCGAACAAACCTAAAACTGAATTCTATACTAAATACTGGACTCAAACTATGGGAGGTATCATCTAACCGGCATGTCCCGATCTGAGCTAATTGGGGTACAACCTATGACCCTGTCTATAATAACCCATATCAAGTCATGTTGACGGCGCGAATGGGGTAACCCTATCACAAAATCCATGTTCACCGCTTCCCACTTCCAAGTAAGATTGTTGAATTCCTACATTATGCCACTAGGCCTATAGTGGTCAACCTTAACATGCTGATAATTAGAACACTTAGCTATGAACTCTGCAATATCCTTTTTTATACCACTACACCAAAATATTTCCCACAAATCATGGTACATCCTAGTGGCTCTTAGATGAATAGAATAATGCGTACCATGCATTTCAGCAAGGATTTTCTGTCTCAAACCATCTACAGCCGGCACACATAGACTACCCTGATATTACAACACACAATCTCCCCCTTGGGAGAAAACTTCTACCTTATGATATCTAACTAATTCCTTTAACTTAACTAGAATGGAATCCCTATCTTTCTTATTCATCACTTCGGCAACCAAAGAAGATTCAGAGCTATTCTTAACCCATAGACTACCCTCAGTTGAATCCACCAACCGCACACCTAATGTAGCAAGCTACTAAACCTCCCTGACTAACTGTTTCTTATCATTGTCTACATGAATAACACTACCCATAGACAATCTACTAAACATATTTGCCACTACATTAGCCTTTCCTGAATGATACAAAATACTTATATCATAATCTTTCAATAATTCAACCACCTTCTATGATGGAGATTTAAATATTTCTGCAAAAACACTTATTGCAAATTTTTGTGATCCTGAACACATCAACATAAACCCCACACAAATAATGCCTCCAAATTTTTAAGGAAAACACAAAAGTTGCCAACTCAAGATCATGGGTAGGGTAATTCTTTTCATAGGGTTTAAGTTGTCTGGAGGCGTAGACTATGACCTTAACTCTCTACATTAAAACACAACCCATACCAACTTTGGAAGCATCACAATAAACAACAAACCTATTTGAACCATTTAGCAAGGTCAAAATTAAGGCTGAGGTGAGTCGAGTTTTTAACTCATGAAAACTCCTCTCACAAGAATTTGACCACTGAAACATTACTTTCTTCTAAGTCGATCTGGACATAGGGGATGAAATAGACAAAAATCCTTCAAAAGACCATCGATAATAGCCAGCCAAACCCAAGAAACTCCGGATATCTAATGGAGAGATAGGTCTGGCTTATTTCTCACTGCTTCGGTCCTTTGAGGGTCAACTCTAATGTCATCACTAGAAATAATATGGCCATGGAAAGCTACTGATCTTAGCGAAAATTCACACTTACTAAATTTTCTGAATAATTGATGGCCTCTAAAAGTTTCCAATACAATTCTGAGGTGGAATGCATGATCATTTTCATTACGGGAATAGACAAGAATATCAACAATGAAGACTATGATGAACATGTCCAAGTACTGCTTGAACACTCTATTCATCAAGTCAGTGAAAGCTACTGGGTCATTCATTAGTCCAAAAGACATCACTAGAAATTTGAAGTGACCATACCGAGTTCTGAAAGATGATTTTGGAATGTCACATTCTCTGACACTAAGCTAATGATTGCTAGATCTGAGATCTATCTTAGAGAAATAACTGACACCCTGAAGTTGGTCGAACAACTCATTAATTCTAGGAAGTGGGTACTTATTCTTGATCGTGACTTTGTTCAACTGGTGGTAATCAATACAAATTCTAAGAAAACCGTCTTTATTTTGCATGAAAATGACTGGAGCGCCCCATGGGGAAACACTGGGCCTGATGAATCCCTTATATAATAGGTCTTTAAAATATTCTTTCAACTCACTAAGCTCACCTGGATCTATTCTATAGGGTGGAATAGAGATAGGCTGGGTATCTGGAAGAAGGTCTATTCTGAAGTCAATTTCCCTTTTGGGAGGAACTCCGGGAAGATTTTCAGGGAATACATCTATAAATTCACTTACTACTAAAATGAACTTGACACTGGGATTCTCAGAATATGAGTCTTTAACTCGAACAAGATTGTAAACACACCCCTTTGATATCATTTTTCTTATTCTAAGGTACGAAACAAGCTGACCCCTAAACCCTGAAGTACTACCCCTCCATTCAAGGATTGGTTTATTTGGAAACTTAAAATGAACAACTCTATTTCTACAATTAACTAAAGCATAGCATGAGTGGATCCAATCCATGCTGAGAATGATATTAAAATCTGTCATCTCTAACTCTACAAGGTCTATTGAAGTGACTTTCAAAGATACTATAATTGGGCAGTTTCTGTATACCCACCTGGATAGAATAGATATACCCACCAGGGTAGACACTAATAAAGGCTCTACTAGAGTTTCGGGACTGTCACTTAAATTAACAACTGTGTAAGGGGTTACAAAAGAAAATAAAGCTTCGGGATCTAACAAAGCATAAACATGTAAATGAAAGATCTGTAACGTACCCGTAACAACATTAAGAGAAACTTCCTAATCCTATAAAAACTGGAGAGCATACAATCTGTTCGAGCACTAACCACTAGTTACGCTAGAAGTGTCACCCTGCTGAGGTGGGCGATCGAATGGAACTGGGGGACGGTTGGACTGACCCTGTTGACCACTGTTTGGGCAATCCCTAACTCTGTGGCCTAGATTTCCATATACAAATGACACATCACTTCTAGCTCTACACAAACCCTGATGATTTCTACCATATGTCTGGCAAAGAGTATTAGTGCGATCGTTGTTAACGCTACCTTTGGACTTAGAGCCTGGCGCTCTATCTCGATTATCATTTCTGAACTTTGGCACTGGAGCACTAGCTGAGGACGGAGTTGGGGCTGAATATTTTTTATTAAATTAAGGATGGTTACCACCCTCCGACCTTAATTGAGCAAAGTTATAGCTACCTGTCCTAGCCTTCTTATCCTCACTTTCCTTCTCCTTAACCTTCTCTTCCTTAATCTGTTGAGCATGGACCATAAGCCTAGACAAGTCCATCTTCTTATTCAACATTTTGTTCCTACACTCCTTGACCATATTATCATCTACACCATAGACAAACTTTACTCATCCTAGAACGATTATCAGCTACCAATGAAAGAGCATACCTGGCCAACTAGTAAACTTAAGTGAATACTCCCTCACACTCATGTTACCCTATTTAAAATTTATGAACTCCTTCACCTTAGCTTCCCTCAACTCTAAGGGAAGAACCTGTCTAAAAAGGTTGTGGCGAACTCCCCCCACTCTACAGGCCCTGCATCTGTGCCTCTATCCCTCTTCCATTACTTATACCTGGTGTGAACTACATCCTACAATTATAAGTAGCCAACTCTACACTATCGCTATACGTTACATCCATAATGTCAGTCACATTCTGAACCATGTCAAGAAACTCCTGTGGATCCTCATTAGACTTGGATTTCGTAAATAATGGAGGTTTTATTTGGGTAAAGTCCCAAATCCTAGCTGCAGCTGTATTAGCCACTAGAATGGATAGGATAGTAGCGTTCTGATTATTTTGAGTTTCTATTGATTGATCTAATGTAGTGAATGCAACTTTGAACTCGAAATGAGAAACATTCTAATTCAAGGGATCTTCCTAAAAGTTGAAGGTGCGGGATGATTCCTATTTTTATTCTGTTATTCTTTCTGGGAGGCTTGTTCAGTAAACAGAAGGAATATTGAATTAGAAAGAGAGTTTAAACTGAGCACATTCTCATTCGCATGACATGAATACTGAAAGAAGCAAAACTTTTCCTAAAACATCTTGTAGCCTCCAGTCCATAAATGTGGCACACTTCACACCCATGTACAAGACTCTACTTAATGCGGCTGTTAGACTCCCTAGGAAACTTTAAAACCTTAGGCTCTGATACCAAGTTTTGTCACGAGCTGAGGCTACCCCTAGTCGCAATAACGGTGTTTACTATCCCGAAAGACCACAAGCTAACCCATGAACTGGTACCTGCTGTGAGCATTGAATAATATAGTAATAAAATACACATATATGGAAATAACTGAATAATGCAAAAGGTATTAAGTACTAAAATTAATATAACAAAATTCTCAAGTATGAAATATAAATGAACATACTAAAATTCTGACTGAAAATATTAACAAATCAACTGACTGTCTGAAATGTCTGAAAGCCTCTAAAACTAACTGAAAAGAGTTGATGGGACAGTCCCCAACTAACTCCAAATGAAAACTAAAATAAAATTCTGAAATAATGAAGTAAACTAAAATAAAGCACCATGTCCTCGATCGATGAGGACTCACCACGACTACTATTTTTGATAGGCTGAACAGTCTACGTGCGACCAGGAGCCTTAGAATCTGAACCTTTGATATTAAAAATCATAGCACAAGAAAAGAATATGTGATTAGTACTTTAAATATACTGGTAGGGAGATGAGGTTCGATTGATATGCAAGGGTTCATGTGCATGAATAATAATTGGCTGAATGAATAGCATGAGGTAACTGATTATAAATACATGAAAACTGTGAAATTTGCGAATGCATGACCAAGCATATAATATGATTCCAAAATAATCTGTAAACTAAAATACTAATAACCAAATAACTGATAACTTTATGCTATGGTCAAACAAACTGGGAACTAAATTCTATACTGAATACTGAACTGAGACTGTGGGAGGTATCATCTAACCGACATGCCTCGATCTGAACTGATAGGGGTCCAACCTGTGACCCCAAATGGAAGGGTGTCAGTACTATGCCACGGGTAATAATAATGGTTTTGTGGATCCACTAAAGTGATGTTTCGAAGGACTAAAGAGTCACCCTCTACTAGCAGGTGCTCTGGTGAGATATGTGTCAACCCTCAACTGGCTGGTTAACATCTCAACCTACACTGGCTATGTAATTCTTTAATGCAGGGATTGCTACTAAGAGTCATACCCTCTACTGGCAGGTGATCCCTCATCCCTGGGTTTGTTCGGTGTTAAATCCTACTCCTAAATGAACTGACTCAAATTACTGAACTGGTCTAATTTTAACTAATTATGATAACAGACTAAATGAAAAATGCTTATACAAATCTGAATCCATTTTGAAAGATACTGATACTAAGTAAACAGCTATGTTTCGGGTATTCATAACCCCCAACATTGAATAGAAGTATCAATAAGGACATATATGGCTTTACAAAGGATAATAGGGATCATTGTTCAAAATTCTTTCTTTAGGCATTTCACCAAACACACGAGAGTCATGAAAGCATGGGAATAACAAAAACATGTGATAATAGCATAATTGCAATATTAAAATCATGGATTAGGGAGTTAACATGTAAATAATAATTATCCAAATGTGTCAAGGTTAATTTGCAATGAAAATGCATGGTAGACATGATTCAAAATCAAAGTTCATAAGAGCTTCATGGATATAATTCATTATAACATGTAAAAACCATAATTTAAACTTAAAAATGGATTCTTGGACTCCATGGGTGTAAAGGGCCCATGGATGAACATTAAACATACCTTAAATCTTTAATCTTGAAAGAGGATTTACTTTTCTTGAACATTCTTGGGTTTGGAAGCACAATTTCATGGTTTTATTGAAGGGAAGATGCTTGAACTTAATGAACTTAGGGAAGGGTTGGGGTTTAATTTTTAGGGAAATTGAGGAATTTAGGCATATAATGCCTTAACTGAAGGTTAATCCTATGTTTTAACAGATTAGGGTGATGGGAAAAGATAAGACTTCCCCTTTGGAATTTAAATTCAAAATAGGAACATCAAATTGAGCATCACCATGATGTGATGAGCCCCTCATCACTATAACCACCATATCGCGATGCAATCGCGGTAAGATGCTACAAACGAAATACAAATGTGCCTCAATCCTCATCTAAAAAATCCTAAACTTCCCTGAGACATGCTCCTTACACCCTTGAACATGAATTTACTCAAAAACTTATGTCTCGAGGTCGGGAAGGTCACTTTAAAAATCATCGAAGTTAAGAGTCCAAAAATAAAATGAAGTCCCCAACACTTAACTAAATTTTCAAGTTCTGAGCCTCTTATGAATGCTCTATGAGTTGAACTGAGCTAAGACTAATACGGATTATTATAGAACCTTACCTTAGGCACTAGGGAAGTACTTTCCCACAAGATCATCAACTCATTAGGAAAATGGAAACTGACCTTGCAGGTCCGACAATCAAAAGATGCATAGCATGAATGCAACAAATCCATCCCCAAAATCACATCAAAGTCTAACATGTCCAACTCTATCAGACCCACCAAGGTCTCCTGACCATGGACCGACATCACACAACCCCTATAGACTCTTTTAGCCATAATGGAGTCACCTACTAGGGTGGACATAGAAAAGGGGATTTAGGATCAAAACCAAAATGGATTACTACATAAAGGGTTACATAAGAGACAATAGACACGGGATCAAGTAGACAATATACATCACGTGAAAAGAGTTTGAGCATTCCAATAACAACATAAGGGGATGCCGCATAATCCTAGCAAGTGGCAAGAGCATACAGATGATTCCAACCTGTGTGAAGCAGAAGTAGAACCTTTTGGTGCAGGAGTTGATGAAGTATTAATAGGAATCTTATTTTCCCCAGAAGAAACCTTAGAGGGAAAATCCCTTTGAACATGACCAATCGTCCCATATTTAAAGTACTTATTCCTCCCTTCTTCACAAATATCTTGGTGTACCTGACTATAAAATCTGCAAGGAGGATATGATGGAGCTAACTGAGCCCCACTAGCCTCCGACTAGGCTCCTAGTGCTCTAAACCCACTATCATACTAAGAACGACGATCAACCAAAGGATTGGGATAAGGAGCACTAGCTGTAGAGTAGGAACCAGAATTGTCCCACTTCTTCTTAGACCACTTTCCACCATCTTTACCAATCTGTTGTTGACCTCCACCCTGATCTAAATAGAAAAATGTCTTATTCTACCTTTTAATTATGTCCACTTGATTCTTCATTTCTTATTCTACTTTTTACACATACACCCTAGTCTAGAGATGTCCATATCTTTGTTTAACAAGGAAGATTTGCATCCAAGATCAACTCACGGGACAACCCCAATGCAAATTTCCTTATTTTAGCGCTTAGGCTAGACACCAATTCTGGAGCATAACATAATAACAAATAAAACTTCAAGGCAAACTCCTTTACTAACGTTCTATTTTATTTCAATTTCTTCAAAAGTAGCAGTATGGATTGTGTACATCTTACCCTCCCTAGACCCCATTTTATGGGATTACACTGGGATTGTTATTGTTGTTGTTGTTGGTAATGAACCTTTGCCTTCATCAACTCCTAAGGAAAAAAGTGGCTAAGGAAAGAACTAGAGAATTCATCCCACAAAGAAAACTCAACATCGTCACCCCTACACTGTTCCCACTCTTCATATCATTGGTATGCCACATAATTTAACTGATAAGATGCAAACTCTACCCCTTCTGTATTAGTAGCATGCATCACATAAAAGATCTTTAACATCTCAATAATATAATTTTGAGGAACTTCCTAATTCTTAGAACCAATGATAACAAGAGGACTTAATATCATGAATTGGTCAACTCTAGTAGACTTAGATGATGGAGAAACAGAAGCAACACACTCAGTCTAAGAGTCCACTAACTAGTTAAGAAAATGAATTAACTGGCAAAATTCAACACTAGACACGTCATCCTGGGGTACCTGAGGAAGAATAGAGGGAACCGATGCAGCTACCTCAAGAAAGTCACAAGCAGCGACCCTAGATCGGGTCAAAACTTCTAGAGTTGGACAAGACACATCCATATTGTCCTCAGACGGAAAAAAAGGGTTTCAACAAAAATTAGATCTTCTGGGAGGCATGATCTAAAAAGAAAATATATGGGAATTAGAGAAGATTCAAGACCTTATATAATAGAACACCAAGCTAGGAAATATTCCTAAATTCCTTATTACCTCTCCCTTATTAGTGTGGTATGCTACACACTAATAAATATGACTCTACTTGACAAAGATTTGTTGTACACCCAATGACACAAAACCTGGCTCGATACCATCTTTGTTATGAACTGAACCATGGCCTAGCCATGATGGGTATCTAAACTCCTACGTGGACCGGAGATCACCCCTATATTTAACCAAACCAAACATAACATCCCTAAATATCGAATAAATTTTGAACATATAACAAGATAGCATATAACAACCTTAAAAAAAATCAAAACATGTCTATAACCGACGACCGATAAATGAACAAACAATCGAACAACATCACCCAATATCCATAGTAATACAAATAAGGCCTTCTAAATAAAGAACCAAAACCAGTATTGGTCGGGACATATCCCCGACTCTAACAGATGACAATGAGAATGAAAATGATAATGTTAATAATAGTGAAAGTATCCATTAACTCATATATAAGAATGAAATCTGGTGAAATTTCAAATTATTCCAAGGGATTGAAGCTCACCACTTTACAACAATGTAACAAATTAATTTGTCCATCCTAAATCTATGTAGGAAAAGTAGAAGTAGCTTTGGTTCCTGCATCATATTGTGATAAAACATTATGAAATAGTTAGTAGGTTAAATACTATCATGTAACTCAGGGACAAGGAAAATGACTTCATGTGTAAGGACCAGGTGGGATGTGTGTGATATGTAGGGACCAGGTATCATGAAATGAGCTAAGAATATATGTGCCCATACGATGCATACTGATAGAGGGAAGTAAGTGATATGCTAAAAAGATGAATGAAAAAAGTATTCAAATGCACTACATGAAGGTTCATGATGATAGGGGGAAGAAATCAAAAGTTTTTGTAGCAAATAACAACAAGGGATCAGGTCCCTATATTGCATGATGGAGGAAGAATAATCATAGGGGAAAATTTATCTTCAGGTGGTAAGCACTTTGATTAAATGTGATGAATGTACAATGATGCTCAAATTGTGGTTTGGTTTGTTATCATTAAAAAGGGGGAAATTATTATATGTAGTTTTGATGATGATTAGTAAAACTACAACTGACCAGGTCCCTAGACAAGCAAGGTACAGTACAACTAGCATGCATTGTCTGCACAATTTTATCCTCTTGTGTAAAAAACTTATAGGTGTTATTTTATACTAATTAGAACAATTGGTCCAATGATCTTTCATCCCTAATCATCACTCAGCTATAAAAGGAAAGAGACACCTCTTCACCAAATAGTTTTTTGAAAATTCTAAAGAGTGAAGAGAGAAAACAAAAACTCTACTTCAAGATTGCTCAAGCTTTACTCATGTTCTTATTTTATAGTATACTTGAATAGTAAGTAAGTATTCTTGAGTGTTTTTTGTAAATGAATTACTCATACTATAAGAGTAGTGTTCCTTTTGTTCCAAAATGTTGCTTAGGTAGAGTTCCCTAAGTCAGTTACTGATTAGAGTTAATCAGTGCAGAGGGTCCTTGGTAGAGTTACCAAGATGATCTTGTAGTAGAGTTATTATGAGCGAAAGTAGCCTAGAGGTAGGATAAAATCTAGATTGTAATTAGGAGGTTGATTATAGTGAATTTCTTTTGTGCTTGTGAGGGAAATCCATGGTTTTTCCCTTCCAGGGTTTCCACATAAAATCCTATGTTGTTACTTTTCTATATTGCCTTTAAATTTCCAGCACTACAAGTTGCCTTACTGTTCTATTACTTGAGATTAACTTTGAGGGACCTAGTCTCATACTGTGTGGTGCAACCCCCAAGGGTTACAACAATTAGTATTAGAGTCGGGTTCACTTTAAAAGGTTCATATCTATAGTATTCTTGTCATCATGGATGATATAACTGAACTAGGGGTAGAAAGAAAAGAACAAAAAAAGGGAGAGATTCCTGACCAGGAAGGCTTAGAATTTGACCCATGCAAAGATGACACTAATGTTGCACTTTTGACAACAGGAATTGTTAGTGCTATAAAATGGCGTGGTCAGTTAGGCAAAAAACTGTAATATTAAAGGTTGGCACAAAAATGATAGTTCTAAAGCATTCACGAGAAACTGCCAAATGCAAAAAACATGATCAGGTCTCTAAAAATTTCAAAAAGAAAAACTGTCGTTGAGTATGCATTAAAGTAAGCTCTGATAGCATGGGGAGATTCATCAAGTGAACCTGAGGAAGATGAGAAGTCTGAAGATATTTCTATGCTAGCAGTGGAAGACAATCTAGATATTTATGATTCCTTATTTACATTCATGGAATACTCAAAAAATGAAAAATAAAATGAGACGAGTCTTTTTAATATTAAGGATAATATGGATAACTACTCTGCTAAAAGGATAAAGAGGCTTCCTAGTTTATTGACAAAATTTGTATATGAATTACATTCTAAGAAAAAAAAATTAGAGGAGAAAGTAGAATTAAGAGCTTGAATTGATTGCCTTAGCCCTCCAGATATATTTCAAACAGAAGAAATAGTCACTAAATTAAAATTTGAAAGTTTAAGGTGTATGGGCCAACTAGAGAAAGTGGGTGACTTATATGGCAAAGAATAAAGAGAATATACAAAGCATCAAATTGATCTTGAAAAGAAATTGAAGGATTCTCAAAAACACCTCATGTCTGCGCTTCACAAAAATTAAAAGTTAGAAAGGGACCTGGTCCACTTGAAAGAAGATCTTAATAAATCTCATAAATGGACTACATCTTCATAGATCCTTTCTAATTTGACTATTTAAGGTACAAATAATGGTAAGAAATTTTTTATTGAGGTGAATCACAACCTACTAGCTCAAAAGGAAAAGTTGCTCATAGTGCTAGAAACAAGGTTCACAAAGTATTGTGTACTCACTGTGGAAGAGAAGGGCACATGAAAGAGAATTGTCAAAATTGGATTAGAGTAAGGATTAATGGTTTTGGATATAATCGATATCCTAAGGGTATCAAACCCTTCAGAAAATATGAGAAGAAATTCTCTACTTAGATGGCCAAAAAGGTTTTGATCACACTATTGTCTTCTTAATGGGAACTTAAACTCAAGTGGTCTCCCAAATTCAATAAGTTATCATGATTCTAGGCATGAGATGGGGGATTGTGGTAAGAGATAATTTAATGAAAATATATGAGCAAGGCTCAATACTAGAAGATCTGATTGTGTTCTCTCTCTCTCAAGATACTTCAAGTGAAGGTGTCTTATTGTGAAAAAAAAGTTAATTTCAAGGACCTGGTTCATGTCTTATATAAGTGAGAATGCTCTACAGAATGAACTGAAAAGGGAGGAATCCATTGTACTAAATAAAGAGGGTTAATGTTGCTGAAAATGCAAGGAAAAAGGCAAAAAAAGTAGAAGGAATGATTAAATTAATCTGACCTATCATGTGGATAAATTTTTCTTAATAAAATTGGCTATGTTTAGGAGAAAGGTATCCTTGTTCTAACTCAGTATCATAACCCTGTAGGTATATAATCATGGGGACAACTTTGAGAGAAAATAGTTAAAGAAAACCTAAGTTGAGAATTCACTCAAGAAACAGAGGGACCTGGTCCTATCTCTCAGGTTAGTACTATTACAGGATTCTTCAATAATCATAAAATATTTTCTGAAAGGCTATGTGTTTTCTCATCTTTGTGTATAAGCCATCAACTCCAATGAAAATTAATGAGTCATAATTATTAGGATCAGAAATGTCATTTCATAGGGAACATCTTCCAATGACAATGGTCTCTTCTCTAAACATATTAAATCAGACTCTTTCACCTTTCTTTTAAACTAATTCAGTTTATCTTCTGAAATTCATCATCTACTGTGACCCAAATTGGTCCCTTACTCTTTTTTTTTTTTTTCAAAATCAAAATAGTTGATGCCCCTACTTTAAGAATTCCAGCTAAATACTTTGAAGTAGAAGAAAGTAAAAATAATCAACCTGAATATTCTATAATTGGACTATCTAATCCTTCCTTGGCCAAATCAAACACGTTCTTAAGATTCCAAAAAGAACCTAAGCTAACCTTTTCTTCCTCAGTAAATAAAATATTGGTAAATGTGTCAATCCCTACAAAATTCTCCTCTGCTTTAGAATTTTTTAATCAGCCATCCATGGTAGAGAATTCAAGTCAAATTCTTTTCTCTCATATTAACCAAAAATCTTCTCAACCCAAAATTTCCTCTTTCTTAAAAGCCCAGAACCAGCTGTAGAATCTCAAAACCCTATTTTGACTAATGAATCCAAAAATGATGATTTTTCTAAAATCCTTCTAATACTAGATTCTCCTACTTCCTTAGATTTAAACCCAATTTTTGCTTAATTATTTGGTGAAGAAATACCAGTTAAAAGGGTTGATCATTATTGCAATGAAAACTGGGTGACTAAGAACCTACTTCTGCTGGCACATGACACCTTAGTTAGTGGAGAAGAATAGGAAATAGGAGAAATAAATAGAGTGAATAAAGGAAATAAAGTATCTTTACCTCTAAATAAGGAGGATGTGGAGGTTGAGGATAAACTTCTCTTGAGATGGACTATGAAAAAGCAGAGATAAAGTAGAGGGAAGAAAATAATGGTGAACTCTGAGGTAAAAATGGCAAAATCATGGTCTACACCACTAAACAAAGAAGTCCTAGGAAAGCATCTTCAATTAAGAAAGAGGATATTACTGCAAATATTGCTAAGAAAAGAAAGATAGAAGTTCATATTGCTGGAGGTTCTAGGTCCTCTAGTTCAAAATCTAGTAGTCTTGGTGAGATGAGGCAGAAATATATAGCAGTAAAAAGAAAGAAAATTTCTGAGGGACCCGGTCCCAATAGGAAAGAAATTGTTATAGGAGAAGTAAATATTAGTCCTAAGAGAAGTAAAAAGGAGAAAAGACAAATAGATGTGGCCAGAAAATAAAGAAATAGAATACTAAAAAATAGAGAACCCTATCAGGAAGAGTGGGTGATCCCAAAATGTATGAGAAACCTGGGATGATTAAATGGGTTTAATATGTTAGGAGTCAACGTTGGTGATACTTTTTATAAGAATCAGACCCCATGGTTTGTGAGAATGAGGTCAGAGAATTTTACTACACCATTGAATTCTCAAAAGATGGGTTAAGCTTGTCTTTATAGGTACAAGGAAAGTCTATCTATTTGGATGAAGAAGAACTGATATCAGAAAATGCAAAACTCCATGTGAAAGTGACAAAACTGACTAGTGAAGTTAATGAATTAAATGCAGAAGTAAAGAAACCCACTAAGCAGTTGTTGAATGCCTATGCTTCTGAAAATGCTAGAATAAACATGTTAAAAAGGTCCATTTCCCCCACGCCTTCCTCCTCTCAAGTCTTGCTACCCCTATCTTCTAGCTCAACCCTGTGTTAGTTCCATTCTTTGTTATCATGTGGTTTTTAAGGATAATTTTTTATTATTATTTCAGTATATTAAATTGGTACTTAACTGCTTAACAGTCAATGAATTCTAACTTATGTGATTAATATGTTCTCTCTTCTAAAGTTGTTCTTTATGGTTGTGTTGTCTTAGTGTCCATGAGTTAACTAACTTGTGCTTATATTTACTTAGTTTACTATTACTCACTTTTCAATAATTCCAAAAGAAGGAATACTGACTCCATGTGTAAGGACCAGGTGTGATGAGTGTGATATGTAAGGACCAGTTATCTAAAATAAGCTAAGAATTATGTGTGCTTATTTGGTGCATACTGATTGGGTAAAGTAACTGATGTGTTGAATAGATGAATTAAAAAAATATGCAAATGCACTAAAAGAAGGTGCATGATAGTAGGGGAAAAAATCAGAAGTTTTTGTTGCAAATGAAACAAGGGACCAAGTCCCTGTATTGCATGATAGAGGAAGCATGATGATAGGGGGAACATTCATCTTTAGGTGGTAATCACACTGATTAAATGTGAGGAATGTGCACTTGTGCTCAAACCTATATGGTTGGTTTGTTATCATAAAAAAGGGGGAAAATTTCTATATGTATTTTTTATGATGAGTAACTAAATTGCAAGGGACCAAGTCCTTAGACATGCAAGGTATAGTACAATTTGCATGCATTGTCTGAACAGTTTTGTCCTCTTCAGTAAAAAACTTATAGGTGTTATTTTGTACTGATTAGGATAGTTGGTCCAATGATCTTTTAGCCCTAATTATCACTTATCTATAAAAGAAAAGAGATGCCTCTTCATCAAATAGTTTTTTTTTTTTGCAAATTCTAAAGAGTAAAGAGTGGCAGCAAAAACTCCACTTCAATATTGCTCGAGCTTTAGTAATGTTCTTATCTTTGTAGTATACTTAAAGAGTGAGTGAGTATTCTTTAGTGTTGATTTGTAAATGAACTACTCGTACTATAAGAGTAGTGTTCCTTTTGTTGAAGAGTGTTGCTTAGGTAGAGTTGCCTAAGTCAATTACTGATTAGAGTTAATTAGTGTAGAGGGTTCTTGGTCGAGTTTCCAAGATGATCTTGTAGTAGAGTTATTACAAGCTAAAAGAGCCTAGAGGTAGGCAAAAATCTAGACTTTAATAAGGAGGTTGACTATAGTGGATTTCTTTGATGCTTGTGAGGGAAAGCCATTGATTTTCCATACATGGGTTTCCACATAAAAATCATATGTGTTACTTTCGAGCATTGCCTTTAAATTTCTAGCACCTCTTAGTTGCCTTATTGTTCTATCACTTGAGATTGACTTTAAGGGACCTATTCCCTCACTGTGTGGTACAACCCCCAAAGGTTACAATTGATAACATAATTCCATGATCAACAGTTCAAAATTTTTCAAAACCAATGCACATGATGAGATTCATATCTATACATATATATTGCATGCCGGGATAGGGAACAAGGCTTAACATGCTCTTAAAAAATTTAGCCTGGATTTTGTAGCTTAACTATCGTAACTACAAAGGCACCCATGGGGTATATGGGACTAACTGTCCCCTAAATGGTAGGGCCTCAATGAGTATGGCCTCATGAACCAGAGGGTATACATATGCACTATAGGGGACTCAAACCTCCCTATATATCAAGGTGACACGAGCACTAAATCGTGTAATAAGATGTAAGGGCCTCGAACCTCCTAATTGTATAATAATAATAATAATAAGGTGGACACAAACCTCTCGGTCATATAGACCCCCAGATCAGCAACCACGATTTCTAGTGTTGATCCCTTGGGACCTCCACTTTCACAAATCAGCTACAGAACCCTTATTAAATCCCAAATAAAATAAGTATCACACATTCACATTCATTGAACCACATTACACATTTAGTCATACATTATTGGTGTCTTCATACCAACTACACTTGCAAGGTAACATCAACATGTCAGACCAATTATCTTTACTTGGGCAAATTCACAACCCCCTTTATTAAATTGTACAAATTCCCACATTTCCCATAATTAAACATCAATTCACAATGTGGGGTTGGGTTCAAAACCATTTCAATAGTCACAAGTTTGGTAAATCACAATCCCTAGTTCATTCACCATTCCCATGAATCAAATTGACTTTAAAACCACCATTTAAACTCAACCCATGTAGGGACAAACATAAAACATCACATAAACAATAGTTATACAAAAACCCTCAACCCATGTTTTCATAATCAACATAAATATCTCAAGAACAATACCTTAAGCCATATTATTTTAAAAAATTAAAAATAAGGGAAGAGTAACATGCCTGAAATACTATAGATTACAAGGAGAATTCAACCCTTGAAGCTCTACCTGACCCACTTCTTGGAAACCCTAAGTATGGCTTCTTGAGAGAATTTAAAAGATCTTTTGGAAGTATTTTAGTGAGTTAACAATACTAATGGGGTCCCCAATAGGGTTTTAGGTAGTGGGTTACAATTTTGGTGGAGGGGAAATGTCTAAAGTGCCCTTAATGAAAATACTAAAAATTATTGCAAGTGATTATGGGTCACCATACGACTCGTACAGACATATTATGACTCATTATAAGGAGTCATAGTCAGGAAAGAACCACTTGGTCCCCATACTAGTTTGGCTACAATTCATACTACCAACTCGTAACCAAACTTGATAACTCGTAACCACTTTTCATACTCAACAAAACAATATATTTGGGATAACACATTGGGCACCCTACAATTGGGATATAATGACTCTTCAAGAGTCTTTTCTACTAGTGGCCTCAAGTCATAATAAAGGTGGTGTCTTTGGACAAATGTTCTGGACACTTTACGACTTGGTCCTTATGACCCGTAAAAAGACTTGACGACTAGTTGAGAGTCACTCGTACTCAGATCAGAATACAATGCCACTTATTCTGATTAATTCATGAATGAGTCCCTATGACCCATCATGACTCCCTGTGACTCATCATGGGATTCATAATCAGGATAGTGAGGATAAAATTCTATAAAATTTTCAAGGACCAAAAACATTGGCATTACAGGTCAATAGTATGTGTGCCCTACGAACTTTCTTGGCTATAACTCATGGTGATGAGTCGTTATGTGACCTTAATAGTTATAGAGTGACCCTTAGTCGTTGGCAAAAATTTTACACATTTAGTTAAGGGCACTTTGGATATTTCCCTTTTTCTCCACCTACGACCCAAGATCATAAAACACCTTTAGGGAATTATTTTCACCCTTTAACAAATCAAACCCATTCTCTTCTTTCAGAAATTCTATCAAGAAAAAATTACCTAAAGTTTCTAAAGGTTGACTATCTAGAGCTTTCAAGGTTGAATTCTCTCCATAATCCTTGATTTTCAAGCATGTTACTCCTCCCCAATTCTAAATTTATGAAAAATATATATTTTACATGGCTTAAATTGAATGCGTTTGAATGTGGATTTTGTTATGGTTGAGGGTTTGGACATGGTTGATTCTTAAATTATTTTCTCATGATTTATTATGCATTATTTATACTTTATTAATGGTTTTGAACTTGTGGGGTACATGGGAATGCTGAATAAACTAAAGGGTCAAGGTATTTCCCCAAAGTGATGTTTTGAAATTAGAATTGGTTTTGAATAATTGTGTTCCCTCAACCCACTTGTGTAAAAATAGCTTTGACTTGTGAAATTGTTACTTGGTTTGACTTACTCACCTAAGTTATTGCATTTCATAAATGATTAAACAATGAATCTGGATTTTAAAGGCCTTGTTATCTATTATTTGATTTAGTGAATAAAGGGGGTTGAGGTGTTCCCCTAAGATAATGTGATTGTTATGGAATAGAGATAACCTTGCAGGAGTAAAGCTACAATGATACCCATGGCATGCCTTAATGGTAAATTCTTTGGTCAATGAATGGGAATTTGTGAGAAGTATTTTAATTGGACTTTAATGGGGGTTTGTAGATATACCATGAATGTCGAGGTACCGAGGGGTGGATACTAGAAATTGCAATTACTGATACAAGGTTCTAAATAACTTGGAGGCTAGAGTCCCTCGTATCATATAATTAGGAGGTTTGAGCCCCCTATCTTATTGATGGAGTACTTAAGTCACTCTTGGTTTATACCAGGAGGTTCGATTCGCTTATTATGCATATGTATATATGATTATTCTCTGGTTCATGCGGCCACAGGCACTGGGGCCCTTTTAACTGGGGAGAGCTTGACCTATATAGTTCATGGGTGCCTTAATATGATGATTATACAACACAGTCTAGGTTAATTATTTTAAACTACATGATAAGACTTATTCCCTATCCCACCATATTATCTATGTACCTATATGATGGTGTTCATATGGATTTGAATTGGATTTGACCTAGCATTATTTTATCCCTTATCCCTGAGTTACATGCTATGCTCAACCCACTAACTATATTTGGATGTTGTATCCCCATGCAATGCAGTCATCAAAGATATTTCTACTATTCCTACATAGAGTTAGGTGGATCGACACATTACGTCAATCGATTATAGTGAAGGGGTAAGCTTTTATTCTCTAGAAGACTTGATCATTCCACCAGTTTTTATCCTTTAAGTGTAATTAAGGACTTTATATTATCATTATCATGGTCACTTTCATTGTCAGAGTTGGGGCATGTCTCAACTTAAATTGTTATCGATTTTATTTAGAGGCATTGTGATATTACTGTGGATTGGGTTATTATGATTAACACTATTAGTTGTCCCATGTTAATAATCTCTATCTTGTTATATGTTTGAATTTTAGTCACTTCTAGGTGTTATGTTCAATTTTACTAGGAAGATGGTGTGATATCCGATCCTCGGTGGACTTCAGATGCCCGTTATGGCTAGGCCCTAGTTCGGGTCGTGACAAAATTTGGTACCAGATCCTAGGTCTGGTGGATTTGGGTGTTCATAAAGTTGTGTCAAGTAGAGTCTCTTTTATGGGTTTGTAGCACTCCACACTTATAAGACAGAGGTTGCGAGGCATTTAGGTTTATTTCTCTTTCTTATGATGTACTTTTAGGAAATGGAGTCTAAGGTCTTAAATCTCCTTTAGTTCCTATTTGTTCACTATTCAAATCATGTATTCTAGAAGATTTGATGCTCCTGGAAACTCCTTTTTCCCGCTTATGTACTCAAGTAGTTTAGATGCGTTCTAAGATCGCTATTTTTTATTGTCCTAGTGGAGTTCCACCGATCCCCTCTGATCCTTATCCCGCTGGTAAGACTTCTGCTTGGTCACCTTTAGGAGATATTACCAATGCTGAGTTTTGCCATTTTATTCACTTATTGACCCAATTACTGACAACTCAATTGTGTTAGTCGAATCTTGTTGGTGTTGTCCTTAGTTCTTTTGAGGACATTAGGGTTGGCCAATTTATAAGGATAAATCCTCCGATCTTTACTAGCTTAAGGTTGAGAAAGATACTCAAGGGTTCATATATAAGATGGAGAAGATTCTTTGTGTGATGCTTCCTACTATGCTTTGGAGTTGGTATCCTTTATGAGGGCTCAGATAAGGAAATTTGCTTCTGGGTTATCCCATGATTTAGTATTAGAATGCAAGCCTTACCTATTGAACAAAGACATGGATATTTTAAGATTGGTGGTGTATATGCAACAAGTTGAGAAGGAAAAAAAGAAATAGGCTGAAATAAGAGAAAGACAGAGTAACAGATTAAGGTATTTTGATCAGGGTAAAGGTCATCAAAGTAGTGCTAAGGATGGTAGTTCATAGGAAAGAGAAAGGCATGGGGAAATTCTAGTTCTTATTCAACAGCTAGTGCCTCATACCCTAAGCCATCTAGTGATCATCACATTTAGAATAATAATGGGTTTAAGGAAAAAGGTGCCCAATCATAGGTCAATGAGTCCTAGTCAGCTCTATCCAATCCCCTTGTCATTTTTGTTGTTAGGTGCATCATGGGGTTTGTGACAAGAGGAGTACTCGGTGTCTTAGTTTTGATCAGATTGGTCACATAAAGTGGAATTGTCCTACTAGCCTTTCTTCAAGAGAAAATAAGTTTTCTGTTGCTATTTCTTCAGCCCCTACACCAAATGGTGCCACTTCTGGCTTTGGCATTGGTCGTAATTGTCTTTATGCTCTTGCCATCTACTAGGAATCTGAGGCATCTCCTGATGTTATTACTGGTATGTTGAAACCTTCTCTCATGATGTATATTTTTTGCTTGATCTCGAGTCTACTCTATCTTATGTGACCTCCTTATGTGGCTATTTATTTTGGTTTTGGTCCTGAATGTAATCCTGATCTTTTTTCTATTTCCACTCTACTATGGCTAAAAGAGTTTAAAGGGGTTGTGTGGTATCTATCCATGGTAGGAAGATATTAGTGAATCTGATAGAGTTGGACATGTTAGATTTTGATGTGATTTTAGGAATATATTGGTTACACTCATGCTATGCGTCTTTTGATTATCGTACCCAAAGGGTCAGTATTCGATTCCCAAATAAACCAGTGATTTAGTGGGATCGAAGTTCACTAAATCCTAAGGTAATGTTCATTTCTTTTCTTAGAGCTGGTTGTCTCTACCATTTAGTGTGTGTTAAGGATTCTAGATCCAAAGGTCCTTCTTTTCAATCTATACATATGGTTTGTGAGTTTCCTAAAGTGTTTTCTAAAGAAGAGACATATATTCAGTAGTTGCTACTACTACTAAAGAAAGAAGAAAGGAAGTTGAAGATGATGAGAGGACCAAGTCCTCTAAGTCAAAGGCTGGTAGCTCTACTGGAATAAGGCAGAAACATATAGCTTTCAAAAAGGAAAAGACTCTAAGGGACCTGGTCCCAAGAAGAAAAGCTGATACAGAAGGAGAGCCAAGTAGTGAGCCCCAAAGAAAAAAAATAATAAGGAAAAGAAAGACATATGGAGAGAAAAAAAGATTAAGAACCTGAGAAAATAGAATGTTTTATTTGGGAGAGTGTTTGATCCAAGAATTTATGAAAAACCAGGGATGGTTGAACTGGTTAAGTATGTAAGACATCAGGGTTGGTTTCACCTACTAGAAGAACCAACTCCTATTGTCTTTGAAGGTGAGGTAAGAGAATTATACTCATCCATTTTATTCTCAGATGATGGTTTGAGTTTGATTTCACAAGTGTAGGGATAGGTTCTTAAGCTGGATGAAGAAATGCTAGGAAAAATACAGGATGTACCTATTGTAGGGTCGAGAACTGTAGTAAAACAACAACCTACCACTGACTTCATAATTGAGGCATCAAAGGTAGAGGGACCTCGACAGCTGTAGTGAAGAAGAAGATTCTAAAAGGTGAGTATTAGATGGTATTTGAGTTCATCAATAAGGTCCTACTATCAAGGTATGAAAAAAGAAAAATTGCCTCATATGTTGGTTTGTTTTTTATTGAATCCTTGAACAAGTTTTAGTTGATAAGTCTTCGTGCTCTAATGATAGAGCATATACATAAAGTAATTCATAAAAAAAAGGTAGACATGGAATGCCATATGGATATCTCTTGAAAAAAGGTTTTTGAACATTATGATGTGTATAGAACTAAGGGAACACTTTGAATTGCTAAGAAGATGATCAGCCTGTCAACTCTTATGGAGAATGAATGCACAGAGGGTGAGTTGGATCTATGTCTCAAGTATCTGAGTTTCTAGTAGTTCAAGAGAAATTAGGAAAGAAAATGGAGGAGCTAAGGATCAAGTTGGCTACCAAAGATATTGAAATAGTGCATCTAATGTTGCAGAATAAGAAGTTGTCCTCCGAGGTACAAGGTGCCACTAATGAACTTGTAGCTGAAAAGGCAAGAATGGATATGTTGCTTAAGTCCCTTTCCCCCAAACTTCCCTCTACCTAAGCCCTGTTCTCCCTGTACTCTAATCAATCTTGTGTTAATATCATATTTTTCTTCTTGTATTGGCTTTTGAAGACAGTTATTTTATCTTTATATTTTGGTATGATTATACTGGTACATACTTTCGTTTTATGATTGCATGAATTCTGCCAGTGTACTTCATTTAACTCCTTTCTTTTCAGGTGTTCTTCATGGTAGTGTTGCTCCAGTGGCCATGAGTTAATTAACTGTAACTTATCTTTAATTTTGTTGTATTGTTAATCCTTTTCAATGATGCTAAAAAAGGGAATACTGACATCATATATAAGGTGCTCATGTGTGGTGCATACTGATTGGGGGAAGTAAGTGAAGTTCTAAGTGAATGTAAGGTGTTCATGTGTCATTGTTGTTTGTTGCAAATGACAACAAGGGACTAGATCTCGGTGTTGCATAATAATGGCATCATGATGTTAGGGGGGACATTCCTCTTCAAAGTGGTAATCACATTGATTAAATGTGATGAATGTACCAAAAGTTGTATGGTTGGTTTGTCACCATCAAAAGCGGGGGGGGGGGGGAGGGGGGGATTCTATATGTAGTTTTGATAATGAGAAGCTAACTTCAACGGACCAGGTCCTTGGAAGTTCATAGTACAGTGCACCTGGAATGCCTGTCTGTACAGTTTTGTCCTTTTGTGTAACAAACTTATAGGTGTTGTATGTACTGAATAGGACACCTAGTCTAGTGACATTTCACCTTTAATCATCACCAGGAAAATAAGTCTTCTTCATCAATTAGTTTTTTCCAAATTCAAAGAGTGAAGAGAAGAAAAGGCAAAAAACCTATGTTTAGCTCAAGTCCTTATTTTTGTGTTCTAAATTAGAGATCGTCTTACGTGAGATCTGATTTGTAATTGAACTACTCATGCTATAAGATTAGTGTTCTCTTTTATTGAGAGAAGTGCTAATGTAGAGTTGTCTAAACTTGTTGTTGGTTACAGTTAACCAGTAGTTGAGGGAAACTTGGCAGAGATGTCAGAGAAGATCTCACCATTAAGTATTTCTTAACTGCACGTGAGTAAAGATAAAATGGACAACTACCAAATTCTTGGAGCGCTTCTTCAAGATGGGCAATCGTCAACAAGACCATCATACTTTAGTGGAAAACACTACTCATTTTAGAAAAACAGATTCAAAATCTTTGTATAATCAAATAACTTTAAAGCTTGGGTGGTAATCAATAACGGACCAAAATCTATACCAAGGCTAAAGAACAAGGCAAAATAAAAGGAAAAGGAATTAAGTAGCATGGACTTGGATGATTTCAACGATTTTTAAGTCACTAAATAGAAATAAAAGGTAATCAAAACTAATGCTAGATCCATAAGTTTTCTTTATTATGCAGTTAGTGGAGTAGAATATGGCAAGATATCAACCCGTAAGAAAGTCACGGAAATTTGGGAAAAACTGGAAGTAACCTTTGAAGGTACAACCAAGGTGAAGGAAGCAAGAATTAGTGCTCTAGTTAATGAATATGAGCTTTTCAAGATGAAATAAAATATGGGTGTGGAGTCAACGTTCAGACAATTTAGTAAAATCATCTATGAACTAAAGGCTCTAGGGATGATCTATTAAAATAGCTTTGAGGTCAAAAGGTTTTGTGAGGACTCTTCTAAAAGCATGGAAAACCAAAGCCACCATTCTAGAAGATAGAAATCACTATAACATGACATATGATGAACTACAAGGTAAACTTATTGCTTATGAAAAAAAGCATGTAAAAAGGTATAGCGAGGAGGAGAAAAAAACCCATTACCTTAAGTGTTTACGCTTGGGAGAAGATGAGAACATAGATGAATATAACAGTGAAGGAATGGCTATTATAAATTGAGGGGTCAGAAAAATTCTATGACAAAGGCAACAAAAACCCCAAAGGGTTCAAAAATAATTAGTTCACTAGAAATGATGATCCTTTTATTATTACGAGAAATCGGGACATATCAAAAAAAAATATAATAAATTGAGAATAAGTTTGTTTAAGAAAAATAAAAGATTTGGAGCCTGGTGTGACAAAGATGAGGCAGAAGATGACACAGAAATAGTAAACATGTGCTTCATGGTAGTGGGTGTATCTAGTGAGGTAAGACCTTTTAATTGACAAGATTGTACTCTTTGTCAAACAAATCTTGATATGATTACCAATTAACTTCAAAAGATTATTGATGAATTCAAAAAAATTCTCAAAAAAAAATAAAACAAAATTGGCAAGCTTTGTTAGAAAGAAAGACTGAAAAAGAAAGGAGGAACTGGAAAATTCAGCTTGAAGAAAGCCAAATAGATACAGACTTGATTCAAGAGGAACTTAGTGATGTAAAAATGCAATTAAACAACATTAGAAAACCCTCAAGTCATAGATCTGTTATATCAAACTTCTTTAAAGCAAAATCAAACTCATTATTAGATTCTTTAAGTTTTGATAAAACATTTATTTCTCCTTATAGACTTGTATGCTACACATGTGAAAAAGGGGTCACAAATCGGATAACTGCATACAACGGTCTAAAGGAATGTGGGTTTGGAGGCCCAAAGGAAATAAATCTAACATGTAAGGAAACAAGACCACTTGGGACCTAAACAAAATTAATTTTCTTATTTTTTAGGAACATGTCTACAAAAATTATAGGAAAGGGATGAGGGTAATAGAAAGCGTATGTTCCATACACACGGCCAGAAAGAAATAAAACTTTTTCTCTCAAAATTTTTTTGATGAAAGATTAATCAGATTTGGCGATAATGTCAATAAAGAAGTTATAGGAGCTGGCTATATGAAGCTTAGCCCCTTTTGTGATCTTACTAAAGTTTATCTCGTATATAGAATCAAACACAATCTATTGAACATCAGTCAGTTGTGCGATGCAGGATTTGATGTATCCTTTAAAGCTGAAAATTACTCTATCAAGCATCAAAAAATAAAAATTACTCTTATTGGTGATCATGTCGATAATATTTATGTTCTGAATAATCCTAATTTTTCTACTTTGACGTGTCTCACTACTCAAACAGTGACACCTGGTTGTGGCACTAAAAACTTAGGCATGCTAACATGCATTCCATTAAAAACAATCTAGACTTGAATTGGTGAACGGTCTGCCAAAGATGAAGTTTGAAAAGGATCACATTTGTGATTCTTTCCAACTTGGTAAACAAACATAAACATCTTTTAAAGTCAAATACATTGTCAGTACTACCAAACCCCTTAAAACAAATTACATGGATTTGTTTGGTCTCACCAAGACTGCAAGTATTGGTGGAAAAAGATATGTATTTTTTATAGTTGATGATTAGTCTCACTTTACATGGGTAATTTTTCTTGCTCATAGGTATGAATCATTCACTAATTTTAATATATTTTATAGAAATATACAAAGAGAAGTAGGGTACTTCATCACTTATGCTAATAGCTATCATAAAGGAGAATTTGAAAATAAAGCTTTTGAGGCTTATTATGCTCAAAATGGTTATTCTCAAAACTTCTTCTCTCCTCGATCCCCTCAATGAAATAGAGTGGTCAAACAAAAGAATAGATTCCTCCAACAAACTGCAAGAACCATGCTCCTAGAACAAAACTTACCTGATCACTTTTGGGTAGAGACAATAAGCACGACATGTCATATTCTTAATAGGTGTCTTATGAGACTGGTCCTGAAAAAGACACCTTATGAAATATGGAGAGGAAAGAAGTCAAAATCAATTACTTTTATCCTTTTTTATGCAAATGTTTTATCCATAACAATGGTAAGAATAAGTTGGGAAAGATTGGTCCACAAAGTGACGAGGGTATTTTTCTTGGTTAGTCTCCCATTAGGCGTGCCTATCGAGCTTATGATAAGTGAACTTTGTGCATTGAATAACCTATGAATATATGTAATCCCCCAAGTTTTCATGTTCTAAAGATCTCAAAAGATAGACCCCGAAGTTATATTTCCAATGCCACAAGTCTCGCCCAAAGCCAACATCATGGCAGAAAGTTATTAAAATTTTCTTCCTAGAATCTATCAGTTGACCAGTGACCACGACTCACTTGAAGATCCATAACTAGACCCTACAAGTCATTACAAGGAGTCATATTCACAATAGTAAGGGTCCTAAGTTTCTGCTCAATGACCATGACTCTATTCCATGATTTGTAATCAGACAGTACGAGTCATTGGGAGGGACTCGTAGTCATAATAGTGTTTAACCAATAATACCTTCCAATGGTTACGATTCCAGCATATGACTCGTATTCAGACCTTACGTGTTATTGTGTGGACCCGTAGCCTGACCAATAAAGGATCAATTAATCAAGCCTCAAACTACAACTTCACCCAATAATTTGTAATCGGTCATAATAAGACGTTATATGGAAAGTTGTATTCATAATAGAATGTATCTAGAATCCTAAGATCCTAGGTTAAGACTTAGACCATGACTCATAACCTGTTATAACGAATTGTGAGGTGAGTTGTAATGACTAGGAGCGTGTTAATTACATGTTTTTCAAAGGACTTTTATGTCATTGTGCACTTCCTTAAAAGTCAAACCCATGTTATTTGGCTTCACAAGGGGTAGCATAAAAGATCCCAAAACCCCAAATTATAACATAATTATAAATTTCATACAAGAGGAAACAAAGAGATTTTTTCTTTCTCCCTCTAGAGCAAACTAGGGTTCTTCAAGCAAGTCTAATTCTTAAGAAGATCTATTCAAGTCTTCTACTTCAGGTATGTGGGACATTAATCAATGGGATCCTTCCAACCATTGAGTCCCAAAGTTCTCCAAATTCTTAAGTTTAATTCCCTTTTTGTCTGAGGTTCTATGAGAAGTATAAAATTCATAATTTATTCAGTTAAACTCTCAAGTTCCTCCATAAAAATATATTTCCTCATGATAATTGTGCTTTGATATGTTTCATAATGCAAATGTCTATATCATGCCTAATTACTAAAATATTGAGTGTTAATAATGATTTTTCCCCACACCATGGATTGTTCAGTATTTGTCAAGATCCGTCTGTAATTTATAGTTTTGGTGGGTTATGAACACCTGATGCCTAATATCATGCATATTACAGATTTTAAGTTACAAGTATTCCAGATCATAATTGTGCTATTATACTAAGATTATTATTATATTGAGCATTTATCAGTTTAGACCATGCTAAACTCCTTATCATTAATAGATCACATTAAATGAATAGTAATACCAATTTCATCCAATTAGGAGGATAACTTAGCATCGAGTGAGCGTAGGGATAGAGGATCCCCCGTTAGTTAGGCAGAGTTGTTAGTAGCAGTCTCTAAGTTCTAAAACTACGTAGCTACTATACGTTATGTAGGTTCACCCATCAGTTTAGGATTTATACCCTCTAAGGGGTCACCCGTCAGTTTAGGCTTCACACCCTGGTCCTACGGTATAAAAAATTAGTGGATCTACACAAACAGTATCAGTACCCGTGGTAAGGTATTGACACCTTTCCAAATGGGGTTACAGGTTTGACCTTGATTAGCTTAAATTGGGGAATTTCGGTTAAATGTTATCTCCTATAGTTCTAGAGAAGTATTTGGAATATATTAGTCTAGGTTTTCATGACTAAGTGTCTGTATATCAGTTATTCAGTTATTTAGATTATTTTAGTGCATGTTTATGCTTGGTCTTGCATTTATTTTACATGTTCATGCATTTATGCTCAGCACCTATATGTATATCATTTAGTCCCTATCTTACATACCAGTACATTCAAAGTACCGACATTGTACTCTCTTTTGTTTTATATTGATTTCATAATATAAGTTTGGACGTGTAGTTCTTGGATCGCCATAGACCATTCCTATGTCACTCAACCACAGCATTGGTGTGTCCTCATCAGTCGAGTACTAGTTATATTATTTATCATGTTTTCTAGTATTTAAATTTATGCTATTTCAATAGTCAGAGTTAGTTGGGGACCTTTCCAAACAACTCATCATGTTTAGAAGCTTTAGACAGTCAGACAGTCGTTTGTGTTATTCACCAATGTTTTTTAGGCTCCTTTGTTGTGGATTTGATTATTCAGACCTTTCATTAAATGATTTTTGTATAGAATTTTAACTGTCCTCCTTTCAGTAATTATAACTTGTGCCAGTTCATAGGTTAGCTTGGGGGAACTTGACCTTAAGCACTGTGTTATGACTAGACAGTAGTCTCGAGTCGTGACAACATAGTATTTGATAAATCTAATCCCATTTTTGTTAGCTTGAGTTTTGATGAGTAATCGATCAATAACCCTCATAAAAAATAATCTCCGAAAATAACAATTGATATAGTTGACTATAGCTCAATCTAAGTTAGCTCCTATTGTCGAATCATCAAAAATAAATGTTCCAAGGGAATGGATATATAGTGAAAGTTTTCCAAATAAATTTATCATTAAAAATCCAAGTGATTAGATATAGAAAAGAGCTTTCCTAATAAAACAAGCATCAGTAGTGCTTGTGTTCCAAATTAAACCAAAAAAGGTTGATGAGGTTCTATAACACAAATTGTGGGTTAAATCCATGAAAGAAGATCTAGATCAGTTTGATCAAAATCAAGTCTGGAATTTGGTTAAAAGACCAAGAAACTGCTTAGTTATAGGAACTAGATGGGTTTACAGAAATAAGATAAATGTAAAAGGAAAAGTTATCATAAATAAAGCCATATTGGTAGCTCAAGTTTATTCTCAATAGGAAGGTATTGATTATGATGAAACCATTGCTTTGGTAGCAAGGTTGGAATCAATTCGTATTCTTTGAGCCTTTGTTTTTTTAAATGTTTTAAGTTGAACAAATGGATGTTTAGAGTGTTTTCTAAATAGCGTTATTAATGAGGAAGTTTTTGTTAAACAACCTCCTAGATTTGAAAACCCTTCATATCCTAATCATATTTTCAAAATTTCAAAAGCTCTCTATGGTCTCAAACAAACTCCAAAATCTTGATATCAGAGATTGAGTACTTCCATGATAAATAATAATTTTCAAAGAGGCAAAATAGATACCACTCTTTTTACTCAAAAATTAGACTTTAGTTTTCTTATTGTACAAATTTATGTGGATGATATCATTTTTGGTAGTCCTAAAACTTCCTTGTGTGAGAATTTTGCAAATCTTATGAAAAGAGAATTTTATATGAGTCTTATGGGAAAACTCACATTTTTCTTGAGACTACAAATCAAGCAAATTTTAAAAGTGACCTTCATCAGTCAAACCAAGTACACGAAGGGGCTCATTAAAAAAATTGGAATGAAAAAGAAAAACCTTTGGAACCCTCATGAGCCCTTCAATAAATCTTGATTTTGAAGCATCTGAAAAGGATATAGATGAAAAGACCTACAGAGGAATGATTGGATCTCTATTATATTTAATCACAAGTTTACCAGACATCATAATTAGTGTGTGAATATGTTTTATATTTCAATTTTCTCCCAAGAAATCCCATCTGACTACCATCAAATGGATCTTTTAATATCTTATTGGGACTCAAAATATAGAATTATGGTATCCTCACTCCTCAAACTTTGATTTAATTAGATAGTCAGATGTTTACTTTGCAGGTAATAAAAATGATCATAAAAGCACTAGAGGGACCTGTCAAATTCTTAGTAATGCCTTAATCTCTCGGCATAGTAAGAAACAAACTTTGGTTGCCTTTTCAACCACCGTAATTGAGTACACTGCCACATGTAATTGTGACACACAAATATTATATATAATGCATCAATTACTTGATTTTGATTTATCATTTGAATCGTGCCTATTATATGTGGTAATACCAGTGCCATTAACCGGTCTAAATATATTGTTCATCATTCTCGGGCTAAGCATATAAATATTAAACATTATTTCATTTGTGATCATGTTTAAAATGGTGAATTTATGTTAAACTTTGTTGATTCAGAAAATCAACATGCTAATATTTTTACAAAACCCTTGCTTGAAGATTGTTTTTGCTTTCTCCAAGAAAAACTCAAGATTACATGTTTTAAGGAAATTTAATAGCCACATAGTTTTTTTACATCTTGTTTTTGGAGAAAAATATTTTGCATGTTTAAAATTTTTATTTTTGGACTGATGTCTTTTTACCATCTTTGCACTATTTTCCCTCATTATTACCCCTATGACATTACTTTCTTATTCACTGCCTCTAGTCCCATGCGTGTGTCATTGTCCCTTGCCTTTTTATCTTCCCCATACCTATAACTCTTTTGCTTTATCTCATTTATTCTAATCTCTCCTTTTAATATTCCTTACTCTTCTTCTCTCTCATTCTACTATCATCATTTTTTTTCCTCAAATCTTTTTTAAAACCCTTCCTTTTCTTCTCACTTTTATCACCCCTCTTCTCATGCCTAAAATTAGATCAATGGCCATCATACCCAGCCAACTGTCTTTCAGATAATCAAGAACTAGTTCTAATTTTTTATTTCTTAGAGGAAGCCTCTTCCAAATCTATCCATTCCCTTAACCCTAAAAATGTGTATTCTTCAATTCTACTCTTTTTTATTAGAAATCCCGCTCAAACTTTATTGAAAATCTCCCTCCAAAAGACATGCATAAATTTTGGACATCCTCACATCGAGAGAAGTTTGTCACTTTTAAGAACCATCTATTGTGCCCAATAGAGTTATCAATCTCAAAAAACTGAAGAAATCCCAGTAAAATATTAGTCCATTATTTAAAGCATGGGATTTATCACTGTTTTTTGTCTCTGTGGATCAAAACTTTTGAGGATCTAGTTTTCATATTCTATACTAACCTTCGTATCTCTAAATATAGCAGAGAACTTGAAATTTTGGTTTTAGGAACAAGAATTATTCTAAATGATTTTCTGTTTGAGAAAGTGTTTGAAACAAAATTCTTCGGCATGGTCCCTTACATGAATGGAACTTGGCCAGAAAATTTTGAAGTTAGCTTTGAGGAAGCTAAAGCTGTTGTTACTAAACCTGGGGAAAATTTGTCAAATTTTTTACCCCTGTCATTTTTTAAGCACAAAATTCTGGATCACATTATTGCTACCACCTTAATTCATCAAAAGAGATCATTGAGTAATGTTACCACTCGGGAGATATTTGTTTTGTATTGTATGGTCAAGATATAAAAAAAACAATTGGTAAAAGTGGTTTTGTGAATATATATTGGAAAGCGTGGTAGATACTTATGCCTAAACTAGTCTTCCATACGGTTTGTTGATTACTCATATTCAGCATTTTTATTCAATTGATCTTTTAGGGTTTTCTATTGTTGAAATCTTCCCCACCTATGATTCCAAAATATTTTCTATCATGTGTTAAACTCTAACTGGAAGCGAGTGGTGCAAAAAAAATCCATGAAAGCCAAGTTTGATCTTCCGAAAGTAAGTAAGCCTATTACTAACCCCACTTCTACAGAGGACATGGAGGAAGTTAAGGAACATCTGAGAGGCCTAGAGAAAGGATTGGTAAGCCTACACAAATCCATTGCTAAGTTGTTACAGCTTGGAAAGGACACCATTTTAGATGTTGGGAAAGTCCATATTGTTCTTGATAGTATTAAACAGAAGGGATTCAAAATTTTCAACAAAATGTTCAAGCAAGTTGACTCTATTAAGATTAGAGCTAACTCCTCCCACAATAAACTCGCTATCTCTGTGCAGAATTTCAATTCAAACTTCTCCAAGAACATGAATTCTCCTATGAGCGATTAATTCACAACATGCATAATACCTTCGCCTATTTCCTAAAAACAAACATTGATTTGGTTCTCCAGAAAATTTCTTTTATTCAAAAAGGGCTTATCTTCTTCTCTTTTTTTTTGGTATGTGAAAAGGATACTCTCCACTCACTTTTTTTATTTAAACTACTGATGAAGAATTTTTTTGTTATTTGCTTGCCTATTTTTTCTGCATATTTGTTCTTTTTGATTATGCTAAATGGGAGGAATATTTTCCCATCAATCTACTAGGTAATATTATAGCAGCAGGGAGAGTCATGATACAGAAATAATCTCGGATATGGACTTAGGAGAGTGCATGTTGGACCCAAGCCTTGGCATGTGCAATTGAAGTGTAAAAGAGGCCCAAAATGCACCCAAATCAGCCCAGAAATTACACTAGATGGGTTCCCACTCTTTGAAGTGTCATTTGGTCATTTTAACTTATATTTTGTAATAGTTATAAAAGGAACATTGTAGGGTTTTTAGATTTAGTTTCTGATGATATTTGTGAGTCTTGAAAGACCAAAGAACACAAGTCCTCTCTCTTTGAGGCACCAAAACCAAAACTAGGATACAACAATAGGGTGGATTCTCTTTTGTTGTTGCTTTCTTGGAAATGTTGGTGCTAGAGAGGTGCAATCCGATATTGTGTCTTGTAATAGATAGGTTTATTGTTGTTTATAGTGTTAAGGGTCCAAGAGTGTCCATTCTTGGGTTCTTGATATTATACCTTCATGTGGTCTATCTATCTATCCCTTTACTTTCTTGTAATCGTGTTTAGTGTTTGTGTTGTAATCTTGTGTTCTTGTTGTTATTGTTAAATTTGAATCTTGTGACTTTGTTTTCATCTTTTTCTTCACGTATTTTTGATATTTTGGTGTGAAATACACATTGCTCACCTTGTATGCTTGTTGTATTTGTGAATCCGAGAGAGGTCTCCAATCGGTCCAAGGATCTTAGAAATTTGTGGACTGTTTTGGAGTGTGTTTGTGGACTATTTTTTTTGAGTGATTTCGTGTCTTCCAAGTTTTTATAGTATCATTTGGTATCAAAGCATGGTTTGATCTTGTTCCCACAAGATCAATCTTGGGCTTGTTAGTGGAAAATAAAAAAAAGTGTTCAAAACTGAAAATTCAAGAAAAAATAGCAATCATTCCGTGTTGTATTCTTGGCCAAAAAGTGTGTTTTTGTTGTGCCTTGGCTGAGATTTTTACTTCTAGTTTTTGTCTCTAAGTATTAGTTTTGTTCCTCACTAACACATTGAGTCTATATCTAGATTTGAGCTTTAAAAATTGATGTTGTTGTTGTGAACAAGAAGTGGCCGTGAGTTGAAGTTGTTGTTTTAATGTGGCCGTGTGGTGAGCATTAGTTGGTGTTTTTATTGATCTTTGTAGTTGTTGTTTTGTTCTTGTTGTTCATCACAACCTTCATCTAGTGTTAAAACCGAAAATACAACACCAAAGAAACTTGGCCGTTTGTTGGTGGTTTTATTGTTGGTCTTGTTGTTGTGGAATTGGGCGTTGGAACTTCTTGTTGTTCTTGGGAGATTGTTGTTGGTTGTCCTGGTTGTGGTTATTGTGTTCTTGAATTTCTTCACCATATTCATCACCTTGTTAACATAAAGTGAATGATAGATCCTAAAAGGTGAAGGAAAGAGGTGTAAGTAATTGTTAGTCTTGAAAGACCCCAAACCACCAAAAGACTTTACATCACTTCTCAACCACTTTCCCATGAAACAAGGGTCCATGTTTTAAGGAGAAGTACAAGTCTAGTCAAAGACTTTTGAGTCTTGAAATTTGAATTCTAAAGACTAGTTTGTATTTTCCTCCATTGAACAATTTCCATCAAAGTCCAAATTGTAAAATTGATCAAGACTTCCAAATTTAGAAAATAAAATTATTGACCGAGGCCAATCAAAGACTGCCACATCAGCAATTACTGTTCACCAAATTTTAACCTCAATTTTTGATATTTTAGTTTCATTTTATGTCTTTAGTTTCGTTTGTTGATTCCCATACTAACTTACAAGATAGTGACCAATTACTAGATTGTGAGTTGGTTTGAAATTGTATTTTTTTTTGTGTGTGTGTTTACGTTCCTTTGTGTGTTTTATTCTTTTGAGTCATTATATACTTGATTCACCTCTCAACACCTCTCGGAGTACAAGCAAGATTACAACACTTGTGAGATTGAGTGTGAGAGATCCGAGAGACAAGAAATAAAAGAGAGAGTGAGGATATTTTTGTACAACTAATGAGTTTTCTATTTTGTAGGTAACTCCTTTGCCATAATGGACACAATTTTGGCCCACCTTGATTCCATTGCCCCATAAATAGCTAAGGTGAATGCGGGTCTTGACAAATTGGGCTCATATATGTCCACTATACTTGAGAGGTTGGATCGAGTGAAAAGTCGAAGGAACTCTCATGTTTCTACTCCCAAAGTTTTACCTCAAACGATCAACCCTCCAAGACCACCACTAAATGACATAGACATAATCCAAGCCAACAAATGTCCTCAAACCCGAGACCTAAATGAGTCACTTCCTCCTCAATTCGATCAAGTCCAACAAGAGGGACTTGAAAGCCAATTTTCTCCCATCCAAGTTCCACAACCGAAGCTTCCCCTTACCAAATCATTCCTCTCAACTGAAACTCTACTTCACCGAAACCGATATATCCATGTAGAGGAGTATGGTAGAAAGGAACATGAAGGATATGGAGACTACTACAATACTTGTATGATGGTAGGAGACTTGTTTCGTATGAGATTGAAGACAAGACTTAAGATGGAAAGGAAGTCGAGGTTCAAAATGAAGATATTGGCTGAGACTTGTTGTTATTGAGCCCTTGGATTCAGCATGATTTTGTGGACTATTTTTTACTTGTTTTTGTGACTTGTTTGTGGATTGTTTTGAGTAGGTTTCCTTTAAAGTGAACAATTGAACGAGGTGAAGCCCTGAATTTGTGGACAAATTCCTCTCAAGATGGAGAGGATAATACGGGAATAATCTCGGATATGGACTTAGTAGAGTACATGTTGGAACCGAGCCTTGGCATGTGAAATTGAAGTGTAAAAAAGGCCCAAAATGCACCCAAATAAGCCCATAAATTACACTAGATGGGTGCCCCCACTTTGAAGGGTTTTTTTGTCATTTTAACTTATAGTTTGTAATAGTTATAAAAGGAACATTGTAGTGTTTTTATATTTAGTTTTTGATGATATTTGTGAGTCTTGAAAGACCAAAGAACACAAGTCCTCTCATCTTGAGGCACCAAAAACGAAACTAGGATACAACAATAGGGTGGATTCTCTTTTGTCGTTGCTTTCTTGGAAACGTTGATGTTAGAGAGGTGCAATCCTATCTTGTGTCACGTAAGAGATAGGTTTATTGTTGTGTCTAGTGTTAAGGTTCCAAGGGTGTTCATTCTTGGGTTCTTGAGATTATAATTTCATGTGTTCTATCTATTATCCCTTTACTTTCTTGTAATCCTGTTTAGTGTTTGTGTTGTAATCTTGTGTTCTTGTTGTTATTGTTAAATCCAAATCTTGTGCCTTTGTTTTCATATTGTTCTTCATGTATTGTTGCTGTTTTGGTGTGAAATACACCTTGTTCACCTTGTATTCTTGTTGTATTTTTTAATCCGAAAGAGGTCTCCAATCGGTCCAAGGATCTTAGTAATTTGTGGACTGTTTTGGAGTGTGTTTGTGGACTATTTTTTGAGTGATTTCGTGTCTTCCAAGTTTTTATCGTATCAAGTCAGCTACAAGTTATGGGGAGCTTCATGATCAGGGAATTTGACTGATGTTTGTTTTGTCATTATCAAAACAAGGGGAGATTGTTAGCCTCCTATATAATTACTTAATATTTTAATAATGACAAACTAAAAAAATAAACATACAGGATCCAAATTGGAAGATGATCTCAAGATGAAAGGTTAATTTGAAAGATCTCAAGATGAAAGGGTAATCCTCGAAAATCATGGATATATATGGAAAGAATCAAATCAAAGCAAAGACAAGATTGGAGGATCCTAATGTAAAGAATCGGAAGATATATAGAGATTAAATCAAGGAAAGCAATCAACATATGTTAGGATGACCAAATAAGAAAACAGATCATATGAAATACATGGACAAATATGATATGGACATGTATGTATATGACTCCTTATAATGGCGAAGAAAATGTCATATCGTAATGCACGGACATATCTGATATGGATGTGCTGATGATGTAGCCCCCAATTAAGAAATCTAATCAAATCATTGATTGAAAGTATTCTATTGGCTTTAAATTTTAGAGAAAAGAAGCAGTATATGATGAAGTCTATATAAAAATATTAAAGACAAAAAACAAAGCACACAACTTCACAGGGAACTATTACTTTGTCTCATCTTTAGTCTTCATAAACTTTGTAATTCTCATAATTCTACAATAGTTACAAGAAGAACAAAGTTGAGTAAGTTGACTAGTTGTACCAGTTGAGGCTGTGTCACTGAATCTAGATTGTAGCGGATTAAGATTCAAAATTTTTCAGATCCCAGTGTAACTCATTCTCATGTTAGGCTCTAACAAAAAGCCTTGCAATCTAAGGGGGCTAGAATAGGCACCACAACGGTGATCTGAACCTGTATAAAACTTTGCGTTTCTTTTTATATTTCAGTTCTATAAGCTTTGTTTAATTCTATTTTATTAAGTATACTAACTTGTATGTGAGCTGACTGACACAACTGATCAGTTGACTTAGAAAAAGATTTCAATTCACCCCTTCTTTAATTTCAATATCAACTCTGTGTAGAATGAATCAACTATCATGTCTCATACTAAAGATAGGATCTACACCAAAAAGGCACAGTAGGGGTAAGCACAATCCATTTGTACTTAATAAGTATTATAGACCGACTAAGCAAAGAAGAATACAATAGATGTAAAAGATACTATGAGCGCATCACTTGTAAATAAAAAAGTTTCCAAATGGTAGCTCACACTATCTCCACTAGCAGTTCAATAATACAAGATCAATACAGAAATAACAAAGCATGATAAACATATGGAAACTAAGTACACAACAAGGGTACACAAAATAAACACATAGAATACATATGCAAATTCAATGCAATGAAGATGGATAATGATTAATTATTGAATGCCATTTCATGACTTTTCATATATACATACCAAGACTCAACGCTCCTAACATAGGATCTATGGGCGATTTGCAATCTGTATACTACCTTAAATATCAACTCACCTCTCTAGATAGTGTTCATGGATCAGGGGTTTATAAAGTATCACATTCACTTCTCCGACTATTGTTCATGTATCAAGGGTTTTTCTCATAAAAATGTGTCATTTTCTTTTGAATCAGTGATTTTGAATGGTACAAATGTATCATGACATATGATGTATAAAATGAGTATATAATGCTCACAACCAATCAGTATAAAGATCATAATTCATTCAATACATGTATAAGTGAGCTCAAAATCAACTTACTATTTCAACAATTCATGATATTAGTCCTCAAATGGAACCACTAGAATAAATAGTCATGTAAGACATTGATAGCATCAATCCAACCCCCTTAATCTGGTATTTCTATACTGAAAGACATAATAATGCTCAAATAGGTCCTATATCATCTATCCACGCCATCCTCACAGGCATAACATCAATAATAATAGCATTTAATGCATAAATAGGGCCAATAAAGTCAAATAAACCACCCGCATGGGAAACATATAAAATATGGTATCTCAAGTCAACAATAATAAGCATATAAGCCCCCACACAGGAACCAAACATTAATAACAATATTAAAATAATACTTCCCTCACTAATTTCTCCAACCCATAGTATGCGTTACTCATTTATTAACTACCCAGTCTAGTCTAAACAAAGTTATGTTATGACCTACCTCGAAGTGTCGAAATTTTAGCCTAGAACTTTCAACACGGATCCTTTCCCTTTTGAATTAATCTCAAAGTGAGATAATTCATTTGAATATAGAATATATGTATTATGGGAAAGCTAATGATACTCATATCGACAATAATTAAGCTAGGTCTAAAACTAGTTCGACAAATGGGTTCGAAAATAAAAGGGCTAAAATTAGAATTAACCTATCCATATCATGGTACCAATACTAAGTAATCATGATGAAGAAGATTATCGAGGCCCATGATCGCGACATGGTTCCAACTAAATATAAATTAGCCCCATAACTACATCATTGAAGAAGGATGTGAGAACTAAGTCAAATGCATTGGCATGTCATCCCATATTTGAATCAAATAGGGTAAAGTGCTTATATTCCTATCCTAACTGCGAATCATGTCTTTAATTCACTTAAAATACAAGAACCCACTCTTTATGTTCCATGGTCTAATCTAATGTTTCTACTTCTGGGCTCATAATAGAAAAATAGATGTATTCTAAAGGTCGCGAGTCAATATAATATTAATTACAAGAACATATGAAGAACCAAATATGATAATAAACTTTAAACCAACTTGATTTAATACTAAGTAATCATGTTCGTAGCCTCAATCCTAGAAAGATAGTTTTTAGCGACTCATAATCTACTTTACAATCACAAAATTGATGTAGTTCATACACAAATTAAATAATTAAAAGAAAAGAATAAAAATCCTATTTGTATCCTCCCTCATGTATTATTCAATCCTAACTCGTCCAAAGATGATTAAAATAAAGGTTAAAATGTCATATTTAAAGTGAAGTGTAAAAAGTTTTTGAAAACCCCCTTTCGTGGCACACCCTTATCTCGCACCCATATTATTTCTTGCAGTTCACTCTTTCGCTAGCTCTGTTCCGCTCTAATAAAATGAATCTTAGCTTCTGTGGCCCGAAGGCGTGTTTTAAACTCTAATTTCCTACTATAGTGCAGTCTCTCGATTGTTCTTCATGTCCTATGGTTTGTAGTTTCCTTTAAAACCTTTTTCAAGATTGTCTTTCTTGTTGATATTGATCCTAATGCCTCCAATCATCCATAAGCTCAGTATTGACACCCAATCAATCTCAAACTTTGAATAATTCTAACCTGAAACACTAATCATATCCATTTGTTCCCAAATACAAGTTAAGCTCAATTAAATAAATACATATGCACTACAGCTCACAAAATAGATAAAAGTATGGTCAATAATTAGTGATTGGGCATATAAATACGCCCAAGCTTAAAGACAAGGGTGAATGCAACTAAAACCAAAAAAATATAGGATTTGTGAGAAAAAAATTTCATGAACTAAAACATATTTGAGAATACATATACGTAATATCATACTATTCTATAACTGCAAAAGTGATCATATCAAGAATGCTTAATAACGTTTATCTCTATGTGGGAGGTTTTTTCAACTAACATATATCATGTGAGCTCATGATGTCCAACGTCTAACCCAATTAGGAGGGTTTTCGTATACATTACCTTGGTATCAAATCTATCTGTAGGATCATAAATCCTATGAGGACATGTTGTTATGAGACTTGGATCTTCTATACCCTTATTCTCCCAGTGCTAGATAATCCTCCTAAAAGTGAATATAAAATCATATGCTCATAACATGTATAAACTTTTATCAATTCTAAAGATAAAGTGCAATTCTATACTCAAAAATCATATTTTCAAGAACTAAGTTAAAGATCAACTCATCAATGAGTTGATATCAATTCTTTGAACTTCCTGATAACTAAATCTTTTCTTGAAATATGTTGTGAAATAAGATTCACGGGAATTTCATGAAAAGTATATCTATATTTGAAAAGAACTACAATGTGAACCTTCAATATTTATAAACTCTTTGAAACACGTACTAGAATATCAATAGGTGAAAAAATTTCAAATTTCATATAATATTATAGCTTTTCAAGGTTGATCATTATCACGGCCCAAAACAGGGTCTGGCTGTGATGGGTATCTCAAGCCTACAATGGACCGGAGACCACCCCCATCACATAACGTCATGAGCAGAAATTAATAATGATAAAAATATGGAAGCCAATAAATAGTGATAGAAAGATGGCTAAATAACTCAATAAAGCAAAGAGTCTAAACAATAACCAACCAACACACATCTATCCATAATAGTCTGTAAAATCAAAATACCAAATAAGTCATGACATGCCCCCGACCATGACCAAAGAATCCAAATGTACTGAGTAAAAAATAAAAGAATAAGAAAATGATAAGTTCTTCTAAAGGATGGAGGCTCATCACTTCACAGCTACTCGACGAACGTACTAATCTACCTAACGCTGCACAGGGGAAAGAGAAGTGTCTTCAGACCCAACATTATGAAATAATGTAGCATCCTAGGATAGTTAGCAGGGTGAGTGCTAGTATGTTACTTAGGGTAGGGATAAAATAATGCCATGTCCAAAACCAAACTTAACCACATGCACACATTGTATATACATATATATATAAGCTGCCGAGATAGGAAACAAGGTTTAAGCATGAGATTAAAAACCATTATCCTATACTGTGTAGCTCTAGTCTTCCTAAGGGAACCTACGGGCTATATGGGTGTAACTTCCCAGGCTAAAAGGGCCCTAGTGCATGTTAGCCACACAAACCAAAGCAATTCAAGGAAGGGCTAAAGCCACCGAGGCTTGAACCATTCCTATATATATATATATATATATATATATAATACTGAACTATGTACATGGTCATTAAAACCCCCATGCAGACATATGTGGTTTCCAGTATCAGTCCCCCCGGGACCACCACCTTCCACGGCGAGCTACACAACCACCTTTAAGCCCAAATTAAAACCATTTAACTCATAATTTCAACCATTAACCCGGGAGTCATTCATTAAGGCATTAACCACTTAGTATCGTCATACCAATACGCTTGCAAGCTAAATCACACATGCCAAATCAATTTATACAACGACATTGACTCCCCAAGTTCCATTAAAATCCAATCCATGGAAACCAAAGCCATCCAAATCTATTTAAATAACCATTTATCTATTAATACAATGCATTAAGTTCAAAACAAGTCAAACCATTTTAATTTTTTCATATTTAAAATTAAATTAACCAAGTGGGTTGAGGTTCATGTAATTCCTAGAAAAAATTTAGCCAATTTGGGGAAACTTATATTTCCCATTCCTACCATTTAAATAAAGTACCAATTCAGACCCCAAAAATATTAATTTAAAGCATGAATAATCAATTCAACTTATGGGACAAGTAATTCAATAAAAAAACAACCAAAACCCCTCAACCCAATTTCAAAACCCACAATTTAAATTACATAAAAATCCATCAAATCAATGTCACAATGTAAAATTAAAGTTTGGGAAAGATATACATGCCAGACACACACAAGAATTTATAATCAGTTGGAAGTTTAGAGCCCAGATGAAGAATGTGCAGTGAAACCCTTGAATGTTCTTAGATTTTGTGTTTGAGAGTGAAATAGAGGGATTTGATATTTGAAAACAGATAGGAATGGGACTATTTTATGTTTAAAACTTGTACAATAAAAAGACCAAAAGCCTCTCATTTCGAGTGAATAAAAACAAAACTGCACAAATTTAACACCTTAGCGTGGCACGCCAATATCACGAAGATTATCCTCTATGACACATCGACATCATAGAGGGTAGACTCTGTGACACGTTGATATCGCGGACCCTCACTGCCTTGAGGTCCAAAAATGACCTCAAAACCCTACCAAAAAATTCAAAACTTTTCCCAAACATCCTTTTAACATCTCTAAACACAATTCAAGTCAAAATCGATACTACGAAGATGGAAAGGTCAAAAATAAATTGATGGAAATTTTATAGGTCTTACATTATCCGTCCCTTAGGATCATTCATCCCTGAATGATGAGTTATGACACTTTTTTATCAAGAGTAGAAAGAATACAAGCCAGAATCAAATGATAAACTCAGAAAATGACAAGAAGTAAATAAAACTCATACCTTAAACACTTTTATCAACCCTGAAGAACAAGAATAGATATTTAGTGTTCATATCTTCCTTAACTTCCCATGTAGCATTTTCTACCTTTTGGTTTCTCCAAAGGACCTTTATTGAAGCTACATCTTTGGTCCTCAATATACAAACTTGCCTATCTATAACCTCAACAAAAACTTTCTCATATGACAAGGAATCAGAAGTACCGACATTCTCCATAGGGACAAGCAAAGAAGGATCACCCACACACTTCTTCAGCATTGACACATGGAAAACCTGGACCCAAACTCAAATGCAAATCCAACTTATAAGCAACATTCCAAACTCTCCTCAAAATTTGATATGGACTAATATAACGAGGGTTGATCTTCCTCTTCTTCCTAAATCTCATCACTCCCTCCTTAGGAGAAACTTTAAACAACACCCAATCACTAACCTCGAATTCCAACTCCCTTTGACCCACACCCACATAAGACTTTTGGAAACTTTGGGCAGGTTTAAGTCATTCTCTGATCACCTTCACCTTTTCCATAGCATGGTGAACCAAATCAAGACCAAACAACCTAGTCTCACAAACCTCAAACCACCTGATAGGAAACCTATACCTCTTAATATAAAGAGCCTCAAACAAAGCCATCTGACTACTCGAATGGTAATTATTATTGTACGCAAACTTAATATGAGGCATGTGATCCACCGAACTTCCCTTAAATTCAATCACACAGGACCTAAGAATATCCTCCAAAGTCTAAATAGTATGCTCCTCTTGTCTATATATTTTAGGGTGGCAAGCGGTGCAAAAGTTCACCTCCATACCCAAACCTTTCTGAAATGAATGCCAGAAGTGAGATGAAATCTGCATACCTCTGTCTAAAATAATGGACATTGGTGCACCATGCAACTTGACGATCTCTTAGAATAAATAATTTAGCATAACCCTCTCTAGAGTAGATAGTCCTCATAAGCAAGAAGTGAGCAATCTTAGTCATTCTATCCACAATGACCCAAATCAAATCATACTGGTTATGAGACCATAGAAGGCCTGTAATGAAATCCATATTGATCATCTCCCACTTCCATATAGACAACTCTATCTCTTGAGATATGACACCAGGCCTCAAGTGCTCAACTTAACTTGCTGATAAACTATACACTTAGCAATAAAATTTGCTATATCCCTCTTCATATTGTTTCTCCAATAGATTTCCTGTAAGTCATGGTATATTTTTATTGAACTAGCATGAACTATATACCTAGACTCATGAGCCTCATCCAAAATCCTATTGAACAACAACTCATCTATCCTCAGAGTCCAAAAAACACACTCCTAAGTTATCCAACTGGTGATATCCTTGACCAATCCTCTCTTCTCCTCTTCCACATACTATAAGCTCCCTATTGGAAACCTTATAAGAGCATCGGTAAGCATATTAGCTTTACCTGGATGGTAGTGAAGACTTATGTCATAATCTTTAAGCAACTTAACCCACCGTCTTTGCTTGAAATTCAACATCTTCAGAGTGAACACATACTGCCCGCTTTTATGGTCTGAAAAGATGTCTACATGCAAACCATACAAATAATGATGCCAAATCGTCAATGTTAAAGCCACAACCGCCAACTCTAAATTGTGAGTCGGATAATTCCTTTCATGGACCTTAAGCTATCTAGAAGTATAGGCCACAACCATAAACAGTCTAGAAGCATAGTCCATAACCATACTATTTTATATGTACACACAACCCAATCCCATATAGGACGCATCAGAATATATGACAAAACCCTCAGTACCCTCGAAAAGGGTCAAAACTAGCGTAGAAGTCATCTTGTCTTCTCAAACTACCCTCATAAGCATCAGACTATAAAAATTTAAACTTTTTCTGGGTTAATTTTTTCAATGGAGCAGTAATAGAAGAGAAAATGTTAACAAACCTCCTATAATACCCGACCAAGCCCAAAAAGCTCCTAATGTCGGTTAGAGTCATGGGTCGAGTATATTTTTTCACCACCTCAAATTTCTGTGGGTCCATTTTGATCCCCTCACTAGAAATAACATGACAAAGAAAAGTCACGACATTCAACCAAAACACACTCTTAGAAAACTTAGCATACAACTTTTGATCCTTAAGTATCTACAACATAATTGGAGTTGATTGACATGATCCTTCTCACACTTAAAATATACCAAGATGTCATCAATGAAAACTATCACAAATATGTAAAAAAAACTACCTGAAAATCTGATTCATAAGATCCATGAAAGTAGATGGAGCATTGGTCAACCCAAATAACATAACCAGAAACTCATTGTGACTATATCGGGTTTGGAAAGTAGTCTTAGGAATATCAACCTCCTTAATTTCCAACTTATGATATCCCTAATGAATATTAATCTTATAGAGGAAACTAGCCCCTTGAAGTTGGTCAAAAAGATCATCAATACTAGGAAGAAGTACTTATATTTCACTAGCACCTTATTTAAATGATGGTAATCTATACACATCCAAAGAGACGAATCTTTTTTCCTAACAAAAAGTACAGGAGCACCCCATGGAGAAACACTAGGATGACTAAAACCTTAATCAAGAAGATCATTCAACTGCTCCTTTAGCTCATTTAATTTAGTCGGAGCCATTCTATAAAGAGGAATGGAAATAGGATGAGTGGTTGGTAGAAGATAAATCCCAAATTCTATCTCCCCTTAAGGTGACTAATCATAAGCATTACCACCCCAAGAAGCCCAAGAAGGACTAGTAGGGGACAGGTGGAACTCCATATGGAGTTGCACAATCAGGAGAAGGGACATTAGATAGGGTCTGCACCCCATACATAGCGTGAGTCCCCTCCATATTGTCCTCAGGTAGGACGGAGTTCCCAGTAGAGTTTATATGAACATCAGATCTTTACAGAGGAATAATTTGAAATACGAGAAAGCTAGGAGTTAGAGAAGTTTCATAACACTAGACTCTATAGGTCAAAAATAGAACACAAGAAAGGGAACCTTTCTAAATGCCTTGTATCCTCCTCCTTATAAGTGTGGCACACTACACATCCATAAAAAGGACTCTACTCAACATAACTTTATGGTGACCCAATAAATCTAAACATGGCTTAATACCAAGTTTGTCATGACCATAACCAATGCTTGGCCATTATGGGTATCTCAAGCCTACTATGGATCGGAGACCACCCTCATCGCCTAACCTCATGAACATAATAATAATAATAGAAAAGCCAATAAATAGTAATAAGAACATGGATAAACAACTCAATGAATCTAAGAGTAAAAAAAAAATAACCAACAAACCCACATTTGTCCACAATATCTTCTAAAACTAGAATACCAAACAAGTTGGGACATGTCACTAACCATGATCAAGGAATCCAAAAGTACTTAGTCAAAATTAAAAGAATAAGGAAATTATAAGGCCTATCGAATGATGTAGGATCTCCGCTTCAGTACTACTTGGTGAACATGCTAATCCACCTAACACTACACAGGTGAAATAGAAGTATCTTCGGACCCTACATTATGAAATAATGTAGCGTCCTAGGATGGTTAGCGGGGTTAGCGCTAGCATGTAACTCAAGGTATGGATAAAATAATGCCATGATCAAGAATAAATAAACAACATGCACACACTATGTATACATATATATAAGATGTCGGGATTGGGAACAATGTTTAAGCATGAAATTTAAAACCATTATCTTAGACTGGTAGCTCAAACCCGACTTAAGGGAACCCATGAGCTATATGGGCTCAGCTCTCTGTGCTGAAAGGGCCCCAGTGTATGTTAGTTGCATGAAGCAAAGAAATCCGAGGATGTGCCAAATACATCAAGACTCCAATCATTCATAAATATGTATATAATATATGAACTATGCACACGATCATTAAGACTCCTACACCGGTAAATATGATTTACAGTATTGATTCCTCCATGACCTCTACCTTCCATGGAGAGCTACACAATCCCTTTAATACCCAACTAAAACCATTTAGCACATAATTCAAACCATTAACCCAGGACTCATTCAATAAGGCATTAACCATTTGGTATCGCCATACCAATACATCACATATGAAAAATCAATTTATACAACTACATTGACTCCCCAAGTTCTATTAAAATCCAATCCATGGACACCGAGGCCATCCAGATCTATTTAAATAACCATTTATTCATTTATGCAATGTATTGAGTTCAAAATAAGTTAAACCATGCAATTTGTCCATATTTTAAATCACATTAACTAAGTGATTTGAGGTTCATGCAATTCCTAGCTAAAATTCATCTAATTTTAAGAAACCCATGTCTCTTATTCCAACCATTTAATTAAAGTATCAATTCAGTTCCCAAAAACATTAATATAAGGCATGAACAATCAATTCAAGTCACGAGACAAGTAATTCAATCAAAAACAACAAAAAACCCTCAACCCAATTTCAAAACCCACAGTTTAAATCACCTGAAAAGTCATCAAATCAATGTCACAATGTAAAATTAAATTTTGGGGAAGAGATACATGCTAGAAACACATAAGAATTTGTAATCAATTTGAAGTTTAGAGCTCGGATATTGAATGCACAGTGAAACCCTTAAATATTCTTGGGTTTTGTGTTATAGAGTGAAATATAGGGGTTTGATCTTACAAAACTAATGGGAATGGGACTATTTTATGCTTAAAAGTCAAACAAAGGGTTTAAAGACCAAAATCCCCTCATCCTAAATGAATAAGAACAAACTACATGAATTTAACACCTTGGCGCGGATGCCAATATCATGGAGACTTTTTATATATAGTTTTGATATGCAAAAGAACAGGTCCCTGAATGTGCAAAGTACACTATAGTTGGCACGCCTTGTCTATACAGTTTTGTCCTCTTGTATAACAATCTTACAAGTGTTATTTTGTACTGATTAGGACAGCTGGTCCAATAATCATTCATCCCTAAGCATCACTCAGCTATAAAAGAAAAGAGATTCATATTCATCAATTGATTTTTTTTAAATTCAAATAAGTGAAGAGAGGCTGCAAAAACTCCAATTCAAGATTCCTCAAGCATTACTTATGTTTGTCTTTTTGTAGTATGCTTAATGACTGATTGAATATTCTTACGTGCTGGTTTGTAAATGAACTCTTATGTTATAGGAGTAATGTTATCTTTTGTTAAGAAAGTTATGTAGGTAGTGTTTTCTAAGCCAGTTATTGATTAGATTTAATCAGTGTAGAGGGTCCTTGGTAAAGTTACAAAGATGAGCTTATAGTAGAGTTATTACAAGCGAAAGGAGCCTAGAGGTATGCTAAAATCTAAACTGTAATTGGAAGGTTGATGATAGTAGTTGTTGGTGGTTCTTGTGAGGGAAAGAAATGGTTTTCCCTCACTGGGTTTCCACGTAAAATCTGGTGTTGTTATATTCTATCATTGCTTTTAAATTTCCAGCACCTCCTAGTTGCCTTGCTGTGCTACCGCTTGAGATTGACCTTGAGGGACCTGGTCCCTCACTGTGTGTGTAAGACCCCACAAAATTCTTAGCTTAATTCAGTCCTTTAAGCTTGTTAAGGGGTCCCAGACTTAGAAAACTCTAGCTGAGTATACAGACTTAGTGTTATTTTAGCCTTTGAAAGTTGGCAATATTATTTCGCGACCTTTACGTCCTTTAAATATTGATATTTTAGTTAATTCTTGATAATGAATATCAATAGGTGTTTTCGGACAAGTTTTGGATTTTTTAAACCTTGTTTAGATCATGTTTGAATGACCAAAATAGTGAGTCGACGCGATCTTGACACGTCGCATCGTCTATTGTGTTGACAGATAATTTCTAGTGAATTGATGTGGACTCGACATAGCATATTGGCTATTTTGTCGATGTCAACGATGCGTTATATCGTCCTGTGCATCGATGATTTGGTTTACAATCATTAAAAAGGTCGCATCCTCATGGTTAATTAAGTCTTTTTCCCATGCCCTTCAGCCCCCATAACACAAAATTTAGCCCTCTTTTACCAAAACATAATCATTCTTTCACAAATTTCTCAAGAACAAAAACCCTAGGTGAATAAAATTCAAATTCAAGGCTCAATATTCCACCGTTAATTTTCCAGAATTCACCAACTAAGGTATGTGAAGTGTTCATCCAAGGGATCCTTCCACCCTTGGATTCCAAGAAACTCTGTTAAAGCTCATGTAGAGTGATTTCATGATTTCTATGATTTGAATTAAAGTATATTCATGATTAATACTTAATTGGGTTTATATTACATGATTTACTACAAGATTCATGTAAAGTTAATTGATATGTGTGCTTTATCATATGAATTCATGTTGAAACTCTTGTAATTATGTAATTGGAATTGAATCATAATGACTACATATTGTTTTAGTATTATGTGAATATATTATGCCCCACAAGTGTTTGATGAATTATCCATGTGAGTGGAATAGTGAAATTATATCATGTTAGCATGTATGCAAGTTCATGTCATGCAAGTGTTTGCTTGAATTCCCAAATGAATGAACGATGACTAAGTAGTTAATTACCATGTCTCAAGATTAGGCCATGTCTTTTAAGTTTATCCTATTGAGTCCTGGGGGTATTTAATACCCGATAATTTAGTTTCTTGTCTAGAGCCATGGTCAGTCACAGAGTAGTATCAGTCATATCACGATTAGCATAATTCAGTCAGTTACAAAATTTAGGAAAACTCAGTGAACTCAAAATCAGTCTAGTTCAGTTCAGTAAAATCAATTCAGTTCAGTTGTACAGTACGATCAATAATAGTTCAGTCCAGCTTAGTACGGTTTAGAATTCAGTCCAGTGTCTATTCAGTTAGGAGTAGGATTCAGCACCGAGTAAACCCAAGGATGGGGATGCACCTGCTAGTAGAGGGTGTAATCCTTAGAAACAGTCCTTGCATTCCATAACTACGTAGCCAGCATAGGTTGAGACATCAAGCTTCCAGTTGAGGGTTGATGAGGTGATCTATATGCCAGTTGAGGGTCCCACCATTCTCATTCAGAGAACCTTCTAGGTGAGGGTAACTCAGCACTTATCCTTACCCATGGCACGGTATTAACACCCTTCCAATTGGGGTTATTGGTTGGACCCCAAATCAGTTAGAGAAGGGGCATGTTAGTTAGATGATTACTTCCCACAGTCTCAGTTTCTGATTCAGTCTTAGTATGGAACTTTATTTAGTTTTACAGATTCAGGATTGTCAGACACAGTCACTCAACTTAGTATTGGACTCAGTATAGTTTCATAGAATCAAGACTTTCAGATACAACCATTCAGTTATCAGTAATTTAGTATTCAGTGTTATTACGATCTCAGTACAGTTTACATATTCATGCATGTACTCTCATTTAGTCATACTTATGATATTCAGTTAGTATTGTTCATGCATATGAACCCATGCATTTCATCCTACCTCACTGAGCATACCAGTATATTCAAAGTACTGACGTATGTTTTTCTTTGTGCTATGATGTCTTATATCATAGTTTCAGACGCACGGGCTCCCGAGCACCCTTAGTAGTTTAGATTCTCAGCATACAGAGTTTGTGGTGAGTCCTTATAGTTTAAGGATGTGATTATTTATCACAACATTTTAGTTCATTTTCATAAGTCGGAGATAATTGGGGACTTATCCCATCAACTCCACAGTTCAGACAGTTTAGAGGCTTTTCAAACTAGAGTATTTCAGACAGTTGTTCACTTTTCCAGTATTGATGTTCAATTTCGGTATTGTGATAACATATTCAGTATTATTTCTAGTATTGAACCTTAGGTCCAGTTTTTTGCCTATTTTCCACATATTACCATATTATTGTTTAGTTATTGCAGTAGGTACCAGTCATGGGTTCGCTTGTGGTCCTTCAGGATTATGAGCATCGTGTAGAGTTTGGGGTACAGACTCAGGGCATTACAAACTTGGTATCAGATCCTATGGTTCAATAGAGTCCTAGGAAGTTTGAAAGATGTATCTAGTAGAGTCTTGTACATGGGTATGTTGTGTGCCACATTTATGGACAGGAATGTACGAGATATTTTAGGAAAAGCTTCCCTTCTTTCAGTATTCATGTCATGTGAGTGAGCATGAGATCTAGTTAAACTCTTAGTCTAATCCTTTTTGTTCCATTTATATAAATATGCCTCTAAAGAGGACTAAGGGAAGAGGAACAGGAGACCATCCAGAACCCCAGCCCATCCAACTAGATCCACTAAACGAACACGTCTCCCACGCTGAGTTCAGAGCAGCCTTTACCACCCTAGCTTATTTTGTGGTAGCCAAGAATGAATGCCCAGGTGTCATTTCATCCAACCCATTATCCAGTACTACTGCTTCTAGGATTTGAGACTTCACCCGAATGAACCCTTCATCTTTTATCGGGTCTAAGTCAGATGAGGACCCTTAGGAATTTCTTGATCAGGTGCAGAAGGTTACTTATATTGTGGGGAGAACCATTGTCTAGAATGCGGATTTAGCCGCATATAAGTTATAGGATGTGGCTCACTCATGGTTTAAATAGTGGAATGTAAAAAGGGCCGCAGATGCAGGGCCCATAGAGTGGGAGGAGTTTGCCACTACTTTTCTGGATAGGTTCTTCCCACTAGAGTTGAGGGAAATAAAGGTTTTGGAATTTATTAATCTGAAGTAGGGTAATATGATATTTAAAGAGTATTCTCTCAAGTTTACGTAATTACCTAGATATGCTCCTCATGTAGTGGTAGACAACAGATCCCAAATGAGTAAGTTTGTGTCAGGGCTATCTAGAGCGTGGTAAAGGAGTGTAGGACCGCAATTCTTATTGAGGAGATGGACTTATCCAGGCTCATGGTCCATGCTCAGTAGATAGAGAAGGCTAATAATAAAGAGAAGAAGAGAGAGAATAAGAGATCAAGAATAGGTAATTTTAACTTCGCGCAGCCTAAGTCAGAGAGTGGAAATAATTCTCAGTTCTGCCCAAAATCTTTAGTCCTATCTCTTTCCTCAGCTAGGGCTCCTGTGGCAAAATTCAGAGATAGCAGTAGGATAGGGCACCAGGCCCTAAATCCCAGGGTAGTGTTAGCAGTGCCCGAACCAATCCCTTTTTTCAAGAGTATGGCAGAAACCACCAGGGTATCTGTAGAGAAGGTAGCGATGTGTGTTTTCGGGTATGGCAAGCCATACTATAGTGTCAGAGATTGTCCCCAGTCAGGTTCTCGAGGTTAGAATAACTATCCCCTAGCTCATTTAGGTCACCCAAATCAGTATGGTGCCACTTCCAGTGCCACTAGAGGGCAGTGCCTAAACAGACTCTTTCCTCTTCAGTCCCAACAGGATCAGGAGAGTTCTCTAGATGTGGTCACTGGTACGTTACAAATTTTCCATTTTCATGTTTATGCTTTTCTAGATCCAGGAGTTTCTTTGTCCTTTATTACTCCATATATAGAAGTAGTTTTCGGAGTCAATCCCTAAATTCTTGCAGAGCCTTTCTCAGTCTCTACCCCAATGGGTAAATACATCATAGCCAGGTAGGTATACAGAAACTGCCCAGTGATGTTATCTTAGAAAATCACTTTAGTAGATTTAGTCAAATTAGAGATAACTGATTTTGGTGTTATTCTCAGCATAGATTGGCTTTATTCCTTCCATACCTCAGTCGACTGCAGAAATAGAATTGTCTAGTTTTAGTTTCCGAATGAACCCGTCCTAGAGTGGAGGAGTAGCACTTAAGTACTTAGGGTTCATCTTGTTTCTTACCTTCAGGCTAGAAAAATGATATCTAAGGGATGTGCCTACCATCTCTTTCGAGTTCAGGACTCTATTTCAGAAACCCCTACTCTTGAGTCAGTGTCAGTAGCATGTGAATTCCCAAATGTGTTTCCCAAAGATCTTCTCGGAGTTTCTCCCGAATGGAAATTGATTTTGGAATTGATCTTCTTCTAGATACTAAGACCATATCTATTCGCCATACAGGATAGCTCCATCAAAAATCAAAGAATTAAAAGAGCAGTTTAAGGATCTTCTAGATAAGGGATTCATCTGACCTAGTGTGTCCCCATGGGGCACACAATTTTATTCGTGCATAAGAAAAATGGTTCCCTCAGAATATGTATTGACTACCGACAGTTAAATAAAGTCATGGTCAAGAACAAGTATTCACTTTCCAGAATTGATGACTTATTTTACCAATTTCAGGGTGCCAGTTACTTCTCTAAGATAAACCTCAGATCAGGCTATCATCAGCTCAGAGTCAGGGAGTGTGACATCCCAAAAATAGCTTTCAAAACTTGGTATGGTCACTTTGAATTCTTAGTTATGTCCTTTGGTCTTATCAATGACCCAGAAGCCTTCATGGACTTGATAAATTGTGTGTTCAAGAAGTACTTAGACATATTCATCATAGTTTTCATAGATGACATTCTCTTCTACTCTCACAGTGAACATGATCATGCAGACATCTCAGAATAGTATTACAGACTCGCAGAAAGTATCAGTTATTTTCCAAATTTAGTAAATGTGAATTTTGGCTAAGGTCAGTAGCTTTCCTCGTCCATATAGATTCCAGTGATGGCGTTAGAGTTGATCCCCAAAAAACTGAAGCAGTGAGAAAATGGACCAGGCCTATCTCTCCATCAGATATCAAGAATTTATTGGGTTTGGTCGGCTATTACCAATGGTTCATTGAGGTATTTTTATCTATTGTATCCCCTATGTCCAAATTGACTCAGAAAAAAGTCAAGTTCCAGTGGTCAGATTCTTGTAAGAAGAGTTTTCAGGAGTTGAAGACTCGACTCACTACAGCTCCAGTGTTTACCTTACCAGATGGTTCAGACGACATTATGGTGTGTTGTGATGCCTCCAGAGTTGGCTTGAGGTGTGTTCTGATGCATAGAGGTAAGTTCATAGCCTATGCCTCTGGGTAGCTTAAATACCATGAGAAGAATTACCCTACTCATGATCTTGAGCTAGAAGCAGTAGTGTTTGCCTTAAAGATTTGGAGGCACTATTTGTATGGAGTTCATATAGATGTGTTTACATACCACAAAAGCCTACAGTATGTTTTCTCTCAGAAAGACCTAAACCTCTTTTAGAGAGGGTGGTTGGAGTTGTTGAAAGACTATGACATAAGTTTCTTGTATCATCCGGGAAAGGCCAATGTAGTGGTCGACGCTCTCAGTAGAATGTTTATGGGTAGTATTGCTCATGTAGAGGACAACAAAAAAATTTAGCTTAGGAAGTTCATCAGCTAACCCGACTAGGTATCCGCTTAGTCGATTCAGTAGAAGGTAGTGTATGGGTGCAGAGTAGTTTAGAATCATCCTTATTTTTTGAAGTAAAGGAAAACCAGGATAGGGATCCCAATCTAGTCAAGTTGAAAGAATCAGTCAGAGATTAGAAGGCAGAGGTTTTTTCCCAAGGGGGAGATGGTGTTTTGCGTTGTCAGGGTCGACTATGTGTTCCAGGAATATATGACTTGAGGTAGCGAATTCTTGAAAAAGTGCATGGTGATCGCTACTCTATTCATCCAGAGCCCACTAAGATGTACCATGATTTGCGAGAGATCTATTGGTGGAGTGGGATATAGAGGGATATTGCAGAGTTTGTGGCTAAGTGTTCGACATGTCATCAGGTTAAGATTGAGCATCAAAAGCCTAGTAGGTCCATACAGGAGTTCAGCATTCCCACCTGGAAATGGGAAGGAGTAAACATGGACTTTGTGATGGGTTTGCCTCATACTCATCGTCAGCATGATTTAGTATGGGTCATTGTAGACAGGATGACCAAATTAGCTTATTTTCTACCACTCCATACCTCTTACTCAATCGAGTATTATGCCAAAATCTATATCAGGGAGTTGGTCAGATTGCACGGTGTTCCATTGTCTTTTATCACAAATAGAGGTACCAAGTTCACCTCTTATTTTTGGAAAGCATTCCAAAAGGGTCTTGGTACCTGAGTTCACCTCAGTACATCTTTTCACCCTAAGACTCTTGGTCAAGCAGAAAGGACCATTCAGAATTTAAAGATCTATGTTGTGAGCATGTGCGATAGATTTTAAAGGTAGTTGGGATAACCACTTGTCTTTGATTGAGTTTTCATACAACAATAGCTATCATTCCATTATTCAGATGGCTCCATTTGAGGTGTTGTATGAGAGGAGGTGTAGATCTCCCATTGGTTGGTTTGAAGTGGGTGAGGACATAGTGGTAGGGCCTGACTTGGTATTTGATACCTTCGAAAAAGTTCAGGTTATCAGGGAAAGGCTCAAGATAGCTCAGACCCGAAAGAAATTGTACTTAGATGTGCGCTAAAAGGATCTCGATTTCAAGATTTGTGACTATGTGTACTTGAAAATCTCTCTTATGAAAGGAGTGAAGCATTTTGTCAAGAAGAGGAAGCTCAGTCCTCGAAATATCAGTCCTTACCGAATTCTCAGTCATTTTGAAAAGGGATCTTACAAGCTTGAGTTACCATCAGATCTATCTTCAGTACATCCAGTGTTTCATGTCTCCTTGCTAAACAAATGCATAGGTGACCCATCAGTCGTAGTCCCCATAGAGAGATTAGATATTTAGAATAGCCTCTCTTACAAAGAGATTCTCGTTGAAATACTTGATTATCAAATTCGTAGAGTGGGGAACAAAGAATTCCCTGTAGTCAAAGTTCTTTGGTGAAATCACTCCGTTGAGGGAGTTAATTGGGAAGCAGAAGCAGATATGCAGACCAAGTATCCTTACCTCTTCTCTGCAAACTCAGATTTAGCTTAAGTTAATAGTTTTCCTTAAGCTTATTCAGCTTCATGCTCAGATTTTCCATTACAAACTTGGTAACAGTTACCATTACATATTTAGTCATATGTTTAGGAGTCAGTTCAGTCATGTACTTATGCATCAGATATGCATGTTCAGTATGATATTTAGTATTTCAGTAGTGACAATTAGATAATCATGTTTCAGATATTCATGTTTAGTAATTAAGTTTAGTCTACCAGTATTCTCAGCTTAGTCAGTCTTATTCGAGGATGAATATTCCCAGGGGGAGATAATGTAAGACCCCACAAAACTCTTAGCTTAATTTAGTCCTTTAAGCTTATTAAGGGGTCCCAGACTTAGAAAATTCTAGCTAAGTATTAAGACATAGTGTTATTTTAGCCTTCGAAAGTTGGCAATCATATTTCGTGACCTTTACGTCCATTAAATATTGATATTTGAGTTAATTCTTGATCGGGAATGTCAATAGGGTTTTCGAACAGGTTTTAGATTTTTTGAACCTCGTTTAGATCATGTTTGAATGACTAAAATAGTGATTCGATGCGATATTGATGCGTCGCGTCATCCATCGCATCGACAGATAATTTTTCCATTAGATCAGTGCGATTTTTAGTAAATCGATGCGGACTTGACATGGTGCATTGGCTATCGCATTGATTACAATGATGTGGCACATCAGCCTATGCATCGATGATTTAGTTTACAGTTTTTAAAAAGGTCGTGTCCTCAAGGTTAATTAAGTCTTTTTCCCACGCCTTTCTGCCCCTATAACACGAAATTTAGCCCTCTTTTACAAAAATATAATTATTTTTTCACAAATTTCTCAAGAACAAAAACCCTAGGTGAATTAAATTCAAATTCAAGGCTCAATTTTCACTGTTAATTTTCCCAAATTCACAAACTAAGGTATGTGAAGTGTTCATCCAAGGGTTCCCTCCACCCTTGGAGTCCAAGAAACTCTTTTAAAGCTCATGTAGAGTGATTTCATTATTTCCATGATTTGAATTAAAGTGTATTCATGATTATTACTAATTGGGTTTCTATTTCAAGATTTACTACAAGTTTCATGTAGAGTTAATTGATATGTGTGCTTTATTATGGGAATTCATGTTGAAACTCCTGGAATTATGTAATTGGAATTGAATCACGATGTCAATATATTGTTTTAGTATTATGTGCATATATTATACCCCACAAGTGTTTGATGAATTGTCCATATGAGTGGAATAGTGAAATTATATCATGTTAGCATGTATGCAAATTCATGTCATGCAAGTATTTGCTTGAATGCCTAAATGAATGAATGATGACTAAGTAGTTAATTACCATGTATCAAGATTATGCCATGTCTTTTAAGTTTATGCTATCGAGTCCTGGGGGTATTTAATACCCGACAAGTTAGCTGCTTGTCTAGAGCCATGGTCAGTTACAAAGTAGTATCAGTCATTTCACGATTAGAAAAATTTTGTCAGTTGCAGAATTTAGGAAAACTCTATGAACTCAGAATCAGTCCAGTTCAGTTTAGTAAAATCGATTCAGTTCAGTTGTACAGTACGATCAGTAACAGTTCAGTCCAGCCTAGTAAAGTTTAGAATTCAATCCAATGCCTATTCAGTTGGGAGTAGGATTCAGCACTGAGTGAACCCAAGGATGGGGATGCACCTACCAGTAGAGGGTGTAATCCATAAAATCAGTCCTTGCATTCCAGAACTACGTAGCCAGCGTAGGTTGAGACCTTAACCTGCCAGATGAGGGTTGATGAAGTGATCTACCTGCTAGTTGAGGGTCCTACCATTCTCATTCAGAGAACCTGACAGGTGAGGGTGACTCAGCACTTGTCCTTACCCTTGGCATGGTATTGACTCCCTTTCAACTGGGGTTACAGGTTGGACCCTAAATCAATTAGAGAAGAGGCATGTTGCTTAGATAATTACTTCCCACAGTCTCAGTTTGAGATTCAATCTCAGTATGGAACTCAGTTCAGTTCTGCAGATTCAGGACTGTCAGACACGATAACTCAGCTTAGTATAGAACTTAGTATAGTTCCACAAAATCAAGACTTCCAGATACAGTTATTCAGTTATCATTAATTCAGTATTCAGTGTTATTACGATCTCAGTATAGTTTACATATTCATGCATGTACTCTCATTCAGTCGTACTCATGATATTCAGTTAGTATTGTTCATGCATATGAACCCATGTATTTCATCCTACCTCACTGAGCATACCAGTATATTCAAAGTACTGACCATGATTTTCTTTACTATGATGTCTTATATCATAGGTTCAGACACACCGGCTCCCGAGCACCCTTAGCACTTCATATTCTCAGCATACAGAATTAGTGGTGAGTCCTCATAGTTTGACGATGTGAATATTTATTACAGCATTTTAGTTCATTTTCAGTAATTGGAATTAGTTAGGAACTTGTCACATCAACTCCATAGTTCAGATAGTTTAGAGGCTTTGCAGACTAGAGTATTTCAGACAGTTGTTCCATTTTCAGTATTGATATTCAGTTTTGGTATTGTGATACCATATTTAGCATTATTTATAGTATTGAACCTTAGGGCCAATTTTTTGCTGATTTTTTGCATATTACCGTATTATTGTTCAGTTATTGCAGCGAGTACCAGTCATGGGTTATCTTGTGGTCCTTTGGGATTATGAGCATATTGCAGCGTCCGGGGTACAGACTCAGGGCGTTATAGTGTGGTACAACCATCAAGGATCCCAACAATTGGTATTAGAGCCAAGTTTACTCTAAAAGGTTCATACCTAGAGTATTCTTGTCAGCATGACTAATATAACTGAACTAGGGGTGAAAAAAAGAAGCAAAAAGGAGAGATTCCTGACCTTGAAGGCTTTAGAATCTGACCAAGCTAAAAAAGACACTGATGTTGCACTTTTGGCAACAAGAATTTTTGAGCTATAAAAGGGTGTTCATATAGGCAAAAAAAATAGTAAGATTGAAGGTTGTCACAAAAATGATAGTTCTGAAGCATTCACGAGAAACTGCCAAATGCATAAGAATAATCAGTTCTCTGAAAAGTCAAAAAGGAAAATTCCAGCTGAGTATGTAGTAAAGCAAACTCTGATAGCATGGGGATATTCTTCAAGTGAACCTGATGAAGATGAAAAGTATGAAGATGTTTCGATGCTAGAAATGGAAGACTATCTAGTTATTTATGATTCCCTATTTTCATTCATGGTAAACTTAGAAGATGAAAAACAAAAGGAGGAAACTCTTTTTTTATATTAAGGATAATCCAAATAACTACTCTGCTAAAAGGATAAAGAGGCTTGATAGTGTTTTGGTAGACTTTGTATCTGAATCAAATGCTGAGAAAATTTCTCTAGAGGAGAAAGTAGAGTATCAAGAGCTTAAATTGATTGCCTTAACCCTCCAGATATCTCAAACAGAAGAAATGGTCATAAAATTAAAATTTGAAAGTCTAATGTGTATAGGCAAATAGGAGAAAGTGGGTAACTTAGATGGAGAGGGAAAAAAAGAATATACAAAGCGTCAAAGTGATCTTGAAAAGAAATTGAAGGATTCTTAAAAACACCTCATCTCTGCACTTCAGAAAAAAAGAGTTAGAAAAGGACCTGGCCCACAAAAAAGAGCTTAACAAATCTCTGAAATGGACTGCATCTACGCAGATGCTTTCTAATTCGACCAGACAAGGAGAAAATAATGGTAAGTGTCTTGGATATCAAGGTGAATCACAACCTACTAGCTCAAAATTAAAACCTTCTCATGATGCTAGAAACAAGGTTCACAGTGTTGTGTACTCACTGTGGAAGAGAAGGAAACATGAAAGAGAATTGACAAAGCTTAATTAGAGTAAGGATGAATGGTTTTAGATATATTAAATAGAAAAATCTATATCCTAAGGGTCTTAAACCCTTGATAAATATGAGAAGAAATTCTCTACCTCGATGGGCCAAAGAGGTTTTGATCATACCATTGTCTTTTTATTGGGAACTCAAACTCAAGTAGGTTCCCAAATTCAACAAGTAATCATGATTCTAGGTATGAGATAGGAGATTGTAGTCAGGGATGCTTCTATGACAATGAATGAGCAAGGCTCAACAATGGAAGATCTGACATGTTCTCTCTCTTAAGAAACTTTAGGTAAAGGTGTCTTATTGTGAAAAAACTTATTTCAAGGACCTGGTCCTTGGCTTATCTAAGTGAGAATGCTTTGAAGAATGAACTGAAAAGGGAGGAATAACTTGGACTGATGAAAAAGTCTTAATGTTGCTGAAAATGAGATGCAAAAGGCAGGAAAAAAAATGATCAAATTAATTTGACTATCATGTGGATAAATTTCTCTTTCCAAAATTGGATAGGTTGAGGAGAATGTATCCCTAATATTATAAGTGCAATTTGGTCTAACTCAGTATCATACCCTTGAAAGTATACACTCATGGGGACAACTTTAAGAGAAAACTGTTGAAGAAAACATAAGGTGAGAATTCACTCATGAAAGAGATAGACCTAGTCCTATCTCTCATATTAGTACCATTATAGGGTGTGTCAAAAATCCTAAAATAGTGTTTGAAAGGCAATGTGTTTTATCATCTTTGTGTATAAGACATCAACTCCTATGAAAATTGAAGAGTCATAATTATTAGGATTAGACATGACATTTCATAAGGAACATCTTCCAATGACAATGGTCTCTTATCTAAACTTACTAAATTAGACTCTTTCACCTTCCTCTTCAACTAATTCAGTTTATCATCTTAAATTGATCATCTATTTTGAACCAAACTACTCCCTTATCCTCATTTTTTTTCAAAATCAAAATGGCTAATATTCTTAATTCCACAATTTTAGCTAAACACTTTGAAGAAGAAAAAAGTCTAAATGATCAACCTGAATATTCTATAATTGAACCCTCTGATCCTTCCTTGACCAAATAAAAATGTTCTTAAGCTTCCAATAAGAACCTAAGCTAACCTTTTCTACCCCAAAAAATAAAAAATTATAAATGTATCAGTCCATATAGAATTCTCCTCTGCTTTAGAAATTTTTGGTCAGCCATCCATGGTAGAGAATTCAAGTCAAAGTCTTGTCTCTCACATTGACCAAAAATCTTCTCAACTGAAAATTCCCTCTTTCTTAGATACCCCAGAACCACCTATAGAATCTCAAAATCTTTTTTTGACTAATGAACCCGACAATGATGAATTTTCTGAAAATCCCTCTAGTACCCGGGTTCTCATACTTCCTAAATTTTAGATCTAATTTTTGCTCAATTATTTGGTGAAGAAATACCAGTTAAAAGGGTTGATCTTTCTTGCAATGAATACTAGGTAACCTACTTTTTCTTTCACATGACACCTAAGTTAGTGGACAAGAACATGTAACAAGAGAAATGAATGAAGTGGATAAAATAAATAAAGTGACACCACCTCCAAATAAGGAGGATATGGAGGTTAGGGATGAACTGCTCTTGAGATGGACTGTGAAAATGAAGAGGCGAAGTATAGGTAACAAAACTATGGTGAACTCTGAGGTAAATATGGCAAAATCATAGTCTACTACTAAACAAATAAGTCCCAGTAAAGTTACTTTGGTTATGAAGGAAGATACTGCTACAGATTTTGCTAAAAGAAAGATGGAAGTTCACATTGCTGGAGGGAACAGGTCCTCCAGTTCAAAATATGGCAGTCTTGTTGAGATGAGGAGAAATATATAGCAATAAAAAGGAAGAAAATTTTTGATGGACTAATAATGCTCACGTATACCATCTTGAGTGGTATAGGACGGTCGTTGTCAATAGCTCAACTTTCATTGAGGTGAAATCCACGAGAAGCGATATTTATATTTCGAGTCCTGTGGATGTCAAAGTTACTAAAAAGATACCCGAAATGTACACAATGTAAACACATAATGTAAAGTATGGGGTCTGGTTCGAAATAGGGTTCTATCAATATTATGTCAAGCAATACTCTATAATAACACTTTTTTTTAGAATTCAATTTTGGAAAGATCTTGGGATTATGCCTACCTAAGGGCATATTGTGCATGGAATTATGATGATTTGGGGTAAGTTCTAATCGTTGATGTCATGGTAGGCTTGGTTGAAAATCCATGCGGTAAGTTTGTTAACAAAGCCTCAAAGATGTAACTCCTTGACTCTTTCGAGTACCTAATGAGTGTATAAATAAAATCCACCGAGAAATTCAATTGGGAATCCCTATTTCTAGGAAGATGCCCATGACATAACCTACTCTCCATCTACCCTTATTTCTAAGATTTCAAAAGAAAGTAAGCTAAATTCTCAATTTTCCACTATTTATTTGTCTCCATATAGCCCTCTTTCAAGGAAGCTATGGGTTTCCAAGAGTTCACCCACATCCCTCCTTCATGGATGATGAGGGCTTTCAAAAGTTTGGGGTTTTCACCCAACAAACGTATTTTGGATATTTGGAGTTGTCACCTACAAATCCCAACTATGTAAGCCAAGAAATTGTGGAATCCATAATCAACAACTAAGAATTACACAAACACATCATCACCCAAACACAATTTCACCTTAGTTGACAGCGCCCAAGCGCACACGCAAGTGTACATGGTCTACCAAGTAATATAGTGGCCTTCAAGAAAGTTGAGTTATCGATCCCACAGAGACTAGATTTGGCAACTACTTGATTTTATTTCACACTTTAGATTCAATTGATGCGAGAGTAACCAAATAAAGAGTTTGGAAATTGTAAATTAAAACTAAACAATGCGGAAAGTAAAGGTCTTGAGACATTCAATAGGAGAAAACCCAGGGTTGAAGCACTCTGAACAATCATATTATTCTTTTGAATTTCATTTGCTAACTTTCTTATCTTTGTTATGGATTCATAGGGTTAAGTGCTCGATTATTGTTTCCCAACCTCTAATCTATTTCCTAAGTTGAACCTTACACCTATATAGTTGAGCAGGGATCTAATAATTCACTTAAGTTCTTAACAAATATTATCCTACATATGAATCAAGTAAGGTATATAAGTACATCCCTGTCCTAGATACTAATTCAAGTTTCTTATTTTATAAGGAATCTAGAACCATACTCAGCTTATTCCCATATTCTATCACCCTATTCCCTCTCCCGAGTTCACAAAGTTGACAATGGATGTATTCTAAGGGTTACGAATCCTTAAAATAGTTATAATAAGAACAAACAAAAAAACAATATTGATAATAAAATCAAACAAACTTAATCCATAGCAATAATAATCATGTTCTTGGCTTCAACCCCGGAAAGAGGGCGTTTAGCCACGCATAGTCATAATTGTAATCCCAAGGTTGTAATTAATGACTAAAAATATGTGTGAAATAAATAAAATTAATAATAACCTAATAATAAAGTTGTATAAGCACCTTCATCTCCAAAATATGCTAAAAGATATGTAAAATGTGATACAACATGTATATATAGCATAAGGGTAAGCCAAGTCCGTGTAAAAGTCAAATTAGCTCGAAACGCCAAGGTATGGAGTGGAGCGTCCATCACACCATTTATTCCTATGGAATGGGGAATTTGTCGCACCCTGTATTTCACATTAGTGGAGCATGAAACGCATGCTAAATGTATGCACTCTCTGGAAATCGGCCTCCGAATATTGGTTAAGTGTTGGCCCTTCCTCCTTCTATCCCTTGTCTTGTGGTGTCTTTCCATTGATTTCCAAGCCTCTTTAAAATCAAAATATCATAATATTCATCTCCAAAAGCATTCTAAATCATCACACCACACGAATTAGAAGCACAAACAACACCAAACCCAATACTATGAATCAAAAACAAGAGCTTAGACTAGGTTGAATTCCATGATTTTTCACTTCAAGTTCCCACTCTTTGTTTGACTCATATGAACTTTGTACCCTCCTATAACTTGTTCCATGTATCATAACACATTTAAAACCATAGGGAACACATAGAACTCAATATAATCCAACAAGATAGACTAGAAAAGCAACTAGCTCAACCTAGGAAGACTAGTTTTCTATAGTGAACTCAAATTTACTCTTTAAAGTACAAACTTACTTGAACTTCACTTGGAACCTTATAAACACATGCTTTAACACTTTTATACACATTTATCTCATTATAAACTCATATAGCATAAAATCATCCTCAAAATAAGGCTAAAAAGGCTAGAATAGTGACGCTAGAATGCATAAATACACCCAGCATCATTAGTTCAACAAAATCCCAAGACCAAAAGATTTAGCTACTCATGGAGAAAATAGAGAAAAATATACCATAAGAATTGTTCAAAGAATCCGTTCTTTACAAATACTAAAATCAAAATCTCCTAAATAAAAATACAAGACTTCCCCAATTTAGGGTTGATGTTTCAAATTCCGAAAGTGTCACTTTAGTGTGAAATACCCAAAAGAGAAAGGGTTTAAGCCTATAAAAGGAATTAGGTTAAGTTGGGTGAAATAACAAAATTGCCCTTGGGTAAAATTCCCGCTTAGCCGCGATCACCAAAGGTTGTCTGCGATCACGCCTACTATGACTATGGTTAGGACAACACAATTGTGGCCTTTTGACCTACTTGACTGACTCCGATTGCGATCCTCAGACCGCGAATGCGGTATCTGAGGCTTGTTTCTGATCCAAGTCTTCCAGTTGCACTTCTTTTCTCTTTTTTTATCTTTTTGGGTCAAGTCCACATGTTTCCATCTCATGACTTGTATGCCAGGAAAATATGGAAATTAGTGCATTTAATCACAACTTTGTCTCACTTATACATTTAAATAATGGTAATGTGCACGAATGTTGAGTGCAAATGAGTTGTAACTTCACCAATCATCAACAACCCCAACTTAAAGCTTTGCTTGTCCTCAAGAAACAATACCTCTTACCATGAGACAATGCACATTTATGCCCAAATTCTATTACCCAATGATCACAATGACTTCAACTTGATTACTACCACAAATAGCTCTTCACACATGGGCAAAGCTATTTTAACAACACCCCTCAACATAAAATGCAATTTTCAAAGATGCAAAAGACTCCAAATATCAATCATGCAACAATAACTAATACTCTATAAATGACTCATATTTGACCTCAACTAAATTATACTCTGTTTGCCACATATCTCGGGAGATGACAAAATTACCCACCTTAACTTACTTACATGCATCCTCATAAGAAAGAAAATTACATCCACCAAGTTATCAAATATGCAACAAGGAATATAAATGAAAAACACTCTCTCTCTCAATAACTCTCTATTCTAAAAAGTACCATTCCATAGGCTTGCCCCTATTTTCAATCGCCACTACAATGAAAATACTTGGTTGGAAATCACAAAGGGATTTTTTAGCTTGTAATGTAGGTTTGGGGTAGGGTAGGATATTATTTAGGATCAGCATGGATACACCCTCCTTGAACATCTACATCACACACTTTGATCCAACATTTGACCATAGGCCACTTCTTTTTTTTACAAATGTGCCTACTTTTATTTTCTTGGTTCACCCGTTTTCGTTTTCATTTTTTTTTCTTTCATATCTCATGCATTTTTTTTTGTTGTATCCTTTATTTTCCATACTCATTTGTTCTCAATACGTAAGCTCTTAGGCACTCACTTACAACTTTGTGGCCCAAAGTCACCTCTTCCAATCTTTACCACCACCAACTTAGGCTTTTAGCCTCAATTTGCATTTTTAAGTGCAAGAAGGATAGGGCTCAAAAGAAGGATAAGAATTGAAAGCCTCACGACTTGCAATATGTTTACCAAAGAAAGGTCCAAAGGCTCAAAGTGGGTGACTAGGGACAACATCTATTCAAGAGTAGGCTTTTTTAGGCTAAAGTGGACTTCCAATGTCACAAAGATGGCCTATGATTATCTTACCAACCAAATGTAATAAAAATTACCTTGAAAGAATAATGGGATAAGTTCTAGATAGTACAAGTACACATGAGATGGGGACACATGATTTCACGAGACATGGCATGCAATTTCACCAAAGAGGCTCAATTTCCCTCCCACTAGAGACAAAAATGGAGTATCTATCAATTTCTACAAGCCAAAATTTTTAGAGTCATAAAAAGAGAAAAAGTTTTGTTACAAGGTCGCTCACGTCAATGCCCTTGATTTATGAAAAATTTTGTACGGAGGAGGTGTTTAATTTGCATTTGTACCACGCACAATTTTCTAACTATGGAACCAACCCAAGCCTTTTTTCATATTGTGGATTTCCTATGGGCAAACCAACCATATGGCTACTCAATTTTTGCCGTAAGTATGAATGCGATCAAAAATATGAAATGTCACAGGTACTCAGACTTCCCTTGCATTTGTGACCATTATTCCATGGGTACTCAGATCCATGGCTCAAAACCCAATCACGACATTTTTCCCTTAAGAATGTCATCACACAATCTATCATAGGGAAAAGATCGTCCAATATCGCCATAAGTAAAATAAAGATAAAGTAGAAATCTAAGAACAAAATGACTAATCCATGCAAATGTCGGCACCATCAGAGTGCCGAAATATTACAACCTAAATAAAAATAAAAATCATCCAAAAGAATAGAAAAACATCTAAAAATATCAATAATACAGGCACAAATCAAATGAATGTGGAGACAGGACACCCCAACTAAAAAGATAGTAGTGTCCTCACTGCATAAACAATTAAGTATAAATAGAGATAAGGGTGCTCCCTAAATTGCATCAAGAACTACTATCACTCTCAGCCTCTGCATCATCATCGACCTCCTTAGGACTAGAACACTTGGTTGGGGCCTCATCGTCACTCTCCACTCAGGAGAAAGGAGGTATATTATGGGGGTTTTAGGACTTTTTATAGGCCCTTCACCCCCTTCCACATCTTTCCAAAGAACTTATCTCTCTTCTTCTTCCTTTTTACCATCTTCTCATATGCAAACTAGAGATCATGATTTGATGCTACCAAGGATAAATAGGCTCTCTCAATCCTAGTAATGGTTTCTGCTAGCTTCTTTTGGTCCTCGTGATACTTCTCATAATTAGACTGGGACACATATGAATGGTGGGTGGTGGAGAATTCTCCTGGCCCCTGGGGAAAATCTGACACGAGCTCCCCAATAGCCATAATATCAACTCCAATATCCTTAAGAGGCCCAGTATTGGATGGTCTAAAAGACTCAGGCTCCTCATATGTCGACTTTGCTAAGTCGATATTCCTCTTCTTGCTTTTTCTCGTTGCGTCCTCTCCTAAAATTTTTAGAGGATAAATGGAGGTACCAGGGTGCACCAAGTATCTCCAGGGTACTCCTCAACCCCAGATCTCCTACAAATCTTAGTAATCAAAGAGGAAAAGAGAGATGTATACCACCCTAGTTCTTAATGAATTTTATGTCAGAAGTAATAAGCTGACCAATATTCAAAGGAATGTCGTCTAGAATGAAAGAAACCATTCAATCCCGCAAATTTAGGACTGTTATATTGTGGGTTCAAGGGGAGACTCGGTTACATATAATGTTCAACCAAATATGAGTCTCGGTAATGAAGTCATTCATGCATATGTTTCTCTTAGTTGCCACCTAAGGGACTTCCTTTCCGACTCACACCTTTTTTCTTCAAAGTCACCCATGCTTGCATTTAGGGGCTCGTAGATATCATTGATTTGCTCTGCCTCGAAGTACAACAATTTCCCTCGGATCCTAATAATCATATTGGATAGGTCTTAAAAAGATACTAAGCTAATGTTAGCGTAAAACTCACAGACCCACTACTTATTACCCTTGCAAGGATCCGAGGCAAAATACCACCACCCCGTTACCACAAGCCTATCATGAAATGCCAAAAACTTTTTCGACATACTCTACAAGCAAATTTATCTCTCCAAGAGCAGTTTTGTCCTCATATGATCACCATAGTTGAGATTGTGGCACTCGGGTGCCATGAATAGAACTTGTTCATATTCCTCCATGAGATTATCCTAAAAAACAACAGATAACACAACAACATTAATCATTGACATTTTCATACACAAACTATGCTCTGTTGTCCACTAAAGCTCATGGGGTGGTTGCATAGTAGTGTTTGGACAAAAATTTGAAATGCGAAATTTGTTGGTACAGGTAGAAAATTAGCCTCAGTTACCGTAATTGCAGGCCACAGAGCCGCGATCGCTGTATCTGAGACCGATTTTAAACCAATTTTTTCCAATGTCCAAAAAATCAAATTTTAAGCCCCAAGCATGTTCTATAATAGGGATTTACACAAAAATCAAGGAACAAGATTACTAGGTACTCAATTATGCCCTTAGAATGCAAAATTCATTAGTGATACTTATTTGGACAATTTATCAAGAACTTGGTTTGCACTCTTTATTTTTCTCAATTTCACACATAATTTGGGTACTCGAGACTTCCCCACTCATGTTTACACCATATTCTAGCAGCTAAACACTACACAAGTACAACTGACTAAGTATTTAAGCATGAAAATCACAATTTTAGGCCTTCCATATAACATGCATTCTATGGCCTATTTTCAATAATAAAGGCATGGATTTGAGGAACCTACCAGATAAGTGATACAAGAGGGATGCAAGGATACTGTTGGAATGCTTACAATTTTTCTAGAAATGGGTTCAATTATAGACAAAAGTTGAGAAGAGAGTATGGGGGGAATAAGGATTTGGGTGGTCATATAACTAGTGTGACCATAATCGCGATCAGGGTTCTGCGATTGTGATCATGTGGGTGACCACTATTGCGACCAAGGTGTTGCGATAGCGGTAATTGGAGGCATTTCTGTACCCCTGTTCAGCTTATTTCACATTTGGATAGATTTTCCCCAGTTCAGTTCAGTATGCAAAAATTTCACACTTCCCCCTTTCTCAAGCTCATCCAACACACTCTATAGGTCCACAAATGCATTGATTATTCAATTGGGAAAAACTAAAATCTGCACTACCAAAATAGAAAAATAAAAATAAAGAATACGAGACACTTTTGTGGCATTTGTGGGTTTCTTTCCACATAGCGCCTTGGTTTATGTCGTGGCATAACGTCTTCCTCTTTTCTCAAGTTGGGTCCTCAAGGGTCCCTTCATTCACTTCTTTGATTTCAACATCAATCACCGATATCACTTGAAGTTCCACGGGTTATTTTTTTGTTCTGTAAACTCGAAAGAAGACCTCATCATCATGAACTCTAAACCTCATCTCACCCAACTCTAAGTCAACAATGGATCTTCCAGTGGCTAATAAAGGTCGACCAAGAATGATGGGAAACTCTTGGTCTATTTCACAATCTAAAACCCCGAAGTCCGCCGGAAGTATGAGTCTGTCCACTTTGACTAAGACATCAAACAAAATATCGATCGGTCTTTTGATAGACCGATCTGACATTAAAAGTATTATAGATGTTGGAGTCAGGGTGCCTAATCCAAGATTTTTATAAATGAAAAAAGTCATAAGGTTTATATTCGCATCGAGGTCGCATAGATCTTTTGCAAACATATGCATTTTAATGGTGCACGGTATAGTAACCGCTCTGGGGTCTTCCTTATTTTCCGTAATTTAAAACCATGGGTGACTTCAATCATGTCACCTTCAATGAGATTCTTCTTTGAAATCAACTTATTCATGAGCATAACATATCCTGGGATCTCTTGGGTTGCTTCAAGCAATGGGATATTGATCGATAGGTTACCAAGCTTGGCCATAAATTTATTGAGTTTATCACCCTCCTCTTTTTTATAAATATTTTGAGGAAATGGGTGAGGTACTTGTATTGTAGGCATCACATTATTGTGTGGTTTCTCATTTTCAACCACCTCTTCTTCAACTTCCACCGGTTCCTTTTCATCTTATTTTTCTTCTTAAGATTGTGGTGATCCTTCTTTTGACTTAAAATTAGGCACCTTTTGACCCAAATCTTCTTCCAAGTGAACACCAAGGGTCTTCCCACTCCTGGTGACTATTGCCAAAACTTGAGCATCATTCTTCGAGTTTACAATAGTGTTGCTAGGAAGACCACCCTTTGCCCTAGCATTTAGCTGAGTGGAAATTTGCCTAACTTGGGTATCCTATTGATTAATGGAGGTATAGTGGGACACCACGGTTAGATTAACTTGTGAAAAATATCCTTTTAGCTTACAAACTATCTTGTCCATGCCTTCCACCATCATCAAGATTCTCACTAAGACATTTTTGATTTTGTATTTATCGGGGTCGATGGAGCTTGGGTCTAAACTATTTTCCCGATCATTAGGGTACACATACAGATCACAATCATTCTCTCTATCTCTCTTATCCCTATCACGGTCATGATCTGTCCAACATTGATTCCCACTTTGCCTTTGGTAGGCAAGGAGGGAACCCCCTGAATAATTGGCCAAATACCAAATTGCCTCATCTAGCTTTTTAGCCTCTTCATTATCCTCATAAACTTACGATTACATGGCATTCACTTCTTTTATGGGTGCACCCATCACATGTTTTGTCAAAATCTCTAATTGAATCATCATCTTTGCCATATTCTTCTCTATTTCTTCATCTTGTTTTCTTTGTTCCTTGTCAACAAAGGATGTAGTGGGAGAACTTTTAGGACCTCGGAATCTCGATTATAACACCCCCAATTTTTCGTAGTAGCCTTTTCAAGGAAATTCATCATTGCATGATAATGCAATGTCACAATAAAGCCTCTCATCGCATTTTCCACCACGATTTTATTGAGTGAATCAAAGGCTTGGTAGAAAATTTGGAGAAGCATCTTTTCTGGGACCTTATGGTTTGGACATTGAGTTAGTTTTCTATTGAATCTTTCCCATACTTTAAACAATGTCTCTCCATTCAATTACCTAAAGGTAATGATCTCATCCCTTAATTAGAGAATTTTGGTAGGTGGGAAATACCGATCAATAAAGGCCATGGTGAGTTCGTCCCAAGAAGTAATTGAACGGACTAGAAGAGAATGGAGAAACAATACTGCCTCGCTCATTAGAGAGAATGGTAAAAGGAATAGACAGATAGACTCTTGGGTTATGTGTGCAATATCAAATAGTGCACACACCTCTATAAAATTCTTCAAATAAAGATTGGGGTCCTCATAAGCTTTCCCCTCAAAAAGTTCCTTCATTCGTAACATGTATAACATGATGCTTGTGACATGAAAGACATCGTTCCCATGAGTAGGTGGGCTACAAATGACACTTAAATGACCAATGTCATTGACTTGACCCTCATCATCAAGAGATCGTTGAAAGACCCTGCATGACTAGGATTATCACTCATTGTTTCATGTACACTATGATCACCTATACAAAAACACAAACAACAACCAATATAAATAAAAACCACTACGGCTATATCCTAAGTAAAAATAAACACCGCAACCCCGGCAATGATGCTATTTTTATAAGCTCACCTATGCCATCTTGAGTGGTAGATGACGATCGTTATTAATAGTTCAACTTTTGTTGAGGTCAAATCCATGAGGAGCGAGATTTAGATTTTGAGTCCTATGGGTGTCAATATTACTAAAAATATACCTGAAGTGTACACAAAGTAAAACACATAATGTAAAGTGAGGGTTTGGTTCGGAATAGGATTCTATCAATATTAAGTCAAGCAACACACTACAATCACGCTTTTGTTTTAGAATTCAATTTTGGGGAGATCTTGGGATTATGCCTACCTAAGGGAAAATTGTGCATGGAATCATGATGGTTTGGTGTAAGTTCTAATCGTTGATGACATGGTAGGCTAGGTTGAAAATCTATGAGGCTAGTTTATCAACAAAGCCTCAAGGATGTCACTCTTTGACTCTTTCGAGTACCTAATGAGTGTATCAATAAAAGCCACCCAAAACCTTAATTAGGCATCCCTATTTCTAGGAAGATGCCTATGACATAACCTACTCTCCATCTACCCTTATTTCTAAGATAGAAAAAAAAGTAAGCTACATTCTCAATTATCCACTATTGCTTTGTCCCACTATAGCCCTCTTTTATGGAAGCTATGGGTTTCCAAGAGTTCACCCACATCCCTCTTTCAAAGATGATGAGGGTTTTCAAGAGTTTGGGGTTTTCACCCAACAAACCCATTTTCAATGGGGTTTTCACCCACAAATCACAATATTTATGTCAAGAAATAGTGGAATCCATAATCAACAACTAAGAATTACACAAACACATCATCACCCAAACACAATTTCACCTTAGTTCAACATAATCCCAAGACTAAAAGATTTAGCTACTCATGGAGAAAAGAGAGAAAAATATACCATAAGGATTGTTCAAAGCATCCATTCATCACAAATACTAAAACCAAAATCTCCCAAATCAAAATACAAATCTTTCCTAATTTAGGGTTTAGTTTCAAATTCCAAAAATGTCTCTAATGTGCAATACCCAAAAGAGAAAGGTTTAAGCCTATAAGAGGAATTGGGTTCGTTTGGGTAAAATAACAAAACTACCCTTGGGAAAAATTCCCTCTTAGCCGCGATTGCAGCTGCCGCGACCACAATAAAAACACTATGATCGAGGCCTTTTGACCTGTTTGACTAACTACGATTGCGCTCCTCTGACCACGATTATGGTAACTAAGATTTGTTTCTACTCTAGGTCTTCCAGTTGCACTTTGTTTTTTTATTATTTTTTATGGATCAAGTCCACATCTTTCCATCTCATGACTTGTATACCTGCAAAATGTGGAAATAAGTTCATTTAATCACAACTTTGTCTCACTTATACATTTAAATCATGGTAATGTGCATGAATGTTAAGTGCAAATGAGTGGTAAGTTCACTACTCATCGGTCCCAATAGGAAAGGAACTTCTTTAGGAGAAGTAAGTATTAGTCCTAAGATAAATAAAAAGGATAAAAGAGAGATGGATGTGGCAAGCATACAAAGAAATAGAATACTAAAAACACAGAAAATTCTATCAGGAAGAGTGGTTGATCTCATAATATAAGAGAAACCTGGGATGATTAAATTGGTTGAATATGTCAGGAATCAAGGTTGGTTACACTTGTTTGAAGAATCAGACCCCATGGTTTTTGAGAATGAGGTCAGAGAATTTTACTACACCATGGAATTCTCAAAAGATGGGTTAAGCTTGTCTACACATGTGCAAGAAAAGTCTATCTATTTTGAGGAAGAAGCATCGGGAAAATCTTGGATGTACCAGTTGTTGGAGTCAGGATTGCTGTAAAACAATATCCCACTGTTGATTTTATGATCAATGACTCTATGATGGAATAAACATCTATAGTAGCTACAAAAAAGAATTTCCTAAAATATGAGTTTCAGCTGGTATTTGACTTCATCAACAAAGTCATATTGCTAAGATCAGGGAAAACTACCATTGTATCTGGGGCTCATCTGTTCTTGATAAAATGCCTAAATAATTTTGAATTGATCAGTTTTCCTACTCTTAGATTGACCACATGAAGAAAGTAATTCTTGAGAAAGATGGGAAACATGGAATTCCCTATGGGCACTTGTTAAATAGGGTCTTTGATTATTTTGGAGTAGCTATGACAAGGAATTCCTGGAATAGCCAAACAAAAGTTCACTCTTACTACTTTGGTAGAAAATGAGTACATAGAGAGAAAAATAGGAATTGTATCTCAAGTATCTAAACTTTTGGCTGCTCAGGAAAGCTTAAGCAAAGAAATGGAGGAATTGAGGATCACGATAGATGCAAAAGATGCTGAAATAATACACTTAAGGTTGAAAAATCAGCAGCTAGATTCTGAGGGATCAAGTGCTTCTAAAGCACTGATATCAGAAAATCCAAAACTCTGTGTGAAAGTAACAAAACAGACAGGGAAGTTAATGAATAAAATGCTAAAGTAAAGAAACTTACTAAGTAGTTGTTGGATGCTCATGCTGCTAAAAAGGATAGAATAGAAATGTTGATTAAGTCCCTTTCTATCACGACCCAAGCCAATGTAAAGAAATGCAGAAAATATCATACGTGAACATGGCCAATCGCATAAGTAAAATAAACAATTCAAAAGGAAGCTCATAACATTCAAAAACACATGACACTAGTCTGCGAAATCTCTAATAACATGAAAACAACTCCTTTCTAAGAACTAGGACAAGGCCCCCAATCAGACCATGAACCAAAAAAAATAACAATATCTTATAAACCAGGCCTTTCGGAATAAGGGAGGCTCACCAGCTGTAAATCTCAAACATACCGATCTACTGCTTAGCGGGACCCTAGGACTGTGCATCAGATCCTAAAATATAAGGGTTAATACAGATGTACTGGTACATAGAGCAATCCAAAATAATGTACTTTTATACAACATAAGTGAGAGAAATTCATAAAACAATCTGCATATGATATATGAAAACACATGGGCATGCTTAAAAGACTTTGAAACAGTTCTTTCAAATCATGACTCACTCTTTATCTTACTTCTGAGCTAGGTGGTACCCCATATAACTCTACAATCCCACGGTATATATAGAATCCACCCTTAACTAGACGGCCAATCCCCCAATCCAAGTTTGTCATAAGGGTTGGAGTCTCTATCTCTAATATGCCAAGGGCACTAGGCCAGCACACGGTCCCTCTTGAGGACATAATAAACCCACATCGGCGAAACATAGTTTCCAACAATGATCCCTTAAACTCAAATGTTTTCTTTGGGTAACCACCTAACTCTATTTAATACCATTTTTCATTCTTTAAGACATGCATTCTTTAAAATCAAAATATAAATAAAATCTGATTCTGTTACGGCACTCTTCTAGTTGGTATCGTCATACCAAAACTTGCAAGTCATATCTCTAAGCCATATATTATAATGTTATAGATCTTTCATTCAAAACAATGTTTAGACCACCAAGTCATTCAAATAGTACAATAGAATTTTTATATCGAATTACATGAAACTTATGCAAAGATCCTCTCTTTCAATTCCTAAAACATGTGGTAGTCCACTCCTTTGTGGCAAGACATGCAACTCTTTAAATCATCACTTTTAATTTATATTAACAACAAAGTTAATATAAAATATATTTAACATGGTATTTTATTATTTTTAGGATAAGGACTGAGTGTGAAGGGTAACTTGGACAATCTGAGCAAAACAGAAGTAAAATGAGCAGCGACAACTTGAGCGACAGACCATCGACCTTGAAATGATGCGTCGGTTTAAACCATCTACCAAAATCAAAAGTCATAGACTATAGACATTATGTGACGGATCGTCGGCCCTGCGATGGGCCATCGGTCTAAACCATTGCCATGATATAGAACACATCATTAGTGGATGTCCTACGATGGTGTAGGTGATGGACTGTCGACCTTGTGATGGTACATCTTACTACCCGTCGCCCAGAAGTAGAACATGGAGTCACTGGACACCCAGCGATAGTGTAGGCGATGTACCGGCGGACCTACGACGAACCGTCTCTTGAACCACAGACCAAAACGCAAAGAATCTGAGTTTGAATTTTTAAAACCCCCAGTCTGGAATCATATAAATATAAAGTATTAGGGTTTATTCCGTATCTTTTGTCTTTATTTTCATACTTTCTCCTCTATTGAGAGCTTTGTACTACTTTTCATTGGGATTTGAATCTGAAGATTGAGAGTTGATTATTAGTTTTCATATTTTCCATCAAAGATTGAGAAGAACAATATTGTGACATTTATAAGTACTTTCCTGGATATATTTATGAACATAAATATAACTTTGATTTCTTATATGGAGATGAGTAGCTAAACTCCTATAACTAGGGTTATGGAAGCCTTGATATAAAGAACTATTTTGGGGTTGTGAATGGGTTTGATTTCTAAAACCTATCGAAATTGCATGAATCTTTCTTCATTTTAATGACATCTCTTGGTTTCAAACTTGAGAAGTGAGCCCATAAACTCTACTTGTCTGACAAGAAAGTGGATGTTGGGAAAAGAAGTGATTCACATGAACTCCATAGGTTTACCCTTTGGGTTAACGGGTTGATGCCTTAACAGGGTCAACTCTCATGAGAGTGTTATTGAATACTGCATGAATCCTTTAAGTTCGAGAGAAGTAAAGGGTGAAATACTCATTAGGTTGAAAAACACATGGGTAATCCTTAGAATTCAATAATTCTTGCAATTGGATACATAAATTAGAGTTCAAACACAAACTCGCAACCGTAATTGTTAGAACATCTTGGTGAGCATAACTCTAGTTAATTCACTCTCATTGAAATTACATCTACATTTACTCTCAGTATCTGGACTTTTGTGTAACGCAAATACAAAAAAACACCATTAACATTTCCAAACCCCTCTTTATTTCAGAACCTTAGATCAATAGTCTAATAACAATCACAATACTTAGAGAACACTGTATTCCCCGGCAACGGTGCCAAAATTTGATACGCCCAAATTACACCTCTCTTACAAGAGAGTAAGCGGTCACATATAACAGGTTAAGCCACCTCATCTACCCTCATCTAGCAGGTTTGATATCTCAACCTACACTAGCTACATAGTTTTGGAGTGAAAGGATTGCTTCTAAGAATCACACCCTCTTATAATAGGTGAGTTCCTATCCTTGGTCTCACTCGATGTTGAATCCTACTCCCATCTGAATAGACACTGAATTAATTATACTGAACTGACTGGACTAATTTTACTGAGTTCCATTGACTGACAGAATATTACTGGGATCTGATAAGTGACTGAGGTTACTGAGATTACTGAGTTTTCCTGAGTCATGAGACTGACTGAATTCTATTGAACATGGCTTGACTGAGAGTATCTGGAAAACATGTCGCTGGCTCTAGGCACACAACTAAATTATTGTGTACAAGTACCCCCAGGACTTTATAGGATGAAACTGATAAGACATGACACTTCTTGACATATGACTATAGTCAACAATTTATAGTACAATCATTGGGGATTTTCATGAAGTATTCACATGCTATAAGCTTACACATGAATAGGAATGCATGTAAACACATCATAATTTCATAAGCCTAATCTCATGAGCATTATGTCAATCCATTACAAAGTATAACAATAACGTGGGAGTCATATCAAACATAAGGAAAAAACATGGATTCATCAATTTTGGTCACAAATGAGTCATAAGGCATAATTCCTATTCTCTTAGGCATTTTATCAAAAACCTTGTATGAATATCTTTAGGCTTAGGCATGAATATTGAAATAATACTTCATGGCAACATTTTACACTTCCAATGTAAGAATTTCAACCACATACTAACATATTTTCATGATAGTCATTAAAGACTTCAACTTGGAAATCAATCAACAACATAAACATGGATATAATTCAATTCATACCATTGAATCCAAAATTTATATTTCAAATAGGGTTTCTTGAGCTTCATGGGTGAAAGAAACCCATGAATCAACACTTGACATACCTGAGTGGATGATTTCTTAAAGATTGGTGAAGGAAAGCTTGAATTCTTGACTTGAAATTAAACACTTAGGGTTTCTTGTTCTTGGGGATTGATCTTTGAGAGAAAACCTAATTTGGTGTTATAGATGAATAAAGAAGTTATGACATCTTGTCTGGTATAATTAGGGGTTAAAACGGGTGGAAAAAGACCCAAATACTCTTTTAAAAATTTCTTAAAATCACTGATCAGAAATGGCTATGGTTTGGTCAATGGTCTATCGTTAGCTCGATGGCCTATCGGTCCGGACCATCGCACTTGGACAGAACCTGAACTTTCTGCCTCATCGGTGACGGTTTGGACGATATATACAACAGACCGTCGCATTGGACCATCGCATATTTTATAGAAGTAGAGCTACTGGAATGACCCCGATGGTTGTGGTCGACGGACCGTGGCATACTCGATGGACCGTATCCTTTAACCGTCACTGGTCAAAAAAATTTATTTTCTCTAATTTTAAATTATATATTGATAAATGTTGAATTTGTAGGTACCATGGCTCCTAAATTACCACAAACCAGAGGCCGGGGTAGAGCCCAAGCAGCCAGGTCTGACGCACCATCCCATAACACTCGATGAAGTTGTCAAGTGGTTTATTCATCCTTCTCGTCTAAAGAAGAGGTTGAAGACAGTAGCAGCAGCATGTCCAGTTCGATTCTAGTTGAAATAAGGGTTGAAACTTCTAACCCCATTTAAGAGGAGGCTCCCCAATAGGAGGATCCTAACTTAATCCGACACAAGGATCCCCAAGTACGGGAATCCATAAGATAGAAAGTGGTGGGTGCCTGAGATATCTTCTACAAAGGGCTAGCACCAACGGATAGGTTGCCAATCAAACGAGCAATTTCTGAGGAGTACCAGATCATAAAAATAACCCTACATGAGTATCCCGAACTCGAGCGGCAATTCAATGAGTATGAGTTGGATTGGATGAGTAAGTTACTTGGATCCTACCAACCTACCTTGGTTTGCGAGTTTTTTGCCAACAATTTGGTATTGCTGCAAAAGGATTGTCCCGCGGGTGCATCAGTTGCCAATATGAACAAGATGGAGATAGTTCCTGTTCGTGGAGTTGATATTGACATTTCAGAGAAAACTTTAAACAAGTTTTTATTTGGGCCCGATTACCAGATACCAGGGGAAAATCCTGAGTTGGAGCTTCGATTATTCACACGGGCTACACAAAGGCCCTGGCTATCAAGGATCCTGACAGATGGGGTCAAGCCTGCATGGTTACATGGCGTCCATGAGTGAATATCAATGAAATACCTCAGCTTCAGAGCTAAGTTCTGGTGGGTGATTGTGCGACTGAGGCTCATGCCCACTGGAGGCGACGATCGCCTGGAACTTACTAGAGCTGTGATTATGGTTGCTTTGATTGAAGGGTTGACCGTAGATTTTGGTCACATTATCTCTAATGAGTTATTTTTTCATGCTTACAAGAATTAGACGATGCTGCTATTTCCTTGTCTTATCACTGACTTGTGCAAGCAGGAAAATATCTCTTTGATTAGTGGGGTTGATAATGAGGTTCCTGTACTGCGCAAACAGGACATTGAAAAGATGAGGGATGAATTGAGGTATGATATGAGAGTCAGCAGACCTTTATCTCAGCAGACTCAGTTAGCGCTAATTCCTGAATCGCTAGAGGGTCTTGCAGGTATTACATTGCCACTTACTACGTGTGTGCCTCCTACTACGTCTGCAGGTTCAGATTTGATGCGTACGGCTGGGATTCCAGACTCTGCGTCTATCCCAACCCAATATTCTAAGTACAGGCTAAACCATGAAAACTTTGCAAAGACTGTACGGGCTGTCAAAAAGGTTAAAAAGTAGATAGCCTTATGGGGGAAAGATTTCAAACCCTTTGTTGAGCAGATTGTAGAGGAAGTATTGAACTCTTTCAAAAATATCCAGCTGCAAATGGATAGCATGGAGGAGAGAATCAATAAGAAGCTAGATATAATGTCCATCCCAGTTTTTGCTAAAGTAATAGAGGAGGCTAGATAGCTCTGGGCAGATGTAGATAAGATAAATCAGCAGCCACAGTAGACCATCTTTGATCCAGTCCAGATTGCTAGTGATGAAAATGAGAGATTGGTTGACTTATTTGGGTGCCCAATCAAGGATAAGGGTAAGAAAGCAGCTGAACCAGATGAAAAGTCTAATAAAACTGCAAAGAAGGACGCCAAGAGAAAGAGGCTAGAAGCTATATTACCTGAGCAGAGACTTGAGTATGATATGAGAAAGGAAAGAAAGAGGTCAAGGAGATATGAAGACAGAAGAAAAAAAAAGTAGAAGCTGAAGTAGCTGGAGTGTCTACCAGTTCTACCCCATCTAGAAGGCAACCTGTAGATCCAGCTGGAGATGTGGTACCTTCAATTCCGGAGGGAGAGATTGTGGGTACTCCCACCACCATGGGAGTCAACATAGCACTGGGTAAGGACACAACAGCCTCACCGCACTTCACTGATGCCTCAGATTGAATAAGAGGCACGATAAGTATTTTCCCCTCTGATCTTCTGTACTTAAAATTTTATGCATTTGAGGACAAAGCATTATTTTTTTGTGGGGGTGGGATGTACTTCTACCATGGGGGGTTGTGTTACCGATATTATCGACATGTCTAAGTTGTTGCATTTTATTTTTGCTATTTTTATTTTTATGTTCTGTTGGTAATATGGTTGCATGAAATAAAGTTTCATTCTCGTTAGCACCTTATTGTACATATGTGGATGACAACTGATAGTAGAAAAATTGTGTGTTTCATTTTTTGTCTAAAAAATTCCTTGTACCAAGTGGAAAAGTGTTGTGCAACCATGTGTGCCTCTGTTAATGGCTTTAGAAGTTAGTAATAAAGTAAAACATAGCTATACGATCTAGATCTCGAGAATTAGTAGGATAGAAACTAACTCAGTGCCTGTGTGGGTGAGTATTTGTGTAGTTCTAACATAAGTGTTACACCTAGAACTTTCCCAGTTCATCAGATGTTGTCGTGTGTTTTGACTTAATAAGAGAGGATAGTAGGCCATCTTGTGTTATTAGTCCACTTAACCAAATGATTGACACACCAAAAACATTGTGTTCCCTTTGTCAACCCTTTTTAGCTGTGGTAGTATTTTTCTGTCCAAATAAGTTTGATTCACTCTCTAGAAGGTGTTAAGCTTTTAGCTTTGGCCCTGGTATAATTATGGACATTGTGAACTTTAACTTAAGAAAATCACCTAAGTTAAGGGTGTCTACTACTGGATTGTTAACAGCCTAAGAGGTTGAGTTGAAAGTAATTTGAGGGGTAGCATCTGGCCCCGGTCTAGTTAGAAATCTAAATAGATATTGTGCACCTCAATCTTCCCCATCAGCATAAGTTGAGGGTGGTTTATGTTGTGTTCTTATAAAAAAAATGGGGTTATGACAAGAGCGCTGAGGAATAACTGTGAATGAATGAGAGTGTCCTTAATTCTGGTAAGTAGCTACCAAAAAGGGTAAAGAGAGTGAAATTCTTGTACTTTAAGTCACTTACCCAAATGAATAACCTTCACCGAGTCTAAAACCTCATTACAACCTATAGAAAGTCCTATTTGATATTAGCAAGTTAATCATGAGAGAGAATTAGATGATAAGGGCAAACTTATAGATGTGCACTGTGTTGGTAACTTCTTTCCGGGGTGTGAGAGCCTAGTTTTGTCCATGATTTAACTGTGTGATATGAGGTGGACTTCTTTGGCTGTGAGGGCATGTTGAGCTATATCTGTTCTATTTATTTCTTTCGGGTGTTGTATCTAAAGCTGTGAATATGCTAATTCCACTAGTAGATCCATGTGTGTTGAAATAACATAACCAAATAGGTAGTGGAATGATTGTATGATTGTGTTGGTTTTACTATGAAATGCCCATCATGATGTTGTTCATATATGTATCCTGGTGTTGAGTTGCTTGAGGACAAAAAATTGCCTTAAGTTACTGGTGTTGAAGTTCCGTCTTTTGATGGAACATTTTAGGCCTTTTTCATAGGATAATTGTGTGTTTTCAAGAAGCTACTGTTGTATTTAACATGTTATTTTAGTGTTTTCAGGATAAGGACTGAGTGTGAAGGGTAACTTGGACAATCTGAGCATAATAGAAGTAAAATAAGCAGTGGTGGCTTGAGCGATGGACCGCCGACCTTGCGATAATTCATCGGTTTAAACCATCGACCAAAAGCAGAAGGCATAGACTCTGGACATCATGCGACGGTCCAGGCAACGGATCGTCGGCCCTACATGGGCCATCGGCCCTGCGACGGGCCATCGGTCTAAACCGTCACCATGATACAAACACATCATCAATGGAAGTCCTGCGACGGTCCAGGCAACAGACCATCTACCTTGAGATAGGCCATCGCACTACCCGTCATCCAGAAGCAAAACATGGAGTCACCGGACACCCAGCGACGGTGCAGGCGACAGATCGTCATACCTGCGATGAACCGTCGCTTGAACCGTCAACCAAAAGTAGAGAATTTGAGTTTAAATTTTTAAAACCCCAGTATGGAATCATATAAATATGAAGTATTAGGGTTTATTCCATATCTTTTGTCTTCAGTTTCATACTTTCTCCTCTATTGAGAGCTTTGTACTACTTTTCATTGGGATTTGAATCTAGAGATTGAGAGTTGATTATTAGTTTTCATATTTTCCATCAAATATTGAGAAGAACAATATTATGACATTTGTAAGTACTTTTATGGAGTTATTTATGAACTTCAATATAACTTTGATTTCTTAAATAGAGATGACTAGCTAAACTTCCATAACTTGAGTTATGGGAGCCTTGATGTAGAGAACTATTTTGGGGTTGTGAATGGGTTTGATTTCTAAAACCTATCGAAATTGCATGAATCTTTCTTCATTTTAATGACATCTCTTGGTTTCAAACTTGAGAAGTGAGCCCATAAACTCCACTTGTCTGACAAGAAAGTAGATGTTGGGAAAAGAAGTAATTCACATAAACTCTATAGGTTTACCCTTTGGGTTAACGGGTTGATGTCTTAACGGGATCAACCCTCATGAGAGTGTTATTGAATAATGCATGAATCCTATAAGTTCGAGAGAAGTAAAGGGTGAAATATCATTAGGTTGAGAAACACATGGGAAATCCTTAGAATTCAATAATTCTTGCAACTGGATACATAAATTAGAGTTCAAACACAAACTCGCAACCATAGTTGTTTGAACATCTTGGTGAGCATAACTCTATTTAATTCACTCTCATTGAAATTACATTTACATTTACTCTCAGTAGCTGGACTTTTGTGTAACGCAAATACAAAAGAACACCATTAACATTTCCAAACCCCCCTTTATTTCGGAACCTTAGATCAACAGTCTAATAACAATCATAATACTTAGTGAACACTATATTCCCTGTGGGATTCGACACCCAACCCAGTTGGGTTCTATATTTGACAGCGATCGTTACTCTCTCGTAAGAGAGGTGTAACTTGGGCGTATCAATTCCAACAAGACTACCTCTGTGCCATGCCAATATCGCAGAGGGTATCCTCTATGACACGGTGATATCACGAACCTACACTACCTCGGGGTCCCAAAATGACCCCAAACCCGTTCCAAAAATTCTGAAAAAAATTTCAAACATCCTTTTAACATACCAAAATAATTCAAGTCAAAAATTGATATTACGAACATGGAAGGTCAAAAATAAGTTTATGAAAATTTTAAGGGTCTACAGTCATTAATAAAATCAATCTAAATTTTAAAACAAATAAATTGTGGACGTGAGTTTAAAAATCCTAACTGTAAACTTCTTATCAATAAATTTTGAAGCCGATGGCATGATGGAATGAATTCCCCACTGAATTTTTACATACCTAAGAAGGATAAAAATTCTTAAAGAAGAACTTGATCTTGAAACTCTTTAGTTTGACCATGGATAGACCCTTTGGTGTTCTTAAAGTTAGAGATGAAGGGAATGAGAAGATAGTCTAATTTTTCTAAGTCTAGGAAATATTTTAGATTAAGTCGGGTTGAGGAGGTAAAATATGGGTAAAAACACAAAAATGCCCTTAATTAAGTAATTAATTATCTAGTTTATTTGGATCAATTAATGTTGGGCATGGATAAACCATGAAAGTAAAGGTATCAAAAAGTTGCGCATGGGAGGTGAAGAGACCTTAGAAAAATTAAAAATAATCTATTACCCTTATATATAAACCAATAGGCCTCGGACTAACATTACATTAGATAGTAGTATAAATAGCAGTCTAAAGTATACAGAGGAAGCCTTTAATATTTTGCTCTGTGTGGCCAAATTTTATTGACTAACATTGCTTTATATCTAAGTAAGGTGTTCAAATTACCTCTACATCTGTATTTTGCTCAAAGGGTTCAAAAGGAGAAAACAAATTCTCTCAATTAAAGCGGTGAAATAGAGTATAATGATCTCTATCCCTTTCTCTTTCAAAAGACAAAAGGAAAATTGTTGACAGCAGAGGAACAAATATATCAATATTGTATCTTTTCTTCATAATATTGAAACTTAGTATGTTAACAAAATGTTATAACAAGAAAAGTATATTTATTCTAAATAAGAGGGAAAAATTTGAGAGTTGTATTAGATATCATACAGAAGTAACAAAGAAAAGCAACATAAATCTTGAGTTGTATTAGCTATCATGCAGTTGTAAAAAAGCAAAGAAACATAAATTTTCTCTTAAAATATTTTTGTTTCTTGAAAAATATGTCCAGAAATGTACACAGATTAATCTTGAAAATGTGATGAAAATGTCTATAATGTGTTTTTTCTTCAATTTTTCGCTCTTGCATAATATCTCATTAAGCCAAAGATAAAATGGGGCTGCAGAAGTGCATTGCTAATGATATATACATATCAGTCAGTACTAGTAGAGGCTTCATAGACAGTCAGTAGAAGTTGATGTATTTTGTTTCAATTTTGGTTGTAAAGGCAAAATTGTAATCCTGTAAAATTTCATTTTTGTATCGATCAGATTCAGAAAAGAGTTAATTTCTGCTGATTTGTATGGATTTGTATTTTTATTCAGTTGCTTATGAGTTATGCCAGTAGAAGAGTTAGCTTGGGGTCACTTGTGACCCTAAACACCGTGTGACGTCTCGGGACCCGATTTCGGGGCGTTACAGTGAAGATCCATTAAAAGGATGGAAAAAACATAAAACTACTATAAAAATTGAATTAATAGATAAAAATAGCATAATAACTCAGAAACCATTAACATATAATTTTGACGATTTAAAAGAATTTAAAATGCATATAGATGAATTATTAGAAAAACAATATATACAAAAAAAGTAATAGTAAACATAATAGTCCAGCATTTATAGTAAATAAACATAGTGAACAAAAAAGAGGAAAAAGTAGAATGGTTATTGATTATAAAAATTTAAATGCAAAAACTATGACATATAATTACCCAATACCAAATAAGATATTAAAAATAAGGCAAATACAAGGATATAATTACTTTAGTAAATTTGACTGTAAATCAGGATTTTACCACTTAAAGTTAGATGAAAATTCTAAGGAATTAACCGCATTTACGGTACCACAAGGATTTTATGAATGGAACGTATTACCATTTGGATATAGAAATGCACCAGGTAGATATCAACACTTTATGAATAGTTATTTTAAAAAATTACCTAATTGTATAGTATACATAGATGATATACTACTATACACAAAAACTAAAGAGGAACATTTAAAATTATTAGAAAAATTTACAGATATAATAGAAAAATTGGGAATAAGTTTAAGTGAAAAGAAAGCCGAAATAATAAAAAAACAAATAGAGTTTTTAGGAATACAAATAGATAAAAGTGGAGTAAAAATGCAACAACATATAGTACAAAAAATAATAAATTCAAAAGAAGAATTAGATACAAAAAATAAATTACAATCATTTTTAGGATTAATAAACCAAGTAAGGAAATATATCCAAAATTAGCAGAAAACCTAAAGCCCTTACAGAAAAAATTAAAAAAGGATGTAGAATATAATTACAACGAAGAAGACAAAAAACAAGTTCGGAAAATAAAAATACTTTGTAAAGAGTTACCAAAATTACAATTCCCAGACGAAAATAAAAAATTTATATATATAGTAGAAGCAGATGCTAGTGAATGTAGTTATGGAGGAGTACTTAAATATAGATATGAAGAAGAAAAATTAGAACGTCATTGTAGATACTACTCAAGTACGTTTAATGAAACAGAAATAAAATGGGAAATAAATAGAAAAGAATTATGTTCATTATATAAATGTTTATTAGCATTTGAACCATATATTGTATATAAAAAATTTATTATAAGGACAGATAATACCCAGGTTCGATGGTGGTTAACAAGAAAAATACAAAACTCAGTTACGATGAAGGAAATTCGGAGATTAGTATTGAATATATTAAATTTTACATTTACGATTAAAGTAATCAAGACTGACAAGAATGTTATTGCAGATTACATATCAAGACAAAGCTACTCAAACTGATTTACCAATGGAAGAAGATAATGTCAAAGATACCCAAACAGACTTAATATTACAAGTGTTTGAACAAATGAAGTTATTACAAGAAAGAGTTATCACATTAACTACTGAAGTTACAAATGTAAAAGTGCAGGTTGAGCACTATAAAAAACAAGAAAAAGCTATTAGCAAAGATATTGTGCAGGAAGAGCACATTAAAAAACTAGACCTAGACAAAACTCAAATTACTGACGAAATTATAGTTACAGCTGCAGACGCAGGTGATGTATCCAAGGGAAAGAATATAGTCACTCAAAATAAACCTGAACCACTAAAGAAAAAGGATTATTACCTCAACCAGATATTCTCAAAACCATATACACCAAATATACAAAAATCAGAGCCATCTATACCTCCCCAGATACACACATATTCCGAGTCACTCAATCAACAAAAGCAGACTTTTAACCATATCACTCGTACATATATTGATAATATTTATACTTTACAAAAAAAATTAAATACAAAACCTATCCAGAGTAAAGATTTAGCAAAACAACACTAAGGATATATCACACAAAAATCTCAGAACTATAATAAACTTATTTCTTTTCCTAGCACCAGTGCAAACTTAATTACTTCATGTTACTATTATGGACTATTATCTACAGTCTACACAACTACTGGAGAAGATTTAACAGGAATTCCAGATATTTACAAAGGATTTATGAATTATAAGAGGATTACGAAGGGACAGTTATTCTATATCCGTTTCTACTTAACACCAACAGAAATATTGTTTGATGAAATAAATCAAAAAATTAATGATGTCAAGATAGGAATGACACGAGATTATATAAACCCTGAAGAAATATGCGAACAAGAAGAGATAACCAAAAATCAGATACCGAACTTCTACCGAAACAAGAGAGTTATTAGACTTAGCAGTATATTAACTGAGTTAACAAATAATTATATAAATTAAAACCCAGTTTGGATTTACTATAACATAAATCAATTATTGGTTTACTCTACTTGTAAAAATATTAGATAAAATGACAAAGAAGAGATAAGAAAATGGGTCATGACGATTCTAAAACCAGAAGAGTTACCAGTCACAAGATCTATTACAAAAGGAGTTATTTCAGAAAAAGCTATGGATCAATTCTGTAAATAATTTTACCAAAAATACGATGACCACATATGCAGCAGATGTAGCGGCAGACACAACTTTATTCCAGATGTGATGCTACAATAGAAGGAAGATAAAAAAGCAGCAGATACAACAAGAAAAAGATAAAAAGAAGACAGTAACAGAGAAATAATAGAAGAAGACAAGTTAATAAATGACTAGAAAGATACATATTGTATAGCCTTTAACTTTTATACGTAAATTATTAGTTTTGTAAGACTTCTGTATTGATAAGTCTTGTTTTCTTTTTAGGGTAGCTAACTTTATAGCCTAGCCTTTTTGACTTTTTTTGTAACATATGAATTATTAGGAAAGATACGTGTAAAAAAAAAATAGAGAGAGTATAGAGTTTACGTCTTTCATTTTTTAGGATATAAATAGACGAGCATTCGCTCAGATAAAGGGCAAGACTTCATGAGTTGAAGCAAGTCTTCTCTTGTACACAAACAACGTTTGAATATTTAATAAAAACAAATATATTTCAAGGCAAAAGCTATGGATGAACAAAGCTTAGAATTATCAAATCTACCGGAACAGGTATTTTTATTGACGATTATGAATAGCTAAATTCATAAATTCCTGACAATCATAAGATGATAAAATAAGTTCATGTTAGTTACTTTATAGTAGAATTATTCGAAGAATAGCATGCTAAGAAGTTTATTAGCAAAGTGGAAAAGGACAAAAATCCCTAAGAACTATGCCATCTTAAAGGTGAAACCGGTGAGGCAAGAAAGCCGTGATAAGGGAGTAGCCAGAGTAGAGGCGTTGTTTAAAGGATAAGTATCCAGATTACCATGCTAATAGTGACCGAAGAACATGTTATTTAAGAATAATCTAGTATATAGTAATCTAAAATGATCATATTTTGTTATGTGTATGATTGAAGGGAATATTTTGAAAAAAGCATCATATGAAAAATGAATACTTATTTATCTGACGAAATGGTAGATAAATTCAAAATACTTGTTTTGTATGTACTTAAGGATATAGAAATTGTAGATATAAGAAAAATCATATTGAAAAAAATATTTGATAAATATTTTATGACTAGAATAAATTATATACCACACTTACCTGCCTACTCTTACAAATACTTACATACCAAACCTACACATCAACCATGATAAATTATGTATATTTAGAATATTGTAAAATGGATATGAAAAATATACAATTAGTAGAAAAACTAATGGAAACCAATCTAGAAAAATATATGAGAACTAAGGATGTAAAATATATAGAATTCCTTAATGAAAATATACAAGAATTATTAAGATTAAAACAAACAACTAATAAATACTATGATAAAGCATTTAATTACTGGAATCCAATTCCAAGTTATCCAAGTTATTCGTAGAAATCTAATCATTATATGAATAATATGACAAGTTATATAACTGATGAAATTAAGATACTTGTTTTATATATCATAAAAGACTTAGAATTAGAAGACATAAAGAAAATAATATGAGAAAAAATATTTGATTTTGAAGATGAGTTACTAAATACTAATTGGATAGAAGATGAATTAGAAAATATAGATTTCTATTGGTATAGTTATAATAGATTTGTTTATGTTATTTACCCCTCTTCTATTGGTATAGTTATAATAGATTTTTTTATTATAATAGATTTATTTATGTCATTTACCCCCCTTCTATTGGTACTGTAAACACAATCCATTTGTATGGTTATGACAATTTCAACTTTTGAATTGAATGGATAGTTTCTAGATCATCTTTAATTCTTTTCTTGCAATAACCTTATTTTGAGTCATCCTTAATAATTTTCCTTTTGCTTTCAGCCCATGTGTATTATTTTCTTATTTTAGCTATTGAATTGAAACTATGGTAATCCTGAATAATAGTACCCATGTCCAACTCATTTGCAGTTGACATAATTTTCTTTTAACATGTTCTCCTAACATTCCTTAGATTGAAGATTGCATCTTATAACAATAGTTTCAACTTTACAAGTTATAGCAAAAAAAAATATTTTAAAAAGGCATTTTTTTAATGATTAAAAATAAGAAAATTCAATTTTTATATATGAAAAATATATTTCATACCCATAAAAAGAATATTACAGATAATTGGCAGATATCAATTATGCCCTTAATCATCTCTGAAACGGTTTATTCCAACTTCATTAACATATAAATGATTTCTTCTTCCAAAAAAAATATTCAACTTGTGATTTCTATTATTTCATCATAATTATAGTTTCATCAAATTTTCCCCTTCTTCTTTTATAAAATATTCAAATATGAGTATAATTTTATCTTTATTAAATCTAATAAACGGTGATAGGTTACATTCACTGTCACTAATGCATGGAGGAAGATGGAATATTAACGGTATTTTAGTTTTAAAATTGATTAAATTTCTTATTTATTTTGTTCTAACACAAAATCGATAGTTCAGTAATGAATAAGATACAAAAAACATACAACAATAACATTGTTCATATACTTTTCAAACTTTAATCATTTAATGTAAATTTATTTTGATTAAATTAAGAAGAAACAATTTTGACATTTGCAAATTTGTTTTCATTTTTTTTATCTTATTTATCTTTATTTTTTACAATATTAAACTATGTTGAATTTCTGAAATTTCATATTGTCAAATTATCAAATATCAGAAAATTACTATTAATAAATTGTGTAATATGTTTGCAGGGAGACCTAAAGATTTTGTTGTTGATGAGATTATGTATGATGCAGATACAAAGTATAAAGGATTGGTTAATGCAATAGCAAAACAATTGAAGATTGATAGTAAATCCAAATTGAGATAAAATTCTTGATAAGTTATAGATACCTACCAATGCTTATACACAATGATACAGAAGTAATGGTGTATTTAGATCAAAAAAGAAATATTGTTGATTTCTTTGTTAAATATCCATTGTATGTAACAACAAAAGATATGTCAATGGATGTTACAAAATAGCCTGAACAATCCATTATTTGTGTTGGTAGCAACATACATAAGAATTTAAATATTGATCGGCAGAATTTGTACTCAATAAATTCAGTTAGATTGATTGGATTATCTCCAAGGGATGAAATTTTTTATGAAGATAAAGTTGAAATAATTGAAGAATCTACAAATCTGAAAATTGCAGTAAAATAGATTTACAAAGATAAAGAAATACTATTTAAAGTTATAAAGTTGCACGCTTTTTTGCATCAGATTTTATTTCATACGGAGAGATCAAATGCCACCAGGTATGAATTTTGTAATCTTTCATTTAGAATTGAAAATTTACATATATATGAATTTGGTAATAAATTGGTATGTCGTTGATTTTTTGATTGGTCTAAAAATGTTTGAATAGATACTACCTTGTTTGTGTTGTGGGAGATTGTACATGACTTCTTAGAGCTGCATCTATAAAGAATCAAAGATTTTCAAAATAAGAATGTAACGACCTAAAAATTTGATGAAATTTGTAATTTTGTGTAATTTGACTATTTTAACCCTCCCCGTAGTTGCATTATGATAGTTCTGGGGTGTGGGAGTGATTGACATAATTTTCGATGCATTTTGGTATCATTTATGCAATATTGTGGTTTTTTATGGCTTCGAGAGCCTTATTTTGGAGTTATGTGGATATCTTTTGATCCGTGTGACGGATGGCCAAACGAACAGCACCAGCAGCTCCATCATATCGATTTTAGGCTAGGTAGATCTTTGGTTTGAGTCCCGGTGCACCTGAACTCATTTCGACCTATTGGTCAGAAAGTTGGAAAATTAAAAATATGGGTGTGGGACCCACATTTGATCGAAACGACCTCGGATGGAAAATTCTACTTCGCCAGCAGATCTGAAATGTCAATTTTAGGGTGTTAGCATATTTGGTATGATTTTACGGCATTTAAATCTCATTTCGACTCTCGATTTAGAAAAGTGTAATTTTCAGTTTCGGGGGTCAACTTTGTGAAAATGATATTTTTTTGAAAATCTGATATTGCCATCGCGTTTGAAACGTTGAATTTAGTGTGATTGCATATCTCATTTGTATATATCGGACTCCGAACGAATCCCGGGCACCCCGTCGAAATCCATTTCGACTTAAGAAAAAAACCCAGCAGTTATTGCAGAAAAACTGCAATATAAATAGCTTTTTCCACCTATTTTTGGCCCATTTTGCACATTTTCATCCTGCCTCTTAAGAGTTAAACCCTAAAATATTGTAGAAGCTTAAAAGTAAATTTTGTGGGAGCTTGGAAAGCTAGATTAACACATTTTTCTTGGTTTTATTATGGATTAAAGGTAAGAATTCACCAATTTCTTAGTAATTTCTAAATTAATTTCTCAAAACCTCAAAAATCTTAGGGCATGATTTTAAATCCAAATTTCACTCCTTTAACTTTAATAAAAAATTTATCTTATAATTACTAATTTTTCATCAATTTAACCTTCAAAACAACTCTGATTCTTGATTTTAACCCGAATTTCCAAAATTTTACCCGGTAAAGCTCAAAAATTGGTTTTCTTCGATTTAAACCCCATTTTTAACTCGATTTAACTTGGGTTTTAAGCCATAGGTTCCTAAAAATATGGGAAACATGTTTTTGATGTAAAGTTCTGATTTTTCACTTCTTTTTTGGAAACTCATTTTGGGGTACATTTTAACCCCAAACCAAAAGTAGTCCATATGGGTGTCGTTGGTTTTATTTTGATGTATAGATTTCATATTTGATGTTTTTAGTGGAGTTCGGGATTGTTTGTGAAAAGTAAGGTTGTGGGTTCAAGTGTAGCGGACCGGTTTCGACTTTCGAGGTAGGTTATGGCTTAACTCTTTCAGACTGGGTTGGGTAGTAAATGATGGTACAAAATGCATGCTAAGGGTGGGAACTATTCATGAAAATTGTTTTTTATGTGTTGTGCCCGTTTGGGGGATTATATGTGATGTAATTGTCAAAATTGAGATATTATGTGATATGTGTGATCGTGTGGGGGTCCTATGTGATATTGATAGCCTTGAATACATATGAATAGCTATATTGTGTTGTTAAAATTCTAATATGGTACCATTGGTGTATTGTGATTATATTCATACTTTATTGAAAAATGAGACATGTGAAAATTCATGGATGATATGAAAAAAATAATGAGCGAATATTAATGCATGTGGTTGTGGAAATGTATCATTATGGTTGGTTGTGGAAATATATCATGTGGTTATTTGGTGAAATGCTGATTGTGATTGGTTGTGAGCATTACATCTTCATATCATACTCATTCATGAAACATTGGTACCATCATGGCAACATCTGGCAAACACAGGCAACACCTTTTTAAAAAAATATTGTAACACCTTATAAAACCCTTTCCAAGGGATATGCTAGAAAGGAAATATGAGATATATGGATTGTATACAGTTTGACGAACCCTTTATGGGTCCTACATTGGGAGGCTTGCCTTCGTAGGTGTATACCGGGATTGTGCGACGATCCTAGAGGTTGTACCACGACCTCGTGCATCATCATCATAATCATCATATACATTGCACTTACTTCATTATGTTATGTTATGTTGTATTGGCATATTAACTTGTCAGCTATGTATTTATCGTATTTTCTTTTATTAGTATTTGATGATCTTGTATATGCATGTTCCCCTTGTTATTTTTATATATGATATAATACGTACTTTTGTTCTATCTTGGTGTGATATTGCAATATATGTGAGATATATTAGAACTATTAGTGCAAGCAATGTGGGCTACCGTTGTGGGATATTTTTTTTATTGTAGGTGACGTGCCCTTACTGTATACTTTGTATGCTTTATTTACCACTTTTCTTGGTCGGCCTATGATACCTACTAAGTACAAGTGGACCGTACTCATGCCTACTGCACCCTTTCGGTGCAGGTTCTAGCTCGAGTGTGCCTCAGCTTGCTTGACTCGGGCAATTGTTAGAGCTTCCAAGGTAGCGGTTGGACATTCATGCGTCCAAAGTTCACCTCTATCTTTCTATAGTAGTTATATCTTTATTAGTATTCAGAGACAAATATTATTCATTTGTGGTTATTTTTCAATGTATTTGACTCTTGGATTGTATTAGTAGTTCTTACACTATTGACACTTGGTTTTAGGCATGATTTGTATTTTGGATAAGTTCTTTCCATATTGTTATAATTATTTATATGGTTTGACTTTGTTCTAGAAGACTTACTTTAGGATATTTCTATCTTTTGTCTTATTTCGTATCAGTTTGAATGATAGACTTACTTGTCAAGGTACGCCATAACAAGTACCATCATGACTCTAGTTTTTGGGTCGTGACAAATTAGTATCAGAGCAGCCAGGTTTCATTGGTCTCAACGGTGTAAGAATGAGATGTCTAATAGAGTCTCGTAGATCGGTACGTAGACGTCTATATCTATCTTCGAGAGGCTATAGGATGTCTTTAGGAAACCTCCTTCATTTTATTCCTTATCATGTGAATTATTTCATATCTTGTGTTCTGAGTTGTGTTTCACTCTTTCTGCGTGAATGTTGTGGCTTATACTACATATCAGTTAAGAGATGCTGTGAGAAATTAGTGGATATAATTTGTCGGTTGTAGGCTTGTTGATGCTCCTGAGTTATCATGGGATCAGTTTGTTAATGCCTTTCTGGAGAGATTTGTGCCTTTTAGTTTGAGAGATCGTATGTGGGACGAGTTTGATCATTTGGAGTAGGGCTCCATGACAGTTTTTTAGTATAAGGCATGCTTCCATGCCCTGTCTAGATATTTCTATGATAGCATTTTCACCGAGTTTGAGAAGATTCAAAAGTTTATGAAGGGTTTGGTTGTCTTCCTTCAGTTGGCTATGTCTCAGATGGTTGTGCTTGGAGCTACTCTTTAGAGTATTGTAGATCACGCTAAGATGACATAAATTATTATTTGTGCATCTCAGGGAGGCGCCAAGAGGGTGTGTTATTTTGGTGAGTTTAGGAGTCAGACCTATCGAGGTAGATATTTTAGAGGTTCTCATGGATACCATGGTAGGCCAGTACAAGTGATTTTATAGAGTTCAGCTGGTCGATCTTCTAGTTTAGCAGTTCAGGGTGGCCATTCGGGCTCAGTTGTATTTTTTCTTATTGATACTGGTCGTAGAGGTTGCTATGTGTGTGATGAGATTGGCTAAGGACTGTTCTCGCCGTGTTTTTAGAGCTACTCATATTTCATCTGTGAGGGATAGGGGTTCTACCAAAGGTACAAGAGATAGAGATGGTAGAGCCTGTATTGGTGGTTATGGGGCTACAACCAGTTGGTAGTTCCAGATAGTGTTATGTTATACCAGTCAGATCTGAGGCGGAGGCTTCAGAAACTGTGATCTCAGGTACCGTGCCATTTGTTTTAACCTACATCTGTATTATTTGATCCTGGATCAATTTTTTCCTTTGTGTATATGTATTTTTCTTTGGGTTTTGATTTTTTTAATGAGCCTCTAGCCATGCCTATTCGTGTATCTACCCCGGTAGGTAATTTTTTAGGGGTGGATTGGGTATATCGATTTTGTGTTGTGACTTTTGCCGGGTGTGAGACTTTGGTAGACTTGTTTGTATTAGATATGGTCAATTTTGATGTTATTTTGGGTATGGATTGGTTTGATCCTTATCATGCTATCTTAGATTGTTTTTCCAAGACCATGACTTTAGCTTTGTCGAGTGTACCAAGGATAGTTTGGAAGGGTGCACTTCATTCGGGTCCTAAGAGGATTATATCTTATGTTCAGGATCGTAAATTGGTTGAGAGGGAATGTTTATCTTACTTGTCCCATATTCGTGACACATGTGTTGTTTTGCCTTCTTCCTTGGATTTTGTTCGTGTTGTTCATGAGTTTATGGAGGTATTCCCTACGGACCTGCCTAGTAAGCCTTTGGATCGAGATATTGATTTTATTATTGATGTTGAGTCGGGCACCAAGCCCATTTCTATTCCTGCTTATAGGATAGCCCCGACAGAGTTAAAGAAATTGAAAGATCAGTTGCAGGAGTTGTTGGTTAAGGGATTTATTCAACCTAGTATTTCACCTTAGGGTGCGCCTGTCTTGCTTGTGAAGAGAAAGGATGGGTCTATGTGGATCTGTATTGATCATCGGTAGTTGAATAAGGTGATGGTTAAGAATAAGTATCTTCTTCCTTAAATGGGTGATTTGTTTTATTAGCTTCAGGGTGCGGAGGTGTTTTCAAAGATTGATTTGAGGTTCGATTATCACCAGTTGAGGATTAGAGCTTCGGATATTTCAAAAATAGCTTTTTAGACTTGAAATAGTCATTATGAGTTCTTGGTCATGTCTTTTGGGTTGACCTATTCCCCTGCCTCATTTATGGAGTTAATAAATTGGGTGTTTCGACCATATCTCGACACCTTTATTATGGTATTTATAGATGATATCTTGGTTTATTCCAAGAGTGAGATTGAGCATAAGGAGCATTTGTGGATTGTGTTATAGAGATTGAGCATGAGGAGCATTTGTGGATTGTGCTTTAGAGATTGAAGGATTAGAAGTATGTTAAGTTCTCTAAGTGCAAGTTTTGGTTGGAGTCTATTTCTTTCTTGGGTTATGTGGTGACTAAAGAAGGTATTATGATTGATCTAGCTAAGGTTGTTGTGGTTCATGATTGGGCTAGACCTACTTCTCCCACCGTGATTCGAAGTTTTGTTGGCTTAGACGGGTATTATCGGTGTTTTGTTGAGGGTTTCTCTTCCATTGTAGCTTATTTGACTAAGTTGACTCAGAAAAAGATTTTCATCTAGTGGTCTGATGCTTGTGAGGCAAGCTTTCAAAAGCTCAAGGATTTGTTGACTTCAGCTCCTATCTTGACTTTTTCCAAGGACAGCATGGGTTTTACCGTCTCTTATGATGCTTCAGTTATTGGGTTAGGTGTTGCGTTGATGCGGAAGGGCAAGGTAATTGCTTATGAATCTCGTCAGTTGAAGCCTCATGAGAGAAATTATCCTACCCATGATTTGGAGTTGTGCACAGTGTGTTTGCCTTGAAGTTATGGAGGCACTACTTGTATGGAGTCCATTGTGAGATCTTCTTAGATCATTGTAGCCTTTAGTGTTTCTTTACCAGTGAGATCTTCATATGAGGCAGCGTCGTTGGCTTGAGTTGCTTAAGGATTATGACTTGACTATTCTCTATATCAGGGCAAGGCTAATATAGTTGCGGATGACTTGAGCTGAAAGTCGACTAGCATGGGTAGCTTGGTGCATCTTTTGACTCAGGAAAGGTCATTGGCCTTAGAGGTTCAGTCTTTAGCTAACTTGATGGTTAGGATTGATATTTCGACACCGGGGTGCATTTTTGGTATTTATGGAGGCTAGATCTTCTTTGATAAAGCAAATTCGAGCTTATCAGTTTGACGATGTTGGATTGAGGTTGATTTGAGATAAGATGTTGAGTGGGGAGGTTAAGGAAGCCTCAATTTATTCAAATGGAGTTTTGAGGATTGGGGCTTGAGTTTGTGTGGTGATTGGATTAGGTTGATCTTGGAGGAGGCCCATTGTTCCAGATATTCTATCCATCTAGGTGTGACTAAGATGTATTGTGATTTGAGACAACACTACTGGTGGGGTGGTACGAGGCGATATATAGTGGATTTTGTGGCTCGTTGCCTATATTTTCAGTAGGTGAAGTTCGGTTATATGAGACCTGGTGGTTTGTTTTCGAGGTTAACCGTTCCTGAGTAGAAGTGGGAACGCATCACCATGAACTTTGTGATTGGCTTACCTCGTATGTCTCATGGTTCTGACAGTGTTTGGGTCATCATGGATCGATTGACCAAGTCAGCTCATTTTATTCTGGTTCAGGTCTCATTCAGTACTGAGAGGTTGGCCCGTATCTACATTCATGAGATTGTGCGTCTGCATGGTGTGCCTGTGTCCATTATTTCAAATCGAGGTCCCGTGTTCACATCTCACTTTTGGAAGACTTTTCAGGATGAGTTGGGTACTCGTGTGGATCTTAGTACAACGTTTCACCCCCATACTGATGGCCAGTTAGAGAGAACTATAAAAGTTTTAGAGGATATACTTCGTGCATGCGTGATGGATTTTGATGGCCAGTGGGAGCAACATTTGGCTTTAGCAGAGTTTGCATATAATAATAGCTACTATTCCAGTATTAATATGGCTCCTTTTGAGGTGTTGTATGGTAGGCGTTGTCGCTCTCTAGTAGGTTGGTTCGATGTTTCAGAGGTGATATCTCGAGGTACGGACTTGCTTCGTGAGTCTTTGGATAGAGTCCAGATCATTCAGGATAGACTTAGAGCGGCTCAGAGTAGGCAAAAGTGGTATGCTGATCGTAGACTTCGTGCCTTGAGATTTGGTGTTGGTGATCGTGTTTTCCTTCGAGTTTCACCCATGAAGGGTGTGATGAGGTTTGGGAAGAGGAGCTAGCTTAGCCTTAGGTATATTGGTCCATTTGAGATTCTTCGGATTGTTAGTGATGTGGCTTATGAGTTGGCTTTTCCCACTGATCTATCAGCTGTTCATCCAGTTTTTTATGTTTCTATGCTTCATCGCTGTATTCCTGATAAGTCTCATGTCATTCATTGGGAGTCGATTCAGTTAGATGAGCGATTGTCCTTTGTTGAGGAGTCGGTTTCCATTTTGGCTAGGGATGTTAAGCAGTTGCGCTCTAGAGTATTCCTTGTAGTTCAGGTCAAGTGGCAACATCGACCTGTAGATGAGGCTACTTGGGAGGTTGAGTTTGATATGTGTAGTTTCTTTCCCCAACTTTTCATTGATTCAGGTATTTTCTTGCCTTAGTTCGAGAACGAACTAGATTTTTAGTGGTGGATGATGTAACGACCTAACAAATTGATGAAATATGTGAAATTTATGATTTTGTGTAATTTAACTATTTTACCTCTCCCCGTAGTTGCATTATGATATTTCTGGGGCGTGGAGTGATTGGCATGATTTTCGATGCATTTTGGTATCATTTATGCAATATTGTGGTTTCTTATGACTTCGAGAGCCTTATTTTGGACTTATGTGGATATATTGTGATCCGTATGATGGATGGCCGAACGGACTACGCCACCAACTTTGAAATATCGATTTTAGGCTAGGTAGACCTTTGATTCGGGTCCCGATGCACCCGAGCTCATTTCGACCTATTGGTTAGAAAGTTGGAAAATTGAAAATATGAGTGTGGGACCCACATTTGATGGAAATGACCTCGGATGGAAAATTTGACTTCGCCAGTAGATCTGAAATGTCAATTTTAGAGTGTTAGCATGTTTGGTATAATTTTACGGCTTTTAAATCGCATTTCGACCATCAATTTGGAAAAGTGTAATTTTCGGTTTCGGGGGTCAACTTTATGAAAATGATGTTTTTTTTCAAATCTGATATCGCCATCGCGTCCTAAACATCGAATGTAGTGTGGTTGCATAGTTCGTTTGTGTATATCGGACTCCGAACGAATCCCGAGCACCCCGTCGAAATTCATTTCGACTTAAGAAAAAAAACCAGCAGTTATTGCAGAAAAACTGCAATATAAATAGCTATTTCCACCTATTTTGGGCCCATTTTGCACATTTTCATCTTGCCTCTTGGGAGTGAAACCCCAAAATATTGTGGGAGCTTAAAGGCAATGTTTGTGAGATCTTGGAAAGCTAGATTAAGACATTTTTCTTGGTTTTATTACGGATTAAAGGTAAGAATTCACCAATTTCTTAGTAATTTCTTGATTAATTTCTCAAAACCCCAAAAATCTTAGGGCATGATTTTAAACCCAAATTTCACTTTTTTTCAATTCAATAATATTCTTATCTTATAATTACTAGATTTTCATCAATTTAACCTTCAAAACAACACTGATTCTTGATTTTAACCCGAATTTCAAAGATTTTACCCGGTAAAGCTAAAAAATAGTTTTTCTTTGATTTGAACCCCATTTTTTACTCGATTTAACTTGGGTTTTAAGCCTACGTATTTATTATCTAGTAATGATATCGCACCTAATCCGCACCCCCCTGCAAATGGTATCAGAGCCCAGTTATTTAAAAAATACAGAAGTAGCATACATGTTTGAATTTAGATTGGATTTACTTGAGATTAATTTATATTGATTAATTATGAGAAGACCATTTAAAAACAGAGAAGCTTTTAGAAAAATTAAAGAATCTTTAATTAGTAATTATTCAGAATATATAAGTCTAAATAAAACAAAAGAAAATCCACAAAGACTAGCCTACCTAATTACCTTAATATTTAGTATTGAAGCAAAATTAATAATCAATTTAAAATCTAAAAGAATGAGACACATACCACCTAATTATGATAAAATTAGATTTAGATATCCACCAAGCTACTATAAATATGGTTTAAATGAATAAAATACAAAAATACAAAGAACTAAAACAAATTATTTCTGAAAAACGTAAAGAATTAAAAATAAGAATAGAAAGATTAAGTTATAATATATTTGCCGGAGTTAGTAAAAACTCAATAAATGCACAAAAATATGAAATATCAAATTTAGAATCACAAATAGCTAGTTTAGAATATATATATATATCAACATGAACTATTTACAATAAAATGAACAAAGAAGAATTTATAATAGATGAAAAAATATATGAAAATCACGAAGGATTAAAAATAAAAATAGTATTTTCTAATCTAGGAAGAAGATATAAGAAAATAGGTGAACATTTATATTTAATGTTAGAAAAAAGAAGAATTAAAATTAGAAGATAAATTGACAGTTATGGTAAGAATAGAAAGGGAAAACGAAGAAATAGATAGAAAAAAAAAACTACAGAAGAAATACGAAAAATAGAAGAAACTAAAAATAGTAGGATTGCTGAATTAGAAAAAGAACTACAAATGTTAAAAGATCTGTATGAAAAAAGACAGAAAGAAAAAGAAGAAAAAGACAAAGAACAAAAATTATTAAACGAGATAAATCAATTTAAAGAAAAATTAGAAATAAACAATAAAGAAATAAAAAATAAAGAATTAGAAATAAATAATATAGAGGTAGAAGAGACAGATAATTATGATCCAGAAGATAGTGAAACATATACAGAAATATTAACAAATACAAAAAATTTGGAAATCAATGAAAAACAAGAAGTAATTAATGAAGAAAACTTAGAAAATATCAACACAGAAATAAATACTCTTGATAAAAAAAAATGAAAATATAATACCTAGAACATCAGAAATAAAGAAACCTACATATTATAAGAATAAGTTTAAAAGATATAATCTAAAGAATGAATATGACAAATGGACACCAAAACAAATAGTTAATAAAAATTATAACTTTTTAGATTTAGATTGCGTAATAGATACAGAAAAAACAATACAATTATGGATAGGATATATGACAAAACAATTATTAGATAATAATATAAGTGTAATAGATGCACCAGAATATATAGAAAGAACACTAATAGGAACAGTGAAATTATGGTTTTAAATCTAACTGAAAATAGTAAAAGAATATTAAGAACTGACAAACCCACAGAAGGAACATCATCAACAAAATTAACACCTATAGAATTATTAAAAAAAATATGAAACAGCTATAAAAGACGAATTTAGTAGCATGACAACAACAGAAGAAGAACAAAATGAAGAGAAAGATACAAATAGAAATTTAATGTTAAAATTAGCAATATGTAATATGTTCTACATAGATGAATATACTTGCGCATTTAAAGAATATTATTATAAAGGAGCATATAATACAGAAGAAAGTAAAGAAATAAGAAAATTATATTTTAGTAAATTACCTGAACCATTTAGTTCAAAAATAATAAAAAGTTGGGATGAAACAAAAATAGTAGATACTCTAGGAGCAAGAATAATTTTTTTACAACAATGGTATAGAAACCGATGTGAAAAAAACAGAGAAGAAATAAAAATGGAAAAAACATTAATAAGAAATTTAGCATGTTGCAAAGAAAAAATAGCACCCCAATTTGGATGCGAAGAAAGATATTATAAGAAAAGAAAAAGACATAAGAAATATAAGAAATACAAAAAATCAAAATATAAGTATAAGAAACCAAGAAAAAGATATTATGTAAAAAATTATAAACATAAAAGACCATATAGGAAAAAGAAATCTATAAAGGAATGTACTTGTTATAATTGCAGAAAAATAGGACATTTAGCTAGAGATTGTAAATTACCTAAACACCCAAAAAAATAAACAAATATCAGAAATAAAAATAGAAAATACAGAATATATACAGATAGATTATATAGATTACGAATTAGAAAGTCAAGATAGTATATATGAAATTTCAGAGAATGAAACAGATAATGAAATAGATAGCGAATTAGACGAATTAAATGACTGAAGAAGATATAAAAATAATAACAAAAGAAGAATATTTAAATGACGAAGGAACAGATCAAAAAATAATATTTGATAACAATGTATTTGATGAAAGAAAAGGAAAAGAGTTAGACTTACGTGTAGAAAAAATATTTAAAATACCAACAATAAAAAATATATTTACTAGAAAAAAGGAAGAATATTATGTAGTAAGCCAAAAGGAACATGTAATAGACTGCAGATATGCAAAAGGTAAAGCTAGTATACCACTAGTAACAAAAAGAATAATTAATAAAGAGATAAACGATATAAAAAGTAGAGACCCAATAAAATATGTACACCTTGGAGGTACAGAAATATTAATAAAAGCATGTTTTAGAGAAGGAATAGATACACCAATAGAATTATATTTAGCAGATGATAGAATTATAAAACCTATAGAAAAAAGTATAATAAATGCCATAAAAGGAAATTTAATATACCAAAAATTTAAATTTATAATAAGTGCGAATTATTCAGTAGCAGTAACGGATAAAAATATAGACAAATCATTAGTATTATATTGGAAAATATCAGGAATAGAATTAACCCCAGAAAGTAAAATATTTACAGTAAGATGTAAAAATCTATATGTATTAACAACAAAACATAAAATAACGGGAAAAAATAAAATTAATAAAATACAAATAGAAAGCCTTTTTGAACAATTCGCAAAAACAATTGATAATAATGATTATAGTTACAGAAATATAGACATAGAAGAAGATCTAGAAATAATAAATGATAGAATAAGTACAACAAAAAGAACAACTTATGATAAACCGGAATCATCAAGCGCATCAAAAAGAACAAGTTATGAAACAAGTTCAATGGATAATTCAAACCAATATTACATAACAGGAAAGGTAAATGGAAAAAAATATTTAATACTCTTAAATACAGGACAAGAAGAAAATTATATAGCAAAATATCTAGTAAAAAATGAGAAAATAAAAACTGACAATAATATATGCCCAGATCTACCAAGAAGTTTAATAAATACTAAAAATATTGCAGAAAAAGAAATAATAATAGGAATAAGAAAAATAAAAATAGAATTTGAAGTAAAAGAAGAAATGCAAAAAACAGACATAATATTAGGAATAAAATGGTTAGAACAAGTAAAACCATATAATATAGAACATACACAATTAACCATAACATATAACAGAGAGAAATTATTCTTAAGAAGAGCTTTAACATAAAATGAAAATATATGTATTAATGAAGATAGTAGTAGAAGGATATTACAGTAGATATTATACGCCTATGATAGATACAGGAGCAGAAACTAATTTATGTAGATATAATTGTTTACCAGAAGGTAAATGGGATAAATTAAAAACATCAATAATAGTAAAAGGATTTAATAACGAAGGAAGCTTAATTACTTATAAAGCTAAGAATGTAAAAACACAAGTATGGGATAAAATATTAACAATAGAAGAAATCTATAATTATGAGCTAACATCAAAAGATATACTTTTAGGAATGCCGTTTTTAGATAAATTATACCCTAATATAATAACTAGGACAGATTGGTGGTTTACAACACCATGTAAACAGAAAGTAAGAGCAAAAAGAGTTATTAATAAAATAAGAAAGAAAACTGATTGGATAAAAGGAAGTGAAAAAATTACACAAAAATTGGAAAATATAAAAAATACTGAAGATACAATAGAACGGATCGTATTTTCAATAAATAAAAAGGAGATAACTATATTTTCAATAAATAAGATAGAAATAATTAAGAAAAAATTAGAACAATTATATAGTGAAGATCCATTAAAAGGATGGGAAAAACATAAAACCACTATAAAAATTGAATTAATAGATAAAAATAGCATAATAACCCAGAAACCATTAACATATAATTTTGATGATTTGAAAGAATTTAAAATGCATATAGAAGAATTATTAGAAAAACAATATATACAAAAAAGTAATAGTAAACATAATAGCCCAGCATTTATAGTAAATAAACATAGTAAACAAAAAAGAGGAAAAAGTAGGATGGTTATTGATTGTAGAAATTTAAATGCAAAAACAATGACTTATAATTACCCAATACCAAATAAGATATTAAAAATAAGACAAATACAAGGATATAATTATTTTAGTAAATTTGATTGTAAATCAGGATATTACCATCTAAAGTTAGAAGAAGAATCTAAGGAATTAACCGCATTTACGGTACCACAAGGATTTTATGAATGGAATGTACTACCGTTTAGATATAAAAATGCACCAGGTAGATATCAACATTTTATGGATAGTTATTTTAAACAACTACCTAATTGTATAGTATACATAGATGATATACTATTATATACAAAGACTAAAGAAGAACATTTAAAATTATTGGAACAATTTACGGATATAATAGAAAAATCGGGAATAAGTTTAAGTGAAAAGAAAGCTGAAATTATGAAAAATCAGATAGAATTTTTAGGAATACAAATAGATAAAAGTGGAGTAAAAATGCAAAAACATATAGTACAAAAAATAATAAATTCAAAAGAAGAATTAGATACAAAAAAGAAATTACAATCATTCTTAGGATTAGTGAACCAAGTAAGAGAATATATACCAAAATTAGCAGAAAATCTAAAGCCCTTACAAAAAAAATTAAAAAAGGATGTAGAATATAATTATAACGAAGAAGATAAAAAATAAGTTCAGAAAACAAAAATACTTTGTAAAGAATTACCAAAATTACAATTTTCAGATGAAAATAGAAAATTTATATATATAGTAGAAGCAGATGCTAGTGAATGTAGTTATGGAGGAGTACTTAAATATAGATATGAAAATGAAAAAATAGAACATCATTGTAGATATTATTCAGGAACGTTTAATGAAACAGAAATAAATAGAAAAGAATTATGCTCATTATATAAATGTTTATTAGCATTTGAGCCATATATTGTATATAAAAAGTTTATTGTACGAACAGATAATACACAGGTACGCTGGTGGCTAACAAAGAAAATACAAAATTCAGTTACAATAAAAGAAATTCGGAGATTAGTCTTGAATATATTAAATTTTACATTTACAATTGAAGTAATTAGTACTAACAAAAAACGTTATTGCAGATTACATATCAAGACAAAGCTACACAGACTGATATAATAAAAGACAATGCTTTAGAAAAGATACTCAAAACCCTAACTACGCTTTCAATGAAAGTGGACAGTATGGGTAATGAAATAAAAAAGCTAAAGACTAATGAAGATAAACTGAAGTCTAAAGCTACAAATCAGCTAACTCAGCAGTGTGCAGAGCTATGTCGATCGGAAGACATTACAATTTCAGATCTAGAAGGAGACGTTGGGACACTCCATAAAACCTATAATATTTGTCAATCTACAATTGCAGGAACAAGTAGAGGAGTTAGCAGACAAAGATATCAAAATATGAATATGAATAAGATATTTGAGAAACCATTCATACCAAAAACACAAAAAGACCCCTTGTTCATACCCCTACAAATTACCACATACCGAGATAGTCTGAACCAAGATAAAAAAGTTTATAACTATACAACCCAAAAATACATAGAAAATATTTATAGAGCACAAGCTTTCCTAAACCTTAACCCCAGAGCCACAGATATCAAAGAGCCAAACACAAACTATATAACCCAAAAATTACAAGGTTACAACAAGCTAATTGCACTACCCAAAACCAACCCAAGCTTAGTAAAAACTTGTTTTGGCTATGGATTATTAAATACCATATATACCCAAGACGGAGAAGAACTAGCAGCTATGGAAGAATTACATAAAATATTCACCACCTATAAAAGAATAACCAAAGAAAATCTATTTTATATAAAATATTATACTGCACCAGCAGAGATATTATACGACGAAATAAAACCAGTTATACAAGTTGTAAAAATATGATTAACCAGAGATATGATTATACCAGAAGATATTGTGCAGCAGCCAGAGATATCTAGAAATAAAATACCTGATTTCTACGCAAATAAATGACTTATTGGACTAGCTACAGTTATTCAAGAATTAGCAAATAATTATACCAATGGAAACCCAATATGGAGGTATTATTCAAGAGATCATCAGATAATTTATTCAAATTCAAAAGAACTACGACAAGAAGATATGAAAGATGTTAGACAATGGATAATGACATTACTTAACCCAGAAAAACAATCTACTGCAAGAGCAATTAAGAGAGGATTTATTTCAGAAGGATTATTGACAAGATATTGCAAGCTAATTGGACACAAATATCCAGACCATCAATGTTCGAGATGTAATGGAGAAGATAATATTATCCCAGAAGTCCACCTAGAATAAAATAAAGAAGATAAGCATGCCAGCTGGAAAGTAAATAAAAAAATCAACAGATACGACAAAAAGATAAAAGAAGACGGAGTAGCAAGAGTAGACAAAACAATAAAGGAAGAAAGCAACATGTAAAGAAAAAAAAAATTAACTTTCAAAAAGATATGTATATGTTAGGTAGCCTACCTTTTTTGACTTTTGCAAGTCTTTTTTAACTTTTTCTTTTCATTTATTAGCTTAAGAAACGTGTAAAGTTTTTTGTTTCTTTTAGAATCATGTAAATACTCTCATTATAAATAGAGGCATAGAAGGCAGCTGAAAAGGCAAGCCTTCATGCGTTGAAGCACACTCAAATACTCTCTCTTGTCTACAACAAATATTTTGCTTAGTTATTAAAAACAGGTATATTTCAATGGAAAAATCTATGGAGGAACAAAGCTTAGAAATATCAAACCTACCCGAACAGATATATTTATTTATGATTATGAATAGCTAAATTCATAATTCCCAACAATCATGGTATGATAAAATAAATTCATGTTAGTTACTTTATAGTAGAATTATTCGAAGAATAATATGTTAAGAAGTTTATTAGCAAAGTGGAAACGGAGAAAAATCCCTAAGAACTATACCATCCTAAAGGTGAAACCAATGAGGCAAGAAGCCATGGTGGAGAGTAACCAGAGTAGAGGTGTTGTTTAAGGGAAAATATCCAGATTACCATGCTAATAGTGACCGAAGAACATGTTATTTAAGAATAATCTAGTATATAGTAATCTAAGATGACCATATTTTGTTATGTACATGATTGAAGGAAATATTTTGAAAATACCAAGTTTATGAAAATGAATAATTATTTATCTGACACAATGGTAGATAAATTTCAAATCCTTATTTTGTATGCACTTAAGGATATAAAAGTAGTAGATATAAGAAAAATCATATTAGAAAAAGCATTTGGTAAATATTATATGACTAGAATAAATTACATACCATACCTACCTAACTACTCTTACAAATACTTACCATGATAAATTACATATATCTAGAATTTTTGGAGAAAGACATGAGAAACATACAGTTAATAGAAAAACAGATGAAAGTAAATTTAGACAAATACATGGAAACTAAAGATATAAAATATATAAAATTTCTTAGTAAAAATATAAAAGATTTAATAAGATTAAAACAAACAACTAGAAAATATTATGAAAAAGCATGACAGATGATATTAAAATACTTGTTTTATATATACTTAGAGATATAGAAATTATAGACATAAAGAAAATAATATGGGAAAAATTACAAGATTATGAAGAAGAAGAATTATACAACAATATAGAAAACTTATGCATATATTATGAACATCAATATTACTTAGATTCAAATCGATATTATTCAGAATAAATAAATGTAGAATATATAAAAAAAATTAGAGCAAGGCAAAATTGGATATATGAAGAAGTTAATTACAGAAATCAACTTGAAATAGAAAAAAGACAACTAGAAGAAAAATTACTTAAAATAAAATTAACCTTAGAAAAAGAAGATACAGGTAATAATTTATTTAATACATACGAAAAATTATTTAATACAGATGGAAAATTACCTATACATGAACAACAAATACTAGTAAATCAGATAAAGAACATAAACTTACGCATTGAATATAGCAAGGTTAGAATAAAATACTACACAGAAATTGCTAAAATTTCAATAGGATAAAATAATAAACTACATGAATTAATGAATACATCTTACGAAAAGAATAAATCATTAAAAGAAATAGAAACTCAACTATATAGTTTATACCTAGAATACAAAAGGTTACATAATACTAACGAGGATCCTAAAACACTAGATAATTTAATTACGATAATATCTAATCTAGAATATGAATTAATAAAACATCTTAAGTCAAGAAGATAAAAATAAAAATTATTCCAATCAATAATATTCACAAAATATATTATATAAAAATAAATACCTACGTATTTATTATCTAGTAATGATATCGCACCTAATCCGCACCCCCTACAAATGGTATCAGAGCCCAGTTATTTAAAAAATACAGAAGTAGCATACATGTTTGACCACAAACCAAAAATAGTCAATATAGGTGTTGTTGGTTTTGTTTTGATGCATAGATGTCATATTTGATGTTTTTAGTGGAGTTTGGGATTGTTTGTGAAATATAAGGTCACGAGTTCAAGTGTAACAGACCAGTTTCGGCTTTCGAGGTAGGTTATGGCTTAACTCTTTCAGACTAGGTTGGGTAGTAAATAATGGTACAAAATGCATTTTAAGGATGGAAACTATTCATGAAAAATGGCTATGTATGTTTTGTGCCCGTGTGGGGTCTTATATGTGATATAATTGTCAAAATTGAGATATTATGTGATATTTGTGACCGTGTGGGGGTCCTATGTGATATTGATAGCCTTGATTACATATGAATAGTTATATTGTGTTGTTTAAATGCTAATGTGGTACCATTGGTGTATTGTGATTATATTCATACTTTATTGGCAAATGAGACATATGAAAATTCATGGATGATACAAAAATAATGAGCGAATATTGACACATGTGGTTGTGGAAATGTATCATTATGGTTGGTTGTGGAAATATATTATGTGGTTATTTGTGAAAATACTCATTGTGATTGGTTGTGAGCATTACATCTTCATATCATACTCATTCATGAAACATTGGTACCACTGTGGCAACATCTGAGAAACACAGGCAACACCTTTTTAAAAAGATATTCTAACACCTTATAAAACCCTTTCCAAGGGATGTGTTGGAAAGGAAATTTGAGATATGTGGATTATATACGGGTTGACGAATCCCCCATGGGTCCTGCGTTTTAAGGTTTGCCTCCGAAGGTGTATACGAGGATTGTGCAATGATCCCAAAGGTTGTGCGATAACTTCGTGCATCATTATCATCATCATATACATTGCACTTACTTTATTGTGTTATGTTGTGTTGTATTGGCATATTGACTTGTCAACTATGTATTTATTGTATCTTCTTGTACATGTATTTTATGATCTTGTAGATGCATAATCCCCTTATTCTTTTTATATGTGATATAATACATACTTTTATTCTATCTTGGTGTGATTTTGCAATATATGTGAGATATATCAGAACTGTTAGTACAAGCGGTGTGGGACATTTTTTAATTGCAGGTGACGTGCCCTTAGTGTATATTTTGTATGCTTTATTACCACTTTGCTTGGTTGTCCTATGATACCTACTAAGTACAAGTGGATCGTACTCATGCCTACTGCGCCCTTTCGATGCAGGTCCTAGCTTGAATGTGCCTCAGCTTGCTTGACTCGGGCAATTGTTGGAGCTTCCAAGGTGGCGGTTGGACATTTATGCATCCGAAGTTCACCTCTATCTTTCTACAGTAGTTATGTCTTTATTAGTATTCGGAGACAAATATTATTCATTTGTGATTATTTTTCTGATGTATTTGACTCTTGGATTATATTAGTAGTTCTTACACTATTGACACCTGATTTTGAGCATGATTGGTATTTTGGATAAGTTCTTTCCACATTGTTATGATTATTTATATGGTTCAACTTTGTTCTAGAAGCCTTACCTTGGGATATTTCTGTTTTTTTTTTCTCATTTTGTATCAGTTTGAGTGATAGACTTACTTGTCATGGTATGTTGCGAGAAGTGTCATCTTGACCCTAGTTTTTGAGTTGTTAAAAAGAAAGTATTGTGAAATACATACATGTTGGATAAACGATCAAGTTTATGCAAGGCGTCAAGGAATGAAAAAAGTTATTGCTGGATTGGTATTGTCAAATTTTGTGTACACAAATAGAATATACACACTGAATAATCTTGCCTATGACATGTTGAAATAATATGGTGTGTCGTTAAATTATAATCAAGCATGGCATGCAAAAGATCAATCGATTAAGATGTTGTATGGTGATCCTACCGCGTCATACCAAAAGCTTTCTGGTTATTTATATATTTTGAAAAAATGTTATCCTGAACCGATTATAAGTTGAGAGAAAACAGAGGAAAATCACTTCTTGTATGCTTTTGTTGCATTGGATGCTTCAATTCGTGGATGGAATTATTGCAGACAAATTGTTGTTGTTGATGGTGCTGGCCTAAAATCACTTTCTGGCGGGACAATATTAATTATAAGAACATTGAACCCCAGAGGTAAGATAGTATGGTATTTGTTAGTTTCTAGTCATAAGGTCTTATGCAACAATATAATCTTATGACTTAAAGTATGAAATCGGTATATTATAGGTATGATTTGTTGATGTTTTATTCTAAATTCAAATTTTATTAAATCATATATTGTTGTGTGCGTAAGCAGAGCATAAATTACCACTGACTTATGTGTTGGTTGATTTATAAGAATATAGTATCTTGGACTTGGTTTTTTGAGAAATTTAACGAAGCTTACGGGGAAAGAAATGAAATGTGTATAGTGTCAGATAGAAGTAAACGCATATGGAAACCAACATCAATAGCATATCTGAATCTATCACAACATGCATGTATTGATCATTTGTGGAAAAATATAAAGAAATTTTTTTGAAAGAATATTGATGAACTACATAAACTCTTTTTTTATGGAAAAGGCATATACTCTCCAAAAATTTGAAGGGTTGATGCGGAGGATGGACCAAATTGATAGAAGAGTGAGGGAATATTTGTACGAGATTGAATATCATAAATGGGCAAGGGTTCATTCTACGGTTAAGCGTATTTGAACTCTAACATCAAACATAGAAAAATCCATAAACAATACAAACAGAATAGCTAGAAGATTACCTGTTGTTTGTTTGATGGATTTTATAAGGTTAACTGTTGGAACATGAAATGAAAAATAGAACGAGGAAGGAAAAAATACATTTATGGCCCTAACTAAAAAGTACAATGATATTCTCAATGATAACAAGAACCAATCGAACAATATGACGGTAAGTAATTAAATATATTACCTTACATATTGCAAAAAATGTCCATAATTTTTTTTTTTTGTTGGATTTATTCGATTAGAGTACTAAATATACTGAAGTATGTTAGATTCCAATTATGATAGTTGTTGTGATGAATTTTAAATTGGTATTATTTTGAAATGTTTTAGTGTAATTTTTTAAAATAATACATGTATTAACAATATAATTTATTGTAGGTAAAAGTTTTGAATGAATTCTTGCATACCGTTAGCGATGGAGTTAAAAGATTTGTTGTATGTCTACGAAGTAGAAAATATAGTTGTGGTCAATTCCAATTAGATGAGATACCTTGCCTATGTAATGGCTGTTATTACATATCAAAATCAATATGGAGAGGACTATTGATCAACATACTATATCAATAAAATTTTTAATGATGCTTATGCTATTCCCGTTAAACCTCTTCCTTGTGTGAGTACCTGAAAAATTCCCCAAGAAGTGTTAGATGAAATTGTTTTACCACCTGATTCTAAAAGACCACCTGAACAGCCATGTGTTGATCGATGAAAAGTACCTAATAAATAAAAGTGTAAACAAGCCAAGGTGACATGTAGTAGCTGCTATAGAGAGGGACACAGACATGCCATAAGCATGCACCTCATGTTTAATAATATTTCTTTCTTTTTCTAATTAGTTTTTATCTCATAATTTTTTTTATGTTTCATAACGTTTTTATTAAACAATGAAAGTTGTTTTATGTTTAATATTTATGACACCTTAGCTTGTGCTTAATTGCATATTTATATTCAAGATATTTCTATTATATGTACTTATTATAGTGAATATATGTTATGATACATGTTAACATATGTCTACAGCAAAAAAAAATAGTGAATAATAATGTTGAAATTAAGTACACAAAAAAAGTGACAAAAATTTAATAGCCAGCTTGTATATCAGATATGTTATACAAGATCATTAAAAACATAATTAAAATTAGATTAAATAATTACTACAAATGACTATTAAAATAAGAACAAAAGAAATGGTAACAATTGCAGAAGATAGAGATGTATAATTTGATGAATATGATATCAAATTTAATACAAAATTACAACACTGAGTTTAGATTAATTTTATACAAAAAAAATACTAAACTAGTGTTAAAGTATCATAGCAAGATTCCATAATTCAGAATCTGAAACATAAAATGACAAATAATGTTATACTTAAACAGTGAAAAGAAAAACATGACTAATTTAAAAAGAAAGTCTAACATTATTCAAATCCTTTTCATACATTAATTTTCATATACAAATTACAGTAGCATAGCACGGTTCAATACTTTATCACCGTAAAGCATCACATGACATACAATTTAATTTCAAAAATAATCTCATAAATATTATGTCAAGTTTGTCAAAAGCTTAACATTAACTTAAATGCCAAATTCAAATTTGGTTCATAGAAATAATTTTAAAAAAACAACACCGCTAAACAACAAAAAGTATCTAAAATAGCATCCATGTCAAGGAAGATTCGGATAACATAAAAACATATGTCTATTTTTTTGACAAACTTAAAAAAAAAACTTCTTCGGAACAATATCTCTCAGAATCCTTGGATCACCGGGAGTGCTCGTAATATTGTCAGTCACCTCACTTTCACTGATTACACTATCATCTTACTTTCTTTGTGCATAATCTCAAAGTAGTGCAATGTATCTAATACGATAATTAGTAGCATTGAACTTGATGATTGAAAAATTAAAGATACCATGACTGATAAATTCATCAAATGCAAATGCATACATACCGCAATCACTGTAAAAAGTAAAAAATAGAAAGAAATTATATAAATAAATATTCAATAATAATATATACATTTAAAATATGAAATTACATACTTAGAATGTGGAGCTTGTTGGGGAGCTTTCCTCACAAGAATATACTAAAGTGGATTAGTCATGGACTTGTCAACATATATAGGTTCTGTATGTCAGTTAATATCTAATCGTTTATCATAGAAATCAGTGACGATAAAAAATAAGGGTATCATGATTGCAAGTGATTGGATATGTCAATGAATATTTTTTGTGTTCATAACACCTCCAATAAAAGAAACTTATACTTAAAGAAACCTGTGACTAATGTGAAATATAACCACAATCCAATGAAATGATTCACTAACATTAACAGGAATGATAATGTTGTCCACAGTATGTCAAGATACATTTTCAGGCATCTTAAACCTCCTAATGTACTGTCCAACATGGTGTTTAGGAGAGATGTATCTCATGTCCTTGTTTGTGCCCAATCATTGTTGTTCGGTTGAATTAGCCCACTTAATGAACCAGATATCAGTAGCCGTATATGTGATAAGTTTCATCGTACTAAACTTTACTTTTTTGCAAATAGTACATAATCACGTCTACATGTTATTTTAGAAAAGTAAAATATAAGAACAATTATGTATAAAATGTTAATACACTAAAAATTGAAAATATATCATATCATATTACATAAAACGTTTACAAGAACTTTGAATTTGACAAAAAGATGTTGTTTTACATATTAGTAAGGAATACAATTAAGAAATAATATCTAAAAACATACACATACTCAGCTTCGTCTATAACAAATTATTATACTCAAACACTAAAACATAATATTAAAAAGAATCATACGTCATGACCCTTAATATCAATTCTTATACAACAACAAGAAATATAGAAACAAATTATAAAACACTAATTGTTCAATCAGCTGCCCAAAAAATTATATTTCAAATTTTAATTCTATGTTGCAGTAATAAACCAAAGAGAAAATTTTCAACTGTGCAAGTTGTAATTATATCACCAGTTAGTTATATGCCATTATACATAATAAAAAGGAATAAATTTTTTTTAAAAAAAGCATTTGTCATATCATTGCCTCAATTAGCTCTATGCTGCACTAGAAAACATCAATCGTACTAAACTCAAAATCATGATATATGAAAATATCTAATATCATTTTTATATTCAACTTTCTATATGTCAATTACTATATAAAAGAGTATCAGACTTCTATAGTGAAGCATATATCTTATCATATTTTTATGCATAATTGATCCACAGAAATTTTCAACTAAACAAACTAAACTATGAAGTATCAAATTAAACAAAACATAATCATGTATGCTATTTTGTGTTATACATACACTTATGACATGAAAAGTATAGTTTCAGGTCCCTTAAGAACCAGAATTTGAGAGAGGAAAGTAAGGAGAAAGCAAAAGGCAAATCCCAAAGAAAGAAAATGACTATGCTAATTCTTCTAATGATTTGAACGGAATGCGTAATTAATCCTGATATAAATGTAAACTTAAGAGTTATTGCTTTTTAAGCACTTTTAGAGTATTTGGGTAAACTAAAAAGGTTATTATAAGCACTTGATTTTAAGCTTAGCATAGATATACAACAAAAAATAAGTAGTCATCACATGAATTACTAGATAATTACTTAAAACAAAAAATGGACAGCTACTCAAATTACACTAATACAACAAATATCGTAGAAGAAAATAAGCACTGCAATCATCCCTTCTCAAATAAATTATTCCTTCAAATCTTGATAAATATTATAACATACATCCAACCACCTTAAGTACAGGATTTCAAAAACAATTATCATTGCAAACTTATAATTTTTAAACTAAGAATATTTTCTCAACTTAAAATCCTCAACAACAATAATTCGAAATATCAAAACATAATAAAAGCTATGTACAACTAGTATTGATATATATTTGACACATACCTCATCATTTCATGGGCGACCGGTATGAATTAATGTGAGGAACCAACTCTTGTCAGCAATTTTCAAATCACCAAGCTCAAACTCTGAATTTATGATGGCATTTTCAATCTTGCTTTTGTTACTCCTATGAATATTTTGAAAATAAATTAATATTATAAGAATTTCTATGTAAAAGACTAAATTATATGATTAAAACATTATGCTAAAAAAAGACATTACCTTTCACGTCATTTCTTCGCATCAACAAAATACCAATTCATAAATTGATCGACCAACAAATCTAGAACCTCAAATTCAATATAATCTTTAAAAGGATATTTTTATTAAAGTAAATTATAAATTTTTCAGAAGTGGATCTATACTGTTGGTGCATTACCATTGGATATTTATCGTAGATCACCGATGATAACGTATGAGGTTTAGGATTGGGTGTTTTCAACTATCTAAATGTTGATTCAAGTTCGATTATTTGAGACTCTGTAAAAGAAAGTCAACTCATCTAATGGAGAATGATTGTCAATAGATTTTACACAAATCGTATCACAACAAACTATGAATATAATTATATCCATAATCATATAAAAGTATACAATAATCTATATTAAATGTAATATAATATTATGAAGAAGTTAAACTTATATCTATTAAAAAATAAAATTTGAAAACTAATTTATGTTATATTACCATCTTTTTCAGTATCTACGCCACTAAAGAATTAATTCGTCTTCTTGATTGGATCAGTATGAATTTTATCACATGTCTTGCTTACATGTGGTGTTCATAGTACATCTTCGATCAAATCAGAGTCATTCTTCTATTGATAATAAAAATCAAAGTTAAATGTTGAAGTAAGCAATTAAGTCTTTCAATATTTATATTTGATCGTACCTATTTTTCTTTGGTTTCACCAGACTTAAGATCTGAAGACCTTAATTCACTTAACATAAATTTGACAAATTCGACAACATATAACTCAATCTCCTTATATTAATTTTCAACTTTCTTTAATAATAATGATGCAAATGATCAAAATCAGTTAAATGATATGTCATGAAAAATGTACAAAAACAACTAGAAAAATATGATATATATATATATATATATGTTACATTCTTATTTATCAAAATATATGATGAATCAAGAACGCACCTTTTTCTGCAAATTCAATATCTCAACTAAAACCTAAACCTACATTATAAATATATAAAATACATAATTTGTAAAATGATATTGCAAATCTATTATGAATATTGATAATGTACATTAACCAATTCGTTCTTTAGTTCTATGAATGCATCAACTTGTATAGATGATGAAGATTTTTTTTCAACACCAATATCTGGCTAAATGAACCTGTCCAGATCTTGTTGAACAAATTTGTGTTGATGTATTGCAATCAGATTGTACATCACCATTTTCTCATCGATAAAGACAATGTCTTAGAATTGATACTAGCGTAAATAACAAATTCGAGTTAAATTTGACACGTATTATAATAGTTATAAAATAGATATTGAGTTAGAATATATTAAAACATAGTATATATAATATTTTAAAGGAACAGTTAATAAAACATAACTGTCAAGAAAATTAGTTAATAGTACCTCATCACTATAACATTTAAACATGGTTATCTTCAAATGCTCGGTATAAATGAGTTTTTCCGATGACTTTAAAGTTAGAATTCGAGGACTTAAAATTGAATCAGTCTGAGTAACAACAGATTTTTACATGTTGACACAACATTCATAAAATCAAATTTGAAGAGCTAAATGAAATCCACCAAAAGAAAATGTTGATGGATTGGTCCTCAACTGTTGACTGTTAGATTTGTGCAAAACTTTAAAACATTCATTTTCTCAATCATAATTCAAATACTTACCCGGCTGAACCAAATCAAAATAAAATTTTGGTATGAAATTTCTTGACAAATCAAGTTTCAAGAACCTGATTATAAAATATGTCATACCAATTTTATATAAATTTTCCTTACTAAAAAGTTCATAGACTCAGTAAAATTAGTCTAAGAATTAGATCTATTAACCTTTTTTATACCAGGATAATACTTAGACATAAATTTATTTGAAGTTTTGGTATCTGAATAAAATTCAGACTTCATTCCAAACATTAAACTAGTAACAATACAAAACTCCCTCTTCCCAAAATGCAAAAAAAAAAAAACATTCAACTTAAAGATGAACAAATCATATCTATCATTTTGCATCTCTGCATGCAATAAATTACGAAGAAGTTGGGGTCGCACTTTAAGATGTTGCATCTTCAAGAAATGTCCGAATGAAGATCTTGCAAACATATTGAAATGTTTCTTCTTCCATCTTAAACAAAGGTCATCAAAAATATTGACTTTAATATACGGTGACCAGTGGATATATGTTCTCCGCTCCTACATACATTAACAAAAAAATTATCAAGAGAAAAATATTCAGCATCAAAATTATATCAAATCTGTCAACAAACAAAAAAAAATTGCGCAAAGTATAATAACTACAAATTAAAATAAAAATGAAACATGCAACTAATAATATCTAAAATTCATAAATAATGAAAAATAAAAAATCATACAAATTTTATATATAAAACTCAATAAAACAATTACCTTACAAACTTTTTGAGATTTCTTATTGTTAGCCTTCTTGGCAACATCCTTAGCATTTGTAACATTGGACCTTGTCCTTGTAATCCGAGATGGTGCATCCACTCCATACTTGAATTTTTTGATTTGAATGATGGAATTTCTTCTTCAAAGTTGAAATCGAATACTTTTTCACTAATAATGTTCTTTCTCTTATAACTAGGTAAACTATCCACGCTTCGCGTGGTAGTGAACACAATCTTATTAAGCTTGTGTATGGTCATTTGGAAATCTCCGTTAATTTTGTAGATATTGTACACAAATAAAACTCATTTGTCTTCACTTTTCAAAAATTCGTCCAACTCAACTAATAATCACATTCATGAGTTACTTCCAACAAATGGTAAGTGTCCTACTTTTTCATCACTTAGTGATCAAGTCCTAAAGAGAAAATAGCTAAGTAATTTAATGAGTGGATCAGACTTGTTCTTACAAAAAATAAATTAAGGTGTATCTCTAATGAGAAATACGACAATACAATTTGAAAAAATATCAACAGAAGTCCACGAAATATGCAACAAATGTATAAAAAAGGCAATAAGAGGAAGTATCTATTTATCTTTATTTATTCTTCTTTATAGCTCTCTAGGACTACTTTTCTCTTCCAAGTTATTTTCTGATGTTATACGGAGAGTCACGCCTTAGAGAAATTCAAATATGAAAAAGTCTACTATTAATTAAATTTAACTCAGAACTCATCACTTCTTTAAGAAAAAAAAAAGAAACCTTGATAGCATCTATAAACAGAAAATAAAAAGATTATGAGGCATAATTATCTTTCAAAAATAAATAAAAACCAGGCAAACGTAAAAATACAAATGAATTTATGATTTGAAAGTATACATGTTTAATATAATTCCTGACACGTTCTCCATAAACTTGGATGGAAGTCAGTAACATAATTAAAAAGAATTAAAACAAAAAGCAACTAGAGCACCGAAAGTCCTACGAATTTTTATAAGAGTAAATATGCAAGGTTTCTTATCGATAGGTTGAGACTGGTGAGAATTTAAATTATTGCAAGAAAAATTTCATATTATTTTTCAACATTAGTTTGATTAATATCACAACATACGAAGAGATCGGGACTAAATCTCAAAGACACACGTAAAAGATGACTTACCATAACATTGGTGGCCTCCGAACTTCAAATTGACTTGCTCAAGCATAATCTGAAACAATAGTGGCAGAGACTAATCAGAGAAAGCAGTATTTTAAGCAAACACATTTTTTCAGATCGATAAAAATTTTAATATCTCTTTACATTATTTTGTTGTGTTTGCCTTTCCTAGAACAAACAAAGTAGTGGTAACGCCTAAAATATTTTTTTTTAGAACTATTTATTTCAAAAGAATCCTAATCTCTTACTGAACTTCAACACAAAATTAATCCTCCAAAATTAAAATAAAAAAAATTAAGAGATTTGGTATAAAAAATCTCTGAAGTGTTGGTACAAGTTTAATTGAAACTCAGATGTTGGTGAAATTTATAAACCAAAGAATATGAATTTGGTTGCTATAACTAACAATATATAGTTGGAAATATAGATATATAATATAAAGAACACAAAAGAACATATAATATAAAAAACACAAAAGAACATATAATATAAAGAACACAAAAGCATAACCAAGCATGAAAAAGAACCTAAAAATCTGAAAAATAAAATCATGAAACAAAATCTTATCTAAAAATCTAAAATAGTGGAAAAGAAGATGTACCTTAGGTGGCAAAGGCAATACAATAGGCAGAAGCTACTGACTATAATTGAAGGGGCGATGAAATGGTGTATATATGTATGGAAAAATAAGAGGTATAAAGGAATAAAAGGAATAAGAGGCAATTCAATTCAATTCAATTCAATTGTTGTAATGGAAAATTTATTATACAATTACTTTAAAATTAATGAGATAATTTTTTGAATTTTTAAAAATCATGTAAACAAAAAATAAAGGAATAAAAGGTAAAAAAAAGAGGTAGAAGATAAATATAATTTCTTGATTTTAAGACTTGCCACATCAACAGGAGCATGATTCTCTTATATATATATATTCCTCTTAGCTTGAGAAATAACAACCTTTTGTTGGGAATTTTTCCATTTTGCATGTTGATATTAATCTTTTCGCATTGTTCCCCAAATTGAGGAAATTCAATTTTGTTGGGAAAACACTCTTTTTGCTTATTTTGTAGGACTCACTTTCAAAACTATTTTTTTCTCTTGTTACTAGGAGATGGAGTAAAACATTCGAGATTAAACGAGAGTCTATAAAGAATAAAGGAGTTATTATCATGTATTAATCGAGGGCTCTTACGCAAAGGAGTAGAATCAAACTTAGGTATCGTCACATTATGGCACACCACAGGTATTTTCATACCCTTACACTTGCAAGCTTACACTTATGCCATTGTAATTACATTCTATTAACTTGGGAAAATGCCTCGACCCTCTTTGTTTATTAAATCAAATTTGGGGAATGCCTCGAGCCCTTTCAATTTATCAAATCAACTCGGGGGGAATGCCTCGATACCCGAGGTTTTAAGTTCAATTAAAACATGACCGACAAGGCTTTCAAAATCCTCATTTAACCTTTTAAACTATTTATACAATGCAATAGTGTATGTAAGTAATGTCTAATCATTTGACAAACCATATTTCTAAATCAAAGACATGATTGGGTTGAGGAAACACAATTTTCAAATCAATTTTAATACCAAAATCATCAAATTGGGGGAATGCCTCTACCCTCATTCCAATTCCCACACTCATGCACCTAATTAATTCAAAAACTATTGATAATAAATAACTAATGCATAATAAATCATGGAAAAATAATTTAAGAACCACCCGTGCCAAAACCCTCAACCCGTGCTAATCATTTAATACACATTCTTACAGGAAAATATGTTTGAGGGTAGAGTCATATCCCTAAAAGTACAGAGAAATATGAAGAGAAATCAACCCTTGAGCCCTTAGATGACCAACTTTGAGGAACCCTAGTTTGCTCTTGCCTTAGGAATTTGAGAAAGTTTGAGAAAGTGTTTATGCTTGACAAGTGTTAAAAAACACCCCAAAGGTGCTTTATGGTCGTGGTTAAGTGTTTAAAGAGGAAAATATCCAGAGTGCCTTTCATTAAAAGCTGAAAATTTATCGCCATCGACTACGGGTCACTATACGATTCCTAAGAACGAACTACGACTCGTCACCATGAGTCATATTCTGGATAGTAGCTAAGGGAACCCTCTCTGGTGACCCTACGACTCATACCATATGACTTTTTAAGAAACTCTACAACCTGTTATTTCTTAGTCGTAACCAAGACAGAAATATTTGGTCATCCTACGATTGGTACCTTACGACTCATATAGAGTACTTAAGACTCATTGAGTGTAGTTGTGATCAAGGCAGAAATATTTGGCACAAAAACTTGTCATGCAATGATTTAAACTATACAACTTATATATAGTCTGAACGACTTATTGGGATCAAGTCACAACCAAGCCAAAAGAAAAAATAGCCTTCAATAGTTAGGCTACGATTTGGGTCATACGACCCGTCAAGACACCTTACGACTTGTAAGGTAAGTCGTTACTTTGGCAGTAAGCTCAAGGATCAAGAAATTTTCAAGGACCAAAATCTGAGGTATTGCATTCTACCCTCCCCTACAAAGATCATTCATCCTAAATGATGAGATAAGGTATCTATTAGCACAACTTCAACACAAAACACAACCACATTGTAAGACCCCGCAAAGTTCCCTCGTAGTCTGAGCCTTAGAGTGTGTCAAGTGAAGTGTAATTCCAGCCCTAAAATATTGAAAAGTGACTTCCTAAGTGAGTATTATGTTAACCATATGGAATTCCCCAATTTTGATTTTTTATCACATGGGAAATTTGATAAGCTTTCTGTTGATATAAGATTCTCCCAAATCCAATACCCGGGTAAGAATTTATGGCTAATTTAAGTCCTAGTCATAAAACAACGTCATTTTGGTGCTTGGCGCATCGTGGAGAGGTTCTATTTGACAATTGTCAATTTCCAGTGGAACTCCATAAAAGTGGCGCGTTGCGAAGGACCCCAATTTCCCAATAGTCAATTTCCAATGGCCTAGAGCAATTATGATGCATCATGCTGAAGTTCCAGGTCCCAACTAGTAGGACAATTCGATGGCTCCGCGTCACGGTGACTACCAATTTCCCATTTGTCAATTTCCAGTTAGCCACCGCGATAGTGACGCGTCGCGGTGGCCCATGAAATTAGGTTCCCAGTTCAATTTTCTTCCCAGCTTCATTCAAAAGTTAAAAAGGGCACTTTGGACTTTTTCCAAGCCTCTTAAACCGTGCAAACACCAAATCAAGGTCATTTACAAGCATTCTACGAATTTTTTCTCATGTTTTCTCTCAACAAAAACCCTAAGCATCCAAAACCTCTTTCAAGAATCTCAAGAATCCACCATAGATTTTCTAAATTGAGTCAAGATTCAAGGTTCCCAAGTCAAGGGCTTCAAGAACCCTCATTCAAGAGTACGAATAGAGTTCCAAAAGCGAGAGTTCATCTAAAGCTTCTAATTCAAGGTATGTGGGGTTTTAAACAAGGGTAATCCTTTCATCCTTGTTCCCAAAAACTTATTTAAACTACAATTTTCTACAATTTATGAGATTTTACATGAAATTGAATTGGGAATTTTCACCCATTGTTATTGGTTGCAAGCTTTTGATGTTTCCCTTGAATTGAGAGTCTAATGGCATGATTTTTACATGCTTTCTTGAGAAATTACAGTTGGGTCTGTAACCCATTATTTTAATCCATGAGAAGTTAATAGTTTAAATGTTTGAAACATTGAAGTATATGAGTATGTTGAGATTTTGAGATAAATTGCTGAAATTTTCAGATTTCTACATGAGTTATGAATCTATATTCTATCTATTATGCTTTTGATGAGTTCTAACTTGAGATTGAATTATGGGTTATTAAGACCTACTTGAGACTTGAGATTTATGAACTATTGTGCTATAAGCACCCATGATTTGAGTATTCTAAGATTATTGAGAAATGTTTTGACCTAATGGTCATTGAGTTTTGAAATCCACTCTACTACATTAGATTATAGATTTGATTATTGGGTTCTTATTGAACCATGATATTATTCTAAAGTGGATTTTCATGAGATGATCGAGATAAACTAAAGGGAGTAGTATTTAGCACCAAACAAATAAGTTACTATGGTTTCTTACCCCAAAACTACGTACCACCGTAGGTTGGGCCTGAGGCCGAGTTTATGATTATCATTGGTCCTAAGGCCGAGTTGATATTGAGCCTGAGGCTGAGTTATTTTAGTGATCACTAGACCTAGGTTATACTCTCTGGCAAGAGTATGATGCCTCTCCCCAACGTGAGGTCTCTTCCTTAGGAGGATAAAATGTTGGATCCCATGTAGCTCGCATGGTTTATGTCGGTTAAGAGAAACTCCCTAAACTAAAGTATTTTTCCTTGAGATAAGATATTTTCCTTTAAAACTAAAATACTTTCCCTTGATATGAGTATTATTTCCTAAATCTTGAAATGAGATATTTTCCTAACGTGAACGAAATGCCTTCAAGTATGTTCCAAAGTTATATGATTTCGAATTCCAAGTATTTGAGTTCAAAAGAGTTATGAGTTCTTGAGCATTGAAGAAGTTTTACTCTTCATGAGACATATGCATGAGTTGAAAGTATTTATTAAAGTTTTCTTTATCCTTTAGTAATGAGAATAAGAGAAGAGTACAAATTTCAAAGCTGAAAGTATAATGACTCACGAGATTTTGTTACATGTTCCATTTTACATGATTCATGAGCTTCAAATTTTATACTTATTCAAGCCATGTGAGTTACTATTTATTACATGTATGATTTGATTAAAGAGTATTGATGTTGTTTTATATAAATCCATGCACCCCCACATACTCAGTACATTCCCAAGTGTTGATCCACATATATGTCTATGTGCTACATTGTCTTATAATGTAGGTTCAGGTGCTCAGTCACAACCTCGTCAGTGATATCTGAGTACCTCTATCTATCTTTCTTCATTGGTGAGTCCTCATGGTTTGAGGACCTATATTCAGGCATCTCCATATTATGAGAGACTATGTTGTTATTTCCAGTTCATTTTGAGTCATTTGGGGACCTATCCCAATGGATCTCTAGTTCATATATTAGTAAAGGCTTTGTCAGACTAGTTATCAGATTGTGGTTGTGTTGAGGTTTCCAGGTTTATGGTCGTTTGGACCAAATATTTTCTCCTTATTTCCTTTTATATGATATGACTATGCTGGTGTTTGAATTATTTCATCTTCAAATGAATGTCATTACTAAAAACAGGCTCAAAGGGTTAGCTTGGGGATACTTGTAGCCTTAAGCACCATGTGACATCCCGGGAGGATATTTCGGGTCGTTATAAACTTGGTATCAAAGCCTAAGTTTTTTAAGGAGTCCTAGGGAGTCTGACAAGCCACGTTGAGTAGAGTCTTGACCATCGGTATGCAGCGCGCCACATCTATTATCAAGAGGCTACAAGACATTTTAGGAAAAGTTTTTTCTTTCTTTCGGATTCTATCGTGCCTATAGTTGTCCCTCTTATCTAATAATTCGTGCTCTTTTCTTTTAGAAAATGTATCTCCAAAGAGCGAATGCCCACAGGAACGATGATGAGCAACCTCTACCTTTTGATCGTTTGAATGAGACTGTGTGTCATGCCGAGTTTTGAAAGGCCTTTCAGGCATTAGACCAAGCAGTCACCGCTAATGTTTGGGCCAATAACCAGGCCACAGTTACTAATCAATAGGGAGGTGATGTAGTCGTGGCTAGAATCTGTGATTTCATGCGGATGAATTTGCCAAAGTTTTATGGGTCCAAGGCAGGTGAGGACCCATAGTTGTACCTGGAAGAGGTGAGAAAGATCACACAGGTGATGCATGTTTCTGAGGAAGAAAGTGTTGAGTTGGCGTCTTATAGGTTGAAGGACATAGCTTATAATTGGGTTGTATCATAAAAGAAGGGTAGAGGTGAGGATGCTACTACTATGACTTGGTAGGTATTCCAAGATGCATTATTGGACAAGTTCTTTTCGTTTAAGATAAGGGAGGCAAATATTGAGGAGTTTATAAACTTGAGGCAGGGCTCTATGATTGTTAAGGAGTACTGCTTGAAGTTCAACCAGTTGGCCAAGTATACTCCTGATTTGATTTTTGACACCCGGGCTAGTATGAGCAAGTTCGTGACCGGTATTTCTGGGTTGGTACTAAAGGAGTGTAGAACTGTGATGCTATATAGGGATATAGATCTGTCTAGGTTAATGACTCATGTCCAGCAGATAGAGGCGGATAAGATTAGGGAGAGAGATCGAGTGAGGGGTAACAAGAGGGCTAGATCTGAGCAGCATGAGTTTAGCCAGCCTATGTTCTATGAAGGGAACCTCCCTCAGTTTTAGAGGCGTTCATCTATACCAGCACCTTCATCAGCTAGTGCTCCCGCACCTAGAAGCAGGAAGGAGCAAGGGGGAAGATCTTTTATGTCTAGGTCGCAGAACAGTATTGGTAACAGCCCCGTTATCCTCCTTGTTCTAAGTGTGGTAGGGATCATCTTGGTGAGTGTTTCATAGATCTAAGGGGTTGTTTTGGTTATGGAAAACAGGGCCACAAACTTAGAGATTGTCCTCATACTAGATAAGGAAACAGAGATGCCCGACCTCAGGCACAGGCTTACTAGTGCACCAGCTCTTGTACCCCGTCCCGCCCCTGCTCAGGGCGCTTCATCTAGCACTGCTGGAGGTCATTTCCAGAATAGATTATATGCCTTACCATCCCATCAGGAGTAGGATGACTCTCCCGATGTTGTTATCGGTACGCTTTGTGTCTTTTGCTTTGATGTCTATGTGTTGTTGGACCACGGGTCAAGTCTCTCTTATGTGACCCCACTTGTAGCTATGAATTTCAAAATAAGTCCTGAAAAGATTTCTAAGCCCTTTCTAGTTTCTACACCCGTAGAGGAGTCAGTTGTTGCTAAACAAGTGTATAGAGATTATCCTGTTACTGTTCTTCATAGAGTCATACTTGCTGATTTGATAGAGTTAGACATGGTGGATTTTGACCTTATTCTGGGTGTGGATTGTCTTCATTCTTGTTTTGAATCTATAGACTATCATACCCATGTGGTCAAGTTTCAGTTTCCTGATAAACCAACTTTTGAGTGGTCTGAGAGTTCGGTATATCCCAAGAGTCATTTTATCTCCTATCTCAAAGCCAGAAAGCTAATATCCAAGGGTTGCATCTATCACTTAGTTAGATTCAAAGACACTAAGTCTGAGGCTCCAACTAGTCAGCGAGTCGATATTGTTAATGAGTTTCCAGATGTTTTTTTGGAAGATCTCCTAGGGGTACCTCCCGATAGAGAGATAGAATTCGGGATTGACCTTCTTCTCGATACTCGACCTATTTCTATTTTGCCATACTGTATGGCACCGGTGGAGCTTAAGGAGTTGAAAGAGCAACTCAAAGATCTTTTAGACAAAGGTTTCATTAGGCCCAATATTTCTTCTTGGGGCGCACCTGTCTTATTCGTGTGAAAGAAAGACGGTTCTTTGCGTATGTGCATTGACTATCATAGCTTAACAAGGTCACTATTAAAAATAAGTGTCCTCTTCTGAGAATTGATGACCTTTTTGATCAGTTGCAAGGTGCAAGTTATTTCTCCAAAATAGACCTTAGATCCGGCTATCATCAACTTAAAGTAAGGGAATGTGATATTCCAAAGATAGACTTCCGAACCTGATATGGTCACTTTGAGTTTCTAGTCATGTCCTTCGAGCTAACCAATGCCCCAGCAGCCTTCATGGACCTCAAGAATCGAGTGTTTAAGCCATTTCTTGATATGTTTGTCATTTTTTTCATAGATGACATCCTTGTATACTCCTGTAATGAGAATAACCATGCGAATCACCTTAGAGTTGTCTTGCAAACTCTTAAATATCACCAGTTGTTTGCCAAAATGAATAAGTGTGAATTTTGGCTAAGGTCTGTAGCCTTTTTGGGTCATATTATTTCAGCCGAAGGTATTAGAGTTGACCCCCAAAAGACAGAAGCTGTAAGAAATTGGGCTAGACCTATATCTCCGTCTGACATTAGCAGTTTCTTGGGTCTAGCGGGCTACTACCATTGTTTTGTTGAGGGTTTCTCTTCTATTGCATATTCCATGACCCGATTGACCTAAAAATAAGTTAAGTTCCAGTGGTCAGATTCCTGTGAGAAGAGTTTTCGGGAGTTGAAGACTCGACTTACTTCAGCCCCTGTGTTGATTTTTCCTGATGGTACAGATAATTTTATGGTGTATTTTGATTCCTCTAGAATTGGTTTGGGTTGTGTATTGATGCAAAGAGGTAAGGTTATAGCCTACGCCTCTAGATAGTTGAAGCCGCATGAGAAGATTTACCCAACCCATGATCTTGAGTTAGATGTTGTGGTCTTTGCTTTGAAAATCTGGAGACATTATCTTTATGGTGTCCATGTTGATGTGTTTATTGATCATAAGAGCCTACCGTATGTGTTTACTCAGAGAGAGTTAAATCTTAGGCAGAGGAGGTGGTTGGAGTTGTTGAAAGACTATGATATGAGTGCGTTGTATCACCCGGGCAAGGCCAATGTAGTGGCAGATGCCCTTAGCAGATTGTCTATGGGTAGTGTTGTTCATGAAGAGGAAGGTAAGAAGGAGTTAACTCGTGATATGCATTGTCTATCTAGATTGGGTGTTAGGTTGCTTGATTCAGCTGAGGGAAGTACTTTGGTACAGAGTAGTTCCAAATCCTCTTTAGTTTCGGAAGTGAAGGAGAAACAAGATAGAGATCCTAGTTTGGTTAGACTGAAGGAGGCAGTTAAGGACTAAAAGGTAGAGGTTTTCTCTCAAGGGGGAGATGGTGTATTGAGATTTCAAGGTAGATTGTGTATTCCGTGTGTTGATGATATGAGGAAGAGGATTATGGCTGAAGCGCATGGCGTGCGGTATTCTATTCATTCCGGCACTACCAAGACGTACCGCAACTTGCGGGAAATCTATTGGTGGAATGGTATAAAAAAGGATATAGCCAAATTCGTAGCAAAGTGTGCAACGTTCCAACAGGTTAAGGTAGAGCACCAAAGACCTGGTGGTGTGATGCAAGAGTTTGGTATACCCACTTGGAAGTGGAAGGTGGTGAATATGGACTTAGTGATCGGGTTGCCTCTTTCGCATCGTCGTTATGATTCTATTTGGGTTTTTGTGGATAGGGTGACTAAGTTCGCGCATTTCTTGCCCATGGTCACATCTTATTCAACTGAAGATTATGCTAGATTGTATATCCGGGAGTTAGTTAGAGTGCATAGAGTTCCCTTGTCCATCATTTCGGATAGGGGCACTCAATTTACTTCTCAGTTTTGGAGGGCGTTTCAAAAGAGTCTTGGTACCCAATTTCTTTTTAGTTCCGCTTTTCACCCACAGATAGATGGTCAGGCTGAGAGGACCATTCATACCCTAGAGGATATGTTGAGGGCGTGTGATCTTGATTTCAAGGGTAGTTGGGATGAGCAATTGCCATTGATAAAGTTCACCTATAACAATAGTTACCATGGTAGCATCGGGATGGCACCATTTGAGGCCTTGTATGGTAGGAGATGTAGATCACCCATAGGTTGGTTTGAAGTGGGTAAAGCTACCATGATTGGGCCTGATGCAGTGTTTGAAGCTATGGAGAAAGTTAAGTTGATTATAGAGAGGTTAAAGACTGCCCAGAGTCTTCAAAAGTCTTATGCCGATGTGAGGAGAAGAGATCTTGAGTTTGAAGTAGGTGATTTGGTATACTTGAAGATTTCACCCATGAAAGGGGTGAAGAGGTTTGGTAAAAACTGAAAGCTTAGTCCCCGTTATGTTGGCCCGTATAGAGTCTTGAGCGGTGTTGGTAAGGTGGCTTATGAGGTTGAGTTGCCCGCAGAGTTGTCAGTTGTTCATCCTATTTTTCATGTCTCCATGCTAAAGAATCATATTGGTGATTCCGTTGTAGTAGATCCTTTAGAGAATGCCGATATTCAGAATAATCTTTCCTTCGTTGAGATTCCTATTGAGATCCTAGATTTTCAGATCCATAGACTAAGGAACAAAGAAGTTCCCTTGGTCAATGTTTTGTGGTGGAACCAGTCTGTTGAGGGTGCTACTTGGGAGGCAGAAGAAGACATGCGAGCCAAGTACCCGCACCTCTTCTCCGCGAGTTCAGATCAATCTGAAGGTATTATTCTTCCTTAATTCATCCCTTCTAATCTAAAGTTCAGCTATGTATCTATTCTTGCATAATTTTTTGCAATTTCTGAGGTATTCAAGAGTTTAGAGAGATATTGAGCCGTTTAAAAAATTTTCTTCAGCTATGTGTACTTTGTTTTTCCTATGTTCCTAGTCCAACTAGCGACATTCGAGGACAAATGTTTCCATGGGAAAGATATTGTAAGACCCCACAAAGGTGTTTTGTAGTTTGAGCCTTAGAGCGTGTCAAGTGAATTGTCATTCCGGCCCTAAAATATTGAGAAGTGACTTCCTAAGTGAGTATCATGTGAACCATATGGAATTTCCCCAATTTCGAATTTTTATAACATGGAAAATTTGATAAGCTTTCTGTCGATATAAGATTCGCCCAAATCCGATACCCGAGTAAGAAGTTATGGCTAATTTAAGTCCTAGTCGTAAAACAACATCATTTTGGTGCTTGGCACGTCGCGGAGAGGGTCTATTTGACAATTGTCAATTTACAGTGGAACTCCACGATAGTGGCACATCACAGAGGACCCCAATTTCCCAATAGTCAATTTCCGGTGGCCTGGCGCGATTGTGACGCGTCGCGCTGAAGTTCCAGTTCCCAACTAGTGGGACAACGCGATGGCTCCGCATCGCGGTGACTATCAATTTCCCATTTGTCAATTTCCAGTGAGCCACCACGATAGTGGCGCGTCACGGTGGCCCATGAAATCGGGTTCCCAGTTTAATTTTTTTTCCAGCTTCGTTCAAAAGTTAAAAAGGGCACTTTGGACTTTTTCCAAGCCTCTTAAACCGTGCAAACACCAAATCAAGGTCATTTACAAGCATTCTATGAATCTTTTCTCAAGTTTTCTATCAACAAAAGCCCTAAGCATCAAAAACCTCTTACAAGAATCTCAAGAATCCACCATATATTTTCTAAATTGAGTCAAGATTCAAGGTTCCCAAGTCAAGGGATTCAAGAACCCTCATTCAAGAGTACGAATAGAGTTCCAAAAGCGAGAGTTCATCCAAAGCTTCTAATTCAAGGTATGTGGTGTTTTGAACAAGGGTAATCCTTTCACCCTTGTGCCCAAAAGCTTATTTAAACTACAATTCTCTGCAATTTATGAGATTTTACATGAAATTGAATTGGGGGTTTTAACCCATTGTTATTGGTTGCAAGTTTTTGATGTTTCCTTTGAATTGAGAGTCTAATGGCATGATTTTTATATGTTTTCTTGAGAAATTATAGCTGGTTCTATACCCCATGACTTTAATCCTAGAGAAGTTAATAGTTGAAATGTTTGAAACATTGAAGTATATGAGTATGTTGAGATTTTGAGATAAATTGCTGAAATTTCCAGATTTCTACATGAGTTATGAATCTATATGCTATCTATTATGCTTTTGATGAGTTATAACTTGAGATTGAATTATGGGTTATTAAGACCTACTTAACACTTGAGATTTTATGAACTATTGTGCTATAAGCCCCCATGATTTGAGTATTCTAAGATTATTGAGAAATGTTTTGACCTAATGGTCATTGAGTTTTGAAATCCACTCTACTACATGAGATTACAGATTTGATTATTGGGTTCTTATTGAACCATGAGATTATTCTAAAGTGAATTTTCATGAGATGAGCGAGATAAACTGAAGGGAGTAGTATTTAGCACCGAGAGAGTAAGTTACCATGGTTTCTTACCCCAAAACTATGTGCCACCGTAGGTTGGGCCTGAGGCCGAGTATATGATTATCATTGGGCCTAAGGCCGAGTTGATATTAGTCCAGAGTCCTAGTTTATTTAGTGATCACTGGACCTAGGTTATACTCCCTGGTAAGAGTATGACGCCTCTCCCCAACGTGAGGTCTCTTCCTTTGGAGGACAAAACGTTGGACTCCATGTAGCTTGCATGGTTTATGTCGGTTAAGAGAAACTCCCTAAACTAAAGTATTTTCCATTGAGATAAGATATTTTCCTTTAAAACTAAAATACTTTCCCTTGATATGAGTATTTTTTCCAAAAGCTTGAAATGAGATATTTTCCCGACGTGAACGAAATGCCTTCAAGTATGTTCCAAAGTTATATGATTTCGAATTCCACGTATTTGAGTTCAAAAGAGTTATGAGTTCTTGAGCATTGAACTCAAGAACCTGCTAAGAGCATCAGCAACCATATTAGATTTTCCTAGATGATAGTGGGAACTCATATCATAATATATGAGTAACTCAAGCTATCTCAATTGCCTTAGATTCAACTCCTTCTGGGTGAATAGGTACTACATGCTCTTGTGATCAGAATATATATCAACATGAACTCCGTACAAGTAATAGTGTCAAATCTTTACAGAAAAAACTATAGCCAATAACTCTAAATCATGAGTCGGATAATTCTTCTCATGCACCTTCAACTACCTAGAGGTATATGTCACCACCCTGTTATGCTACATCAAAACACAACCCAGTACCACATGGGACGCATCACAATATATAATAAAACCATCAGTACCCTTGGGTAGGGTCAAAACCAAAGACGAAGTCAACTTATCCTACAACTTCTCAAAGTTACACTAATAAGTATCGTACCATAAAAATTTCACCTTTTTCTGTGTCAACTTAGTCAATAGAGCAACAATCGAAGAGAAACTCTCCACAAACCTCCTATAATACTTGGTTAAGCCCAAGAAGGTCCCAATATCAATTGGAGTCGTGGTTCTAGGCCACCCCTTTACCGCCTCTACCTTTTGTGGATCCACTATAATCCCCTCACTAGAAAAAACATGAGTAAGAAAGGTCACAATATTCAACCAGAATTCATACTTAGAAAATTTGGCGTACAACTGTTGATCTTTCAAAGTCTGCAACATTATACGAAGATGATTGGCATGGTCCTCCCCACTCTTAGAATAAACTAGGATGACATTAATAAGAATAATCACAAACAAATCCAAGAACTGGCAAAATACCCGGTTTATAAAATCCATGAATATCGTCGGAGCATTATCCAAACCAAAGGACATTACCAAAAACTCATAATGACCATATCAGGTTTGGAAAGTAGTTTTAGGGATATCCACTTCGCTAATCTTTAACTGATGATAGCCAGACCAAAGACCAATCCTAGAAAAGTACTTTGCATCCTACAACAGGTCAAAGAGATCATCAATTGTAGGGAGAAAGAACTTATTCTTCACTGTCACCAGTCTATGCACATTCAAAGGGAACCATCCTTCTTATGCATGAAGAGAACAGGAGCACCCCATGGAGACATACTAGGGTGGATCAAACCCTTATCAAGAAGATCTTTCAACTACTCCTTGAGTTCATTTAACTCAGCCAAAGCCATTCTATATGGGGGAATAGAGATAGGATAAGTATCCAGAAGAAAGTCAATCCAAAATTAATTTCATTATCAGGAGAAATAATGAGAAGATCATCAGGAAAGACCTCAGGAAATTTATTAACCATGGGAACGGATTTCAACAAAGGATCCATCGAGTTAAAATTTTTAACTCGGATCAAATGATAAGTCACCTTTTGGAAACTAACTTTCGGGCTCTAAGATAAGAAATAAACCTTCCCTGAGGCACTAGGGAACTCCCTTTCCATTCTATAACAGATTCAACTCAGCCAAAGCCATTCTATATGAGGGAATAGAGATAGGATGAGTATCCGAAAGAAAGTCAATCCAAAATCAATTTCCTTATTAGGAGGAATACCAGGAAGATCATCAGGAAAGACCTCAGGAAATTTATTAACCACGAGAATAAATTTCAACGAAGGATCCTTCGAGTTAAAATCTTTAACCCAGATCAAATGATAAGACATTTTTTGGAAACTAACTTATGGGCTCTAAGATAAGAAATAAACCTTCCCTGAGGCACTAGGGAACTCTCTTTCCATTCTATAACAGACTCATTAGGAAATTTGAAAATGACCTTATGGGTCCGACAATCTAGAGAGGCATAACATGAATACAGCTAATACATTCCCAAATTACATCAAAATCGTCCATCTCCAAGTATACTAAGTCTACCAAGGTATCCCTACCATATATAAATACCACACAACCTCTATAGACTTTTCTACCCACAACAGGTCACCCACCGGGGTAGATATAGAGAAGGGATCAGAAATACATTTAAGACCAAAACCAAAATGAATAAACACCAAAGGGGTCACATAAAAGAGTAGACCCTGGATCAAGAAAGTAATACACATCACGAAAGAAGAGTCATAACGTACCAGTAATAACATCAGAAGAAGCCTTCGATTCCTAACGGGTGGAAAGATCATACATATGATTCTGACCAGTGCCACTACTAGAAGTAGAACCCTTTGGCACAATAGCTAAAGAAGTAGCAATCAAAATCTTATTATCCCTAGTAGCAACATCACCAAAAGGATAGTTCCTCTAAATATAACCCCACTGGCCACATCTGAAATATTTATTCCTCCCCTCATCACAAAAACCACAATGCAACTACCCATAAAATCAGCAAGAAGGATATGATGGAGATGACTGGGCTTCACTATCCTGAGATTGGGCACTTTGTTCCTTAAATCCACTTTTTCTCTAGAAGCAATGATCATCGAATGGCTTAGGATATGGAGCACTAGCTGTAGAATAAGAACCAAAATTTCCCTACTTCTTTTTAGACCATTACCTACCATCTCTACCATTATTCTATTGACCTCAACCCTGCTTAGAATACCTGAATTTTATACTGTTCTTTTCCCCTATTTCTCCTTATTTCTTCTTCTCCTTTTTAACCTGTTGCATATATAAAACAAAACTCGAGATACCCATGTCATTATTCAGCAAGGTGGTCTTGTACTCCAATACCAAGTCTTGAGACAAGCCCGAAGCAAACTTATTTATCTTATCCCTTATAGAAGACACCAACTCTGGAGCATAACGTGATAACTGATGAAACTTCAAGGGCTAATCTTTCACAGACATCCTGCCTTATTTTAAATTTAGAAACTCCTCAATTTTTGCCTCCATCAACTCTTGAGGAAAGAAGTGATCAATAAAGGCACTAAAAAATTCATACCACATAGCTGGCTCAGCATCATCCTCTCTCAACTTCCCCACTCCTCATACCACTAATATGCCATATCCTTCAACTGTTATACAACAAACTCTACACCCTCTGAGTCAAAAGTATGCATCACTCAAAAAATCTTTCCATCTCATCAATGAACTCTTAAGGATTCTCCCCAACCTTGGAACCAATGAAAGTAGGGGGATTCAACCTCATGAACTGTCCAACCTTTGTTTCCTCAGAAAAAATGGTGATAAGAGCAACACACTCAGACTGCTGTAATTGAGAGGTCACCAACTTAGTAAGAAAATAAATCGACCGACGAAGCTTAGCATTAGACACATCACCCTGAGGCATTGGGGCAGGAGTATTATTAGCTCGAGCAGACTGAGGAATACTAGTAGGGACTGATGGAACTTCATGGGAGCAATCAGAATCAGGGATCCTAGAATGGGTTTGTACCCCATAAGTGGGATGATTTCCATCTGCATTGTCCTCAAGCAGGACATAAGAGTTTCCATGAGCATCAAATCTTCTAGGGGGTATGATCTGAAATGTAAGCAACTAAGAATTAGAGAAGATTTCAACATCCTAGACTCTATAGCCCAAAAGTAGAACACAAGAAAGGGAAATATTCCTAAATGCCTCGTAGACTCTCCCTTATAAGTGTGGTATGATACACACCCATAAAAGAGACTCTACTTAACACAGATTTATGGGCACCCAATTGACTATGAACCTAGGATCTGATTCCAACTTTGTCACGACCAGAACCAGGGCCTAGTTGTGCCATATGTCTCAAGTCCATCATGGACCGGAGACCACCCTTTTTTCCTAGTCAAACAGATCTCAGTATAACTACAACGGCGGAATTACAAACATATAATAAGATAAAATAATCAATAACTCAAAGGAATTTAAGAATGCCAGCAACCAATCCCAATCCATAGTATCCACAAAGCCTCTACCAACCAAAAATGATCTATGTTGGGACATGCCCTTAATGATAGCCAAAATAAACCATGAGAAATAGTCTATGAATAAAGTAAACCAAGAAGTAATAGCCTTTCAGAAGAAGGAGGCTCACTACTTCAAGTTGACTCACGAACGGTCCAAAATCGCTTATCACTGCACAGGAAAAACTAAAGTTTCTCTGGTTCCTGCATCATATGGGGATACAATATTTGAAGACGGTTAGTGGGTTAAGCGCTAGTATGTAACACGGTAAAGGATAACATAATACCAAGTTAAAACTACAGTAAAAATCCACAAGCACATACTCTGTGTATATATATACATAACATGTTGGGGTAAGGAATAAGGTTTTAGCATGCAAGTAAAACATTAACCTAGACTATGTAGCTTAACCATCATAAAGAAGGCACCTACGGGCTATATGGGTTTATCTCCCCCTACTAAAAGGGCCACAGTGCATGTTAGCCATACGAATCAAAAGTATCAAGGAAGACCAAGGAATCCCCTAATCCCATGTCATTCCAGGTTATAAATATATATATAGAGAGAGAGAGAGAAAGAGAGAGAGAGTGTCACAAGCACACGGTCACCAAGTGTAACGCCCTAAAATCTAGTTCCCGGGATGCCACACCGTGCTTCGAACTACAAGTAGTCCCAAGCTAACCCTGGCTGCTTTCTACTAAGTTTGGATCTCATCATAGGGGAAATATGAATATAAAATCATAATAATGCAAAAAAATTTATCTGAAACATGCTAGAAGTCCTGGTAAAACAATACTGAAAAATCTGAATTCTGAATCAAATGTCTAAAATTGAATCTAGTAGTCTGACAAGCCTCTACTATCTTAATATAGAGAGTTACTGGGACATACCCCCAGCTGACTCAAACTATCTGAAATGAATAAAGGAACATCTATTAATGAACTGAAAGTATGAATAACTAAGTCCCCAAACTATGAGGACTCACCAACTACAGGGATGTAGATGAGATGCTCGGAAATCACTCATGTTGCTGAGACTGAGCACCTGAACTGATATTATGAGACAATGTAGCACATAGACATATATGTGGATCAGTACTTTAAGGATGTACAAAGTATATAGGGGTACATTCAATAAGTAAACAATATCATCACAGCTTATAAAATCATGCATGCTAAATTTAAATGACTCGCACAGGCTTAAGTAATCTGAAATCTGAAGATCATAAATCATAAATGATAAAACATAGAACGTAAATCTAGTGAGACATTATACTTAGTTCTTAAATCTGTAAAATACTTTATCTTAAAGCTTAAGAATCTTAAAATCATAACTTCTAAAACATATGCTTCTATCTTAAAGCGTTAAATCAATAGACTGTTGAAGAGTGGGGGACATCTTTTGGGAGGTTCTTCTAATCGACATACACCATGTGAGCATCCATGGAGTCCCACTTCTGGGCCCCGTTAGGTAGGGCTATTCTACCCTTGCCATTGGAATAGAACTTCTATCTTAGTGATCATTATCTGAGTCATACACGTAGAAGTGGGAACAAATCTGAATCCTACATTAGCACATAGTTTTGGGGTCTGAAACCGTAGTAACCTACCCATCTCGGTGCTAAATACTACTCTTATTCTTATGCTCAAAATCTTAAGACATCCACTTCAAAAATAGCACAAGGGTTTACAAGAAAACCAATTATGCTTTTTTTTCTTTAAATCTCAAGTCATATGAACAATGTGGATTCTTTATCTTAGCTTAGGACCAAAAGGTAAATCTTTGTCAAAATCTGTGAATAATCTTATCTGAGGGTGCTCATGGCACAAATAATCTCAAAATAACAATCTTAAATTAGGGTTTAACGACCCATGCATCAATCTCATGTTAAAACATCCAAAAATTCATGCTTCATAATGTAAACACTTATAATTCATCATAAAATCTAAAATTACAGCATAATGCATAGAAATACGAATATAGTCATGTAATTCAACTTCTAAATCATAGGAAATCTCATAATCTTACAAGTAATGATAATGAGTATAAACCCTAACTTGAATTTCATGAAAAATCTCATAAATTATAGTAAATTTGTAATTAAAGTAAAGTTTTGGGCACAAGGATGAAAGAATAATCCTTGTTCAAACCCCACATACCTTAATTTGATGATCTAGATGCTAGAACTTGAATCTTAGATCTCTATTGATGTTTTGGAGATGACTTCCTAGAGTTCTTGAATTGGAAATTCTCAATCTTGTATTATCTTGGAGAATTGATGGAGGAAATTTTGGGTTTCTTGGAGAGGAAATATGACTCTTAGGATTTTGTTTAAGAGAGAATGATGAATAAATAAAAAAGTGCTCTCAAATATGATTAATCTTTTATTTTTGGACGGATTGGGGGTTGGAGATTTACCGAAATACCCCCTTTAAACATTGTAACGGAACTGGAAAAAGTACATTTTCCCGATCTGGGTGGCCACCACGACGCGCCACTATCGTGGTGGCTTACTGGAAATCAATAAATGGAAACTGGGCAAACTCCGCAATGCGGAGATATCGTGGTGCCCCTTTGGAATGCCATTTTGGCATATGGCGCGATGCGCCATTATCGCGCTGGACCTCTGTTAATTGACAAACGGGAAAATTGACCCTCTCTGTGACGCGCCAATATCATGGAGGGCCACAAAAATGGAACAATTGGAAATTTACACTGATCCGCGACGCGCTAAGGGTCCAAACGATGGTATTTTACGACTGGAACTTAAAATAGCCGTAACTTCTTACTCGGTTATCGAATTTAGGCGAATCTAAATCATTGGAAAGCTAGTTCAATTTCCTACGCAATGAAAAGTCTAAATATAAGGAATTCCATACGAAATAAATAGTATTCATTTTGGAAGCTATCCTTTAATATTCTAGGGATGAATTTAAGCTAGAAAAAGTGCGAGGTATTACACGAAGACCAACCCTCATGCTGGCAAACATGAGTTTCCAGTACAAGTCCTTCAAGACTCATACTTTCACGATTGAGCTACATAACCCCATTTAAGCCCATATAAAACAAGTTTCACAAAACCCTTTCATTAAATCATGGAATTACACATTATGGCATACCATAAGTATTGTCATGCCCTTATGCTTGCAAGCTTACACATATGTCATTTTAATTATATTCCATCATCTTGAGGGAATTCCTCGGCCCCCTTTGTTAATTAAATCAAATTTGGGGAATGGCTCGACCCTTTTAAGTTTATCAAATCAAATTGAGGGAATGCCTCGACCCCCGAGGTTTCAATTTTAATTAAAACACGACCAACAAGGCCTTTAAAGTCCATGTTTAAACTTTTAACCATTTATACAATGTAATAGTGTAGGTAAGTAATGTCAAATCATGTGACAAATTATATTTCCAAAATAAAAGACACAAGTGGGTTGAGGGAACACAATTTCAAACCAATTTCAACACCAAAATCATCAAATTGGGGGGGGGATGCCTCGATCCTCATTCCAATTCCCACACACATGCACCCAATTAGTTCAAAACTATTGATAAAACACAACCGATGCATAATAAATCATGCGTACACATTTTAAGAACCAACCATGCCAAAACCCTCAACCCATGTAAAAACCCACATTCAATTTTACATTAATAATCATTAAATACACATGCTTAAAGAAAAATAAGTTTGAAGGTAGAGTCACATGCCTTAAAAGTACAGATAATTATAGAGAGAAATTAATCTTTGATCCTTTAGATGACCAACTTTGAGAAAACCTAGTTTGTTCCTGCCGTAGGGATTTAAAAGAGTTTGAGAGAGTCTTTATACTTGATAAGTATTGAAAATAACACCCCAAAGGTGCTTTATGGTCATGGATCTTAAGTGGGTAAAAGGGAAATATCTAGAGTGCCTTTCATTAAAAGCTGATTATTTGTCGCCAACAACTACAAATCACAATATGACTCGTAAGGACTCACTATGACTCATCACCACAAGTCGTAGTCAGGACAGTCATTAAGGGACCCTTCTCTAGTAACCCTACGACTCATCAACAGACCCTATGACTTGTAAGGTCTTAGTTCTAACCAAGAAAGAAACGTTTGGGGTACACACTGATCACCCTAAGATTGGTGCCTTATGACTCGTATATACTCCTTAAGACTCGTTGAGTCTAGTCATGATCAAGGAAGGAGCATTTGGCACAAACACTGGTCATGCTATTATTTACACTATATGACTCTTGTAGAGTCTTGACGACTCATTGGGCTCAAGTTATAACAAAGGCAGAAACAAAGACAGCCTTCTCTGGTCAGGCTACGGTTTGGGTTATACGACCCGTCAAGACACCTTACGACTCATAAAGGGAGTCATTACTTGGGCAGTAAGCTCAAAAGTCAAGAAATTTTCAGGAACCAAAATTCGAGGTATTACAATAATACATTAAAGCATTCCTAAGTTTGTCCATATAACTCAATTTAACATTTTAACTTTATAAGTAATTATTTATATACCTAAACAACTTTCAAATGAATTTTATATTACCCCAACAAGTGATGTGGAATTTTTTTTTAAATACAACATGTTTGACCAAATAAAAGTGATAAAAATAAGTGGGGGCACTTTTAAATTTTTAGCCACCAATTTTTTCTCCTTCTTCTTCCTCGTACTCAACCACCTCTCTCTTCTGCTTTCTCTTTTTGTTTTTTCCACTTTTACCCATCAACTCCAATCAAATACATGTCAAAATACGATCATCTTCTTACACAAAAAAAATCAGGAAAATTCAATGTATTCCATTAAAACTAGTTTTCCTCAATAGCTAAATTAACTCCATAATTGTCAAATTCTTGTTTCAATTGAAGAAATTAAAAATACCCATATAAAAAATACTAACAAATTCGTATTGGGATTGCACTGGAGAAGAAAATCGCAAGAAATAAATTGAATTGAAGAAGAAAATTGGAAGGAGTTGGGGTGGAGTTGAAGAAGAAAGGATTTGGGGTAGCGGAGGGTTGTAGATCAATACCTCACATTACCATTTCTTCTAATTTCAACTTAATACCATATATGCAACTCCTTCTATTGTCTTTTCTAAATTTTTTTCATCAAGAACGAGGATGGGGGCGGGGGAGGGGGGAGCAGGGAGTTGATCTATATCTATATGCGGATTAAGAATGGGGACATGGAGTGTTGGGGGAGGGGATAGGGTGAGTTGTAGATCAAAGAGGGGGTATATATATATATATATATATATATATATATATATATATATATATATATATATATATATATATTGGGGGGGGGGGGGGGGGATAGGGCGAGTTGTAGATCAAAGTATATATGTATATATTGGGTGGAGGATTTTTTTTAAAGAAAATAATTTATTTATCCGGATCCAACGTTGCTCTAACGTGGCTCCAACATGGCGTGTGTGTAATACACTTTCCGTAGTGAGAGTGATTTGATATTTTTGAAGTGATATAAAATTCATTTGAGAGTTGTTTAGGGGTAAATAATTGATCATGAAGTTAAATTGCTAAAGTGAGTTCTATGAACAAGTTTAGGAGTGTTTTGGTGTATTATCTCAAATTTTAAATAAAAATTGAAAGGGGATTAAATGGGAGTAAAGGAACTAGGGACGAAACTGAGTTTTTTTTATAGATAAAATATTTATTTAACTTCTAAAGGACATTTTAATTCTGTGTGGGGGATAAAATGATAATTCAACACTTTGGAGCTTCCTACATTTAAAAAATACTAGTTTTGAATACATGTGTTGCACGTATATTTGAAGCGTACATGTGTATATGACTTGCACGAAATATAAATGCAAAATTATTAAATTTCTTTGAGCTTGTAAAGTTGAACTATATATAGTTAAGTACAATGTGTAGTGACATCAATTTTAGTGGTGTTAGGTCCAAAGATATGATATGATCATATCTCACTCGTACTTTCTTATAGCCGATGTTCTTCATGTATGTTTCATTCTGTTTTGACATTTTGGTGGTTCTATAATGTGCTAAACCTAAGTATTCGTGTAATTAATTTATAATCCACTATATGTAAATGCAATATCATTCCTTCAGAAATACAAAAGTTTCACATTGAAAAATATTTTTTAAAATATCAAAATCAATAATTAGATTTTAAGTTATTTATACCCATTAGATCTATGCAATTATATCAATGTCATTAAAAACCTAATTATTAAGAGAAGAAAAAAAATATTCAATGTCTCAAGTGAAAAGTAATGTTGCACTAATTTTTCTTTTCGGCTTGCTCTAGAAATTTCATAGTTCACTTTCCCAATTTTTGTTTTCGGCTTTTATTTATTTATTTATTTATTTATTTATTTATTTATTTATTTATTTATTTATTTATTTATTTATTTATTTATTTATTTATTTATCTTTTGTTTCATTGCCAAATTCGATTTTGGACCTTTCCAAACTGGATTTGATTTTTTTAAAACTAGTTTAATCGCACATGTCTCGCATGTATAATGTTTGATTATTTAAAATTAAATAATTTTGTCTATTGCAGAGATTTTTAACAAAGTGTAAAAAGTTGAAGATTTTTAATGAAGTGTAAAAAGTTCAAATCACTTTTCAAAATTCTTCACACTTTAACATAATAATATAAACATATATTTTAGTGTAAGCACATATATATTTTACCACCAGAAGTTTCAAGTCGTTGATAAATCATCACTTTTGTGTCTGTCATGCAGTACCTCTTTCGTTTGATACCAGAGGCTAAAAGAGACGCGTCAATTTGAACCATATTTGTGATACGATTATTTTTTTTCTATATATAAAATCTTTTCTTACTTTTATAGTCAAATGTTTACAAAATCATTGATTACATTCATATTACCTACTTAAAACTTTTATAAATTTGGTACTTCTTAAATTTTTCTTATTCTAACGCCTTTATATTTACTAGTCAAGTGTACGTTCTTTGCACGTGTGCGACATTAATTAATTAATAATAAAGTTATGAAATAAAAATTTAAAAAGTACAAAATTATACTGCATAAATGTAATATCAAATTACTTTCGTATAAATCAATAACAACATCTTTGACTATATGAACATTTTCATATCGTATATAAAAATGAGCATTTTTATGTTGGTTAACTAAAAAGTTAAACCGTTAAGGACCCAAATTGATAAGAAATATCTTATTGACTTGGTTATTAATTTAGTACGTTTAGAAATCAAAAACTAATAAATCGAATCGCTAATACATAAAATCGAACTATAAACCAACCGATGAGCACCCCTAATTGTTATCATAGAAGTATTTGTATTTATAATTCAAAATAGAAAAGAATGCAAGAAAAATTTGTTTGTAGTTCAAATTGAAAATAAAAAAATAAAGACTTCAAAACCTAATGGAGCTCAAAGTGTTATTTTCTTTTTAACCCAATATATACCCTATTACCTTAAAAATCTGCATAAATACTATGAAATACTTTTGAAATGAGCAAACTTGTGGCAACAAAAAAGAGAATCACCATTCTCATAATATAAACCTTAATTTTTAGGAAAGATAAACATTTCATTTTTTCAGCTACTTCATTCGGCAAAAACACACTTGTCTTCTCCAGTTTTTCGATCAGAAATTTTTAATTGAAAGAGAAACACAAAAAATTATTGAAAGGGAATAAATCCTTGTCAATTGCTGATTGTGTATAATTCAAAAACAACCTTTAAATTTATCACTAATGATAATGAAGGACAGAATACGACTTCAATCATAATCAAGATAAGAAGAAAAGTATAGCAGAAGAAGTGGGGGCTTTTCTGTTTTAAAGTTTGACCAAAATATTATATAAATAAATTATAGCGTTTTTCATATATATAAGGTAAAATTCTAGATGTTTTAGAAGTTCAAAACCTTTTTCCTAAAGAAAGAAATTATATAAATATGATAGATTTTATTTTTAATTGATAAATTATTTATGAATTTCAAATATAAACTCGCAGTTTTATCTATTTTTTTCAAGACGTGTATGTTTTGCTTTTTTGATTTAATATTGTATGTTTTCTTTTATTTTAATAAAGAGGCATTCTTGGCTTTTTTTCTAAAAAAATAATAATAACTATATATGATTCCTAAAATTGGGAAAATTAGAAAAAATTAATATAAAAAATAGTGAAAGTTATCAAATTTTTAATTAATGCAAGAAAAAATAATAATTAAAATTAACTATATTTAAAAGGGATAATTATGAGTAGCCGTGTTTACATGTATTTACTATTTATATTTTAAAAGTTATTACTTATCAAATATATATATATATATATATATATTTTGTAAATAATGAATATAAAGGATTTAGTATATTTAAGCCCTAAATATTAATGTCATTATTAAATATTTATTTTTAAATGCTAGAAATGTGATCTACGCGTACTTCTTGAATCAATCATAAGTGTGTGTGTATACACACACATATATATATACATATATATGTATATGTATATGTATATGTATATATATATATATACATACACACATATATATATATACATATATATAAATACATCAATATGTATGTATGTATATAAAATTATTTCAATATGTCAATTAATTTTAAATAAATGAATTCTTTGGATGACTCTAGTTTTGGCTTATATACAAAAGAAAAATGAAAAATAGATAACAGACAGGAGGTATGTCCCAATTTTGAACTACTATTTTGAATGAAAAAACATGCTTACAAGTTGCAAAACATCATCTATTAGAGAAAGATATTTAAATTGATAATAGAAATTAAAATTACCTCTGAAAAGATTGTTTGATCATATTTTGTATGTGTGATGATCATTAGAGCCTGTACCAAAAAAAAAACAGACAATCATTATTAATAAACATAATGCTATGCTAAATCTCATGATTTATTCATAACTAAAATAATTGCACATAAGCAAAAATCTAAAAGAGAATTCATATAACGAAGAAGGTTAGAAACCCCTTAAAAATTCAAGGAGAAAACTTTAATTAATCATCAATCAAATTCAAAACAAAAAAATTCTAGGAGAAAACTTTAATTAATCATCAATATGATACCAATTGTAGGGGGTGCGGATAACTTGGGTAACTTAAATAGATCTATTTTTAATTGTGCGTGGATATTTCTCAACTTCTCTAAACATTTTAATTTTCTTAATGTTCATATCTTGGGGGGGGGGGTGATTAGATGGTATTTGATTAAATATTTTACTGTAATATTCTTTAGTTTTTTTCTCTTAGTCTTCGTAATTCTTGTATATTATTTTGAAAATATTCTAAATATTCTATATCTTTTGTTCTAAAATATTCAATTAAATTCTGTTTCATAAGTATCTCTGTTGCTCTTATTTCTTCCATATCTTGTCTCCAATATTTTAAATACTCATAGTCTATCGTTTTATCCTAAAGTAGTTGTAATACTGCAAATTTTTTTGTAATAATTTATTCTAATTGTACTATATCTGATATTAAATTCTAGGTTATCTATTTCATTAATTATCCTGTCTTTTTCGTCTATGAATAATTCTATGTCTAAATCATATTCTAAACTGTCTTTTAATTCTAGTTTTTTTATGATTTTATTTATCCAAATTAATCTTTCTTTCAATTGTTCTCTTCCTTTTCTAAGCTGGTTTCTATAATTAATTTCTTCGTATAGCCAACTTTGTTTTTCTCTAACTCTTTGAATATATTCTAGCATTTTTAATCTGTATAATATCCATCTGAATAAAAACTATCTGAACAATAATTTCTACCATAGAAATCTATATTTTCTAATTCATCTTCTATCCAATTAGTACTTAGTAACTCATCTTCAAAATCAAATATTTTTTCCCATATTATTTTCTTTTTGTCTTCTAATTCTAAGTATTTTATGATATATAAAACAAGTATCTTAGTTTCATCAGATATATAACTTGTCATATTATTCATATTATGCTTAAGTTTCTACGAATAACTTGGATAACTTGGAATTGGATTCTAGTAATTAATTTCTTTATCATAGTATTTAGTAGTTGTTTGTTTTAATCTTAATAATTCTTGTATATTTTCATTAAGGAATTCTATATATTTTATATTCTTAGTTCTCATATATTTTTCTAGATTGGTTTCCATTAGTTTTTCTACTAATTGTATATTTTTCATATCCATTTTCCAATATTCTAATTATACGTATTTTATCATGGTTGATGTGTAGGTTTGGTATGTAAGTATTTGTAATAGTAGGTAGGTAGGTGTGGTATGTAATTTATTCTAGTCATAAAATATTTATCAAATATTTTTTCCAATATGATTTTTCTTATATCTACAATTTCTATATCCTTAAGTACATACAAAACAAGTATTTTAAATTTATCTACCATTTCGTCAGATAAATAAGTATTCATTTTTCATATGATGCTTTTTCAAAATATTCCCTTCAATGATACACTTAACAAAATATGATCATTTTAGATTACTATATACTAGATTATCCTTAAATAACATATTCTTCGATCACTATTAGCATGGTAATCTGGATATTTTTCCCTTAAACGGCACCTCTACTCTGGCTACTCCCCTATCACGGCTTTCTTGCCTCACCGATTTCACCTTTAGGATGGCATAGTTCTTTAAGGATTTTTCTCCTTTTCCACTTTGCTAATAAACTTCTTAACATGCTATTTTTTGAATAATTCTACTATAAAGTAACTAACATGAACTTATTTTATCATATCATGATTGTCAGGAATTTATGAATTTAGCTATTCATAATCAAAAATATAAATACCTGTTCTGGTAAATCTAATAATTCTAGATTTTCCATAGCTGTTTGATCATTCATAGCTTTTCCTTGGAAATATACCTATTTTTATTAAATAATTCAAAAGTTTTGTGTACAAGAGAGGGTTTTGCTTCAACTCATAAAGACTTGCCCTTTATCTGAGCGAATGCTCGTCTATTTATATCCTAAAAAATGAAAGACGTAAACTATATACTCTTTCTATTTCTTTTTTACACGTATCTTTCCTAATAATTCATATGTTACAAAAAAAGTCAAAAAGGCTAGGCTATAAAGTTAGCTACCCTAAAAGGAAAACAAAACTTATCTATACAAAAGTCTTAGAAAACTAATAATTTACGTATAAGAGTTAAAGGCTATAAAATATGTCGCTTTCTAGTCATTTATTAACTTGTATTCTTCTATCATTGCTCTGTTACTGTCTTCTTTTTATCTTTTTCTTGTTGTATCTGCTGTTTTTTTATCTTCCTGCCATTGTAGCATCACATCTGGAATAAAGTTGTGTCTGCCACTAATCTGATGCATATGTGGTCATCGTATTTTTGGCCAACTTGTTTACAGAATTGATCCATAGCTTCTTCTAAAATAACTCCTTTCGTAATAGATCTTGTGACTGGTAACTCTTCTGGTTTTAGGATCGTCATGACCCATTTTCTTATCTCTTCTCTGTCATTTTCTCTAATATTTTTACAAGTAGAGTAAACAAATAATTGATTTCACTTATAGTAAATCCAAACTGCGTTTTGATTTATATAATTATTTGCTAACTCAGTCAATATACTGCTAAGTCCAATAACTCTCTTATTTCGGTAGAAGTCCGGTATCTGATTTTTGGTTATCTCTTCTTGTTCGCATATTTCTTTAGGGATTATATAATCTCGTGTCATTCCTATCATGACAATAGTAATTGTCTATTTTATTTCATCAAACAATATTTCTGCTGGTGCTGAGTAGAAACGGACATAGAATAATTGTCCCTTCGTAAACCTCTTATAATAAATAAATCCTTTTTAAATATCTGGAATTCCTATTAAATCTTCTCCAGTAGTTGTGTAGACTGTAGATAATAGTCCATAATAGTAACATGAAGTAATTAAGTTTGCACTGGTGCTAGGCAAGCAATAAGTTTGTTATAGTTCTAACATTTTTATGTAATATATCCTTGGTGTTGTTTTGCTAAATCTTTACTCTGGATAGGTTTTGTATTTAACAATTTTTGTAAAGTATAAATATTATCAATATATGTACGAGTGATATAGTTAAAAGTCTGCTTTTGTTGATTGAGTGACTCGAAATATGTGTGTATCTGGGGAGGTATAGATAGCTTTGATTTTTGTATATTTGGTGTATATGGTTTTGAGAATATCTGGTTGAGGTTATAATTCTTTTTCTTTCGTGGTTCAGGTTTATTTTGAGTGACTATATTCTTTCCCTTGGATACATCACCTGCAGCTATAACTGTAATTTCGTCAGTAATTTGAGTTTTTAAGTGTTTCTCATCGTCACCTTCTAGGTTTAGTTTTTTAATGTGCTCTTCCTGCACAGTATCTTTGCTAATAGCTTTTTCTTGTTTTTTATAGTGCTCAACCTGCACTTTTACATTTGTAACTTCAGTAGTTAATGTGATAACTCTTTCTTGTAATAACTTCATTTGTTCAAACACTTGTAATATAAAGTTTGTTTGGGTATCTTTGACATCAGTTTCTTCCATTGGTAAATCAGTTTGAGTAGCTTTGTCTTGATACGTAATCTGCAATAACATTCTTGTCAGTCTTAATTACTTCAATCGTAAATGTAAAATTTAATATATTCAATACTAATCTCCAATTTTCCTTCGTCGTAACTGAGTTTTGTATTTTTCTTGTTAACCACCATCGAACCTGGATATTATCTGTCCTTACAATAAATTTGTTATATACAATATATGATTCAAATGCTAATAAATAATTATATAATGAACTTAATTTTTTTCTATTTATTTCCCATTTTATTTTTGTTTCATTAAACGTACCTGAGTAGTATCTGCAATGACGTTCTAATTTTTCTTCATCATATCTATATTTAAGTACTCCTCCATAACTACATTCACTAGCATCTGTTTCTACTATATATATAAATTTTTTATTTTTGTCTGAGAATTGTAATTTTGGTAACTCTTTAGAAAGTATTTTTATTTTCTGAACTTATTTTTTGTCTTCTTCATTGTAATTATATTCTACATCCTTTTTTAATTTTTTCTTTAAGGGCTTTAGGTTTTCTGCTAATTTTGGTATATATTCCCTTACTTGGTTTACTAATCCTAAAAATGATTGTAATTTCTTTTTTTTGTATCTAATTCTTCTTTTGAATTTATTATTTTTTGTACTATATGTTGTTGCATTTTTACTCCACTTTTATCTATTTGTATTCCTAAAAACTCTATTTGGATTTTCATTATTCCGGCTTTCTTTTCACTTAAACTTATTCTCGATTTTTCTATTATATCTGTAAATTGTTCTAATAATTTTAAATGTTCCTCTTTAGTTTTTGTGTATAGTAGTATATCATCTATGTATACTATACAATTAGGTAATTGTTTAAAAGAACTATCCATAAAGTGTTGATATCTACCTGGTGCATTTTTATATCCAAATGGTAATACGTTCCATTCATAAAATCCTCGTGGTACCGTAAATGCGGTTAATTCCTTAGAATTTTCATCTAACTTTAAGTGGTAAAATCCTGATTTATAGTCAAATTTACTAAAGTAATTATATCCTTGTATTTGTCTTATTTTTAATATCTTATTTGGTATTGGGTAATTATATGTCATAGTTTTTGCATTTAAATTTCTATAATCAATAACCATTCTACTTGTTCCTCCTTTTTGTTCACTATGTTTATTTACTATAAATGCTGGACTATTATGTTTACTATTACTTTTTTGTATATATTGTTTTTCTAATAATTCATCTATATGCATTTTAAATTCTTTTAAATCGTCAAAATTATATGTTAATGGTTTTTGAGTTATTATGCTATTTTTATCTATTAATTCAATTTTTATAGTAGTTTTATGTTTTCCCCATCCTTTTAATGAATCTTCACTGTATAGTTGTCTTAATTTTTTCTTTATTATTTCTACCTTATCTATTGAAAAGATAGTTATTTCTTTTTTATTTATCAAAAATACAACTAGTTCTACTGTGTCTTCTGTTATTTTTATATTTTCTAACTTTTGTGTAATTTTTTCTCTTTATTTTATCCAATCAGTTTTCTTTCTTATTTTATTAATAACTCTTTTTGCTCTTACTTTTTGTTTACATGGTGTTGCAAACCACCAATCTGTTTTAGTTATTATATGTGGGTATAATTTATCTAAAAATGGCATTCCTAAAAGCATATTTTTTTTTATGTTAGTTCATAATTATAGATTTCTTCTATTGTTATTATTTTATTCCATATCTGTATTTTTACACTTTTAGCTTTATATGTAATTAAACTTCCTTCATTATTAAATCCTTTGACTACTATTGGTGTTTTTAATTTAGCCCATTTACTTTCTGGTAAACAGTTGTATCTACATAAGTTTGCTTCTGCTCTTGTATCTATCATAGGTGTATAATACCTATTATAATATCCTTCTACTATATTATTTTTACAAGTACATATATTTTCATGTCTCGTCAAAGTTCTTTTTATGAATAATTTCTCTTTATTATACGTTATAAATAATTGTGTATGTTCTATATTGTATGGTTTTACTTGTTCTAACCATTTTATTTCTAATATTATATCTGCTTTTTGCATTTCTTCTTTTATTTCAAATTCTATTTTTATTTTTCTAACTCCTATTATTTTTTTTTTCTGCCGTATCTTTAATGTTTATTAGACTCATTGGTAGATCTGGGCATATATTACTATTAGATTTTATTTCTTCACTTTTTACTAGATATTTTGCTATATAATTTTCTTCTTGTCCTGTGTTTAAGAGTATTAAATATTCTTTTTCATTTATTGTTCCTGTTATGTAATATTGGCTTAAATTAACGGTTGAAGTTGTTTCATAACTTGTTCTTTTTTATGAGCTTGATGATTCTGGTTTTTCATGAGCTATTCTTTTTTATGTACTTATTCTATCATTTATTATTTCTAAATCTTCTTCTATGTCTATATTTTTTAACTATAATCATTATTAACAATTATTTTTACGAATTGTTCAAAAGGAATTTCTATTTGTATTTTTTTTTCTTGTTATTTTATGTTTTGTTGTTAATACATATAGATTTTTACATCTTGCTGTAAGTATTTTACTTCCTGGGGTTAGTTCTATTCCTGATATTTTTCAATATAATACTAATGATTTATCTATATTTTTATCTGTTATTGCTACTGAATAATTCACACTTATTATAAATTTAAATTTTTGGTATATTAAATTTCCTTTTATGGCAGTTATTATACTTTTTCTATAGGTTTTATAATTCTATCATCTGCTAAATATAATTCTATTGGTATATCTATTCCTTCTCTAAAACATGCTTTTATTAATATCTCTGTTCCTCCAAGGTGTACGTATTTTATTGGGTCTTTACTTTTTATATCGTTTATTTCTTTATTAATTATTCTTTTTGTTACTAGTGGTATACTAGATCTTTGTTTTGCATATCTACAGTCTATTACATGTTCTTTTTGGCTTACTACGTAGTATTCTTCCTTTTTTCTACTAAATATATTTTTTATTGTTGGTATTTTAAATATTTTTCTACACTTAGGTCTAACTCTTTTTCTTTTATTTCGTCAAATATATTATTATCAAATATTATTTTTTGATCTGTTCTTTCTTCATTTAAATATTCTTCCTTTGTTATTATTTTTATATCTTCTTCAGTTATTTGGTTCATTTTTATATCTTCTTCAGTCATTTGATTCATCTAATTCACTATCTATTTCATTATCTGTTTCATTCTCCGAAATTTCATATATACTATCTTCACTTTCTAATTCGTAATCTATATAATCTATCTGCATATATTCTGCATTGTCTATTTTTATTTCTGATATTTGTTTCTTTTTTGGATTTTTAGGCATTTTACAATCTCTAGCTAAATGTCCTAGTTTTCCACAATTATAACAAGTACATTCTTTTATAGATTTCTTTTTCCTATATGGTCTTTTATGTTTATAATTTTTTACATAATATCTTTTTCTTGGTTTCTTATACTTATATTTTGATTTCTTGTATTTCTTATATTTCTTATGTCTTTTTCTTTTCTTATAATATCTTTCTTCACATCCAAATTGAGGTGCTATTTTATCTTTGCAACATGCTAAATTTCTTATTAATGTTTTTTCCATTTTTATTTCTTCTCTATATTTTTCACATAGATTTTTATACCATTGTTGTAAAAATTTTATTCTTGCTCGTAGGGTATCTACTATTTTTGCTTCATCCCAACTCTTTATTATTTTTGAACTAAATGGTTTAGGTAATTTACTAAAATATAATTTTCTTATTTCTTTACTTTCTTCTATATTATATGTTCCTTTATAATAATATTCTTTAAATGCGCACGTATACTCATCTATATAGCACATATTACATATTGCTAGTTTTAACATTAAATTTCTATTCGTATCTTTTTCTTTATTTTGCTCTTCTTCTGTTGTTACACTGCTAAATTCATCTCTTATAACTATTTCATATTTTTTCAATATTTTTGTTGGTAGTATTTTAGTAGTTGTTGATGTTCCTTCTGTTTTATTATCAGATCTTAATACTTTTTTACATGCTTCGGCTAGGTTTAAAAACCATAATTTTATTGTTCCTATTAATGTCTTTTCTATATATTCTGGTGTGTTTGTTGTATCTATTTTATTATCTAATAATTATTTTGACATGTATCCTACCCTTAGTTGTATTATTTTATTTGTGTCTATTACACAGTCTAAATCTAAAAAGTTGTAATTAATTATTTATTTTGGTGTCCATTTATTATATTCATCCTTTGGATTATATCTTTTAAACTTATTTTTGTGATTATAGGTTGTTTTTCTTATTTCTGATGCACTAGGTATTATATTTTTATCTAGAGTATTTACTTCTATATTTATTAGTTCTAGATTTTCTTTATTAATTACTTCTTGTTCTTCATTAATTTCTAGTTTTCCTATGTTTTCTAGAATTTCTGTATATGTTTCACTATATTCCGAGTCATAATTATCTGTTTCTTCAGCATCTACTATATTTATTTCTAATTCACTGGTTTCTAATTCTTTATTTTTTATTTCTAATTTTTCTTTAAATTGATTTGTCTTATTTAATAGTTTTTGTTCTTTATCCTTTTCTTTTTTTTTTCTTTCTGTCCTTTTTCATACAAATCATTTAGCATTTGTAGTTCATTTTCTAATTCAGCAATCCTACTGTTTTTAGTTTCTTCTATTTTTCATATTTCTTCTGTGGTTTGTTGTTTTATTTTATCTGTTTCCTTTCTTCCGTCTATCTCTTCGTTTTATCCTTCTATTCTTACCATGGCTGCCAGCTTATCTTCTAATTTTAATTCTTTTTTTTCTAACATTAAATATAAATGTTCACCTATTTTCTTATATCTTCTTCCTAAATTAGAAAATACTATTTTTATTTTTAATCCTTCGTGATTTTCATATGTTTTTTCATCTATTATAAATTCTTCTTTGTTCATTTTATTTAAATATATATAGGTTATGTTGATATATATATTCTAGATTGTCTATTGTTGATTCTAAATTTGATATTTCTTCTTTTTGTGCATTTATTGAGTTTTTACTAACTCCGATAATTATGTTATACTGTAGTCTTTCTATCCTTATTTTTAATTCTTTACGTTTTTCAGATATTATTTATTTTAATTCTTTATATATTTTTTTAATTTTTGTTCGTTATTCATATAAACAATATTTATAATATTTTGGTGGATATCTAAATCTGATTTTATCATAATTATGTGGTATGTGTCTCATTCTTCTAGATTTTAAATGAATTATTAATTTTGCTTCAATACTAGATAGTAAAGTAATTATTTAGGCTAATCTATGGAGGTCTTCTTTTATTTTATTTAGACTTTTATATTCTGAATAATTACTAGTTAAATGATCTTCATAATTAATCAATCAAATAAATTAATCAAATAATAAATCCAATTACATACTACTTCCGTAACTTTAAACAACATAGGCTTTGATACCAATTGTAGGGGGTGCGGATATACTTGGGTAACTTATTAGTAGTTATTACACATAGGCTTGGGTAACTTGCGGATAATTTGGGTAACTTTAAACAACATATGCTTTGATACCAATTGAGCAAAATACCCCCCTTCATGTAGAAGTATTACACATATTTTTTTATTAAAAAATGATCAAATAACTACTTAATAGAATTATTGACATTCTCTTTTGATATAAAGTAAAATTATAAATGATTTAGAAGTGTTAAATATTATTATTTCTTATCTAATAAAGTATATTTTTTTTCTTTCAATGCATATGATTTTCTTAAAAAATATATTTTGGTTCCTAAGAATCTTTCTTTTAAAACTTTCATAGCAATTAATGTTTCTTTCACATGTGTTTTTTCTTAACCATAAATTTTGGTTCTTATTTTTTCCCCTTTCCGTGAATAATTTTTAACCTAAAAAGTTGCATTTGACTCCTAACAAAAAATTTACACACTATATTTAATTCCTTTTAGGTATGAAATTATAATGCCCCGCAAAATCCTCTTCCAGTCTGAGCCTTAGAGCGTATTTGGTAAAGCAAAAATCCGAGTCAAAATGTTTAAGAAATATCCTCCCAAGTATGAAATACTTTGAATCGTGTGGGAATTTATTTGAGCATGAATTAAGATCATAGAGGTCCCCTAACTCATGGACGAGTTGAAAGCTTTCCTATCGTTTAAGCTTTAGTGACCGTCAAAATTTGGGTCAACTTCAATCGACCATAACTCCTTGAATATATAGAATTAGAGGACCTACTATATATAAAATGAAAGATCTTTGAATTATCTTTTCAACGATACCAATTTCTCCAAAAATTGATATCGAAGAAAAGAGTTGTGCCTATTTTACTCCAGCATGTCAGTCTGGAAAATGTGTGACGACATTTTATGACGGCCTGTCACAGGTCTGACGGCTTGTCACAAAAGGTCTTCATAATTAGGCAGAAAATCATAAAATCCACCCTTTTGTGACGACATTTTATGACGGCCTATCACAGGTTTGATGGCCTGTCACAAATGTTGTTCGCCATTTTTTTCCAGCTATTTAAAGACGTTTTTACAAGGGTATTTTGGTCATTTCCCACCTTTTGTGAGCCTCTATAAATATGAGAAACCACTTCTAAAACGCTAATTTCATCATTTTTCTCTTCCAATTCTCTCAAGAATATCTAATTAGGGTTTCATCAAGAACCCTAATCTTCCAAAATTCATCCATAAATCTTCAAGCTTTCTTCAAGAATCAAGTTCCTCATAGTGTGGGCTTCAAGAATCATTTATTACAAGTGCGGATAGAGTCTCAAGCATTAGAATTCATCCTATTCCAAAGGTTAAGGTATGTAGATGTTGATTCTTGGGTCCCTTTTATCCAAGAAGCTCAAGAACCCTTTTTAAAACTAAAAGATTTTTATGTTTATGACTTGTTAATGATTTGTATAAGTTGAGATTGATGTTTAATGTGTTGTTGAGTTTTTATTTATGTTTGCCTACAAAATTTATGAGCTTTGACCCTAGTATGTGGAATTCATGTGATGTTTGCGATAGACCCTCCTGAAGTTGTTTTTCCATGTGATTTGTTCATGACTTTTGGGTGAAGAAATGGTTGAATAAGTGAAGAATGTTCCCCATAGGTTTGATAAAGAGCTTCGGTGAAGCATAAGAGCCATTATAGTATGTTGAATGTGAAACTCCAAAATTATGAGCTAGTCCATGCATGCCTAGTGTTTGATAATATGCCTCAGTGAGTGAAATGTGCCAAATAGCATGAAATCCCCAAGTAGGTGTAAAATCAGTCATGTCTAGTGGTTGTTGATAAAACCTAGTGAACAACTAGAGATATTATGGTTGTAAATTCCTCGATTATGTGCTCTTTGATATATGCTAAGTTTTTAATACATGTCAAGTGGTTAGCAAGTAAGTTGTGACATAATAGTAAGAAGTTTCCCCAAGCTATGTGATATCTAAACACATGTCAAGACTGATATAGGTATGAAATAGCTTAGGTAAAATCTTATTGAATGGAGTATGATCTAGTAGCATGTTTCCCCTACATTATTATATGATTATGTTTTTGAGATGCTTAAAGTGACCCCTTGGCGACTGTGATGATGAATAGACATTTGTGATTCCTAATTACTTGAGAGATGTGTTAATGATTAGGAAGATGCTTTAGTGATTATGATGATGCATAAATGATTATGATGATACATGAATGATTGTGATGATGAATGAACGATCGTGATGATGAATGAATGATTTATGCTTTACTTTTATGCTATCGAGTCCAGGGGTATTTACTCGACAATAGAGCTGTTGTCTAGAGCTCGTGTCAGTTTCTACATAACTCCAGTTGAGCCATGATTCTCATAACTCAGTGAACTATAGAACTCTGTTTCCTCAGACAAGTGCAGAACTTAAGAAAGCTCAGTAATCTCAGTTATCTCTGTAATCTCTATATCGCTAGTAATCTAGCCTCAGTCCTGTAATCAACTAAAATCTAATAGTATTCAAGTGATTCAATTCTAATCTCATAAGCAATTTGAGTAATCCATTTAAACTCTGCATCGTCAGTCAGATACATGATTCGATACCATTTCCGTCTGATACGAAACTACGTAATCTCAGTGTAACTCAGTCAGATCTTTTGAGAAACATGATCAGTATCAGATTAAGTTCAGTTGTGTTTAGTTAAGATTTTTGTTCAGAGTCTTTCAGTTGGGAGTAGAAGCTAGCACCGAGCGAGGGAAGGGATGACGACTCTCCCGTCAGAGAGGCTGAGTCGTTAGGAGCAATCCCTATACTCCAGAACTGCGTAGCCAGTGTAGGATACAAGAGTCTCCCATGAGTAGAGGCTGTCACTGTAAGAGAGGTTTGACTATTATTGCCTCAGGCCGACTTCCTATGAGGGTTATCCCGTCAGAGAGGCTTGACCAGAGAGGTCTTTACCCGTGGCATGGTATTGACACCCTTTCAGCTGGGGTCAGAGGTTGGACCCCACCTGTGGTAGGTTGGGGCATATCGGTTAAGTAACTACTTCCCATAGTTGCAGTTTCAGTAGCGATCTTCAGAAATTAGGACTGTGTGGTATAGTCGTCTATCTCAGTGAGGAACTTAGATAGTTCCATTAATTCATGGATCATCCCGTCAGATAGGCTTGGTCTCATATACAGATGCTGATTATTATATCTAGAGATCCCCCGTCAGAGAGGCTTGATCTCAGTCTCAGATTTTGTGGAGTATTCTTATTATCATATCTAGAGATCCCCCATCAGAGAGGCTTAATCTCAGTCTCAGATTCTGTGGAGTATTCTTATTATCATATCTAGAGATCTCCCGTCAGATAGGCTTAATCTCCATCTTAGATTCTATTGAGTATTCTTATTATCAGATTTGGACATGATCATACTTCTTATCATTGATAATTGCTTCCGAAATAATCTGTTAGAAAAATTGATCTCTAATTCTGTCAGTCGAAAGAAGTAAGCTCAGAATTTAGTCCTTGATGTAAGTACATCTAGATCCTCAGTTATCAGTATCAGATGAGTCAGTGATTCAGTATCTCAGTGTTAGTAGTGAGTTTAGTCTGCAGTAAAGTGGTTTCCGAGTTTTAGTATCTAGAGTTACGATGATTGTGTTTATGGTCTGTGCGTTCATGTATGTGTTCTCATGCGGCATCTTAATGATTATTCAGTTTAGATATTGTGCATGTATGAGCCCTTGCATTAGCCTACCCCGTCTACATACTCAGTATATTCCTGTACTGACGTATTTGCGCTATGGTGTTTTATTTAACGCCATAGGTTCAGAGGCACAGGATCCAGAGTATCCTCAGCAGTTCAGTCCCAGTCAACAACAGTAGCAGTGAGTCCTCTTCTTTTGAGGACGAATCTCAGTTTACTATTATTGTTTCAAACTTTATTTATTTTCAGTTGACAGAGTTAGTTGGGGACCTGTCCCATCAACTCCACAGTTCAGATAGTTTAGAGGCTTTTCAGATGGATGTATTAGTATTCAGTTTTCTGTATTATGAGTATTCATAGATATGTTGAACCTTATGGCTAGTTTCTGCATTAATTTTAGATATTATGTAGTGTACAGGTACAGATTTCAGTAAAGGATTAACTTGTGGTCCTTTGGGGTCATAAACACCGTGTGACGTCTCGGGATGGGATCTCGGGGTGTTACAAACTTAGTATCAGAGCCTAAGGTTCAAGAGTATCCTAGGGAGTCTGAAAAGCCGCATCTAGTAGAGTCTTGTGCATGGGTGTGTAGCGCGCCACATTTATGTACAAGAGGCTACTGGATGTTCTTAGGAGCAGTTCCTCTTCTTTCAATGATCATTTCGTGTGACTGAGCATGAGCTCAAGTTGATCCTTAGTCTAATCCACTTCATTCTTTCATTTACAGAGTATGCCTGCTCGTAAAGACTTTGTCCATAGGGTTGATGATCAGCCCCCTCAGCCAGTAGATCCTGAAAATGAGAGTGTGTCACATGCAGAGTTTTGGGAAGCTTTCCAGGAGCTAGCCCAGGCGGTGAATAATATTTATGGCAACCGTCAGGCTGCAGTCCTACCTCAACAAGATAGGAATTCAGCCGCAACCAGGATTAGAAGCTTCATGAAAATAAACCCGCCCGAATTCTTTGGGTCAGTAGTAGGTGAGGATCCACAGTTATTTCTAAAGGAGGTGAAGAAGATCACCCAGATTATGCTCGTTTTTGATGAATAGAGTGTTGAGTTAGTATCTTATATTTTGAAAGATATTGCTCATGATTGGGTAGTGATGTGGGAGAAGAGTAGAAGGGAAAATGCATCTTCTGTGACTTGGCTAGAGTTTTAGAGTGCCTTTATAGATAGGTTTTTCCCTCTAGAGATGAGAGAAGCTAAGGTAGAAGAGTTCATGAACCTAAGGCAAGGTTCCATGACAGTGAAAGAGTATTGTCTTAAGTTTAACCAATTAGCTAAGTATGCTCTTGACTTGATAGCTGACCCTAGAGCGAGTATAAGTAAGTTTCTGACTGGGGCATCAAATAATGTGTTGAAAGAGTGTAGAGCTACCATGCTCAATAGAGATATGGATATTTCTAGGATAATGATGCATGCGCAACAAATTAAGGCAGATAAAATGAAAAAAAAAGAGTGAGTAAGAGAGCCAAGACAGGTAGTCATGGTTTCCCACAATCAGGGTCTCAAGGTGGTAGTAGTTCTCAGTATGGTCGGAGTTTTTTAGTTCCAGATTCATCTTCAAATAGTGTACCTACGCCTGTGTTTGGGGGTATCAGATCTGAGGGAGCGCCAAGCTCTAAAGCCCAGAGTAGTGCTAGTGGTGTTCGTACCCATCCGCGTTATGAAGAGTGTGGTAGGCGCCACCAGGGTGTGTGTAGAGCCGGTAGTGATGTATGTTTTAGGTATGGTGAACCAGGCCATAGAAGGTGAGAATGTAGAGTGCTGACTCAAAGGGGTACACTTCATGCGTTTCAGGCTCGCCTTGATCGGCAAGGATTCCCTAATATAGACCCGGGTATGTTATGAGCCCTACATCTTTGGGATATGCATTTTTAGATCCTTTGCTCCCATTTTGAGATTATGTGTTAGCATGAGTCATGCATAAGTTTCAGATCTTGATTGGTCAATTATGACCTAGTCTGTAGGTGCCCCGCGCACCGCTCCAGTATTTCAGCGAAGTGTATTTAGAGGGACATAGAATCCCAAGGGGCAGATACCCCATAGTATTATGATATTGCATGCCATTAGATTCATCCCGATGCATGTTCAGATTTTCTTTATAAATTTAGCATCAGTCTTGTTGCATTGTCAAGTCGTGCTTTCAAAAGTCAGCTTAGCCGGACATTCATGCATTAGATATGCGAATTTAGTAGAAAGAGTTCATCTTGTCAGCGTGTGTTCAGTCGTGTATTCATGAGATCATCCTATTTATGAGTCCATGCATCATATATGCATATGTTTTATGAGAATTCAGCTATAAGTATCATCAGTCGAGTATTCCATGCATCAGATATGCATGCCCAGTGTGAGAAATCTATATGTCAGTTGTTCCAGTTGCGTAGTCCTGATCTGAGATGTTTCCATTTCTTGAGTAAGTTCTGTTGATCCATATTCTCAGTCTATCAAGTGACATTCAAGGATGAATGTTCTCAAGGGGGAGATAATGTAATGCCCCGCAAAATCCTCTTCCAATCTGAGCCTTGGAGCGTATTTAGTAAAGAAAAAATCCGAGTCAAAATGTTTCAGAAATATCCTCCCAAGTATGAAATACTTTCAATCGTGTGGGAATTTATTTGAGCATGAATTAAGATCATAGAGGTCTCCTAACTCATGGACGAGTTGAAAGCTTTCCTATCGTTCAAGCTTTAGTGACCGTCAAAATTTGGGTCAAATTAAATCGAACATAACTCCTTGAATATATCTAGTTAGAGGACCTACTATATATTAAATGAAAGATCTTTGAATTAGCTTTCCAACGATACCAATTTTTCCAAAAACCGATATCAGAGAAAAAAGTTATGCCTATTTTACTCCAGTATATCAGTCTGGAAAATGCGTGACAACATTTTATGACGGCCGTCACAGGTCTGATGGCTTGTCACAAAAGGTCGTCACAATTAGGCAGAAAACCATAAAATCCACCCTTTTGTGATGACATTTTGTGACGGCCTGTCACAGGTTTGACGGCCTGTCACAAATGTCGTCAACCATTTTTTTAGCTATTTAGAGACGTTTTTGCAAGGGTATTTTGGTCATTTCCCACCTTTTGTGAGCCTCTATAAATATGAGAAACCACTTCCAAAACCCTAATTTCATCATTTTTCTCTTCCAATTCCCTCAAGAATATCTAATTAGGGTTTCATCAAGAACCCTAATCTTCCGAAATTCATTCATAAATCTTCAAGCTTTCTTCAAGAATCAAGTTCCTCTTAGTGTGGGCTTCGAGAATCATTTATTACAAGTACGGATAGAGTCTCAAGCATTAGAATTCATCCTATTCCAAAGGTTAAGGTATGTAGATGTTGATTCTTGGGTCCCTTTCATCCAAGAAGCTCAAGAACCCTTTTTAAAACTAAAATATTTTTATGTTTATGAGTTGTTAATGATTTGTATGAGTTGAGATTGATGTTTAATGTGTTGTTGAGTTTTGATTTATGTTTTCGTACAAAATTTATGAGCTTTGACCCTAGTATGTGGAATTCATGTGATGTTTGGGATAGACCCTCTTGAAGTTATTTTTCCATGTGATTTGTTCATGACTTTTGGGTGAAGAAATGGTTGAATAAGTGAAGAATGTTCCCCATAGGTTTGATAAAGAGCTTAGGTGAAGCATAAGAGCCATTATAGTATGTTGAATGTGAAACTCCAAAATTGTGAGCTAGTCCATGCATACCTAGTGTTTGATAATATGCCTTAGTGAGTGAAATGCGCCAAATAGCATGAAATCCCCAAGTAGGTGTAAAATCGGTCATGTCTAGTGGTTGTTGATAAACCCTAGTGAATAAGTCGAGATATGATGGTTGTAAATTCCTCGATTATGTGCTCTTTGATATATGCTAAGTTTTTAATACATGTCAAGTGTTTAGCAAGTAAGTTGTGACATAATAGTAAGAAGTTTACCCAAGCTATGTGATATCTAAACACATGTCAGGACTGATATAGGTATGAAATAGCTGAGGTAAAACCTTGTTGAATGGAGTACAATCTAGTAGCATGTTTCCTCTATATTATTATATGATTATGTTTCCGAGATGCTTAAAGTGACCCCTTGGCAACTGCGATGATGAATAGACGTTTGTGATTCCTAATTACTTGAGAGATGTGTTAATGATTAGGAAGATGCTTGAATGATTATGATGATGCATGAATGATTATGATGATACATGAATGGTTGTGATGATGAATGAATGATCGTGATAATAAATGAATAATTTATGCTTTACTTTTATGCTATCGAGTCCTGGGGGTATTTATACCCGATAATAAAGCTGTTGTCTTGAGCCTGTGTCAGTTTCTAGATAACTCCAGTCGAGCCATGATTCTCAGAACTCAGTGAACTATAGAACTCTGTATCCTCAGACAAGTGCAGAACTAAAGAAAGCTCAGTAATCTCAGTTATCTCTATAATCTCTATATCGCTAGTAATCTAGCCTCAGTCCTGTAATCAGCTCAGATCTAATAGTATTCAAGCGATTTAATTTGAATCTCAAAAGCAATTCGAGTAATCCATTGAAACTCTGTATCGTCAGTCAGATACATGATTCAATACCTTTTCCGTCTGATACGAAACTAAGTAATCTCAGCGTAACTCAGTTAAATATTTTGAGAAACATAATCAGTATCAGATTCAGTTCAGTTATATTCAGTTAAGATTTCAGTTCAGAGTCTTTCAGTTGGGAGTAGAAGCTAGCACCGAGCGAGGGAAGGGATGGCGGCTCTCCCGTTAGAGAGGCCGAGTCTTTAGGTGCAATCCCTGAACTCCAAAACTGCGTAGCCAGTGAAGTATGCAGGAGTCTTCCATCAGTAGAGGCTATCACCGTCAGAGAGGTTTGACTATTATATTGCCTGAGGCCGACTTCCTGCGAGGTTCATCCTGTCAGAGAGGCTTGACCAGAGAGGCCTTTACCCGTGGCATGGTATTGAAACCCTTCCAGCTGGGATCACAGGTTTTACCCCACCTATGGTAGGTTGGGGCATGTCGGTTAAGTAACTACTTTGCATAGTTGCAATTTCAGTAGCGATCTTCAGAAATCAGGACTGTGTGGTACAATCATCTATCTCAGTGAGGAACTCAGATAGTTCCATTGATTCATGGACTATCCCATCAGATAGGCTTAGTATCATATACAAATGCTTGATTGTCATATCTAGAGATCCCCCGTCAGAGAGACTTGATCTCAGTCTCAGATTCTGTGGAGTATTCTTATTATCATATCTAGAGATCTCCCGTCAGAGAGGCTTGATCTCAGTCTCAAATTCTGTGGCGTATTCTTATTATCATATCTAGAGATCTCCCATCAAATAGGCTTGATCTCCATCTCAGATTTTGTTGAGTATTCTTGTTGTTAGATTTGGACATGATCATACTTCTTATCATTGATAATCACTTCCAGAATAATCTTTTAGAAAAATTGATCTCTAATTCTGTCAGTCGAAAACAGTAAGCTCAGAATTTAGTCCTTGATGTAAGTACATCCAGATCCTCAGTTATCAGTATCAGATGAGTCAGAGATTCAGTATCTCAGTGTTAGTAGTGAGTTCAGTCTGCAGTAAAGTGGTATCCGAGTTTCAGTATCTAGAGTTGCGATGATTGTGTTCATGGTCTGTGCATTTATGCATGTGTTCTTATGCGGTATCTTCATGATTATTCAGTTTAGATATTGTGCATGCATGAGCCCTTGCATTTGCCTACCCCGTCTACATACTCAGTACATTCCAGTACTGACGCATTTGCGCTATGGTATTTTATTTGACACTATAGGTTCAGAGGTACAACATCCAGAGTATCCTCAGCAGTTCAATCCCAGTCAGCAGCAATAGCAGTGAGTCCTCTTCTTTCGAGGACGAATCTCAGTTTACTATTATTGTTTCAGACTTTGTTTATTTTCAGTTGATGGTGTTAGTTGGGGACCTGTCCCATCAACTCCACAGTTCAGACAGTTTAGAGTATTTTCAGACGGATATATTAGTATTCAGTTTTCTGTATTATGAGTATTCATGGATGTGTTGAACCTTATGGCTAGTTTCCGTATTTATTTCAGATATTATGCAGTGTACAGGTACAAATATCAGTAAAGGATTATCTTGTGGTCCTTCAGGGTTATAAGCACCGTGTGACGTCTCGGGATGGGATCTCTGGGCGTTACAAAAATTCATTTTTTTTGTATCTTAAATATTTGAGTAGCAATTTAAAGTTAATTATTGGAAGAAAAAATGATTTTGTTTATTGTGGGATGTTTTAATGAAGGGCAAAAAGTTCAAATCACTTTTCTAAGGGTCTTCACACTTTTAATATACTATTTTAGGATACGTGCGTTGCACGTGTATTAAACGTTAAATAAATATAATACATATAAAAAATAAATTATTGTGTGTAGAATAATTTATTTATTTTATTAAGTGCAAAAATTACAAAATATAACGTAAAATTTTGATTATATAAAAAGTGTAGTTAATTAAAGAGAAATTTATTCATTATGTTTATTTTTAAATTCTAAAGTATTTTATTTTTACAAAGATTTATTTTTATTCTTAAGATTCAATATTTGTATCAAAATTGAAGACATTTTAGATGATTATATGTCATTAACCTGTTAGGGGTCGTATTATTGTTGATTAGAGTAAGTTATTCATGTATTAAAAGTTAAAACTATGTATAACTTATACAATGTTTGACAAGTGCATAGAAAATAAATTATTGATGTATTGATTGATAATTAATCCAAATTAACTGTAGACGTATTATATATAGTTTATATAATATGTATTAAATCGGTGAGCTGTATTAATGTTTAATATTTTGTACAAAGAACCCTACTCAAAATATTTGAAAGACATAAAAGTATTAGTGAAAAAAATATAAATATCATTATCTTATTAGTTAGATCATATTTAAAGTTTTAATAACATGGATTTTGAAGATAAAAGTTGTAAAGTCTGATGGATTGTTTGGTATGAAGGAAACATTTTCTGGGAAATATTTTTAAATTCTCTCATCTTTGATTGGCTTAAACATTTTGAAAAATGTTTTCCAAATCAACATATTTTTCTCAAATTTAAGGAAAATGACTTCCCTACAAAAAGTAAGAAAAATATTTTTCAAAACTCTCTTTCAACCTCAATATCAAGTTGAAATATTCATACACCAAAACACTAAAATGTATTTTTTGAAAAATATTTTTTATTCACCAACTAAACACTAAAAAATATCTTTGGAAAAATATTTTTCACTCACTAACCAAACATAAGAAAATAACTGATTTTCCAAAAAATATTTTCTAGGAAAATATTTTCCTTTATCCCTGAATAAAACCTAAAATAGGCCCAATTTTTTTTTAAAAAGAAAAATAAATAAATAAGAAAGTAAAACAAATATTGTTTATTCTTTATTTTCTCCTATAGAAGTTCAACTGCTTTTCTCGTAGATCAAGTGTGAGCATGTTCTTTGTTTTCTCTGTGCAGCGATGTTCCAAGCTCATATTTGCTATCTTTTTTTCTGTTCAAGAATATCTTCTTTGCTCTTCGATGAAAGAATTAATCAATTTTGAGTTTAGAATCTTTAATTTCTCGATGAGCTTCTACATTTATTCTCCAACGTCTCGCTATTTCGATTGTCCATATCCAAAGGTAAACTCTTTCTTTCTTCATCCTTGATTTTCTTCAAATAACTCTGATTTGAGGCTGATTTCTCTCTATGTATCTCTATGTTTCTTTTTTATGAGTTTTATTTATTTTGTTGTGTTCACCGATTTAAGTTACCTGTGGTGACCCTTTTTTCCTGATTAATGCAAAGCTATATGTTTTAAGAAAAAAGTGATACTTTTTCCTGTTAAAAAGACTAGAGTTTCAATAACCATGTTTTTTGATGCTTTTGGCTCGGAGAAAAGGTGAACAAGTAAGTTCGTTTAGAGGTTTTCAAAATGGGTTCTTTGGTGGTGATAAATAATTAATATAGCCTCTTCTAATTTATATCAGGTAGTTATTGAGGGAATGAACATGGGATATCTTCTTCTATCCTTCAATCAGATATCTAACAACTGTGGTATGCTCCACTACACATTCGGTGGCCAATTTAAGATACCAATTGTCATCCGAGGTCCTGGTGGAGTTGGTCTACAACTTGGAGCGGAGCACTTTCAATGCCTTGGTCATATTTTCAGTCAATTCCTGGATTTCAGATTGTTGCTTGTTCAACCCCCTACAATGCCAAAGGCTTGATGAAGGTAGCTATCAGAAGTGATAACCCTGTGATTCCTTTTTAGCATGTTTTGCTCTACAACCTCAAGGAGAGAATTCCAGATGAAGAGTACTTGTTGAACCTTGAAGAAGCAGAGATGGTACGGCCAGGGGGGCACGTCATAAGCTCGTCCGCACCGTCTTCATCCAAAAAAGAAAAATAATGAATCAATAACTCTATGTACCAAAAGTTATACGCTCTTGGAGCAAGATCATAAAATTTTTTAGGAGAAACAAACTAACTGGTATTACGAACATCTTGCACCAAAAATTACCTATATCAAAAAAACAAGAACCTTCATCCTGCACGAGACCAAATTGTAAACTACAAGATAACACAATTATAACCACACACGCCTACAACGAGCAAGACCCTTCATTCTTCATAACTTAAAATTTATACTACAAGATAACATGATTAAATAAGGCAGACCAATAAACACCTTTAGTTAAAAAACAGAAACAACAAATTCCAAAAAATAGAACAAAAAACTTACGTGGAAAAAAGCATCAAAACATTACTGGTTTTGCATGATCTAATACATATGCACCCAAAAGAAAAAATGAAGTGGGAATTAATTTGATTGCACACAATATAAATATTAGACTCAATCAAACTGTGTAGTCATAATTCAATTAACAAAAGAGGCAACTCAGACATCACTATGTGAATGCTTCAAGAGGAATATATACAACAATAAAGAAAAGAATCCCAGAAATAATTTAATGAAAGGATCTATCATTTACGTTCTTATAATTCAAACTTGAGGTTTCTTCTACATCTCCAACGCTAATTGAACTCGCCGAATCTGTTTTTTGAGGTAGTGGGTGGAAAAAGAGTAAAACTATTTCTTTTATTGATATAATAAATTTTCAACCTAAGTGAATCCTATTTTATTTCAAATAAAAATTTATAAAAGTATCCATAATTCCATATATATTAGGACTTAATTTCTTTCCATAAATTTTTAGGAGTCATTAATTTAATTAAATAATAATTTAAGGAAAAAGAGTAAAAAGACGATTTTGTCTATTGCGAAATTTTATAATGAAGGGTAAAAAGTTCAAATCATTTTTCTAATGGGTCTTCACACTTTTAATATATTATAGATATAGATTATAGATATAGATTATAGATTTCTAGATTTTTAAAATCTTCTTAGAATCAAATTTAGTTGATTTAGAATTCTTAAACTAATGAAAAAAGTAGTAGTTGTCATTAATTCTGATGACTTTAATAAGAAAAGGTTTTACCGTAATTGTACTTAATTAATTTTTAATTCTTAAATATTAGAAAAATAGTGAAAATACGATTTTGTCTAAAACAAATAGTTTTAATGAAGGACAAAAAGTTCAAAAAATATTTCTAAGGACCTTCACACTTTTAATATATTATAGATATAGATATAGATTAAAGATATAGATATAGATTAGAGATTATAGATTATAGATTATAGATTATAGATTATAGATTATAGATATAGATTATAAATATGGATATAGGTTATAGATTATAGATAGATGTAAATATAGATATAGATTATAGATATCTTCATTTATTAATAAAAAGCCTCTCTAGGCCTGTTCAATTAAAAAAAATATGTTGCACTAAATAATGGGAAGTTTCACATTTTAAAATCCTTAGAACCTCTTGTGGGCTACGAAATTTTATTAAATTAAAATTCATACAAAATTTGGATTATATTAAATTTAAAATATATTAGTCCCAAATAAATATTGTGGATTAATATATTTGGTTTAATTAGTTAAGTCCAAACATATATGGATTTAATTAAAGTCCAACCTCAATTGGGTTAGACCATTAATTTGGGCTACAAATAATAAAGCCACTTTAGCAAGCCCAAAATCTCATCATATTAATTTGGGCTATAAATGATTAAGCCCACTTTTAGAAGACCAAGATGTCATCATGCTCTAGAGGCCCAATTTGGTGCCACATGTGAAATGACGTGGCATTCCAAGTCAAGTGAAGAAGCCAATGAGACCATGCCACATGTCAAAATGATGTAGTAAATTAAAAGCTCATAAAAGGTGCCATGTCACTTAAATCTGATTAGTCAAAGGAAGTTCATGTTTATCAAGACCATGTCACTTAAATCTGATTGTTCAAAAGAAGTTCATATTTATCATGACTCTTTACGTCCTACAACTATAAATAGGGGCCTTATAATTCAGAAAAGGGACCAACAATTCTAGCAAGAAGCAAGAGAGAGCTCGCGGATCAAAAGTAGCAGATTTCTCTACAAATTCAAGAATTCAAGATCAGTTCATCAAGATTCAAGATCAAGAGTTCAAGAATTCAAGATCAGTTCATCAAGCTTCAAGGTCAATAGTTTAAGATTCAAGAACAAGTTCAAGCTACAATATCATGACTACAAGATTCAAGAACAAGCTCAAAGGCCTTTGAATTCAAGTACAAGTCGAGATTAAGTTCATCCAGTCCTCAAATCTAGTTCAAGATCAAGACCACAAAATTCAAGAACAAGATACAAAGCCCTTGGATTCAAGCACAAGTCAAAGATCAAATCCATCAAGTTCAAGATCAAGCTCGAAGCCTTATATTTATAGTTGAAAAGGGGAATTAGAGGATTCATAGAGATTGTAACACTGACGTTAAAATCAATAAATCGATTATTGTAGTATTTTTCTTGTCTCAGTTATTATTTTCGGCCTCAAGAATTTTACCTTCCAAAAAATTCTGGTATGCCCAGTGGGACGATCTCTACCTCTCATATCAACTTTTCATACTTCAAAGTTTAAGAACAATAAAATGACTTCCAAGAAGGTCAACTCTCAATCAACTGTTTCTAAGGCTGTTGATTCAAAGTTCTCTGCTGAAGTAGAAAGCATCCTTAGTGTTACTTACGAAAGCTTGGGAATTGTCACATAGATAAAGGCAGGCTTTCTAGGACAACAAACACATCTAGTGACGTTCGCGCCAATGCCAGTTTTTGGATCTTCAACCCCAAAAGGAACAATGACCAATGCAAGTGATTCGAAAGAAGGAAGCAGTATGGAAGAATCACTTAAAAAGATGCTTGCTCTACTTGAGGATTCTAGTTCTAAATACTCTGGCACAAAAAACGATGGTCGTTCAACAAATGCATCATCTCCACTTACACGACATAAGCTAAGCACTTCAAATTAACTTATGCGATAATCTGTGTTACTCTCCAACGTCTCCAGTGATCATGCAAGCTTGGTGACTGATGCCTCGTCTATGGAGGAGCAACTTGTGAATCTGAGAAAGACAATTGAGGGCCAACCAAATATGTTCAGAATCAATATGCTCGGATTGATAAGATAGTGGATAGAGTGAAAGGCCTGATAAATGGAGAACCTTGCTATGTTCAGGAAAAGCTTAATAGGCTCGCGAGACAGAACATCATGTGAAACAATCACCACCAATTAAAGAGGAACAAGTTTCTTCTGAGGGAATAATCCCGATTGAGCAATTGAAAGAATTCATTAAAGGGACCTTTAAAGACAAGTATGATGTTGTCACCAAGTCTTCCCTTGCGTATGCCAAGCCCTGTACTACGAGAATAGATAGCCTCAAGATGCCTGCCGGCTATCAACCCCTAAAATTTCAATAATTTGAGGGCAAAGGGAACCCAAAGCAGCATGTTGCACACTTTGTTGAGATAAGTAATGATGATTGAACTTACGGTGATTATATTGTCAAATAATTTTTTCATTCTCTAAAGGGAAACACCTTTGATTGGTATATAGATCTTGAGCCTAACTCCATCGATAGTTGGGAGCAATTGGAGCATGAGTTCCTGAATTGCTTCTATATTACAAGGCGTACAGTGAGCATGGTAGAGGTCATAAATACTCAGCAAAGAAAGGATGAGCCAGTCATCAACTTCATCAATCGATGGAGAAATGAGAGCCTAAACTGCAAAGATAGGTTCAGTAAAGTAATGCGCTGGGAGATTCTCTACATCTTGCAAGGAATTAAACCAAAATTCTTTGAAGAGTTAACTACTCGTGCTCACGATATGGATTTAAGCATATCTTCTACTGGAAAGGGAAGAGCACCTATACATGACCCTCGAAGGGGAAAGGATAAGCAGGAACCCAAAATATGGGGTAAGTTTGTCCCCAAAAATGATAACAAAGAATCCATGTATGTCGACGTGTCTTTTGTGAAGGTCACCAAGAAGGTGAGCAAAAAGCAAAGCATGAAGACTACTTCTTGACCACGTCTAAATAAGAAGTTAACTTTAAAAGAGATGCAATAAAAGGAGTACTATTTCCTTGATTCTGATGTGGCTGAGAATTTTGATGAGCTTCTTGAGCATAAGCTTATTGATCTACCAGAAATGAAGCAGCCCGATGAAGATGGAAGGACCAATGACCCAAATTATTGCAAGTATCATAGACTTATGGGTCACCCTCTAGAAAAGTGTTTTGTCTTTAAAGACAAAGTAATGCAATTAGCAAATGAGAAGAATATCTTTATCAATGATGAGATGGCTAGTTCTCATTAAATCTCTATCACTTTTGTCTCTCTTGATCCAGTCCAAATATGTGTTGAAGAGCATAATGAGAGGCTATTAGAGTGTGACAAGTCTTCAGTTAGCAAAGCCGATGATGAAGGTTGGACTCTAGTAACCAGGCGTAGATGTAAGAAGACGAGTACACAAAAAAATTCGGTCCAGCAACCAACTAGGAGAAGAAGGGTATGGAAATTAATAAAACAAAGGCTGGTCGCACTTCCAAAAAATACGAGGGTAATGGAGCTTCACCACCAGAAACCTCGGCGTCCAGTGACTTTGGAGGAATTCTTACCAAGTTGGTTTCGTGTAAATACTGCTCAAGTTAACCTTGAGACATCTTGTTTTAATACTGCCAAAGAGGGGGAAAAGGGTGAAAATATACCTATAGAAGTTCATCCCTTAAATCTATTGCTGAACCTCTTGGCCAAGAGGCACATGTATGTCATAAAAAATTCATCTTCACAAATAATGATCTTCTATTTGGAGAGGCCCTACACAACCGTCCCTTATACATGATGGGTTAAATTCTAGGAAAGAAGATAAATAGAATCTGAATAGACAAGGGATTCAGAGTCAACATCCTACCTATTTGCATGATGAAGGAACTTGGAATTACTACTGACGAACTGGACGAAAGCCATATAATGATCCAAGGCTTCAACCAAGGAGGCCAAAGGGCAATGGGATCTGTCAAGTTGGGGATTCATATGGATGATTTTTTGATTAAATATGTTGATGCATATGATCGATGCCAAGACTTCATACAATATATTGCTTGGGAGGCCTTGGGTACAGGAGAATAAAATTATCTCATTCTCTTACTATCAATGCCTGAAGTACCTCAAAGGTGGAGTGGAAAGAAAGATAGTTGCTGATGATAAACCATTCACTGAAGTTGAGTCACACTTTACCAATGCAAGATTCTACTTAAAGAATTATGTGGTGAATACAAAAATAGTTGACGATGTCACCAAGACCAAGTGTGATGATCTTGTATCCAAGAAGGTCGTAGTGACTATCGAGAAGGTCATCACTAAGAAACCTTACTCCATTTTAAATAAAAAATCATTGGACCTACAAAAAAGAAGGAAACTCCTGCTCATCGCTACATACCAAAGGTAAAGAAAGAGAACGATCACCCATATGATGCCGAAAATAATGTTCTAAAGGGGATAACTTTACCTATCAGGAAGATTGATGCAAGAAATCCATCCTCAAGGCTACTTGAAGAGTCTGTGGATCAAAATCCGCTACAAGATATGACACTCCCTATGAAGCATACAAAGGAGGTCTTCGATACAAATACATATAAGTTATTTGTAAAGGTTGGATATAATCCTAGTGAGCCATCAAGGTTGGGTAAACTTACATCAGAAGGTACAACAAGGGAGGCATGTGAAGGCCTACAAACAGCCCACCTCTAATTCACATCTCTATAAGAAGGGCGGTTAGTAACTACATCACTGTAGAAGAAAAGTTTACTGCATCCAACAAAAGGCCTTCTATCTTTGACTGACTTGGAGAATCAACAACAAGAACTTTTGTATTTGAGAGGTTGAGTCTTATAAATAATAAAAAAAGAAACAAGCGTCAGAAAAATCATCAAAGTACAATAATTCACTCCTTTTCTAAGATACAGAAGGATTTCCAAAGTTTGATTCCTTCCAAAATGGGGTGGTAGACAAAACTGCTGGTTTCATGCAACAAGGTGTTAAAAGCAAAGGCTCATACCGTGGTTTATACCAAGGAACATGAGGAAGATAAAGAAAGTGTTGGCTCTTTATATCATGTTACAACCTAAAATAAGAACGAGGCCTCATCTTAAATAAAGGTTGATAAAGAAATGAAAGATAATTTCTGGTGTCACCACATATCTATCAACAACAATGATCCTCAAGAGGATAAAGATACTGGAGATGATTTATCTTAACTTGAAGAAGGAGTGAAGGCCATAATATATCCCTTAAAGGAAGTTAATCCTAGAACCGATGAAGACCCAAGACCAAATTACCTGAGTGCTATTCTAGAGAGGAAGAAGAAATCACTTATATGGACATACTCATAGAATATATAGATGTCTTTGGTTGGAGTTTTAAGGAAACACCTGGCTTAGATCCAAAAGTAGTAGTCCATTAGTTGGAGGTCAAAATGGGGCTCGTTTTATTAAGCAACCAAAGTCATTTTAGGCCAGAGTTAGTTTCGTTGATTAAAAATAAGGTTATTCGTTGATTAAAAATAAAGTTAACAAACTCATTTAAGCTATCTTTGTTCGTGAAGTCAAATATCCCACGCGGATTTTAAGTATTGTTCTAGTACGGAAGAAGAATGCCCAAATTTGAGTTTGTGTCAACTTTTGGGATCTCGACAATGCCTTCCCTAAGGATGAATTTCCAATCCCCATACTAGAGTTAATGATTGATGCCACCACTAGTTTTGAGGCAATGTCCTTCATGTATGGTTCATCAGGCTATAATCAAATTCGCATGGCACCAAATGATGAAGAACTCAGTGTATTTCGTACTCCCAAAGGTATTTATTGCTACAAGGTGATGCCTTTTTGTTTGAAAAATGCTGGTGCCACTTATCAAAGGGCTATGCTAAATATCTTTGATGTTCTTCTCCACAAAAAGGTTGAATACTATGTGGATGATCTAGTGTTGAAGTCAAGAAAGAAAGATGACCACTTAAAAGACCTAAGAATGGTGTTCGAGTTACTTCAAAGATATTAACTTAGGATAAATCCATTGAAGTGTGCCTTTGGAGTTACTTTTGGAAAGTTTCTTAGCTTTATTTTTCGACATCGAGGAATTAAAATTGATAAAGCCAAGGTCAATGCAATTTTGAAGATGCCCGAGCCTCAAAAAATCATGAGTTAAAAAGCCTACAAGGAAGGCTAGCATATTTAAGTAGGTTTATCTCAAACCAGGCAAAAAAATGTCAACTATTTAGCCATCTCATGAAGAAGGATACCCCTTTCGAATGGGACCAAGTTTTTAATAATGCTTTTGAGAGTATCAAATCATACTTAATGAAGACACCAGTTCTTTTGGCACCCGTACCTGGGAAACCATTGATACTCTACATCACAATACAAGAGAGGTCAGTTGGAGCATACTGGCTCAAGAAAATAGTAAAGGCAAAGAAAAATCTCTTTACTATCTGAGAAGAATGATGACACCAAATGAGATAAAGTATTCTCTGATCGAAAATTTATGCTTGTCGTTAGTTTTCTCAATTCAAAAGATGAAACACTACTTTTAGGCTCATGTTGTCCATCTTGTGTCTAGGGCAAATCCGATCAAGTTTGTAATGTTGAAACCTGTCCTTAGTAATCGACCTAAAAGATGGTACCTTCAATTTCAACAGTTTGAGATTGTGTACATTCCACAAAAAACTATAAAAAGACAAGCATTGACTGACTTCTTGGCAGATCACCAAATACCTAATGACTGGAAACTGAGTGATGAACTTCCTGATGAAGATGTAATGGCTATTAAAGTTAGATCCCCATGAAAAATGTACTTTGATGGTGATGCACATCGAGATAGAGCTGGTGCTAGCGTAGTGTTTGTCACTCCACAAGAAGAGGTCATCCCCTACTCTTTTACCTTGATGAATCATTTCTCCAATAATGTTGCTAAATATCAAGCGCTCATACTCAAAATTGAGATGGCTGTCGACATAAAGCAACTATAATTACAAGTTTTTAGTGACTCCCAATTGGTGATCCAACAGGTTTTGGGAAGTTATGAAGTCAGAAAGCCTGATTTAAGACCATATCATGATTATGCACAGAAGTTGATGGTATGGCTTGGAGAAGTAACCCTCCAGCATGTGCCAAGGAAAGAAAATAAGCAAGGTGATGCCCTAGCAGCTTTGGCCTTAACTCTAACTCTTTCGAATTATACACGAGTTACTATCTGCCAAGAATGGGTAGTACCGCCATCAAATGAGGATGAGGACATAAAAGGTAAGGTTTAATACCTCGTTGCCATGTCCAAAACTATAAAGGAAGATTGGTGACAACCTATCATTGACTACTTATGTTATGGGATACTTCCAGAAGATCCAAGGAGAAGGACTGACATTCGTCATCATGAACCTCGCTTCCTTTACTACAAAGACACACTGTACCAAAATTTATTTGAAGGAGTACTCTTACGGTATTTTGGAGAGAAAGAAGCAATTCAAGCTTTGAAAGACACGAACTCAGGAGTTTGTGGATCGCATCAGTCTAGGACGGATCTTTATTTTTACATTAAAAGAATGGGATATTATTGGTCAGCGATGGTGAAAGATTCTTTGGACTATACTAGAAGATGCAAGGCTTGCCAATTCCATGCAAATTTCATACATCAACCTCCAGAGGTACTACAGCCAACTGTAGCATCTTGTCCATTCAATGTTTAGGGAACAGATGTTGTTGGTCCACTACCAAAATCTTTTGGTGGACACCTATACATCTTGGCTGTGATAGATTACTTCTTAAAATTGGCTGAAGATGTTGCTCTCAAGGGAGTAAAGAAAGAAAATGTTGCAAACTTCATCCGAGTCAATATCGTCTACCGCATTGGAATTCGACAGTATATAATAACTGACAATGGAAAGCCATTTGACCACAAGTTAATGAACAAAATCTGTGATCTCTTTGGTTTCAAACAACGTAAATGTTCTATGTACCATGCTACTGCCAATGGTCTGGCTGAAGCATTTAATAAGACTTTATGCAACTTGTTAAAGAAAGTCATCTCCAAATCCAAACAAGACTGGCATGAGCGAATGGAAGAATCTTTATGGGTGTATAGGACAACTTATTGTACACCAACGCAAGCGACCCCATATTTACTTACGTTTAGAGTTGAAGCAGTCCTGCCACTCGAGCATCAAATACCTTATTTGAGACTGGCTATTCAAGAAGGGCTCATCGATGAATAAAATGCTAAGTTGCATCTTGTATAGTTAGAAGATCTTGATGAGAAGAGGCTGGAGGCTCAACAAAATCTTGAATGTTATCAAGCCCGGCTATCTCGTTGTTTCAACAAAAGGGTTTGCTTGAGGTGCTTCCAAGTTGGAGATCAAGTCCATGCAGTAAGAAGGCCCATCATCATTTCTCGTAAGTCTGGGGGAAAATTCACCCTGAAGTGGGATGGACTATATGTCATACAAAAAATTATATTCAAATGGATCATACAAGCTTGTCGATGCAGATGGCGTGAGGATTGTCCCCATCAATGCCAAGTTCTTGAAGAAGTACTATCCTTGAAGTAAGATGATACTCCTTATAGTATGAGAATAAACTGTATGTCTACTCCTAGCCTGCAAGAGTATAAACTGTGTACGACTCAAAAAAATATAAAATAAAATAAATGTCAGCTAGGTTGAAAATCTCGAAAGAGGCGGCCTAGGCAAAAGTTAGGACACAAAAAAACACTCACCCCAAAACTACGTTGTGACTTGATCCTCTTCATTGAGGTATGTAGGCACTTGGAATTTTATTCCGAGTTCATTTTACATGAGTGTCAAAAAATACACGTCCCTACTTGATTTGCTTTATTAAAGTCAAACTTGCATGAATCTTGACTAAATCTTAGACTTATGCCTAATATTTGTGGCTCAATAGGGCAACCCATCTAAAAGAAATAAGTTCTTTTAATAGGATTTGGAATACCTAAAGCCTGCAGTTTGGAGCGTAGATCTGCCAACCAATGCAATTATCAAGTTTACAAGTCGAAAGCCTTAATATTTAAGGCTTCCAAATTGAAGTTTCAAGTCTAAATCGGTTGTGAGACAAAGACGTGAAGCCAATAGTCAACAAAGTTGAAGAGAAAGCCAGAGTTTAGTACTAAAACATAAGTGCATCAAAGAAAAAACAAGCAATTTTTGAAGTTGAAATTCAAAAGGAATATTAAGAGAAAAGTGCAATGTAAAGAGGAGTTTCTATTACAACTAATAGATCCAACTACTCAATAAAAGGATAAAATAAAGCAACAAAAGAGTTTGAAGAAAAGAAAACATCTCCTAAGTTTAATCTAGACATAACTTGTAATTGATTAAGTCTTGGCGCATAGCTTCCAAACGCTCTTTCTTCTGATCTATACCATTTGATAAGTCTGTGTCAAAGCTTGTATCGAATTCCTTGGCTGCAATAGAAGACTCTAGACTTGCTTCTTTGGCTTCATTCTTAGCTTCCACTAAAAGACTTTCCAAAGTCTGTGCCTTTTTACACAATTCTTTTATCTTCTTCATGTTCTGTAGTGATTGCCTAATGGATGATGTTGCTCTAATCTTCTCGTCCTCTTCAAGCATGGCATTTGAGAGGCGTTCCCTTATTACAAAGAATAATTCTGCTGTTGCAGCTTCCTCATTCATATCATAAAGCATCGATCGTGCTTGGTCATATGAAGTAGAAAGGTCAAAGAAGTCGTGCAACAACTTTCTCAATGGGGAAATATCCACGTCCTTATAATCCATCTCCTTGATGATTACTTGGACTTCATCTTCAAGGAAAGAAGCGCAATCAACATCGCACTTGGAAAGCTTACCTTGAATTATGGTCCAAAGAGAGGAGATATAGTTTTTCTAAGCATCTAAGACATTCTTCTTTCCATCAAACACCGACATAACAACTAATGGGGGCTAACAGATGTCAGAATCCAAGGTTGCTTTAACCTTGTTACAAGAAGCAAAAGTTGGACTTTCTCCCATTTTAGATGTGGAAGGTGGTTCCATTAGATTTGGACCAGATACAGACTCATCACTATCATATGACCCTTCACGTTAGAAGGCTATAACATTAGCTGGATGCATAAGAACAAAAAAAAGGATTAATAGAAAAGGGAGTCATTAAGATACACTTGGTAAAATAGATGTCTTAACCATACCTCCTCGGTAAGAGATAATATAGTCCTCAAAGGATTATCCGTGTCATCATGAATTTTAATCACCGGTGGACTAGTACCTCTCACATTATCGAAATGTACCTTTACTTTTTTCCAGCAACGGTTTCTACTACTACTCTCACTTTCATCTTGGGACAACCTTTTAGAGACATGAGTAGTTTGAGTAGGAGTCTTGCGTTCGTATACCACTGGAGGTGTGTGAGATCTCTTATTTTCATATGGATTTGGTAGCCTGGCATCCGAAGAAGAAGGTTATCAGTAATAAGGGCCTCATTTATAGGTACTTCATAAGAATTCCCCAAATAACCAAGGAAATACCCATGAGTCTTTTTCCACCAAGTCTGATAGTCGGTTCTGAACAACTCGCCTATGTTAGGCGAAATTGAAGGAAAGTTGCTCGTGAGGATGATCGGCTCAATGTGTAAATCCTCCAAAATATTAGTCCTTTTTCTAAAAGGCAGTGGGAATGTTGTTCTTCATGTTGCCCGAAATATTCTAATAAAGCCCAAACTATAGACTAAAGCGGTGTGGACTATATGGCTTAATGATAAATGAGTTTCTACATCTAAGTGTGAGAAAGATAAAATGAATGCTCATAAAGTAGCTCATCTCCAATGCTGGGGCATTCTCAGTATCCACATAAATGTAAGGGTGCATTTTGTCTTGCATGGTAGAAGTCCAAACTACGCTCTCCCTACTATGGATACAGTTTCTTACATTATTTTGTCAAAAAACTTTTGACCGCCCTCTCCGGAGTTTACAATCACAGTAGGAACGGACGACCCACAAACAAGTTTGTAAAGAGGAAGAGGCCATTTAACTTCTGTCTTGACAAGGAGTTTACTTCAAGGGAGGTTAAATGTGCATGATTGTGGCGGTGGTCAATTTGCCTTTGAATTGGACTTACGTCCAAAGGATAATTTCCTTTCCTGTAAGGGAATTAAAAGTTGGCATCTAAACTTGACTTCCCTTTAAAAAAACAAGTAATATTAAATTATTACTTCAAGCCTACTCTTCAAAAAAATTAAATGTCTCGACAAGTCTTGAAGTGGGGACATTTTGTGGGTTACGAAATTTTATTAAATTAAAATTCGTACAAAATTTGGATTATATTAAATTTAAAATATATTAGTCCCAAATAAACATTGCGGATTAATATAATTGGTTCAATTAGTTAAGTCCAAACATATTTGGATTTAATTAAAGTCCAACCTCAATTGGGTTACACCATTAATTTGGGCTAAAATGATAAAGCCACTTTAGCAAGCCCAAAATGTCATCATATTAATTTGGGCTACAAATGATTAAGCCCACTTTTAGAAGCCCAAGATGTCATCCTAAGCTAGAGGCCCAATTTGGCTTCACGTGTGAAATGACGTGACATGCCAAGTCAAGTGAAGGAGTCAATGGGACCATGCCAACTGTCAAAATGATGCAGTATATTAAAAGCCCATAAAAGGTGCCATATCACTTAAATCTGATTGGTCAAACGAAGTTCATATTTATCAAGACCATGTCACTTAAATACGATTGGTCAAAGGAAGTTCATATTTATCATGACACTTTACTTCCTACAACTATAAATAGGGGCTTCATAATTTAGAAAAGGTACCAACGATTCTAGCAAGAAGCCAGAGAGAGCTCGTGGATCAAACACAACAAATTTCTCTGCAAATTCAAGAATTCAAGATCAGTTCATCAAGCTTCAAGATCAAGAGTTCAAGAATTCATGATTAGTTCATCAAGCTTCAAGATCAAGACAACAAGATTCAAGAACAAGCTCAAAGACCCTTGAATTCAAGTACAAGTTGAGATTAAGTTCATCAAGTCCTCAAATCAAGTTCAAGATCAAGACCACAAGATTCAAGAACAAGCTACAAAACCCTTGGATTCAAGCACAAGTCAAAGATCAAATTCATCAAGTTCAAGATTAAGCTCGAAGCCCTTGAATTTATAGTTGAAAGGGGGAATCAGAGGATTCATAGAGATTGTGACACTCATGTTGAAATCAATAAATCGATTGTTGCAGTATTTTTTTTTTCTTGATTATTATTTTTGGTCTCTAAAATTTTATTGTCCAACACCTCTTCCAAACGACAACTCAAACACGGAGGATAATTTATATTTTCTTCTTTTAATATAAAACTATCTAATCTCAAACACTTATTTTGATATGATCTTCAGATAAATATATACATAATCATATTGAGACTCTCTGTATCTTTACAATATGTAAAAGATGATGTAAATAGTTTCGCATAATAAAGAAATAACAGTCATCCCAAAATTTTGAATTTTAAAAGAGGATCTGTTAGATGTAAGAACAAACAGATGTCATTGAAATAAATATAATTGTACCCACATATTCTTCTTTCCAAAGTACTATAAGAGGAGTAAATATCACAAACTTAGGCTGAAACTAGCTCTCATAGTTTTAGTACACCTTAGAAGCATAAATACGTTAGGTGTCATAAGCAAATTGTAACTATCAAAATTGGCTTAAGTCATTGAAAAGACTCTAAACTTATTTCAAAATTTTACCTGGATTCTCAACTAAGACTGATACCTATTGAACACGTATAGTATATAGAAATTATTCCTATGAGGAACTTTCAGATATTCAGGAAAAATTGTGAAGTGTATCTAGCACACTTGCGGTGATATGGATAAAATGACTAATTAAAAAAGCCAGGTAGTATTGAGGGCCCAAACAATTACTAAAAAGTAATTATAATTTTTTTTAAAAATAAAAATAAAAAAATAATTCTTTTAAATGTATTTAACTAATTTTAATAAAAAAAGAAAAAAAACTCAAAAACACACATAGTTTTTCTTTATTCACCAATGAAAACAACATTCAAAGAATGGAGAAACTCCATTAAGTACAAAATCAGTAAACAATCTTCACCATTGACAACAACATCAAAGAATGGTGAAACTTCATTTAAGCACAAAATCAGTAACCAGACACCTATTAGCATTCAAAATCAGCAACAACAGTAGACTCCCTCTGTTTTTCACCAGATAATTTCTCTATTAAGAACAAAATCATACACCAGACACCCATTAGCACCCAAATCAACAACAACAATGTACTCTCTATGTTCTCAACTAGTAACTCCTAATTGCCAAAAAACCAACCAAAAATTTCCTTGGACCAACCACCAACGAGCTCTATACTCTAATCCGACTTATAGAGCTTTGATTCATGCCTAATAAAATAATTTTTGATAAAATTTTATTGTAGAAATACCATCGCTACCATCGGATAATCTGTTCAAATTTTTAAAAAATATAAAGATTGTTGTTCATTGCCATTCTTTTAGACTCAAATGTGGGGAAAAAAATTCCTTTTTTACAAAGTCAGTTAGTTGATTAAGAAATCTTTTTTCATTTATTAAAATTTAAAAAAGAAATTGTTAAGCATTAAAAAAAGGGTTACAAAAACTTATGAAGCTAAAGAAGATGATGACTAAAGGGGTGGGGGAAGGCTGCGGACGACTAAAGGGTAAGAGTGGAGGGTGTGTTTTGCGATAGCTAAGGGGAGGGGGGGGGTTGTTTTGCTCTTCTGTTCTTATAACATGAAGAAGAGAACGACTATGGGGAAGGAAGGGGGCATGAAGACGTCGGGGGTGATGGTGGGGGTTGGAGTTGGTGTGCTTTTTTTTTAAATTAAAAAATTATTATTATTAAATATTATATTAATAAAATAATTTAAGTGTAACTTTTTTAATAAAAATAAAAGTAAAATATTAATTGGTATTCAATCACCCGCCGCATCAGCAATTTGTGCCTAATAAGTATACATTTTGAATAATTTAGATGTTCAATAAGTTCAAGACTGAGTTGATGGGTCCAAGTGAATTTTTGAAGCAAATTTAAGAAGCTATCGATGAATTAAGCCACAAAAATTTAATTGCAAGCACTGAAAATAAGACAAAAGCACAATAACCTAGAACAACAAATATTATGTCAAAGGCAAAAATTATTGAGAACTACCAAATAGTATTCTACTTGGATCTCTGATTCCTTTTCAATCTCCCTATACATTTTTTCTTCCACTTGGTCTCATGGTGAATCAACTACGATATAAGGGAGTCTCCTTACTTCCTGACCAGAGTAAGCCTATCGATCATGAAGAGTACATCAATTATCCATGACTTTTCTTATAGAATTTTCAATTTTTCATACGTTAACAACCATTTTTTTTAAAAAAAAAAAGCAAAAAAAACACAGAAATACCAACATCACCTCATTCCAGGAGTGAAAAAAGAGTGCAGTCCTTCTTTTCTTCAAAGGTCAGACCATAAAAAAGCAAATGCACATGCTTCATAGCCAAATAGTTATAAAGAAACCAATTTCTAACATGCTAAATAGAAGTCCATGAGTCCTTCATAACCAGGCTTAAATACATAATAAATTTAATATTTAAACAATATCAATGAAAACCCTATCCGTAGCATAAACAAAGATAACCCAAAGAGAATTTAAATGGATCTACCATGATTCACTTATACTGAAAATTTATAATATTATGACTAATGTTGTAAGTTTAAAAAAACTTCAAATAATTGATTTTACAGGAAGATGAAAAGTTATTCTAGAGTATTGAATGGGATGCAATAAGTGGCTGCTGCATGGAAATAAAATATCCATCAATTTGTATTCTTAAATACCAGATAAATTGGACAACATTAATTAGGTAACTTATGTGCACCTTTATTTTTTTTCATTGAGCCTTGATTTAATTTTAATTTTATTGTTTACTATTTAATTAATAATTAGATGTTTGTTTGGTATAGGTGTAAAATAGTAATCCTTTTTTTTTTTGGTTAAAAGTTTATTTTTTTAATAAAAAAATAAGTATTACAAATACTAGCATAGGTAGATACTTTCCTCTCAACTAAAACTAATGAGTCTATACAGTTCTAATCAATTTAGACTCCTAATATCACTAATTAAGGAAAATAATTCAGTCGATGGAGGTGTGGCTTCCATTTGATCACTCTTCTTCCTCTTATATGCATGTGTTAATGCCACTTCTCTATAGACTTGTAATACCCCAAAAGTTTAAACATTTTTAGCATCATGCTTTGAACTCATGAGTAATAAATTTTAGTGCTTTGGAAGTTCTATGATCAATTTTGATGCATATTAAGGCCTCAAAAGTGTCCTAGCTAATAGACGAATCAAAACATTTCCTTATCGATTGAATTCTTGAGAAGGATATTGGTATAGTCAGATTCAAATGAGCATATCTATAGTTATTCTATGAATATCTGAGCTCATGACCCACCAACATATATATAATTGAATTATCTTTCCAACGATATCAATTTCTCCTAAATCCGATATCGTAGTAAGGAGTTATGCCTATTTTACTCCGGCATGTCAGGCTGGGAAACTGAGTGATGACATTCGTGACAAGCCATCACGCCCGTGATGGCCTATCACCAATGTCATCAGGCCTGGGCAGATTTTCACCCCCAGTGATGACATTTTGTGACAAGCCGTCATGCCCGTGATGGCCTATCACCAGTCTCGTCAACCTTAACTAGAAAACCAAGATTTCACCTTTTTGTGATGACATTTTGTGATAAGCAGTCATCCTTGCATTCCAGAACTATGTAGCCAGCATAGGTTAAGACATCGCAGCCTATTATATGAGGGTAGATGAGGTGGCTTAACCTGTTATATGAGGATTCCCACCGTTCTCACTAGAGTTACCTATTATATGAGGGTTGCTCACACGTTGTCCTTACCAGTGGTGCGATATTGACACCCTTCCAGTCAGGGAAGAGATTGGACCCCGACTTAGTCATAATGGCACATATGGGGCATGTCGGTTAAACAACTACCTCCTATAGTTTCAGCATCTGTCTCAGTAAAAGAACTCAGATAATTGTTCAGCTTTTAGTATATCAGGACTGTCAGATACAGTCAATTTAATTACATTACAGAACTCAGATAGATCTATCAGATTCAGGACTATCAGATACAGTCACCCAAGTTATCAGAACTACAGTATCAGTCATGATTAGTAATCAGTAAACCCTGTATTAGCATACAGTATCAGTCATGATTAGTAATCAGTAAACCCTGTATTAGCATACAGATTTAGCTATCACGCATTCACGATCTCAATTACTATGCATGCATGTTTGCACTCTCACATTCATATCAGTCAGTCAATTATCATTGCTCATGTATGTAAACCCTTTTGCATTTAGCCTACCTCACTCGTATACTCAGTGTATCCCCACATACTAATGCATTTGCGCTATGGTTCTTTCTTTTCATGTTACACCATAGGTCCAAAGACACGAGCTCCAGACCTGCAGTAGCAGTAGCATTCCAGTATACAGAGTTGTAGTGAGTCCTCTTCATTTGAGGATGATATGATTTGATTTATTTATTATTTCAGTTAGCTTTTAGTTTTACGGAGTTAGTTGGAGACATGTTCCTTCAACTCCTTATTCAGACAGTACTTAGAGGCTTTAAGATTTAGTTCAAATTTATATTCAGTTTTGATTCAGATTTAGTTGTTTTAGGTATTCGTTACCCCACATGGATGTTATGTTTTGACAGATTCTTTATTCAGTTGAACCTTATGGCCTATTGTTCATGTTTTCCATATTCTTCATGTATATTATGCAGTGTATAGGTACAGATATCAGTCATTGGTTAGATTGTTGTCCTTCGGGGTCATAGGCATCGTGTAGCATTCTGGTTCATAAAATTGGGGCGTTACAAACTTGGTATCAGAGCCTAAGGTTCAATAGAGTCCTAGGAAGTCTGAAATCCACATCTAGTAGGGTCTTGTACATGGGTGTGTTGCGCTCCATGTTTATGTGCAAGAGTCTATCAGATGTTTTAGGAAGTTTCCCTTCTTTCAGTATTCATGTCATGCTAGTGAGCATAATCTCAAGTTAAACTCTCGGTCTACTCCGTTCTTCTCTTATTTTAGAATATGCCTCCAAAGAGAAGAAACCAGCCAGCTCCTCAGCCCGATGATCCTCTGGGCGAACATGTTTCTCATGTGGAGTTTGGAGTCGTATTCACCACACTTGCTCAGTCCGTGGCTGCCCAAAATGAATGGCCACCAGTTATTCTGGTCAATCCAGTGGCCAACTCAGCCACAACTAGGATTCGGGATTTCACCCGGATGAACCCTCCATCTTTCTTCAGGTCTAAGTTAGATGAAGACCCTCAGGAATTTATTGACCAAGTACAGAAGGTCATTGACATTATGGGTGTTACTTCTGTTGAGAGTGATGAGTTAGCCGCATACCAGTTGCAAGATGTGGCTCATACTTGGTGAAATAGTGGAAGTCTGAGAGGGTAGAGGATACAAGTCCTATTGAGTAGGAGGAATTTGTCACGGCCTTCTTAGACAGATTCTTTCCCCAAGAGCTGAGGGAGGCCAAAGTTCTTGAGTTCATCAACCTCAGAAAGGGAAATATGATGGTTAAGGAGTATTCTCTCAGATTTACTCAGTTAGCCAAATATGCCCCTCATATGGTTGCAGACACCAGGGCTAAGATGAGCAAATTCGTGTCAGGGGTGAATGATAGCATGGTAAATGAGTGTAGGTCTACGATACTGAATATTGATATGAATTTAGCGAGACTCATGAACCATGCTCATCAAATAAAAAAGCAGAAGGTTAGAACTAGGGAAAGGCAGAACAAGAGAGCAAGATCAGACAGTTTCAGTTTTGCTCATCCCAAAGAAGAGGGAGGAAATCGTTTGCAATTTCATCCTAAGTCAGCAGTTCCAGCCCCTTCCTTTTCCAGTGCCAAAATTTAGAGACAACAACAGAGATAGAAAACCATGCTCTAAATCTCAGGGCAGTGTTAGTAGTGCTCGCACTTATCCTCAGTGTCAGACTTGCGGTAAGCACCATCAGGGTGTGTGTAGAGCGGGTAGTGGCATTTGTTTTGGTTGTGGTAAGCCAGTCCATAGAGTTAGAGACTGTCCTTATCCAGGTCCTCAGGGTCAGCAGAATCGTTCCACAACTCAGTCCGGGCGCCCAAACCAGCAGGGTGCCATTTCCAGTGCTACTAGTGGGCAACTCCCAAATAGACTCTATGCTCTTTAGACCCGACAGGATCAGGAAAATTCTCCTGATATCATTACTGGTACGTTACATATTTTCCATGCTCATGTTTATGCTTTTCTAGACCCAGGTGCATCCTTGTCTTTTGTTACTCCATATATAGCAGGAGATTTCGGAATCAGTCCCAAAATTTTAGCAGAGCCCTTTTTAGTCTTTACCCCAGTGGGTAAAACAATTATAGCTCAGTAGGTATATAGGAACTGCCCGGTTATGATATTTCAGAGATCCACATCAGCAGATATAGATGAATTAGAGATATCTGATTTTGATGCCCTTATCAGCATGGATTGGCTTTATTTCTGCTATGCCACAGTCGACTGCAGAAATAGGATAGTTCAGTTTCAGTTCCAGAATGAACCCTTCTTAGAGTGGAGGGGTAGTAATTCATCATTCAGGGGTCAGCTTGTTTCCTACCTTCGGGCAAGGAAAATAATATTTAAGGGGTATGTGTATCATCTCGTGCATGTTAAGGATTCCAGTTTCGAATCTCTTAGCTTGGAATTAGTCCCAGTGGTTAATGAATATTCAGATGTCTTTCATCAAGTCCTTCCAGGCATTCCTCCCGAAAGGGAAATAAACTTCGGTATTGATCTGCTTCTAGACACTCAACCTATTTCTATTCCGCCATACAGAATGGCACCAGTAGAACTCAAGGAACTACAAGATCAGTTGAAAGATATCTTAGACAAGGAATTCATTAGGCCCACTGTATCCCCATGGGGTGCACCAGTCTTATTCGTGCGTAAGAAAGACGGCTCTCTTAGGATGTGTATTGATTACCGCCAGCTCAACAAAATTACGGTCAAGAACAGGTATCTACTTCCCAGAATAGATGACCTATTTGACCAACTTTAGGGTGCCAGTTATTTTTCCAAGATAGACCTCAGATCAGGCTACCATCAGCTTAGAGTTAGAGAATGTAGCATCCCGAAAAAAGCTTTTCGCACTCAGTATGGTCACTTCAAATTTCTAGTCATGTCCTTTGGTCTTACAATGCTCCAGCCACTTTTATGGACTTGATGAACCGTGTGTTAAAGCAGTATTTGGACATGTTCATCATAGTCTTCATAGATGATATCCTGGTCTATTCCCGCACAGAGCGTGATCATTCAGACCATCTCAAAATTGTTCTTCAAACTTTCAGAGATCATCAGTTATTCGCCAAGTTCAGTAAGTGTGAGTTTTGGCTAAGATAAGTAGCATTCCTTGGCCATATTATTTCCGGTGATGGCATTAGGGTAGATCCTCAGAAAACCAAAGCGGTAAGAAACTAGCCTCGCCCAGTATCTTCATCAGATATCAGGAGTTTCTTGGGTTTGGCTTGCTATTACAGACGGTTTGTAGAGGGATTTTCTTCTATTGCATCTCCCATATCCAGATTGACTCAGAAGAAGTTCAAGTTTCAGTGGTCAGATTTATGCGAGAAGAGTTTTTAGGAATTGAAGACTTGACTTACCTCAGCTTCAATCTTAGCTCTTCCAGATGGTTCAGATGGGTTTGTAGTATATTATGATACATCCAGAGTAGGTTTAGGTTGTGTCCTCATGCAGCATGTTAAGGTCATAGCCTACGCCTCCAGACAGTTAAAGCCCCATGAGAAGAATTATCCTACTCATGATCTTGAGTTAGAAGCCGTGGTATTTTCCTTAAAGATTTGGAGGAATTATTTATACGGAGTTTATGTTGATGTCTTCACAGATCACAAGAGTCTCCTGTATGTTTTTTCTCAGAAAGATCTCAATCTTCGTCAGAGAAGGTGGTTAGATCTTTTGAAAGATTATAACATGAGTGTCCTTTACCATCCGAGCAAGGCCAACGTTGTGGATGACGCTCGCAGTAGACTCTCCATGGGTAGTATTTCTCATGTTGAGGATAGCAAGAAGAAGATAGCTCAAGAAATCCATCAGCTTGCCAGACTAGGCGTTTACTTAGTCGACTCTTCAGAGGGTGGTGTTTGTGTTCAGAGTAGTTCAGAGTCATCTCTAGTTTTTAAGGTGAAAGATAAGCAAGACAGGGGTCCTAGCCTATTCAAGCTAAAAGAGTCAGTTCAGAATCATAAAGTAGAGGTTTTCTCCCAAGGGGGAGATGGCGTTCTTCGTTGTCAGGGTCGTCTGTGTGTTCTAGGTGTAGATGACTTGAGGCAACAAATTCTTTCAGAAGTGCATGGTGTGCGATACTCTATTCATCTAGGGGACACTAAGATGTACCACGACTTGCAGGAGATCTATTGGTGGAGTAGGATGAAGAGAGATATTGTGGAATTATGGCTAAGTTCTTTATATGTCAGAAAGTTAAGACAGAGCATTAAAAACCTAGTGGTTCTATGCAGGAGTTCACCATTCCTACTTAGAAGTGGGAAGAAGTGAACATGGACTTCGTGATGGGTTTTTCTCATACTCATCATTAGAATGATTCAGTTTGGGTCATTGTAGATAGAATGACCAAGTCAGCTCACTTCATTCCAGTTCGTATGTAATGCCTCGATTTGCTGAACTAGAATGCTACACGGTGCTCATGACCCCGAGGGACCACAAGCTAACCCATGACTGAAATCTGTACCTGTATACTGCAAATCATGACATAATAATGTGGAATACGTAAAAATGTAAGGCCATAAGGTTTAACTGAATAAAACCATGACTGAAAATCATAACATCCATATGGGTGAAAATACCCAAAATAACTCAATCTGAAAACTAAGTCTGAACGTAAATCTGAACATAAATTTGAAAGCCTCTAAACTATCTGAATAAGGAGTTGAAGGAACATGTCTCCAACTAACTCCGTAAAACTGAACTGAAGAAATAAATAAATGTATCAAATCATATTGTCCTCAAATCAATGAGGACTTACTGTGTCTCTGCGACTGGAATGCTACCGCCACTGCTGGGCTGGAGCTCGTGTCTCGGAACCTATGGTGTAACATGAAAAGAAAGCACCATAGCACAAATGCGTCAGTACAACTGGAGTACTGAGTATACGAGAAAGGTCGGCTGAACATAAAGGGTTTCATGCATGAACAACACTGACTGACTAATATGAATGTGGGAGTGCAAACATACATATATAGAAACTGGGACCGTGAATGCGTGATAGCAAGACCTGTAAGCTAATACATGGTTTACTGATAACTTTCAGGACTGATACTTCAAGATGATAATGTGGACGACTGTATCTGACAGTCCTATATATACTGAAATCTGAAGAACATAACGACTGTATCTGACAGTCCTGTATATACTGAAATTTGAAGAACGCCCTGAGTTCTTTTACTGAGACTGATACTGAAACTGTGGGAGGTAGTGTTTAACCGACATTCCCCATGTATGCTGTTATGGCTAAGCTGGGGTCCAATCTCTGCCCCGACTGGAGGGGTGTCAATACCGTGCCATAGGTAAGGACAGCTTGTGAGTGACCCTTATCTGGAAGGTACTCAATGAGAATGGTGGGAACCCTAAACTAATAGGTTAAACCACCTCATCAACCCTAATCTGCTAGGTTAAGATGTCTCAACCTACGCTGGCTACGTAGTTCTGGAACACAAGGACTGCTTCTAAGAATCACACCCTGAACTGGCAGGTGAGTTCCCATCCTTGGGTTCACTTGGTGCTAACCTCTACTCCCATCTGGAGGGACTGGACATGAATAACCGACTATACATGACTTAATCTTACTGAATTCCATTGATTGGTGGAATGTTACTGATATCTGACAACTGACTGAGATCATGAGGTTTTCCTGATTCACATGACTGACTGAAGTCTATGGAATCATAGCTTGAGTTCGGATATCGTGAAACATGACATGAATCTAGGCACACAACTATAGTTTTCGGATACGAATACCCCCAGGACTCGATAGGAGGAAACTGACACACATGACATGACTTGATCACAAGATTTGAGTCCACAATTCACAATATCATAAGCAGGGGATAGTATACTTCATGTATTTATTCAATATTTCAAACATGATAGGAAAAGCATGGATATATTTTGTGTACATAATTTATATATCCATTATCATACATGCTTTATACCACAACAATAACAACACATAATTTGCATGGAAATTCATATTGGAGTGTATGGCTAACCTGAACTTGTTATTTAGATATCATGAAATCATGTAAATATGAAGTTCTAACATACTAGGCATTTTATCGAACATCTTGCATGCATTATTTAATAAATAGGTGGATTTCATTCTTTTATTCTATCAATCCATCTAATGACCATATTTTTCAACTAACAACATAACTTTCATGAGATATACAGTCACGATACTATTATATAGCAAAAAAAACAAGCATCAACATGGGTATGATCATATCACCACAACCAACCAAGATTTTGTATTTTAAAGATTGATTATTGAACTCCACGTATGAAAGGAATCCGTGGATGAACACTACGCATATCTTGGGAGGGAGGTTCTTGATGATTGACAGAGGAATTTCCTTGAAATTTGATCTTCAAGCTTGATTGTGCAACCCTAGTTGTTTTATCCTATGGTGCTCTTGGATAATGAACTTTGAGATGTTAATAGGGTTGTAATGTGTTTATAAGCTATAAATTTCGTGAGGTTTGATTTAGGGACATGTAAGGAGTGTTAAAAGATTTAACTACCCTTGAAATAACTCAAAAACTAAGTGTTTTCGTGGCTGAAATCATACCTAGGCGCCGCATATGATATCACCTATATTTACATAGGCACCGCATATGATATCTCCTATGCTTACATAGGCTCCGTATATGATATCACCTATGATTTCTAGTGGCCATGTGCGATTGGTTAGGCGACACATTCTACTTTGAAAGGCCATAACTCCTTGCTCGGGTGTCGGATTTTGATGAAATTGGTATCATTGGAAAGATAATTCGATTCTCTAAAATTTGGTGGGTATAAATCTGCAATAATGTCACATATCAATCACATTATTCTTGTTCAAATATGCCCCTTGCAAAATCGAACACTAAGACTTGATGGATTCAAAAACTCTTAGCTTGCATCACTCTAAGCGACCCATATGAGCATGCTTAAGACATCGCAAGATATCCTATAGCTAGTATATTCATTGTAATTAATGCACTAAAATGCTACTCACAGGATAGGAGGTTTCATACGTAGGAAAACTTATTCATTTCCTAGCTTAGAAACATGCGGGGTATTACATCGTACTTCTTATTCAGCCAAGGATTATGCCAAAATCTATATCAGGTAGTTGGTCAGATTACATTGTGTTCCATTATCAATTATCTCAAAAAGAGGTACCCAGTTCACCTCTCACTTCTAGAAAGCATCCCAAAAGGGTCTTGGTACCCAAGTTTATCTCAGTATAGCGTTTCATCCTCAGATAGATGGTCAAGTAGAAAGGACCATTCAGACTCTTGAAGATATGCTAAGAGCGTGTGCAATTGATTTAAAGGGTAGTTGGGATGGCCACTTGCCTTCGATTGAATTTTTATACGATAATAACTATCATTCCAGTAGTCAAATGGCTCCATTTGAAGCTCTCTATGGTAGAAGATGTAGATCTCCAATTGGTTGGTTCAAAGTTAGTGAGGCCTCAGTCATAGGTCCTAACTTGGTATTCGATGCCTTAGAGAAGGTTCAGTTGATCAGAGAAAGACTCCGGGCTACTCAGAGCCGACAGAAGTCTTATGTAGATGTTTGTAGAAAGGATATCGAATTCAAGGTGAATGATTACATCTATCTTAAGATCTCTCCCATGAAGGGAGTGAAGAGGTTCGACAAGAAAGGAAAACTCAGTCCCCGATATGTCGGTCCCTTCAGGATTCTCCGTCACTTTGGCAAGGTAGCTTATTAGATCAAATTGCCTTCACACCTAGACTCAGTTCATCCAGTATTCTATGTATCTTTTCTCAAGAAGTACATAGGTGACCCAGCAGTTGTAGTCCCTATTCAGAGCATTGACATTCAGAACAACCTCTCTTATGAAGAGATTCCAGTTGAAATCTTAGACTATCAGACTCGTAGATTGAGGAACAAAGAAGTCCCTATAGTCAAGGTTCTTTTGCAAAATCAGTCTCATGAAGGAGTAAATTGGGAAGTAGAAGCAGATATGCATACCAAGTACCCTCACCTCTTGTCCGCCAATTTAGATCAAGCTCGAGGTAATAGTTCTCCTTAAGCTTATTCAGTTTCATATTCATGTTCCCATCATAAAACTTGGTACCTGTTACTATTGCATACTCAATCATTAATTCATGTATCAGTTCAGTTATAAGATCATGCATCAACTATGCATTCTCATCTTCAGAAACTCAGTTTATCAGATTACTTAGTTATGCATTCATGTATCAGTTATCCATGCATCATATATGCACGAGTTTAGTATATTTATCATGTCATTCATGAGATCATATTTTATTTATTCAGGTTCAATCATGTTCAGTTTGTCTTTTATCCCCTCTCAGTTGATTCTTATTTGAGGACGAATGTTCCCAAGGGGGAGATATTGTAATACCCCAAAAGTTCAAACATTTTTAGGATCATACTTCGAACTCATGATTAATAAATTTTAGTACTTTGGTAGTTATATGATCAAGGTTTATTCATATTAAGGACTCAAAAATGTCCTAGCTAATAGACGAATCAAAACATTTCCTTACCGATTGAATTCTTGAGAAGGATATTAGTATAGTCAGCTTCAAATGAGAATATCTCTCGTTATTCTATGAATGTCTGAGCTCATAACCCACCAACAGATAGATAATTGAATTATATTTCCAACGATATCAATTTTTCCTAAATCCAATATCGGAGTAAGGAGTTATACCTATTTTACTCTGGCATGTCAGGCTGGGAAACTGAGTGACGACATTCGTCAATCACCAATGTCGTCAGCCCTGGGAAGATTTTCACCCCTAGTGACGACATTTTTTGACAAGCCGTCATTCCCATGATGGACTATCACCAATGTCGTCAACCTTAACCATAAAACCAATATTTCACCTTTTTTTGACGACAATTCGTGACGACCTATCACTAGTATGACGGCTTGTCACAAATGTCGTCAGCTATTTTTCCCAGCAATTGAGGGATATTTTAGTAAGGGTATTTTGGTCTTTTTACTTCACTTCCCACCACTTATAACCCTCAAGGAGCGTATTATCTTCCATTATCTTTAGTTAAACATCTCAAAAAGCTCTCTTATACACTCTCAACCACAAGATTAGGGTTTTCTCTCAAGATCATCTCCTCAAGAGAAAGCCTAAGGAATTCTTTAAGAACCTTCAAAAACATTAGATCTCTTTCAAGATTCAATCACTAAGGTATGCGTAGTGTTCATCTATGGGTCCCTTTCATCCATGGAGCTCAAGAATCATGTTTTAAATTATAAATTGTGATTTCCTTGTCGTATTATGACTATATTCATGTTGATAATTGTTGTTTGGATTCAAGGTTGTATCTTGATATGTTTTCATGAAGCATGTGAATAGGTTAGTTGAAACCCATAAATTTTGGATGGATTAAGATGGTCGAATTGATAAATATACCTATGCCTTAAAAGAGTGCATGCAAGGTATTTGATAAAATGCCTAAGGAACTAGAAATCATGTAATATAGCTAAATTATGACTAAGTGAAGGATTCATGATATGCCCCTATTTTCCAATGATTTTCATATTGATATTGTGTCTTGTAAATATTGTTGGGATGTTCATGAACTAGTCTTATGATATTATGCCATGCTTACTTGCAAATCCTACTTATGTACAGAATGTATGATATCCATGCACTTCATGGAATTCCCCAAGTTAAGATATTATGGATTGTTGATGTTAGTTACGTACTCAAGTCAGTCATGTGCGTCAGTTTCCTTCCATCGAGTCCTGGGGGTACTTGTACCCAAAAAATATAGGTATGTTCCTAGAACCTTGTTATGTTTCACGATCACCAAAATCAAGCCATGAATCAATAGAAATTAGTCAGTCATGTGACTCAGGAAAACCTCATGATCTCAGTTAGTTATCAGATATCAGAAGTATTCCATCAGTTAACAGAATTCAGTAAGTTCAGTCCACGTACAGTCAGTTACTCATGTTCAGTCTCTTCAGATGGGAGTAGAAGTTAGCACTGAGTGAACACAAGGATGGGAACACACCTGTTATATGAGGGTGTGATTCTTAGCAGTCATCCTTGCATTCCAGAACTATGTAGCTAGCATAGGTTGAGACATCACAGCCTATTATATGAGGGTAGATGAGGTGGCTTAACATATTATATGAGGGTTCCCACCGTTCTCACTAGAGTTACCTGTTATATGAGGGTTGCTCACACGTTGTCCTTACCAGTGGTGCGATATTGACACCCTTCTAGTCAGGAAAGATATTGGACCCCGGCTTAGCCATAATGGCACATATGGGGCATGTCGGTTAAATAACTACCTCCCATAGTTTCAATATCAGTCTTAGTAAAAGAACTCAGATAGTTATTTAGATTTTAGTATATCAGGACTGTCAGATGCAGTCTATTTAATTATAGTACGGAACTTAGATAGTTCCATTAAATTTAGGACTGTCAGATATAGTCACCTATGTTATCAGAACTACAGTATCAGTCATGATTAGTTATCAATAAACCATGTATTAGCATATAGATTTAGCTATCACACATTCACGATCTCAGTTACTATGCATGCATGTTTGCACTCTTACATTTATATCAGTCAGTCAGTTAGCATTGCTCATGCATGTAAACCCTTTTGTATGTAGCCTACCTCACTCATATACTCAGTACATCCCCACGTACTGACGTATTTGCGCTATGGTGCTTTATTTTCATGTTACACCATAGGTCCAGACATACGAGATCCAGATCTGCAGTAGCAATACCATTCCAGTATACAGAGTTGCAGTGAGTCCTCTTCATTCGAGGACGATATGATTTGATTCATTTATTATTTCAGCTAGCTTTCAGTTTTACGGAGTTAGTTGGAGACATGTTCCTTCAACTCCTTATTCAGATAGTACTTAGAGGCTTTTAGATTTAGTTTAGATTTATATTCAGTTTTGATTCAGATTCAGTTGTTTTGGGTATTCGTTACCCCACATAGATATTATGTTTTGACAGATTCTTTATTCAGTTGAACCTTATGTCCTATTGTTCATATTTTCCACATTCCTCATGTATATTATGTAGTGTATAGGTACAGATATCAGTCATGGGTTAGCTTGTGGTCCTTCGGGGTTATAGGCACCGTATAGCATTCCAGTTTAGAAAATTAGGGCGTTACAAGACTACATCAGCTATAAGACAACCTCCTTAGAACCTTGCAGAGTTCCTTTCATGCCAAATACAATACACCATCATGTTAAACACATAACATGTGATTTTAACGGCTCTAATTTTCTGCTTAGACATTTGGTTTATTCACTGTATTTCTAATTTTCATGTTTCAATATTGAGGTTATATCCCAACCAATGGACCAGTCTACTCTATAATTTTTTGGTACGAGTGTATTCAAAATAAATATATGAAAAGCTCTCAACAGCACCATCATAGAATATGCAATTCAATAGTACTTGTATATCAATTTTTTGGAGTCGAGTCACAACAAAAAGTCTTTGTTATAGTACCAACCATAAATTTAAATGATGTCTAGAGTGGATCTGAGGTTGCAACACTATTGCTTTCCATAATACTCTAGGGAGTTGAGGTAGTACTAAACAATAGGCTTTCTTTATCTAGTACTCACCTCCTTTTTATAGTTCAACTATCCTATGAGTAAATGATCCTTAAAGTGATCTCGTTTGCATCAAAGTGTCCCTGCATCCCATAATTATTCTAACTACCCAAGCTGTATTTTTGGATAGTTCCTTATCCGCTAGATTCTTGTTCTTTGTGTAGTGAAAGTGTACCCATTTGATCCATAGGGAATCCTTTTTGAGTGAAGTTTCCCACAATTATTTCACGACTTCTGCCTTGTTCCATAACTTGATGTTTATCACATTTTATCCACCAACAGACCTTGGGTAACATAGCTTCTCCCATGACACTAATGACTTCTTTGATAGATGCCCAACACCTATCCAGAGGAATGATCTACAAATAACTTTAATTATTTTTATTATTTTATTGGGAAGTATAAGATCTAGTCCCAAAAAGTCTGTATCCCAAAGAGAACAACTTTGATAAGTTGTACTCTTCCCGCATAAGATACTATTCTTGCTGACCAATATGTGATTCTAGTAGTAATATTTTCCACAAGAGGTAAGAATTGCTGGGCATTCATCTTTTTAGTGGATAGTGGAACTCCCAAATATCTAAAGGTAAGTATGTCTTCTACATATCCAAGTTCCTATAAAATCTCTGCCTTCTCTTCTTATGATACACCAGTAATATAAAGAAGATCTTTTCTAAATTTTCCTATAAACCAGATGCATCAGAGAACTTTTTGAATATATGCAGAAGTAGCTTGATAGAGTCAATGTATACCTTGCAAAACATAAGCAGATCATTAGCAAACCACATGTGTATCACTTTAGACTTCCTTCATCTTGGATAGAAGTTGAAGTTTTGATTTTGTTCTAGGTAGTTTATTTCTTTTAGAAAATATTCCATTGCTAATACAAACAAGTAAGGGGACATATGATCCCCTTGCCTAATACCCTTCCTGCCTTTAAAAGGCTTAGTCAAACCTCCATTAAGCACTAGTGTGTAGGAAATAGTTATCATACAATCCATTATCCATTGCACAAATCTTTGAGGAAAGCCAAAATCAATCAACATAGACTTTAGGAATATCAGTCAAGGGCATAATATGTTTTTTCTCAAATTTACCATCAGGACACACCTTGTAGACATACCCTTTATTGTATAGCCTTTGAATAACTCAAAACTAAATAGGATGTTGTCTATGATGCTCATTCCTTCAATTATTATTGGCTGAGGGAAACCTATCAGACCAAAAATTACACCTTTAAGTCTAGTAGTCAAAATATTTGCCACTATCTTGTATAGAGTGGAACAACATACTATTGGTCTAGAATCCTTCACCTGAGTAGGTGAGGCATTCTTAGGGACAAGTATAACAGTAGTACAATTCTATGCCTGATCTATGAAACCAGTAGAAAAGAATTCCTAAATGGCATCATATACATCATTTTTAACAATAGACCAATTCTTTATAAAAAATTCCACTGGGAATCCATCCACCCTAGGAGCTTTATCCATTAGTGTCATAACTAAAACTAGGGCCTAGTTGTGACGGGTATCTCAAGCCCATCATGACCCAAAGACCACCCTCTAATCCTAACTTTTAAAGGACCAAAAACCCAGGGCGTTACAATTTTATAATGTCAATCATCTTTGAACACTTTTGAAATTTAATTAGGGATGCTCTAGGATTGAAAGGTATTTGGAAGTACTTTATGGTGTTGGCTCCCTCAATGATTGATGGAGATCCTGGGATTTGATCCATTTGAGAGTCAACCTATGGAATAAGGTTTAGAAATTTTATTATGTACGAATCTACTAATTTTGTGACTGGGGAAGTTTGACTTGTTTCCATCCCATATCCATGAAGTAGTCATGGTTCACTTAGATTTTAGAGTTGTTTACTTCATTCCTAATTACTACATGATTGAGTGATACGTTGACTGTACCCTGTGTGTTACTATTGGTAGAATTCATAATGCTTCCCATTCTAGTCATAATGGTGTCTAAGGCTTCTATCATCTTAGCAATGCTATTTCCTTAATGCAGATCTTCTTTATTATTACCAGTTAAAAACCCTTAGGGTTGATTTTGACCCTTACTCTTGGGATATCGATCTTTATGATAGCCTTGATCATTGTTGTTGTTATCACTTAGGGTCTGGTCTATATTTTCCTATTCATCTAGGATATCTTCATTCAAAGAGATCTTATCATCTTCTATATTCCGAGAGTATTCTTCCAAATACTTCTCAACTTACATATTTAGCTGATTTAATGGGTTATTCAAACATATGGGTAGATTCTTAATGTTTTTGGATATTATGAGAGGTTTCATACTTGATGATAGCATGATGAATAGTTCTCTAGCAAAGAGTAGAAATAAAAGATCTTAATAATGTCATATATGCCTATTCCCATAAATGGTGCCAAACTATTCATCGTAAAAATCATAGGGGTGCAAACTATATTAAAATTGTAAAAAGAATCAAAGATTAATTAGGTCTGATCATATCTACTTTCTTTTTTAGCTATATACTAATGATAAAAGAAGATAAAATTAATAACAAGGACTGAAAGTATCATTGTTAGTTCAATATCAAGATCCGAAGATCAAATACAAAAGTGAGGTTGTGTAATTAGAACTCAAGTAGATTTTTTGATAAAGATGAGATGCACTACACTCCCATGCAAGAACGTATTTATAGTGTAAAAAATTTTGGGATAAACTTTGTAATGACCTAATTTATGAATTATTACTTTCTATGTTATTTGATCATTTTGCTCTTTCCCATAGTTTCTACATATTTCTTTAGGGTGTGGCAATGGATGACATGGTTTCCAATGCTTTTGGGAGGTTTTTGAGAGAGTTTGAGGTTTTTAGGGGCTTTAAAAGTTCTATAGTTGACTTCGATCACCATTGAATATTCTGAGCGCTGGATGGAAATTTGGATAGTTCCATTAGATTCAAATGTCGAATTTGGGTTAGTAGAAAGGTTGATTCGAGTTTAGAATCTTTATTTTATTTTTCAACCCTATATTTGAAAACTAATAAAAGCTTGCCTTATAGGGTCTTGGGGGTTAACTTATTTAAAATGGTCTTTTTCTGGAAATTTGACGTTGCCATTAATTCCAAAACATCAAATTTAGTCTAGTAGCATAGTTTATTTTCTTTCACGAGATTCCAAATGAGTTTTGAGGAGTCGATCGACAACTTTGCTACTTAATAGAGTTGTTGAATTCAACTGATATCTGGGGTAGTTACTTAAGAGATAGCCACTTTAGCAGCTAGGTTTTGCTTAAGTGGTAGCCACTTTAGCGGCCTGGTACCCTGTTAGCAGTCAGTTAGAAACTAAAGCGACCATCGCTATATATGAACTATTTTTTTTTATAATTTTCACCATTTTTGGACCTTGAGCTTTGGATTTGGTCGATTTTTAAGATTTTTATCAGCATTTGAGCTTAGGTAAGATCCAAAAACTTTCTTTTTATAACTTTATATTAAATTATATCATTGAAAAAACTCTTCAATCCTGATTTCAAAGTGGAATTTTGAGGATTTTGATAGTAAAACTTAAAAATAGTTTTTCTTTGATTTGGATCTCCTTTTTAACCTTTTTTTGCATGGGTTTTCAACTGTATAATCCTATAACCTTAGGGAACTTGTTTCTTAACTAAAACTCTAGCTTTATCTCTCTCATTTCAAACTCATTTTCTGAACCCATTTGAATACGACTTAAAAATGGGCAATATGGGTATCAATAGAGTTTTTAATGCATAAATGGTGTATTTGTATGATTTAGTTAATTCCAAGATTGTTCGAAAAGGGAAAGTTTTATGTTGAAGGACTTTATATTTGGATTTCAATGCTTTGAGGTAGATTATGAATTAACTTTCTTTAGACTGGGCTGGGTAGTTACTGAATAAGTAAAGCATGCATTGGGTTGGGAAAAGTAACTACAGAAAATATTTGTGAGCTATTATCTATTGTGTAATATCCTAGTGAGAGCTTATATTCTATTGTTGTTGACTTGTGATATTATATTGTGTGTTGCCTGCATGAAGGCTTTATTTGAGATCATTAGCCTTATTTGTGCATTTGACTTCCTTTATTCATAACATAATGCCCATGTGTTGGCTAGAATTGATAGTATAGGCCATTTCGAGCATTTTTTGTCCTTATCATGATAGAAATACTAGAGTTCTAGGTTGATATGGTATTAATGATGTCATACCTGCATATTTATTCTATTGGTGCCAAATTAGAATTGATATCATGAAATATTGGCATATTGAGTTAATTTTTGGGCTCACTTATACACGTATTGAATGGGTTTATTATCGTTATACTTATTTGCGTGTGAGCATCACATCGTCATTCATACATACACATTCATGGTATTTTAGTACCATTAAAGAATACTAATTTTGAAAGAAACTGAGACACTTTAAAAAATCCCTAGACTAGGGGATATTCCTATCAGGTGGATTGAGACATGAGCTTGAAATTGGTTGGGATTTGAAATAGTATATGAGTTCGAACCCCTCATGAGTCCTATTTTGGAAGAAGTGAGGCTCAATAGGTGTATATAGAAAGTCATGTGATGACTTTTAAAATTATTTATTTTATCATTCATTACATTGTATTAGCATATACATATTATTCATTTCTCGTTTAAATGTTACTTGATATTCAATCAGTTTCTATGTACTTTCATGAATGCCTATTTCAATTTGATTTCATATACATGTTTGATAGAACTATTAGTAGAGATGGTGTGTGCTGTCATTTGGTAAATTTTCTACTTACAGGTTGCGTGTTCATTGTATTTTATTTTCTTGTTATTTTCTACTTACAGGTTGCGTGTTCATTGTATTTTATTTTCTTGTTATTTTCTACTTTGCTTAGTCGTCCTACAATACCTACTGAGTACAAGTGGACCATACTCACTCCTACTATACCCTTTTAGTGTAGAATCTAGTATGAGTGCGATAGATAGTGTATACGTTCATGCTTGATCAGTTGGGGATTTTGAGGTACTGGCACGCTCTAGGCTTTTAGAGCTAGTTCTAGGACTCATCTTATCTACTTGATGTATTTATTTATTTTAGAGGCAGACTCATGCATTTTTTAGATTTGTATATGGTTTCTAGATGCTTTTGTACTTTATAATAGGTTTTGGTATGGTTATGTATTTTGTTCAGACTTATATATTTGCCTATATCTATGGCCTGACTTCATTATAAAATTCTCATCTTGTTCTATTCTATTACTATTTTCAAATTTTCTTAACTTCTAGAAAATTGCCTTGCTTATCAATACTGGTCCAGGATAAGTGCCATCACAATCTCATCTTTTGATTTGTGACATAAATTAATATTAGAGTGCTAGGTTCAATGGTCGCATAAGTGTAAGACTAGGACTTCTAGTAATGTCTAACAGATCGATTCATAGACCTTTGTATTTATCTTTAAGAGGCTTGAAGATGTCATTAGGAAAAACTTCTCTGATTTTATCCCTTGTTGTGAGGGTTGTTCATATGTAGTGTGTTTATACCCAATGTTTTAAACTTTTATTCCATGTTTTCTGTGCAGATGGTAGGAGCTAGGTCCTAGGATGCTAGTTATACTGAGATGGCCCCGACATAGGAGTCTAGGTTTGAGGATGAGGAAGGAGTTTAGCTGATACCTCATAACTTCAGGATTTGTTGATTTTCCTTTCAAGTATCTTGAAGAGTATTCCCTTGAGTGCATCTGGCATTCCTTAGAATTCGAGTGGTATTCTACCATTTTTGCTAGAATATATTAATGGTATTCCTACAGTAGGGATACAACCATCATCTATGGTACCCCTGTATATGGATTAATTATCTGCCAGAATTACTATTTCTCTATTTATTTTAGGTAGTGTGTTGCCATCTGATAAGCTAAAGTGGTTTGAGAAATTTTTCTACTTAGATCCTCCTAAGTTTAGTGGAGCGATTTGTGAGGACGCATTTGTGTTTCTAATTGAATACCAAGAGAAGTTATATAATCTCAAATCCCTTGAGTCTCATAGAGTATCTTATACTATCTATCAATTCATGGATGTAGCTAGGGTTTGGTGGAGGTCTTTAACAAAATTTAGGTCTTTGGGTTTGCCTATTGTTGTTACTTGGGACTAGTTTTCTAAGGCCTTTTTTGAGAGGTGTGTGCCATATATCTTATGATATTAGATGAATAATGAGTTTGGTCACTTAGAGCAGGACTCTATGTCTATTCCTGAGTATGAGTCATACTTTTATGTTCTATCCAGCTTTTCAGCCGCCAATATCTCTACCGAGTCAGAGAGAATTTGTAAGTTTATAAAGGAGCTAAAGGGTACTTATCAGTTGTCTAATTCCTAGATGTTTTATTTGGAGGATTATTTTTAGAGAATTATTTAGCATGTCAAGTTGACCGAGTCTATTACCCAGACTACTCAGGAAAGAAGAAAGAAGGTGCGCCATCAGGGTGAGTTTAGTGGTTGCACCTCTCGAGTTGAGGTTTCCATAGTTATCATGGTAGGCCATTTTAAGATACTCTGCAAGGATCAAGTGGTAGACCTTCAGGTTCTGTGACTTCAGGTAGCTAGGCATTAAGTCATGCTAGTGGAGGTTCTAACTTCAATTCTTTTGGCTAGGGCAATAGTCCTAATTCATCTGTGCCTCTTAGATTAGGTCAATCCATAGATGATACTTTGTATGTGATGAGGTTTTCTATTTTGCCAAGGATTGTCCTCGACATATGTATGGACCTACTCAATAGGGTTCTCAGCTTTAGTATTGCCTTACTCAGATATTTGAAATAAGATGTAAATTTTGAGTAGTAGAGATGGTCCTAGATGTGCTTGAGGTAGGGGTAGGGGAGCTTCTCATAGTGATCGAGGGGTTGCTTAGTCCGAGAGCATATATGTATAGTGTTATTGATGTGCTATCTTTGTGTAGAACATTTAAGAATTTTAACTTGGAATAATTATAAGTTCTTAAGTAACTATTGTTGTTTTTGATCTTATTTCATATGATTTTGCAGAAAAAGTCAAGATCCATGAAAATCTATGAAAACCATGAAAAAAAGGACATTTTTTGTGAAATAGATATGAAGCAATGTGTGAAGAAGTTCAGTTGACGACTTTGGTGAAAAGTCGTCAACATATTGATATGCTATCAGAGTAGTCGTCAGTTGTGGACAGAATGTTAGCTGCTAGAGTGGATAGTTGATGACATGGTGATAAGTCATCAACAAGTTGACAAGCTATCAGTGGTAGTCGTCAACTATATGCAGTTGTGGAATATGAAGACCAATGAACGACTTGGTTGACAAGGTGTCAACAAGTTGACAAGACTTCAACCTTGTCATCACTGTTGTGCAGAAATTATGGATTTTGAAATTCAAATTCTGAAGGGTAAGGATATTTATAGCAGCTTTTAGGTTTTCATTGGGCATTTTGAAGTTATTCCAAAGACAACAGTTTTTCATAGTTTATGTGACTTTAATTTTGTTTGGATTTTTTAGAATTATTGATTAAGTTTTGGGAATTCTCTGTTGAACTTGGAGAAGAACAATCCTTTGATTCCATATTTTGTAAGTTAATTGCTTTGAATTGTGTATTCAATTTATGATATCTTTTTATTTTTTCATGAGGAACTAACTCCCATAACTGGAGTTGTGGGATCTATGAGTATTATTTGTTGATTTGATAGTTGGATTAGATTCAATTGATTGTGGGATTATCTTGATAATTCCTTTGTAGTAAATGTTCTCTGTTGGTTGCAAGCAATAGAAAAAGCCTTGTGTTTGTTTTCTTAAATTGAGAAATCAATTAAAGGAAGTGAATTATCAACGGGGATTTAGAAAGGTTAATTTGCCATCTAATTATTAATGTTGTAACAAGATTAATCAACTCGAGATAAAATCAGTGTGAATATAAGTTTTTCCCTAAGTTTGAAAGAATTAGGGAATCCAACATCTATGTAGGTTAAAAATCCCTTGGATTAATCACCGATAATTATAATTTGGTGTTTCCCACAAGTCATGATAATCAAATACCACAAATATAATGCAATGACAACTAATACTCATAGTGATCACAACTCCGGTTTCACTACATCATTTATTTGAAATACTGGAACATTGACTTTGAGTTTCTTAAATAAGTTGAAACATTAACCATAGATTAATTGATTAACTTCCCCCCCCCCCCCCTGTTAAAGGAAACTATTATCTATAAGTCAATTAAATCACAAGTAGTCTTAATTAACACTATATTCCCTGTGGGATTCGGCCCCAACCTAGTAGGGTTATATATTTGATGATGACCACTTACTCTCTCATAAGAGAGGTGAAATTTAGGCATATAAAATTTTGGCACCATTTTCGGGGAATACGGTCGTTAATTAAGTATATCTGTGTTAATTGACTCTTGGTTAAGTTTCCTAATTTTACTTTTATTTGTTGTTTTTGATATTTGTAGGCTGGTTACTGTGCATGTCACAAACCCAAAGATCAGGTAGACCATTACTACCATTCAACCCATAACTTCAAAGAATTGGAAGTATGGGTGAACAACAAGAAGCTGCAAGACTAGTCGTTTTGGAAAAGGCTCAAGTTAACCAACAGAAAGCTGGATTACTAGGGTTTGTAACTAATGCGGATGATGAGGATTTATGTGATGATGAGTTGGTTGATCTTGCAAATAGGTGACTTGTTGAAAATATTATACCATCAAATCAGAATCAGTAAGCAAGAGGTAGAATGCACCAACAGCCTACTGTGCAATTCGCCCATGATGATAAGGATGATGCTGATTTGGATAAAGATGGAGTTATAGGAGAAATGTTTACACCACCACTAGATCATGAGGTTAAATTCAATATCATAAGTACTATGATCCAACTGCTCAATCTGAAGGGACTTTTTGGTGGATTACCTAGTGATGATCTGAATCTGCCTTTGGTGAATTTCATCAATATTTGTAAGTCATTTGATACTCCTGGAGTGGGACAAAATTCTATTTTCCTGATATTTTTTCCATTGTCTTTTTCTGGGGAGGAGACTATATGGATAAATGAGCTGGCGCCCGATTCTATAACAAACCAGAGGTAATTGAAAGGAGCTTTCCTAGAAAGTTCCACCTTTTAGAATATTACAATTGAGGGTGAGATTAGAAACATTAGGAAATTTCCTAATGAAGCTCTTCATGATACATGGGTAAGATTCAAAAAGAAGTTGACTCAATGCCCAAATCACAAGATGATTGATGAACATTTGATGGAAATATTCTACAGGTTTTCAATTCAATTACAAAGCCAATTGTAGATAATGTTGCAGGAGGAGCTTTCATGGAGCTTTATTTACTGAAGCTATAGAGATGTTAGAGAAAATGACTAAGACAAGCATAGCATGGAATACCGAGGATTCTTAGGTAGCAACCAATACTTATACTAGTGTGATATCGATTGAACAGTGCTGAAAAGAAGAAGAACGTAATCATGATATGGCTCATTTGAATACAAAAATGGAGTTACTCATAAAGCATTTTCTTTCAGCTAATGTAGAGAAGGTTAAAGCTGTGGGATCACATAGTAGGGGAGATAAATTTGATTCTGAGGATGAGGTAAACTATTTGAATAACCAGGGGGTTTCTGGGCCGATGGCCAAGGAAATCAAGGTCGAACTTATTATGGTAAGGATGGTTATAGAGATCGTAACCAAGGAGGCTGGAAGAATAAGAATGATAGGAGAAGATTATATGTACCACCTGGGAGTCGTGACACTGCTACGACTAGTTATGGTAAGATGTCAATGGAGGATATGATGGACAAATTATTAAAAAACTAGAATCAACAAATACTGGAGTCAAGGAGATAAAAGGTGATCTGTCAATTATAAGTCAATTAGTTTACTCACATTCCACATCTATTAAGCAATTGGAGAAACAAATGAATCAATTATCAGTAGCGTTCAATCAAAGGAAGAGTGGAACATTTCCAAGTGATAATGTGCAGAATTATAGAAATGATAATTCGTGCATGGATATTACTACTAGAAGTGGAAAAATATTGCTTGGTCCTTGTTTGAGAAAACTTGCTTCAGGTGATGCACTGGAATTAGAAGTGAAAGTAGATGAATAACATCTAGTGGAATCTGAAAAGCTATAAAAGGTAGAAGATACATCTGAACAAAAGAAAACTGATAATTTAGAGAAAGACAAAGGAAAGGACGGAGAGATGGTTGCTACAAGAATAACAAAACTACCTCCTCCATTCCCACACAAATTGCAGAAGAAGGTGGATGAGACTAAATTTAGAAAATTCATGGCCATGTTGAAGCAACTGACAGTAAATATTCCTTTAGTTGAGGTACTAGAGTAGATGCCAGGTTATACTAAGTTTATGAAAGACCTTGTGACAAATAAGAGAACTGTGAGCTATGAAATGGTGGATAATCTGCATCACTGTAGCACCATCGCTACAAGATCATTAGTGCAGAAAAAAGCGGATCCGAGAGCTTCACTGTTTTTTGTACCATCAGATCGCTCAACTTAACAAAAGCCCTTTGTGATATTAGGGAAAGCATAAACCTCATGCCATTGGGGGTTTTTAAACACTTAATTTTTGGAAATCCTACACCCACTAATATACGGCTCCTAATGGCGGATAGATCGGTGAACAGATCGGTTGGGATTCTTTTTTATGTTCTTTTTAAAACGGCTAGCTTTATTTTCCCAATGGATTTTGTAATTCTAGATTGTACGGTGGATTTTGAAGTACCCATAATCTTGGGTAGAACGTTCTTAGAAACCGGGAGTGAATTAATCAACCTATAGTCCAATGAGCTAAAATTCAGGCTCAATAATGAAGAGGTCAATTTTGATGTTTGTCAATCAATGAAGAAGCAAAAGGAGATGAGTGTGTTCTCAATTATTGATGTATTCTATAAAAATGAGCAAGAAGTACCAGTTGCAGAAAGATTTGCTGTGGAGACATTAGCCATAGTGTTGATGAACTTTGACAGTAAGGGAATCAACGTGTACGACGAGACTGTATGTGCATTGAACCGAATGAGGTCGTATTCATATGCCCCAAGAAGCTGTATTTGGACTTAAAAAATCATCCAACAGCACCTGCCAAGCCATCTATTGAAGAGACACCGGTGTTGGAACTGAATGAGCTACTAGGCCATTTGAGGTATGTGTTTCTAGGTGATGCAAACACTTTATCGATTATTTTAATAGCAGATTTGGTGGATCATCAAGTCGAGGATCTTGTTTTTGTGTTAAAATGCTATAAGAGAGCTATTGGGTGGACTATCATGACATCATAAGAATTCCCCCTGACATTTGCACACTGAAGATCTAGTTGGAAGAATAATTTACTCCTATGATTGAACATCATTGCAAATTTAACCCACCAATACAAGAAGTAGTAAAAAAGGAGGTAATAAAGTGGTTTGATGCTGTGGTAGTTTACCCAATCTCTGATAGTAAGTGGGTGAGGCCCGTACAGTGCGTACCTAAGAAATGAGGAATAACAATTGTAGGTAATGAGAGGAATGAACTAATTCCATTCAGACCAATGACTGGTTGGCGAGTTTGTATGGATTACAGGAAGTTGAATTCCTAGACATTGAAGGATCATTTCCCGATGCCTTTCATGGACCAAATGCTCGATCATTTGGTAGGTAGAGGTTGGTAATATTTCCTCGATGGTTACTCAGGATACAATCAAATATCGATTGCTCCTGAGGATCAAGCAAAAACAACTTTCACGTGCCCTTATGAAACTTTCACATTTAAGAGAATATCGTTTGGATTATGTAATGCACCTTTTACATTCCAAAGGTGTATGATGTCTATATTTTTAGATATGGTGGAAGACACTTTGGAAGTGTTCATGGATGATTTTTTCTATGGTAGGTGATTTATTCGATTGTTGTCTGGTTAATTTGTAGAAGGCTTTATAGCGATACGAGGAATTCAACCTTGTCCTAAATTGGGAGAAGCGTCACTTCATTGTGAAGGAGGGCATAGTGTTGCGACACAAAATCTCAGAAAAAGAGATTGAGGTTGAAAGAGCCAAGATAAAAGTTATTGAAAAACTACCCCCTCCTATCTCAGTTAAATGAGTTTGTAGTTTTCTTGGCCATGCAGGGTTTTACGAAAGGTTCATAAAGGACTTTTCCAAAATTTCAAATCCACTTTGCAAATTATTGGAAAAGGAGATCAAGTTTTTATTTGACAATAATTGTATGAAGGCATTCTAATTCCTTAAGGAAAAGTTGGTTGTTGCACCTATTATAGTTACTCCGAATTGGTCTTAGCCTTCAAAGTGATGTATGATGCAAGCAGCATTGCACTCGGAGCTATTTTAAGGCAAAGAAAGTAAAGTTGTTTCACCCCATTTATTATGCTAGCAAGGCTTTAAACGGTGCACAAAAGAATTACACTATGACAGAATAAAAACTTTTAGTTGTTGTGTATGCATTTGAGAAATTTTGGGCATATCTTTTGGGAACTACGATAGTAGTTCACACTAACCACACAGTATTGAGATATTTAATGGTAAAAAAAATGCCAAGTTAAGATTCATAAGATGGGTGCTATTACTTCAGGAGTTTGACTTTGAAGTCAAAGATCAGAAAGGATGTGAAAATCAAGTAGCTGATTATTTATACAGGTTAGAAAATGATCAAATGAATATGGAGAAGTGGGATATTGATGATTATTTCCCTGATGAGCAGATTCTAGCGGCTACTCTTGATTAGGTGCCATGGTATGCAGACTTTGCTAACTTTGTGGTAGTGATATAGTCCCAGAAAACCTATTGTTTCATCATAAGAGAAAGTTTCTACATGATGTCACTACATATTTTTGGGATGAAACTTATTTGTTTAGACGTGTTGCCAATAATATCATCAGAAGATATGTACCGGAGGTGGAGATGCAAGGTATCCTAGAAGCTTGTCATTTTTCCCTAGTTGAGGGACACCATGCAGGTGATCGTACTGTAAGAAATTTTTTAAAAAGTGGATACTACTAGCCTTCAGTCTATAAGGATGCTTATGAATTTGTCAAGAAGTGTGATCAATGCCAATGACACGGTTCGATCTCTAGGCATCATGAAATTCCTATGTCTAAGACGCTAGAGGGGGAACTTTTTAATGTTTGGGGTATCAACTTTATGGGACCATTTGTAGTTTTTGCAGTCACAAATATATTCTGGTTGCTGTTGACTACGTGTCCAAATGGGCTAAAGTTGTAGCTTTAGCGGATAATGAATGGAAAAGAGTAGTGGCATTTTTGAGAAAGAATATCTTTTCACATTTTAGTTTTTTGAGAAATATCATAAGTGATGGAGGGTCGCATTTTTATAACAAGACGTTTTGAGCTGCACTTTTGAAGTATTGTAACGACCCAAAATCACCTCCCGGGAAATCACATGGTGCTTAAGGATACAAGTAGCCCCAAGCTAACCCTTTGAGCCTATCACTTTTCATAATACTCATTCAAGAAGGAATATACAAAACACTGGCAATGTCATATCAAATGAAAGGAAATTCAAAGATAATACTCGGTCCAAACGACCATAATACTGGAAATGTCAACACAACCACAGTGTGATAACTAGTCTGACAAAGCCTCTACTACTTCATGAACTCGAGAGCCGTTGGGACAGGTCCCCAACTGACTCAAACTGAACTGAAAGTAATAACATAAACACTCAAGTACTGAAATGTCTGAAGATAGGTCCTCGAACCATTAGGACTTACCACTGTAGAAATATAGACGAAGGTACTCGAGAATCACTGACGAGGTTGGGACTGAGCACCTGAACCTACATTATAAGACAATGTAGCACATAGATGTATATGTGGATCAACACTTGGGAATGTAATGAGTATGTAAGGGTGTATGCATTTACATTAAACAATATCAATACTCTTTAATCAAATCATGCATGCAAATAGGAAGGACTCACATGGCTTGAATAAGTCTAAAATGTAAAGCTCATAATTCATGTAGAATGAAGCATGTAACACAAATCTCGTGAGTCATTATACTTTGCCTTTAAAATCTATTCTCTCCTCTTATTCTCATTACTCATAGGATGAAGGAAACTTTAAACAATACTTTCAACTCATGCATATGTCTCATGGAGAGTAAAACTTCTTTATTGCTTAAGAACTTATTACTCTTTTGAACTCAAGCACTTGGAACTCGGAATCATATGACTTTGGTTTAAAAACTGATGATCAACTCTTATTAGTAGAGAAAACTACTTCCTCATTTAGAAAATCCTCAAAAGAAATTCGTTCACTTTAGAAAATATCTCATCTCAAGGATTTAAGGAAAATATTCTATCTCAATGGAAAATACTTTAGTTTAGGGAGGTTCTCTTAACCAACATAAACCATGCGAGCTACATGGATTCCAACGTCTTGTCCTCTTAAGGAAGAAACCTCACATTAGGGAAAGGCGTCATACTCTTGCCAAGGAGTATAACCTTAATTCAATGATCACTTATCTCGGCCTCGGGCCCAATCATCTTGGCCTCAGGTCCAAATTCTCAAACCTACGGTGGCACGTAGTTTTGGGGTAAGAAACCATGGTAACTTACCCAACTCGGTGTTAAATACTACTCCCTTTAGTTTATCTCACTCATCTCATGGAAATTCACTTTTAAAATAATCTCATGGTTCATAACAACCCAACAATCAAATCTGTAATCACATATGGTAGAGTGGATTTCAAAACTCTATGACCATTAGGTCAAAACATTTCTCAATAATCTCAAAATACTCAAATTATGAGTGCTTATAGAACAATAGTTCATAAAATTGCAAGTCTCAAGTAGGGCTTAATGACCCATAATTCAATCTTAAGTTAAAACTCATCATAATGAATAATAGATAGCATATAGATTCATAATTCATGTAGAAATCTGGAAGTTACAACAATTTGTTTCAAAATATCAACATACTCATATACTTCAATTTCTAGAACATTGAAACTCTTAAATTCTCAAGGAGTAACAATATAGGGTATAAACCCAACTTTAATTTCTTAAGAAAATATGCAAAATCATGCTATTTGACTTTCAATTCATGGGAAACATCAAGATATTGCAATCAATAACAATGGGTGAAAAACTCTAATTCAATACCATGTAAAATCTCATAGATTTCAGAAAATTATAGTTTAAATAAGTCTTTGGGCACAAGGGTGAAAGGATTACCCTTGTTCAAAACCCCACATACCTTAGATTATGAAATTGGATGAACAATCTTGCTTCAAACTCTTCATCTTACTCTTAAGAGAGGGTTCTTGCAACCCTTGAACTTGAGGAACTCAAATCTCAACTCAATTTGTAGAATTTATGGTGAGTTCTTAGATTTCTGGGTGAAGGGTTTTAGATTTGATCTTGAGGAAGAAACCCTATCTCTCTTGTGTTTTGGATGATGAATGAAACCATTTGCTTTGTTTGGAATATATTTGGCTGATAAAAGAGTGGAAAGACCAAAGAGTCCCTTTTAAAAGAAGTTAAAAATACTGAACGGGAGCTGCGACGGTCGAAACGACGGTCAGTCGCTAGTCTAACTATCCGTCGGATCGTCTGTCATACGTCAGTCAAAAAAAGAACACATTGCCTTAGTGTGACGGTCAAAGCGATTGTCCATCACAGTCTTGACGGTCCGTCGGATAGTCCGTCACACGTTAGCCAGGATGAGACCACACTGCCTCAGTGGCGATGGTCTCAACGATGGTCCGTTGCAGCCTTGATGGTTTGTCATACTGGACATCGCACTTGGGCTATGAAAGGGAGCTACTGACTTGGTTACGACGATCTGAGATCGTCCATCGCACCTGGGAAGTTCCGACAACTCTCAGTAAAATGGCTATAACTTCTCACCCCGATACCGAATTTGGATGAAATTAGAATCATTGGAAAGCCAATTCAATTCTCTACATGAAAAAAAGTCACATTTAAGAAAATTCTTTATGGTTGAAACACCAATACTTGGGATGTCACTACTCAATCTTTTAGGGCCGAAATTTATACTTCACTTGACATGCTCTAAGGCTCGAACTACGAGGGAACTTTGCAGGGTCTTACATATATGGGGTGAAATAACATAAGGTAGACACTCCTTATCACCCCAAAACTAGTGGCCAAGTGAAGGTATCAAACAGAGAGATCAAGTACGTTTTAGCAAAGATTGTAAATTCAAATCGAAGTGATTGGTTAGAGAAACATGATGATGCTTTGTGGTCTTATAGAACTGCCTTCAAAATGCCAATAAAAATATAGCCTTATCAACTTGTTATTGGTAAAGCTTGTCATTTTCCAGTTGAACTGGAAAATAAAGCATTATGGGCATATAAAAGATTAAATCTAAACTAGAAAGAGGTAGCTAAATTGAGGCTAGATCAGCTAAATGAGGTAGATAGGTGTTGGTTTCATGCCTATGAGAGAGTTGACCTATACAAGAAACAAATGAAGAAGTATCACGATCGGAAAATAAAAAAATGGAACTTCCAAGTTGGTGATTGGGTACTCTTTTTTAATTCTCAACTCAAGCTCTTTCCTGGAAAGTTAAAGTCAAAATGGTCTGGAATCTTCAGAATAACTCAGTTTCTTTCTTCGGGTGTGGTAGAAATTGAAAATAAGGAAGGAAGTTTGTTTAAGGTCAACGGGAAAAGAGTCAAGAGTTACATTGGCCCAATGGATGATGCAAAGTTGTTGTCTAAGGTTTATCTTGACAAAGTCTGAGTAGTCAAGATAACCGAGTCATGTCGCAACGTTAAATTAGGCGCTATTGGGAGGCAACCCAATGTTGATATTGTAAGTAGGCAGGAATAGACAAGAGATCAATGTTGATGCAGGATGAAGTTAACGACAAAATTTGATTGACTATCAATAATTTGATGACTCATCACTTGTAGTTGTCATTAAGAGCAAGAAAAGATGCATACAATGGATATAGTTGAAGACCAAGTTGATAGGACATCAACAAGTTGACGATCTATCACTTGAATTCATCAACTGAAGCAAGGATATGGTACATTCTGAATAAGGGTGACAACAAGGTTGACAAGCCATCAACCAAGTGATGAACCGTCACTCCTTTTTGTTAGATAAAGCATAATTATGCAACTTTCTTCCTTAAGCTGACGAACAAAGTGATGGGATATCAACCAACTAATAAGCCGTCACTTAAATTTTGGATGAGTAAGTCATCTTGACCCGATCCAAAACCAAATAACTCTTGGCTTTTCAACTCTCGCATATAAACTTTACCCATTTCTATTTTTGTACATATTAGTCTTTATTTCATATAAAAAAATAATTTGAAAATTAAAAGACAAAAAGACGCCAAAGGTAGTGCAAACTCTTCACATTTACCATCCCTTTCTTTTCAAATTCTATTTCATTTTCCCTCTTCAACTTCTCAAAGCCAGTAAGTTACCAAGAGTTCTTCTCCTATTCAAAAAGCTTTGAGTCTATGAAGTCTGAAATACAAAAATTCTTGTTTTTTTGATCAAGTTTCATTTTATCAAGGAGGGTTTGTTATTTCAAGTCGTCTTAAAGGTATGTTCTCAAAGTTTTCCTTTCCTTTAGTGAAAAGTAAGGAAAATTTCATCAAAATAAGAGAGTTAAAGATTCCAAAGTGCTCATTAGCAAATTTTTAATTAGTACAACGTTGATTCAATCATCCAAATCAAGAAAACTTTGTATTGATAAAAGTTGCTCATGAACAAATTCTCATCAAGTTATGAAATTCATCCTTTTTTGTGAAAGAGTTAGGATTTAATTGAGTGAAAATCATTTGAACCAACATTTCTAAGCAATGTTGAATTGAAATGGGTGATATATCATGTTTTAAAATTGATGATTAGGGTTAATAAGATGGAAATTAGGCAACAAGTTTCAAATTTTAGCGTGTAAATTAGCAATGAAGGAGCTTTTAGATATGATTAGGGTTGACTACTATGTTGATAAGTCATTAATCAAGTGACAACTTATCAACTACGTCATCACTCAAGGACATAAACTGCTGAGGATTCTATTTTAGGTTGATGACAAGGCTGACAAGCAGTTACCTAAGTGATGACTTATCAACCAAGTCATCACCTAAGTGGAGGAAATTTTTGAATGCTTCCTTAGGTTAACGACAAGGCTGACAAGCCATCACTCAAGTGACGACTTATCAACCGAGTCATCACCTATCATTTTGAATTGTGTTTTGATTCTGCCCAGGGATGTCGACAAGGCTGACAAGCCATAAACTAAGTGAGGACTAATCAATAAAGTCATCACTCATATGTATACTAAATATGATTGATCCTTTTCAAGAATAATAATGAAGATGCTGATGTATGACCAACGTTTATTTAAAGGAATTGAATTGCAAACCAATATGGTTCATAAGATACTAAGTGCAAATTGAGTTTGCATAAAATATCCTAAATCTTTGTGTTTTCTTAATTTTGTACATCAATTGATTCTTGTTTGATGATGTAGATATAATCATGCCTCCAAAAGGAAAATCAAAGAGAACCAGTAAGAGAGTAAACAAAGATAATTTGACTAGGAGACTGTTCACTGATTTTGTAAATGAATAAGAAGAAGCAGAACAACAAAGACTCCATATGAGGTAGAGTATTTGTATAGTATAACCAACTCCCCAGTATGACGAGGGTGTGGTTGAGGAAGAAAGTTCTGAAAAAGACAATTCTTATTCTCCTTCTTCTGAGCAACTTATGGATGAAGACTCTCTGGAATGAGGCGATGTTATAATGAGAAAAAATCCTAGCATCCGAAATATTGTATGATGGAAAGTAAAACAAGATTCCAAGATCTATCATAAGGGATTTTTATCTACTAAAAAAAGGACTACCAAGAGGCCCTTGTGCGAAGAAGTGAGAATAACCACATTCGAGTTGATCAAATATCCGCAAATGGAAAGGGCTTTCAAGACATATGACTTATCATGGGCAACTAAAGAAGGAGAATTGTATTGTCCGATTTTAGTTAGAGAGTTCTATGCCAACTACACAACAACCTTGGACAACTTGTTCTAAAAAGGAAAAAAGGTCATAGAAAATCCAAATATGGATCGAATACTAGTGAGAGGGATCATTGTAGATTTATCAAATCGTGCTATAAATAGGTTTTTTCATAGACCTAATTTCATTCCTCTAGTCACTACTCCAGAGTTTTATCATAAAATAACTGATACGTCCAATCAACGCCCTTGGTTAGCACAGGTCATAGCAGAAGGAGAACCTGAGTGGTTGAATAATCTAAGTGTGCAAATTTTTAAAGCTTTATTGTCTCAAGCAGAAATTTTTTTATAGGGAGTTGTAAGATGCAAGTTGATGCCTATTGTGGGAGACAATATCATGGGTGAGGATAGAGTAGGGCCAGTGGCAAGTTTAATGTCCGAGTTCACCTTGAATTTTGAGGAGTTCAAACCCCTGCAACTATAACAGGATCTACAAAAAATATTCAAATGACATTACCAAAATGTCTTCATTCTACAGGTGTTGGATCCACTTTGGAGATAGAAGAAAATGCAATGATCACAATGGCGAAATCTGAGTATGCATTCAACCCTAATAATTTTGAAGAAAGTAGTGAAACAAGGAAAAAGGTTTGATGTACAGTTGAAACTGTTTGATGAACATTTTAAGCTATTTGTGAAAAAAAAATAAAAGTAGCCATTGCTTCTTTGAGAATCTTCATAGTCGCATAGATGACATGGAATGACGGGTAAATAAAAGACTAAGAGAAATGTCTATGCCTGATATTGTAGTGTTAGAGGTAGCATTAGAAAAGGCTAGATCTAATATTACAGCTTTGTAGAGATATCACATATTGATATTTTTAGTCCTGGTTGATGAAGAATCAAAAGAAGAAGAAAACACTATTTAATATCACTAAGAAATCAGTTGATAAAAAGGAAAAGAAAAAACAAAACAAAGTGAGAGTGATGAAAAAAGAAGACTTGAAAAGAAAGAGAAGAAGAGTAAGAAAAAAGAACTGAAAGAAGCATTGAGAAAATCAAAAGAGGATGGTGAATTACTAGAAGAAACATTGAGGGCCCGAGATGTTGAAGCCTCTACTAGTGGACCTCCTGAGCCCATTGGGGAGTTGATTACTCCACCAACCACTGCTGTGGATGAATCAGTGGAACCTGATGACATTGCTGGTATTCTACCCACTGATGCTACAACAACACAATCAGCAGTTCCTAACACAAGCGCTTAAGGTGCTGCAGGTATTTTCTCACCTTTGTTCTTAGAGTTTAATAAGTTTGCATGAAGGAAAATGCATGCTTTTAATTATAGGGGTGGGGGTACTTGCAACCTATAAGGTTTATTGTCTGCATTCTATGCCTTTGAGTTCTATCTAGGAACCAAAATATTTAGGAGTTTTTCATTTTTGTGTTATTGGTAGTTTATGTGTTGTGTATACAAGAAGAGTAGATATGATTGAGTAGCAACTGTGGTGTTAAATAGTGCTTTGAAAATTGTAAAACCCATCAAAATTTTTGTTGTAAGATTTATTCTAGGTATATGGGAGACCATTTTTTTGTATGAAAGTATACAAATATGGCATTCCATGCTTAAGCTTTGGTATTGATTGAGTAGTTGGTGATCATATTACAATTCCATGCAATGAGAGTGTAAGTTTTTTCTATCAATATTTTTTATTGTCTGCATACATCTAGAACTTGCCCAAACCATTCTGTTAGGATTGCAAGTAGTCATCTAAGAAATGATCACAGATAATTTTTGATAAGTAACCACTTAACCAAAAATAAAAAACCCATAGGCATAAAATAAATCCCTTTTTAAGCCAGTAGAAATTTTCTTTGTTTCATAAATTGACTACCTTTCACTAATTTCATAATTAAGCCCCTGTCATAGCCCAATTCTCTCTTTGGATATTTTACACATCAGCTTAGGCAAATTGCCTAAGTTGAGGGTGGCTACAGTAGAGGGGATGACGATTGAAAGGTGTAAAAGATGTTATGAAAGTTAGTATATATATATATATAAAGTATAATAATAATATAATAATAATAGTAAAAATAGTAAATAAATGGTGCTAAATGGGAATACTGAGAAGGATACAAAAGTGGATGGTAAGAGAAACGCAAATGAATGAGTGGTTGTAGCCAGGTGGTGTAAATGAATAAAGAAAGGCTATGTCACTAATCCTAAATTGACCTTTCTAGCTCTTAAGCCTTCATTTCAAGCCAAGAAATCCCAAAAGTGATCTTAGTTTGACTATTAGATGACCCAAACGGAAAGGTAAGGGCAAACCTATGGTATGTAGGTGCACAATTTTAAAATTCATTCTAAGAGTGAGAGATTTTATGTTTAGTTCTTAAAAACAACATGAAATATTCAGAGAAAACAATTTCTTTCTTCTATGTGAGGGCATATGAATGACAGTGGTAATTGCTGAACATTTGATTGAATACTCTGAGTTTAAGTAGTAATTCTATTTAAACTTTAAATTAGGTATGGAATCTTGATGTTGCTTGGCAGAAAAAGATCATATGTTTCTTAATGGGTTCGAAATGAAAATTAGAAGTGCTACTCTTTGGATTGATGTTCTGATTGTGTGCATAATATTGTGTTAAATAGTTGATTGAGGACAAGCAAGTGTTTTACGTTGAGGGTGTTGATGTGCTAGCTTTGTGTAGCATATTTAAGGCTTTTAACTTGGAATAATTGTAAGTTCGTAAGTAACTATTATTGTTTTTGATTGTATTTCATGTGATTTTGCAGGAAAAGTCAACATACTTGAAAACCTAAGAAAACCATGACAAAAAGGACATTTTTGGTGAAGTAGATATGAAGCAATGTGTGAAGAAGTTCAGTTGATGACTTGGTGACAAGTCCTCAACATGTTGATAAGATTTCAGAGTAGTCGTCAGCCATGGGTAGAATATTAACTGCTGGAGTGTATAGTTGACGACATGGGTGAAAAGTCATCAACAAGTTGACAAGTCTTCAGTGATAGTCGTCACCTGTATGTAATTGTGGATTATAAAAACCACGTGACGACAAGGTTGACAAGCTGTCAACCTTTTCGTCAACTGTTGTGCAAAAATTATAGATTTTGAAATTCAAATTCTGAAGGCTAAGGATATTTATAGCAACTTTTAGGTTTTCATCGGGCATCTTGAACTTTTTCCAAAGACAACATTTTTTCATAGTTTTTGTGAATTAAATTTCGATTGGAGTTTTTAGAATTGTTGATTTAGTTCTGGGAATTCTCTATTGAACTTGGAGAATAACAATCCTTTGATCCTATCTTTTGTAAGTTAATAGATTTGAATTATGGATTAAATTTATGATATCCTTTTTTTTTCATGAGGAACTAACTCCCATAACTAGAGTTGTGGGAGCTATGAGTATTATTTATTGGTTTGATAGTTGGATTATATTCAATTGATTGTGGGATTCTCTTGATAATTCCTTTTTAATAAATCTTCTCTATTGGTTGCAAATAATTGATGAATCCTTGTATTAGTTTGCTTAAATTAAGAAATCAATTAGAGGAAGTGAATTATCAAGGGGGATTTGGAAAGGTTAATTTTCCATCTAATGATTAATGTTGTAACAAAATTAATCAAATAGAGATAAAATCAGTATGGATAGAAGGTTTTTCCTAAGTTTGAAAGAATTAGGGTATCCAACATCTAAGTAGATTGAAAAATGCTTAGATTAATCATCGATAATGATAATTTGGTGTTTCCTCCAAGTCATGAGAACTAATACAACAACTTTCATTCAACGGGAACAAATACTCATAGTGATCACAACTCCAGTTTCACTACATCATTGATTTGAAATACTGCAACATTAACTATGAGTTTGTAAAACAAGTTGAAACATTAACCATAGATTGATTGATAAAAACCCCCAGTTAAAGGAAACTATTAACTATAAGTCGATTAAATCACAAGTAGTCTTAATTAAAACCATATTCCCTGTTGGATTCGACCCTAACCTAGTAGGGTTATATATTTAACGACGACTCCTTACTCTCCCATAAGAGAGATGTAATTTGGGCGTATCAGTTATACCATACCTGGAGACATGAGGCAAAGGATTCAAATGAAATTATTATAGGTATCATCCTAGTTTTCTACAGATCTATTTCCATGTTATTTGACCCTAGGTCAACATTCTCCTATATGTCTATATATTTTGCTTCTTGTATTGATGCTCCTTGTGAGACCCTTGCTTTGCCTCGTCATGTTTCTACCCCCTTAGAAGATTCATTAGTGGTGGATTATAGGTACCGATCTTGTGTAGTTACCTTTATGGGGCATGAGAATTGAGTAGACTTGATTATCCTAAATATGGTTGGTTTTGATTTTATCTTGGGTATGTGTTGGTTAGCTCCCTATAATGTTATTTTGGATTGTTATTCAAAGGTAGTTACCTTAGCTGCACTGTTGTGTCAAGTATAGCTTGGAATGTTACGCTTAGTTAGGGTCTAAAAGGAGTTATATCTTTTTATGTGCTCACGGCATGGTAGAGAGAGAATGCTTATATTATTTGGCTTATATTTGTGATACTAATGTTGTCTCACCACCTTCTATGGATTCTATTTTAGTTGTTCATGATTTCACGAATTTGTTTTCTATGAATTTGCCTATTATGTCTCCTGATTGTGATATTGATTTTTTCTATTAACGTGGAGATGGGAAGCAAGCTCATCTCCATTCCTTCTTATTAGATGGCCCTAGCTAAGTAAATGAATTAAAGGCATACTTGCTAGATTGGTTGATTAAGGGATTTATTAGATCTAGTGTATCTCCTTAGGGTGCGATTTTCTTGTTCGTGAAGAAAATAATGGTTCTATGTGTATGTGTATTGATTATAGGCAGTTGAACAAAGTAAATACTAAGAAGAAGTATCCTCTTCCTTGCGTTGATGATCTATTTGACCAGCTTCAGGGTGCTTTTACATTTTACAAGATTAACTTGAGATCTAGATAACACCAATTGAAGATTAGAGCTTCGAATGTCCCAAAGGCAACTTTTCATTCTCGATATAGTCATTATATGTTCTTGGACTTGTCTTTTGCATTAATGTCACGCACCCGATTCATGAGTCATAATGGCACCTACTTTAACCCAACAGTAGGAAAACCAAACCATACCCGAGAGCTATAAACAATGGTCTAATTTGGTAGAAAAAGGCGTAAAGCCAAAAATTTGCAAGTAGATACTTACAATAATAATAAAATAATAATAATAATAGTTTGAAATATAGATAAAACATCAATAAGTATCCCATGACCTAGTAGTGTCCGTATAAGAGCCAGTTGCAAAAAGGAACATAAGTATTGTAATAGTCAATATCGAATAGTAAAGAATAGACATAAATAATAGAAGAAAACCAAGGGAACTCCGACTCCGAGAGCTCAGACTATCTTCAATCTTAACTCAACACTATCTCGGCGTCAATGATGACCACTAGTACTTGGATCTACACCAAAAAGGTACAGAAGTGTAGTAGAAGTACTGAAACCATGAGTACTTAGTAGGCACCATCGGGCGACTTAGATAAATCATGATATAAGTACAAAAAAGATGCGAGATGAATAAGCTAAGTCAAGGTTAAAGGCCAAACCTGAAAACAAGCTGCAACACTGTAAATAATAATCAAAATAGATATAATATAAAAAAAAACAATAATAATGCTACAAAATTGACCTCATATGCAAGTAAGTGAGAAAAAGTGAAACACCCCACGAGGCCTGAATAAGTCCGGAGGATGCAATCAAGAAAGTAAATAATCAAAATTCCATTAATTTACCAATAAGAAATAAGATACCGTAAATAACCTCTCTTTTCTAGACTCGAACTGTAACTAATATCATAATCAATATTATTTATCTGACTCAAACCAGAACTCATGTCATCAATATCATCATCAGTTATCGGACTTTAACTAGAACTCTATATCAATAAATCTCCAGAATTAGTCTAAAATTAGCATAAACTCCCAAGTACCAAACTAGCATAAGCATAAAAAATCTAATCTCTTCATCTCTAAAGTAAGCATCAAGAATCTAATATCTTCAGCTCTAAAGTAAGCAATTTATAATTATAATATGCCCAATAAGTTTACAAAGAGCTTACAAGAATCTTGGCCTAAGGTGGGTCGGAGGGGCCTACTCATAATCCCTAAAATTAGTTCTAAGGAAAATTTCTACCCCAGACTAGGCTAAGGTATCTAGATTTACTTCTTTATTTTAAATACATCACAATTATCCCTAAGATTGCAATTCTACCTAAACATTGACAACTAAGTTAATTATACCTAATTTATGGTTCCAAAAATAGTCTAAATAGTCTAAATAATACTAATTACACTTCCGAGACCTAATTCCCATCCCATATATAGCATAATATTATAAACATACTTTGAATTAGCTCAATATTTGTGGAAGGTAAACCTAGCCTACCTTACGACAAAGAAAACCTAAACAAATTCGCTAAACCGTTGATTTCTAGTTTTGAGAAGCTTCCACAAGATGTCACACAATAAAAAATTCAACCTACTTATCAAAATGAGAACAATGATACCTATATTGCACTTTTATGCTTCAGGTCCATGATTACGTAAAAATCCTATGTTGGGCCAATTTTTGGAATCCCACTTTCTGAACTGACTATACGTATCTCTGTGCTCAAGGAATATTTACCCTCATGAATTGATAAATTTCGAGATAATATGGTGCTGCAATAAACCAACCAATATTCTAGGGATTTTTTGGAAATTATGAGAAATTGACCATGAAATTGATGAAAACATACAAAAATTCATAGCAAAAATGCGTTATTCGAGCTTACGAACACTCCAAAATCACCTACTAATATTTCTCCTAAATTTTCACACTGTCTATGGTTCTGCTCTCTTAGAAATGGGTGAGAAATGGGAGAAAATAGGATAAGTAGCGTATTTATTAGTACCAGGTGTCGCTTAAGAAGACACTGGGTCGTTTAAATGTCCAAGTGCTGCTTTTGCGACATTGGCGACTTCTACATATTTCTCTTAAGTGATCTTTGGCTGCTTAATTGACCATAACATGAGAGTTAAAGGAATCACTTAAGCGTATGCACCAACACCAGACTAGGATAGGGTATCTAAATTTACTTCATGATTTTAAATACATCACAGTTATCCCTAAGATTGCAATTCTACCTAAACATGAACAACTATGTTAATTATGCCTAATTTATGGTTCCAAAATAGTCTAAACTGTCCAAATGATACTAATTATACAATTATACTTCCGAGACCTAATTCCCATCCCATATATAGCATAATATTATGAATATACTACGAATTAGCTCAATATTTGAGGAAGGTAAACCTAGCCTACCTGTACGATGAAGAAAGCTCGAATAAATTTACTAAACAATTGATTTCCACTTTTGAGAAGCTTCCAAAAGATTCCACACTATATAAAACACAACCTACTCATCAAAATGAGAACAATAATACCTATATTGCACTTTTGTGCTTTAGGTCCATGATTACGTAAAAATCCTATGTGGGACCCATTTTTGGAATCATACTTTCTAAACTGAGCATACACCCCTCTGTGCTCAAGGAACATTTACCCTCATGAATGGGTAAAGTCCAAGCTTATATGGTGCTGCAATAAACCCACCAATATTCTAAGTTTTTTTTTGGAAAATATAAGAAATTAACAATGAAACTGATGAAAACTTACAAAGAATTCATAGCAGAAATGTGTTATTCGAGGTTACAAACACTCCAAAATCACCTACTGACATTTTTCCTAAGTTTTCACACTGTCTATGGTTCTACTCTCTTGGAAATGGGTGATAAATGGGAGAAAACAAGCTAAGTGGGGTATTTATTAGTACTAGGTGTCGCTTAAGAAGACACTAGGTCGTTTAAATGGCCAAGTGCCGCTTTTGCGACATTGGCAGCTTCTGCATATGCCTCTTAATCAATATTTTTCTACTTAAGTGTCCATCACTTGCGAGACAAAGGCATCACTTAAGAAAATGCACCAACACCAGTGGAAGACTTGGAATTTTTTCAAGTCTCTACTGACCCATCGAGATTCATCTGGAATCCCATATATGCAAATTGACTATGTTACCCTATCAATGTCAATGTTTCAGACTCAGTGTCATATTCAAAATTTCCATCTGAGGTTATTTCAATTAAAAGTGAGTCCCACATCCAAGTGTAATTTTTCTTAATATTTGGCCAATAGTTTGAAATGAGTTCAGAAGCTTTGGGACCCAAACCAAAGGTCAAACTAGCATAAAATTGATGTTCTAGAGCTGTTGGGACTTTTAGAATTTCCATATGAGGTTGTTTGACTAAAGTTTTCACCCGATAGCCAATTCTAACACGTGAAGACTTCAAAAAAGGTAATTGGCTCTAAAAACCAAATAAACTGCCCAAAACTGAACTATCAGTTCCAATAAGTCATAAATAACTTAGGAAAACTATAGGAAAGCGCCAAACAACAAAAATAAGAGGAAATGCAGAAAATAACCTGGATGGTTGTTATCTTATCCATTCTAAAAGAACCTTTGTCCGTAAAAGAAAAGGGTTAGGATGTACATGAAGACTCGAGAAGGTGAGGATACTGGGCTCTCATCTCACTCTTGATCTCCTAAGTATCCTCTTCTACTGGATGGTGGTGTGTCTACTAAACCTTAACCCCTAGAATCCCTCTAGATTGTAACCGCCTGACATCACTAGCTAATATGAACACAGTCTTCTTTACGAAGTTCAATCACTCATCCAACTATATTGAGTCCCACTAAAGAGCATAAGACACAAATAGAATGTATTATCGTAACATAAAAACATGGAAAACTGGATGAATAGTAGCAAAATCTAGAGGTAAGGCCAACTCATATTAGCCCCTACCCTCTAAAATTTATTTTGAACCCCTGAATGTATCTACTCATATAGAGTAGTCATCTTGGTCTCAAAAACGCACAATCGAGCATCAGTGACCCTCTGACTATCCACTAAGCTCCGCAAGAACTCTCAAGATATAGTAATCATACATATGGTAGGATCTATGGTGGATGGGAGAGTAGGCTCTGAAAATATGCCAATCGAATTTGAAGTTGAAGCTGGGGCTGATGAAGAAGTGACTGGTGTCCCCTCATCCTAAGTACTCATATCTGGGGCCTCTATCTCTTCCCTTATTCCAATATAAACACTAACTTCCACATCACCTCCATGTACGTCACCAGGCTTTGTGGAAATTGATGTACCCTTAGTCTGGACCTGAGGTACTATGGCAAGCTTACTAGATCTCCTGAAAAGACTAGGACATGACATATCCTTCATACTAGTTGTCTATAAGACAGATGTTACAAGTAACCTCTCATCTACTCTTGGTATCTCAAGTACGCCGGTCTCGTCACATAATCGCTGAATCAGGGAGGGTAATTTCAAATTTATTATATCCCCAGATGCTCTATCATAGATCTCATGCCAGAGGATAGCTACAAAATTAATTGAATATCCATCCATCAAACTAGCAACCAAGGCTTCTCTCTCTCAAGTCAACATATTATCTAAAGTATTAAAGTAAATATCGAATGAGCAACCACCAATACTTTGCATTAAATGTCAAAAAACCTTTCTTAATCGCACTATGACCCTCGTTCCATAGGGTCTCATCACCCAAAGGTGAAATATAGGTGGATATCCACCTAGACATCTTAACCCTATCTCATTTATGATCAGCCTCTCGCATAATGTGTCAATCTTATATGACTCTCAGTCTGTAGTCACATTCTGTTATAGATATGGGAGTGATATACTCTAGACAAAAATGACTCAATAGATAGTCTTTGTTGAAAGATCAACTCTAGCCACTTTCTCAAGGGTGTGATCAAGATGTGGATGTTATATGTGTATTATCAAGACTAGTCCTCTACACATCAGAAGAACTACTGTAGCATGATATGATGCATAAAACTCACGTACCATAATTGTGTTGTACGAACTGAGTGGTCTAGTTATCTACTCTATTTGGTAATAATCAAAAGAAGCCTGTAACTACGGTACTCTGCAAAGCCTAGATAGATCAATCCTGTGATCCTTATAAATAACCCTTTGAAGCCTGTCGACCTCTGAAATATGACTGTCCATATCAAATACCTCCGACAATCTACACACCACCTCAGATTTTCCTCCTCAAGAGGTACCTTTGAGGCATGTGTAGGTGTGGGACTCTAACCCTGCTGTACTGGTGCCTCATGGGAAATCTACTCTATACCCTTCTCAGTATAGGGTACATCTTACTATTTTATATGAGAGGGAGTACCCTCCTCAGAATGGGGCACCACTAATGACTTCTCCTACTCTGCATCCTCAAATAAATCCTAGGACCCCTCCTTAGACTGGGGCCCCAGATCTACTCACTGTGAATCCAAGTCAGACTCTTCCTTATCATCATCATTATTATGGTTACTCAACGAAGAAGAATGTGATGGTGATATCTATGATGACTTTATCCTCGGTCTAGTTGCAATTACCCGAGCAACCTGGAGAATCTGAACAGCCTCAGTTCTAGACCTAGGCTGAGTAAAATCTGGTCACCTACCCTACTGTGAATGCTCAGGTAGAGGTTGTCCCATATCATCTAATATAATAGTCTCAACTGCCTGGTGCACCTGTCCTCTAGTCATTCTACATGTATCCCCTATTGCAGCTTCTCTAAGTCACTGAATCGGCTACTCCTCCACCGAACCACTAGGTTCGAGGGACTCATCCAATCTCTTAGATGTCTTAGACTTATTTTTCTTAGGCACTTTTGGTGCAATGAATACCTGAAAAACCAATCATTAGTTTCTAATAAAAGTGAGGGATTGCAAACGTTGCAGAAAAGCTCAAAATTTGAGAAGTTTGAATTTTTTCTCAATTTTCACACCCCTATAACCTATTTGAAATCCCAACAAGTCCAATGTTCATACACCTATCATGAATTCTGATTTTCAATGTAAACTAACATGTTCACTTTTTGTATTACTCTACTCATTCAAGTTCAACTTTTGATTGGGACATAACCTTAGAATTTAATTCAAAACAAGGCCCTACATCAAGATTAGAGGCTACTTCAAGGCTCCTACAAACAGGCATGATAGTTTCTATATATTTTTTATGGTAATACATATATAGACTTTTTTATTCAATAAATAATTCAATACACAACCATTGGGAGCTGAGAAAGTTACCTTCTTTATGAAAATCCAAAAGTGAATAATGAAGAAATTGAGAAAAACCTATGTTGGAACTTGTTTTTAGTGTGTATGGACAAGTTGGTATCTCAAACAGGTTTCAATTAGCCTTTACTTAAGTTTGGGGTTAGATTGTGATTTAAGAGGGAATTTTGAATTTAAAGAGAGTTGAAATTTTGAGGATTTGAATGAGTTAGAATGAGGCTTAAGGTTTTTAAATATAGGTGGGGGGATGATTTAGGTCTTATTTATGAATTAGTGGACCACAAATTTTAATTAAAATTTGGGCCCACAAGTGACCTACCTGCGGCAGCCACCCGCGCCTGCCATATGCGGCCAACATGTGCAGGAAACATGTGGGTCAAAATTTTTGGCCTGTGTTTCTATATTTTGTACTTGGTATTTTTATGTTTTCCCATCTACTTATGGTCCTGAAACATATGTTACCCAAAATTATAATTACGTACCAAAGTACAAAACTTTCTATTTTCATCCTAAAAATTTCATCATTACAATTTAATGCTCAACTACCTGGCCTATGTGAGATTCATAATCATGATGGGTTAGTCACACGTCCCCTTACCTAGAAATTTATGCATGTATCAATCTTACCATTTTATAGGCAAGTCCATAAGGTTAATACCAACCAAATAAAAACAACAAAAAATATGAAAAATAAAATAGTGGGTTGCATCCCACTCAGCAATTGATTTAATATCATGGCACGACATGACTGTGTTGGTTAACAAGACTTCACCAATAATACCATGGGTTGCCTCCCATGCAACGCTTGATTTAATGTCTTGATACGACATGGGTGCATTGATTTCTAAGAATTCATCAAGGTACCTATAAGAGTATCCTCTAGGGTCATCAACATAATTAATCACCGACACCACCCTTATGTCGGTTGGCTACTTCATTAATTTTTGAATGTTGAATCTGGCCTCCTCATCGTTGACTCTGAATTTCAGCTCTTCTTTCTCCATGTCAACCTTTCCTCTACTTGTGGCCATAAATGGTCTCCCTAATATTATGGGCATTTCAGTGTCAACCTCATAATCTAGAATAACAAAGTCATCCAGAAAGATAAAGTTATCAACTATCATAATCATATCAAACAAAATGCCCACAGGTTTCTTCACCGTGTGGTCAGCCATCAATAGCTGCATTGAAGTCGGTTTAGGAGGGTTCAAGCTCATTTTCTTGAATACAGCCAGTGGCATCAAATTTATTCTAGCTCCAAGGTCACATAAGGATCTAGAAAAATAGGATGACCTAATAGTACATGTTATAGTGAATGATCTGGGGTCACCCTTTTTCTGAGCGAAAGACCTTATAGTGACTGCACTACAGTGGTGCAAACCGTCAACATCCTCAATAGTATCTCCTTTATTCTTTATGACTAATTACTTCATAAACTTGGCATATCTAGGCTTCTACTCCAATGCCTCGAGAAGAGGGATATTCAAGCTTAACTCTTTCAGTATCTCAATGAATCGCTTAAATTTTCCTTCCCCTCTTTTCCACTTCAGTCACTGAGGAAAAGTTGGGGGTGGTCTCAGAATTTGTCTTATTTCCTACTCAATAGATGGACCCTTACCTTTTTCCTTAACAACTTCATCATAACCACCTATTGCCTTTTCTTTCACCACAATAGGTGTCTCATCAGTAGCAGCCTCATCATGACTTGGCACTTCCACAATAGGTAATATGGGATCTATAGTAGTGATACCACTTTTTTGAGTAATAGCAAGAAAATGACCATTATTTTTTGTATTTTGCACAGTGTTGCTTAGAAGGATACCTGTCTTTCTTTGGTTCAAAGTTGCTAACATCTACTCAAATTGCTATTCCAACTTCTTGATAGCAGTGGCATGAGATTTAACCATTTGGGTCAAACTTGAAATGTCGACCTTAATCTCTTTAAGGATGATTTCATAATTTTCTTAACCCTTTACAAGCTTTGTCAGCATCTCTTTCATTCTTGATTCTACATCTCTTCTACCAGGTGGAATGTACCAATCTCCCTTTTCACTGTAGTCAACCTTCTTTCTCTAGTCACCATCTCGCTTCGTACTATGTCTCTGTATTTGTCAAAGTATTTTTGACCTTGGTTCCATTGACCTTAGTCTTGGAAACCCACAAATTAATGATCTAGATAGTTTGTTTTCTCCTCTAATTCTGAATCATAAGCTTTGGAAGCTGGCCCTTGTTCTCCTACTGTGTTCACCTTCTCATAACTAGATGCTACAAATTGCTTTGCTAGTAACCCTAGTTGGGTTCTTAGCAACACAATCACTTGCTCTACTAAGTCATCAGCTACTTCCTGGTCGCAGGAGGGATCAATAACATATGTACCAGATCCCTTCTCAGTCTCTCAAGTTTGCCACCCTCAGTTGGTGATCGAGATCTGATCTAGTTTCTCTGAAGTTGCCTCTCAGCGTAGTCTTATGGAAGATCCTCTAGATATGGTGTCTACCAGGGCTCTGGAGATGATGGTCAAGGATTTGTAGAATATCACCAATAAGCTCATCCTTGATATCCGAGGGTTGGGAAACATACTTAGCTTCTACTTGAACCTAAACCATACCTCGTACATAGATTCTGACTGCAACTTCCTGAAATTATAGATCTCATCCTTAAGATGCAAGATCCTGGATGGAGGAAAGAACTAATTCAATAATTGTATGCACAACTTATTCCATGTAGTGATAGATCCTTTAAGCAGTTCCCTTATCCATAAAGATGTCTATCCTATAAGTGAGAAGGGGAACAATCTCAGTCTATGTGCTTTATAATTCGCCTCTAGAATGGTACATAAACTGCAGATCTCGATGAAATTTGCAAGGTGCATATTTGCATCATCTATAGGAAAACCCGCAAACACACCGTTCAGATCTTAGAGCTGGATCATTGCGCTTATTTTTTCAAACTTAATGCTTGGGGTTAAAATTAGAGGAGTAATGGCTCCAGTCTCTGTCATCTCAATGTGTCCTAGATCTTCTTCATCATCTATATATGGCTGCACATAATGATATGCTGGGATTATTTGAACATGGGCACCTTTGGCTCCACCGAGTTCTTCTCGATGGTCTTCTACTTGTCTTTGCTCAACCTGCTCTGCCTCCCTTACTACCCGCTGAGCTTCTTCCATTTCCGTACTCCCATTTTTATCTTTATCTACAAGCTTACTAGTCTATCGATTAACAATATCCTGTACTCTTTCTGGAGGAAGGGTCGGCACACCATCGTGAACCCCTTTAGGAATATCATCTCTTTCTATTCCAGCATCCTACAAGGTGTTTGTAGGATCCTCTCTGGATTCAAATTAACTGGGAGTAAGGGATTGAATCTACTCCGTTTGTTAGACATACAACGGTGTATACCCAACTATGAACAAAAACAAAAAGAAAAACCCAAAAACTCCAACAACTTTAATTCACAAATCAGTAACGTATTCCCCTGCAATGACGCCAATGTTTGGTGACACCCAAGATACACCTCCACTCTAAAGATGATATGGGAACTTCCAAATATAGTAACTCAACAAAGGTTGGGGTTGAGTCCCAAGGGAAAACATGGAATCATAGATCTCGGATATTGAAATCAATGGGCAGAATAGGAAAAGTAAATGAGGGGTTTTGAATATCAATGATGAACTAGTAGAAAATATCAACTTTGATTGTATTCATTCGTAGAAGAATACTAGGATTGTGTTCCCCCAAGTTCTAAACTCCATAGGTTTATCTTTCTTTGTTGAGCCAACCCGATACCTTGAATGCAAAATTAATTAATTATTTACCTTCTATAGTTGGGACTCAAAAGGTAATAGTTAACAAGGATCAAGATAAGGGTTAGTAAGGCAACATTCTGAGACTCAAAAGGTAAAGTGTGAATGTTCTATATTTCTATATCACATCACCAACTTATAAAATCGAGCCTCATACTCCACAACAATCATGTATCCCTTATCCAACCTTAAAAATTGATCCCTCAAATAATCCCTAAGACTGCAAGACATATACTTCTCCAGAAGATCTCAAGAATTGAGTCCATGTCAATAGGGAAGATTCAGATGGTCTAAAATCAATATGACCTCTCCACCAATGTTGAGCTACCAAATCCAACTGAAAAGTAGAGTAATCCACACCGTGAGTATCAATAAGGCCTAAATTAAAGTCTATCCTCAAAAGCAAATAAAGAACTCATAAGCATCCTCGCCCAATGCACTAGTAAACCTAAGAGGAGAAAATATCAAGAACCTACCTAGAACCTTCTTCTCCTTAATAGACATAGTAGGTTAGACAACCACTGGTTATAGAGGGATATTAACTCTGGGAGATATAACTACAGGTTAAGTCCTCACCTCAGTACCATTTTGATCCATAAACTGTTCACCATCAGACGATGCACCACAAAATAATACCAAGAGCTACACCAACACATCTCTATGTACTAATGAAGAAATAAACCCATGTGGATCCTGGGTTGGTCCCAGGACCACTACTGGCTGGGGCAGAAGAATCCCTATCTCGGGAGCAGATATAGGGTCAGATAAATTCCCCCTTGATGAGCGGTGATCTTACCATTCATTCTTACTCAATAATCATAAACATTACCTTGGTTTGAATGAATTAATGAGACATATTTGTGAGTTAATGCACTAATATCAAGTCTTTTCAGGTATAGAGTTGAAAAGCTAGAAAGATGTGGATTGGAGCTTAAAATGAGTAAAAAGGGAGCAGGAAAGTGCAACTAAAGACTTGGAAAAAGAACTGGCCTCAGGTACCGCGGTCGCGGTTCACTGACCGCAGTCATGGCAGTCAAGCAAAATTCAATCAACTGCGATCATAGAAGTTAAGCGCGGTCACGGCCAGACTAGCCTGACTGTGGCCTAGCGGAACAAAGCAGCCCAAGGGCAAAATTGGAAATGCACGTGGCTGTTACCAATTTTAACAAAAGACTCATACCCTATTCTCATGTAATATAATTCCATCTACCTTAATTTTTAGGTTTTAGTTCTTGGAATTCATAGCTTCCATTTTTGGATAAGAAAATACTGTATAATTTTTGGGTGTAGAATAATTGGAGACTTTCTAAGCGGAAGATTTGTTCACTTCCATTTTCGATTTGTGGGAGTGTCAATTTTTAAGTAACATTCACTTATGCTTTAATAAATCATTGTAATGGAGATTATGGGTATATCTTTACTTATTTATCTTATGTGAATATAGATCTCCCTCTTGGGCTTATGTATGAATAGGGGTTAAAGTATGTATGGGTTATTATTGATTAGCTTTGATTTAGTAGTTCAGGATTATGGGTTTTATCATTGTTATGCTATATTAGTTGGGATTGATGGGTGGAAGCCCCAAATACCCACATGGGTATGATGAGTGAAAGCTCCATGCTCTAGAAAACCTGAAACCATCTTTAAAAAAGGGTTTTGGGTGAAGTTTAGGAATCCATATCATCCTTGAAAGAGGGACATGTAAACCAAAGAAATGATAGACAATTGTGTGTGTAGTTTGCTAAATTCTCACTATATTAGACATAAGGGTGAATATGAGATGGACTACACCATGGGTATCATCCTAGAAATAGGGATGCCTACATTAAGGTTGTGGTTACCAATTATTGAACAAATCTATTAGGTATTTGTAAGAATCAATGGGTTAAATTTTGGTGTTATATTGAAAGACTAGCATCAAAATCTATAACCAAAACTACCCATATTTGACTCACTAAATTGATGTTGATTGCTAACACCCATATATCACTCCCTTAGCAGCGCATAATCCCAAAATCTGTACATTCCTGTTAAAACTCTAATTATTCGTAGCACAAAGTTTATACTAGAAAAACCCAAAAAGAAACATTATTGTAGATACTTATCTCTCCTATTTTTACCTTCTTGCAACATTAGTTTGGATTTAACTTGTATCTATTATTTTGAGTGACTTAATTGCCACTCACATTATTCCTCATGGATTTGACCCCGACTCGAAAGTTGGGTAAATATATTGATGACGACCGCCTTGTACTTAAACTGGCGTGTAAGTTGAGCGTTATCACCATTGTCGGGGAACAATTAGGTGTGTTGAGTTAGTTTGAACTTTTAGCTTACTTTCTTTGGTTAAAACTTGTAAATATTTTTTTGCTATTTTTTTCTTTCCCTAGGTGGATTTTTATTTTTGTTTATTTGTTACTATGGCATCTTTGAATGGGAGTTCGATGGTTGAAAATCCTATCGTGACAATCCATGTCCATATTGTAATGGACCCTACTTTTTGAAAAATTGTAGCTATGCGCCTCGGAGAGAGATATATGGACCATATCGATCTTATAGAGAGTATGTTTGTTCTCTATATGGTGGTATAGATGGACATGGGAGTGATTGTCTAAATGCCCCCTCCCTCCATTATACTAACCCAAGTGCTAGTTCTTGTTCTGATTTGGATAGATCTTATGATGAAGAAAATGAAGAACGAATCAATGAAAATTATTGTATTGAGGCAAGGCTTCAAATTATCTTGGAACGGGTGAAATCAACGGAGGATGATTTACAACATTGGAGTGATTGTGCAAAAGCCCCCTCCCCTTGTTATGCTAACCCAAATGATAGTTCTTCTTATGGATTTGATAGGTATTATGATGAACAAAGGGAAGAATAAAGCATGAAAATAATGGTGTTGAAGCAATTCTTCAACATATCTTGGAGTTTTTTTAACAACACTGGTGGAGGAGGAAGCAACTCTTATACTCCAATCCAACAAGGAATTTAGAGAGGAAATTTTGAAGATAGAAGACATGGACATGGAGGTTAATTATTAAACCACCACAACCATGCCAAATCTTCTAAATGATCTTGATATTGAGAAAACCTCACTGATTTCCCTACCAACCAAACCAAACACGAGCGATGATGCCAAAAATGAAGAAATAGTACTAGAGCCGAAAGAAGAAACCAAGCAAATCCCTTGTGAAGACTCTAGTACATTTTAGGGCGAGGATACAAAAATGGAAACAACTCTGGAATTAGGATAAATACCTTATTCTAACCACTTCTCAACACTAAGCTCAGTGGAGTTAATGACAATCGATCCATACAAGCAAATGTTGAATGAGGGTGAGAATGAACTATTTCCTTATATCTTGGAGTTTGTATTCCCAAAAGGGTATGCTAAGACCCTAATCTTGAAGGCCAAGAAGTTTAAGGATCGATGTATAATTAGTGGCCTTCTAATGCTTCTCACCGTTGTCCAACGAGCCTATATGAAAGTTTGATGCAAAATTGGGCAAACGGTTCAAGTCTTCAAAGTGGCGTGATAGAACATGTGTCATCATGACCCTACTTTTTCCCAAAGATCCTCGAACATGGAATGATCAAAAGTTGGGTAAAAGGTTTAAATCCTCTAAGTGGAGGCATAAATGAGGATCAAAAAGGCATTGTGCCATGACGATAAATCAAGCGCTTGGTGGGAGGCAGCCCATCCTTTTACTATCTTTATTTATATGTTTTTGGAATAATTCACACAATTTTTATTCCTTGCAGGTGCTTTGGGCATATTGGAAGCCAAAAAAAAGGGAAAACCTAACTTTAGAAATGTGGAAGCCATGTAGGAAAACAGGGCACAACAGGGGAGCAGATGTCCTTAGGTACCAAGATCGCGACATGAGGAACACAATCACGGTACCGTAGTCGCACCACTCATGACGAAATTGTGCCACTTTGTCCATCTTTCAACATGATTAATCAATGCGGTTTTAGGGAGCCTTTTTACTCTTCTTATGCTTTTGAGTTATGTAGTGAGGTCACTACAAGTCCTTTTGTTGGGGGTGTTATGGTACCGCCTTTGTGTGAAGTACAAATTGGTTTGAAATACTTAAAATTAGTTTACACGAAGCATGAAAGCTTTGTGAATTGATTGTTTTTATTTTTAGTTTTCTTTTACTTTTAATAATAATGGTGGATGAGCCTTTCCCTATGATTGATTGATTGACGACATTCTTAAGGGAAAAGTATTATGATTAGGTTTTGATCTATTGATGTAGGGGAAGTCTAAGTTCCCATAACATCAAGGCGATAAATGCAAGGAAAGTCTAAGTACCCGTGGCATTGTGTATTTGGGATTGCCCTCATACCATTGGCGAAGTCTAAGTAGCCACAAGGTTGGGTTGCCCATATGAATCCAAAATGTGAGACCAAGACTTGGGTTGTTGCCATAGTTAGCAAATTGTGCATGGTGCAAATGCAAAGCGAATACCCCCTACTTCCAAAATTTTCAAAAATCAAGGGCATGGACGTGAGTGACATTGTAACAATTCTTTTTCACTATTTATGACTCCAAACTTTTGACTTGTGAAAATTGGTAGATACTCTATTTTTGTCACTAGCGGGAGGGACAATTGAGCCTCCTTGGTGAGTTTGCATGCCATATATATTGAGATAATTTGTATATATATCAAGTTTAAATTATGACATCTAGAACTTGCCTCATTAGTCTTTCAAAGCTAATTTTGATTGTATTTGGTTGGAGAAATAATCTTGGGCCATCTTTGTGACATTGGAAGCCCACTTAGCCTAAAAAACCTACCCATGCATAAATGTAAGCCCTAGTTAGCCGTTTTGAGCCTTTGAACTTTCTTTGGCAAACATATTACAAGCCGTGAATCGTTCTTCTTATCCCTCTTTTGAACCATACCCTCCTTGAACTTGAAAATGCAATTCGAGGCTAAAAGACTAAGTTAGGGGTGGGAAGATTAATGGAAGTAAGTATGGGGCCACAAAGTTTTTAGTGAAATGCCTAAGTGCCTAAGAACTGAAAACATATGACTAGAAAAGCAAGGGTTCAACAAAGGAAATAATTGCATGGAAATTTCAAGATAAAGAAATAAAAGAAAATGGGTGAACAATGGAAGCAAAAAGTAGACATATAAAAAAAAAAAACAAAGAGGGGTGTCCCATAGTCAAAAAGAAAGATTAAATAGTGTGATGTAGATGTTCAAGGGAAGGTGTAGTCGTGTTTTCCCAAATGATATCCTACCCTAACCCGAACCTACATTATAAGCTTAAAAAGTCCTTTGATATCTCCAACCATTTACTTTCTTCATAGTGGTGATTGAAAATAGGGGCAATCCTATGGTATGACACTTGTTTAATTGATATTTCTTTTGCGAGGGAGAGAGTTCTTATAGTTAAAAGTCCTTGTTGCATATTTAGTAGTTTGGTGTGTAAAGATTCTCTATCTTGTGACGATGGCATGTAAACAAATTAAGGTGAGTTATTTTTGTCACTTCCCAAGCAAGGTGGCAATTGGAGTATAGTTAGTATTAGTCAATGGGTGAGCCACTTCTAGAGTATTGGTTTTATTGCTTGGTTTCTCTTTAGAGTCTTACATATCCTTGAGTATTGCAATTTATAATGAGGGGTGTAGTGGAAATTAGTTTAGCCCGTGTGCAATGAGCTACTTGTGGTTGCGACTAAAGTTGAAGTCATTATGACCTTTAGAGAATATAGATTGGGCATAAATAATAGTGTCTCAGGATAAGAGGTGATGTTTCTTGAGGATAAGAAAATGGTTTAAGTTGGAGATGTTGATGAGCGGTGATCTTACCACTCATTCTTACTCAACAATCATATACATTACCTTGGTTTGAATAAAGTAATAAGACAGATTTATCAGTAAATGCACTAATATCCACTTTTTGCAGGTATAGAATTGAAAAGTTTGAAAGATGTGGATTAGAGCTTAAAATGAGTAAAACAGGAGTAGGAAAGTGCAACTGAAGACTTGGAGTTGAACTGGCCTTAGGTACCGCGGTCGCGGTCCGTTGACCGTGGTCGCGACAATCAAGAATAAGTCAATCAGCTGCGATCATAAAAGTTAACCATTGTAATATAGCCGAGGTCGCGACCAAACAAGCACGACTGCGGCCTAGCGGAACAAAGCATCCCAAGGGCAAAACTGGAAATGCACGTGGTTGTTCTCAATTTTGACAAAAGATGTAAACTCTAGCTTCATGAAATATAATTCCATCTCCATCAATTTTTAGGTTTTAGTTTGTGGAATTCATAGACTCTACTTTTGGAGAAGAAAATATTGTATAATTTTTGGGTGAAGAATATATTGGAGACCTTCTAAGCGGAAGATAAGCTCACTGCCATTGTTGATTTGTGGGAGTGTCAAGTTTGAAGTAACATTCACTTAAGCTTCAATAAATCATTTCAATGGAGATTATTGGTATATCTTTACTTATTTATCTTATGTGTATCTAGATCTCCCTCTTGGGGTTATGTGTCAATAGGGGTTAAAGTATGTATGGGTTGTTATTGATTAACTTCTATTTAGTAGCACATGATTATGAGTTTTATCATTGTTATGCTATCTTGGTTGGGATTTAATAGGTGAAATCTCCAAATACCCACGTGGATATGATGAGTGAAAGCTCCATGCTCTAGAAAACCCGAAACCATCTTCAAAAAAAAGGTTTTGGGTGAAGTTTAGGAATCCATATCATCCTTGAAAGAGGGACGTGGAGACCAAAGAAAGGATACACAATGGTGTGTGTAGTGTGTGATACGCCTAAATTACAACTCTCGTTAGAAAGTGCAAGCGGTTTCTGTCAAATATAGAACCCAACTGGGTTGGGTGTCGAATCCCACAGGGAATACTATGATCACTAAGTATTGTGATTATTATTAGACTGTTGATCGAAGGTTCCAAAGTAAAGGGGGGTTTAAGTTTAAGTGCACAATAATATTATCAGTGTAACAATGAGATAATATGTGTTATAGTATTTTATTGCAGAGAAAGACAAGTTAGGGTTATGTCCACCTTGTAGCTTTTACTTCTCTATTAACTATGAGTATTAAGGATTTATACATGCATGCCCTTATAGAGAGATGTATTCGATTTCTAAATCCAAGTGTTTCTCAACCATCAAGGATTACTTCACTTTAGTTCTCTCGAATTCAAAGTGTACAACCAATCATACGAACTCTCCAAGTCATCAATCCTATTAAGGCATTAATGTGTAAAATAGAGGTTGGAAACACTATTTTCTTGTCACTACTCTCTTTTACAAACATTAACTTTTCTATCGAACAAGTTATTGCTATAATGGCATATTCCCTATGTTTGCAACCATGAGAATTCAATAATAACGAAGATAGCAATGATATAAGTGGATCAACACATCATAAATTTAAAAACCCATAGCAATAGAGAGTATACTACAAGGTTTCCATAACCCTAACAAATAAGCTTAGATACTCATGAACCAAAAGGAAATAACCATAGGAATGTTCATCATACCCAAAACTAGAGGATGATCTTCGTGTCCACACAATAGAGAAATCAAGAGGAGAAAACGTTTTTTCTCTTCTCTCACCCTTAGCTAAGCCGCTTCTCTTCCTTTTCCGAAAATAATACAGAATAATGAATAATCCCTAAAAATTCAGCCATAAGGCTTTTAATAAAATCCTTCTCTAATAAATTGCTACTGCATCCTTAACTATTTAAAAATATTGAGTTTGCTCGGGAAAAAGTTCCCATATATCACATTCAGTCCAAAAGCTGCTTTCCTTTTATGTGAAGTTTCCTTTGCTATCCACAGGTTCCCAAAGTGCCGTAATCTTCCTCATTAGTACTTGAAAAGCATGCTAATCACATAGGTCAGCTCACTTAACTAAAAATAGACAAAGTGCAAGAATTATGTATTTTATCCTCAAAACTTAGCTAAAACATGGGTAAGTTATGGTGCTTAGACGTATAAATACGCCCAACATCACCACCCCACACATAAAGCTTTGTTCGTCCTCGAACAACATATCTATTTATGCATACTACACAAGCCTTAGCACCCATAAAGAATGACAAGATGCTCAAATAGGCTCACACAACAATTATGAACAAGAAGTAGCTTTAGGAATCATTCCTAGATACAACCTACCCTCAAGAATAGACTCATTAAGTTGGCAATTTTATTCATATCGTTCAAGAAAAAAAATCATATAAATTACCCAACCTTCATCAACCATGTGCCCTCACAACAAGAGAGTTACCCATAATCACTCACAATCATGCAATTTCTAACAAAATGGGTACAAGAATCAAGTTGCGCTCACTCTCACAAAGAATTCTCAAATTAAAACTAATGACAATATGCTTTCCCTTAGTGTAATACTCCACTAATATCAGAATGCTAAGATTAGGATCAAATAGGTCTTTTACGGGTTGTAAGACAGGCTAAAGGATGGGTAGGAACTATTTTGGCTAGAAATAGTGACTATCTTCCCTAAGCGCTTTAATACACTACATTATGCAATTAAGATCTATCTCTAACAACTAATTTCTACTTCTGCTATCTTCACAGATTTGCTTTCCACCCCAGCTCGTTAAGCTTAATTAATAACACTATGGTGGGAGTATGCAACCCTTTCAATTTTTTTTTCCTTTTTTTTGCACCCTTTTCACGTTACGCACCCCTATAATAGCCACCCTCAACTTAAGCAATTTGCCTTAGTTGAGGTGCACAATGTCCAAGAAGGACCAGGGCCAAAATAGGTTCATTGTAACATGTCTGGGATAAAATTTTGAACTTTTTCAACAATTTTAGCTACTCCCAACCACATCAATTGCTCACGCCAATAACTAGACTTTAGGGCATCAATTTCACCTTTTTCCTCTTATTCTCAAACTCCTAACTCACATTGATTTTACATTAAAGCGCTTAGGAGCTTTTTGGATCAAATTATGATCTATTAAAGAATGGATTAGGCTACATATGAGGCTAGCAAAAGAACAAGCAAAAGGCTCGACGGGGCTATCTAAGATAATGTACAAAGGTAGGTCAAAAGAAGGTATGAACAATGGCTATCAAAGAAATGTCTAAATCATCTCCTAAACTCACAATCTTTATTTCGCTTTGCATACACACCAGGAAAGTTCTAGCATCAGTTGCAATAAGGAATATACAATAGTATTACACACTCATGGCACATGGTCAACTCAATTAGGAGCATTATAAATTCTCGACCGAACAATTACATGAATTCAATTAAAACCAATAATCACAACAAGAGTCACAACTAGAGCCTAAGTGTTTCAAACATAATGATCCATCACATACTTATGTTATAATGTCATGTGATCCACAAGAGCAGTTACATGTAATTGAAAGACTACTTTTCTCTTAAGACGGTCGTCTTCCATCCATCATCAAGAAAAACACCTAATTATGACTAAATAACTAACAAAATGAACAAAATAACTAATCCTATCTAGAAGTATACTAAGGAGAAGGTCCTATTTTCTTATGAAACAAGTAGCAAAGTAACCATCCACCCCACACTTAAGCTCAGCACTGTCCCCAGTGTAAATAACAAGATAAAGAACCTAGATAGTAGTACTTCTCATCCACATTAGGAGTTGTGCCACCTGCATGGAGATCATCATTGGAGCCATTTTTCCTGTATTCATCCTATCATCCACGTCATCCACACATAATAAAACTAACTATAATTAAGATGAGGGTGGTGAAGTCACCACCCCACACTTAATTTGTTAGTATCAACTAATTTAGTGTTATTGTCGGGTACTCGGACTTCACCGACATACACTTTGACATAGTGCACCACGTTAGTCATAATACAATTCAATCACTTCAATTTCCCCATGTCTATTTCAATGAATCACTTTTTGATCAAAATCATACCCTACACTTTCAACCATATCAAGATATACAAAACACCATCACTTTCCTAACATAGCCATGGCAAGAATTTAGTTCATAATCCTTAAGTGATCAATTAATAACTACAGCATAAAGTCACAACACCTAAGGATTAAGAAAAGAACACTTACCTTAAAGATGAAGGATTGAAGAAAATGAGTCGATGTTCTTGGGTTTTGAATGTGGTGAGGATCTTGTAAGATTAGTAGCGCAAAGAGAAGGGTTTTGAGAGAGAAGGGGTTGGGCGGTACTTAGGTGAAAGAAAAATGGAGTGGGATTTAAGAGTAGAGAATATGTTTAAAAGATGAGACATGGGTCGGTTTGATCCATTCAAAAATGGATTATTAGGCAAAACTTACACTGATAGGCGGCGCCCATGAAATATCCTAAGAATAAGTAGGCGGCGCCTAACTTATCGACTAAGTAAGGCAGTGAGCATAGACGATGGAATAGGCGGTGCCTAACCTATCGCCTATGTTGACATAGGCAGTGCCTAACCTATTGCCTAAGTGAGGTAGTGAGCATAGGCAATGGTATAAGCGGCGCCTAAGCTATCGCCTATGTTTACAAAGGCGACGCCTAAGCTATTGCCTATGTTGACATAAGCGGTGCCTAACCTATCGCCTAAGTAAGGTAGTGAGCATAGGCGATTGGAAATGTGGCGCACTCTTGGTTGGAAAGGTCCATACTGCGAGGGCTTTGCCCCCATACCCCTATCGAGGTCCGTGGTGGGCTTCGAGATTGGGCCTACCGGCCCGATCCCTACGCTACCACCACAGACCTCATTGAAAGTCACAAAATAAAGTTGCACCATGAAACTTTTTGGGTCGGATTAACATAATTTGAGGCATGACTCTAATGCAAATCATACTTGAGCCTTACACATTTGACCACTCCAACTTACCTGTAATGTTCCCATCACTCCTAAACTTAACACCATTGACATAGTTCAATTCCAAATCAAATTTGGTACTAATCTCCTTCTTAGTACTTCATGCACCTACACTTACTCAAAAACTACAAAAATGATTAGAAAGATGGGTTGCCTCCCACCAAGCACCGTAGTTTCGGTCTTGGCTCGACTCTTCTTTTTGCATTTTTGTTTAACATGATAAAGTGAAAATTAAATCATGGGTTGCCTCCCATATAGAGCCTGATTTAACGTCGCAGCATGACTCGATTAACTTGACTACTCAAACTTCATCAAGATACATCAATGATACCATTTGTACCTCATTTGTTAGATCAAGAAAATGCTTTATTCCTAGTCCAACCACTTTGAAGTCACTCACATCCTTGCTTACAAGTTCAACCAAACCATCTATGGTCTCCACAAAAGACATATCCTTAACTGGTACATCTTGCTCATCTTCGTTGAATACATCAACAATCGAGAAGACACTCATCTACTTTTGTTGTTTCATAGAATGACATACTTCAAAGATAACTTCTTTCTCATTGAGCCTAAATTTTAGCTCATTCATCTCCATGTCAACTAATACTCTCCCAGTTGCTAAGAATGGCCTACCCAAAATTATGGGTACTTCAAAGTCCAATTCACAATCAAGAATTACAAAGTCGACAGGAAATATAAAATCAACAACTTTTACAAGTACATCATGTAGAATCCCAATAGGCTTTTTTACCAATCTATCCACCATTAGAAGTCGCATATTGGTGGGCGTAGGATCTCCCAAACCCAGTTTCTTGAAAACCGTCAATGGCATAAGATTTATACTTGACCCAAGATCATAAAGGGCCTTTTCAAACTTTAGCAATCTAATCGTACATGGAAGAGTAAATGCTCCCGGATCAGCTTTTTTATGGACAATAGATCTTGTAGCAATAACACTACAATGTTGAAGATTGTCTACCGTTTCATAGCTCACAGTCCTTTTCTTCGTCAACAGGCCTTTCATAAACTTAGCATATTCGGGCATCTGTTCCAGTGCTTCAACTAAGGGCACATTCACTGTCAACTGCTTCAACATATCCATGAATTTTCTAAACTTGCCATCATCTTCTTTCTTCTTTAATCATTGTGGAAATAGGGGTGATGACCTTAGGATTTCAGTTGGAACAACTTCTACCTCTTTTCTTGTGCCTTGCTCCATATTACTAACATGTTTCTGCTTGGGTGGTTGTTCCATTTCTGCACTCTTCTTTTTTGAACCTCCTAACTTCACAGGCACCACTGGAGATTCATCAATCATCTCCCAATCCATTTCAACTGCATTAGTATGAGAGGATGCTCCCAATACTGGACTGGACAACATCTTACCGCTCCTAGTGGTAATGGCCATACACGATCCATCATTCCTCAGATTTTGAACCGTATCACCTGGTAGAGTCCCATTATGTCTTTGATTGAATGTTGCGGATAATTGGATCATCTGTTGCTCTAGTTGTTTAATAGCAATTGAGTGCGAATTTACTAGTTGATGCATGGAAGATATGTCACTCTTCATGGTAGTCGTCTCAACCCCCTTTAATACTTTCTCCATCATGTCCTCCATGGACATTTTGCCTGAACTGGTGGTAGAATTATCACGACTTTTAGGAGGTACATACAATCCACTCTTGTTATTTTTATTCTTCCAATCTCCTTGATGGTTCCGACCTTGGTTTACTTGGCCACTGCCTCGAAACCCCCCTGATTATTCAAGTAATTTGCTTCCTCCTCAGAATCGGAGTCATCTCTTCTCTGTGATACAACAGCCTTGACCTTTTCTGTCTTCCCTGATAATAAATGCTTAGTAAGAAGGTCTATCTGCATTTTTATGTGAGCCATATCCTGGTCACATTCCTCTTCCCTTCGCCTTTGTTCTGCTGTCATGCCAATAGATACAGTAGAGCTTGCTACCTCAGAATCCCTGGTATGCCAAGCTCTGCTCTGCTTTGTCATACGATCCAGCATGTCAGATGCCTCAAGAAAAGTAAGGTCCATGAATGACCCACCCGCAGCATTATCTACCACTGGCTTAGTCACCGAGTTTAAAGCCCTATATAATATTTCCATCAAGTGGACATTGGTCATCTGATGGTTTGGGCACCGCATAAGCTTTTTCTTGAACCTCTCCCAAGTCTCGTGGAGAGCTTCAGTTGAAGCTGTCTGAAATTGCTTATCTTATCTCTCAATTGTGCCCTCTTGGATGATGGAAAGAATCTTTCTATAAAAGCGTCTTTCAGTTGCCTCCAATTGGTAATAGAGTCGGGAGTTAGCCCGTTTAACCATAGAGTGGCCTCTCCAGATAAAGACAATGAAAATAAGCGCAGTCGGATTGCATTTTGTCCAACCCCTGGATTGTCAAACGATTTGCATGTTGAGATAAAATTAATCAGATGCATATTCAGATCGTCGCCTGCAAGTCCACCAAATAGACCTTTGAGTTGCAATAGATGGATCATAGTGCTAGTGATATTGAATTTGGCTCTGGCTGCAAAGGGCGGAGGAATAATTTTCCCTGTGGCACCAGCCCCATCCAAGTCGTCATCATCATCATCAAAAGCAACTTACACAGCTCGGCGTTAGGGTCTCGTCCTCGCTTGACGATCTCTGTTGACATTCCTGTTCACTGGTGCATCCACATCATCTGCACGCCTTGGATATAATAACTCATCATCACCCAGGTCCTCATCATTATGATTTGGTACCCCATCTGGGTTATCAGCATTTTGTTGATTTACTTGCGCAGCTGCTAATGCAACTAATCTAGCCTCCTCCCGTTAAGCAGCTATCCTTTCAGGGTCTCGTTGCGCATCCATTCTGCCAATGAGATGTGGTTCAGGATTTATAGGTAATAATGGTTGACCCGATCTCCACGTATTTGGCATACAATCCACTCAACCTGAACAAAACAAAAACAACAAACAAAAAGTAAAATTTGAGAATCTTTGACCAAAGGGTCTATTAACTATCACAAACTTAGTTGACAACCGTATTCCCCGGCAACGGCATCAAAATTTGATACGCCCAAATTATAACTCTCGTTAGAAAGTGCAAGAGGTCGCTGTCAAATATAGAACCCAAATGGGTTGGGTGTCGAATCCCACAGGGAATACTATGATCACTAAGTATTGCGATTATTATTAGACTGTTGATCGAAGGTTCCAAAGTAAAGGGGGTTTCAGTTTAAGTGCACAATAATATTATCAGTGTAACAATGAGATAATATGTGTAATAGTATTTTATTACAGAGAAAGACAAGTTAGGGTTATGTCCACCTTGTAGCTTTTACTTCTCTATTAACTATGAGTATTAAGAATTTATACATGCATGCACTTATAGAGAGATGCATTCGATTTCTAAATCCAAGTGTTTCTCAACCATTAAGGATTACTTAACTTTAGTTTTCTCGAATTCAAAGTGTACAACCAATCATATGAACTCTCCAAGTCATCAATCCTATTAAGGCATTAATGTGTAAAATAGAGGTTAGAAACCCTATTTTCTTGTCACTACTCTCTTTTCCAAACATTAACTTTTCTATCGAACAAGTTATTGCTATAATGGCACATTCCCTATGTTTGGAACCACGAGAATTCAATAATAACGAAGAGAGCAATGATATAAGTGGATCAACACATCATAAATTCAAAAACCCATAGCAATAGAGAGTATACTACAAGGTTTCCATAACCCTAACAAATAAGCTTAGCTACTCATGAACCAAAAGGAAATAACCATAGGAATGTTCATCATACCCAAAACTAGAGGATGATCTTTGTGTCCACACAATAGAGAAATCAAGAGGAGAAAACGTTTTTTCTCTTCTCTCACCCTCAGCTAAGCTGCTTCTCTTCCTTTTCCAAAAATAATACAGAATAATGAATAATCCCCATAAGGCTTTTAATAACATCCTTCTCTAGTAAATTGTTACTGCATCCTTAACTATTTAAAAATATTGAGTTTGCCCGGGAAAAAGTTCCCATATATCACATTCAATCCAAAAGTTGCTTTCCTTTTATGTGAAGTTTCCTTTGCTATCCACAGGTTCCCAAAGTGCCGTAGTCTTCCTCATTAGTACCTGAAAAGCATGCTAATCACATAGGTCAGCTCACTTAACTAAAACTAGACAAAGTGCAAGAATTATGTATTTTATCCTCAAAACTTAGCTAAAACATGGGTAAGTTATGGTGCTTAGACGTAAAAATACGCCAAACATCAGTGTGCTAAATTCTCACTATCTTAGACATAAGGGTAAATATGAGGTGGACTACACCATGGGTATCATCCTAGAAATATGGATGCCTAGATTGAGGTTGTGGTTACCAATTATTGAACATACCTATTAGGTATTCGAAAGAATCAATGGGTGAAAGTTTAGTGTTTTGTTGAAAGACTAGCATCAAAATCTATAACCAAACCTTCCCATATTTGACTCACTAAATTGATGTTGATTGCTAACACCCACATATCACTCATTTAGTAGCGCATAATCCCAAGATCCATGCATATCTGTTAAAACTCTAATTATTCGTAGCCCCAAATTAATACTAGAAAAACCCAAAATGAATTATTATTTTAGATACCTATCTCTCTCATTTTTACCTTCTTGTAACATTGGTTTGGACTTAAATTGTATCTATTATTTCAAAGTAACTTAATTTCCAGTCACATCGTTCCTCGTGGATTCGACCCCAACTCCAAAGTTTGGTAAATATATTGACGACAATCGCCTTACACTTAAATTGACGTGTAAGTTGAGCGCTATCTTCCCTATCCTGATCCCTAGCTAGGTCTACATCCATAGGCTATCCTCGACATCTATGTCATCCATGAACAACAATAGGATCCCTAGGCTCTGACTTGTGATCCTCATCTCGTGTAGAAATAGCATGTATCCTATCCAACTACGTAAGAGTTAAACCAAAAGAATCTTTAGAAATCAACTCAAACTCTTAGCATGAAATGAGTGAAAAGGTGAAAAAATCCTAAGAATTTCCCATAACCTCGAAAAATAAGAAATATACATCATTGTTTCGATCTACAAGACTCTACTAGACAGTTGCTCTATTACAAATAATAGTGGTAAACCTAGATCTGATGCCATTTTTTCACAACCCAATTTATAAGTCATAATGGTACGTACTTCATCCAACTAGTAGGTAAGCCAAAACATATCCTAGATCTATAAGAAATGGTCTAATTTTGTAGAAAAAGATGTAAAAGCTAGAAATTTAAAAGTAAAGTCTTACAATAACAATCAAGTAGGAATAATAGTCTAATATATATCTAAAACATCAATAACCATCCCATAACCTAGTAATGTCGATACTAGATCCATTTGAAAAAGGAACATAAGTACTTTATTTGTCAATATACATCAATCTCGATTAGTAAAAGACTAGTTATAAATAATAAAATGAAAAATAGGAACTTTGACTCTGAAATCTCACCCTATCTCCGAACTCAACGCAACACAATCTCCGCGTCAACAAATAGACATTAGTACTTGAATCCACACCAAAAAGGTACAAAAGTATAGTTTGAGTACCAAAATCATGAGAACTCAGTAGGCATCATCGACCGACTGAGCTAAATTGTGATATAAGTTTAATAAAGATGCGAGATGAATAAGCTAAGTCAAGGTAAAAAGGCCTACCTAAAAATATGCTCCAATACTCTAAATAATGAACGAAATAGATATAATATGAAAGACATCATAAATAATAATACAAAAGTTGCCCACATAAGTCAATACGTGCATAAAAATGAATAACCCCATGTGGGCCCCTATAAACTCAAAGGATGCAATCAAGAAAGTAAATAATTGAAATTCTATAAATTTGCCATACATCAATCCATAATCGTGAATTCATCCAAGCCATGAAACATCTTAAATAACCTCTCAATGTCAACTCAAATCGAAACTCATATCATCATCATCATCATCATCATCATTATTTGATGAACTTGATCGAAACTCATGCCATCAATATGATCATCAATTATTGGACTTTAATCAGAACTCAATATCAATAAATCACCTAACTTAGTTTGAAATTAGCACCAACTCCCTAGTACCAAACTAGAATAAGCATAAAGAATCTAATATTTAAACTCTAAAGTATGCAGTTTAAAGATATAATGCGCTCAATAAGTCTACAAGGAGCTAACCAGAATCTTGGCCTAAGGTAGGCTGGAGGGGCCAACTCTTAATCCCAAAAATTAATTCTAAGGCAAATTTCTACCCCAAACTAGGCTAAGGTATCTAATAATACTTCTATATGTTAAATAAACCACGATTATCCCTAAGTTATAAATTTTACCTAACGTGGATAGCTAAGTTTTATGCCAAATTTATGCTTCTAAAAATAGTCTAAACAATCCAAATAATACTAATTACACAAATTTTACATGTAATCCCTAATTCAGATTCCATATTTAGTATAATATCATAAATATACTATGAATTAACTTAATCTATGAGGAAGGTAAAGCTAGTATCTCAGGATGCTGAAGAAAAGCCAGAAGAAATCTGCTAAGCCGTAGATTTCCCCTTTCGAGAATCTTTTGCAAGATATCACGCTATCAAAATCACAATATACTCATCAAAATAAGAACAACGATACCCATATTGGCATTTTGTGCTATGAGTCCAAACTTACATAAAAATCCCATGTATGGCCCATTTGCAGAATCACACTTTCAAAACCAACCATACGTCCTTCTATGCTCAAGAAATATTTACCCTCAGGAATAGGCAAATTTTGAGATCAGATGGTGCTACAATCAACCCACTAATATTCTATGGATTTAGGGGAATTATGAGAAAATTACCCATGGAATTGATGAAAACTTAGCGATATTCAAAGAACAAATGCGTTATTGGAGCTTACATACACTCCAAAATCACCTACTAATGTTTCTCCCAAGTTTTCACACTTTCTAGGGTTCTACTCTCTAGGAAATAGGTGGGAAATGGGAGAAAATGGGCTAAGTGGGGTGTTTATTTGTACTATGTGTCGCTTAAGAAGACACTAGGCTGCTTAAATGGCCAAGTGTTGCTATCGCGACATTAGCGACTTTTGCACACAACGCTTAAGTGATCATTGGCTACTTAAGTGGCCATAGCTTAAGAAAATACACCGAAACCAGTTGAAGACTTAGATTTTCTCAAGTCTCCTGCAACCCCTTGGGATTCATTTGGAATCTCGTATATGCACACAAACTATGCGACCCTATCAATTTCAACGTTCTAGACTCAATGGCTCAGTTTGAAATTTCCATTCAAGGTTGTTTCAATGAAAAGTGGGTCGCATATCAAAGTGCCATTTTTTTAACTTCTGACCAATAGCACTAAATGAGTTTGAAAGCCTCGTGACCCAAACCAAAGGTCTAGCTAGCCTAAAATCAATGTTCTAGAGCTATTGGAACTGTTAAAATTGTCATATAAGGTCGTTTGACTAAAGTTTTCACCTGGTATCCAATTCTAACCAACAAAGACTTCATAATAGGGGAATGGATTTAAACACTAAATAAACTACTCGATAACTGAACTCCTAGCTCCAGAAGTCATAAATGACTTGGGGCAGCTATAAAAAAGCTTTAAATGGAAAAAATGAGAAAAAATATAGGAAATAAACTAGAGGCTTATTACAATTGACCAATGCCCTTGCAACCTTCATAAAGTTGATGAACTCAGTATTTTGACCATAACTTATATCTGTTGTGATTGTATTTATGGATAACATCTTAGTTTATTACAAAAATAAGGCCGATCATATAAGGGATTTAAAGATTATACTTTAGAGATTACGAGATAAGAAGTTGTATGCTGAGTTCTTTAAGTGTGAGTTTTGGTTAGATTTCATCTCTTTCTTGGGTCTAGTGGTAACCAAGGATGACATTATGGTTTATCTAAAAAATATAGTCGTAATTCATGATTTTTCTAGACATACTTCTCCTACTAAGATTTGGAGTTTCATAGGCTTAGCGTGTTATTATTGGTATTTATAGATGATTTCTCATCTATTGTGGTACCTTTGACCAAGTTGACTCAAAAGAAGGTTGTGCATCAGTGGTTGGATGCTTGTAAGAATAGCTTTTAAAAGCTCAAGGTATTGTTGACTTTGTCTTTTATATTTACCATGTCAAAGGAAGGCCTGGGTTTTATAATATTTTGTTATGCATCTGGTGTTGGATTGGGTATGGTGGTTTATCAAGAGGGTAAGGTTATTTCTTATGCCTCTCGTCAGTTATAGCCCCATGAGAAGAATTACCCTACGCATGATTTGGAATTAGAGGTCGTATTGTTTGTGTTGAAATTGTGGCGGTATTACTTGTATGGAGTTTCTTGAAATATTTCGGATCATCGTAGCCTTTAGTAATTCTTCAACAAGTGTGTTATTAATACGAGATAGCAACATTGTCTTGAGTATCTTAAGGATTGTGATCTGACTATTCTTTATCATCTAACTAAGGCTAATATGGTTGTGGATGTCTTGCATAAAAGACGACTAGTATGGGGAGTTTAGCTAATATCTTGACTCAAGAGCAGCCTTTAGCCTTATAGGTTTAATATTTAGCAACCAAATAGTTAGGCTTGACATTTTGACACTTGGACGTGTTTTATCCTTTGTTGATACTAGGTCTTCTTTGATGGAGTAGATTCAAGGTCACCAATTTGATGATGATAGTTTGAAGCTGATTCGAGATAAGGTCTGGAGTCGCGAGGCTAAGGAAACATCTCTTGATTCTGATTGTGTTTTGAGGATTGGTCGCTGAATGTGTAACAGGGTCTAAAGCCATAGCGTCTAACTTTGAGATAATCATTCATAATAATGTAATCATAGGATGAAGAATCAGACTCATACCTCAAATCTCAATACTAATCCAAAAATGAACCTATCACAATTAACCATAATAACAATAAAATTACAAGGTAACCATCTATTCTTGATGAATAATACCTAACTGGGGGCCTTCGTAAACCCTCATCATCATAGGCTAAGAAGGTTCAATCAACACTCAGTAACTAATTGTATGAGCCTATACATATGCAACCCCCCATAAGGCTGATAGATAAAAGATCCATACAATATACTGCGACCAACACTCATACCTATACAACCCCTCAATAAGGATGATAAATATAGGGGATAATAGTGATAGGCAGTGTACATGCAAGCTTAAATGCCAAGGTATAAACCATAATACCAGAACCGATCCAAATGCCACAAAGTAACTCAATATATTAAATCATATCATCAATATCATCATCAATAATCGGACTTGGACCGGAACTCATATCATCAATATCATCATCAATCGTTGGACTTGAATAAAAACTCATACCATAAATATCATTATCAATCGACTATTCATCCAGTACTAGAGATATATATGCTTGTGTATATATAAATGTAATGCCCCAACTTAGGATAAGGATCCCTACATTGACAAAACTTAGAAAAGATGCTGGGTATATAAGTAAACATACCTTTCACTCTAGTGATGCATTTTAAAGCTGTGCGGTTCTAGGCTTAGAGCAGACAGTATCACTATTGGACTGGGCCATTAAAAATGGTATTAGATCCACCCCTGTGTCATCCTTGTCAATGTGAGTTTAGGCAAATATCGATAAGGCGGGGCAAACCTCAGTCCTGAGTCTAGGAAAATCTCATTCGATTGGGAAAACCTCATCGAGGATGTTGAGTCTATTAGAGAGGGTGTATGTAACACCCCATCTTAGTATAAGGATACCACATTGACAAAACACAGGATAGATTCTAGGTAAACAAGTAAACAAGTCTTTCACTGTATTGATGCATTTTATAGCCGTGCGAGTCTAGGCTTAGAGCGGACAACATCACTAGTGAGATGGGCCAGTATAATATATATATAGAGCCGTGGCTAAAGAGTGTAAATCCATAAATCATTGCCCAGGGTAAACTTCGGGACTATATCATCATAGGAGTGTATAAAGACTCGAAATCTCTCTCTCGAAGAGGTAAATAATAGTAGTAAAACTGTGGATCGGAATCTATCTCGGTCAAGTCTCTAAGACCATCATTATTAATCTTAAAGTCTCATAAGTTATTCATTAAGATGGTATGTGAAAAGTGAGAATAAATACCTTTTTAAGAAAAGAGTAATAAAATCATATTTTAGTTGGGATAGTACCATTTACCATTAAAATGATCATAATAGTACCAAAACTATGCATGGCATCACTGGTATAAAAAAAATATAATTATAAACATCAATATGTCTATAAACTACGACCATTTCATTGACAAGGATGGAGTACTTCCCGGAACCTAACCAATATCATAACTATGGCCTTGGTACCAATAATGTGCCTTGAATATCTACAACATCATAATCACGACCTTAGGCCCAAATATATATCCGGCATAACCATAACATCATGATCTGGGAAAAAACTATCACAATCTACCAAGTAATATATTAAACATTATACTAAAGGTTCATTAGTCTCAACTATGCCTAACATGCTAACATGCGTATATAAGTCTACAAGAGCCAACCCAAGTCTTTTTCTAAGGTAAGCTGAAAGGGCCCACTTCTAATTCTAGATATCCATATTTAGTGAATATTCATCTTGTACTAGGCTAAGGTACCCACATTCACTTCTAGATGGTAAATAATTTATGATTAGACCTAAGATAGAAATTTCTCCTAGAACATGAGCAACTAAGGCAATTTCACCTAAATTATGGTTGCAGGATAGCCTAAATAGTAAAAATAAGACTAATCATATTAATCATGCTTCCAATGTCTAACTCCCATCCGATATCTTGAATAACCTCATAATCATGCTATGAATTAGCACTATCTATATAGAAGGTAATAGGATTATTGCAGTATAATAAGTATTTCAATTTAATGGTAAAATCACCCATCTAATCCCCAAACTCCTAATCTAGGCTAAGTCACGGTATTATACCCAAAATAAAATCTTAACAACTCGATTTAACATGCAACATATAAAATACACTATCTCATTAAGAAGAGTAGATTGAAGCCTATCTCGATGCCAAATCGCAAATCCTTGAATCATCCATCTTAACTCCAAGATCTTGAATTTTTGTCATGGTATCAAAATAGTAACCTACATGTTGTTTGGAGTAAAATGAGACCTATATATATGTATTAAGGGTTAGGTCGAATTTTGAGTCGAGAATGCGCCGCAAGGTTCACAAAGGGAATCCAAAATTGAACCCTTCACGAGGTACCTTGAAGAACAGGAAACTTGTGCTCAAAGGTTGTGAACAAGATAGAGCATAAATCGGGTCTCAAGTTCTACACCCCGAGGAAAAATATCAGCACTTATCTACTCCATCCACTAGTAAAAGAAATAATCTACAGGGGCTAATCATATAATAATGAACTCTATATCAAGGCACACAATAATTAATATAACCCTACCAAGGCATACATTGGTACAAAAACCCAAATACATACCAATGACAAGGTAAAGAAAGGAAATAAAAAGGCACACCTAACATGGTGAAATGCAAAGTCACATGCCTAATGTGCTCGAGGAAGAACAAATTTGAACAAGTCCAAACTCAAATTGAGCATTTAAATCATCAAATGAGGTGCTAAGCACACTGCCTCTAATTGAAGGTGCCACAACACTTTAAGATTGATCAGAATGAGCTGAGTGACTAATAATCACATGATGGGAACACTCTCTAGATTAGTGTCCAATATCTCTACAATCATAGCAATCTCTTGAAGCTCTAACCTAGAGAGAAACATGAGTTGGCCTCAACTGTCTGACCAACAGATGCCGAGGGAACTCTCTACTAAAATGACCATCCATCTTGTGATCATAACATACTTGAGAAACTTTAGGCTAGCGAGGAATACAAGCTAACTCTATCCGAACAACCAACTCACGTCTGAAGTACTCTTTATAATAATGTCTAATCTCACCACACCCAAAATAAGTTCCTGGAATACTTCAAGATATGGCCTGTCCTAATACAGAATGATTGCCCTATCCTAAAGTCCCATACCAAAAACTTTGCAAGGTCCAATGAGAACTCTGCCCACTGTGATCACCACGACTAATCTGAGAGCCACCCAATGCCTAAGATGCTACCTGTGTAGAACTGATAGGTTGTAAGTGAATCTAACCCCTTGGGGAGGACCAATACATGAATCTAACCCCTAGGAAGGATCCTCCCTCACGGATGCAACATTAATAGCACTATACTGATGACATGTCATCTTATCTCCATCTCTATAAGTCTCATTACATGCTTTCTTTGTGGCATTCATATGATTAAACATCGAGAGTAAGAAGACCTTGTTGCTATCAAGTGATTCAATACCAAATAAAGTGGCAATTCTAACCCTCTTATAAATACACACACCATGTCATGCTCTAAATTATATAGCATAGGAATATGCATGTCCCACTCAAGAAACCCAATTTCATATTCTGAAACCGACATGGAATCCTGCTAAACACTAACAAACCCCACTCTATCCTAAGAACTGCTCGATGAACCAGATCTTATCCCTGTTTGTGAGGTATCCTCAAAAAGACTTGAGATTTCCAATGTTGAATGTTGAAAGGTTGAAATAGTCGCAAATTCTACTAGATCCTGGGAAAGCCCTAAATCCTCTGTCTGTAACAGAAGATCTTCAATATCTATCCTTTGACTCTCTGGTTCAATGCTGTACTGAATCTCTAAAAATGCATGGCGAAGTCCATTATGCATAAATCGACAACCTTGCATCATCTATATAGGAAAAAATTGAGCCAAAGAATGTACTTGAGACTCATAGAAAGCCAGGCACATGGCAAGGAGTCAAGAATAGAATTTCCTAAGAATGCCTTGCAGCTTCCCGAAGATAGGTTATAGACGTCTCTGCACTAATCCATAGGATTCTGCTAAAAATTATCTCTTGTACCTGCACACCAGTAAACCTAAGCTCTGATACCAATTCGTCACGATCCAATTCTCATGTCATGATAGCACCTACCATAACCCTTCAATGGCAAGCCAACCTGTAGTTCGAAACTACTAGTAACATATTACCAAGAGAAATGGAGGAAGAAGGCATAATAAATGAAATAAAAAGGCTTACATACATAAAATAGTGCCCTAAACCTAGTAGAATCAGTACAAGAGCTTCTAATGTAATAAGGATGCAAAATGAAGTACTAAATGAATATACATATACAACCCATTTCTAAATACAACATATAGTTTCGTCTATTACATAAAAGAGAGGAACGTAATAATCTGAATGCTAGAAACTCACCCTATATCTCTGAACTATAGTTTCTCCGCACGAGGCAAGCAAACAATGATGATAACCCATACTATAATCTGCAGACTACAAAAGTGTAGTGTGAGTGCCAAACATGTGGTACTCAATAAGCAACTGCCGACTGAGCTCCAAATATAATGCAAATATACATAACATGTAAGCAGAAATGTAAACTACACATAAATATCCAACAACTGCACAATAAAGCTAATGAGATAATAAGGATAAACTATCCTATTCATATCCAAGAACTAATATAATAAGGCTAAGAATGTATTAAGGATAAATTATCCCATTCTATCCATATCAGGAACGTTAACACTATATCGTATATCACTGGCCAATAAATGAATAAAAAGGGCAAAGCAAAGATATATAATAGTATACAAGGCCAAGGAATGAATATACAACCTAAATAAATGAAGGAAGGAATAGATATACAGTAATACCATGGATACACATAGGTAGATATACATATATATATATATATATATATATAAATTTATATAAACAAGGACCACTCAAAGTAAAACCTAAGTCATCACACTAGCATCTCTAGACGTCCTAATCATAGCAGGAACTAGTTCTAGTATAATCACGAACTCTAATCCATACATCTAAATATGAGATAATTACCATAATAAAGCAACCACCAAGAAAGGAATCAGGATATTGGATCTAAAGCCATAATGTCTAATCATGGGACAATAATGTGTAGTAATGTAATTGTAAGATGAATAATCAAAGTCATACCTCAAATCTCAATACCAATCCAACTATTAATCTGTACTAATTAACCATAATAACAATAAAAATACAAGGTAACCGGCTAGTCCAGACAAACAATACCTAACCAGACTATGTTTAAACCACCACCGTGATAGGCTCAGAAGGTTCAATCAACACTCAAGAACCAAAAGTACGAGCCTATACCTATGCAACCCCTATAAGACTAATAGATAAAAGTTTCGCATAATATGTTGTGAGTAACTTTCACACCTATGCCTATGCAATAGCCCATAAGGTTAATAGCAATGGGCATGAAAGAATGAATGCCAAGGTATAAACCACAATACCATAACTGATCCGAATGCCACAAATTAACCTAGTGTATGGAATCATATCATCAATATCATCATTAGTTGTCGGAATTGGACTAGAACTCATATCATCAGTATCATCATCAATCGCCGGACTTGAACTAAAATTCATATCATCAATATCATTGTCAATATATATATATATGTATATATATATATATAAGTCCATGGCTAAAGAGTGTAAATCCATAAATCCATTCCTTGGGGTAAACTCCAGGACTAAATTATTATAAGAGTGTAGAAAGGGTCGGAATCTCTTTAAACAAGGTAAATAGCAGTTGTAAGATTGTGGAAGGGAATCTATCTAGGTCAAATCCTAAGATCATCATTAACAATCTTGAAGGCTCATAAGTTTTTCATTAAGATTGCACGACTCCCATTCTGAAGAAATCCGCTATAAAAGTAAAAGGTGGGAATAAATCCCTTTTAAAAAAGGAGTAATAAAGCTATATTTTAGTTGGGATCATACCATTTACCGTCTAAGTAAACTTAATTGTACCGAATCTATGCATTCCATCACTAGTATTCAAATAATATGAATATAGGCATCAATATGTATATGATCTACGACTATTTCCTTTACAAGGATGGAGTATTTCTCAAAACATAACCAATATCATAATCTTGGTCTAGGGCCCAATAATATATCCGGAATAACCACAACATCATAATCATGGCCTTAGCCCCAAATATATATCCGACATAACCATAACATCATGATCCAAGGAAAAACCATCACAATCCACTTAGTAATATGTTAAAATTATACTAATTCATTAGCCTAAACTCTGCCTAACACTCTAACATGCATATAAAAGTCTATAATAGCCAACAAAAGTCTTGGCCTAAGGTGAGCCGGAAGGACTCACTTCTAATCCCTGAAATCCATATTTAGGCAATTTCCATCTCGAACTAGGCTTAGGTATCCACATCCACTTCTAGGTGGTAAATATGTCATGAGTATCCCTAATATAGCAATTCCTTCTAGAACATGAGGGACTAAGGCAATTTCACCTAAATAACTATTTCAATTCCTCCTAAAGACTAATCATGCTTCTAATGTCAAAATCCTAACCCATTTCTAGAATAACCTCATAATTATGATACGAGCTCTATCTATAAAGAAGGTAATCAAACTATAGTAGTATGATAAGTATTTCAACTTAAGGGTCATAGCACCCATCTTATACCCAAACTTCTAATACAGGCTAAGTCATGTTATTCTACCCACAATAAAATCTTAACATCCGTATTTAACATGCAACATATAAAATATACTATCTCATGAAGAAGAGTAGACAAAAGCCTTCCTCGATGTCGAACCGTAAATCCTTGAATCATCCACAAATAGTCCATCTTCACTCCATGATCACAAAATTACGTCATACTATCAAAATAGTAACATATACGTTGTTAGGAGTAAAATGATACCCATATTACTATACTAAGGGTCAGGTCAAATTTTAGGTCAAAAAGAGGTCCATGTGGCCCGCAAATGAAATGCAAAATTGAAACCTTCACAAGGTCCCTCTAAGGGCAGAAGTTCTCAAAATTTTGCAAAAATGGAGCACAAATTGGGTCTCAAATAAGCCCTCAAAGTTTAGGAATTCATGACCTAATTTATAATAATTTTACCAAGAACTAGGATAAATTTAAGGAAAAATCAATGGGAAATTACCAAGATGAGTTTGGTTAGCTCACCTTAACCTACGTGGACGATTTCCCTCATTTTCTCTCTTTTAACTCATAATTAGGTGTAAAAATGGTAGAAGAAGTGATAGGAAATTGGGTAGGTCATAGGGCATTTAAAGGATGCAGGTGTTGCTAAAGCGGCCATCTGGGTGCTAATGCACCTACAACTAAAGCGGCAACATGACCACTAAAGCACTCTGGCAACAAACGTAGGTACCGCTAAAGCGAGCACCACTTTAGCAGCCATTGGGCTCTAAAGCGTGCCTCTGCCAATGGGCTAGGGATGCTATAGTTTTCCTTGGGTACTAAAGTGATGAGCGCTAAAGCAACTCAATAGGCACTTAAGAGGACCTATCAGGTGCCATGTACCAGATTTTTACCATATCCTGAATAGACTTTGACCGGGTGTTCAGGATTCATCAAAATCCCTTATGTGAAAACAAAATATGCTACCATACTAAATTTGACCTTCCCGACTCAATGGAACCATAAAAACTTTAATCCAAGGTCATTTTAACGAAATGTATGGCCAACACCTACAATGTATTTTTCACATAATCCATCCAAATAGCCCAAAATTAGTCTGAAAGCCTTGGGTCCTGAACCAAGGGTCCCCAGCCTAAAATCTATGTTCCAGAGCTGATAGAGCTGTCGGAATCCTCATTCGAGGTCATCTACTAAGAGTTTTGTCCTGAGACCAAATCCTAAACAGTGAAAGCTCCAAATTAGGGAAATACGCCTAAAATCAGAATGAATTGCCTGATAACTAGACTGATAGTTTTGATACATCATAAATGACCTGTACCCGCTATGGGAAGGCTCGAAACACCAAAAATACACTTCAATACAAGAAATAACCCAAACGGTCATTACAATATCCACTACTAAAAGGACTTTTGTCAGCAAAATTCAATGGATAGAAAGACCAAAAAGGTTCGAAGGGATGAGGCACTGGGATCTCACTCTTTGAGCATGACTTACTAGATAACCTTTAAGAAGACACGACGCTTTCAAAGGATTTTCCATAGATATCCCTTTTCTTACAAACTTTCTCTCCACACTTCTTAAACAACCAAAGCTCAATATTTACCACCAACTGGTTATCAACTGAATCGAGGAAGGCTGATGTATGCAAATCAAAACCCAAAACACTAATACCACCATAATCAAACATAAACTCATTGAAGCCAAAGGCAAATTGAGGCATGACTCATGCCACCAACTCCTTAACCCAAATATAACCTTCTTTTGCCTTTCTAAACCTGATATCTACTCTAAACCAAGCAGAAAGTCACCTAAGTCTTGTCTGTGCAATCTCATCACACTAACCTCTAAAAACTAATACTGAAGCACTAAAAATACATAATGGAAAATTTGAGAATAAACCCATATGACATTACCCGGGCACACACAAAAAGATATAATAAAGGTTTGTATCCTATGCCAATGCTGTAACTGGAACGGATGACAATTGAAACTAAAATCTAGGAGTCCAAAGCACAAACTACTCACCACCAAATGATCCACTCCAGGATGTCCCATCAATCGAGAATAAAGCCATGCCTAATCCAACTTAATCATACTACTCCGAGTATATATTCCAAAAATCTCAATGAAAACTAAAAACAAGAGGTCAAAGCTGAATGAACCAATACCGTGTCTACAAACTACCATGTAAATGCCTTTTAACCATAATCTATCCACACTCAAGAAGACCAAATATGGAACCATGGAGTAGGATCAGCCAACTATAGATGAAGCCCTAATTGAGAAAAATCTAAAAACAAAGGTTGTACCCAAGCTCTACAACTCCAAGCTAAAATCTCAACATCAAGGCTTAACTGCTTGATCTCAACTACCCAACCCAAACCTGAAGATATGTAAGCATTCATACTACAAATCTATCGTAACTTCCAAATCGCCATTCCAAGGCATCAATTCGGAACAAAGTTAACAAACCTGAACTAAGACCAAATACTCAAATCGAATTTAGTGTCCAAATCAGATATATCCTTTTAAAATCATACCATAACTAAAACTAAAATGTAGTTGAAGAATAAAATCACCACTTAGGATAAATCACTGACTGAAAATACAAGCAATCAACTCCACATCTGTTGGAGGGAATGAACCACCAAACATACTCAAGAATCACCAAGGCTACAAACTACACAAAAGATCAACAAAACTCTAGCAACTTGGAGAACACGACTTTAGTCTGAAACTAATCAATCCACTACTCCATCTTGACACCCATACATATATCACCAAGCAGAAGCACTCTACTAAGATTATTCGTCGAACAATTTTTGAAATTAGAATTTCCTGAATCCACCTAAGTAGGACAACCTTAATTCAATCAACCCATTAATCACACAACCGAGGAAAAAAGTACCAATATCGACACTAATGCCAAGGTCAAGACCAATACCAAAAAATGAATCAAAGAAATTCAAAATAAAAATTTCCCAATTTGGCAACTAAGGAGCAGTCACAGGAAAGATCACCTATCTCAAAATCTCTAACTCAACTTAGACAAGAATCACATCATGGAAAGAGCATAGTATCAAACTCCGCACCAATACTAAGAGCAATCCATCACCAGGAGATGAAACCTACAAACTTGAAAGATAAATTCAAGACTTTTTGGCATCAACATTAGAACCATTATCGGGCAATGAACTAGTCAATTTGTAAGAATAGACCCCAAGCTAGTGAACCCTAGAAATAAGCTACATGGTAAGGGATAGCTAATACAAAAACCTCTGTAACCTAAGAGGCAAGTCCTAGAATCTCTAACTCAAGAATGAGCAATATAACCATATTACCAACTTTAGAATAATAACAAAACCATAGAAGATCATCTTACATTAACTTCCATAATCCACTACATAACCAACAAAAGGAAAATGACTAACCTCACCTTGCTATAGTAGAGAAATCCTTGATCTAATCTAGCTGCTCAAGATAATAAATAAGAACTATGTCGAAGGGGATTCTAATTAGATACTAACAGTCTAACCATCTACAAAGTGAGATTTAATTATATGAAATAATGAAAATAATAGAAACAATAATAAAAACATCTATATAAGGGAATAGGCGGTACCAAAGACAAAAATCTATTGCAAGTACCAATCTAGGGCCATAATAAAACCAATATACCAAGATAAATGGGACTCAAACCCAAATGTTATACCCCCAATAAGAATATCAAAATTGATCCACTCTATTCAGTAATAAAATAAATAATCTACAGGGGGTACTCATATAATCATGAACTCTATATCAAGGCACACAATAATTAATATAACTCTACCAAGGCAATACAATCATCGATGGGTACAAAAATCCCTATACATACCAATGATAAGGTAAAGATAGGAAATAAAATAGCACACCTAACACGGTGAAATCCAAAGTCACATGCATAACACGCCTAAGAAAGAACAAATTTGAATGAGTCTAAACTCAAACTGAGCATCTGAATCATTAACTGAGGTGTTAAGCACTACCCCTAACTTAAGGTTCCACAACACTATGAGACAGATCTGAATGAGCCGAGTGACTAATAATCCCATGCTGGGGAAACTCTCTGGACTGGTGGATGATCTCTCTATCATAATAGAAAGACCTTGTAGCTCTAACTTGACAAAAAACACGAGATGACCCAAACTAGCCGACCAATAGACACTAAGGCACTCTTTACTAAAGTAACCATTCTTTCTGCGATCATAACACACCTAAGAAACTTTTGGCTAGCAAGGAATACATGATAACTCTTTTTGAACAACCAACTCGCGCCTGGGTCACTCTCTAGACCAATATCTAATCTCACCATAACCAAAACAAGCTCATGGAACACTTTGAGATATTTCCCTTCCTGATACAGAATGACCACCATGGCCTGAAGACCCATGCCAAAAACTCTGTAAGTTCTGATGTGAACTTTGCCCACTGTGATCACCACAACTAATTTGAAAGCTACGTATAGCCTAAGACGTTACCTACACTAAACTGATAGGCTAGAAGTGAAGCTGACCCCCATCGGGAGGATTCTCCTTCCCATAGTGTACACTAATAGCACTGTACTAATAACATGACCTTGTACCGGTACCTCTATTAGTCTCAATACATGCTCTCTCTATGGCTTTCATATGATTAACAACCTTGGATAAATAAGACCCAACTGCTATCAAGTACTCTGATGCCAAACTAAGTGGTTAGACTATACGTACCCATTCAAGAAACTCAACCATCCAACACCACCAAACACTGGAAAATATACGACTGGGCCACTTCACCCATACCCTCACCATATGACTAGTATGGTGAGTCGTATGATATCCAGAAAGTTTGAAACCTAGGAAATTTTTATGGACCAACACCTGGGGTGCTTCAGTCTCGCCCACTAGGATCATTCATTCTCGAATGATAGATAAGTTAGTACAAGCATGAATCATACCCCAACACAACCATTCCAATCTTCAACTAAGTTAGAAAACAAAGATCTGATAGAGAATGCATACCTTATCCATGAATATCTAGAGCAAAAAACAAATGCGTATACTTGGACTTTATGTCCCCTTCCACTTCCCAAAGTAGCTTCTTCCACCTTGTGGTTTCACCATAGAACCTTAACTGAAGCTACATCCTTGGTCTGCAACTGATGAACCTGCCGATCCAAGATCTCAATCAGGATTTCTTCATAAGATAAGGAATATGAGATACCCAATCCTTCCAAAGGAACAACCGATGAAGGATCACATATATAGTTTCTCATCATAGAGACATGGAATACCGGATAAATGGAGCTAAAAATAGAAGGAAACTCTAATTTATACGCAACATTACCAACCCTCTTCAAAACCACATACAGATCAACATATCGGGGTCTGAGCTTCACATTTTTCCCAAAATGCATTACTCCCTTCATGGTTGACATCTTTAGGAACACCCTATTCCCAACCTCAAACTCAAAGTCCCTATGACTTACATCTGTATAGGACTTTTGGCGACTTTGGGCAGCCTTAATTCTATCCCGAATCACCTTCACCTTCTCTATAGCCTGATAAATAAAATATGAGCCAAACATATCCGCCTCACTAAGCTCAAACTACCCAATAGGATATCTATTCCTCTTATTATACAATGCCTCAAAAGGGGCTATCCCAATGCTAGAATGATAACTATTTTCATAAGCAAACTCAACAAGAGGTAGATGCTCAACCCAATTACCTCCATAATTAATCACACATGTGTGGAGCATATCCTCCATCGTCTGAATAGTCTTTTCTACTTGCCCATCCATCTACGGGTGAAAAGTAGTACTCAGAATAACCTTAGTACCCAACCCCTTCTGAAGCGAATGCTAAAAGTGAGATAAAAACTGCCTACCACGATTAGAGATGATCGAAATAGGTACCCTATGTAGCTTCACAATCTCATGAAAGTACAACCTCGCATAATCCTCAGCCAAGAAGTTATTCCTTACTGGAAAGAAGGGAGCCGACTTTGTTATACTATTCACGATGACCCAAACCAAATCAAATTGGTTCTGAGATTGAGGAAGACCGGTAACAAAATCCATGCTGATCATTTCCCATTTCTATTTTGGTAATTTAATCTCTTGATACAAGCCTCTAGGCTTCATGGTCTCAATTTTCACTAGTTGACACACGAAATATTTGGCCACAAAATCACCCAAATCTCTCTTCATACCATTCCACTAATATATTTCTTTGAGATCATGATTTTTCATCAAATTAGAATAAACAACATAGCGTGATTCATGCATCTCTGCTAGTATCCTTTCTCGCAAACCATCGACCTCAGGAACACATAACCTCCATTAGTACCATAAGGTACCATCACCACTAATCTCAAATACCATTACCTTTTTCCCACCTATATCAACCTTGATTTTAATCAAGACAGGGTCTAGCATTTGTTTCTCCTTTATCTTTACACCAAGAAGCGACCAAACCACTCCATGTACAAACACATCACCATTCTCGGAGTCCAAAAAGAGAACTTCAAGATTTGCCAAGCAGTGAATATCCTTCACCAACTCCCGTCTCTCCTTATCCACGTGAGCTAAACTTCCCATGGACAACAAGCTAAGAGCATCATCGACAACATTAGCCTCACCTGGATGGTAGTGAAGACTCATGTCATAGTCCTTGAGAAGCTCAAGCCATCTTCTCTGCCTGAGATTAAGCTCTTTTTAAGTGAATACATACTGTAGACTCTTATGATCATAAAAGATATCCACGTGCACTCCAAATAAATAGTGCCGCCAGATTTTCAATGCAAACACCACTGCTAAAAGCTTCAAATCATGAGTAGGATAATTCTTCTCATGTACCTTCAATTTTCTTGAAGCATAGATAATCATCTTAACGTGCTGCATCAAAACACATCCAAGTCCCACCCGGTACGCATCACAATAAACCATAAGCAACTCATTTTCTTTAGGCAAAGTGAAAAATGGAACCAAAGTTAGATAATCCTTCAGCTTCTCGAAACTACCCTCATAAGCATCCAACCAGGAGAACTTTACCTTCTTTTGAGTCAACTTAGTCAATGGGGCAGTTATAGTTAAAAAACTTTCCACAAACCTCCTATAACAACAAGCAAAACCAAAGAAGCTCTGAATATCTATTGGAGTCATGGGTCTAGGCCACCTCTTAACCACCATCACCTTTTGTGGGCCCACCATGATCTCCTAGGTAGAAATAATATGACCTACAAAAGTGATAACATTCAACCAAAACTCATATTTTGAGAACTTATCACACAACTGATACTCTTTTAAGGTCTACAACACCACACGGAGGTGATTGGCATGATCCACCTTACTCTTAGTGTACACCAAAATGTCATCAATGAAAACAATGACAAAAAGATCTAGAAACTGATGAAATACCTTATCAATCAAATCCATGAATATTGCCAGGGCATTGGTCAAACCAAATGACATAACCAAGAACTTAAAGGGCTCATACCGAGTTCAACAAGCCATCTTAGGGATATCCACCTCCCTAATCTTAAGTTGATGATACGTAGACCGATGATCTATCTTAGAAAAGAATTTGGCACCTTACAACTGATCAAATAAGTCATCTATCCTTGTAAGAGGATACTTGTTCTTAACCTCCACCTTATTTAACTATTAATAGTCAATACACATCTAAAGGAAACCATCATTCTTATACATAAATAACACCGGTGCGCCCCACAGGGACACACTAGGATGGATAAAACCCTTATCCAAGAGATCCTTAAGTTGCTCCTTGAGTTCACTCAACTAAGACAAAGCATTCTATAAGAAGGAATAGCTACTGAACGAGTGTCCGGAACCAAATCAATCCCAAACTCAATCTCCCTATCGAAAGAACACCAAGAAGATCATTCGGAAGGACCTCAGGAAACTCATTTACCACCAAAACCGAATGTAAAGAAGGACCTTCCGAGTTAGAATCTTTAAGTCAGACTAGATGATAGAGACACCCTTTGGAGATTAACCTCCAAGCTCTAATATATGATGTAAACCTCTCCTTAGGAGCTAGGGAACCACCCTAAAGATAACCTTATGTTTCCGATAATCTAAGGATGCGTAGCACGAGCGTAACAAATCCATCCCCAGAATGACACTGAAATCTACTATATCTAATATGAACAAATCCACCAAAGTCTCCTTACTACCAACAGATACCACACACACCCTATAAACTCTTTTAGCAGCCACAGAGTCACCTACTCGGATAGAAATAGAAAAATGGTTCAAAATAACTTTAGGGTCAAAACCAAAATCCACAGCCACAAATGGGGTAACATAAGAGAGAGTGTACCCTAGGTTAAGTAAATAATACATGTTATGAGAAAAGAGTCGTGACATACCAGTCACGACATCAGGTTATTCCTCAAAATCCTATCGGGACGCAGGAACATATAACCTATTCTAGCCTATGCCAAAACCAGAAGTAGAAATAGATGCAAAAGCAGCACCCCTGGGTGCAGGAGCAGATAAAGAGGCAATCGAAACCTTGTTCGCTTCCGACACAATATTACTAATTGGATAATTTTTTAGCATATGGCTAGGCTGACCATATTTTAAGCACCCATCCCTCCCCTCATCACAAAAACCCTGATGTAATCGACCATATAACCTACAAGAAGGACATAATGAGGCCGACTAAGACCCACTAGCCTGAGATTAGGAACCCATTGCCCTAAAGTTGCCGCCACTTTATTGATTCCTATCACCCGACTGCTTCAGGTAATGAGCACTAGCTACGGAGAAAGAACTAAACCTCCCCCATTTTTCATTGGCCACTTACCGTCATCCCAACCATTTTATTATTGTCCTCTCTATTCAGAGAACCTAAGCTTCTTATCCTACCTTTCCCTTATCTCAGCCTGCTTCTCTTTTCCTCCACCACCTGTTATATATGAACAACCAACCTAGAGATATCTATGTCCTTGACCAGCAATGTAGTCTTTCTTTTAAGGATCAACTAACAAGATAGTCTTAAAGAAAACTTTCGTATCCTGGCTCGCATATCAGACACCAATTCCAAAGCATACCTAGACAACTAGTTAAATTTCAAGGTATACTCCTTGATTGACATTTTCCCCTATTTTAGATTAACAAATTCCTTTGCTTTTGCTTCTCTCAACTCCTAAGGAAAGAAGCGGTCTAGAAAAGCATTAGAGAAAGTCTCTCACAGAGAAAAATCATTAACATCACCCCTTTCCTGATCCCATTCCTCATACCATTAGTACACCATATTCTTTAGCTAATAAGAAACACAATTCACTCCTTCCACATTCATGGCCTGCATAACCCAGAAGATCTTTTCCATCTCATCTAAAAAATCCCTGAGGATACTCCTACAGCTTAACACCAGTAATAGTTGGAGGATTCAACCTCAAGAACTAGCCAACCTTTGTAGACTCAGAAGATGGAATACCAGATGCACCATGCTCAGCTTGAGAAGCTACCAACTGAACAATCATATAAATTGATTAATAAAACTCAACATTTATCATATTAGCCCGAGAAAGACTAGGAAAAACTAATGGAACTCCAGAGAAATTAGGGACCGGACCCTTAGACCGAGTACGGATCCTATGAGACAAGTGTGTCCAATCAATATCGTCCCTAGTTGGGATAGAGGAGTTTAGGTGAACTTTAGATCATTGAGGCATGATATGAAAAGTGAACAAATAAAATTAGAGAAGATTCCAAGGCTTGGACTACAAGCTCAAAAATAGAACACAAAAAAGAGAAACATTTCCTAAATGCCTTGTAGCCTCTCTCTGATGAGTGTGGCGCGCTATACACCCCTAAAAGAGAATTTACTTAACACAACTTAGTGGACTCCAAATTGACCATGAACTAAAAGATCAGATACCAACTTAACACGACCCAAACTGGGGCCTTATCATAATGGGCATCCCAAATCCAACCAGGACAGGGGACCACCCCTATTACCCAACCCAACCTCCAAACACGTACCCTAAGTTGAATGAATTTTGAACATATAACCAAATAGAATTTTGTACAATGTGTGATAGGTCTATAACTGTAACTAACCAAAGCAAGTCCAACCATCCAATACCCAACCAATAGCCATACCAAAACCAAACCAATAACCAAGTATGAATCTATAGCATAAAAAGATGGAACACTCATAAATGTAATCCAATAGTATTAGCCCCATTACTAATTCCAATACTAAGGCTGACACCAATATCGACACTACCTATACCAACCCATAGTAGTCCCAAAAACCCTCTATCAAAAAGTAAAACAATATTTGGTTGGGATATGCCCTCAAACATAGCCAAAACCAATGTCTGTGAAATAACTAAAGTTTGTAAAACATCCATGACATGAAATAGAGCCTTTCGAAGTATGGAAGCTCACCACTTCAATCTAATCGAGTTGATCCTGAATTCGAGTGCTAAGCAGGAAGAGTAGAATGATCAATTTCTGCATCGCATGGGGTATAGCCACCTGAAGATGGGTTAGCGGGTAAATGCTAGCATGCACTCAGGTTAAGGATAACATAATGCCAACCTTTAAAACCAAATTAACCAACCATATGCATTCACAACCACACATAAACATATATAACTATGCTGGTAATGGGAATCGGGTTTGGCATGCCTTTAAAACGATTAACTTGGGTATGAGTAGCTTAACCATCCTAGAATCATCCACTGGCTTTATGGGTCTAGTGTAAACCCCTGAATGGGCCCCGATACGTATAGCCGCACAAACTAGAGATACTATAGGAATAGGGAATTCCAGAGTACCATTTACTCTCCATGATACATATGTACTAGTGTACTTAAAGGATTCCCATGTAACCCATAAGTATCTATATGGTCTTCATATCCAATCCTCATGTCGGAAAACATGAGTTTCCAGTGTCCATTCATTAGACTTAAACCTTCACGATTAACTATCACACCCCACCATTATTGCCTAATTAATACCATTTCCACACAACCAAACCACCATTCTATTTATTATTAACCAAGTCTATAAGTAGTGGTATCTTCATACTGGATATAGATTGCAAGTAATGTCCTTAGCCATTTTTTCTAAGAAGAAGGGATTCCCATGTACCCATAAATTACATTGTTAAGTTGACTTATGGGATCCCATGTACCCTACAAGATGTTTGTTATTAAGTTTGCTTGTGGATTCCTTTATACCCCACAAGTCTTTCAATAAGACAAACCATAACCACCAATACCTTACAAATTAACCATTCCAAACCATTTATACCATTTAGGGTTCCGTTACCAAGTTATATCATGCATAGTTCAATGAAAGTCCAACAATTTAACAAAAACTTGTCATAGGAATTTTATCGAGCATGTTGGGGGCATAATATTTCCAAAGCCAAAACCAAGTACCAATCAACCATTGCCATGCAACCAAATGATTAAACTACCATACCAATATGGAAACCATAAGTAAAAAATATGGGAAAACCATAACAAACCATTGTAACCAAACCCCCCGAATATATATTTGAAAACCCAAAACCATAAAACATTCATGCCATGAAAACAATTCATAAAACATGCCTTTAGTTGGAACTAACTACAAGGAAGGAGTAACATGCCTTAGATTATGAAGATGACAGAGAGAAATCACCCTTGTAAGCCTCAAATTCATATTATTGATGAAACCCTTGCCTTTCTTGACCTAAGAGTTTTGAGAGAATTTGAGAGAGTTTCTAAGTATTTAAGAATAGAATATTAGGGTAAATAATGTCCCAAGAGTGATATAAGTCGTGGGGCCTTAAGAAGTTAAGAAGGCAAATGTTCAGATTACCTCCAACTTAAACTACATAAAATACCCTCAAGAGGGTACAACTCTACCATACCGCCCTACACTATCATAGGAGTGGTACCCACGACTCGTACCTAATGCATCCCTTGACCCTCCAACACTGACCAACATACGAACACCAAGACCCAATTGTACCCAAACATACGACAAGTACCCCTAACCCATATCTTAGGCAGAATCAAGAGAGGTTGACGTTGTCTAACATATGAGTTGGACTATACCAGTCATACCCTATCTCACAACTCATGGTGTCACGCATATACAAATCTAAGTTAAGTTACTAAGCTTTAGATTAAGTGAAGGAAAACCCAACTCTATCATCCATCACCCACCATACAACTCGTACCCATACAGAAACAGATCCACCCAACACTACCCAACACTGGACAATATACGAATTAGTCACCTGACCCATACCCTCAAATATATGACTAGTATGGTTATTCGTATGATGTCCAAAAATTCCAAAACCCATGAAATTTCTAAGGACCAAAACCCAGGGTATTTCATGGATATCCTTCCAGAGTTAGAAGTTGTCCACCCAATTTTCCACGACTCAATGCCAAAGAAGTGCATTGGGGATCTGTCCTAAGTAGTCTCCCTAGAGATTATTAGGGTCAAGGATAACTTGTCCTATGAGGAAATTCCGATCGAAATACTTAATAGACAGGTCCAAAGACTAAGAAATAAGGATGTGGTGTCAGTAAAAGTTCTTTGGAGAATACAATTGGTTGAAGGATCCACTTAGGAAGCCAAAGCAGACATAATGAACAAGTACCCTCACCTGTTTTCTTCCAATTTACTCCCTAACAAAGGTAAATTGATCTTTTCAGCATATTCTTTATTTTTAAGACCATTTATGTATTCTTATATCGTATCATATGTCCGTGAGTCATTGACTACTTGTGATAGTTATAAGTTTGGTTGTAAGATCAGTGTGGAGATGTCAATTTTCCCCAAAATCCTTATCCTAGATGGGACTCATTAGAGGATGAACATTTCCTAAGGGAGATATTTTAATACCATGTGTCCTTAAGTTCACTATGGAATTTATGACTCACTCAATAAGTCATGAAGACTCATTATGAGTCATAACATTAAATGATAGTAAAGATAGTATGGGATGGTTAAGGTTCTATTTTAGTTACGAATCTGGTAGTCTAGTTGTAGTCATCTCAATGGGGAAACCAAACTTTTTTGGTCAAATGATGACTCAACCCAATGAGTCATTATGAGTAATTATGATTTGTATAGTAAGAGTCGTCGTGTTAACAGTGTAGGACCCCTAATATTTTGCTCAGACTATGGTTAGTGACTACGAGTCATTGGATATGACTCGTAGCTAGACTAGTGTATACATTTCCTATTACTGCCAAGACTACAAATTGTTGGGTAGACTCGTAGCCAAACATCAAGAGTTGTGAGGTAACCCAAGATGGCTGGCGGCCAAGTCTCTATATGTTCAGTTAAGTTTTTTTTTTATCTTTTCTACTCTTAAAACTTCCAACCCACAAGTTAAAACACAAAAAGGCATTGTTTTTCCCTATTCTCAATCAGTTAATGACATCCTTTTTTCTCCCACTCCCAAGAATAACAAGGCTAGGGTTTTTTCTAAAAATTCACTTCTGAAGTCCCCAGGTCTAAATTCCCTTTAAGAAAGTCAAGAAATCTAACTATGTGGGGTTTGAGAAAGGATAATCTTTCATACTTGTTCTTGAAAACTTAATTTTAAAGTTTAATTTATTTGATTTCGATTAGGGTTCATACCAAAATTCTCATATTCTTGAGGTTGTGTCATTATCATATGAATTTAAAATTTAAAGTGCATAAGAGTTTGCATTTATTCTTGTTTTGACTTGCATGATCACTCCTATGACACGATTTTCATTATTTTGACTTGGATTTTTATGAATTGATGAAAGATTCCAAATCGTGTATTGAGCATAATATTTTGGTCTGAGTTTTTACTAAAGAATGCATGAATTTCAAGACTTAAATACAAGTTGTCGAGTTACAAGATGCTTAAACTTATAAGTTCAATTTACAAGTATTACTACATGATGAAAGTTCAATTTTGATCTTATGATAACATTTAAGACTCAAAATCCACAACTTCAAACCATGAATATGATTCAAGTAAGAGAAGCATAGGTTGGTTTTTAGTTTACAAACCCATATGCTATTTTAAAGTGGATTTTCTAAGTATAAACATATATATATATATGTGTATATTGGGAGTAGTATTAAGCATCGAGAAGGGGAATGTGGGTTTAGTGCATCCTATTTCCTGGAAACTATAAGCCACCGTAGGCTTAAGAGATCTTGCCAGAGAGTGTTTTCTTTTCCTAAGATGGGCCAAGTTTAGTGATCACTTAAGTTAAGGTTCTATTTCGATGGCAAGGGTCGAAAAACTCTCCCCAATGTAAGTAAGACGTTGGACACCATGATAGCTCACATGGTTTATGTCAGTTATAAGAATATCCTGCTAGAAAGAACACAAGTAAAGATTTTAGAAACTACGTGTAATGACTCACTAAGCTTATACATTATGATTTATCATTCATGTTTTACGATCTTTCATCTTTAAGTTTTATTCATGTCCAAGGTGAGTCCCTCTACACTTGGAATGCATGATTTGAATGTGTATTCAATTCTATCTTATTTAGCATTCACCCCTATATACTCAGTACATTCCACAAGTACTGACCGACATATATGTCTATGTACTACATTGTCTGATAATGTAGGTCTTGGTGCTCATTCCCAGTAACATGATTGATTGCAGGCATCCTCTCCTATATATGGATACTTGGTGAGTCCTCATTGTTCGAAGACCAAGTCTATTAGCGTTTCAGACTTTATGGATGTTGCTTAGTTAGTTCATTTCCTTTATGGGCTAGCTAGGGTCTGTCCCAGTGACTTTTCTGTTATAAGATTAGGGGTTTGTCAGGCAATGTTTATTTTAGTTAAAGAGATTTTATTGAGATTTCTAAGTTGCAAGATTTCTAAAGGGAGGTTTTAAACTTGGTTTCTTTCGTCCGTTGTATATATCTTAGTCTCAAGCATCGTGTGATGTCTAGGGGTATTCTCAGGCAATTACATATCTATAAAAAGACTCAAGATCCCTAATGTTCAATCTGAAAAAGATGAAATGGTTGTAAACTCTATCAAAGCTTTGGTTAGCCCCAAATCTTCTGACTAAAACTGAAGGCCCTCGACATCTAACCTTGACTCCCTAGTCCGACATTGCACTGAAGTTTTTGAAATGTGTATTGAATTCCCATATCTATCAACAACCTTGCATTATATATCTGGGACAAAATAGAGTCAAAGAACGTACTTGAGGCTCATAGAGATGCGGATACACGAAAAAGTGTCAAGAATAGAATTTCCTAACAATGCTATCCTCCCAAAGATAGGTTATGGACGTCACCATACCAATTTGTAGGACTCTACTAAACATTAGATCTTGTACCAACATACTGGTAAATCTACGCTCTAACACCAATTAGTCACGACCCAATTTCTCAGGTCATAATGGCGCCTACCATAACCCTCCAATATGTAAGACAACACATAGTCCAGAACTACTAGTAACAAACTACCAAGAAAAATGAAAACTGTGGAATAAATGAAATAAAAAGACTAACATACCTAAGATAGCCCCAAAAACTGGTGAAATCAGTACAAGATCTTCTAATGTATTTATGAAGAAAAATAAAGTACTAAATGAATATACAAATACAACCCATCTCTAAATAAAACATAGAGAATAGTCTAGTACATAAGAGGGAGGAAAGTTATACTTTGAATGCCAGGAGCTCACCCTACATCTCTGAACCATAGCTTCTCCACATGATGCTCACAACAATGGTGATAACCCATACTATGATCTGCATGTTGTAAAAGTGTAGTATGAGTACCAAACACATGGTACTCAGTAGGTAACTATCGATTGAGCTCCATAGATAATGCAAATATACATAATATGTAAGCATAAATGTAAATTACACCTAAATATCCAATAAATGCATAATAAAGCTAATTAGATAATAAGGATAAACTATACTATTCATATCCAAGAACTAACATAATAAGGCTAAGGAGGTATTAAGGATAACCTATCCCATTTTAGCCATACTCAGGAACCTCAACACTATACCATATATCGCTAGCCAATAGTTCAATAAAAAGAGAAAAGGGAAGATATATAATAGTATACAAGGCTAAGGAATTAATATACAACCCAAATAAAGAAAGGAAGGAAGAAAGGGATATACGACAATAACATAGCTATATATTAGTGTATATATAGAGAGAGAGATATATAAGGTCCAGTCAAGGTACAACCTAAGTCACCACACTAACATCTCCAAGCCTCCTAATCATAGTAGAAACTAATGCTAGTATAATCAGGAACTTTAATCCATACGTCTAAACATGAGATAATTACCTTAATAAAGCAACCTCCAAAAAAGAGATCATGATATTAGGGTCTAAAGCCATAATGTCTAACCATGGGATAATTATGCACAATTTACCGTAGTGATCATGATTGTACCTAATCTATGTATACCATCACTAGTATTCAAACAATATGATTATAAGCATCACTATGTCTATAAACTACGACCATTTACAAGGATGAAATACTTTTCGAAACCTAACCAATGTCATAATTACGGCCTTAGGCCCACTAATTGTCCGGCATAACTACAACACCATAACCACATCCTTAGGCCCAAATATATATCTAGCATAACAATAACATCTTGATCTGGGGAAAAGCCATCATAATTCACCAAGTAATATATTAAACATTATACTAAAGGTTCATTAGTATAAACTATGCCTAACATGCTAACATGCAGATATAAGTATACAAGAGCCAACACAAGTCTTGGCCTAAGGTTTGCCGGAAGAGCCCACTATTAATCCTTGAAATCCATATTTAGGTAATTTCCACCTCGGACAAGGCTAAGGTATCCGCATCGACTTCTACATAGTAAATACATCATGATTAGTCCTAAGATAGCAATTTTTCATGATCTAATTTCTTAGGTAATAATGGAACCTACTATAACTAGACATTAGGTAAGCCAACTCGTAGTTCAGAACTACTAGTAATGGACTACTAAGAGAAGTGAAGAAAGAATGTGAAATGTATATAGTAAAAAAGCTAAAATACACAACATAGTCCAAAAACCTGGTGGAATTAGTACAAGAGCTTCAAACATAATAAGGATACAAAACAAAGTAACAGGAGAATATAGTGTTACAACCCATTAATAAATATAACACAGAGACAAGTCTACTATATATGAGGGAGGAAAGTAATACTCTGAATGCCAGGAGATCACCCAATGTCTCTGAAACATAGTTTCTCTACACGATGCACACAACAACAACGATAACCTATACTATGATCTACAGGCTGTAGAAGTGTAGTATGAGTACCAAACATGTGGTACTCAGTAGGCAATTGTCGATTGAGCTCTAAAGATAATGCATATACACATAACATACAAGCAATAATGCAAACTACACCCAAATATCTAAGATACTACATAGTAAAGCAAAGAAGACAATAATGATGAACTTATCCTATTCTAACCATACTTAAAAATCTAAGCACTATATCATATATCGCAACAAGAATAAAGAACAAAAGAGGAATATATATAAATATATATATGCATATGTATACATGGCTAAGGAATGAATATACAATGTGAATAAAGGAAGGAAGAGATATACGGTAATACTGTAACCACATATATAAATATATACACATAAACAAGCATAACCTATGGTACCAACTAAGAAGTCACACCTGCATCTCAAGGCCTCCCAATCATAGTAGAAACTAGTGCTAACATAATCAGGATCTCTAATCCATATGTATAAGCATGAGATAATCATTCGTAATAATGTAACCATAAAAGAAAGGAATTAGAAACATACCTTAAATCACAATACCAATACATTAATCAACCTCTTAAGAACTAACCATAATAATAACACAATACAGTAATCGACTAGTACAAATAATACCTAATAGAGACTTTCATACACCACCATTGTCAGAGACCTGGAAATTCCAATCAACACACAACACACCGCAAATAATACTCATCATCTATACTTATGCAACCTCCCATAAGGATGATAGATATAGGTGCATATTTGTGATAGGCAATGCCCATACAAAAATGAACTCCAAGTAAGTCCATAATATCATAGTTGATCATCAATTGCCGAACTCGAACCGAAACTCATATTATAAATATTTTCGTCAATTGTTGGACTTGAATTGAAACTCATATTATTAATACTATCATCAACTGTCGGACTCAAATTGAAACTCACATTATCAATACTATGATAAATTACTAGAGTTAAACCAAAACTCATATTATCAAAATAATTATAGATGTGTAGAATGGCTCGGTGTCTATCTCAATCAAAGTATATGGTGGTAAAATCATACACCGGAATCTATCTCGGCTAAATCTTTAAAAGATTATATTTAGTGATAAAATTTCATAAATCATCAATAAAAGTGGTATGCTTCCTATTATGAAAGAGTCTGTTCAAAAGTGTCAAGTTGGAATAGATCTCCTTTTTTAGAAAAATAGTATTAAAACCATATTATTAGCCAAAATTGTACCATTAATTGAACATGAATGTACCAAATCTATGCATGCCAGCACTAGTATCCAAACAATACAATTATAATCATCTAGATGTCTATAAACTACGACCACGTCCTTTACCAGGATAAAATACTTCCCAAATACAACCAATATCATAATCACAGGTTTGTTCCCAATAATATATATACAACATAACTATAACATCATAATCTGGGAGAACCATCAAAATCCATAAAGTATCATATTAAATATCATACTAATGATTCATTAGTCTCAATTATATCTGATATGCTAGAAACCTAGGGTAATAGGATTCTAAAAGCATAATAAGTATTTCACCCTATGGGTCATTACCTTTCTAGCCCCAAAACTCATAAATTTTGCTAAGTCATGATATTCTACCCAATATTGCATCTTAACATCCCTCTCTAACATGCAACATATAAAATACACTATCTCATGATAAAGATTAAATAGAAGCCTACCTCGATGCCAAACCAAAATCCTTCAATCACACATAAATTGTCCTCCTTTGCTCCATGATTTGTAAATGCCGTCTTGCTATCAAAATTATAATGTTCACGTAATTAGGAGTCAAATATACCCATATACCTATATTCAAGATGGGTCCATAAAAGGACCATAAAATGGGTTCATAAATAAAAGTGTTAAAATTGTAATTTTATTTTTGAAATACATTCCTCATACTTATAGAAGTCTAAAGTTGAAAATTCATATGAAAACAAGTTAAAAATGAGGTTCAAATCAAAGAAAAAATATTTTCAAGCTTTTCCGACAAAACCCCCATAAACCCATCATGAAATAAATAATTTGAAGTTATATTGAATATGAAATTGGAGATTAGGGAGAAGTTGGCGCGTATGAGGGTGTGGGAGTGTAGGGGAGACATAGATAGTATGTGGGATAAGGAAGGTAGGTGCATCAAAGAGACATCTAGTGAAGTGTTGGGTACATCCAGGGGCTGGGCCGGTCACCATCAGGGGTATTGGTGATGAAATGAAGAGGTAAAAAAGAAAGTAGAGACTAAGAAGGGGGTGTATGCAAAGCTGATTGAGAGTAAGGATGAAGAAGAGAAGCGGGTGTTTAGGGAGGAGTACAAGTTAGCGAAGAAGGAGGCTAAGCTAGTAGTTACGGCTGCTAAGACGGCAGCGTTTAAGAGCTTGTATGCAGGGTTAGAGGAGAAAGGAGGAAAAAAGGTTGCTTAGGCTGGCTAAGGCTAGAGAGAGGAAGGGTCATGACCTAGAATAGGTGAAATTCATTAAGGGGGAGGATGGTAGAGTGTTGGTGGAAGATGGTCATATTAAGAAGTGATGGCAGTCGTATTTTCATAGGCTCTTAAATGAAGAAGGGGAGAGAGTTATTGAGTTAGGTGAGCTAGAGAAATCAGAGGAGTGTCATGATTTTAGTTATTATAGACGTTTTAAGGTGGAGGAGGTCAGAGAGGTTGTTCGCAGGATGCGAAGGGGTAGGGCGACGGGACCTGATGAGATCCCCGTTGATTTTTGGAAGTTTTCTGTCGAGGCTGGTTTAAGGTGGTTGACGAATCTATTTAAAGATATTTTCAAGTAGGAGAAAATGCCCGAGGTTTGGAGATGGAGCACTATGATCCCTCTATATAAGAATAAGGGTGACATTCAGAGTTACAAAAACTATAGGGGTATTAAGTTATTAAGTCACATGATGAAGATTTGGGAAAGAGTGGTCGAGTGGAGGTTGAGGAGGTTAGAGTCTATTTCGGAGAACCAGTTTGGATTTATGCCTGGGTGACCTACGAAAGAGGCAATTCACCTAGTGCAGAGACTGGTGGAACAGTACAGGGAAAGGAAGAAGGACCTGCACATGGTGTTTATCGACTTGGAGAAGGCACATGAAAAAGTCTCTAGGGAAGTCCTTTGGAGATGTTTGGAGGTGAGTAAGGTCCCGGTGGCGTATATCAGAGAAATTAAGGACATGAATGATGGAGCTAAGACCCAGGTGAGGATGGAGGGAGTAGATTCAGAGCATTTCCCAGTCTTGACAGGATTGCATCAAGGATCTACTCTTAGTCTATTTTTGTTTGCTTTGGTTATGGAGGTGTTGACGCGGCTATCCAAGGAGAGGTTCCCTGGTGTATGCTTTTTGTGGACAATGTGGTTTTGATTGATGAGACTCGGGGAGGTGTGAATGATAAATTAGAGGTGTAGAGACAGACCCTTGAGTCTAAAGGGTTTAGGTTGAGTAGGAGCAAGACTGAATATTTGGAATGTAAGTTTAATGGCTCGAGAGAGCAGGATGAGGTGGTAGTAAGGTTGGATTCTTAGGTGGTGTGTATGAGGGATAGTTTCAAGAACCTCGGGTCCATGATTCAGGAGAATGGTGAGATTGACAAGGATGTCTCTCACCAGATTGGGGCGGGATGGATGAAGTAGAAGCTCGTCTTGGGGGTGTTGTATGATAAGAAGGTGCCACCCAAGCTTAAAGGAAAATCTTATAGGGTGGCAGTCCGCCTGGCCATGTTGTATGAATCGGAGTGTTGTCCAGTCAAGAACTCTCATATTTAAAAATTAAAGGTGGAGGAAATGCGGATGTTACACTGGATGTGTAGTCTTACTAGGGGTATAGGTTTTGGAATGAGAATATCTGGGAGAGGGTTGGAATGGCTTCGGTGGAGGACAAGATGCGGGAGGTCCGTTTGAGATGGTTCGGACACGTGATGAGGAGGGGCACAGATGCACCAGTTCGTAGGTATGAGAGGCTTGCTTTGGATGATTTCAAGTGGGGCAGGGTTAGGCCAAAGAAATATTGGAGAAAGGTGATTAGGCGGGACATAGAGCAGTTACAACTTACTGAGGACATGACCCTAGATAGGAAGAGCTGGAGGAAGCGTATTAGGATAAAAGTCTAGTGACTATTAGGGTAGGTAGGGTAGGGCATTACCTGTTTGGTGTATTACTCTTGTTAGGCTACTTTGTTACATGTTGTATTACGAGTGCCTACTATTCTTTGTTTACTTTCCATTGTAGGGGCATTTTTATGTCTTGCCATCTTGTTCCATGTGTTTTGTACGGTTGTGATTACTTAACTTATGTTGATCCGGGGGTCTATCGGAAACAGCCTTGCTACTTCTCCGGAGGTAGTGGTATGGACTGCGTACATCTTACCCTCCCCAGACCTCACTATGTGGGAATACACTGGGTTTTTTGTTGTTGTTGTTGTATATTGAATATGAAATCGAGGGAACAATGATAATTATAAGATTATAAAACTTACCCATGAAAGAAATCTCGGAAACTCCTTTGAAATCACCCAAATCCGAGCTCCCAAGCCACAAAAATAGTAAAAATAGGGTTTTGATTCTCAAATTGCGTGAAATCATGAAAAGTAAAACTTAAATTCTTAGAAAATGGGTAAAATAGAGTTCTAAATCAATAAACAATTATTCTATGAGAAAAACACAATGAAAATCATCAAAACTGGAGTTTCTTAGCTCCTAAAATATCAAAAATATGAATTTAGGGTCTTATACTCAGCGATGGTTGCTTAAGAGACTATTTGATCTCTTTCATGACCTAATAAAAATATAAAAATGTCACTTTTCATAAATAGGTCATATAGTCAAAGTTTTCTTTTGTAAACACACTAGCACCAACAAAGTCAAAAATTTATATTTGACCCTCGGAACTCATTCGAAACCCTGTGAACATTATCCAATAGTGAATTTTGATTGCAAACCACATTTCGGATCTAATAGAATCACTGAAACTTTCATCCGAGTTAGTTTTGACTAAATATGGGTCTAATGCCAATAGTTTTATTTTTCATATAATCTTCCTAATAGACCCAAACAAGTCTGAAAGCCTCGAGACCTGAACCAAGGGTCCCCCTAGTCTAAAATCAACGTTCCAAAGTTGATGGCATTGTCAGAATTCTCATTTGAGGTCATTTACTTGGAGATTTGGTCCAATACCAAATCCTAAATAGCGAAAGCTCCAGAGTAGAAAAATGAGCCTAAAGTCCAAATGAACTATTCGATCACCAAACCGATAGTTTTGGAAAGTCATAAATCACTTGTTGCCGCTATGGGAAGGATCAAAATGCTGAAATACATGGAAATCAAGGAAATAACCTGAGGGTCATTAAAATTTCAACTGCTAAAGGGACTTTCGTCGGTGAAAGTCAATGAATAGAAAGATCATCAAAACTCAGAAAAATGAGGTACTAGGCCAGCATGCTTTGAACACGACTTCCCAGAAAACCTCCAAGAAGAGACAATATTTCCAAGGTATTTTGCCACAACTATCCCTTTTTCAACCAACTTCTGCACTTCACTCTTAAATAGATAACACTTAACCTTAACCACCAATTGATAACCAACTGAACCGAGGAAGACTGATGCATGCAAATCAAAATTGCGACACACTGATACCTGCATAATCAAATGAAAACTTATCCAAGCTAAAGTCAAACCTAGGCATAAGTCATGCTGCTAACTCCGAATCCAAATATAACCATCTTTTGACTTTCCAAACCTACTAGAACTCCAAACCAAGAACAAAGCCACAGATTCATCTTTGTGCAATCTCATTACACTAACCTTAAAAAAACTAAAGTTGATCTATAAAAAAATCCATACTGGCAAGCATGAGAAACAGATCATAAGGAACCACCTGGTTAATTAAATGGATATAACCATGGTCTACAATCTATGCTAATGCTACAACTAGTTTGAATAATCCTTGAAAATAAATTCCAGGAGTCTGAAGCACAATTACTCACCACTAGCGATCCACCCCAGGATGTCCCATCAACCAAGATGGAAGCCATGCTGAATCCAACTTAAGGGTATTACTCCCACTAAGTATATCATCCAAAAATCTCAATGAAAACTGGAAACTTGAGATCAAAGCTGAAGGAACCAACACCGTGTACATGCGATATCATCTAAACACCTATCGACCATAATACATCAGAACTTAAGAAGACCAAATAGATAACCATGGAGTAGGATTAGCCAGCCTATTGATGAAATCCTAACTGAGAAAAATCTTAAAATGAAGGATACACTCAACCTCTACAACTTCCAGTTGAATCTCAACCCAAGGATGAACCATCCTATTTTAACTATCCAAACTACCTTGTAGATAGGTAAGCATCCAAAGTCTAAATATATCATAACCTCTAAGCCACTATTCTAAGATGAAAAATCTAAACTGAGGCAATACGTCTGAACTAATGTTAAATACTCAAATCGATCTTACCATCCAAATCAGACATATCCTTATTAAATCATGTTGGAATCAAATATTGAAACATACTTGAGGTACAAAATCACCATGGAGGATAAATCACTGACTGAATACACAAGAAATCAACTTCACATTTGTTGTAGGGCATCAACCACCAAAACATAATCAAGAATTCACCAAGGCTGCAAACTACAATAGCAATAGCAACAACTCTAGCAACTCAGAGAAATGTAACTTTAGCCAGAAATTGGTTAATCTAATACTCCATCTAGGTAATGAATACTCAACTCACTAACTTAGGAAATGGTCACAGGAAGTGTCACCTATCTCTAACTCTCTAACTTCGTTATAACAAGAACCATATCATGGTAAGAACGGAGTATCCAATTCCATACTAATACAAAGAGAAAACCCAGCACCGAGAGTCAAATCCAAAAAACATGAATGATGGATCTAAGGCCTCTTAACATCAATATCAAAAACACTACCAGGAAATAAACTAGTTAAAATAAAAGAATGGACCCTAAATTGGTTAACCTCAGAAATTGGCTACATAGATAAGAATTTCAAATGTAATAACTTTTTCAACCCAGGAGGCAAGTCTAAAAATCCTAAACACAGTAGTGGGCAATATAACTAAATTACCAACTCTAGAACCATAACAGAACAATGAAAGGTCAACGTTCCTTCAATACCATCATTCATTCAACAATCGGTCTCATATTTCAAATAGAAGAGGAAAATAACTAATTGTACCTTGGTACAAGAAAGATAGAACATCCAACCAAGATAGCTTCCTAAGCCAATGAATAAGAACCATATAGAAGGGAAAATTCTAACCAGATGCTAACAGTCTATCCATCTACCAAGCAAGGATCAATTACATCAAATAATGACAACAAGAACAACCACAATATAAATATTAATTAATGGGAATATGTGGTACTAAAAACAAAAAATCAATAACAAGTACCATTCATGGGCAACAATAAGGCCAATAAGCCAAGGTAAATGGGACTAAAACCCAAATATTACACCCATAAGGGAAAGAAATAAAAAAATATCAATACCGATCTACTCAATCCACTACTAAAAGAAATCATCTATGGGGTAGTCATATAATCATGAACTTTATATCACGTTACACAAAAACTAATATAAACCTACCAAGGTATATAATTATCAATGGGTATGAGAATCTCAATACACATAAATAAAGGCTAAAGGAAGGAAATAAAAGTGCACCTATCATCATTAAATTCAAAGTAAGATGCCTAATGTGATCGAGGAAGAATGAATCTGAGAGGTTCCAAACTCGGACTGATCATTTGAATCATCAACTATAGTGCAAAACACACTACCTCTAACAAAAGGTAACACAACACTATGAGAGTGATTTGAATTGGGTAAATTACTAGGGATCCCACATCGATGACACACTCTGGATTAGTGACTGGTCTCTATAGTCGTAGTAATCCACTTTATCTCTAACCTAGTAAGGAATACATGATGATCCCAATTGGCTTACCAACTAACGATGAAGGCACTCTCTACTTTAATGACCATTCTTCTTACAATCATAATACACCTCAAGAATCCTAGGCTGGAGAGAAGCATATGCTAACTTTGCCTGAACAACCAGCTCATATTTAGGACACTCTCTAGACTAATGTTCCATCTCACCATGAAAAAAATAAGCTCTTAGAATATCCTGAGATGCTACCCCTATTGATCCAAAATGAGTGACATGGACTGAAGACCCATACTAAATACTCTGCAAGGTTTGATAGGAACACTGCCGACAATGATCACCGCAACTAAATTGAGAGTCACCCATAGTCTGAAATGTTATTTGCATAGAATTGATAGGCTGCAAAAGGAGATGACCATGTCTAGGAGAATCCCTACTCTCTATGGAATACTAATAACATTGTACTAATGACATGGCCTTTTACTTCCACCTCTATAAGTCTCCATACATTCTTTCTTTATGTCTCTCATATGATAAACAACCTGAGAGAAGAAAGACCCAGCTACTGTAAAATGCTTCGACACTAAATGGAGTGGAAATGTTAATCGTTTAATAAGTCTATGCACTATGTAATACTCTGAAGGATATATCATAGAATATGCCAAGCCTACTCAAGAAACCCAATCTCACACTTTAAAATAGTTAAGGAACCCTGCTGAACACCAACAAACCTAACTCTAGCCTGAGAACTACTTAATGAACCTGATGTAATCCCTGGCTATGAGGTATCTAAAAAGACTCAAGATCACCAATACTGAACCTCAAAAATCTGAAGCAATCATAAACCCCATTAGAGCCTGAGCTGACCCCAAATCCTCTAGCTGACATTGTAGTTGTTCTACATCCATCCCTGAATCCCTGGTCTAATATTGTGCTGAAACTCTAGAAATGCATATTAAAGTCCTATCCGAATCTATTGATAACCTCGTATTGTCCATCTAGGAGAGAATAAAGTCAAAGAACATACTTGAGGCTCATAGAAATACAGATACACAATAATGAGTCAAGAAATTTTTTTCCTAAGAATGCCCTATAGCCTCCCTAAGATAGGATATGGGCGTATCTTCCTCGATCCTTAAGACTCTGCCAAACACTTTGCTCTTGCACCAATACATCGATAAACCTAAGCTTTAATACCAATTTGTCACAACCCAATTCTCAGGTCATAATGGCATCTACTATAACTAACCAATAGGTAAGCCAACCCGTAGTCCAAAATTACTAGTAATGGACTACCAAGAGAAACAAAGGAAGAATGTAGAATTAATATTATAAAAAGGATAAAATACACAATATAGTCCCAAAATATAGTGGAATCAGTACAATAGATTCTAACATAATGAGGATACAAAATTAAGTTCCAAGAGAATATACTGATATAGCCTATCTCTGAATCCAACCTAGAGACTAGTCTAGTGCATAAAAGATAGGAAAGTAATACTATGAATGTCAAAAATTCACCCTATGTCTCCAAACTATAGCTTCTCCATATGATGCACATAATAATGACGATAACCAATACTATGATCTACAGTTTACAGAAGTGTAGTATGAGTACCAAACATATGGTATTCAGTAGGAAACTATCGATTGATCTCCTAAGATAATTAACATATACATAACATGATATAAAGAATGTAAACTACACCTAAATATCAAAGATACTATATAGTAAAGCTAAGGAGACAATAAGGATGAAGTTTTCCAATTCTAGCCATACTCAGGAATCTAAGAACTATATGGTATATCACTAGGTAATATAAGAATAAAGAATAGGAAAGGAATATATACATATATACATATATATGAATATGTATACAAGGACAAAGAATTTATATACAACGTGAATGAAAGAAGAAAGATATATACAGTTATACTATAACTACATATATAAGTTTACATACGTAAACAAGTCTAACCTATCCTACCATCTAGGTAGTCAAACTAGCAACTCAAGGCCAATAAATCATAGTAGAAACTAGTGCTAACATAATAAGAATCTTTATAAAATACATATAAATATGAGCTAATCATTCATAATATTATAACCGTAATATAAAGGGATCAAAAACATACCTCAAATCCCAATACTAGTCCATAATCAACCTGTCATAAATTAACTATAATAACAACATAATATAGTAACCGGCTAGTCCAAACAAACAATACCTAATTGAGCCTTTCATACACCACCACCTCACAGGCTTGGAAGGTATAATCAACATACAAAACACCATAAGCAACATCAAATAAGGTAATTCCTTATACCCCTGGAAGAAATCTTGAGAAATCCTTTGGAAACGCCCAAATCCAAGCTCCCAAGCCCCAAAAATTATGAAAATGGGATTTTGATTCTCAACTTTGATGAAAATTATGAAAAATAAAATAGAAGTTCTTGGTAAATGGAGAAAGTAGAGTTCTAAATTGATATCCAATAATTCTACGAGAATAACGTATTAAAAATTGTCAAAATCAGAGCTTTCTAGCTCCTAAAATGTCAAAAATACAAATTTGGGGTCTTATACTTAGCGATAGTCACTTAAGTGACAATTTGATTTTATGTCCTGACCAGAGGCCAGAAATGTCATTTTAGTGACCAGGTCAAATGGTCAAGTTCTCTTTTGTAAGCACACCAGCACTAACAAAGTCAAAAACTTATTTTTGATCCTCGGAACACATCTGAAACCCTATGAACATGAGCTGATAGTGAATTTTGATTGTAAACCACATTTTTGTTCCTACGGAATCATTAAAACTTCATCGATATCATTTTGACAAAATTTGGGGCCCATACTTGTAGTTTGATTTTTCATATAATCCACCTGATAGACCAAAATAAGGTCAAAAGCCTCAAGACCTGAACCAAGGGTCCCCCTTGCCTAACATCAATGTTCCAGAGCTGATGACATTGGCGGAATTCTCATCTGAAGTCATCTACTAGGATTTTTGGTTTTATACAAAATCCTAAACAATGAAAGCTCCAAAATAGGGAAATAATCTTAAAGTCCAAACAGACTATTCAAATACCGAATCGATAGTTTTGACAAGTCATAAGTGCCATGTAGCATTTGTTTAAAGGCTAGAAATGTATTAAACGCATGCAAATCGAGAAAATAAACTGGAGGGTCATTACACAATTCCCCTATAAGATAAGCAACTAAGGAAATTTACTTAAATAGTTCCAAGATAGCCTAAATAGTCCTAATAAGACTAATCATACTAATCATGCTTCCAATGTATAAATCCCATACCATATCTAGAATAACCTGATAATCATGCTATGTATTCGCTCAATTTATAAAGAAGGTAAAGGCTTACAATAGTATTATAAGTATTTCAATTTAAGGGTCAAATCACCCATATCATCCTCAAATTCCTAATATAGGCTAAGTAATAGTATTCTACCCATAATTAAATCCAAACATCCCTATTTAACATGCAACATATAAAATACACCATATCAATAAGAATAGTAGATAGAAGCCTACCTCAATGTCGAATCGCAATCCTTGAATCATCCATAAATCATCCATCTTCACTCCATGATCTCATAATGCCATTACGCTATAAAAATAGTAGCCTACACACTAGTAGGAGTAAAATGATACCCATATTTCTATACTAATGGTCAGATTAAATTTCAAGTAAATAGCAGTCTCACAAAGGACAAGTTGTGCTAAAAAGTTTAGAATAAATAGAGCACACATAGGGACTTAAATCAACCCTCAAAGTTTAGGAATACAAGGCCTAATTTCAAATAATTTTACCAAGAACTAGGATGGAAATTGAAGGGAAAATCAATGGGAAATCGCAAAGATGAGTTAGTTCATCTTACCTTACCTTACGTGGATGATTTTCCACTTTTTCCTCTCTTTGAGCTTTCAATTTGGTGTAAAATAGTGGAAGAAGTGATAGGAAATTGAGTGGGAAAGAGGGCATTTAAAGGATACAGGTGATGCTAAAGCGCCTATCACTAAAGTGGCAGCATGACCTCTAAAGCAGTCTGGCAACAAATACAGGTGCCGCTAAAATAACCCCAATGGCACTAAATCGAGAACCACTTTAGTAGCCATTGGGCGCTAAAGTGAACCTTTGTCAAAGCGCCAAGGCCTCTAAAGAATCCCATGGGAGCTAAAATACTGAGTATTAAAGCATTGAGCACTAAAGTGTTGAGCGCTAAAGAGAACTAACAGGTGCTAAAGTGGACCTATCAAGTGCCATACACCTGATTTTTACCAAGTACGTAATGGACTTTAATTGGGTGTTCCAAATTCATTCATAATCCCACACGCATAAATGAAATATGCTACCATACAAAATTTGACATTTTCGACTCAATGGAACCTTCAAAAATTTCATCCAAGGTCGTTTCGACTAAATGTGGGCCCCACACCTATAGTTCTATTTTTCACATTATTCGGCCAAAAACCCAAAATATGTCTGAAAGTTTTGGGACCTGAACTAAGGGTCTCCTAGCCTAAAATAAATGTTTTGGTTCTGATAACACTGTCGAATTCTCATCAAAGGTCATCTACAAGGTGTTTTGTCCCGAGAGCAAATCATAAACAAAAAAAGCTCCATAATAAAACAATAAGCTTAAAATCTAAATAAATTATTTGATAATCAAACTGACTATTCTGGCAAGTCATAAATGACCTATAGCCACTAGAAATGCCAAAATTGCATGCTAATTTAGGAAATAACCTTGAGGGTCATTACAAAAGTGTAGAAAGTAAATGGGGGATTTTGCAAGAAGAAAAATTGTCGTACAAATGCTTGAACACTTTAGGTTGAAATCAATATGAGATGAGCACTAGGATTGTGTTCCCCTGACTTCCTAACTCCACAGACTTATCGCGCTCGACAAACTATCTTGGTGCCTTGCATGAAAAATCTATCAAGTTATGTATCACCAACGATCTCTCGATACCTTTTGGTGAATTTCACTCATTTTTTCTCAGTCTTAGGGTGTTGCATAACAAAACTTTGTCCTGGATCTAAGATTAACAATCTCCTCTAGATCTAAAGTTAATTAGATGAAATTTGGTAGTTTCAAATGACTATTGTAATCTTGTTTTCCTAATATCAATCTCTCTCTCAAGATAGTATCGAACAATGATGGGTTTTTAGCATCTGCAATTACTAAGAAAGAAATCAATATGAAGAAAATCTCAATATATACAAGAACACTAGTTAAGAAAGACTTTGCACTTTCTCTACTTTATTATTCCATCAGGGTTCCCACAACCCTATTTAAGAGGTTTAGCCATTCATGTTTGCAAGAAAACCCATATAGTTCATCATTTGAAGCATATGAATAATCTCACAATGAATTAATAAGGAAAAATTGAATCTAAAGTTAATCTTAAACCGTAAAAGTCTAGAACAAGAATTCCAAGATGAAAAATGTATCTTAGAACTCAATAAAGCTATAAGTATGTAAAGTGCATAAGCTAATAACAAAAAAAAATGGGTTATTTATAGGACAAATTAGAAAACCTAAATATCCTAACCAAAACAAAATTGAAAGACTATGTCGGCATCAATCTACGACCCCATTACGGGCCGTTGGTACTACCTCTGGGCTCTGTTGGGTTTGTAGGTATCAAAGAAAACTCCAGGCTTCAGATGACCAACCTATGAGGGGTACCTATGGGGGCCTTAGGTACCACTTACGCCTCGTAGGTGGCCTTCATAGGAATCAGAGGCATTTTTTAACCTACACAACCTTTCTTCTACAACTTTTGGGCCCATATACGGGGGGCGTAAGTACTACTTCCAATCCTTAAGTGAGTCCACAAGTAGCCTTATGCTATATTTCATCATCTTTTTCTCCTATTCTACTCCAATACATATTTTCCTACTAAACCAACATAAAAAGAGATCATATCTAGAAAAAACTAAGATCATGTCCTTTACCAAGATAAACTATTTTTTGAATATAACCAATAGCACAATCACGACTTTGTGCCCAATAATATATAGAGAGCTTAACCATAACATCATAATCTAGGACAACCATCACAATCCACAAAGTATCATATTAAAACTCATACTAATGGTTCATTTGTCTCAACTATACTTAATGTGACACCCCAGATTTTGGTCTATGGGGAATTCCTTGATTTTGAGCTTACTGCCCAACCTAGGACTTAGTTGATGAGTTGTAAGGCCACCATACTGGTCATAGGACCACAATCAGATGGTGACCTATAAGGTTATCCGAGGTGTCTGTTCTGAATACAACTAGATTCAAAGAGTCATCAAAACTCTAAATGAGTCGTATAGTGCTCGAATATTTCTTTCCTGACTACGATTAGACCTTATGAGTCATAAAGTATGACTATGAGTCATATTGTGTGAACTATTAGGATAAAAAATGATGTGTCCTTAAGATACTATTTAGACTACGAGTTGTGAAGGTGGCTCATAGCCAGGCATCACAAGTCGTAAGGTGACCTATGATGATTAGGCTACTTTTTCTACACTTTTAAGTGGGGGAATTCTTGTGATTTCCCTCTTCCTCCACTTAATATCCACGATTTAAAAGAACATTGTGGACCCTATTCTTAAAACTTAGAAAATTAAAGCATACACTCTTCTCTATCAAATTCCTTAGTCAAGAACATTAGGGTTTCTCAAGGAATTGTCAATTAGAGATTCCAAAGGTTAATTTCTCTCTTTAATTCTTGATATTCAAGCATGTTACTCTTCCCCAAAGATTATTTTATTAAAAGTATATATTTAAATACTTACTTATGTAATTTAATTATGGTTTATGAATATGGGTTTGAGGTTTTTAGAATGAATGTTACTTGAATTGAACTCCCATGATTTTATTTGCATTGTTTGTGCTTTATCAATGATTTTTTACTAATTAGGTGCATGTGTATGGGAATTGAAAAGGGGGTTAGGGTATTCCCCCAAATATGATTTTGGATTGAAAATTTATTATGGAAATTATGTTCCCTCTACCCACTTGTGTAATTTGTTTTGAAAGATGGTTTGTCACATGATTTGACCTACTTACCTATACTATTGCGTTGCATAAATGGTTAAAATGATAAACATGGATTCTTAAGGCATTGTTGGCCTTGCTTTAATTTTAAAATTGGAAGCTCGAGGGTCGAGGCATTCTCTGGGGTTAAATTGATAAACCAAAAAGTGGTCAAGGCTTTCCACATATTTAATTTAAATGAATAAAGGGGGTCGTGGCATTCCTCCATATTAATTTAATGAACAATGGGGCTCGAGGCATTCCCCTAAGTAAATAGAATTGTAATGGAATAATTATGAGCTTGGAAGCATAGGGTATGACAATATGTATGGTGTGCCTTAATGGATAACTCCTTGGCTAAATGGATAGGTTATGTGAAACTTATTTTAATATAGGATTAAAGGGGGTTGTGTAGCTAAGCTGTAAAGGTGGATATCTGTGACACCCCTTACAGTGCATGTACTTTCCCTATTTATAGGTAACTTGGTATAGTCTTATGGTATACGTAACGTATGAGATTTTTTATTCAAGTATTAATGGTGTGGATGAAATTATAGATGTTGCTCGTACGTTTTTATGTGACACAACCAAGTTAACATTGATACAACTACTTAAACTTGGGATTGTAAGATGGTATTTGGATCTAAAGTTTAAAGTGGCAAAGTGTGTACAAGTTGAAGGTTAGATTAAAGGAATAAGGAGCTGGAAATGGAATGAAACATTGAGGTGCTTTCTTTACTTAATTAAGCTAGTTGGTGAGTGACCTATTTAAGCTTTTTGGACCAAATTAATGGACCCATGGCTATGGACCAGATTTGGGCCTAAACTAATGTACTCATTTGGGCCAAATTGAAGAAAAGAGGAAGAAAATGGAGAAATGGCCCAACACTTAAATCTTCCAAAGGCCCAAGTTAATTGAGCCCAAAATAAGAATTTATGCAAGTAGGTGCATCACCTACTTTGAAATTTTGAGCATCTTGAACCCTTAAGTAGGTGCATCACCTACTTGACTAATTTATGGCTAGAAATAAGGTCAATAATAAGGACTCAATATAAGATCAATATAGCTGGATATTTTGCTCATTTTAACCACAATATTCCCTTTTAAATTTTAGCTTTGTCCCTTTCTTAACAAGGATAACAACAACAACCCTAAAATTCCTTCTAGGGTTATTGAAGAAAACCTCATCTTTGTAAGCTAAGGTAAGTGAAAACACTCAAATTTTAGCTTAATTATCTCATGGAAGATTAGGAAAACATGCTATAGGTGTCTAATTATAAATACATGGCAAAATATAGAACAACTACTTTTTCACCTATTCTTTGTTATTAAGAGATCTCTTTTCTTCTATGGTTAAAAGTGTGAAGAAAAGTGAAAGTTGAAGTTCTTAAGGAGTTCAAATTTAAGTATAAGTTGCTGAATTAAGGTAAGGTGACTTCTCCATTTTTTTCTCCTTATATATGAATTTGATAGAGAAATATGAATGTGTTGTTATTGAGAACTCAAGAGATGATGAGTTCAATAAGTGATTGCTACAATAAAATGGATTTGGGGCTGTTTTAAGGAATGTTTTTGTATGTATATGTTGTGGGATGCTAGGTTGATGTTTAAGAAATATGTGAGTAGTTTGTAATGAAATATTGAAGAAAGGTGTGGTGGTATACCACCGAACTAATTATTCCATTTTTTTACTGCCCAATCTATTTTGCATATTGTTTGAAATATGTAATGAAGCCAAGGTGATTTTGGTGAACCTTATAAGGAAATGTATGGTATGTGGGTGTAATTTGAAGAGAAAAGGGTTAAAATAACACCCATAATTGATAGATTAAGAGCTTACTGCCCGGTTACTATTTTGGTGAAGTTAAATAGCCCAAACTTATCGGTTGGTTACTAATATTAGTTTACCATATCTTCTATTATAGATAAGTAATCTGAAAGACGGGAAGTCAAGTTTGGTTAGTTTTGGAATTGTATAATCAGGTATGTAAGGCATACTCTATTTTGCATTATTTGGCATGAAATCAGACATTTGGTCCATCAAGTAAGATTCCAAGGTTATCCTATAACAAGTATTACATAATGGCAGCATATTATATCCCATCTAGTCAATGACCTTGTTCCTACTCTCTAACACGTTAAAACGCCATAATACATGCTTATTATTAAACCTGCACGTCTATTTTCACTAGAGAATTTCAAGATTTCTCCATTTACTTACAAAAGACCCATGTGTTATTTTCAGCTACTAAACACTTCATTTGTGTGCCAATATCTCCCTACCTTATTGTTGTTGCATTAAGTACCCATTTATATGTATCTTATTGGTAGATTACTATTTCAAGGTACCATAATAATGTTATGACCACCAAAGTAACAATCTCAAAGGTTAAACAAACTAAGTAATGTAAATCTGAAAAATGAGTGGCAGCTCAGGGGCATAAGCCTAGCATGGGCCGATCTCATTACCTTGATATGTGCGTGGTAGCTCAGGGGAATAAGCCTAGCTTGGTTTAATCCCAACGTTTATTTATGGGTGGCAGCTCAGGGGCGTTAACCTAGCATGGGCCGATCCCTATTTATCTATTTATCACTGATCAACTGGTCATTTGTATTATATGACTTACAAATATTATGAAGTAAGAAAGGTAAAATGAAGAAAGAAATGTAATGTACCTGATCTTACAAATACATAAAGTTGGTCTACTAGCACTATTTATTCACTGATATTTTATTTCTATTGAGCTCTTGTATCTTATGTTGTTACCTTCAACCTTACATATTCAGTACATATTCTCGTACTGACGTCCCTCACAGGGGACCTGTATTTCATGTTGCAGGCATAGGTGCTTTAGCTAATACACCTCGCTAGTAGAAACATAGGATATTCAGTGACTATTGGTGAGCTCCAGGTTGATTTGGGGTTTTCCAAGTTTGTCCATATATTTTGGTATTGTGTAGTAGTCAAGAGTAGGGCGGGGGTTTTTCCTGACCCTAGCTAAGTCCATGTATCTTTTAGAGGCTTTGTAGACTAATGTAAAGTTAAACATGGTAGTGTCTTATCCTTTAGATGTGGTGGCCCCAACGGCCAATTGTTGCATATATAATTTTGTGCTTGCCAATGAATATATTCTCATCAATGCATAATATCATGTTTGTCAAAACCTTTGGTTGTCATAGTTACATGCATGAGAAGTACAAAGTTATGGATTGGTTCTCTCGGGCCTTTACTACTTCGGGTGCCTGTCCGTCCCAATAGAATTTGAGGCGTGACAAAAGTGGTATCAGAGCAGGTCATCCTAGGAAGTCTACAAAGCCGTGTCTACATACAGTCTTGCTTATGGGTATGTTTGGTACCACATCTATAAACAAGACACTATGGGCATTTAGGGGTTGTTTATTTATTTTTTCACATCATAGATCATGCAATCGAGCCTAAGTCATAGGTGAAGTTATATTTAACCACTAAACCTATTTTTTTTCTCATTATAGTAAAGATGCCTTTTACAAGAAGGAGTAAGAATGTAGGTAAGAGAGTAGACGTTGGTGCTGGAGAAGGGACCAACAAGTCACCACCTATACAAGCTAATCAAAGTGAGGCTCAAGCTGAGTTTGTATCACAAACTTCTTCTACTCCTCCATCTCCAAAAGAACTAAAGAGGAGCAGAACCGCTTCTTCAGAACCACCTATTAATGCTACTAACCAAGATCTAAGGAGTGCGGTGAAATTCTTGGATCTTATAGTTGCTGGACAGGTTCAAGGACAAACTATTCCAGCTACATGTTCTAGTCGTGCAGATAGGCAGCTAGCGTACGGACACAGGATTTTCTTAACTTGGATCCTCCCACATTCACCGGATCATATATTAATGAAGACCCACAGGACTTTATTGATCAAATCCAAAGGGATCTACATATCGTGCATGTATCAGATAACAAGACAGTTGAGCTAGCAGCATATAGATTCAAAGGGGAGGCTATATTTTTGTATGAAGACTTGAAATGATCTAGGTGTATCGATGCACCTTCAGCTACTTGGAAAGAGTTCAAAGAGGCATTTCTTGATCATTATCTTCCATTTGAGATTTGAGAGGCTTGTCCAGATCAGTTCCTAAATCTTTGCCAAGGGAATATGAGCGTGACGGTGTACAACCTCCGGTTTAACTCTTTGGCTAGGTATGCTCCTAATGTAGTGGCTACTATGGATGATAGAGTTCATCGCTATGTGGATAGATTGGACCCATATCTGGTTAGAGATTTTACTATTACTTCTTTGAACAAAGACATGGACATAGCAAGAATACAAGATTTTGCATACAAAATGGAGGATCAGAGGCAAAGAAGAAGAAGACAAGAATTGGAAAGAGGGTATTCTAAGAGGGATAGATCTACTGGGAATTTTATGGGATCCCAAGGGTAGTTTAGGCCTCGATTTTATAATAGATCACCTAGGCCATTATATTTTTATCCTACAGCTAGTGCTCCACCACAATTTCAAGGGTCCAAAGGCAACCAGTTTAGAATAAAAAGTGAGAGTCAGAGTTCACGAATAGTGGGGTATCAAGAGAAAGGGAGTATGAGCTAATTAAGGCCTCCACGACAGCCATGTAAATAATGTGGAAAGCTTCATTTAGGTGTATATTGGTTTAGGACAAATGCCTGCTTTTGGTGTGGTACGTCAGGGCATATGATGAGAGAATTCCCATGAAGAGGCATGGGTGGCATGGAATGACCTACTGGATCAGCCATTGCATTATCATCATCGGTGCCTCATTCAGGTAGAGGTGTACAGCCTATGGGTTATGGTAGAGGTGCTAAACGAGCAGCTAGATCGAGTGGAGTTCAAAATTGTACATATGCATTAGCGGATCGACAAAATTTAGAGGCTTCTCCATATGTGGTTATAGGTACATTGTCCATCTTTTCACATGATGTATATGCATTAATTGATCCGGGTTCTACATTATCATATGTCACTCCATTGGTTGCTGCAAAGTTCAAAAGAACACCAGAATCACTAGTTAAGCCATTTGAAGTATCTACACCGGTTGGTGAATCTATTATAGCTAGAAGAGTGTATCGAAATTGTATAATAAATATTTTTGGTCGTGATACAATGGATGACTTGGTTGAGTTAGTAATGGTAGATTTTGATGCTATAATGGGTATGGATTGTTTGGCTTCTTGTTATGCCGCAAAATATTGCCGAACTAAGAGGGTGTATTTCCATTTTCCAAGGGAGGAAGTCCTTGAATGGAGGGGTAATATTTGTGCGCCAAGAGGTAAATTTATTTCTTATTTTAAGTCAACAAAAATGATTTCCAAGGGTTATATATATCATCTAGTTAGAGTGAAAGATACAGATATGGAGCCACCAACTCTTCAAACTATTCCAGTGGTAAATGAATTTCCTGATGTATTTCCTAAAGATCTTCCAAGTTTGCCACCAGAACGAGAAGCGGAGTTTGGTATTGATGTAATTCCAGGCACTCAACCAATCTCAATTCCTACGTATAGAATGGCCCCGACAAAATTATGAGAGTTAAAAGAGCAATTAATAGACTTGCTAGAAAAAGGATTCATAAGGCCTAGTATGTCCCCGTGGGGTGCACCAGTGTTATTTGTGCGTATGAAAGATGGCTCATTGAGAATGTGTATTGACTACTGACAACTTAATAAGGTGACTATTATCTCCTTCTGAGAATTGATGACTTATTCGACCAGTTGCAAGGTGCCAAGTGTTTTTTAAAGATTGATTTGAGGTCAGGTTACCACCAAGTGAGGATCAAAGAGAATGATGTACCCAAGACAGATTTTCGAACATGGTATGGTCATTATGAGTTTCTAGTCATGTCCTTTGGACTAACTAATGTTCCCACAACTTTTATGGATTTGATTAATAGGGTGTTCAAGCCATTCTTAGATGTGTTCATGATAGTTTTTATAGATGATATTTTATTTATTCGAGATCAAAGGTGGACCATGCCAGTCACTTACGAAAAGTGTTATAGATTCTTTGTGATTGTAAGCTATATGCGAAGTTCTCTAAATATGAGTTTTGGTTAAAATCTGTGGCATTTTTGGGTCATATTGTATGTGATGAAGGGATAATGGTTGATACTCAAAATATAGAAGCCGTGAAGAACTTGCCAAGACCTATAACGCCTATGGAGATTCGTAGTTTCCTGGGGTTGGCAGGTTATTATAGGAGGTTTGTTGGAGGGTTTTCTTCAATTTCTGCACCTTTAACAAAGCTAACACACAAAGCTTCCACATTTCAATAGAATGATGCATGTGAAAGGAGTTTCCAAGATCTGAAGAATAAGTTGACTTCTACACCCATATTGGTGCTTCCAGAAGACACAGAGGGGTATGCAGTATATTGTGATGCTTCAAGAATTGACTTAGGATGTGTATTGATGCAGCATGGTAAAGTCGTAGCATATGCTTTAAGACAATTCCGGCCACATGAGAAGAATTATCTGATGCATGATCTGGAACTAGCAGCGGTTATATTTTCCTTAAAGATATGGCATCACTACTGGTATGGGATTCATGTTGACATATATACCGATCGCAAGATCTTACAATAAATCTTTAATTAGAAGGACCTAAATTTAAGGCAGCGAAGATGGCTTGAATTATTTAAAGACTATGACGTTGATATGTTTTATCATCCGAGGAAAGAAAATGTGGTAGAAGATGCTTTAAGTCGGAATACCATGGCACCATCTATAGAAAGACAAGGGATGACTAAAGATCTATACCAACTAGCCAATTTGGGAGTACGCCTTCTTGAAACTCCAGACGAAGGGCTTATTGTTTATAATACGGCAGAATCTCCATTAGTAGCTGAAGTGAAAGAGAAGTAATATGCAGATCCCACATTATTACAACTTTAGGAAAATGTACAATGTGGTATGACAAAGTCGTTTGAGCTAACAAAAAAGGGAGTACTTTGGTGCCAAAACAGATTATGTGTGCCTAATGTAGATGGGCTAAAAGGAGGATTATGACAGAGGCACATCATTCAAGGTATTCCATCCACCCAGGGTCAACTAAAATGTATCATGATTTGAAAGAAATGTATTGGTGGGGTGACATTAAGAAGAACATTGCAGAATTTGTAGCGGAATGTCCAAATTGTCTCAGAGTTAAAGTAGAGCATCAAAAGCCCCGGGGTTATATGCAATGTATAGATCTTCTAATATGGAAGTGGGACATAATCAAGATGGATTTCATCACTGGTTTGCCTCGTACATCTCAAAATTTTGATTCCATATGGGTGATAGTTGATAGGCTTATCAAATCAGCATACTTCCTACCGGTTAGGATGACTTATACAGTTGCAGAGTATGCCAAATTGTATATCAAAAAAATAGTTTGACTACACTTTGTACCAATCTCTATTATATCAGATCGAGGATCTCAATTTACTACAAATTTTTAGAAGTCTTTTAAGAGAAATTTGGGGACACAAGTGAATCTAAGTACAGCTTTTCATCCCCAAACAGATGGACAAGCAGAACGTACCATTCAAACACTTGAAGATATGCTACGAGCTTGTGTATTGGACTTTAAAGGTAGTTGGAGTGATCATTTATCTCTCATCGAGTTCGCCTACAACAATAGCTATCATTCAAGTATCAAAATGGTGCCATATGAAGCTTTGTACGGAAGAAAGTGTATATCACCAATTAGATGGTTTGAAGTGGGTGAAACTGCCTTATTCAGGCCAGATCTTATTCATCAAGCTATGGAAAAGTTTAAAGTGATCCAACAACGGTTGGAGACAGCACAAAGTCGACACAAGTCATATGCAGATGTTAGAAGAAGGGGGCTAGAGTTTGCTATAGGTGATTAGGTATACTTAAAGGTGTCATCAATAAAGGATGTTATGAGATTTGGTAAGAAAGGAAAACTAAGTCCACGTTATATAGGCCTATACAAGATTAGTTGGAGGTTTGTCCAAGTTACTTATGAATTAGAGCTACCCCAAGAGCTCTCAACTGTTCATCCAGTATTTTATGTCTCTATGCTTCGAAAGTGCATGGGTGATCCATCTCATATTACTCCTGCTAAAGATATACAAGTGATGGAAGATCTCACCTATGGAGAAATACCTATTAATATCCTAGATCGACAAGTTAAAAAGTTAAGGAATAAAGAAATAGCTTCGGTAAAAGTGCTTTGGAGAAACCAACAAGTAGAAGAGATAACATGGGAACCTGAAGAAGCGATGAAATCTAAGTACCCCCATTTGTTCAAATACGAAGAAAAAGTCCAAGATGCTGAATTGGAGAAATAACAAGTATAATATATAAGTACTATGTGATAATAAGGATGTTTAACTTAGGCTTAAACTTGCTTTGGTTGGATAGTTATGCTAACATTCGAGGACAAATATTTCTAAGGAGGGGAGGATGGGACACCCCTTACATTGCATATACTTTCCCAATTTATAGGTAACTTGGTATAGTCTTATGGTATAGGTAACGAATGAGATTTGTTATGCAAGTATTAATGGTGTAGATGAAATTATAGATGTTTCCCGTACGTTTTTATGTGACACGATCAAGTTACCATCGATACAACAATTTAAACTTGGGATTGTAATCTGGTATTTAGATCTAAAGTTTAAAATGACCAAGTGTGTACAAGTTGAAGGTTAGATTAAAGGAATTAGGAGCTCGAAATGGAATGAAATATTGAGGTACTTGCTTGACTTAATTAAGCTAGTAAGTGAGTAACCTACTTAAGCTTTTTGGACCAAATTAATGGATCCATGGCTATGGACCAGATTTGGGGCTAAACTAATATACTCATTTGGGCCAAATTGAAGAAAAGAGGAAGAAAATGGAGAAATGGCCCAACACTTAATCTGCCAAAGGGCCAAGTTAATTAAGCCCAAAATAAGAATTTAAGAAAGTAGGTCCATCACCTACATTGAAATTTTGAGAAGCTTGAACCCTTAAGTAGGTGCATCACCTACTTGACTAATTTGTGGCTGGAAATAAGGTCAATAATAAGAGCTCAATATAAGATCAATATAGCTGGCCATTTTTCTCATTTTAACTAAAATATTCCCTTTTAAATTTCAGCTTTCTCCCTTTCTTAACAAGAATAACAACAGCAACCCTAAAATTCCTTCTAGAGTTCTTAAAGAAACCCTCATCTTTGTAAGCTAAGGTATTAAGGGTTGGGTTGAATTTCAGGTCAAGAATGGGCCCGCAATACCTACAAAAAAAATCCAAAATTGAACCCGCCATGAGTTCCCTCAAAGGAAAAGGAAGTTTTGCTCAAAATTTGTGCATAAATAGAGAACAAATAGGGTCTTAAATCAACCCTCAAAGTTCAACAATTCAATACCTAATTTCTAACAATTTCACCAAAAACCAGGATGGAAATTAAAGGGAACATCAATGGAGAAGTACCAAGATGAGTTAGGTTAGCTTACCTTAACCTACGTAATTGATTTCCTATTTTTTCCTCTCCTTGAAATATCAATTTAGTGTAATAATGGTAGAATAAGTTATAGAAATTAGGTGGGAAAGAGGGAATTTAAAGGCACAGGTTCCACTAAAGCGGACACTTGGGTGCTAAAGTGCCTACCATTAAAGCGGCAACACGACTGCTAAAGTGGTCTGGCAACAAATATGGGTGATGCTAAAGTGCACCTCTGCAAATGGGCTAAGGCCATTAAAGAAGACCATCAGCACTAAAGTGCTGAGTGCTAAATCACTAAGATCTAAAGAGACCCAATAGGCACTTAAGCGGGCCTATCAGGTGCCATGCACCTGATTTTTACCAAGTCTGGAACTGACTTCGATATGGTGTTTTTGATTTGTTCAGATTTCCGTATGCGCAAACAAAATATGCTACCATACCAAATTCGATGTTGTGGACTCAATGGAACCATCAAAACTTTCATCTTAGGTCATTTCGACTAAATATGGGGCTCATACCTATAGTTTTATTTTTCACATAATCCGCCCATTAGCCTAGAATAAGCCTGAAAGCCTTGGGACCTTAACCAAGGGTCCCCTTGACTAAAATCAATGTTTTAGACTGATGGCACTATCAAAATTCTTATCAGAGGTCATCTACTAGGAGTTTTAACCTAAAACAAAATCCTAAACAATGAAAACTCCAAAATAGGTAAATGACCCTAAAATCCAAATGAATTATTCGATAAACAAACCAATGGTTTTGGAAAGTCATAAATGACCTATATCCATTTTGGAATGGTTTGAAATACCAAAATTCATGAAAATCAAGGAATTAACTTTGAGGGTAATTAGAAAAGTGTAGAAAGTAAATGAGAGATTTTGCAAGAACAGTAGTAGTGGTAACAATGCTGGAACACTTTAGGTTGAAATCAATATGATATGAGCACTAGGATTGTGTTTCCTCTAACTTCCTAAATCCACAGAGTTATCATGCTCGACAGACTATCTTGGTGCCCTGCATGAAGAATCTATCAAGTTATGTATCACCAACCATCTATCGACACCTTTTAGTGAATTTCACTCATCTTTTCTTGGTCTTAGGGTGTTGCATTACTAAATTTTTTATTGAATCCCAGGTTAACTATCTCCTATTGGTCTCAAGTTAATTTGATAAAGGTTAGTAGCTTCAAATTATTGTTGTAATCTTCTTTTCCTAATATCAACTTCTCTCTTGAGTTAGTTTCAAAAAAAGGTGTTTTCTTAGCATCTGCAGTTAGTAAGAAAGAAATCAATATGAAATAAATTACAATATATAAAAGAACCCCTGTCAAGAAAGACTTTTTAGTTTCTCTACTTTGTAATTCCATCAAGGTTTCCACAACCCTACTTAAGAGGTTTAGCTGCTCATATCTGCCAGAACACCCAAAGTATTCATAATTCAATGCATATGAATAATTTTATTATGAATTAAGAATGAAAACTAGAATCTCAAACAAATTAATCTCAAACCTTAAAAGTTAGAAACAAGAGTTCCAAGATCAAAAGTGTATCTTAGAACTCAATATCGTGTTGTAATTATGTAAACTATGTAAACTAATTAAAAACATCAATGGGATATTTATGTGATATATCAAAAAACCTATGAATCCTAACCAAAAAAAAATTGGAAAACTATGTCAGCATCAGCCTACGACCCCACTAATGGGTCGTAGGTACTACATATGGGCCCTAGGTGAGTTTGTAGGTTTAAGTGAAAACTCCAGGCATTAGATCAACAACCTACGATTGGTACCTACGGGGCAATAGGTACTACTTATGCCCCATAGGTGGACTTCATATGAATTAGAGGCTTTTTTCAACCTTCACAACCTTTCTTTTGCAACTTATAAGCCCACATACAGGGATGTAAGTACTACTAACGACCCATAAGTGGGTTTGTAAGTATCCTTTTATTATATTTCATCACATTTTTCTCCTCTTCTTCTCCAAAACCTATTTTCAAGAAAAACCAACATAAAAGCACACCACGTCTAACAAAAATACATATGCACTTGCATAATTTTCGTGGCTTAAGCATTGAAACTATAATGGCCCTTCAGATCATTTTATGTATTTACACTTATTTCCATTATTTAAGCTTCACCATATATTCCCCAAGTCATTTATGACTTGCTGGGACCTACGATTTTGTCATTGGGCAGTTCATTTGATTTTCTTAGAACTAATTCTCTATTTAGAAGTCTTTGTTGGTTACAAATGGCCATCGGGAAAAATTTAATTAAAAAAACCTCAAATTTAAAATCCAATATCTCCAACATATCTAAATGTTTAATTTAGGGTGGTTGCATATCTCGTTTGCAAAAATTAGATCCCGAATCCATCTAGAGGCCTTGGCCAAAACTTGTAATCAAATTTCAAGTTTCAACCATCATCAGTCAAGGTAGATACCATGATTATAGAGAAATATGGTGTCACCATGATGACCACGATCTCGGCACATGATAGTCCACGATAGCCCTTTTTGAGGTCCTAGGAAGGGTCCTTAAAATAGCTATTTTGGTCAAGAATTGGCCATTTTCTCCATTGTCTTGAGTCTCAAAACCCTAATAAAGAGTGTAGGACTTAGAGAGAGTCTTAGGAGTTTCTTGGGGGTTTGGATTACATGCGTAATCATGATTAACATGGAATATAAGGTATGAATACTTTAATTTTAGTGTTGAATTCTTGATTTCTTGCCTTAAAAAACCCCCAATTGTCTTGAGGCTTGATTTTAGCCCCAAGTATGGTTGATTTGCACCAATTTCTTATGGGATATAACTTCCTAATGGTATTTGATAAATGGGTTGGTCTCGGAAAATCATTTTCCATATATGGTACCCACGTAGGAGTTTTAATATCATTTTTAGACCCAAAGCACAGTAGTGCAATATGAGTATGATTAGACTCATATTGATGAGTAGATCATGGTTTTTTTAGTGTGATAGAATTTTGGGAATTGTGAAGTGAATATGAGCATATATTGCATGATGTAATGTTTTGTGGTTCAGCTTCGAGGTAGGCCTATATCTACTCTTCTTCATAGATGACGTATGGTATGTATTGCGTGTGAATTTGGATGTTGGTCTTGATTATGCATAGAGTGACTTAGTTTTAATTGTTTATGCGTTGGGGATTAGATAAAGGTTTTTGACCCCGTAAGATGACATGTTTATAAGCCTTTGGAATCCTATTGCCTTCCCCCTCTAGTTTAGATTAGGTGTAGTATGGTTATGATGTAATAGTATGTTTCAAATGTAGTTTTGGCATTTGAAGCATGAATTATGGATTTAACCTTATTGGACTAGTATGGTAGTCTTGAAACTGTAAGTTGGGTAGAATTGACTTGAGTACCCTTGTTTGTAGTTGAAGTTATTATCTTAAGCTTGAATTTGGTTTACTTGACATCTAGAAGTTGAACTAGATACTTAGCCTAGTTTAGGGAATGGTGTGCCTAATTATAGATATTGAGGTTAGGAGTGGGATCATTCGGCCTACTTAGGCATAGACTTGTGTTAGCCTTGTGGACTTTGATGCAGATGTTAAACATAGATAGGGCTAGTAAACCTTAGTATATGGTTACTTCATGACTTGGTATCTTGTATTTATGTTCCTCAAATTATGGTTTCTGAGCTATGGGTAGGATACTTCTTGTGGGAGTGATATTGGGCATTTAGAGATGATATTCCCCTTAGATACATTATATAGCCAATAGAGATTCTATTTTCTCTTAGACATGATGATTGGCCTATAGAGATGCTATTTCCTCTTAGACTTGATGATTGGCCTATAGAGATGCTATTTCTTCTTAGACTTGATGATTGGCCTATAGAGAAGCTATTTCCTCTTAGACTTGATGATTAGCCTATAGAAAAGTTATTTCCTCTTAGACTTGATGATTCGCCTATAGAGATGCTATTTCTTCTTAGACTTGATGATTGGCCTATACAGATGCTATTTCCTCTTTGACTTGATGATTGACCTATAGAGATGTTATTTCTTCTTAGATATGATTGTTGTGCCTATAAAGATGCTATCTCTTTTTTGGTTATGATTGTTGGGCCTATATAAATACTCTTGGATATGGCAATTGCCCCAAGGAGGTGATATTCCATAGAGTCATGATGTATGACTTATTGGTATAAGATATCCTATATGAGAGATTATTACATACTTATATAAATGGTTATTAATATTATGCCTCCTAGATGTAAGATGCCACCTATACGAGAGATGATTACATGTTTATTGATATTATGCCTCTTAGATATGAGATGCCTCTTATGTGAGAGATGATTATGTGCTTATTAAAATGATGCCTCCTATATGCGAGATGACTAAGAATATGCTACGGCTTATAAATATGCCTATTGATGAGTTTTGAATATGTATATAGGCCTAAGTCCATGATTGTGATGTTGTGATTATTTTAGATATATTATTGGGCCAAGGGTCATGTTATACTAATGATTGGATATCCAAGAAGTGCTTATCATTCCAATGGATATGATTATAGTTTATGTATTCATATATATATATTATATACACATCTCTCTGATATGGGATGGATAAAGATGTGGTATGTTGATTATGGCTTTATTTATTGGATACTGGTGATGCCATGCATAGATTTGGTACATTCCTGATTATTGTATCGATAACCTATGTGATTCTAGATAAAATATGATCTTATGATTGTTCTACTTAATTAAGGGTTAGGATTTGTGGTAATTAGTTGTCTATTATGAGACTATAGCACTTAGTGGCAAGGAATCAACTATATTAGTTAATGAATCTTTCTTAGTATAAATATGGTAGTTGGAGATGGTTGATGCGTGGCTTATGGTAAGGTCGGGTCTAGCATAGGTGAATATTAGCTTATATTGATAATTAAGTTCATGATATCTAATGGTTGATAAATGAGGAGTTGTGTATTAATGAGGCTAAATAATAATTGATGTTGGTAATAAGAGGTGACTAGTTAATAACGATGAATAGTTGATTAATAAATAATTAAACATGTATTAGTTGGTTAATGATGGTTAGTTAATTAATGATGTCACTCAATAAAATATGGTTAGATAAGTGGTTATGTGTTGCCTAATAATGTCTAACGGTTTTATGATGATTAGTTGATAATATGGAATAGTAGATAAATGGCAATTATGGTCTAGTGATGAACCTTAGATAGATGTTAGATGTCATCTATCTAATGAATAATCATTAGTTTCAATACCTTGAATAAGGATAATATTTAGACAAATAACTAGAGGTCATGTGATAACTAGCGAACTAGTGGTTTCGTTATAAATAACATTTGTTAGATAATAACGAGTAGTTGGAAAGTATTGACTAGATAGATACTTTATGTTTATATGATTATGTTCATGATTATATTAGTATATGTTATTCTATAATGTTAATTGTGATGATATATTGATACCCGGCAAGGACGGAGGATACTATTGTGATAATATTGATACACGACAAGGCCAGAAGATACTATGGTGATGATATTGATACCCGGCAAGTCCAAAGAATACTATTATGATGATATTGTTACCCGACAAGGATGGAGGATACTATTTTGATGATGGTGAGGTCGGGTCTAGAATAGGTGAATATTATTTGACATTGATGACTAAGTTCATGATATCAAATGGTCGATAATTGAGGAGTTGTTTATTAATGAGGCTAAATAATAATTGTGTTGGTAATAAGAGGTGACCAATAAATAATGATGAATAGTTGCTAAATAATTAATTAATGAATAGTTAAATAAGGATTAGTTAGTTAACGTTGGTTAGCTAATTAATGATGTCACTTAATTAAAGATGGTTAGACGATAAGTGGTTATGTGTTTCCTAATAATGTGTAACGGTTATATTATGATTAATTGATAATATGGAATAGTGGATAAATGGCTATTATAGTCTAGTGTTGAACCTTGGCTAGATGTTTGATGTCGGCTATATAATAAATAATAGTTAGTTTCTCTCCCTTGAATAAGGATAATGTTTAGACAAATAACTAGAGGTCATATGATGACTAGCGAACTAATGGTTTCAAGGAGTAGTTCGGAAGTATTGACTAGGTAGATAATTTATGTTTATATCACTATGTTCATGAGTATATTAGTATATGTTATACGTAATATTAATTGTGATGATTTATTGATTCCCAATAAGGTAGGAGGATACTATTGTGATGATATTAATACCTGACAAGGCCGGAGGATACTATGGTAATAATATTGATACCCGATAAGTTCAGAGAATACTATTGTGATTACATTTATACCCGACAAGGTTGGAGGATACTATTATGATGATATTGATACCCGATAAGGTCGGAGGATATTGTGATGATATATTGACACCTGATAAGGCCGGAGGATACTGTGATGATAAATTGATACCCGACAAGGACGCAAGTTGATTATGATTATGATGGTCATAATGATGACAGTTATGGTGAGTTGTTATATTGATTGTGTACCTTACATTTATTCCTACATGTGTATCGCCTATTATCAGTATGCACCTTTATCTATCAGCCATTATGGGAGGGTTGTAGATATGAGTGAAGAATATGCCTTGTGTTGTTGTATGTTGATTGAACCTTCCAAGTTTGGGGCAGTGGGGGTATGTATAGGTCAATTTGGTATATGGTTGTCCGGATTAGCTAGTTATTCACACTGTTATTCACATTGTTATGATTATTATTATGGCTAGTTTATGATAGATTGGTTATTGATTTGGTATCATGATTTAAGGTATGTTTTTGGAGTCTTTTATCTTTTGATTGTATTGTTATGCATGACTTTATCATGTCTTGTCATATAGATTAGCAACCCTGAGTATGATAAGATTAAATCATGATTGTATTATAATGAGGTATTAACATGAGCATATGATGACTATTTAGGTTATGTTTTGTTAGGACCTCAGGTTTACATATGTATACACATATAGCTATATGAAGCTATGGTACTACCGTACATCCCTCCGTTTATTGTCCATATTGTATAGTCATTTCTTTGTCTTGTATATTACTATATATCTTTTTCTTCTCTTTATTCATATATTGACCTGGGATATACAGTATAACATAGACGTATATTGAAAGTAGCTAGAATAGGTCTTCTGACCCTGATACTTTGTTAGCCATATTATGTTAGACTTTTTGACATGAATATAATAGTTGTTCCCTACTATCTCATTGACTTTTTATATGAGTTTTGAACTCTTGGGTGTTGTTACCGATCTGCTTATATGTTGTATATATCTTATTTATCCTTGGAGCTTAGTTGGCAGTTGGCTATTAAGTACCATTTGTTTGGTACTTATACTAAACTTATGTAGCCTACAAATCATAGTACGGGTTGTCTCCATTGATGTGTGCATCATGCAGAGAAGACATGGTTCAGAGACTTAGAGTGAGCTCCTAACATTTGAAGTATTACTTATCTCTCTCTTATGTATTAGACTAATTTGTATTTTGTATTAGAAGATAAGTTGTATCAGAGTATTTCTCCTTGACATTTTACTTTTGTACTCTAAATATATTAGAAGCTCTTGTAATGATACCATCGGGTTTTGGGATTCTATTATGTATTGATCCTTATGTCATTTATTCCGCATCCATTTTCTTATATTATTGAATAGCCCATTGGTAGACATTTTCGACTATAGGTTGGCTTGCCTAGTGGTGGGTTATGGTAGATGCCATTATTACCTGAGAAATTGGGTCGTGACAAATTGGTATCAGAGCATAGGTTTCATTAATTTGTTAGTATAAGAGCTAAGTGTTAGTAAAGTTCGGTGGGTCAATGCGGAGATGTACTTAACCTATCTTTGGGAGGCTATAGGGACAGTTTTGGAAATTCACTTCTTGTCTCCTTATCGTGTGCCTGTATTCTCTATGAACCTCGAACACATTCTTTGACTCTATTCTATCCTCAAAGGATGAGGTGACCTTGGCGACAGACACGGACGAGACTTCAACATGCATTCCTAAAGTTTAAATACATCATCAAATTAGAGATTCAGAGATAGATATTGAAGATCTTTTGCGGTAGCCAAAAATAATTTGGGCCAGCTTAGGCTCTAGTTGAGCTTTTGAACACTTCAGTCATTGAGGTTGAGCATTGAGAATTTGAGTCATATTAAAGATCCCTATCAGCCATGGATGACGTTCGATTAATCTAGCAGTTCTCAAACTAGAGTTGAGTTTACTAGTGTTTATCGGGGTTTTGTTTTTACCATTTTAAAGTAATAGATTGGATTTCTCGTGTGGTCCAAGAATTTTCCTATTCTACATCCTTTTGAGTCGGATATGGGTGCATGGATGTGTTAGAGGTTTAGTATTGTGACTTTGTTTGGTGTTGAAGCGATTGATAGCAGTCGAATCTTCCTTCCCTCAGGGTGTTGATTATGAGAGGACCATAAAGATCATAAGTGTTAAGACTTATGGAAATGGAAGCAAGAGGCATGCCATCAATATAGTGTTATTTGTATTTTATTCAGGAGTGAGGATCCCTCCGACAGAGTTAAGTTTCACCTGCAGCCCATCAGCTTTATGCAGACAGTATTCCATACTTTGACTAGTTTTTAGATTAGTCATGATGTTCATAGTGGGCAGAGTCCTCATCCGACTTGTAGAGTATGGTATGGTTCTTTAGGCCATGGCGACCATTTTGGATTATGAAGGATAGTATCTCTAAATATTCTAGATCTTAATTTGATTTTTTCATGATGATTCATTGGTTCGAAGAATGCCCTAGGTATGAGATAAATGATTAGCCAAAGTTAGAACATATTCCCCGCCAGTCTAGAGTTCTTGAGGTATCCCGTGATTCTAGAAGTATGGACATAATTGTGCTAATTTTTCTCGGTGTCAGTTGGCCATCCATTTAGGCTCATTTTATGTTCTCACCATGCTAATACCTCAAAAGTTTGCTTCGACCACAGTGAGATCGATTACTAATCTAGAAAGTATCCCCAACATGGGATTTCTAGTCATTCAACTTATTTATATTAGCCTCGTAATGTTGTGGCATCTTCAGTTAGGGATAGTGGGTATGGCACCTCTGTTGATGATTTATTTGGTCGGTCTGAGTTGGACCTATTTAGATTTATTTCTCCCTATGCCCATCAGGCATGTGATTGGGGATTTTGCCACGATTGGTGTGCTTTTATTTCCCGCCCTTATCTCTTATTATGTGTATTGGGGTTTTCAATCCTATTGGTGATTATATGCCTTGATGAATTGATTTGATTATTATGTGCCTTGTTATTCGATTCATGATTATGTTACTACTCTGTGGTTTATTTCTTTTAGTAGTGGATGGAGTAGACCTATATTAATATTGTTCCCCTATGGAGGCGGTTTGGGTTCGAGTCCTATTTATCCGAGCTTATTAGCCCTGTTGTGTCCCTTGAGTGGTACATGATATTGGTGTTTATTTTGGTACCACCTGTTCAGTATATTGATATTGATATTATTGTTGCTATTGCTACCATTGCATTAGGTTACTAATATTACTTAATATTATCAATTGATGTTGTTTCCTGATGTAATTGATTCTTGATGGTAGCTGTATAGACTAGTGTTATCTAGTTAAACTTTTATTTTCTACTGATTTTATTTAGTGTCTTGAGAAGATATAGCCTGGCACGATAATTTCTTATGCCTAGCGTCATGAGGTTGACTATGTTCCCTCTTGGTTAGCTGTATTAGGTTGATTCAAGTATGTATTGTGATATCGAAAGGTAGGTTGACCTTTTGTGGCTCTGTTATGACCCTAGAGTTGGCAATTTAGTTATATTGCCTATTATGGAGTTTGGGATCCTTAGACTTGCCTCCTGGGTTAAGACGGTTTCTGTTTTGACTATACCTTCTAATATAACACGTTTGTGAGATTGACCAATTTGAGGTCCTTTCTTTATTTGTGGCTACTTTCTTCATTCGATAGCTATTTTGATATTGATATTGAGATTCATGAATTCATCTCTTAGATTTGTTGGGTTTATTCTAGTTTGATAGTTTTCCCTTGTCATTGATGTGGAGATTGGATGCTCCTTTCCCGTGATATGGTTTTGCCCTAAGTGGAGCTAGAAAGTTAGAGGCAGGTGAAAATCTGACTTCGCCAACTTATCTAGAATGTCAAATTTAGGGTGGTTACATATCTCATTTGCAAAAATTGGATTTTAATTGCATCCCGAGGCCTTGTCCGAAACTTGGAATCAAATTCCAAGTTTCAGCAGTTGTTAGTGTAGCTATATACCGCGATTGCGGATGACTAATGTACGATCGCGATGACTGTGATTGCGACATACGATGGTTTGCGAGCTCCCTTCCAAAGGGACTGAGAAGGGTCCTTTAAATAGCTATTTTGGCTGAGAATTGTCCATTTAGTCTATTTGCTTGAGTCCCAAAACCCTAATATAGAGTGTAGGACTTAGAGAGAGTCTTGGGAGTTTATTGGGATCTTGGATTACTTGCATAATCATGATTAACGTCAAATCTAAGGTATGAATCCTTTAATTTTAGTGTTGAATTCATGATTTCTTGGCCTAAAAAAACCCATATGGCTTAAGGCTTAATTTTGGCCACAAATATGGTTGATTTGCACCAATTTCATGAGGGATATAACTCCATAATAGTATTTGTAGAGTGGGTTGGTCTTGAAAACTCATTTTTCATATATGGGATCCACTTAGGGGTTTTGGTGTCATTTTTGGATGCAAAACATGATGGTGCAGTATGGGTATCATTAGACTCGTATTGACAAGTAGATCATGATTTTATTAGTGTGATCGTCTTTTGGGATTGTAAAGTGAAGATGATCATATGGTGCATGATGTAATATTTTACGGTTCATCTTTGAGGTAGGCCTCTGTCGACTCCTGTTCATAGATGATGTGTGATATATATTATGTGTGAATTGGGATGGTAGGCTTGATTATGCATAGAGTATCTTAGCCTTGATTATTGATGTTTTCGGGATTAGTTGAGGTTTTGGACCCGTAATATGATATGTTCATAATCCTTTTGAATCCTATTCCCTTCCCCCTCTAGTTTAGATTAGTTGTAGTGTGGTTAGGATGTATACTATGTTTGGGATGTGGTTTCATCATTTGAAGCATGAAATATGGATTTAACCTTATTGGACTACTATAGTAGTCTTGAAACCGTAACTTGGGTAGAATTAACTTGAGTACCCTTGTTTCTATTTGAAGATCCTATCTTAAGCTTGAATGTGGTTTACTTGACATCTAGAAGTTAAACTAGATACCTTAGCCTAGTTTGGGGTATGGTGTGCCTAATTATGGAAATTAAGGTTAGGCGTAGGATCGTCCGTCCCACTTAGGCCTAGACTTGTGTTAGCCTTGTGGACTTAGTCGCAGATGTTAGACATATTTGGGGCTAGTAAACCTTAGTATAAGGTTACTTCGTGACTTTGTAGCTTGTATTGATGTTCCCCTGATTGTGGGTTCTGAGCTATGGCAATGATACTCTTTGTGGGAGTGATATTGGGCATTTAGAGATGATATTCCCCTTAGATATGTTATGTGGCCTGTAGAGATTCTATTTTTCCTCTTAGACTTGATGATTGGCCTATAGAGATGTTATTTCCTCTTAAACTTGATGATTGGCCTATAGAAATGCTATTTTCTCTTAGACTTGATGATTGGACTATAGAGATGCTATTTCCTCTTAGACTTGATGATTGGCCTATAGAGATTCTATTTTCTCTTAGACTTGATGATTGGCCTATACAGATGCTATTTCCTCATAGACTTAATGATTTGCCTATAGAGATGCTATTTTCTCTTAGACTTGATGATTGACATTTAGAGATGCTATTTTCTCTTCAATATGATTGTTGTGACTATAGAGATTCTATCTCAATTTTTGTCATGATTGGTGGGCCTATAGAGATGATATTCTTCTTAGATATGATGATTTCCCTTGAGTGGTGATATTCCTCATAGTCATTATGTATGACTTATTGATTTACGATATCCTATATGAGAGAGGATTACATGCTTACTGATATTATGCCTCCTAGATATGAGATGCCTCCAAAGTGAGAGATGATTACATGCTTATTGATATTACGCCTTCTAGATTTGAGATACCTCTTATGTGAGAGATAATTACGTGCTTATTTCTTTTATGTGAGATGCCTCTTGTATGTGAGATGACTAGAGTTATGCTACGACTTATAAATACGATTGTTGATAAGAGTTCTTGATACGTATATGGTCCAAAGGCCATGATTATGATATTGTGATTATTTTGGATATATTATTGGTCCAAGGGTTGTGTTATGCTAATGATTGGATATCCAAGAAGTGCTTATAATTGTAATAGATATTATTACAGTTTATGGATTCATATACATGTTTTATATACACATCTCTTCGGTATGGGATGAAGGAAAATACAGTATATTGCTTATGACTTACTAATTGGATACTGGAGAAGGCATGCATAGATTTGGTACATTCATGAATATTGTATCGGCAACTTATGTGATTCTAGATGAAATATGATCTTATGATGATTCTGCTTAATAAAGGGTTAATCTATGCGATAGTTAGTTTTCTATTAGGAGACTATAGCACTTGGTGGCTAGGAATCAAATATATTAGTTAATGAATCTTGCTTCGTATAAATATGGTAGTTAGAGATGGTTGATGTGTGGCTTATTGTGAGGTCGGGTCTAGCACAGTTGAAGATTAGTTGATATTGATGACTAAGTTCGTGATATCAAATGGTCGATAAATGAGAACTTGTGTATTAACAAGGCAAAATAATATGTGATATTGGTAATATGAGGTGACTAGTTAACAATGATAAATAGTTGCTAAATGGTTGATTAATGAATAGTTAAACAAATATTAGTTGGTTAACGATGGTTAGTTAATGAATGATGTCAGTTAATAACAGATGGTTAAATGATAAGTGGTTATATGTTGTTTAATAATGGCTAACGGTTAATTGATGATTAGTTGATAATATGGAATAGTAGATAAATGGTGATTTTGTCTAGTGATGAACATTGTCTAGATGTTAGATGTCGTCTATCTAATAAATAATGGTTAGTTGTTATACTTTGAATAAGGATAATGTTTAGACAAATAACTAGAGGTCATGTGATGACTAGCAAACTAGTGGTTTCATTATATATAACGTTGGTCAGTTAATAATGAGATGTTGGGAAGTATTTTATAGCGAGATACTTTATGGTGATATTATTATGTTCATGAGTGTATTAGTATATGTTATTCCTTAATGTTAATTGTGATGATATATTGATATCCGATAAGGACAGAGGATACTATGGTGATGATACTTATACTCAGCAAGTCCGGAGGATACTATTTTGATTATATCTATACCCGACAAGGATGGAGGATACTATTGTGATGATATTGATACAAGGCAAAGCCAGAGGATACTGTGATGATATATTGATACTCGAAAATGCCGGAGGATACAATAATGATATATTGATACCCGACAAGGCCGAAGGTTGATTACGACGATGATGGTCATGATGATGACAGTTATGGTGAGTTGTTATATTGATTATGTACCTTGCATTCATTCCTGCATGTGCATCGCCTATCCTCAGTATGCACCTATGTCTATCAGCTAGTATGGGATGGTTGGATATATATAGGTAAAAACTTTGCCTTGTGTTGTTGTATGTTGATTGAACCTTCCGAGTCTGGGGCGGAGGGGGTACGCATAGGATCGGTTAGGTAAATGTTCATCCGAAGTAGCCGATTATTCGCGATGTTATTGATATTGTTATTACCATTGTTATAATCATAATTATGGCTAGGTTAGGACAGATTGTCGTTGATTTGGTATCAAGAATTGAGGTATGTTTTCGGCCTCTTTTATCTTAAGATTGCATTGTTATGCATGATTGTATGAAAGCATTAAATCCCGATAATATTATGATGAGGTCTTGACATGAGAATATGATAAATCTAGATTATGCTTTGATATGACCTCAGGTTTACATATGTGCATATATATATATATATAGCTATATAAAGCTATGGTACTGTCATACATCCTTTCTTTAGCTATGGTACTTTCCTACATCTCTTCCTTAGTTGTTTATATTGTATAGTCGTTTCTTCGTCTTGTATATTACTATATATCTTTATTTTTCTCTTTATTCATATATTGAATTGAGATATATGGTATATCATGGATGTATATTGAATATTGTTGTAATAGGATTCCTCACCCTGATACTTCCTTAGCCTCTTTATGTTAGACTTTTGGACTTGAATAGGATCGTTTTTACCTATTATCTCATTGACTTGTTATATGATTTTTGAACTCTTGGGTGTATTTACTATTTTGTTTATATGTTGTATATATCTGCTTTATCTTTGGAGCTCATTTGGTAGTAGCTTACTGAGTACTATTCATTTGGTACTCATACTACACTTCTGCAGCCTGCAGATCATAGTACAGGTTATCTTCGTTGCTATGTGCATCGTACGGATCAGCCACGGTTCAGAGACTTACAGTGAGCTCCTAACGTTTGGAGTATTACTTATCCCTCTCTTATGTATTAGACTAGTCTCCATGTTGTATTTGGAGATAAGTTGTATCAGAGTATTTCTCCTTGATATTTCACTTTTGTACTGTAAATAAATTAGAAGCTCTTGTACTGATACCACTAGGTTTTGGGATTCTATTATGTATTGATGTCTATGTCATTTATTCCTTATCCTTTCCTTATATTGTTGAGTAGTCTGTTACTAGTCATTCCGGACTATGGATTAGCTTTCCTACTGGTGGGTTATGGTAGGTGCCATCATGACCTGAGAAATTGGGTCGTGATATAATTTCATCAAACACCTTGGGGGCATAATAGTTGAAAATCATAATCATGAAATAGTAAAACCATGAAATCAAACATATAAACCATGCCTTTAGTTTAAATTAAAATGAGGGAAGAGAATCATGCCTTATACCGAAGAAGTGAGGGAAAGAAATCGCCAAAGCAAGCCCCAAAGAAATCTGTAAGATGAAACCCTAACTTTCTTTCCCAAAAAGTTCTGGAGAGAATTATGAGATGTTTTGGAATAGTTTCTAATATAACCAAAACCAATTCCAAAGACCATGCAATCCAATTGTCCAAAATCGCCATTAATGCATATGAAATCATAATTAAAACCATAACCAAGCATTTGATATCAAAACCCCCAAATAATAGTTGAAAATCATAATCATGAAATAGTAAAATCATGAAATCAATCATATAAACCATTCCTTTAGTTAAAATTACAATGAGGGAAGAGAATCATGCCTTATACCGAAGAAGTGATGGAAATAAATCGCCAAAGCCCCAAAGCAATCTGTAAGATGAAACCCTAACTTTCTTTCCCAAAAAGTTCTTGAGAGAATTATGAGATGTTTTGGAATAGTTTCTAAGTGTTAATGAATAGAATAATAGGGTAAATAACCTCCTAAGTGTATTAGAAGATAGGACAAGTATAGAAATATCCAGAATACCCTCACTTAAGTTGCACAAAATCCCGTCACAAGGATACGACTGACCCATACGAGTCGTACCCTCCTATAAGATTAGTTTCCACCACTCATATCCAATCCTCAACCCTTGGATCAAACACTGTCTAGTAAACGACTCATCCAACCAAGTCATAACCACAGTGTACGATCAATACCCATAACCCGTATCCTTGGAAGAATGAAATACCAATATGATCAAATACTAACCACCATACGAGTCCCTGATACGACTCGTACCAATCCCTTACGACTCACACCTCTAAGTCAAAACTATTCCAGTGACCAAAACCATCCCACCAACTAACACATGTCAGCATATGACAGGACCATACCACTCGTACCCCAGCATACGACTCATACCCATGAGTCGTATTGGGTCTGAAGAACGGGTTTCTAGGAAATTTTCTTATGGTCAAAACCCTGGATGTTTCAGTCTCCCCCACTAGGAACATTCATCCCCGAATGATGGACAAGGTAGGGGTAACCACACACAGATTCATTTGCATTATCAAACATCCCTTTAACAATGTTTGAAAACAAAGAGGCAAAGATGTTAATCTTTTCTTTAACAAACTCAAAAAATAAGGATGTGTTCAAGACACATACCTTCCGCATGAATCCCAGGAGAAGAAAACAAATCTGGATACTTGGAGTTCATGTCCTCTTCCGTTTTCCAAGTAGCTTCTTCCACCTTATGGTTTCTCCATAGAACCTTAATCGAAGCCACATCCTTGGTCTGCAGTCGACGAACTTGCCTATCTAATATCACAATCGGGACTTCTTCATAAGGTAGAGATTCCAAAATACCCAATCCTCCCAATGGAACAACCAAAGAAGGATCACCAAGACACTTCCTCAATATGGAAACATGAAAGACCGGATGAACCAAACTTAAGCTAGATTGTTACTCTAAGTCATAAGAAACATTGCCAACTCTCCACAAAATAACATAAAGACCAGTGAAACAAGGACTAAGTTTTTCCTTTTTACCAAACCACACCACTCCCTTTATAGGAGACACCTTGAGGAACACCTTATCCCCAACCTCAAACTCCAAGTCTCTACGCCAAATATTTGCATAGGACTTTTGGCAACTTTGGGCAGCTTTACGTCTATCCTAAATCACCTTGACCTTCTCCATTGGCTGATAAACAAAATCATGACCACACATATCCGCCTCATAAAGCTCAAACCACCTAATAGGAGATCTACACCTCCTACCATACAAAGCCTCAAAAGGAGCCATACCAATACTCGAATGATAGCTATTGTTATAATCAAACTCCACCAAAGGCAGATGCTAAACCCAATTGCCACCATATTCAAACACACAAGCCCAAAGCATGTCTTCCAATGTATGAATAGCTCTCTTTACTTGCCCATCCGACTGTGGATGAAAAACCCTACTAGACTAACCTTAGTCTCCAACCCTTTATGGAAAGACCATCGAAAATGAGATGTAAACTGCGTACCACGATTAGAGATAATCAAACCAGGTAACCCATGTAGCTTCACAATCTCCTGAAGATACAACTGCTCATAATCCTCCACCGAAAAGGTAATCCACACTGGCAAGAAATACGCGAACTTGGTCATCCTTTCCACGATGACCCAAAGCAAATCAAATTGATTTTGAGACCGAGGAAGATCGGTAACAAAGTCTATATTGATCACTTCCCACTTCCATTCGGGCAAATCAGTTTCTTGATACAACCCTCCTAGCCTTATGTGCTTAACCTTAACCTGTTGACACACCATGAACTTGGCCACAAAATCAGCCACATACCTTTTCATGCCATTCCACTAGTAGATCTCTTTGAAATCATGATGTATCTTTGTCAAGCCGGGATGAACAACATAGTGTTAATCATGCGCCTCATCCAAAACCCTTTGCCATAGCCCGTTGACTTCAGGAACACACAACCTCCCTTGGTATCGTAAAGTACCATCACCACTGATTTCAAACACCACTAGCTTTTTCCCAGTAACATTACCCTTGATTTTTATCAAGATAGGATCCAATATTTTCTTCTCTTTAATCTCCACGCCAAGAGACAATCGAACCACTTCTTGCACCGTCTCACCACCATCCTTAGAGTCTAAAAGACGAAATCCAAGATTAGCCAAGCGGTGAATATCTTTCACCAATTCTTTCTTGCTTTTCTCCACATGAGCCAAACTCCCCATGTATGATCTGCTAAGAGCATTAGCAACGATATTCCCCTTACCTATGTAGTAGTGAAGGCTTATATCATAATCCTTGAGAAGATCAAGTCACCTCCTCTGCCTGAGATTAAGCTCTTTCTGAGTGAACATGTATTGAAGACTTTTCTGGTCAGAAAAGATATCCATGTGAACACTATACAAATAATTCCGCCATATTTTCAAATCAAACACAACCGCCAACAACTCATAATCATGAGTAGGATAATTCCTCTCATGTACCTTCAACTTCCTGGAATCATAGGAAATGATCTTCTCATGCTGCATCAAAACACAATCAAGACATACCCGAAATGCATCACAATAAACCACAAACCCATCATTTCCCTCGGACAAAGTCAGGATTGGAGTCAAAGTCAACTTAACCTTCAACTTCTCAAAACACCCTTCACAAGCGTTCGACCAAGAAAACTTAACCTTTTTCTTAGTCAACTTAGTCAAAGGAGCTGCTATCAAAGAAAAACTTTCCATAAACCACCTATAATACCCAGCCAAACTAAAGAAGCTCTGACTATCGGATGGAGACGTAGGCCTAGTCCACCTTTTCACCACAACAACCTTCTGCAGATTCACCATGATCCCTTCAGTAGAAATAACACGACCTAAGAAAGTCACAATATTTAACCAGAACTCACTCTTTGAATAAACCAGAATGTCATCAATAAACACAATGATGAAGACATCAAAATACTTCCTAAACACCCTATTCATCATGTCCATAAATACTGTCGGAGCATTAGTCAACCCAAATGACATCACCAAGAACTTAAAATTCCTATACCAAGTATGAAAAGTTATTTAAGGGATATCCACCTCCATAAGCTTAAGTTGATGGTACCCCAACTGAAGATCTATCTTAGAGAAAAACTTAGCACCCAGTAACTGATTAAACAAGTCATCTATCTGATGAAGAGGATACTTATTCTTGACCATCACCTTGTTCAACTGCTTGTAATCAATGCACATTCGAAGGGAACCATCCTTCTTGTGCATAAACAACACCCACACACCTCATTGAAAAACACTAGGATGAATAATACCTTTACCCAGAAGATCCTTAAGTTGCTCGTTGAGTTCCCTCAACTCAGCCGGAGCTATTCTATTCGGAGGAATAGAAATTGGATGAGTGTCCGAAAGAAAATCAATACCAAACTCTATTTCCCTATCTGGAGGAAAACCAGGAAGATTATTTGGAAAGACCTCTAGAAACTCATTAACCATAAGGATCAAAGACAACGAAGGACCTTCGGAGTTAAAATCTTTAACCTAGACCAAATGATAAAGACAACCCTTAGAGATTAACCTCCGAGCTCTAAGATAAGAAATAAACCTCCCCCTAGGAGCTAAGGAACTACCTGTCCATTCTATAACTGGTTCACCAGGGAACTTAAAGATAACCCTATGGGTCCAAAAATCCATAGACATATAACAAGAATGCAACCAATCCATACCTAGGATTACATCAAAATCTTCCATATCCAACTCAAATAGATCCACCAAGGTTTACTTTCCACAACACCTACCACACTCTCACTATAGACTCTCTTAGCAATAACCGAGTCACCTATTGGGTAGATATAGAAAAAGGATCCAAGATAAGTTCTGAATCAAAACCAAAAGACACAGCCACATATGGAGTCACATAAGAAAGAGTGGACCCCAGATCAAGAAAATAATATAAGTCATGAAAGAAAAGTTGTAATGTACCAGTAAAAACATCAGGTGATGCCTCAGATTCTTATCGGGATGCCAAAGGATACAACCTGTTCTGACCAAAACTAGAATCAGGAATAGTAACAGAAGCATATACCACAAGAATCTAATTCATCCTCATAGCAACCTTATTGAAAGGATAATCCCTGAGCCGATGGCTTACCTAGCCATACTTAAAGAACTTATCCCTTTATTCCTCGCAATAACCCCAATGAGGACGGCCACAGAATCGATAAGAAGGACACAAAGAAACTGACTAAACTCCACTCACCTGAGATTTGGCAACTATCCTTGAGAATTATCACCATCTTAATGAAGCCTATCTCCCGACTGCTGTGGGTAAGGAGCACTTACAGAAAAGGATCCCAAACTCTCCTACTTTTTTTTTCCACTTTCCACCGTCTCTACCACCTTGAGACTGAGCACCTCCTTGATCAGAAAACCTTCTCTGCTTTCCCTACCTATCCCCAAACTCCAATTGCTTCCTTTTCTCATCCTCAACTTGTTGCATATGAACAATTAACCTCGAGATGTCTGTATCTTTAATCAGCAAGGAAGACTTACTCTTCAGAATCAAATCTCTATTTAACCTGGAAGCAAACTTCCTCATTCTCGACCTCATATCAGCCACCAAATTAGGAGCATACCTTGATAGATGATGGAACTTCCAAGCATATTTTGTTATAGATATCCTCCCCTAACTGAGGTTCATAAACTCCTCCATATTTTCTTCCCTCAACTCTTGAGGAAAGAAACGATCCATGAAAGCATTAGAAAAACCCTTCCATAACCCTTCCTCTTTAATATCACCTCTATCCCTGACCCACTCTTTATATAATTGATAAGAAAAATCCTTGAGATGATATGTTGCAAAGTTAACCCTCTCTATATTAGTATCCTACATCACCCAAAAGATTTTTTCCATTTTATCCTAGAAGCCTTGTGGATCCTCCTCCACCTTCACCCCAGTAAAAGTTGGAGGACCCATCTTCATAAATAGACTAACCCTTGTGGCCTCAATAGATAAAACACCAGTCGTACCCCGCTCAGCCTGAGAAATAACTAATTGGGCACTACATGAATAGACTAATGAAATTCTGCATTTGTTACGTTGCCTTAAGGGACCTTAGGAGAACTATCCAGAATAAAAGGAACTCTTGCACCATTAGGAATAGAACCATGAGATCAAAGATGTACTCCAGACCTAGGACATACCCTTTCAGCATTATCCCTAGATGGGATGAAAGAATTTCTTTGTGTTCCAGATCTAAAAGCCATAATCTGAGTGATGAACAAACAATGATTAGAGAAGATCCTAGGATTGAGAACTCAAGCTTGAAGATAGAATATCAAAAAGTGAAACATTTCTAAATGGCTTGCAGTCTCCCTCTTCTAAGTTTGGCGCACTTCACACTCCTAAAAGAGACTACTCGATGCGGCTCTGTGGACTTCCTAGTTGACCATGAAACTAGAACTCTGATACAAACTTCACATGACTTGACCCGACCCCAGGCCTTGTAGTAATGGTCATCCCAAGTCCAACCAGGAACGGGGACCACCCCAGTTACCTAGGCCAACTACCTATATCCATCCTTAGATGGGCTAACTATTGATAATCTAACAAGATAGTGTTATTTTTCTCATTAAGACTCTAGGATAGGGTCATAACCATGACCGACTCAACTAAGTCCAACCGTACCACATCAACCGACCAACCATACCAAGGAAAACCATAGACCATAAACCAAAGGGAATACCAAAACATGATATGATAATCAATCACAAAACTTAATAGGATGGAACAACCAAAAATATCATCCAATGAAAGTAAGCAAATCTTGTGGGGATATGCCCCCAACCATGGCCAAAACCACTATCCAAAATAAAGAAAAGTGTCTAAATAAATCCATAACATAAAATGATGTCTTTCGAAAGAAGAAACCTCGCCACTTAAGTCCAAATGCTGATAACGAATCCGCATGCTAAATAGGAGGAGTAGAATGGCTGATTCCAGCATAGGATAGGTATACAACCGCCAGTAGATAGAGTTAGAGAATGACTTCTTGCTCAATTCTCTGAATAAGGATAAAATAATACAAGTCATAAAACCAAGTAAAACCATCCATAATGCATACAACCATACATATATAAGTGCCGAGAAAAGGGATCGGGTTTAACATGCACTTAAAACCTTTACCTGGGCTATGTAGCTTGGCCTTCCTAACCACCCACCGACAATATAGGTTCAGCTTTCCCTGTTAAAAGGTTCTCAGTGCATATAGCCCTATGACCAGGAAGCATCCCATGGTATAACTAGTGCATCCCTTCAAAGTAAAATGTGACACTCGCACGTGGTCATCTAGGACCCCTTATATCAGCAAATATAAGTTTTTGGTTTTGGTCCTCTTGATACCGCCACCTTCTACGGCTTGGATACACACCCTACCATTAATACAAATAAAAATAATTACTAATCTATCCATTTACCATTTATTAACCAAGGCTAATATTAGTGGTATCATTATACCACCCCATATTTGCTAGTAATATCCATAGCCAAACCATTTTGGTTAAGGGGACCTTAGGTGCCCTTTCTATATACCATCTTAAATCCACTTGGGAGACTTCTATATTCTCCAGAAGCATAACCATTTAGCCTTAAGACTTTCCAAACCATTTAAACCATGCATAAATCCTTTATACATCTTAAAATATGTAAGAGTTCTATTAAAACAAGTCAATGCAACAAACATATCTTTATAAGTATTTTATCAAACACCTTGGGGCATAATATAACCAAAACCAATTCCAAAGACCATTAAACTATTACCAAGTAATCCAATTATCCAAAACAACCATTAATTCATATAAAAGCATAATTATAACCATAGGAAACCATAACCAAGCATTCAATATCAAAACCCCCAAATAATAGTTGAAAACTATAATCATGAATGGTAAAACCATGAAATCAATCATAAAAACCATGCGTTTACTTGAAATTACAATGAGGGAAGAGAATCATGCATTATACCAAAGAATTGATGGATGGAAATCACCAAAGCAAGCCCCAAAGTAATCTATAAAATGAAACCCAAGCTTTCTTGCCCCAAAAGCTCTTGTGAGAATTATGAGATATTTTGGCATAGTTTCTAATTGTTAATGAATAGAATAATTGGTTAAATAACCTCCTAAGTGTATTAGAAGTTGTGTGTCCTAATTAGGTTACTTAGGGAAATATCCAGAATACTCTCACTTAAGTTGGACAAAATCCCGTCATAGGGATACTACTGACCCATACGAGTCGTACCCTCCTATAAGATTGGTTTCCACCACTCATATCCAAGCCTCAATCCTTGGGTCAAACACTGTCAGTATATGACTCATCTAACCAAGTCGTAACCATAATATATGATCCATACCCATAACCTATATCCCTGGCAGAATGAAATACTAGGAGGATCAAACATTGTCCACCATACGAGTCCCTGATATGACTCATACCAATTCCTTATGACCCACACCTCTAAGTCGTAATTATTTCAGTGACCAAAACCATACCACCAACTAAAACTATTCTCCTTAGGATAGGATCATACCACTCGTGCCCCAGCATAAAGCTTATACCCATGAGTCGCATTAGGTCCGGAGAATGGATTTCTAAGAAATTTTCTAAGGGTCAAAACCCAGGATGTTTCACGCTTGGACCATACAAAATCGTACACCTATATGTCCCTCAAAATTTTCAATCCAAGTATGGAACTCTCTCATAAATCCCTCTAGAGGTAGCATCATCCATCTCTTAGCCCTAGACTAAGAAGTCTAATGTTGTCCAAACACATGGTCATATCTTGTTGAATAGTGTGGCTAGTTGGATCTCTATCTGGGTAAGGAAATCAATCTCCTCCAACTACCACTAAACTATTTCCTATAAAATATCATGCGACATACTAACAAGCTGAGTAATTGTTGAATGAGGGAAAAAGTAAAACCCTCAACTCATGCTGAAGTAGAAGACAGGGCTAGTGCGGATATGCTTCTGGAACCCTAACTACCCGTGGTAGTATTGGGCTTAACTTTCTAACTTTCTTTGTCTATATCAATGCTCATACTCAGGCTCTCAATAGGCTCGGTCAGAATAGAAGGCCCATAAAAATGGGCCATACCAAAAGAAGAAAGTAGATACACTCGATGTAGCAGAATTGGGTTGGCCGCATCCTTAATCATGCCAACATTTGTCATGTGGGTCGCCTTAATCTATTGATCCACCGTTGGAATAGGTGTCACTCTATATGCATCACATAGATACTATATAAAATATAGGAAGGGTAAGGTAGTGAACTTACTAAATGCTCTCTCATGGATCTCAGTCCAGATCTATCTAGAAAAATCAATATCATAACCAACAATCAAGCTGGAAATCAACATTGTTCTATCCTAGGTGAGAATTTTGTCTACAGATGTAGGACTCAAACGATGTCTCACCACTGTCCAGTAGAACTTTGATGCAAAATAAAACAACTTCTTCTTGATCTAACCCATCCCTTCAGCCTACAGGGATTAGCACCCACTCATTAATCTACTCAGCTGCCCATCTAGCCAAGACTACTCTCAGTGTTCTATCCTCAGCCTTCCTCATAGTATGCCTACTCCTTGTTATCCTCATATGGTAGTCGAACTCAGTTGTGGTGGCCAACCCAACATACTCTAACCCAAACAACATCCATATGACATCTCCTCAGAAATACCAACCATAACCCCTTTAAATAATGTGTGGGTCAGCTGGGGCTGGTCAAATCCTCTTCCCTCAGATAGGGAAATCAAGTATATTAATGATGTGTAAGAAGTATAGAACTCCTGAACAATTTATGGTCTATACAAACTGGCCCACTAGGCCATGCACCCAAGTTTATATCTCTCAAAAGAAGCCAATAAGTGTGGAGCTCCTACTAAATTGACCAACTCAATCCTAATATCCACTACAATACCTCATCAAGGTAGATCCTTCTCATTGATAAATATATCTCTATCATAAGGATATTTCATGCCCTCCACACACCATCTTATATGAATCTGAGCTTTGGGAAATTCAAAGACGTGTATAGAGTTAGAATCTTGAGCAATAGGTGGTGAAGTTGTAGCCTGAGTACCATGAGCATCTGTCTAGCTACTCTAAGATGAAGATGACAAGATCTCTTATAGAACCTAAGCCATATCATCACCCTTCTCAGACTGGGGTACAACTGCGGCTGATGCAGACTCGCTCCCAACTTAGCCTAATGTTGACTTTAACCCTTCCTTAGAATGGGAGCTGGCTATATCCTTATTCTCTCAAGAACCTGACTCTGAACCTGAATTAACATTCTCATTATAATCAACAACTGAATCATTCTTTTCCTTATCAAACTGGAAAGGGTATCATAATGAAGTTGTGGGTAACTTTATTCGAGGCCTAGTCCAAACAAAGCATGTTGGTATAGCTTATGGTCCATCCTATGGTGCCTGTGGTGGTACGCATGGAAATCTCAATGCACTAACAACTGTTGCAACTATATCCTACCTTTACGACCAGCCTGATTCTGGCGTGGGACCAATAGTGTACTTTTTAGGATCATAGGATACTCCTCAATGAAACCACTCAACTCAGGAGGCTCATTACGTAAACTAGTATGAACTCCCTTCTTATGAGAAGCCTTTGGATCGATAGTACCTTAAAAGTAGTTGTTAGTGATTGAAACACAATACTTGAAAAAAAAAACTGGAAAAGAATTGACTACCCATGGCAAGGATTACCTACGACCCCTACCTACAGGAGCCATGGGTAGCTATCTTAGTTACTAAACAAAATCCTGAAGCTTTGGGGATTCAAGTTTGATGCCTATGAGGCTACTTAAGGGCTCTGTAGATACTTCTTATGAGCTCATAAGTATCTTCCTAAGTACCAAATCTGAAAGTAAGTCAGTGTTCCCCAAAATTTTTATCCCACAAAGGTATAATTTAAACTTTTAGAATAATTTCCAACACTACAACATGCAACAAGTCAATTTCAATAGGTATTTCACACACTATTTGTAGTATTCAACTTCTAATTTCATTTATATTTATGATCATTAGCTTCCCAAGATAAAATTCATGCATCTAATTAAATTTAACCAAGCCTAGGATCCAAGTATTTCAAGAACTATGAGAATTTCACAATTTTATGTTCATTTTGGGTACTATCCCAAATTTGATGATCAAGAATAATTTTTTAAAACCAAATAAGAGCCAAGAATTATTATCTAGATTGAAGATTTTTGAAGTAGAAGTTGAATACTAGATTTAAGCCTTAATTCTCAAAAAATATGTGTGCAAGTGATGTGTTTATGAGAGGAGTTTCTCTTTTATAGTTGTAGAAGGAAGTTGAAAATTCTTAAGGGGAGATAAAAGTATGAATTTGAAGATTTTATAGGTTAATGGGTCTATTTCTAAGGTTTTATAGTGCAAGGGGTGTTGGATCATATTGGGACATATGTTCCCAACCCAAATTTTAAAAATTAGGCCCTACATATTTTGACCCATTTATGGGTCGCAAGTACTATTTACCTACCCCGTAAGTAGGGTTGTAAGTTATTCCTGCACCCTGATTATCTCTAATTTATATCGACCTTAACTTAAGGGGTAGTAAATTGTGCAAATGGACCCCATAAGTAGGATCCATATGTATAACTCCAGAAACCCAAAATTCTTTTATATTCCCACGACTTTCACTTACTTTTCGTGGGTTGGACCGATGACCCCTGTATGTATGATCTTAGGTCCACTTACCCGAACTTGTTTGAAATTTTGAAATTTTTATCATTCTCTAGGTGTTTCTCCATGATTTTAACCTATAGAAAATAACTAAAGTGAATATTAACAGCTTGGGTTTCCTCTCAAGAAGATCTTGATTAACTATTGTGGCACAACGTGGCTATGTTGGATACTCAGACTTCATCAACAAGCCCATGGGTTGCCTCCCTTGAAGTTCTTGATTAAACATCAGGGCATGATTTAGTTTCCTTGTCTACTCAGACTTCGCCTAGGATTACATCATCAAAAACCATCAACTCCTCCACACTTCCCATATAATACTTCACATGATGCTCATTCACCTTCAATGGGGCATCTCCATCTCAATTTTTCTCAATTGCACCATGCAAAAATACTCAAACCACAGTGAATGTTCTAGACCAACTAGACTTTAACTTGTTGGGAAACAAGTGTAGTGTAAAATTATACAACAAGACCATATCACCAGGTAGGAATACCTTTTTCTCAATCTTCTTTACATGGTACAAATTCATCTTCTTCTTTTAAAAGGTAGAACTCTCGTAATCATAGAGGAGAAATTCATCTAACTCAATCATTTTACTTGTTTTTAAGTTTGTAGTATCACTCCACTCAAAATTTAGCTTTATCAATGCATATAGCGCCTTATAGTCTAGTTCGACCGATAAGTGAAATGTTTTGTGGTACATAAGATGATAAGCGGAGGCATGTATTGGAGTTTTGTATGTTTTATGGTAGGCCTAAAATGCATTATCTAGATTCCATGACCAATCATGGTTTATTATAATGTCATATTGGTGATGGATTAGTTGAATATATGCTATGCCTTCTTAGATTGTTGAACCCGTAAGGTCATGTGTAAATTCCCTAATGAGCAGATCATTTAGTGGAAAGGGGATTCTTTAGTGACTAAGTGAAGGTTCATATCATATCATAGAGATCATAAGTTTATTTCCAAAGGACGTCCTTATTATTTGGTCTGGGTTAAAGATTTAAACTCAGAGAGTCCTTCATTTACATTCATTCCCGTGGTTAATGAATTTCCCAAGCATTTTCCTGATGATCTTCCTGGTATTCGTCCTAATAGGGAGATTAATTTTTGTATTGACCTTGTTTTGGACACTCATCCTATCTCTATCCCTCCTTATAGAATGGCTATGACCGAGTTAAAGGAGCTTAAGGGACAGTTGAAAGACCTCCTTAACAAGGGTTTTATCCATCCTAGTGTGTCTCCATCGGGTTCTCCTATTTTGTTCGTGCATAAGAAGGATGGTTCCCTTCGAATATGCATCAATTACTGTCAGTTGAATAAAGTTATGATAAAGAATATGTATCTTCTTTCTTAGATTAGTGACTTATTTGACTAGCTTCAGGGTGCTAGGTATTTCTCTAAGATTAATCTTAGGTCCGGTTATCATCAGCTAAATATTAGGGAAGTGGATATCCCTAAGAATACCATTCGAATGGGGTATGGTCATTATGAGTTCTTAGTCGTGTATTTTTGTTTGACTAATGCCCCTGAGGCATTTATGGACTTGATGAATAGGGTCTTCTATTAGTTTCTGAATTGATTCATTATCGTGTTTATAGAAAATATTCGGGTGTATTCCAAGAGTGAGGCAGACCATGCTGATCACCTGCATATTGTGTTGAAAACCTTGAAAGACCAGTATTTATTTGATAATTTTTTGAAATTCTAGTTTTGATTGAGAGCTGTTACTTTTTTAGGTCATGTCATTTCTAGTGAAGGTATCATGGTGGATCCACAGAAAGTTGCAGTAGTTAAGGAGTGGCTTAGGCCCACGACTCAAACCGATATTTAGAGTTTCTTGGGCTTAGCCATTTATTATAGCATATTTTTGGAGAGTTTCTCGACTATAGCTTCCCTACTGACTTAGTTGACCCAGAAGAAGGTAAAGTTTTTGTGTTCTGATGCATGTGAGGGTAGTTTTGAAAAACTAAAAGATAAGTTGACTTCAGCTCCAATTTTGACTCTTCCTGAAGGCACTGATGGTTTTGTTGTATATTATCATGTGTACCATGTGGGACTTGGTTATGTGTGATGTAACATGGTAGGTTGGTGGCCTATGCTTCTAGGTAGTTGAAAATTCATGAGAAAGAATTATCCGACTCATGACTTGGAGTTGTTAGATGTGGTATTCGCATTGAAGATTTGGCGTCACTATTTGTATAGAGTCTATGTAGATATCTTTTCTGACCATAAGAGCATGCAATATGTGTTCACCTAGAAGGGGCTGAATCTCAGGTAGAGGGGGTGGCTTAAGTTGCTAAAAAATTATGACATGAAATTCTACTATCACGCAGGTAAAGCTAGTATGGTTGTAGATGCCCTTAGCACGTTATCCATGGGGAGTCTAGATCATGTGAACGAGGATAAGCGGAAGTTAGTGAAAGATATTCACTATTTGTCTAACCTTGAAATTCTACTCTTGGACACTGAAGATGGGGGTGTTTTTGTGCAAGAGATGGCGCAACCATCCCTTGTTACTGAAATAAAGGAAAAACAGGTACTGGATCCTCTCTTGATGAAGATTAAGGGGGATGTGGGACAGCAAAAGGTTGTAGCTTATGAGATTGGTGGCGATGGTATCTTGAGGTACCAAGTTAGATTATGTGTTCTCAATATAGATGGGTTGAGAAAAAGGATCTTGGCTAAGTCTCATGAGTCGCATTATTTCATTTATCCCAGTTCGATGAAGATGTATCATGATCTTAAGGAAATATATTGGTGGAATAATATAGAAGTGAGATGTGGCTAGTTTTGTGGCTAATTGCATGGTGTGTCAATAAGTGAAGGTTGAACACCTGAGGCCCAGTGGGTTGACTGAGGAGATCGAACTACTAGTGTGGAAATAGGAGATATTTAATATAGATTTAATTAACGGTCTTGCTCGGTCTTGGAATAATTTGATTCTATTTGGATCATCGTGGATAGGATGACTAAGTCTGCTCACTTCTTGCTAGCAAGGGCTAATTATTAGGCAGAGGATTATGCGAAGTTATTCCTCTAAGAGATTGTGAAGTTGTATGGGGTTCCTGTTTCTATCATGTCAGATCACGGTACTCAGTTCTTATCACATTTTTGGCATTTATTTTAGAGAGGTTTGGGAACTAAAGTGAGCCTTAGTATTTCTTTCCACCCACAGTTGTATGGGCACGGGAAAAGGACTATTCAGATGTTGAAAGATATACTTTGGGCTTGTGTGATTGACTATGGTGGTAGTTGGGTTGATCATTTTCCTCTTATAGAGTACGCATATAATAACAACTACTAGTTTAGTATTAGGATGGCTCCGTTTGAGGCATTGTATGGTAGAAGATGTAGGTCTCATATTTTATGGTTTGAGGTTTGTGAGATAGATATTTTTCACCCAGATTTGGTTCACCAAGCAATGGAGAAGGTGATGGTGATTCGGGATTGACTTAATACTGCCCAAAGTTGCAAAAAATCCTATGCGAATGTTACGCTAGGGAGTTAGAGTTGAGGTTGGAAATTGGGTGTTCTTGAAGGTATCTCCTATGAATGGAGTAAGGCAGTTTGGGAAGAAGAGGAAGCTCATTCCCTAGTATGTTGGCCCATACTTGGTTTTGAAGAGGGTTGGTAAGGTTGCATATGAGTTAAAGTTCCCTTCTAGTTTGAGACAGTTTATGTGGTGTTTTATGTTTCAACATTGAGGAAGTGTATGGGTGATCCTTAGATGGTTATTGTCTTATATATTCCTTATCATATGAGGAAGTCCCGATTGATATCTTAGATCAGCAAATTTTTCAGTTATAGACGAAGGAAATAGCTTAGGTAAAGATTCTATGAAAGAACCACAAGGTTGAAGAGGCTACTTGGGAAGCCGAAGAGCACATGAAGTCCAATTATACATTCTTGTTTTCTGCTCCAGATAATCATGCGTAAGGTATGTGTTATTCTTAACCTCTTTGTTTTTTGACTTTGATAAAGAAAAGAGTAATTTCCTTGGCATCTTTTTTTTTTGACATTGTTACAGATAAGAGTAGGGGAATATAGATTCAAATCGTGCTAGCAATTGCCATGTCCCATTATTTGAGGACTTTGATCCAAGTGGGGAAGAATTGAAACACCTTAGATTTTGGTCCTTTAAAATTTCTTGAGCTTTGGGCTTACTACCTTCGTTATGACTAGATCCCTGGAGTCGTAGGGTATCTTGATAACTCATTAGGATGAGTCGTCTCCAAAGTAGTAAGTTTATGGCTTGGTTTTGCTCTGAGTACTAGTGGCTCACTATGAGCCATGAGGATATATTACGAGTTAGAGGTTCAAATTGTAAGATGTCCACTGTTCAATTCATTTGGGTTCTATTTTACTCACGACTAGATCTTACGAGTCATAAGATCTTATTATGAATTTTTTGGTGGAGTCCTAAGGTAGGCAGTGTATAGGTGTCCTAGTCACTATCTTAGTTACAACTGTGGTCATGGGTCGTAAGGTGTGGGTACGAGGCAAGGGGTTGACTCGTGACCAAAGGCGGCTTTTTACATCTTTTAAGTTGAGAGAATTTTGGACATTTCCCCTCTTGTACAACTTAGAAACCACGTCTTATAAATTCTTTAGGACATTATTAGTTATCAAAAACACATCAAATAACATTGCAGAAAACTCCCAAATCCTCAAGGTCAAGAGCACTTAGGGTTTTCAAAAGGTTGATCAATTAGGGATCTCAAGGGTGATTTCTCTCTGTACTTCTTGGTGATTAAGGCATGTTACTCTTCCCTTATTGTTAATTTTTCAATAGCATAAGGTTTAAAGTATTGTTCATAGCATTATTGTTTTAGTTTTGAAAACAAAGGTTGGGGGTTTTGAATGTTATGAATTGAAAAGGTTTCTCATGGTTTATATATATGATTTTCATGCTTTTATTATGGCTTTGAACTTGTGGTTGCATTGATATGGTGAATGAACTAGGGATTTATGATTTTTCAAAACTTGCGGCTTTTGAAATGGTTATGACCCCAACCCCATAATGCGAAATTGGTTTTGATTATGAGAACTATGAAACTTTGTAAAATTGAACAAGTTTTGAACTATTGCATGATAGAAAGAAGTATTTGAAATACAATGGTATGATTTAATGAACTAAGGGAGTCGGTGTTCCCCAATGTGTATTAAGAACGTAGGGAGTTGTTCTCCCCAGGTTAATGGAAATTATTTTGGCATAATGTGTTACCTTACAAGTGTAGTTAGTATGATGATGCCAGCAATGTATGCCTAAGAGTGTGTTGTGGTTCACTGAATGGGAATGTGTGATAAATTTTTAAATGGGCTCTAATAAGGGTTGTGTCGTTATGTCTTGAAAGTGGAGGTCCGAATGACATATATTGGAAAATATGTTTGCCGACGGTGATGTCAAAGTGACCAGGGAAGGTCGATTCCCCTTTATTGTTATTTCATGATTAGGGAGGTTTGAGTCCCCCATAAATCATTATATGATAGGGTGCTTAAGTCACCTTGGTATATGTTGGAGGGTTTGAGTCCCCCATGTGCATATATATGAGATTATTCTCTGGATCATGTGGCTACATGCACTGGGACTTGACCAGGGGGTGAGAGTTAGTGACCATATAGCCCGTGGGTGCTATTATATAATGGTTTAGCTATACAATCCAGGCTAAGATTTTGAAAAGAATGTTAAGCCTTGTTCCTTATCCTGGTATGTGATATATATTAATATAATGCATTTGATTATGTGTTTAAGCTTTTGAATATTTTTAAACTGTTGATCATATCATTCTGTTATCCTTATCCCTAAGTTACATATTAGTATTCACCCCGCTAACCGTCTTCTGACATTGTATCCCCATGTGATGCAGTAATTGGTTATACTTCCACTCGTCTTACTCAGTGACTAGGTGATTTGAGGACAATCGTTGAGTCAAACTGAAGTGGTGAGCTTCTATACTTCAGAGGACCCCATTTCATGCTATGGATTTCTTTATGACTTTACTATTCCTATGGTCTTGGTTTTGTCTATGGTCAGGGGCATGTCTAACTGGATATTCTTTGGTTTTTAATTAAAGGCTTTGTTGGACTACTGTGGGCATGGGTGGTGTCGGTATTTGTTTTGGTATTGGTATTGGCATTGATACTGGTATCAGTTGGTTTTGGTGATCTTCTTATTTTAATTTCTTTAAATTGATATTCTCTTATCTTGTAATATGTTCGAAATTTATCCAACATTGGAGTGTGGTGTGTCTGATTTGGTTAGGTATAGTGGGTCATATCCGGTCCACGCATGTCTTGAGATACCCGTCATGGCCATACCCTTGTTTGGGTCGTGACATCTTATCTACTCATGTACTATTTCAGATTCGGATATAATTATTAGATTATCTTGTACTTATGATACCGATTTTGGGATGGTTATGTATTTTGTTCATATTTCAGCATTTATCTATATTTTTTGCCTGACTTTGTTCTAGAAGTCTCGTCTTATTCTATTCTATTGTTGTTTAAATTTTCTTAACTCTTAGGAACTTGGATTACTTATTAATGCTGGGCCAAGCAAAGTTCCATCATTACCTCAATTTTTGGGTTGTTTCAAACATACAAAAATTCTATTCTAGATCCTAAAAGAATAAAATAATTTAGATTGTACCTGAGTACTATTGTGTCTCAAATTTTTAGTTTTGATTTTGAGGTTGATTCGTGTCAGGCTTGGTGATCATTGTAAGCTATCCTTTGTTGTGATGACATACATTTCTTTTGGTAGGAAATTTTGTAAAGTACTAAAAGAACAGACCTAACTATAGCATAACTACCTACACAATCACTATGATATTGAGACAATATTTTTGTTAGTCTAGGCATGGAATCACCGATGTTCAGGTTAGATTTGTTATCCAGACAATTAGTTTTTAAATTGGATTTCTCCCATACATGAGTCAAAGGACGTGATCATGTTTTTTATACTATATGTGGCAATTGCAATTTGGCTTGGATGATTTATGCAATAACTATTTATTTGACTATTACACTTAAAGTAAATAGTCAATAACACCTTCATTAAATGTATTAGTCACATAACAAACTTTCTAGTTAGCTGATAAATCTAAATTTAGATCACTAAATGATGAACTCAAGCCTCGGTATCCCCGTTTTATCATAGTATCAACTTTCTTGTAACTGCAATTTTGTTGTCCAAGAGTTTACTTTTCTTCGCTCTTTTACTTTTAATTTATTTTCATCAATATCTCTATGAATCTTATTATGTTTGAATAAGAGCGGTGTATTGGTTGCTGCAACAATTTCCCCAATTGGCAAAGCGATTCTGATTGAAGTATTATTGGTCATAAAAATTGAAGTTGTTTTATGAAAAAGAATAGTATATACATATAGTAGCATTACTTGTATCATAAACTTGAAGGCTTTATTAGTATGTACATAATGAATTTGTGCAATTAGTTGATGATAAAATTATTCATTTTTATCTCGTAAGTCATAAAGAATTAACTAAAGCTAACATTACAATATGTCAAGGATATAAAAAGTCGAACATTATTGTAAAAATCAAATAAAAAATGTTGTTGCAAATTTTTTTCCATGACACTTCTTTGAAAGAAAATAGACAAGAAAAAATAAATGAAGAAGTCATAATTAGTGCAAATTTCATCCTTTGTTTCGATTTTATTGGCAGGAGTATAATAAATATAACAGATAATAATTGTTTGAATTGATTGAAATGTTGCATATCATATGTGAAGTCGACTTTCACTATTATCTTTATACAAACCCCAAAACACATATAAAAGGATAGTTAAATATTGGAGGTGGAAAAAGGGAAGAGAAACTAAAAAAGAAATAAAAAATAAATATATACAAAAAAATATGGAACAACCCAAATGGCTAAGAGTGGCGCCCACACTGACTCTCTAGTGGGAGAACCATCTAACCCAATCCTTAAACATAGTCTATTAATCAATTTAGACAAAATAACAACGAATCTCAAATTAATAGTAAATATCTCAAAAACTAATACTTAATAAATGTAAAATTACTATCCGTTACATCCTTAAGAACCAAAAGTAAACATAAGTGTCTAAGAATAATCTAAAAACAACTAAATGAATAAGTCCATTGTATGAAAGAGAGATAATAAGAACTACAAAAATTGATAGTAGCCTGAAATGCAAGTAGCTTACCCTCAGATCGAATTAGTTGGTACCTCTAGAGATGAGGCGTCGTCTGAATACTTGAAACACGTTCTGCACTCAAAAAAAGTATAGCACATGATAGTATCAATAGAAATCACTATATACTAGTATCAGGATCCAAAAAATTAAGTCATGATAACACCTACTATAAGTCAACAATAGGTAAGCAAAACGCATAGCCCCGAATCACAAGTAACAGGCTAATAAGCTGATCGGAGAAGAATAAGGTAAATCATTAAATAAGGTGTCTAGAATAGATAATATATGAAGAATGCATACAAATAACAAGGGGAAATAGTAAAATATACAAAAAAAAAATTCCAAGACCTTGTATAGTTAGTACAAGAGACAATAAAGCATAATGAGTACTACATGAATGCAATCTATACAAAATAGTCTCTAAAAGTATAAACTAAGTCTAATATAAAATAAAAGGAAATATATCGGCACTGGTAGAAAAAACTAACCCTAAAGGTAAGAAAAAAGGGGTCTGAAAGAGACTAAAAGGCTAAAGCTAGACAATTATGCTGAGTATAAATGAATAATTCAAAAGACATAAAATAAGCATCTAAATATAACCTAATTGGACCCCCATATGTCTGAAAGGTACACAATAATACATAAACCAAGAGTACCCATAAGTATGATGGATGCAGACAACAAGTAATACCAAATATAAACCAAGACCAATAGTAAGTAAAAAATAGAAGAATGGCAAGTTATGCAAGAATCATTCTGTATACTCTTCCTCTAGCCATATCAATCAAACTTGCCTAATCAAACTAGACTTCCAACATAAATCAATGATAACATATGTATTGTCTCAAATTATGGCAAAATATGTAAGTAAACCAGTAAAATTAAGTGCCCCAAGTCAAAATGGGGACAAATAGTCCATTATCTCTATTCAAAAAATCAAATTCATTTAAAGTATTAAGAATTCCATTTAAAGTCAAAAAATAGTGTTTTTAGGCCCAAATACCAATATTCCAAGGATATATGATTGAACACGTACAACAAAGAAAGTATGCCAATCAAATACCATTAATTAATCCAGCATACCTCCAAACAATCCCACAAGTATAATATATGTACAAGAATAAGTACACATGAATATATATGAGAAGACTAAATACATGATAACAAACATATAAATAGAAGTGCAAATGATATAATGCAATGTAGTGGGGTGATAATGAAGTAATCTATCATATGGAAACCATCACATTGCACGTCGTATACACCCTCAATCCATAAGATACTATGACAAGACCTATAGGGGTTCACAATTTATATAATTACACAATCTAAATCAACCTTGTTGGCACATCCTTTGGTCAAGGGGTTTACAAAATATTTCATTTTCTATGGTATCAATTTCATGTATATCGATTAATAAAATAAGGATGCATTCTCATAACAAAAGTCATAATATATAATGGATCAATTTAATAATGGGATAAAAAGAGCTCAAATCCCCTCAAATCTAAATAAATCATGATATAAGTCATTGCATACCACCACCGTAACAAATAGTCGTATAAGACGTCAATAATATAAATTCAAGCCCCTAATCGTACATCACAATAAAAATAAATGAAAAATAATGCTAAAACAAGACCAACACTATCCCCAACACTATCACTACAACAATGATAATTTCAAGTCAATAATAATACTCAAATAGGCCCTTCATGACAAACACATTAAAATAAATATCTTAAAATATGAATCTCACAATAAAATCCCTAACTCATAGCATACTTTACATGAATAGTTAACTACCCAACATAGCCTGAAGAAAGTGAAGTCATAACCTACCTCAAAAATCGAAGCTCAAGCCTGTACCCTTCAACACAGAGTGTTTACTTTATGTGCCATCTCAAACTGAACCCTATATTTAAAAAAATCCATCACATCAAGAGGATTTTTATGATACCCATATTAGCTACTTTTGTTTCAGGTCCAAAAATAGTTCAAAAATCAACTTCGAAGGAAAATAGTAAGAACTAGAATTTTATTAAAGATCATAAATTCTATACTTAAAGGATTTTACATTTGAAAAGCCATCAAAAGTAAGTTGAAATATAGATTCAAATCATCGAACAACCACTTAACCAGGTAAAACCCAAGAATTTATGTTTAGAATATAGGTTTTAAAGTTATTTTAGAGATAAAATCAATGGAAAAAATAGAAATCAAGTTTAGAAGCTTAACCAAAAACTTTTAATTAAAAAATTACTTTAAAATCATATTTGCCAAGGTTTTAAGTACACATATGATATAAAGTGGGAAAATATCATGAAAAATGGCTTAAAATATATTTCAGATGAACAAATACCTTCTTCGCAATTGTGATCACTTATATCTTGATTGTGATTTCACCTGAACTGGACAAATCGTTAATACAACCACCACCTCACTCTCTTAATGACTTAAGCATCTAATCATTTGCAATCAAGAGCCCCACTATTGGGATTGGAATAAAAGATAAAATCCTTCTCCATAAATATGAGTAGGCTCTCAAAAACATGATAAAAGGATATGGATGAAAAAGATGTAGTTTTTTAGTATAAAGAAAGAACTAAAATAAGTCAAAACAGAATATTAGGATTCATGCAGGACCCCACAAAAATAAACCAATAATTCTTCTATTCTATGTTGATATTTAGGACTCAATAGAACCATTAGATTTATAAAATGAGGTTGTTTTCAACAATTTAACCCTTGAGACCCCTTTTAAATCTATTAAAACTAGTTTCTCATCTAAGAGGTCAAAACTAAATATAAAGTATCTAAATCCAAGACGACTATGTCACTAACTTATAATTATTATTACACGTCTAATGGAATTGACATAATTACCATCCGACCCTCGTATTGTAAAATGTATATTAAGGTCAATCCATTCATTTTCAAGGTTACTCAATGCCTCAAACTTACTTAAATCATTCTCAAACACTTTATGGACAATGCTACCATCCTACAACTCATAAATGGGTATAAAACAACTATGATTATGGGCATAATAATTCAAAATATAGAAAAAGATGAAAATCACAATAAGAGTAGTTACATCAAAACCCTCATGCCTCAAAACTATGACCCAATATGACTGTAATGCCCCAAGTCTGTACACCAGATGCTACACAGTGCTTACGAACCTGAAGGACCACAAGCTAACCCATGACTAATAGCTGCTATGAGCAATGAATAATATACTATAATAAATGCGGAAATAGGTTGAAATGTCATAATGTTCAAAATTTGTAAATACTGAATAAGTTTGTCAACTGAAATAACAATCTATAAAACTAAACACTGTCTGAAAACTAGTCTAAAAATCCTCTACTAAACTATCTGAAAGTGGAGTTAATGGGACAATTCCCTAACTAACTCCATCTACTGAAATACTGAATCTACTGAAATAATGAAATAAAATAATATCATTAATAGATGAGGACTCACTACTAAATATGATATGCTAGCTGAATCTAAATCTGTCTATGCACGGTCGGGAACCTGAGCATCCAAACCTAAGATATAAAACATCATAGCACAAAGAAAGAGTACGCATCAGTACGTGGAATGTACTGGTATGCTAGATGAGGTAAGGCTGAATGCAAGGGTTCATATGCATGAACAACAACTGACTGAATGACATAGAGTAACTGAACATGAGAGTACATGGATAATCTGAAACTACTGTAAATATTGAGTACGCAATACTGTGCATACATATATATTGTAACTGAGCTTTTTTTAGGCTAAGTAATGAGTCCTGATATTGAGTAACAGATAATCTGAACTTACTGATAGTTGAGTTACTGATACTAATTGACTGTATCTGACAGTCCTGATTCTGTAGAACTGAACTAAGTTCTATTCTGAAGACTAAGTGTAACGACCCAAAATCACCTCCCGGGATGTCACACGGTGCTTAGGGCTACAAGTAACCCCAAGCTAACCCTTTGAGCCTATCACTTCTCATAATAACTCATTCAAGAAGAAATTTACAAAATACTGACACTGTCATATCAAATGAAAGGAAATACAAAGGTAATACTCGGTCTAAACGACCATAATACTAGAAATCTTAACACAACCACAGTCTGATAACTTGTCTGACAAAGCCTCTACTACTTCATAAACTAGAGAGTCATTGGTAAAGGTCCCCAACTGACTCAAACTAAACTGAAATAATAACATAAACACTAGAATACTGAAATGTCTAAAGATAGGTCCTCGAACCATGAGGACTCACCAATGTAGAAATGTAGATGAAGGTACTTGAGAATCACTGACGAGACTGGGACTGAGCACCTGAACCTACATTATAAGACAATGTAGAATGCAGACGTATATGTGGATCAGCACTTGGCAATATACTGAGTATGTGGGGGTGTATGCATTTATATAAAAACAGTATCAATACTCTTTAAACAAATTATGCATGCAAATAGAAATGACTCTCATGGATTGAATAATTCTAAAATGTAAAGCTCATAAATCATGTAGAATGAAGCATGTAAAAAAATCTCGTGAATCATTATACTTTGGCTTTAAAATTTGTGATCTCCTCTTATTCTCATTACTCATAGGATGAAGGAAGCTTTAAACAATACTTTCAACTCATGCATATATCTCATGGGGTGTAAAACTTCTTTAATGCTCAAGAACTTATAACTCGTTTGAACTCAAACACTTAAAACTCGAAATCATATAAATTTGGTTTAAAAACCATTGATCAACTCGTATTAGTAGAGAAAACTACTTCCTTCTTTGGAAAATACTCAAAAGCAATTAGTTCACTTTAGAAAATATCTCATCTCAAAGCTTTAGGGAAAATATTCTATCTCAATGGAAAATACTTTAGTTTAGGGAGTTTCTCTTAACCGACATAAACCATGCGAGATACATGGAGTCCAACGTCTTGTCTTCCTAAGGAAGAAACCTCACGTTGGGGAGAGGCTTCATACTCTGGCCAAGGAATATAAACTCGACTCAATGATCACTTATCTCAGCCTCGGGCCCAATCATCTCGGCCTCAGGACCAAAATCTCAAACCAATGGTGGCACGTAGTTCTGGGGTAAGAAACCATGGTAACTTACCCAACTCGGTGCTAAATACTACTCCCTTTAGTTTATCTCGCTCATCTCGTGGAAATCCACTTTCAAAATAATCTCATTGTTCATAAGAACCCAACAATCAAATCTGTAATCTCATGTGGTAGAGTGGATTTCAAAACTCTATGACCATTAGGTCAAAACATTTCTCAATAATCTCAAAATACTCAAATCATAGGTGCTTATAGCACAATAGTTCATAAAATTGCAAGTCTCAACTAGGGCTTAATGACCCATAATTTAATCTCAAGTTAAAACTCATCATAATGCATAATAGATAGCATATAGAATCATAATTCATGTAGAAATATGGAATTTACAGTAATTTATCTCAAAATCTCAACATACTCATATACTTCAATATCTCAAACATTGCAACTATTAACTTCTCAAGGATTAAAATCGTGAGTTATAAACTCAGTTTTAATTTCTCAAGAAAACATGTAAAAATCATGCCATTAGACTCTCAATTCATAGGAAACATCAAAAGCTTGCACCCAATAACAATGGGTGAAAACCCTAATTTAATTTTATGTAAAATCTCATAAGTTACAGAAAATTGTAGTTTAAATAAGCCTTCGGGAACAAGGGTGAAAGGATTACCTATGTTCAGAACCCCACATACCTTAGATTATAAAATTGGATGAACAAGCTTGCTTTAAACTCTTCTTCTTACTCTTGAGAGAGGGTTCTTGCAACCCTTGAACTTGGAGAACTCAAATCTCAACTCAATTTGTTAAATCTATGGTGAGTTCTTGGATTTCTTGGAGAAGGGTTTTAAATTTGATGTTGAGGGAGAAACCCTAGCTCTCTTGTGTTTTGGATGATGAATGAAGCCATTTGCTTCATTTGGAATATATCTGGTTGATAAAAGAGTGGAGAAGACCGAAAAGCCCTTTTAAAAATGACTTAAAATACTAATCGGGGGTTGCGACGGTCGGAGCGATGGTCTGTCTCTAGTCTGACGGTCCGTCGGATCGTCCGTCGCACGTCGATCAGAAGAAGAACACACTGCCTTGGTGTGATAGTTGAAGCGACGGTCCATCGCAGTCTTGAGGGTCTGTCGGATCGTCCGTCGCACGTTGGCCAGGAGAGACTACACTTCCTCAGTGGTGACGGCCTCAGCGACGGTCCATCGCAGCCTTGACGGTCCGTCGTCCTGGCCATCACACTTAGGCAACGAAAGGGAGTTACTGCCTTGGTTGCGATGGTCCATCGCAAAATCGACGGTCCGTCGGATCGTCCGTCGCACCTGGGCGATTTCGACAATTCTCAGTAAAATGGCCATAACTTCTCACCCCGATACCGGATTTGGACGAAATTGGTATCGTTGGAAAGCTAATTCAATTATCTACATGACAAAAAGTCAAATTTAAGAAAATTCTATATGGTTTAAAACCCAATCACTTGGAAAGTCACTTCTTAATCTTTTAGGGCCGTAATTACACTTCACTTGACACTCTCCAAGGCCTGAACTACGAGGAAACTTTGCGCGGTCTTACAATATCTCCCCCTTGAAAACATTCATCCTCGAATGACGCTATTTAGACTAGGAACACAGGAAAACAGAGTACACATAGCTGAAGTAATTTGCTAAACGACTTAAAATCTCTCTAAACTCTTGAATACCTCAGAAATTGCAAGAACTCACGCAAGAATAGATTTATATCTGAACTTTAGATTTAGAGGGTCTGAATTAAGGAAGAATAATACCTTCTGATCGATTTGAACTCGCAGAAAAGAGGTGCGGGTACTTGGCTTGCATGTCTGTTTCTTCCTCCCAAGTAGCGCCTTTAACTCACTGGTTCCGCCAAAATACTTTGACCAAGGGAACCTCTTTATTCCTCAGTCTACGGATCTGAAAATCTAGGATCTGAATGGGAATCTCATCGAATGAATGACTGTTCTGAATATCAGCACTCTCTGAAGGATCTACCACAAAGGAATCACCAATATGCTTCTTAAGCATGGAGACATGAAAAATAGGATAAACAGCTGACAACTCTGTAGGCAACTCAACCACATAGGCTACTTTCCCAACACGACTCAAAACTTTATACGGGCCAACATAACGGGGACTATATTTTCCCTTTTTACCAAACCTCTTCACCCCTTTCATGGGTGAAATCGTCAAGTAAACCAAATCACCCATTTCAAACTCAAGATCTCTTCTCCTTAAATTGGAATATGATTTTTGATGACTCTAAGTTGTCTTTAACCTCTCTCTAATCAACTTAACTTTCTCCATAGCTTCAAACACTGCATCAGGCTCAATCACGGTAGCTTCACCCACTTTAAATCAACCTATGGGTGATCTACATCTTCTACTATATAAGGCCTCAAATAGTGCCATCCCGATGCTATCATGGTAACTATTGTTATAGGCGAACTCTATCAATGGAAAATGGTCATCCCAACTACCTTTGAAATCTAGATCACACGCCCTCAACAAATCTTCTAGGGTCTGAATGGTCCTCTCAGCCTAACCATCTATCTGCGGATGAAAAGTGGAATCAAAAGAACTTGGGTACCAAGACCCTGCTGAAATTCCCTCCAAAACTGAGAAGTAAATTGAGTACCCCTATCTTAAATGATAGACAAGGGAACTCTGTGCAGCCTGATGAACTCCCGAATATACAATATAACATAATCCTCAGTTGTATAAGATGTATGCACGGGCAAGAAGTGCGCGGACTTATTCAGCCTTTCTACAACAACCCAAATAGAATCATGATGACGACGCAAAAAAGGTAACCCGGTCACGAAGTCCATATTCACCACTTCCCATTTCCAAGTGGGTATACCAAACTCTTGCATCACACCACCAGGTCTTTGGTACTCTACCTTAACCTGTTGGCACGTTGTACACTTTGCTACAAACTCAGCTATATCAATCTTCATACCATTCCACCAATAGATTTCTTGCAAGTCCCGGTATATCTTGGTAGTGCCAGGAAGAATAGAATACCACGCGCCATACGTTTTAGCCATAATCCTCTTTCTCAGATCATCAACACATGGAACATACAATCTATCCTGTAATCTCAACACGCCATCTCCCCCTTGGGAGAAAACCTCTACCTTTTGGTCCTTAACTATCTCTTTCAGTCTGACCAAACTAAGGTCTCTATCTTGCTTCTCCTTCACTTTCGAAACTAAAGAGGATTCGGAACTACTTTTCACCAAAGTACTTCCCTCAGCTGAATCAAGCAACCTAACACCCAATCTAGCCAGACAATGCACATCAGAGCTAACTATTTCTTACTTTACTCTACATGAGTAACACTACCCATAGATAATCTGCTAAGGGCATCCGTCACTACATTGTCCTTGCTCGAGTGGTACAATACACTCATATCATAGTCTTTTAACAACTCTAACCACCTCCTCTGCCTAAGATTCAACTCCTTATGAATAAACACATACTGTAGGCTTTTATGATCAGTAAACACATCAACATGAACACCATAAAGATAGTGTATCCAGATTTTCAAGGCAAAGACCACAGCAGCTAACTTAAGATCATGGGTTGGGTAATTTTTCTCATGCTGCTTTAACTTTCTAGAGGAATAGGCTATAACCTTATCTCTTTGCATCAATACACAACCCAAACCAATTCTAGAGGCATCATAATACACCACAAAACCATCTTTACCATCAGGAAAAGTCAACACAGGGGCTGAAGTAAGTTGAGTATTCAACTCCTGAAAACTCTTCTGATATGAATCTGACCACTGGAACTTAACTTTCTTTTGGGTCAACCGGGTCATGGGAGACGCAATAGAGGAGAAACCTTCAACAAAATAGTGGTAGTTTCCCGCTAGACCCAAGAAACTTCTAATGTCAGACGGAGATATAGGTTTAGGCCAATTTCTTATAGCTTCTATCTTTTGGAGATCAACTCTAATACCTTCGGCTGAAACAATATGACCCAGAAAGGCTACATACCTTACCCAAAATTTACACTTACTGAATTTGGCGAACAACTGGTGATTTCTAAGAGTTTGCAAGACAATTCTAAGGTGATCTGCATGATTATGCTCACTGTGGGAGTAGACAAGGATGTCATCTATGAACACTATGACAAACATATCAAGATAATGCTTGAACACTCGATTTATGAGGTCCATTAAAGCTGTTGGGGCATTGGTTAGCCCGAAAGACATGACAAGAAACTCAAAGTGACCATAGCGGGTTCAGAAGGCTGTCTTTGGAATATCACATTCCCTCACTTTAAGTTGATGATAGCCGGATCTAAGGTCTATCTTGGAGAAATAACTTTCACCTTGCAATTGATCAAACAGGTCATCAATTCTTGGAAGAGGGTACTTATTTTTTACCGTGACCTTTTTAAGATGACGATAGTCAATGACATACGCAAAGAACAATCTTTTTTCCGCATGAATAGAACAGGTGCGCCCCAAGGAGAAATACTGGGCCTTATGAAACCTTTGTCTAAAAGATCTTTGAGTTGCTCTTTAAACTCCTTAAGCTCAGTAGGTGCCATACAGTATGGCAGAATAGAAATGGGATGAGTGTTGGGAAGAAGGACAATCCTAAATTCTATCTCTCTATTGGGAGGTACCCCTGGGAGATCTTCCAGAAAAATATCTGGAAACTCATTAATAATATTGACTGACTAAATAGTTGGAGCCTCGGACTTAGTGTCTTTGACTCTAACTAGGTGATAGATGCAACCCTTAGATATTAGCTTCTTCGCTTTGAGATAGAAGATAAAATGACTCTTGGGAGATACTGAACTCCCGGACCACTCAAAAACTGGCTCACCAGAGAACTGAAAATTGACCACGCGGGTACTACAGTCTATAGACACATAACAAGAATGAAGCCAATCCATACCAAGAATAAGGTCAAAATCCACCATGTCTAACTATATTAAATCAGTAAGTATGACTCTATAAAGTACAGTAACAGGACAATCTCTATAAACTTGTTTAGCAGCAACTGATTCCCCTACTGGTGTGGAGACTAGGAATGGCTCAGGAATCTTTTCGGGACTCATTTTGAAATTCATAGCCACAAGTGGGGTCACATAGAAGAGACTTGACTCGGGGTCCAACAACACATAAACATCAAAAAAAAAAGACGTGGAGCATACCAATAACAACATCGGGAGAGTCCTCTTGCTCCTAACGGGATGGTAAGGCATAGAATCTGTTCTGGCACTGACCGCCAGCAGTGCTAGATGAAGCGCCCTAAATAGGGGCGGGATGAGGGACAGAAGTTGGTGTACTAGTAGTCTATGCCTGAGGTCGGGCATCTCTGGTCCCCTTCCTAGCATGCGGATAATCTCTAAGACTGTGGCTCTACTTACCACAACCAAAACAACCCCTCAAATTTATAAAACACTCACCGAGATGATCTCTACCACACATAGCATAAGGAAGATAATAGGGCCTGTTACTGCTACTGTTCTGTGACCTAGACATAAAAGACATACTTTCTTGCTCCTTCCTGCCTTTAGGAATGGGAGCACTAGCTGATGAAGGAACTGGAATAGACGGAACTCTGAAACTGAGGGCGGTTTCCTATATGGAACCTAGGTTGACTATACTCATGATGCTCAGATCTAGCCCTCTTGTTACCCCTCACTCTATCTGTTGTGTATGCGTCATCAACCTAGACAGGTCCATATCCCTATGCAGCATCGCAGTCCTATACTCTTTAAGTACCAAACCAGAAACACCTGTCACGAACTTGCTCATTCTAGCTCGAGTGTTAGAAATCAAATCAGGAGCATACTTAGACAACTGGTTGAACTTCAAGCAGTACTCCTTAACAATCATGGAGCCCTACCTCAAGCTCATAAACTCCTCAATCTTTGCTTCCCTCATCTCAAGTGGAAAGAACTTGTCCAAGAATGCATCTTGGAACACCTACCAAGTCATAAGAGCAGCATCCTCACCTCTACCCTTCCTCTATGATACAACCCAGTCATAAGCTATGTCCTTCAATTTGTAAGACGCTAACTCAAAACTTTCTTCCTCAGAAATATGCATCACCTGCGTGATCTTTCTCACCTCCTCAAGGTATAACTGTGGGTCCTCACCTGCCTTGGACCCATAAAACTCTGGCGGATTCATACTCATAAAATCATGGATCGTAGAAGCAGCTACATCACCCCCTTCTAATTTGCAGCTATGACCTAGTTATTGGCCCAAACATTAGCGGTGACTGCTTGGGCTAACACCAGAAAGGCCCCAAAACTGAGCATGAGACACAGTCTCATTCAAAGGATCAATAGGTGGGGGTTGCTTGTCATCATTTTTATGGGCATTCACTCTTCGAAGAGGCATTTTCTAAAATAGGAAAGCATGAATTATTAGATGAGAGGGAAAATTGTAGGAATAATAGAATCTGAAAGAAAGAAACAACTTTTTCCTAAAATTTCTTGTAGCCTCTTGCTCATAGATGTGGCGTTCTTCACACTGATGATCAAGACTCTACTCAATGCGGCTTGTCAGAATCCCTAGGACTCCTTTAAAACCTAGCTCTGATACCAAGTTTGTAACGACCAAAATCACCTCCTGGGATATCACACAGTGCTTAGGGCTATAAGTAGCCCCAAGCTAACTCTTTGAGCCTATCACTTCTCAAAATAACTCATTCAAGAAGGAATATACAAAACACTGGCACTGTCATATCAAATAAAAGGAAATACTCGATTCAAACGACCACATTACTAGAAATCTCAACACAAGCACATTCTGATAACTAGTCTGACAAAGCCTCTACTACTCCATGAACTCGAGAGTCATTGGGATAGGTCCCCAACTAACTCAAACTGAACTGAAAGTAATATCATAAACACTCAAATACTAAAATGTCTGAAGATAGGTCCTAAAACCATGAGGACTCACCACTGTAGAAATATAGATGAAGGTACTTGAAAATCACTAACGAGACAAGGACTGAGCACCTGAACCTATATTATAAGACAATATAGCACATAGACGTATATGTGGATCTGCACTTGGGAATGTACTAAGTATGTGGTGGTGTATGCATTTATATAAAAATAGTATCAATACTCTTTAATCAAATCATGCATGCAAATAGAAATGACTCACATGGCTTGAATAAGTCTAAAATATAAAGCTCATAAATCATGTAGAATGAAGCATGTAACACAAATCTCGTGAGTCATTATACTTTGGCTTTAAAATTTGTGCTCTTCTCTTATTCTCATTACTCATAGGATGAAGGAACCTTTAAACAATACTTTTAACTCATGCATATATCTCATGGGGAGTAAACCTTCTTTAATGCTTAAGAACTTATAACTCTTTTGAACTCAAACACTTGGAACTCGGAATCATATAACTTTAGTTTAAAAATCGATCATCAACTCATATTAGTAGAGAAAATTACTTCCTTCATTAGAAAATACTTAAAATAAATTCGTTCACTTTAGTAAATATCTCATCTTAAAGCTTTAGGAAAAATATTCTATCTCAATGGAAAATACTTTAGTTTAGGGAGGTTTTCTTAACCGACATAAACCATGCGACCTACATGGAGTCCAACGTCTTGTCCTCCTAAGGAAGAAACTTCATGTTGGGAAGAGGCGTCATACTCTTGCCAAAGAGTATAACCTCGACTCAGTGATCACTTATCTCGGCCTTGGTCCCAATCATCTCGGCCTCAGGCCCAAAATCTCAATCCTACAGTGGCACGTAGTTCTAGGGTAAGAAACCATGGTAACTTGCCCAACTCGATGCTAAATACTACTTCCTTTAGTTTATCTCGCTCATCTCATGGAAATCTACTTTCAAAATAATCTCATGGTTCATAAGAACCCAACAATCAAATTTGTATTCTCATGTGGTAGAGTGGATTTCAAAACTCTATGACCATTAGGTAAATCTTTTCTTAATAATCTCAAAATACTCAAATCATGGGTGCTTATATCACAATAGTTCATAAAATTGCAAGTCTCAAGTAGGGCTTAATGATCCATAATTCAATCTCAAGTTAAAACTCTTCATAATGCATAATAGATAGCACATAGATTCATAGTTCATGTAGAAATTTGAAATTTACAGCAATTTATCTCAAAATCTCAAAATACTCATATACTTCAATATCTCAAACATTGCAACTATTAACTTCTCAAGGATTAAAATCATGAGGTATAAACCCAACCTTAATTTCTCAAGAAAACATATAAAAATCATGCCATTAGATTCTCAATTCATGGGAAACATCAAAAGCTTACAAACAGTAACAATGGGTGAAAAACCCTAATTCAATTTCATGTAAAATCTCATAAGTTGCAGAAAATTGTAGTTTAAATAAGCTTTGGGCACAAGGGTGAAAGGATTACCCATGTTCAAAATCCCACATACCTTAGATTATGAAATTGGATGAACAAGCTTGCTTTAACCTCTTCTTAGTACTCTTGAGAGAGGGTTCTTGCAACCCTTGAACTTGGGGAACTCAAATCTCAACTCAATTTGTAGAATATATGGTGAGTTCTTGGATTTCTTGGAAAAGGGTTTTAGATTTGATCTTGAGGGAGAAACCCTAGATCTCTTGTGTTTTAGATGATGAATAAAGTCATTTGCTTCATTTGTAATATATCTTCGTGATAAAAGAGTGTAGAAGATCGAAAAGGTCTTTTAAAAATAACTTAAAATACTGATCGGGGGCTACGACGGTCAGAGTGATGATACGTTGCTAGTTTGACGGTCTGTCAGATCGTCCGTCGTACGTTGGTCAGAAGAAGAACATACTGTCTTGGTATGATGGTCAAAGCGACGGTCCATCACAGTCTTGATGGTCCATTGGATCGTTGGTCGCACGTTGGCCAGGATGAGACCACACTGCCTCAGTGGCGACATTCTAAGCGACGGTCCATCTCAGCCTTGACGGTCCATCGTCCTGTCCATCGCACTTGGGTCAGGAAAGGGAGTTACTACCTTTTTTGCGACGGTCCAAGCAACGGTCTGTTGCTAACTTGACGGTCCATCGGATCATCCATCACACTTGGGAGGTTCCAATAACTCTCAGTAAAACGGCCATAACTTCTCACCTCGATACCGGATTTTGATGAAATTTGTATCATTGGAAAGCTAATTCAATTCTCTACATGAAAAAAAGTCAAATTTAGGAAAATTCTATATGTTTTAAACACCTATAATTTGGGAAGTCATATCTCAATCTTTTAAGCTTGGAATTGCACTTCACTTAACATGCTCCAAGGCTCGAACTACGAGGGAACTTTGCAGGGTCTTACACTTAGACTGAAATTATGGGTTGTAATCATCTAACTGAAATACCCCAAATAAGATAAGATAACTGAGTTGGGTTCCAATCTATAACCCCAATTAGAATGGTGTCAATACTGTACCACTGGTAAAGAAAACTAAAGAGATACCGTCATCTGACAGGTACTCTAATGAGAACAGTGGAACCCTCAACTAACAGGTTAAAACACCTCATCAACCCTCAACTGGCAGGTTTGATTTCTCAACCTATGCTGGCTATATAGTTCTAAAATATAAGGATTGTTTCTAAGGATCACACCCTCTACTGGAAGGTGAGCCCCCATCCTTGGGTTCACTCGGTGCTGAATTCTACTCCTAACTGATAGACACTGAACTAATTATACTGAACTGAACTGGATTGATACTGAGATTATTAAGTTTTCTTGAGTTCTATAACTGACTAAGAGTAGTATTAATCGTGACATGACTGAGACTATTCTGTAACTGACACTGGCTCTAGGTAAACAGCTAAATTATCGGGTATTAAATATCCTCAGGACTCGATAGCATGAAAAGTAAAGCATAGCATAATCTTGAAGAGCATAACATTGTTCACTTGTTCATAATTCAGCCATAGAGACATTTTATCAAACACTTGTAAGGCATCTACTAATACATGAATGGGGAATACATGCTATCATATTATAATGGCACTATTTTATTCACCTAGGCATTTTATCAAACACATGGGGAGAATGCTTGAGTTATACAATAATCAACACATATAGTTATCATGGCTACATCAATTAACTTGCAAATTGAAGGGTTTATGAAGAAGATCATGTAATTCATCACATATAATGATTAATTGCATGAAATCTTGTAATTTAATCATGGACAAAGACCCAACGATAACATGAACATGAATTAAATTCAATTCAAACATGGAAGTTCATAATTCAATAATATTATAGTTTGAAAATGGATTCATGGACTCTATGAATGAAAGGAACCCATACATGAACACCTAACATACCTTGGAATATTTGTTCTTGAAGGCTCTTGGAGAAATTCTTGAGATTGACCTTGATTTCTTTGAGCTAGGGTTTGTTTTCTTGAGAGAGAATGCTTTCTTTCTTGAGATAAGTGAGCAAATAATAAGATAATAGGCTACTTATGGCTTTAATACCGTGTTTAGTCTAACTGGAATGAGGGGAAAAGACCTGAAAGCCCTTGGAAATGGAATGTCAGAATTAACTAAAAATCTCAATTTTCACCCCTGGCCCAATGCGGCGCTATCGTGTCGTGTCTCTGGAAATTCACAACTGGGAAAATGCATGGTGGCGCAACGCAGTGGTATCACGTTGCCACTTTGGATGTGACCTAGAAGTTTTATGCGACATGGTGGGATCATGTTGGTACATGGGAAATTGACAAATATGAAAATAATCTTTGGCGCAACACGTCGGTATCGCGGTACCTCATTGGAAACTGACAATTGCCATTTTGTCATACTCCACGATGCGCTACTGTCCTAAATCACGGTGTTTAACGACTGAAATTTAAAATAGCCATAAATTTTTACCCGGTTATCGGGTTTAGGTAAATTTTATATTGTTGGAAAGCTAATTGAATTTCCTACGCAATGGCAGGCTCTAAACTAAAAAATACTGAGTATGTAAAAAAATTTATATTAGATAACTCATGCACTGAGAGTTAATTTAGGCTAGGGAAATATGGGGTACTACAATATCTCTCCCTTGGGAACATTCATCCTCGAATGAGACTGATTAAGATGAGAAACACTGATAGACTGAGCTAACACACTGAACACGCATATCTGATGCATGACTACATGACTGACCTACTATCAAAGTGAGTTCTTATACTGTACATACATATCTAATGCATGGAATACATGACTGAAGTTACTGATAAGATGAATTTTTGCACTGAACATTCATATCTGATGCATGGGTACATGTCTAAATTGATTCATGAATGCTTGACTAAATATGCAACGATAATGGATACGAAGTTTATAATTGCAACTGAACATAGAACTGAGTAAAGCTAAGGAAGATTGTTACCTTAAGTTGGATCTGGGTTTGTGGAGAAGAAGTAAGGATACTTTGTCCGCATATTTGCTTCTGCTTCCCAAGTAGCTTCCTTAACGGACTGATTTCTCCAAAGAACTTTGACCAAGGAAAATTCTTTTTTCCTTAGTCTGTGAATCTGATGATTGAGGATCTAGACTAGAACCTCTTTGAAAAAAAGATCATTCTGAATACTTACGTCCTCTAAAGGAATTATAAATATTGGATCACCAATGCATTTCTTTAGCAAGGAGACATGGAATACTAGATGTACTGAAGCTAGATCTGAAGGCAAATCGAGCTTATAAGCTACTTTTCCGAAACGACTAAGAATTCTGTAAGGACCGACATAGCGGGGACTGAGCTTTCCATTCTTGTTGAACCTCTTCACCCCCTTCATAGGAGAGATTTTCAAGAACACAAACTCATTGATCTCAAGCTCGAGATCTTTTCTTCTCACATATGTATAAGATTTCTATCGGGTTTGGGATGCCTTAAGCCTCTCTCTGATCAACTAAAACTTCTCTAAGGCATCAAACACTAGGTCAGGCCCTACTACTGCAGCCTCACCTACCTCAAACTAACCCATTAGAGACCTGTATCTCCTATCGTAGAGAGCTTCAAATGGATCCATCTGAATATGGGAACAATAGTTGGTATTGTATGTGAACTCGATCAAAGGAAAGTGGCCATCCCAATTACCCTTAAAATCAACAACGCATGCTCTCAGCATATCTTATAGAGTCTCAATGGTCCTTTCTGCTTGACCATCAGTCTGAGGGTGGAAGGCTGTACTGTGATAAACTTGGGTACCAAGACCCTTTTGGAATGTTTTCCAGAAATGAGAGGTAAATTGGGTACCTCTATCTCAGATGATAGACGTTGGGACTCCGTGTAACTTAACCAACTCTCTGATATAGAGTTTGGCATAGTCCTTGGCTGAATAGGAGGTATGAACTAGAAAATATGAGCTGATTTGGCCATCTTGTCTATGATAACCCATATAGAATCATATTGACCCAAGTACGAGGCAAACCCATCATAAAGTCCATGTTCACTTCTTCCCATTTCCATGTGGGAATACTAAACTCCTACATGGACCCACTAGGCTTTTGGTTCTCAATTTTAACTTACTAATATGTAGAACACTTAGCTATAGATTTTGCAATATCTCTCTTCATCCCACTCCACCAATAGATCTCCCGCAAGTAGCGGTACATCTTAGTGGACCCTGGATGAATTGAGTAACGCACACCATGCGCTTCTGTAAGAATTCATTGCCTCAAGTCATCTACACCTGGCACACATAGCCGACCCTGGCAACGCAACACACTATCTCCCCCTTGGGAGAAAACCTATACATTCTGATCTCTGACTAACTTTTTCTAATTCACCAGACTAGGATCTCTATCCTATTTTTCCTTCACCTCAAAAACTAGAGATGATTTTGAACTATTCTGAAGCCACATACTACCTTCTGCTGAATCGACTAAGCGGAAACCTATTCGGGCAAGCTGAGGAACTTATTGAGCTGACTTTCTCTTACCACCCTCAACATGAGCAATACTACCCATAGACAGTCTACTGAGAGCATCAGCCACTACATTGGCCTTGTCCGGATGATACAGAACACTAATGTCATAATCTTTCAATAACTCTAACCACCTTATCTAATGCAAATTCAAATCTTTCTAAGAAAAGACATACTGAAGGTTTTTATGAAACACATCAATGTGTACCCTATACAAGTAATGCCTCCAAATCTTTAAGGCAAACACTACAGTTGCTAACTCCAGATCATGGGTCAAATAATTTTTCTCATGGGGCTTAAGCTTTCTAGAGGCATAGGCTATGACCTTGCCTCTCTGCATGAGGACACAACCCAAACCTACTCTGGATGTATCACAGCACACAACAAACCCATTTGAACCATCTAGTAGAGTCAAGACTGGGGATGAGGTGAGTTGAGTCTTCAACTACTGAAAACTCTTCTCGCAGGAATCTGACCACTAAAACTTGACTTTCTTTTGAGTCAATCTGGACATGGGGGATTCAATAGAAGAAAACCCTTCAACAAACCAATGGTAATATCCAGCTAACCCTAAGAAACTCCTGATATCTAATAGAGATATGGGTCTAGGCCAGTTTCTCACTGCTTCGATCTTTTAAGGATCAACTCTAATGCCATCACCAAAAATAATATGACCAAGGAATGCTACTGACCTTAGCCAAAATTCACACTTACTAAATTTGGAGAACAACTGGTGAGTCCTGAGAGTTTAAAGTATGATTTTGAGGTTATCTGCTTGATCATTCTCGCTACGGGAATAGACAAGAATGTCATCAATAAAGACTATAATGAACATATCAAGGTACTTCTTGAACATGTGATTCATTAAGTCCATGAAGGCTTCTGGGGCATTTGTAAGACCAAAGGACATAACTAGAAACTTGAAGTGACCATATCGGGTTTGAAAAGTTGTTTTCAAAATGTCACGTTCTCTGACTTTGAGCTGATGATAGCCTGATCTAAGTTCTATCTTAGAAAAGTAACTAGAACCCTGAAGTTGGTAAAATAAGTCATTGATTCTAGGAAGTGGGTACTTATTCTTGACTATGACTTTGTTTAACTGATGGTAGTCTATACACATTCTGAGAGAACCATCTTTTTGACAAACGAATAAAACTAGTGCGCCTCCCGGGGAAATGTTGGGTTTGATGAATCCCTTATCTAGGAAATCCTTTAACTGTTATTTTAACTCTTTGAGTTCTACTGGTGCCATTCTGTATAGTGGAATAGATATAGGCTCAGTATCTGGAAGAAGGTCTATTTCAAAGTCTATTTCCCTAACAGGAGAAACTTCAGAAAGATCTTCAGGAAATACATCTGAGAATTCATTTACTACTGGAACTGACTCAAGACTAGGAGTTTCTGAACTAGAGTCCTTAACTCACACAAGATGATAGACACACCCCTTGGATATCATTTTTCTCGCTCTAAGGTATGAAATCAGCTGACCCTTAAGCGTTGTAGTACTACCCCTCTATTCAAGGACAGGTTCATTTGGAAACTAAAAATGAACAATTCTATTTCTACAATCAACTGAGGCATAGCATAAATGGATCCAACCCATGTCGAGAATGACATCAAAATCTGTCATCTCTAGATCTACTAAGTCTACTGAAGTGACTTTCTGAGATATCATAATTGGACAATTCCTGTATACCTGTTGGGATATGACAGACTAACCCACTAGGGTAGAGACAAATAAGTGAGATCCAAAGAGGTAAGGGGGTTAAAATTATACACGCATTCAAAAAGAGTCATACCAATAGTCGAGTTTATAACACGATTATAAGAAAATTCAACTAAAAGTCATTTTTCCTTTAACTAAGGTACGTAACATAGAACCGAAGGTTCTATTTACCACCTTTATTTTCCCATCATTTTATGGGTGGAAAAACGCTGAGAAAAGTAGGTTCCTTCAAAGCTTACACCATAATAACCTCCCAAAGTGACTAAAGAACTCAGAGTCTCTATTACTCATAATAGTTTGAGAGATTCTGTGTATTTTGATAACATGCTCGATAATAAGAATCCTTATTTAAAGCGTTATGACTTTTATGACACAAAATGAAATATGCCATCTTAGAAAATCGATCAACCACTAAAAAATACTATCTCTACCCCATTTTGTCCTATGCAAACCCAAAATAAAATCCACAAAGATGTTAAGTCATAGGAGTAGGAAAGTGGGTAGTGGGGTATATAATCCTTAAAAGAGAAGGCAGGATTTATTACTTGTACAATCCATACATTGACCAAAAAATCTAGCAACATCTTGATAAATCTTGGGATAATAGAATTCATCTAGGATTCTAAGGGTCTTGTAAATTCCAAAGTGACCTATCATACCACTATCACGTGCCTCTCTTAAAAAAAACTCTCTTTATGTGCTAGAGGGCACATATAACCTCTTTTATTTAAACAATAAATCAACAAACTTGGAATAAGGTATAGAAATTCTATCATTAATCTATCTTTTCCTATCTCATTCCAAACAAATGTTGACAATTGGAGCAAATTTAGGGTTGTCGGGGTACAAGGTCTTCAAAAATTCAAAAAAAATTGTTTAGAAGACAATGTGGAAATAAAAATATGCTTCCAAGACAAGGCATCAGCTACCACATTCTCCTTTCACTTTTTCTATTACATTAGACAAGGGAAAGTACTTAAGAATTCAATCCACTTGGCATGCCACTTGTTCAAATTGTCTTGATCCCTATGGAGTTTCTAAGATTCATAGTTGGTTCAAATCATGAATTCCTTAGGCCACAAGTAGTTTTGCCAATTTTCTAAAGTTCTAACACAGGCATATAACCCAAGATCATTTGTGAAGTAGTTCAAGGTTTCCCCATTAAGATTTTCGCTAATGTATGCAATGGGTTATTGATCTTGCATTAAGATAGACCCAATGCCTACTTTGCAAGCATAAAATTAAAATTTAAACATTTTTCCAAAGTCAGGTAATTGCAACAAAAGAGTGGAGATAAGCATTGTTTTCAAAGTTTTAAACCTCTTTGATTGCTCTTTACCCCACTTAAAAGGCTAACCCTTTTGGATTACCTCAGTCAAGAGGGTTTCTATGCTACTAAACCCTTTGACAAACCTTCTATTGAAATTAGCCAATCCATAAAAAAAATCACATTACCAATAGGTTATGGAGTTGGACAATTTCGTATAGAGTCTATCTTGGATTAAACCACTTCAACACCCCAGGAGCTTAAAACAAAACCAATGAAAACAACTCCACACAAAAGGAGCATTTTTCAATTTTACCAAATAATTGCTCCTTCCTAAGCACATAAAAAAAACACCACAAATGTTTAGCATGATCAATTATGGACTTACTATAAACTAACATATCATCAAAGTGCACCACCACAAATTTCTCTATGAATGGTTTCATCACATAATTCATTAAACACATAAAGGTACTATGATTATTGGTGACACCAAATGGCATAACCAGTCATTCATAGAGACCAAATTTGGTCTTGAAGGCAGTTTTCCATTCATCGTTGAGATTCATTAGAATTTTACTATATCCACTCATAAGATCAACTTTTTAAAACACACAAGAACCATTAAATTCATCTAATATAGAATTTAATCTAGGTATAGGATGGTGATACTTTATCATTATTTTGTTAAAGTCTAACAATTAACACACATACGCCATGTACCATCTTTCATTGGAACTCACAATATCTAGACCGCAAAAAAACTCATGCTTTCCTTGATGTATCCTTTGTTGAGGTTTTCCTTAACTTGCCTTTGGAACTACTATGTGTCTATAAGATTACTTCGATAAGATAACTTATTGGGCAATTGTGTACCTGACATGAAGTCTATTTGATGCATAATTCCTTGAAGTAGGGGTAACCCTTAGGGTAGTTTTTTTTAGAATACATACTCAAGTTCCTGCAAAACTAGAAAAATAGAATGAGTAATAGGAGAAGTAGAGTGGTTATTATGAAAATCAAGGGAGAAGAGGACCATAGGTGTGTTATCATCATCTTCCTTTAAGAGATCTTTGTTCCTAGAAAACATCACCATAAGACTCTTTCCCTTCAACCACCTTTTCTTCTCTTCTTCATCCTTCTACTTTGTTTGGTCCTCTTACTCCCTCTTATTTATTACCTTTTTCTATCAACTCTCTCATTCTTTAGTGAAGCTTATTAACTTGGGATAGTGAGAGTGTATGGAGAATGAACTTCCAACCATTCATCTCAAAAGAATATCGATTAGTCCTCTAATCATTCTTTGTTGAATAATCATATTTCCATGTCCACTCAAGAAAGACATAACAAGCTTTCATGGGATATATCATAAATCACCTAATCATGGTAACTTTCAACCTTGAATCGAATCACCACTTGTTTAGTCACCTTTAATTCTTTGCATTCATTTAACCATTAGAGCTTGTATGGTATGGTATGATTGGTTATGGGTAGCTTTAAGAATTCAACCATAGTAGCACTGCCTCCATTAGCATAACTTCCACTATCAATGATCAATAATTGTATATTCTCCTTGATAAGACACTATGTATGGAATATATTCTCCCTTAAATTAGGATTATATAAGGCCTTACAAATCATTCTCTTTTCACAATAAGTTTTAGGACTTTAAACTCTCCATTTCGAGGCCAAACATCCTTATTATCTTTCTCTAGTTGCTCATGCTCTCTAGGACCCTCTCCATCTTAGGAGTTTTTTAATCATTTTCACTTATAAGCCCTATCTCTTCTCTAAGGTAATACAATATATTTTTTCTAAAGATCACATTTCTCTGGTAAGGACACTCACTTTCTTTATGTTCCCAACCTTTACATTTAAAACATTGAAAACCTTTAGTATTGAGAGTTGGATATTTTATTACCATCAATTCTTTGTAGATACTTTGGATAAGTCTTTACATGGGTTTCTTGTCATAGGATTTGTTAATGTCCTTGCTTTATTTCCACCTATTAGATAGTTGAGCTACCTTCTTATTCTTACTCCATGGATTAGGGGATGATTACTCCTTGAATATGTAATACACCCTCTCCTTGATATCCCTCTCATCCTTTAATTCTGCTTGGATGATTGAATCAAGCGTAGGAAACCTACGTCAAGTTATGTATGAGGAAATCTCCTTGTTTAACCTAACCTTGAATTGGATGATGGAATGCTCCATGTTTTCATGATACTCAACCTTCAAGATTAATTGTTGGAACTAATCATGGCAGCTTGTTAAATCCCAGTTTCCTTGTCTTAGATTATACAATTTGGCTAGTAAATTATGCCTACACCTTTCTGAAACATACTTATATATTATGAGACCCTTTAAGTCATTCTATGGTGGTTGTGTCCTCTAATCCAACATATTTCTAAGCTTGTTGACATAGTCCCACCATGTGATGGAAAATCCTTTGAATTAAGCTATGCATAGAAACTCTTCTTGACGTTGATAAGATCATTGACATGGAACATCCTATCACAAGTGGATGCCCATTCTATATAAGCCTCAAGGTCACTCTTTTTAATACCCCATATTATACTTAGCTTTGTTCAGCTCCTAGTTACATGTATAAGAGGCTTAAAGCTTGAAAATTTCACAAAGTGTTTGGGACTTAGTCTTATTTTTGGCCTCTTAACTTTAAGGATTTTTAATTTAGTCTTATCGACCCCAAGACGTAGGTTTTTGAGTTAATTCATGTTCAGTGGTGTAAGAATTATGTCTCGGCTAAGTTTTGGATTTTTCAAACGAGGATTGAGTTGTGTTTTGATTTCAATTCCAACAGCTAACCGCAATAGCATTGTGTTGTTCTATTTATAGCGATGAGACACTCACTATATTGTGGTGCCCTTTTAATCTGCATTCCAGATACAAATTTAATCTCTTGAGGGGCAGTTATGTCTTTTCCTATCGACCCAATTCGTAAAACATAAATTAAAGCTTCAGTTAGGGCATTATTTGCCCATATTCTCAAATTTCCTCTCAAAAACAAACCCTAATCATCTTCCAAAAACATTAGACTCACTTATCTCCTCTCTAAGAAAACTAAGAATTTAAGTTTTCCAATTCAAGAACCTTAAAGAAAAGCATCAAGATTGTGTTTCTCTTTCAATCTTAAGGCTTTAAGGTATGTGTGATGTTCATCCATGGGCCCTTTTCACCCATGGAGTCCAAGAATCCATTTGTATATTTTAAATGATGAATTTTACATGTTTATGATGAATTATCTCTATTAAGATCTTATGAATTTTGATTTATGTATTGTGTTTACAAGTGTTTTGATGTAATGAGCCTTTACACATTTAAATGATGAAATTTTCATGTTAAATCCCTAACTCAGGGTTTTTATATTGTAATTATGTTATTATCATATGATTTACCCATTCCCATGTTTAAGTTCATGACTTTCATGTGTTTGATGAAATGCCTAAGTGTTGAATTTTGAACAATGATTCTCTATTATGGTTTCAAAGCTTTTATATGTCCTTATTCTAATTTCCATTCAGCGTTGGTGGGTTATGAACACCCGATACCTAGTTATTTATATAAATTCAATATCTTCAGAATAATTTTAGATAAACTATGAGCATTGCCATTCAGTCAAGTTATTCATGATTAGTTGTTTGCTCAGTTAAGCTTAGTTCAGTTGAGTAATCAATGTCAGTTCAGTTGGGAGTAGGATTTAGCACTGATCGAACCTAGGGATGGGGGATCACCCGCTAGGTAGGACTAGGACCTTAGTAGCAGTCCCTAAGTTCCAGAACTACTTAGCCAGTATAGGATTATGAGATGTCACCCACCAGTTTAGGATGGACATTCTCTGATATGTCACCTGCAAATTTAGGACTGACATTCTCTTAAGGGTCACCCACTAGTTTAGGACTGACTACCTAGTCTTTTGGGACACCAATTAAGTGGATCTACATAGCCATGTATTAGTACCTGTGGCACGGTACTGACACCCTTCTAACTAGGGTTATAGGTTGGACCCCGATTAGCTTAGATTTGGGCATGTCGGTTAGATGATACCTCTCACAGTCTCACTAAAGTATTCAGTACAGAATTCAGTTCAGGTTTTCTTGACCATAGCATATAGACATTTGGTTATTCAGTTATCAAATTTTAGTAATTAAGTTTACAAATTATTTCAGAAACATTATATGCTTGGTCTTGAATTCTTAGTATTTCAGTTTTCATGCATGCATACTTAGTTATCTCATGCTATTCTGCCAGTCATTATTTCATGCACAGTTAACCCTTGCATTATAGCTGAACTTTATATCATATACCAGTACATTTAAAGTACTGACTGCATACTTTTCTTTGCGCTATGATGTCTTATATCATAGGTTCAGTTATGTAGTTTCCTAACCGTTGTTAGACATTTTAGTTTATTAGCAGCAGCAGTCGTGGTAAGTTCTCATCTATTAAGGACATGATTGTTTCATTTCAATTTATTTCAATAGTGAAGTATTTCCATTTAGTTAGAGTTAGTTGAGGGGTTGTCCCATCAACTCCACAGTCATTCAGTTAGAGGTTTTTCAGACATTTAGATAGTTAGTTAGTTTATCAATTATTTTATCAGAATTTTCAGTATGTTCTCATATTTTTTAGATCTATGATTTAATTATATTTTAGTACTTAAAACCTTATGGAATTGTCAGTTATTTTTTCGTATATGTTGTTATTATCAGTTTACTCTGTGCTCACAGCAGGTACCAGCTCATGGGTTAGCATGGGGTCACTTATGATTGTAAGCACTGTTGTCTCGACTAGGGGGTAGCCTCGGGTCGTGACAAAACCTGATATCAGAGCCTAAGGTTTAATAGTGTCCTAAGAAGTCTGAAAAGCCGTATTGAGTAGAGTATTATGCATGGGTGTGAAGTGTGCCACACTTATAGACAAGCGGGTACAAGATGTTTGAGGAAAACTTTCCCTTCTTTTAGTATTCATGTCGTGCGAATGAGCATAAGCTTTATTTAAAACTCTCTTTTTGAGTCATTCTTCCTTTCGTTTACAGACAATGCCTCCCAAAAGAAACAACAAAATAAGAAATGGAAATAAGCCCGCACCTCCGCCTGTTTAGTAAGATCCCTAAAATAAGAATGTCTCTCATGTCGATTTTAGAGCTGTATTAACTACCTTAACTTATTCAGTAGCACCTCTGAATAATCAGCAGGTTGTTTCCCCAAATAATCCAATGGAAAATACAATTGCAGCTAGGATTTGGGATTTTAGCCGCATAAATCCCCCTTTGTTTTCGGGATCTATGTCTGAGGAGGATCCGCAAGAGTTTCTTAATACGGTTCAGAAGGTGACTAATATCATGGGATTCACTTTGAGTGGGAGTGTAGCGTTAGCTTCTTGCCAGTTGCAGAATATAGCTCATACATGGTATAAGCAGTGAAAGGAGGATAGAGGTGCTAAGGCAGGGGCTGTAAAGTGGGAGGAATTTGCCACAACATTTTTAGACAGGTTCTTTCTTTTAGAGTTAAGGGAAGCTAAGGTACTATATTTTATTAATTTGAAGCACGATAATATAAGTGTGAAGAAATACTTACTTAAGCTTACTGAGTTGGGGAGGTATTCTCCTTATATGGTTGCAGACAATAGGTCTAGAATGAGTAAGTTCATATCTAGTATATTTGATAGTGTGGTCAAGAAGTGTAGAACTACCATGTTGATTAAGGAGATGGACATATCTAGGCATATGGTCCATGCTTAACAGATTGAGGAATAGAAACTTTAGGAGATAAAGAGGGAGAATAATAGGGACAAAATAGGTAGCTTAACTTTTCTCAACTGAAGTTAGGGGGTGGTAACCATTCTCAATTCCGTCAAAAGTTTTTTGCCCCAGCTTCATCTTCAGCTAGTGTGTCAGTGCCAAATTTCAGGAATGACAGTCAGTATAGAGAACCAGGATCTAAATCTTAAGGTAGCATAAATAGTGGTCGTACTAATCCACTCTACGGGAAGTGTGGATGGAATTATTAGGGTGTGTGTAGAGATGGTAGTGATGTGTGTTTTGCATGTCGTAAGCCAAGACATAAGATAAGGGAGTGTCCTATAAGTATGTGGAAGGGTAGGAATGATCGCCAGTAAGGTCAGACTAACTCTTCAGCAGTGCCAACAGGTCGCCTGACTCAGTAGGACGCTACATCCAGTGCCACCAATGGATAGTGCCAGAATAAGTTGTATGCACTTCAGTCCCATCATGATCAGGAAAGCTCTCCTGATGTTGTTACGAGTACATTATAGGTCTATCATCTTCATATGTATGTTTTATTAGACCTCAAAGCCTCATTTTCTTTTGTAACCCTCTATATAGATGTCAATTTAGATATCAGTCTAGAAACATTAGTAGAGCTTTTCTCAGTATTTACCCCGGTAGGTAAGTCTATCATATCCAGATGGGTATACAGAAATTGTCTGGTTACAATGTCTCAGAAAATTACTTCAGTAGATCTTGTAGAACTAGAGATGGATGATTTTGATGTCATTCGCAACATGGATTTTCTCCATTCATGCTATGCTTCAGTTGACTATATAAATAGAGTCATTCAGTTTAAATTTCCTAATGAACTAGTCATTGAATGGAGGGGTAGTACTTCACGCTTAGGGGCCAAATTGTGTCATATCTCAAGGCAAGAAGAATAATATCTAAGGGGTGTATGTACCATCTTGTTGAGTCAAAGACTCTACTTCTGAGACCCCAAGTCTCGAATTAGTTCTAATAGTATGAGAATTTCCAAATGTGTTCCCTGAATATCTTCCTCAAGTCCCTCCCAAAAGGGAAATTGACTTTGAAATAGATCTCCTTTCAGATACCTAGCTTATCTCTATTCATCCCTATAAAATGGCTCCAGCTGAGCTAAATGAGTTAAAAGAACATTTGAAATATCTCTTAGGTAAGGGATTCATTAGGCCCAGTGTTTCCTCATGGGGTGCTCCAGTCCTTTTCATGTGGAAGAAAGATGATTCTCTCAAAATGTGCATCAATTACTGTTAGTTGAACAAAGTCACAATCAAGAATAAATACCCACTACCCATGATTTATGACTTGTTCGAGTAGCTTTAGAGTGTCAATTATTTCTTTAAGATAGACCTCATATCCGGCTATGATCATCTCAGAGTCAGAGAATGTGACATTCTGAAGACAGCCTTCAGAACCCGATATGGTTAATTCAAATTTCTAGTTATGTCTTTTGAACTAATGAATGCCCCAATAGTTTTCATAGACTTGATGAACCGAGTATTCAAGCAGTACTTGGACATGTTCTTTATAGTCTTCATTGATGATATTCTTGTCTACCCCAGTAGTGAAAATGATCGTGCAGACCATCTCAAAATCATATTGTGGACTCTTAGAGTCCATCAGTTGTTTGCCAAATTAAGTAAGTTGCGAGTTTTGTCTAAGATCAATGGCTTTCCTTAGCCATATTATTTTTGGTGATGGCATTAACGTTGAACCTCAAAAGACTGAAGTAATCAAAAAATAGCCCAGGCCCATCTCTCCATTAGATATCAAGAGTTTCTTGGGTTTAGCTAGCTATTACTGATAGTTTGTTGAAGGGTTCTCAACTATTGTGTCCCCCATGTCTCTATTAACTCAGAATAAAGTCAAATTTTGGTGGTCAGATTCCTGTGAAAAGAGTTTTCAAGAGTTGAAGACTCAACTCACTTCAGTCCCAATTTTGACTCTACCAGATAGTTCAGAGGGTTTTGTTGTTTACTGTGATGGTTTAAGAGTTGTTCTAGGTTATGTTTTGATATAGAGAGGCAAGGTCATAGCCTATGCCTCTAGATAGCATAAAGCCCATGAAAAGAATTACCCTACCCATGATCTTCAGTTGGCAGCAATTGTTTTTGCTATAAAAATTTAGAGGCATTATCTTTGTAGGGTTCATGTTGATGTGTTCACGGATATCACAAAAGTTTGCAGTATGCGTTTTCCCAGAAAAATTTAAATCTTTGTTAGAGAAGGTGGTTAGAATTGTTAAAAAATTATGATATGACTGTGTTGTATCATCCGAGCAAGGCCAATGTAGTGGCAGACGCCCTTAGTAGATTGCCTATGGGTAGTGATGCTCCTGTTGAGAATAATAAGAAGAGGTTAGTTCAGGAGGTTCATCAGCTTGCTAGATTAGGTGTTCGATTAGTTGATTTAGCCGAAGGTAGTGTTTGGGTTTAGAATAGTTTGAAATATTCTTTGGTTACCAAAGTGAAGGATAAATAAGATAGGGATCCCAGTTTAGTTAAGTTAAAGAAATCAGTTAGAGATCAGAAAGTAGAGGATTTCTCCCAAGGGAGAGATGGTATGTTGCATTGTCAGGGTAGTTTGTGTGTGCAGTATTTTGATGGTTGAGACCGTGGATTTTAGTAGAATCGCATGGTATACGTTACTCCATTCACCTAAGAGCCACTAAGATGTATCGTGACTTACGGCAAATCTATTGGTGGAGTGGTATGAAGATGGATATTGTAGAGTTTGTAGCTAAGTGGTCTAACTGTCAGCAAGTCAAGGATGAACACTGGAGACCTAGTAGCATATTATAGGAGTTTAGTATTTCCACTTGGAAGTGGGAAGAGGTGAACATGAATTTTGTGATGAGTTTGCCTCGTACGCGTTGTCAGCATAATTCGATATAGGTGATTGTAGATAGACTGACCAAATTAGCTTATTTCTTACAAGTTCATACTTTTTTTCAGCCGAGAACTATGCCAAGCTCTATATTAGAGAGTTGGTTAGGTTGCATGGTGTCCCATTGTCTATCATTTCAGATAAAGGTACTCAGTTTACCTCTTAGGTACTTAGTTTACCTCTTACTTTAGGAAGGCTTTTCAGAAGAGTCTTGGTACCAAAGTTTATCTCAATATATCTTTTCATCCTTAGACAGACGGTCGGGAAGAGAAGACTATTTAGACCCTAGAAGATATGTTGAGGGCATGTGTTCTTGATTTCAAGGGTAGTTGGGATGATCACTTACCTTTGATAGAGTTTGCCTACAATAATGGTTATCACTCCATTAATCATATGGCTCTATTTGAGGCTCTCTATGGGAGAAGATGTATATCTCCTATTGGTTGGTTTGAGGCAGGTGTGGTTGCTTTGATAGTACAAAATTCGGTGTTTGATGCAATGGAGAAGGTTCAATTGATTAGGGAGAGGCTTAAGACAACCGAAAGACGTCAGAGATCCTATACAGATTTAAGGAGAAAGGATCTTGAGTTTGAAGTTGGGGGTTTGGTGTATTGAAAATCTTGCCTATGAAGGGAGTGAAGAGATTTGGCAAGAAGGGGAAGTTTAATCCGCGATATGTTGGCCCATATATAATTTTGAGTCATTTTTGAAAGATAGCTTATGATCTTGAGTTGCCTACAGATTTGGAATCAGTGCATCCAGTGTTCCATGTTTCCTTATTAAAGAAGTGTATTGGTGACCTAGCTATTGTAGTTCCTTTAGAAAGAACAGATATTTAAGATAGCCTTTCTTACAAAGAAATCACAGTCGAGATCCTTGATCGTCAGATTCGTAGACTAAGGAACAAAAAATTTCCCTTGGTCAAAGTTCTTTGGTGGAATTAGTCTGTTGACGGAGCCACTTGGGAAGCAGAAGTAGATATCTTTACCAAGTTCCCTCACCTTTTCTCTGCAAACTCATACTCAGCTTAAAGTAACAGTTTTCCTTATATTGACTCTTTTCCATTCTCAGTTCCAGTTAAATAATCATTCTCATGTCTTTTCATGCATTCAATAAGTCAGTTCATTCATGTATCATGTTTCAGGCTCAGTCATGTAATCATGTTTTTAGTTATGCATGTTCAGTATGTAATTTTAGTTTCTCCAGTATTCTCAACTTAATTAGTATCATTCGGGGATGAATGTTCCCAAGGGGAAGATATTGTAATGCCCTGTATTATACTTATCTTAAATCAGCTCCTAGTTGTATGCATTCTTAAAGCCTAAAAATTTCACTAAGTGTTGGGGACTTAGTCTTATTTTTGGTCTCTTCACTTAGAGGATTTTTAAATTGGTCTTCCCGACCCCGAGACGTAGGTTTTTGAGTTAATTCATGTTCAAGGGTGTAAGAAGCATGTCTCGGGGAAGTTTTGGATTTTTTGGACGAGGATTGGGTCGTGTTTATATTTCAATTCCAGCAGCTCACCGCGATAGCATCGCATCGCGCTTCTTATAGAAATGAGACACTCACCGTGTCGCGGTGCCCTTTTAATCTGCATTTCAGTTACAAATATAGTCTCCTTGGGGATAGTTATGTTTTTTCCCATCGACTCAATTCATAAAAACATGAATTAAAGCTTTAGCTAGGGCATAATTTGTCCATATTCTCCAATTTCCTCTCAAAAATACCCTAATCATCTTCCAAGAACATTATATTCAATTACCTCCTCTCTAAGAAAACTAAGAATTTAAGTTTTCCAATCCAAGAACTTTAAAGAAAAGCATCAATATTGTGTTTCTCTTTAAAGCTAAAGGGTTTAAGGTATGTGTGATATTCATCCATGGTCCCTTTTCACCCATGGAGTCCAAGAATCTATTTTTATGTTTTAAATGATGAATTTTACATGTTTATAATGAATTATCTCCATGAAGCTCTTATGAATTTTGATTTATGAAATGTATTAACAAAATATTTTGATGGAATGAGCCTTTACACGTTTGAATGATGAAATTTTCATGTTAAATCCCTAACTCATGATTTTAGTATTGTAATTATGTTATTATCATATGATTTACCCATTCCCATGTTTAAGTTCATGACTTTCATGCATTTGATGAAATGCCTAAGTTCCCTACTATGGTTTCAAAGATTTTATATGTCCTTATTCTTATTTCCATTTTGTGTTGGTGGGTTATGAACACCCGATACCTAGTTGTTTACATAAATTTAGTATCTTTAGAATTATTTTAGATAAACTATGAGCATTGCCATTCAGTCAAGTTATTCATGATTAGTTGTTTGCTCAGATAATCTTAGTTCAGTTGAGTAATCAGTGTCAATTTTGTTGTAACACCCCGCAAAAATTCCCTCATAGTTTGAGCCTTAGAGTATGTTGAGTAAAGTGTTATTCTGTCCTTAAAAGTTTGAGAGGTGTCTTCCCAAGTGTGCGATATTTTGAACCGTGTGGAATTTCCCTAATTTTGGCTTTTTATCACATAGGAAATTTTATAAGCTTTCCGTCGATATAAGATTCGCCCAAATCCGATACCCGGGTAAGAAGTTATACCTAATTTAAGTCTTAGTCATAAAACAACATCATTTAAGTGATTGGCACATCACGGAGAGGGTTTATTTGGCAATTGTCGATTTCCAGTGGGACTCCGCGATAGTGACGAGTCGCGGAGGAGCCTAATTTCCCAATAGTCAATTTCCAGTGGAACCCTGTGATAGTGCCGCATCGCGGAGGAGTCCCAGGTCCCAACCAGTGGGACAAGGCGATGGCTCCGCATCGCGGGGACTCCCAATTTACTAATTGTCAAATTCCAGTGAGCCACCACGATAAGTGGCGCATCGCGGTGGCCTATGAAATTGGGTTCCCAGTTCAATTTTTTCAGCTTCGTACAGATGTTAAAAAGGGCACTTTGGAATTTTTCAAGCCTATAAAACCGTGTAAACACCAAATCAAGACCATTTACAAGCATTCTATGAACTTTTTCTCAAGTTTTCTCTCAATATATTGAGATTTTGAGATAAATTGCTGAAATTCCCAGATTTCCACATGATTTATGAATCCATATGCTATATATTATGCTTTTGATGAGCTTTAACTTGAGATTGAATTATGGGTTAGTAAACCTTATTTGAGACTTGTGAAATTATGAACTATTGTGTTATAAGCACCCATGATTTGAGTATTTTGAGATGATTGAGAAATGAATTGACCTAATGGTCCGAAAGCTTTGAAATTCACTTCATCATATGAGATTATCGATTTAATAATTGGGTTTGTGGTGAACCATGAGATTATTTTAGAAGGGGATTTTTATGAGATGAGCGCAGATAATCTAAAGGGAGTAGTACTTAGCACCGAGCGGGTAAGTCACTACGGTTTCTTACCCTAAAACTACGTGCCATCGTAGGTTGGGCCTGAGGCTGAGTTTATGATGATTATGATTAAACCCGAGGCCGAGTTTCATTTATTGATCACTAGACCTAGGTTATACTCCCTGGCAAGAGTATGACACTCCTCCCCAATGTGGGGTCTCCTCCTTAGGAGGACAAAATGCTGGACTCCATGTAGCTCGCATGGTTTATGTCGGTTACGAGAACCTCCCTTGCCCTTTAAACTTTAGATCAGCTACTTTTTCTGAAACTAAAGTATTTTCCCTCCTATGAGCTATTTTCCTAATAATGAGGTTACAAAGTTTCTTCCTAGCTAAAGTATTCCATTGATATAAATTGTCTCTTTAAAAGGAAGTATTTTATCTTGATTTGGTATTTTCCCATGAAGACTTGAGATGAGTTATTTTCACTAAACTAGAGTATATTCCTTTTTAGATTGAATGATTTCCCTAAAGCCTGAAATGAGATATTTTCCTAGAGGGAATGAAATGCCTTCAAGCTTGTTTCAAAGTTATATGATTCTGAATTCCAAGTATTTGAGTTCAAAAAGAGTTATGAGATCTTGAGCATTGATGAAGTCTTACTCTCCATGATACATATGAATGATTTGAAAGTATCGTGTAAAGTTTCTTTATCCCTTGAGTATTGAGAATAAGAGGAGATTTGTGATTTCAAGTTAAAGTATGATGACTCACGAGATTTGTGCTACACGCTTCACCCTACATGATTTATGAGCTTTACATTTTATATTTGCTCAAGCCATGTGAGTCATCCCATATTGCAAGCATGACTTGATTGAAGAAAATTGACACTATTTTATACATATGCATTCACCCCCACATACTCAGTACATCCTCAAAGTATTGATTCACATATACGTCTATGTGCTACATTGTCTCATAATGTAGGTACAAGATTGTAGTGCATGTACCATGTCCAATCAGTTCGCAGCTTCCAGTCATCAGGTGATGGGTCTTTTTGATTCAGGGCCACGAGTAAGTGATATAATAGAAAAGTGTTGTATTTTCCCTTATTCAGTCGTATTGAGTTGGGGTGGTTGGGAGTCATGAACCAGCTACCCATGGGCAGTACTAGTAGAGGCTTCATACATAGTCAGTAGAAGTTAATGTATTGAGTTTCAGTTTGATGTAAAAGTAGAGTTGTAACCTTGTGACTTCAGTTTTGTATTGAGCAAATTCATAATAGAGTTATCTTCCGCTTTATTCCTCTGGATTTATGCATTTTATTTAGTTATTTATGTGTTATGCCAAGTGAAGGGTTATAGTGGGGTCACTTGTGACCCTAGGCACCGTGTAGCATCCCGAGGAGTGATTTCGGGTCATTACATTAGTTTGGAGTAGTATTTATCACCAACCGAACCTAGGGATGGGGGCTCACCCGCCAGCTAGGACTGGGTCCTTAGTAGCAGTCCCAAAGTTCCAAAACTACATATCAAGTGCAGGATTATGAGATGTCACCCACCAATTTAGGATTGAAATTCTCTGAGATGTCATCCACTAGTTTAGGACCGACATTCTTTTATGGGTCACCCGCCAGTTTAGGAATGACTCACAAGTCCTTTAGGAAACTATTTGAGTGGATCCACACAAACATGTGTTAGTACATGTGGCAGGGTACTGACACCCTTTGAATTGGTGTTATAGGTTGGACTCCGATTAACTCAGATTGGGGCATGTTTGTTAGATGATACCTCTCACAGTCTCAATACAGTATTCAATACAAAATTGAGCTTTGGTTTTCTTGACCATAGCATGCAGACTTTCAATTATTCAGTAATTAGATTTCAATAATTTAGTTTACAGATTATTTCAAAAATATTATTTTCTTGATCTTGCATTCTCAGTATTTTAGTTTGCATGCATGCATACTCTGTTATCTCATGCTATTCAGCTAGTCAATATTTCATGCACATTTAACCCTTGCATTATAGCATAACCTTATCTCATATACCATTACATTCAAAGTACTGACCACATACTTTTCTTCACGCTATGATGTCTTATATCATAGATTTGGATGCATAGTTTCCTGATCGCACTTAGACAGTTCAGCTTATCAGCAGCAACAGTCGTGGTGAGTCCTCATCTATCGAGGACATGATTGTTTTATTTTAGTTTATCTCAACAGTTCAGTATTTACATTTAGTTGGAGTTAGTTAGGGGTCTGTCCCATAAACTCCACAGTTAGTCAGTTAGAGGCTTTTCGGACATTCAAATAGTTAGTCGGTTTATTAATTATTTTATTAGACTTTTCAGAATATCTTCATACGTTTCAGATCTATGATTTAATCGTGCTACAATATTTAAAACCTAATGGAATTATTCATTATTTTTCCACATATGTTTTTATTATCAGTTTACTCAGTCTAACAGCAGGTACCATCTCATGGGTTAGCTTGTGGTCACTTGTGACCATAAGCACCATTGTCGTGACTAGGGGGTAGCCTCGGGTGATGACACTCTTACCCTTGAATGTTTGAAGACTAGTCTTGTTTGAGTTTATCCTAACATCTCAATCTCTATTGCCATGTTGGGGTGCTCATTATAGTTCCATTAATCATCACCATGAGGACTATTTCCTATGTTTCTTCTCCCATAAGGCATCGTATAAAACCTTCCTCCTCGACCTCCATGACCTTCTTTGAAACATTGGTCCGTACCTCATTTTCTCCACCCATACATCCTCTTTATCATATACTCTAAAATCTCCTTGAGGCTCCTATCACCCTTTCTCTTTGACTTTGATGGGTTAGTTATAGTTATGGGGTACTTGGAGTTGGGGATTTTGGTTTGGTGGAGGTTGGGGTATTTGATTTTGTGGATCACCTTGGTTGGTTTGGTTTAATTATGGTTGGGGTGGTTGAGAAGGATTTCAATTAAGTGGATAGATAATGGTTTGGGTAGTGGAATCTTGTGTTGGTCTTGGTGGATTGAACATTTGGTGAAATGTTTTCGGGGAGATGGTAGAGGATGTGTTTTGAGAATGTCAACTAGAATATATATGGAAGTTTTGAGGTATGGATTGGTTGGATTTTATACCTCCCTACATGTTAACCAACCTCCCATCCAATCTTGAAACTTGACCTCGAACCTTATTCATATCACGTATCACACTCAAGATGGTCGTTATTAAAGATTCCATGTTTTTCTCTCTCAAATAACTTGGATTGTCGTTTCTTGGTTCCATAGTACCTATTAGAGAAGACAATAAACATAAATAACATGTTACCATTAGTGAAATAACCTCACAACTCTACACATCTTTGTATGCCTCACACTTGGATCACAAATGTTAAACGATGGCTTATACTCTAGGTGGTAGTTGAGGTGTCAACTGCTACTCTTGATTGGATTGAATTTTTGTTTGATATACTCAAAATAAATGTGTATGAACTTTAATCACGAATTAACAATGAAATGAAACGAAAAAAGCATGAAAGAAGTCGGAAAAGGAAAGAAATCAAACTCTAGAGCTAATCAGCCAACTTAGTAGGTGAATTACTAGTTGTTTAGTAGTTTAAGAATCGAGAAATTAAATCTAGAATCTAGAATTGAAACCATAATGATTGAACCTAAGTAAAAGCGGTTTTTGAATGCTTGACATGCGTTTGAAGGATATGTGAGCGCATGTGGTAACCTACTCACGCAGGTGGAGGTATACAGATCATTCTAGTGTGATGACAAGTGAGATGTGTTGGCCACCTATGTGCATATATGCCGTTTTGTGTGTAGGTGATTGTTGTAAGACACATGACAAAATGCTTGGAAAGTTATAAATATCCTCTCATGTAAGCTTCTTTTGCTTCTCTCTCTTGGAATATACCTTTGTTCTTTTGGAAATGCTTTGTACAAATACCTTTTTCTTTGATTTTTATTTCTATTTTTTGGATTCAACACTAATTTTTGTTGAAGATTCCTCTTGCAGATTTGACTATCCAAGAACACCAAGAACACCAAAATTCTCAAGTAACTCGTTTGACCTAGAACCTTGCAACACATTGAATTTATGGTCCTTTAAACATGAGGAACACTTTTCCACCAACTTTAACTCTTAGTTCCACACAAAAGTTTGTAGATATAAGAAGTCATTTCTTCCTTTCTTCAAGCTTAAGAAAAACAATGGTGGGTTTCTTCAAGTTCCTTCAAAAACAAGCTTCAGCTCAAGATTCTAAATCGAAATACTAGAACAAACTAGTTCTAGTATTGAAACTTAAAATATGACTCCAAAAATATAAAAATCTTGTTTGGACTTTGCTAAAAAAACATTTTGGGGACTCCTTTTTTTTTTTGACTTTCAAGATATCTATCCCAAGAATAGACTCGTTGAGACGATCCTATCCTTGTTTTGATACCAAATGATTTGGGACATACTACAGAATCCAGAATTTATGTACAAGAAGTAAAGAGATAATAAAGATAGATGATAGTTAGACAAAAATAAGAAGAAGAATTGGGAACTATAGGATATAAGGACCCTAAAACCCCTAATTACAATCTTTAAATCACACCTAACTCCTATAATGACAAAGAGGGAATTGACCTCCCTCAAAATCACACATTTCTAAGACAAATTTCAGCACAAGCTTTCCAACCTCTCTCAAAGGAGAATAGTTCATCAATATTCATCAAAAACCTTAGGAAGGTAAAGTAGGGTTTTGGTATTTATACCCTTAGTCTAATTATTACAAACTAGTTCCCAAAAGTGAATAATTTAACCCTGAAAGGACTATTTATCCTCTTTGGGCAAACTGCTTATGTAGGTGAGGGCCGCTGTGACATTGTTTTCACCTACTCACATGGGAGGCACACCTGCTATCATTGGAGGCTCACCTATGGGCACAGATTAGCTTGTAGGTCCTACAAGTGGGCTATTTATCCCCTTCTAACACTCTCTTGACCCCTCCAAGGCCCCTTGATCCATAGTAGATGCAATCATCAACTCATAACACCCTTTTGAAGGTAATAAGTTGTCTTCAATCACCTTTCACTTTATAAAAAAACCTTGGAGTACTCGAAGTTCCCAAGCATGAATTATGGTGAAGGTTCTTGAGCTCCCCGCAATTCTATCACTGCTAACTCATGAAATCTAGCCTTATACTTAGAAAAATTCATGGAACCCTGCACTAACTTCAAAAATGATCCCGCATTTGCTCACAAACACAACAAGACTTATATTTCCCTAAAAAAGGCTTGAATAACTATGTTATGTCATAGGAGGGTATCCAGATAGTGTACACTTAATGTACGCTGTCTAGTACTAACTCGCTGAACTATCCAACTAACATGTGGCGTAATCCATATCATGAGAATCTACTAAACTAACATTATGTAACCTCTCCTGGCAGTTGGGAAGGAACTCATGTGTAATCTTCTTAGGCACCTGTAAATATCATAGGATACCTTCTAAGAAACTGACCCAACATCTTTTGCTCCCTACAAGTCATAGCTAGTTGGGATGCCATCGATTGAGCAATAATTTTATTAGTATTACTTCTCTACTTAATGAGCCACTTCTACGGGCTATACTCTTGTACCTGGACCAAGACCACCCTATTTTTCTCCCTGAGTGGATGTCTGGGAACTATTCATTGACTGACAACCGATTAAACCCAACAACTGATTAGGTTATCCTAACAAATAAATATGGTTATGAAGCCTAGGTTGGTCCTTGTCCTACAGAATGTTGTGGTGAAAAATATGCTGGAGCTGACTGCAAAATAGTAGCTGGCTCTAGTGCTAGTGCTCTACCCTAGACCCATCCTTATGGTCGACTCTAAACTCATCCTCTAATAGGACCTTACCTACAAGTATAGGGTCCTCACCCTCATTAGCCTTAACCCGCATCCTAACCATTAATAAAAGAGTGAAAATAGTGAGAATCTTGAAATCAACATTGACACGATACACGATAATAGAATTAGAAAGTAAGAATTTTCCTAAGAAATGTCTCATACACTCTTGAAGATAGGATACAGATGTTATTAAACTAATACATGAGACTATACTAGACATGTGCTATTGTACGAACGATACTTGTAAACCTAGACTCTGATACAAAACTTTCACAACCCAAAAACTTAAGTCATAATGCCGCCTACTATAACCTTCCAGTAGGTAGCCCAAAACCATAGCCTGAAATGGTAAGTAACGGGCTAACATGCATAAGAAAGAAGAACAAGGTAAAAAAATTAAATAAGGTGATAATTGAGAAAATACATGAAACATACATACAAATAATGGATATAGTAGGATACCCAAAACCTGGTATAGTCAATACAAGAGCCATTAAAGCATAAATATAAGTAGAATTATCTCCAAAAGTACAAAATAAGACTAATCAAAAATAAAAGGAGATAGATCATCTTCAATAGCCAAAATCTCTCTCTAAACATCTGATCAACAGCTCGACACAAAGGTGATGTCAACAATAATGTCTTATACTAGGATCTGCAACAGGGAAAAAGATATCGAGGTATAGTATGAGTACCAAAACATGAGGTACTCAGTAGGCATCATAAGCCACTTGAGCTCAAATAAAATAAATGTATAACAAAGTGTGAGTATACACTAAGGGTAAGAAAATAGGGTCAAAAAGAGGGTAGGAGGCTAAATCTATACAATTACAAGGAATATAAGTTAATAACCCAAAAACCACAAACTAAGCATCTAACTATAACATAACCGGATCCCCATAATCTCGAAAGTTACACACAATACTAAATAAATCCAATCGACCCTATAAGCATGATCGACACAGACAATAAGTAATAACAAATATTTACTAAGACAAATAGTAAGTAAATCCAGAATAATTCAAAGATATGTAAGAATCGTACCGTATACTCCTCCTCCATCCATATCCATGAACCTTACTGAAATCAGATCAAAATTCCTATAGAAATTGATGATAATTATACCCAAACTAAAATCATGGCTAAATATGTGATTTTGAGCAGTGAAATAAAGTGTTTAGAATCAAATCGAGGGCCAAATAGTCTATTTTTCTTCTTTAGTAAATTAAATCCATTTGATGTATAAAGAATCCTATTTTAAGTTAAAAATAGTGTTTTAGGCCTAAATACTAATATTCTAAATAGATAGGATTAAAGAAATAAAATAGAGAGATCAAGCAAATTAAATACCATTAATCAGCCTACCAGAACACAATCTAGGTGTTTCTCAGACATCTACAACACGAAAATACGTTATCCTAGGATGAATTATCATAAAGGAAAAACTTGCTACATGTTCTAAGATACCCAAACGAATACAAAAAGCTACCCAAGGATCAAATAAAGCATTTAACTCTAATTGCGAGGATGTTAGGTATAACAAACCAAGTCCTAAAGGAGAAGCAACTACCTAGACTAACGGCTTCAAGGCAAAATTATAATCTAAGGCCCCTAAATATGCTATAAGGATCATAAAGACCTAAATATAGTATTAAATCCCAATATTCCACCAATAATTAGCAATTTATCATCAAAATACCGTAAATTAGAGCTTTTTCATTTCAAGAACCCTCCTTCTGTTGTCATGATATCAAACTAATAATATTCATATCAATATGAGAATAATGATAATCATAGTGAGAATTTATGATCTGGGTCAAAAAACACCATTTGGGACTACTTATGGAATTTAGAAATCAATCTCCCAGTTATGTCCCTCGTGGGACAAGGATCCATGAAAAAACTGGCATGACCAACCATTAATTTTTTGTCCAAATCAGTATATAGGCAAAAAAAATTCAAGAATAAAAACTATAGAATTAACAAAATTATGGTTGATAACTTACAATTTAAAGAAGGGAAGATGATTAAGAATCAAGCTACAATGAACCTTAGCTTTAATTTATGATCCCACACTGATCTCTATGCTCCAAGTTGTACAAATGGTGATTTTAGACTTAAAATGAATTAAAAATAGAGGGGAAAGCTTATATATCACCATCATTTGATGCTTAAGATACCAAATTTACCACTAAAGTGACTTTTTTAAAGAGAATATTGACCGGTAAAATGGTCTTTACCATCCTGGCTAGGTAGGGGTAGAAATGATGTGGTGTGATGCGGTGTGGGTTTTTTATAAACCCATAAATTTAAAATAGCCCCTCCCCCCTCTCCTACCCTACATCATATTTAAATATGCATTAACCCGCCCCACACTTATACCCGCACCGCATCGCCCCACATTTTTGTTATTTTTCTTTTTAACAAATTTGTAACTTCACTGAAAACCATAATATTTCCTATACTAGGAAATAATAACAACCAATTTCTATTATATAACTTTTCACTAAGAAATGTCAGAAAAGTATCACGTGTACAAGTAATGATAAAATATCAAATTTTCATTAAGATGAATAAAGGAAATCTAAAAAGTTATAAAATTATCTATTTGTACTGTTATATATGTCATTTTAAATATCACAAAATTTTAAATGAATAATACACATAATTTTAGGTAGATTCACGAGAATAATACTAATTTTTGGCTTTATTTCAGTTCAAACCCACATATACCCGCAACCCACCTGCCTCAGATCATTTTAAAAAAATTACTTAAGCCCACCCCATACCCATACAGCACCCACAGTATAAAACACACAACACCCCACATTGTCAAAAATTTGCACCATACCGCACCCGCACTTCCCTATTGTCATCCCTATGGCCAGCTCCTGCTAAAGCAACTTCACAGTCGCACCACCAACTTCGCTAAAGAGAAAAAAGAGGAGCTTAAGAGGTGGATACTAAGTTTATTAGCAACTTCTTAAGAGGCTCCAATTTGTAAATATGGCTCTACTTAGGTGACTAAAGTATTGCTAAAGCAGTTTCACCATATGGTTTACACTAGAATTTTTAGCTAAGTCTAATAGGACTTCAATCGAGTGTTTGATATTCATTCAAAACCACATGCATAAAAATAAAATATGCTACCTACTAGAAAAGGTATTTTAGAATCAATGGAATTCCTATAGATATTTTTTGACAAAATATAGGTCCCACACCACTATTTTATTTTATCTAGTTCCCAACCAATAGCTTTACTGAGTGCCAAAAGACTTCGAACCTATAATACCCTAAGTTTTAGAGATCCATACCAACCAATAAATTGAAATTAAATTAGCTTTCCAACACCACCCGTATCGACTTAGTCCGATATCATAGTTAAAAGTTGTGGCCCATTTACTAAGGCATTGTCAAGCTGCCAGTGACGATGCCTCTAACGATGAATCATTGCCAAACTCAAAAACTTATCAGGATGAATCATTGCCATGATAGTGAAGATCTAACCAATTTAGTCCAGTGATGATGACTCTAGCATACGACTCATTATCAGCCTAAAAGAGTCATTAGGTGGACCCATTGTGACAATAGAAACAAACCAAGAAATTCAGCCCCTTGACTACAACTTTTCATAATGACTCATTGTAAGACTAAATGAGTCCTTAGATGGGATCGTTGTCATAATAGTGAAGGACCAAGATTTTTTCCTCTAGCTCAGGACTTATGGTCAAACGCTATAAGTCATAGCCAGAACCATTGCGACTATTTCCAAAAAATCTCTAAATATTTTCAAAAGAGTTATTTGGTTTTTTCCTACTTTTTATCCCTAAATCTATGTTGTTTAGGCTTTTCCAAGGTTGGAATATAAGGCTAAATTTCCATAAATCCCTAATAAACTCAAAATTCAATCAAAATGTAAAGGTCAAAAAAAGAAAGAGCAGCCAACTTAGGGTTCCTCAACTTCAAGCATAAATTTCAAGGAGTTCTTCAAGAAATTCATCTCTAGGTATGTGCGATTTCAACAATGGTCTTCTCTCACCCATTGAGTCCCAAAGATAACTATATATCAAGTTAAATTTAACCCTTCATGCTTAGGGTTTCCATGGGAAACATGAGTCCTTAAAATTTTAGTTTGTTTTCTTGACCTAAACCATGAATATGTGTTTCCCCATAAGTTTAAGTATTTTCCCAAACTTAGAATCATAAAATCCCACTATTATGATAAATTGTTGATTGTTGGGATCAAATTATGAAATTTCTCAATATGATCAGATTTTAATATTGTCATATTTAGTTGCATTCTTTAGAGCTGGTGGGTTATGAATACTCGATACCCAGGAAGTCATGCATACATCAGATTACATATTCTTGAGTACTTTTGATTATGCATATATTGTTGTTTTTAGAACACTACTTTATTAAGCATATCAATTATTAATGACTTTTGGTTGGGAGTAGTACTTAGCACTAAGTGGACGCAGCGATGAAGGATCAGCTGTCAGTTAGGACTTAGACCTTTAGTAGAAGTCTTTAAGTTTCAGATTTATGGTGCCACCGTAGGTTATAAGGGGTCACCCACATGATTAGGACTGACACATTAGTGCTTTTGGACACCTGTTTAGTGGATCCATGTCATCTAGTGTTTGTACCCTTAGCAAGGTACTGAACACCCATCGAATGGGGGTTACAGGTTGGAACCTGGTTAGCTCAGATTGGGGTATGTATATTAATATTAGTTCCCATAGTCCATAGTTTATGTTTTAATCCCAAATTTTTCATGAACTCGTATTCAGTTATTCAGCTCATCATTCAGTACCTGTTTATACTAAGTCTTGTATCAGTTTGCCATATTTCATGCCTTATGCCCATTTTATGTTAGTTATTTCCCATCTTACATACTCAGTGTATTCAAAGTACTGATCACATACTTTTCCTATGATATATTGTCTTATAATATAGGTTTTAACACTCAATATTTGTATCTAGTTTAGTATGCTTTCATACAATCAACTGCAGCAATTTGTGAGTACTCATTATTCAAGGTCCAGTTTTTAGTATTATTTTTCATTGTTCTTTTAGATTCAGATTATTGGAGTTATTTGGGGGCTTGTCCCAATAATTCACATGAGTTAAAGGATTTTAGATGGATATTTACATTTTCTACATGTCGAGTATTTCAGACAGTCTTATTTCTGATATTTTGTATTTGATTTAATTATTATTTATTATTAGCTTATTGTAGTTTAATTTCTGCAAAGTATATTATTTCTTTTTTATTCTTTGTTTTATGCTAGGCCATGGGTTAGCTTGGGTTCACTTGTGACTCTAAGTACCATATTAAGATTACGGGCAGTCTCGGGTCGTGACAAACTTGGTATAAGAGCATCAGGTTTAAAGCGTCTTAGGGTGTCTAAAAATCATATTAAGTAGAGTCTTTTTCATGGGTATTAAGCGTGCCATACTAATGAGTGGGAGGCTATGAAATGTTTTAGGAAGTATAACTTTTTTATTATTCATGTTGTGTGATAGAGTGAGAACTCTATTAAAATTCTTTTTTTGACTTGGTCTCTACCCATTTACAAAATATTCCTCCCAATAGAACTAACATAACGGGGAATGGGAACCAAAAATCACCAACACCAGTTTCTGAAGACCCTCTGAATGAGCAGGTCTCCCATGCTGAGTTTAAGGATACTTTCAGCATTAGCCTAGTCAATGGCTGCTTTGAATAATCAGCAAGTTATTGCACCATCTAGACCAACTATGAATATGGTAGCTACTAGAATTTAGGACTTCACTCGGATCAAACCTCTGTTGTTCTTTGGGTCTAAGCCTAAGAAGGATCAATATGAGTTACTTGATAGTATTCAGAAGGTCATTGAGATCATAGGTGTCACCTCAACTAAGAGTGCTGATTTTTCTACTTATCTATTGTAGTAAGTGGCTCAAATATGGTTCAAGCAGTGGAAGGAGGACAGAGGTGCAAATGCAGGTTTGGTAGATTGGGATGAGTTTGTTGCTACATTTTTTGATAAGTTCTTCCCACTTGAGTTGAGGGAAGCCAAAGTTAAGGAGTTCATAAACTTGAAGCAATACAATATGAGTGTAAAGGAGTATCCACTCAAGTTTACTCAGATAGCAAGGTATGCTCCGACTGTGGTTACTGACTCTAGGGCCCAAATGAGCAAGTTTAGGTGGCCCAAATGAGCAAGTTTATGTCAGATGTTTTTGTGAATATTGTCAAAGAGTGTAGAATGACCATATTTGTTAAGGTTATAGACATCTCCAGATTGATGGTTCATGCTCAATAGATTGAGAATGATAAAATCAAGAAGGATATCGAGAGTAAGAGGGTCAGAACTGGTAATTTTAATTTCTGTCAGTAGAGTTCAAATAGTGGAAATCATTCTCAATTCTACCCAAAATCTTAATCTTTTGACCCATCTTCTGCCAGTCCTTCAGCACCCAAGTTTAGATAGGATGCTCGTGATAGAGCATCAGGAAATAAGTCCTACGGTAGTTTGAATGGAATTTGTAATAACCCAGTTTGCAAGAAATGTAGTAGGAACCATAAGAATGAGTGATTCGTAGGTAGTGATGCATATTTTTGGGTGTGTTAAGTGAGGCCACAATTTGAGGGATTGATCAACGGTTACGTGATAGGTAAGGATGTTCGTCAATAAAGTTAATTCAACTCTTTAATAGTTCTACAGGTCTCCCGACTCAGCAAGGTGCCACTTCTAGTGCAACTGGTGAAAATCATCTTGGTAGGTTCTATGTCATTCAAACTTGATCAGATCAGAAGGTTTCTCTTGATATAGTCACTGGTACATTTTAAGTTTTTCACATTCATGTTTATGCATTGTTAGATCCCAAATCCACACTTTTCTTTATGGCTCCCTATGCAAAAGTAGATTTTTGTGTTAGCCCCAAAATCCTTGCAGAAACCTTCAGAGTTTCCACTCTAGTTTGTAGTTTAATCATTGTCAGATGGGTTTATAAAAATTACCCAACCACAGTATCCTAAAATGTCACCTCAGTCCTTATAGAGATATTCATGACTAATTTTGATGTTATTCCTGACATGGATTGGCTCTACTCTTGCTATGCCTCAATTGATTATACAAACAGAGTAGTCCATCTTTAGTTTTAAAATTGAAGGGTAGTACCTCAGTTCCTATAGGTCGACTTATCTTATTGCTTATAGAAAGGAAAATAAATTTTGAAGGGTACATCTATTATCTTGTTTGATTCAAGGATTCAAGGTCCAAAGCCCTAAGTTTTGAGTCAGTTCCAGTAGTAAATGAATTTCTAAATATGTTTCTAATGATCTACATAGAGTTCCTCCCAAGTGGTAAATTGACTTTGAAATAGATATCCTTCTAGATACCAAGCCTTTTTCAATTACACCTTATTGAATGGCTCCAACCGAACTTAAGAAATTGAAGGAAGAATTGAAAGGTCTCTTAGACAAAGGTTTTATTAGGACCTGTGTATCTCTATGGGATGCTCTAGTTCTCTTCATGTGCAAAAAAGATGGTTCTCTTAAAATGTTGATCGACTACTGTTAGTTGAACAAAGTCACAGTCAGGAATAAATTCCCTATACCCAGGACTGATGACATATTTGACCAACTTCAGGGTGCCAATTTTTTCTCTAAAATAGACCTCAGATTTGGCTATCATCATCTAAGAGTCAGGGAATATGACATTCCAAAGAGAACCTTCAAAACCCAATATGGTTATTTTGAATTTGTTATTATGTCTCTCGAACTAACGAATGCTCCTGCAACTTTTATGGACTTGATGAATAGGGTGTTTAAGAAGTACTTTGACATGTTTGTTATAGTCTTCATAGATTACAACCTCATTTATTCTCGAAGTGAGGACGAACATGCAGATCACTTGAGGATTGTCTTGTAGACCCTTAAAGATTACCAGTTACTCCCTCCGTTTCAAAAAGAATGACCTACTTTGACTTGGCACAAAGTTTAAGAAAATAAAGAAGACTTTTGAATCTTGTGGCCTTAGATTAAAGTTATGTCAAATGTACCAAAATACCCTTTAATCTTGTGTTCCTAAACATGTCATGTGGAAAGTTAAGATTAAAGTATTTCCAAAAAAGGAAAGGGGTCATTCTTTTTTAAACGGACTAAAAAGGAAAGTAGGTCATTCTTTTTGGAACGGAGGGAGTATTTGCTAAGTGTAGCAAATGACAATTTGGGTTGAAATCAGAAACATTCCTTGGTCATATTATATTAGGTGAAGGTATTCGAGTTGATTCTCAAAAGATTAAAGTAGTAAGGAACTGGACTAGACCTATCTCTCCATCATATATCAGGAGTTTCTTGGGTTTAGCCGGTTACTACAGATGATTTTTTAAAGGATTTTCCTCTATTGCTTCTCCCATATTCAAACTAAATCAAAAAAATTTCAAATTCCAGTGGTCCAATTCTGACAATAATCATGTTCAGGAGTTGAAGACTCGACTCACCTTTGCTCCAGTGTTGACTCTACCATAGGGTTCAGATGGTTTTGTGGTTTATTATGATGCTTGTAGAGTTTGTCTTGGTTGTGTGTTAATGCAATGGGGAAAAGTTATAGCATATGTCTTTATGCAACTCAAACATCATAAGAAAAACTGCTCGACTCATGATTTTAAGTTGGCAATAGTTGTTTTTGCCTTAAAGATTTGGAGGCATTATATTATGGGGTTGATTAGGATGTGTTCACTAATCACAAGAGCCTTAAATATGTGTTCAGGTAGAAAAATCTAAATCTTTTTCAAAGAAAGAAGCTAGAGTTGTTGAAGGACTATAAATGAGTGTTCTATACCACCTGGGTAAGTCCAACATAGTGACCGACACCCTTAGCAGACTATTTATAGAGAGTGTTTCTTATATTGAGGATTATAAGAAAGAGTTAGTGCATGAGATTTATTAAATTTCTAGGTTAGGAGTGGTTAGTTTGTTCATCCAAAGACAATGTCTTAGTTCAGAATGGTTCAAAATCTTCATTGGTAGCTGAGGTAAAGTAAAAGCAAGATGGTGATCCTATTTTTCTAAGGTGGAAAGAATCAGTTTGAAGTTAGATGGTCAGGATTTTCTCCAAAGAAATAGATAGTGTTCTTCACTGTCAGGATAGACTGTGTGCTCCAGATCTGAATGACTTGAGATAAAAGATGCTAGCAAAAGCTCATAATTTTTGAAATTCTATTCACCCAAGAGTCTGTAAGATGTATTGTGATTTACGAAAAGTCTATTGGTGGAAGAGCATGAAAAGGGATATTACAGGATTTGTGGCTAAGTGTCCAAATTGCCAGTAGGTTAAGATTGAGCACCAGAGACCTGGTGTTATGCTTCAGGAGATCAGTATTCCAACTTGGAAGTAGGAAGTAGTGAATAAGGACTTCATTATAGGGTTGCTTTTACTCATCGACAGCATGATTATATTTGAGTTATCGTGGACTTAATGACTAAGTCAGCTCACTTCCTAGCAGTTAACACATCAAATTCAATCGAATATTATGCTAAACTCTATCTTAGGGAGTTTGTGAAACTACATGGAATCCCTTTGACTATTATTTCAGATAGAGGTGCCCAATTTATCTCTCAATTTTAGAGGACTTTTCAAAAGGGTCTTGGTAGACAAGTTCATCTTAGTATGTCTTTTCACCCGTAGATAGATAGTCAAGCAGAAAGGACAATTCAAACCTTAGAGGATATGTTCAGAGCGTGTGTGATTGATTTCAAGGGAAGTTAGGAAGATTAACTGCCTTTGATTGAGTTTGTTTACAATATTAGTTATCACTCCAGTATTCAGATTGACCCATTTCATATTCTTTATGGTTGGAGGTGTAGATCTCCTATTAGTTAGATTAAGGTTGGTGAAGCTTCTTTGATAGAGACAGGTTCGGTGCATAAGGCAATGAGAAAAGTTTAGCTGATTAGGGAAAGGTTGAAGACTTCTCAAATTTGTCAAAAATCTTATGCAGATGTGAGAATAATGGATCTTGAGTTTGATATTGGTGATTTTATCTACTTGAACGTTTCTCCCATAAAATTGATAAAGAGATTCGGTAAGAAGGGAACGCTCAGTCCCTGTTATGTTGGTCCTTATAAGATTTTGAGTCGATATTGTAAGGTATCCAATGATCTTGAGTTTCATAAAGATTTAGCATCAATGCATCTAGTCTTCCATGTCTCCTTATTGAAGAAATGCATTTGGTGATGTAGCGTCAGTTGTTCCTTTAAAGAGTGTGGGCGTGAAAGATATTCTCTCTTATGAAGAGGTCCTAGTTGATATCCTTGAACATCAAATTCATAGGCTAAGTAATAAAAAGGTTGCATTAGTAAAGGTTTTTTGGGGAAATCAGTTAGTTGTGGGAGCCACTGGGGAAGCATAGGCAGATATGATGACCAAGTACCCGCACTTTTTCTCTTCAAACTCAGTCCTAACTTGAAGTAATAGTTCCCTTAGTTAATTAATTCTTTCTATTCTATCTCAGGACACCTACAGTATTTTTATTTCATATCATGCATTATTGAGTTTTGTTCAGACCATGTATCAATAATATATTCCATAGTCAACTCATTGTTCAGCTCATAGGAGTTCAGTGTAAAATTACAGCTTTTTCCCTAGTACTTCAACTTAGTCAATTTCATTCGGGGAAGAATGATCCGAAGGGGGAGATATTATAATACCCCAAGTTATTGATCTCTATAACCATCAACATATAGACAATTAAATTATCTTTCCAATGCCACCAGCCTTGCCTTAATTCGATATCATAGTGAAAAGTTGTGACCAATTTACTAAGGCACTATCACTCTGCTAGTGATGATGCCTCTGACGACGACTCGTTGTCCGAGTAAACGAGTTGTCAGAAGGACTTGAAGTCATGAAAGTGAAGATCCAGAAAATTTATTGTATTGATGATGATTCCAGCATACGACTCATTATCAGTCTAAATAAGTCATCAGGTAGACCCATCATCACAACAGTAAGAAACAAAGGAATTCAGCCCCTTGACTACAACACTTCATGATGACTCATTGTTAGACTGAATGAGTCGTTATAAAGGCTCTTTGTCATAATAGTGAAGGACCAAGATTTTGGTCCTCAGGTCATGATTCAGGCCATGACTTTTCATCAGACCCTACGAGTAGTAGCATGAGCCGATGCGGCCGTTTCCAAAACGTTTCTAAGTGTTTTCAGAAGGTTCATTTGGTCTTTTCCCACTCTTTTAATCCCAAAGATATGTATTTTAGGTTTTTCCAAGGTTGTAATATAAGGATAACTTTTCCCAAATCCCTCATAAACTCAAAATTCAATCAAATACATATAGGGAGAATAGGGAAAGAGTGTTTCCTTCTCCAAAAGTCAACTTAGGGATCTTCAAAAAATTCATCTCTAGGAATGTGGAATTTCATCAATGGGTCTCCTCTCACTCATTGAGTCCCAAAAATCACTATATTCTTAAGTTAAATTTTATCCTTCAAGCTTAGGGTTTCCATGGGAAGCATGACACCTTAAAATTTCAATTTGTTTTCTTGAAATAAACCATGAATTTTTTATTCTCCATAAGTTTAAGCATCTTCCAATACTCAGAACAATAAAATCCCACTATTATGATAAATTTTTATTATTGTGTTCAAATTATGAAATTCCTCATTATGATCAAATTTTAATATTGTCATATTTAGTTGCATTCTTCAAAGATGGTGGGTTATGAACACCCGATACCTAGGGATTCATGCATACCTCAATTTACATGTTTTTGAGTACTTCAAATTATTCATATATTGTTTTTTTCAGAATACTCTTATATTGAGCATTTTAGTTATTAGTGTCTTTCAGTTAGGAGTAGTACTTAGCACCGAACAAATGAAGGGATGAAGGCTCACCCGTCAATTAAGACTGAGACCTTTAGTAGAAATCCCTAAGCTCAAAAAATATTGCGCCATCATAGGTTATAAAGTGTCCCCTGCTAGATTAGGACTGACACCCTAGTCCTTATGGACATAAGTTTAATGGATCCACGTTAGTAAATGTCCATACCCTTTGCAAGGTATTGAGTACCCAATCAACTGGGTTTAAAGGTTGAACTAGGTTCAGCTCAGATTGGGGTATTTCGTTATTGTTACCTCCCACCGTCCACAGTTTATGTTTCAGTCTCAGATTTTGCATGACTTTGTATTCAATTATTCAGCTCATTATTCAGTATATGTTTATACTTGGTCTTGCATTAGTTTAGTATGTTTCATACCTTATGCCAAGTTTATGTTAGTTATTTCCTATAGTACATACTTAGTGTATTCATATTACTGATTGCATACTTTCTTAAGCTATATTGTCTTATAATATAGGTTCTGGCACTTCGCATCCGAATCAATTTTAGTACACTTTTGTACCATTAGCATTAGTAACTAGTGAGTTCTCATCATTCAAGGGCTAATTATCAGTATTATCATTATTCATTTAGTTTAAGACAATTGGTGTTATTTAGGGGTTTGTCCCAACAACTCACATGAGTTAGAGGCTTTCCGACAGATATTTAGGTTTTCAGCATGTCAAGTATTTTCAGACAATCTAATTTTTTATATTTCTTATTTAATTTCATTATTATTTATTATCAGTTCATTCATGTTTATCTTCTCCTCAGTATATTATTTCTTTAGTATTCTTAGTGTTATGCCAGGTCCTGGGTTAGATTATGGTCAAATGTGATTCTAAGCACTGTATTATGACTAGGGGCAGTCTCGGGTCATGAAAAAACACAAACAAACGGTCCCCTATCCTAAAATCCATGTTTCATAGCAAAAGGAACTGTCAAAATTGTCATCCAAGGTAATTTAGTAGGAGTTCTAGCTAAATGCCAGTTTCTTAACTCCAACACTCAAGATAAAGAAATGGGCATCAAAACCAGAAGAACTCTTTGGGAACTAAACTACCAGTCCTAGTAAGTCATAAATGGCTTGGGGAAGAAATAAGGATATTCTAAATGCAGAAAAGCATAATGGTAAGAAAAATAACCTTGAGGGTCATTACATCTGGTATGTATCATCGACCAACTCAATTTAGCAAGAAGTATAAATCATAAATCAAATAACAAGTAGATAGGATCTTCAACACATAGAAAGTAGTTTACTCAATAAAACAATAGTTCAAGTAAACTAAGAAATTTCATATAACAAGTCATGTAAGCCACCAACAATTATCATAAATAATAACCAATTCACAGTCTCAACATTTATATCATAACATGGATCTATGTCCATCTCACATTCACATTTGTATCTTCTTAACTTTCATTATAATATCCATATATCATACTAACTCTCACCTCAAAATACTAACATGTACACATATACTAAGGGTCTTATTTCTTCCCAACTTATCATGACCTACATGGGACGCACTAGGGTCCACGTACTATACCAGCTTGGTACCAGTTCGTAAACTAATACCATATCGGTGTGGTATATGATCAATAGTAATTATATAAATTATAATTTAAATATTACTATATGTTAGGATATATATCAAGTGTACCTAATTTTACAAGTACACTTCACAATCAAATCTCAAAATTCAATAATTCATAAATCAATGGCTAATCGTTCAAGCATTAACAAAAAACTATCATCAACCACAAGTTTTTCAGAATATTAATTAGTATTTCATTTAATTTATAAGTATAAATGCAACTAAATAAGTCTAAAAACCATTATAACCATAACCTACTGATCTTAGGCATATTTATATAACTAAGTGTCATTATCTAGGTACATTTAGCTTAGTTTTGAGGATAACTTAGCGTTCTTATGTTAATAATTAGTAATATTGTTTTATTTGTGTTCTAACACTCTTGTTTAGGTGGTTTAAGTTTAATTTGTATCAAATCAAGATTGAAACAAATAAAGTCAAGGCTAGACAGTTACAAAGCTTAAGTTGTGCTTATTCTCAAGTGATTTTGATGATCTTAAACCATTGTATTATTTAATGGTTGTTATGAGAATTTTAAGGAGATTAGAGGAGGTGAATTTTATGAAATTTTAATCTTCAAATTATAAATAATAGATGATGGAACAAGGTGCAGGTTTGTGAGGTGATAAGGGACTAAATCGGGCAAAATTATGCCCAGTTGTTGTTCCCTCTATGTTGTGTAGCAGAGCCCAAGATTGCATCCATGGAACCACCACACATGTTTGATTTAGATACTAGAATTTCAATCCTAGTATCTCAGCGGTGCGCCACCAAGTCAATGGAATGATTTCTGTGGCACGAAGCTCCTACAATCGAGAAAAGTCAGTCCCAAAGTCCTAGTTTGAGTAGAAAACGTGTGGTATTTTCATATAATCCTTATGGGATTTTGATTAGATGTATAGAAGGATATATAAAATATTAAAATGCTTAAAAGGAGTGGGAAACACATGGGGTATTCCATATTATGAATTTAACACCCACCCACTCCTAAACTGACTAAGATTTGGTTTTCTACTTATTTTAAGTGAAGCCAAAGGGGAAAATAGGTATATTTTCGTATGGGTATACATATGGATGAAAATTTAGGAAATAAAAGGATTACATAGACATATTTACACATATTCTTGGAGGATACATGAAACACCCTGGATTTTGACCCTTGGAAATTTCTTGAGTTTGGAACTCACTGCCCTTGTAAGGACTTACCATACGAGTCGTATGGTGTGGGTACGGGTTAGGAAACCCTAATTATTAGGACACCATTGAAGTATGGTTGGTTTTATGTTGTAGTTATGGTTTGGTGGGTACGGTTCATTTGGGGTGGTGACAGTTCATTTGGCCAGTCCCTTAATCAAATCAGTAACTTAGTAACTTGGCTTTCCTCTTAGTACAAGTGGCTCACTAAGAGCTGTGAGGATAGGGTACATGTAGTAAGCTTGAGTAGTATTTTTTCCAGTTTCAATCCCTTTGGTTTCTGGTTTGGGTACGGCTAGACCATACCAATCATATGGTCTAGTGACGAGTTGGGCAAGGTAGTCATATGTTGGACAGAATGTGGTGTCCAACATTCTGTTCTGGTGGTGACTTGGTGATACTAGTAGTATGGTGTGGTGACTTGTTGGAGGGTCAACTCCTACCCACCTACGAGTTTTACAGAGTTTTAAGTTGGGGGTAGTCTAAACATTTCCCCTTTGTAACTCCCTTTGATACCATAACATAAAACACCTTTTGGGCATCATTAACCTATTATTCTCAATCAAACACTCTTAAAATCTCTCTCAAGCAAGAGGTTAGGGTTTCTTCAAGATAATTAATTAAGGCTTTCAAGGGTGGTTTATCTTCCTCTACCTTGTTGTCTAAGCATGTCACTCCACCCTCATTGTTATTTTACAAATAGCATGTGTTTTAATGTATGCATTTCATGATATTGTTATGGTTTGAAATAATGGTTGGGGGTTTTGGATGTTCATTGTTGAATATTTCTCCTCATATTTTAATGATGTTTCTTTCATGCTTTTAAATATGATTTTGACATTGTGGAATGCATGGTTATGATAAATGGATTTAAGGGTAATTTCGATCTCCAAAAATTACTTGGTTATGGTTTTGAAACATATGTGCCCTCAACCTATTTGTTAAAATGCCAAAGACAATTGTTTTGTCACATAGTTTGACTATTATTGAAATATTTACATTGCATAAGTGGTAATGGAACTTAAAAATTGGTTTGGCTGGTTTTAAATGGTTTGGAAAGGCCTAGATGGCCATGGTTTTGGTTTAATTGGAAACTTAGGAGTCAACATGGTTTAATGGTTTTGGTATGGCATAAAAGGATATACTTGCAATCTCTAATTTTTGCATGACAATACCAACGGCTAATTCCTAAAGAAAAGACTCTTTGGTAAATGGTTTGTGACACAACCTGAACTAGGGCCTAGTCGTGTCAGGCGACTCAAGTCCGACCCGGACCAAAAACCGCCCCTGAGACCCAACCATAATCACCCTACACCCTATATGGGATGAATTTTGAACATATAACTAGATATAATAATATCAATTGAAAGATATTTAAAGGAGTTCATAACCACAACCAACCAAATATCCAACCGGTGTCAGCCTTAATGCCAATACAATACCAAGGCTGACACCAATACCGACACCGTCCATGCCCATAGTTGTCTAACAAAGCCTCTATCCAAAATCAATAACATTCGATCGAGACAAGCCCCCGACCATAGATGAAACCAAACCAATGAAATAACAAAGATAAAAGAAGTCCATAGCATGAAATCGAGCCTTCCGGGGTATGAAATCTCACCACTTCAGGCTGACTCAAAGTTATCCCCGAATCCAAGTCACTGAGCAGGAGAAATTATAGTATGGTCGGTTCCTGCATCGCGTGGGGATATAGAACTCGAAGACGGCTAGCAGAGTGAATACTAGCATGTACTCAAGGATAAGATAAAATAATGCCAGTAATTTAAAACCAAAGTAAATAACCATATTCAATCTCATATATATATCGTGTCGGGAAAGAGAAATGGGTTTACCATGCATTTAAAACCTTAACTTGGGTTGTGTAGATTGGCCGTTCTAAAACCACCCATGGGCTATATGGATTTAGCTCCCCTGCTGAAAGGGTCCTAGTGCGTGTTATCTACACAACCGGAGAATAGAAACCTGGGATGACTAGTATATTCCCAAAAATATAAAGTGTGACATAATGCACACAGTCACCAAGACTACCCTCTCATCAGTAAATGTGAGTTTCTAATGGTGATCCCCCCGGGACCCCCCACCTTCCACAGATTTGCGACTCAACCCCCTTAAATCCTAATTAAACCTTTTTCACATAACCAAACCATTTACTAAGGATTTTTTTCATTAGGCATTAACCGTAGGTATCGTCATACCAAAATTAGAGCTTGTAAGTCTATCTTCTTGTGCCATACCAAAACCATTAACCAAGTTGATTCCCAAGTTTCCAATTAAACAAAAACTATGGCCATTAAGGCCTTTCTAGACCATTTAAAACCAACCAAACCACTTTAAGTCTCATTACCATATTATGCAATGCAAAGATTTCAAGAATAGTCAAACCATGTGACAAAATCATTTTTATTGGCATTTTAATAAATATATTGAGGGCATATAGTTTCCAAAACCAAAAACCAAGTATCAATTGAACATTCCCATGTAACCACAGGTTCAAACCAAAATTATAACATGAAAAGCATAAGAAAGGCATGGGAAAATATTATCCAACCATAAACAACCAATACCTCCAACATCAATTTAAAAACCAAAACAATACCACAATAATACCATGAAAACCATTCATTGAAACATGCTTTTAGTTGAACTAAAAATGAGGGAGGATTAACATGCCTTAGACACCAAGAAAGATAGAGATATTCACTATTGAAAGCCCCTAATCGATTGCCTTGTGAAAACGCCGGCCTTTTCTTGAACCAAGAGCTTGAGGAGATTTTAAGAGTGTTTGATTTAGAATAATAGGTTAATGTAACCTCTAAAGCAGTTTTATGTCGTGGGTTTAAAAGGAGTTAAGACGGAAAATGTCTAGAGTAAGTCCAACTTAAAAATGTAAAAATCCCGCATGTGGGTACGAGTTGAACCTCCAACTCGTCACCAAATTATACGACTGGTACCATCCAGTCATACCCAGAACAGAAAGTTGGACATCCATACACGATCCACCATATGATTCCATTGCCCCAACTCATGACCAGACCATACGACTAGTATGGTCCAGTCGTACTCAAGATAGAATTCAAAGGGATCGACACTAGACAACATACGACTACACCTTACTACTCGTACCCTATCCTCACGGCTCTTAGTAAGTGTTACGGCCCAATTTCTCAGGTCATGATGGTGCCTACCAAAACCCACCAGTTGGCCAGCCAACCCGAAGTCCAAAATGGCCAGTAATGGACTACTCAATCAATATAAAGAAAAGAATGCAGAATATATAAAGTAAAGATCAATACATAAGAACATCCCAAAATCTGGTAGTATCAGTACAAGAGTTTCTAATTTATTTAGAGTACAAAAGTGAAATGTTAAGGAGAAATACTCTGATACAACTTATCTCTGAATACAACATGGAGAATAATCTAATATATAAGATAGAGAGATAAGTAATACTCCGAACGTTAGGAGATCACCCTAAGTCTCCAAACCACGGCTGCTCTGAACGATGCACTCATCAATGGCGATAGCCTGTACTATGATCTACAAGCCATGGAAGTGTAGTATGAGCACCAAATGAATGGATCTTAGTAGGCAACTGCCGACTGAGATCCAAAGATAAAGCATATATATACAATATATAAAAAGAATAGAAACTATACCCAAGTGTCCTAAAATCATATGACAAGTCAATAAGATAATAGGGAACAACTATCTTTTTCATTTCCAAAAGTCTAACATAATATGACTAAGGAAGTACCAGGGAGAACTATCCTATTCCAGCCACAATCAATAGACGTCAAAACTATACCGTATATCCTGGACCAATATACGAATGAAGAGCGAAGGAAGATATATATATATATATGTATGTATAAATATATATAGCATTATAGGCCAAGGAACAATATACAATATGTACAAATGAAGGAAGGGATATATGGTAGTGTCATAACTTCATATAGCTAGATATATTTATAAACATGAGGTCATCTCAAGCATAACCTAGATCACCATATCCTCATTATAATACCATTAGGATCTAAGGCTCTCATGCTAAGGGTTATAATCCACATGGATAGAGATGAGATGATCGTGCATAACAATGCAATCATAAGGTAAAGGAGGCCGAAAACATACCTCAAATCTTGATACCAAATCAAGGTCCAATCTGTCATAAGCTAGCCATAATAATGATCATAACAATGATAATAACAATATCAATAAAATCGCGAATAATCGACTACTCCGGACAACCATAAACCTAACCGAGCCTATGCGTACCCCCATTTCCCTAGACTCAGAAGGTTCAATCAACATAAAATAACACAAGATATATCATTCACCTATATTAATACAACCATCCCATACCGGTTGATAGACATAGATGCATACTGGTGATAGGAGATGCACATGTAGGAATGAATGAAATATACATAATCAATATCACAACTCACCATAACTGTCATTATCATGACCGTCGTCATCATAATCAAACTCCGTCCTTGTCGGGTATAAATATATCATCACAGTTTCATTTGGACTTGCCAAGTATCAAAATATCATCACAATAGTATCCTCTATCCTTACCAAGCATCAATACATCATCACAATAGTATACTCCGGCCTTGTCGGGTATCAATATTATCACAATAGTATCCTCCGGCCTTATCGGGTATCACTATCATCACAATAGTAACCTCCAGACTTGCCGGGTATTAATGTCATCATAATTAACATTACATAGTAACATATACTAATATACTCATGAACATAATCATATCACCACAAAGTATCTATCTCAAAAATACTTCCCAACTGCTCGTTATTAGCTAACCAACGCTATTGATAGTGAAACCACTAGTTCGCTAGTCATCACATGACCTCTAGATATCGTCTAAATATTAACCTTATTCAAGGGATAACAACTAACTATTATTTATTAGATAGCTGACATCTAACAGCTATCCAAGGTTCATCACTAGACCATAATCACCATTTACCCATTATTCCAAATTATTAACTAATCATTATAACCATTAACCATTATTAGCCAACACATAACCACATATCTTCTAACCATCTTTTATTAACTAAAATTATTCATTAACTAACCCTCGTTAACCAACTAATCCTTATTTAACTATTCATTAATCAACCATTTAGCAACTATTCATTGTTATTAATTAGCCACCTCTTATTACCAACATCACTTATTATCTAGCCTCGTTAATACAAAACCCCTCATTTAACAACTAATCGACATTATAAACTTAGGCATCAATATCACTAATCTTCGCCTATGCTAAACCCAACATCATCATTAATCACATATCAACCATCTCTAACTACTATAATTCAACTAAACACAATTCATTAACTAATACATCATATTCCTAGCCACCAAGTGTTATGGTCTCCTAACTACCACATAGCTTAACCCTTAATTAAGCAGAACAATCATAAGATCATATTCCATCGAGAATCACATAAGTTACCAACACAATAATCATTAATGTACCAAATATATGCATGCCATCACCATTATCTAATAAATAAGTCGTAAGCAACATATTACATCTTTCTCTGTCCTATATCAGAGAGATGTGTATATAAACCATGCATATGAATCCATAAACTATAATCGTATCTCTTACAATAAGAAGCACTTCTCGGATATCTAATCATTTTCATAACACGGCCCTTGGCCAAATAATATATCTGAAACTTATGTTAATAATCATACTTATAAGTCGTAACTTATTTCTAGTCATCTCACATATAGAAGGCATCTCGCATATATGAGGCACAATATCAATAAGCATGTAACCATCTCTCACATAGGAGGCATCTCACATCGAGGAGGCATAATATCAATAAACACGTAACCATCTCTCGCATAGGAGGTATCTCACATCAAGGAGGCATAATATCATTAAGCATGTATATAAGCATCTAATCATCTCTCATATAAGATATCTTATATCAATAGGTCATACATCATGACTATGAAGAATATCACCTCTCTAGGGAAATTGTCATATGTAAGAGGAATATTGTCTCTATAGCCCCAAGTATCAAACCAAAAGGAAGAAGCATCTCTATAGTCCCATCATCAAGTCTAAGAGGAGATAGCATCTGTATAGGCCACAACATATCTAAGGGGGATATCATCTCTAAATGCCCTATATTATTTCTACAAGGAGTATCATAGCCATAGCCCAAAGCCCATAATCCAAGGAACATCAATACAAGCTACCAAGTCACAAAGTAACCTTATACTAAGGTTTACTAGCCCCATCTATGCCTATTATCTGCAACTAAGTTCACAAGACTAACACAAGTCTAGGCCTATGGGCCAGACGATCCCACTTCTAAACCTCAATTTTCGTGATTGGGCCCACTATGCCCCAAACTAGGCTAAGGTATCTAAGTTCAACTTCTAAATGTCACATAAGCCACATTCAAGCTTAGGATAGGAGCTTCAACTAGTAACAAGGGTACTCAAGTCTACTCTACCCAAGTTATGGTTTCAAGACTACCACACTAGTCTAATAAGGTCAAATCCACAATTCAAGCTTCAAATGCTAAAACCACAACCCAAACATAGCATTATATCATAATCACGATACAACTAATCTAAACTAGGGAAAAAAGGCACTAGGATTCAAAAGGCTTATTAATGTATCATCTTACGGGTCCAAAACCCTCATCTATTCCCCAAAGCATCAACAATCAAGGCTAAGTTACTCTATACATAATCAAGCCCATCATCCATATTTACACATAATACATATCACACATCATCTATGAAAAGGATTAGACAGAGGCCTACCTCTAAGCCAAATCGCAAAATATCAAATCATGCACGATGTGCTCATCTTCACTTCAAAATCCCAAAATGCCATCACACTAACAAAATCATAATCCACTCATCAATACGATTCTATCAATACCCATATTGCACTATTGTGCTTCTGGTCCAAAATAATACCAAAACCCCAAGTGGGTCCCACATATAGAAAATGAGTTTCTGAGACCAACCCAATATTCACACATGAACAAAAAGTCATAACCCTCAAGAAATGGGTGAAACTTAAGCATAATTTGAGCTAAAATCATGCATTAAGCTAAATTGGGGTTTTTGACCAAACTAGGAAATTCAAGCATGAATAAAAGGGATTCTTACCTTAAATTTGAAGATAATCACAATACAAGATGATAATTAAGCTTCCAAGCCAGCCACCATGACCAATTTCTTATTAGCACACCATATTAGGGTTTTAAACTCTCAAGGGAGGAAGAAAATGGCCAATTCTCGGCCAAAATGGCTATTTAAAGAACCATCCCAGGCCCGTGGTCCGCGCGATTGCGCACATGTGGGATGCATTTGTGGCAGTCGGGATCGCGCTAAGGCCTTCGAGATCACGGTCTTGGTTGCATCATATTAAAACTGAAACTTGGAATTTGATTCCATGTTTGGGCCAATGACTTAGGATGCATATGGAATCCAATTTTTTGCAAACAAAATATGAACCACACTAAATTTGATGCTTCAAACGCGTTGGAGAATTCGGATATTCAATCTGAGGTCGTTTTAACCGAATATGGGTCCCACACCTAAACTTTCAAAGTTTTAACTTTTTGATCGATAGGTCAAAATGAGCTCGAGTGCATTGGGACTCATACCAAGTATACCTAGCCTAAAATCAATATTACGAATCTGTTGGCGCAGTCAAAATTTTCATTTGAGATCCTTTCACTGAAGTTTTCACCCGATGGCCATTTAGAACCAGCGAAGACTTCTAAATAGGGAATTAGTTATAAAAACCAAGCAAACTTCCTAATAATCGAACTGTCGATCCCAGAAATTCATAAATGACTTGGGGAAGCTATAGGAAATCTCAAACGATGAAGATAGAATAAATATGGAAAATAACCTGAATGGTCATTACAATATCCACTACAAAAAAGACTTTCAGCGCCAAAAGTCAATGGATGGAAAGAAACTCAAAAGCTCAAAAGGATGAGGTACTGAGCCCATATGCTCCATTCATGACTTTCCAAATAACCTTAGCAGAGAGAAAACAATTCTAAGGGATTTCTCCACAGGTATCCCTTTTTCAACTAGCACCCTCATTCTTCTTCCAAATAATAAAAACTTAACTTAACCTCTCACTGGCCTCACACTGAACCAAGAAGGTTGATGCATACACATCAGAACCATATCACACTAATCCCATCTCTATATCCACATAAATCAACCATGGATCATCGAATCCAAAGACAAACGAAGTCAGGAGTCACGCCACCAAATCTAAATCCAAATATAACCTTCCTTTACCATTTGCACATGCTATCTACTCCAAGCTAGGAAGACAATCACGTGAGTCTCGTCCACGCAGTCTCATCATAAAGAACTTAAGAAACTGAAGCTCATCTGTTGAAAGTCCTTATGGAAAATAAGAGAATAAGCTTATAAGGAGCTGTCTGAGCAAATGAATGGAGATAATCTAGGAATGCAATCCATCCCAATGCTACTACCAGTCCGGATGACAATCCAACAAAATCTTAAAGTCCAAGGTATAACTACTAATCAATGAATATTCCGCTCTAAGATGTCTCATCAACCGAGAATAAAGTCATACTGAATCTAAGTTGAGTATATTACTCCCATTGAGTAAATCATCTAAAATTCCAAAAGAACACCAAAACTCTAAGTCAAGACTAAAGTAACCAATACGGGGCCCATAAGCTATCATCTGAACATTCATCCAGTATAATCCAACCGACGTCTAGAAGGTTGAATAGGAAATCATGAAGTATGCTCGACTAACCTATTACTGAAACCTGAACAAAGACAAGTCTAAAAAAAAGTTGCATGCAAGCTTTACAACACTAAGCTGAAATCTCAATACCAAGGCGTAATCGCTCGGTCTTAAATATCTAAACCAAAACTAAAAATATGTAGGCATTAATGCTTCAAATCTATCATACTCCCAAATCTCCATTCCAAGGAGTCAAATCCAAAATCGAGCCAATAAGGCTATATTGATGCCAAATATCCCAACTCGACTTAAGTATCTAAGTATGACATACCTGAGATAAATCATACCAAGCCGTAGTTGAGACATATCCGGAGAACAAAATCACCATAGGGATAATCACTGAGTGATAACACATGCAACCAACTCCATATCAGTTAGAGGGCAGGAAATATAGCCAAAAAATAGAAATCATTCCTAAGGATGAATCACTGGATGAAAATGCCAATAACCTACTCGATATACGTTGGAGGGCATAAACTATCCAAACATACTCAAAAACTTCCCAAAGCAAGAAAACCACAACATGAGTGGAAAAAAAGCTCTAGCAACTTTAAAAATATGACTTAAGCTGGAAACTACCCAATCCAATACTCTGTCTCGGCACGAATAGTCATAGGTACATGTCACCGAGGAGAAACACTCCACGAAGCCTTATTAGGCTGAACAAACTATGAAATGGGGACTTCCCAAATCCACCCAAGTAGGATAATCACCACTCAATCCATTAAAGAATTCTATCATCACAGAATAAATATACCAAGGTCAAAGTCAAAAGCACTACAACAAAATCTTCAACTCGAGATAAGGAACATACAATTCGCCAACTCAAGAATCGATCACAAAAAAGGCCACCTGTCTCTAACTCTCTAACTCCACTCAAGAAAAAACCATATCATAATTACAAAAGAGTATCCAACATCCACTCTTGGAATAGGGCAAACCATCTAAAGGGAACGAACTCAAAAAACCTATGAGATGAATCCACGACATCTCAACACAATATCAAAATTGCTATCAGTTGAAAAGATAGCCACAAACAAAGAACAGGACTCAAACTAGTCTATTTCACAAATAGGTCATATTGGGAGGGATAGCCAAATAAAAGCCTTTACAACCCTGGAAGCAAATCTAAGAATCTTAAACTCAATAATAGGCAAAAATAACTAAATTTCCAACTCTAGCGTTATAATAGAGTCACAAATGGTCAACTTGCCTTTTGATATCATAATACATCCCCAAATTAATCTAATACAGGTAACCAAGAAGGAACATATTAAACCTCACCGCGCTAAGGGAAAATCAATATGTCGGGCTATATATACTCAAGCCACTGAATAGCATGACAAGAAAATAAAATTTTAACTAGATAACACTAGTCTATACAGCTACCCATCAAGAATCAATTACATCAAGTAACAATATTAAGCGATAATATAGAGTAATAGCAGTAATGTCATGACCCGACCCAGGGCCTAGATGTAATGGGCATCCCAAGTCCAACAGGATCGGGGACCGCCTCCTTAACCCAACCACCTTTCACAGCCTTAGATGAGCTAAATTTCAAGCATATAACAAGATTACGTAAATGCTCTCATGAAGACTCTTGATAAGAAAACAACTATGACCGGCCCAATCGAATCTACCTGCACCAAACCAACCATCCATACATACCAAACCAAAGAGAATATCAAAACATACTATGATAATCAAACCCAAAGTATAATATGATGAAACAGTGAGAAATCATATTCGATGATGCCAGCCTCCCAGCATATTCAAATGCCAAGGATGACACCAATACCGATCTCACCCATACAACCCCTAAAAGTACCACAAAGCCACTATCCAAAAGAATACAAATATCTGATTGGGACATGCCCCAACCATGACCAAAACCAATATCCAAAACAAAAGCAAAATGTCTAAGAATGTCCATATCATCAAAATAGAGCCTTTCGAAAAGATGGAAGCTCACCATATCAATCCAAATATTATCCCTGCGTCAATCACTATGTAGGAGGAGTTGAACGGTTAGTTCCTACATAGCGTGGGTATACAACCACCAGTAGATGGGTTAGTGAATGATCGCTAGCATGTATCTTGGGATAAGGATAAAGTGATGCCATTTAAACAACCAAGTAAAACCATCCATGATGCATACAACCATACATATATATAAGTGCTAGAAAAGGGAATATGTGTTTAGCATGCATTTAAAACCTTTAACCTAGGATGTGTAACTTTGTCGTTTAACCACACCCATGGGTAGTTTGGATTCAACTCCCCTTACTGAAGAAGTCCCAGTACGTGTAGCCGTACGACCAGGAAATATCCCATGGGATGACTAGCAAATCCCTCTAATATAAAATATGACACTCGCACGTGGTCATTGAGGACCCCTCATATCAGCAAATATAAGTTTCCAATTTTGGTCCCCCGAAACCTCCACTTTCCACGACTTAGTTACATATCCCGCCATTAATTGCTTAATTAAAACCATGTCCAAACTATCCAATTACCATTTATTACCAAGGCCAATTATTAGTGGTATCGTCATACCAACCATACTTGCAAGATATATCCATAGCCAAACCATTTAGGTTAAGGGGACTCTCAAGTGCCCTTTCCATTTACCATATTAACCTCTTGGGAGATTACCGTGTTCTCCACAAGCATAACCAACTAGCCATTAACCTTTCTAAACCATTTAAACCATTTATAGTTTCATATGTAAGATGAAAACAAGTAAGAGCTTCATTTAAAGAAGTCAATGCAGTGAACATATCTTTATAAGCATTTTATCAAACACCTTGGGGGAATAATATGACCAAAACCAATTCCAAAGACCATTAAACTATTACCATGCAAACCAATTTCCCAAAACCACCGTTAATGAATATGAAAGAATAATTAAACCATAGGAAACCATAACCAAGCCATTATAAACAACCCCCCTCCCCATACAATTAATAGTTGAAAACCATAAACCATGTAATATTAAAACCATGAAATTATCCATAAAATTCATGCCTTTTTAGAAATAGCAAGTAGGGAAGAGACACATGCCCTAAACAAGAAAGATGATGGAAGAAAATCACCAAAGCAAGCCTCAAAGCAATCCCTAAGTTGACCCTAGCTTTCTTTCCCCAAAAACTCTTGAGAGAATTATAATGTGTTTTGGAATAGTTTTCTAAGTATTAATGAATAAAATAATAGGGTAAGTAACCTCCTAAGTGTATTAGAAGTCGTGGTTCATAATTAGGGTAAATAGGGAAATGTTCAGAATACCCCGACTTTAAGTCCCTTAAAAACTTATCACAGGGATTTGACTAACCCTCTTACGAGTCATACCTTTCCTTACGATTAGTTTCCACTAGTCGTACCCAAGCCTTAACCTTTGGATCAAACACTATCAAGCATATGACTCATCCAACTAATTCATAACCTCAGCATACGATCTGTACCCATGATCTGTATCCCTAGCAGAATGAATTACAAAGAGAATGAAACACTGGACACCATATGAGTCACCGATACAACTAGTATCAATCGTTTCGACTCGCACCCCTAAGTCATGACCATTCCATTGATCAAAACCATCCCACCAACTATTATTGGTCAGCTTACAACAGGACCATACAACTCTTACCCCAGCATATGGCTCATTCCCTGGAGTTGTATTGGGTCCGAAGAATAAATTTTGAGGAAAAATTCTAATGCCAAAATCCAGGATGTAATATTCTCCCCCACTAGGATCATTCATCCTTGAATGACGGACAAGGTAGAGGTAATAACACACAGAGTCATTTGAATTATCAAACATATTTCCAACCTTTATCAAAGTTCGGAAACAAAGAGGCAAAGATATTAATCTTTCTTATAATAAACTCATAAAATAAAGATGTGTTCAAGAACTTATACCTTCTGCATGAATCCCAGGAACAGAAAATAAGAATGGATACTTGGACTTTATGTCCTCTTCCACTTCCCACATAGTTTATTCTACCTTATGGTTCTGCCACAGAACCTTAACTAAAGCCACATCCTTTGTCCGCAACCGACGAACTTGCCTATCTAATATCTTAACCGGGACCTCTTCATAAGACAAAGAATCTGAGATATCCAACCCTTCTAAAAGAACAACCAAACAAGGATTACCAATACACTTTCTCAACATGGAAACATGAAAGATCGGATGAATCAAACCAAACTAGATTTCAACTCCAACTCATAAGCAACATTACCAACTCTATGCAAAATAACATAAGGACCAATAAACCAAGGAGTAAGTTTCCCCTTCTTGCCAAAATGCACTACTCCCTTCAAGGGAGACACCTTTAGGAACACCCTGCCCCCAACCTCAAACTCTAAATCTCTACACCTAACATCCGCATAAGACTTTTGGTGACTCTGGGCAGCCTTAATCCTATCCCAAATCACCTTCATCTTCTTCATAGCTTGATAGACCAAATCGAGACCAAACATATCCGCCTCACCAAGCTCAAACTATCCAATAGGAGATATACACTTCCTACCATACAACACCTCTAAAAGAGCCATATGAATACTAGAATAATAGCTATTATTGTAAGCAAACTCTACCAAAGGTATATGCTTAACCCAACTGCAAGTATAATCAATTATGCATGCCCAAAGTATATCCTCCAATGTCTGAATCGTTCTCTCTGCTTGCCCATCCGACTGCGGATAAAAAGTTGTACTCAAACTAACCTTAATCCCCAATCCTTTCTGGAAAGACCGCCAAAAATCAGATGTAAACTGCGTACCATGATCAGAACTAATCAAAACAGACACCCTAGGTAGCTTCACAATTTCTTAAAGATACAACTTCGCATAATCCTATGCTGAAAAGATAGTCCTCACTAGCAAAAACTTAGCAGACTCAATCATCTTATCCACAATAACGCAAATCAAATCAAATTGGTTCCGAGATCGAGAAAAACTGGTAATGAAATACATATTGATGATCTACCACTTTTATTCAGGAAACTCTATTCTTGATGCAACCCACTAGGCCTTATGTGCTCAACCTTAACCTATTGACATACCATGCACTTAACTATAAAATCAACCACATCTCTCTCCAAACCATTCCACCTATAGATCTCCTTAAGATCATGATGCATCTTTGTTAAGCCAGGATGGACAACATAGTGTGACTCATACACCTTAGCCAAAATCCTTTGTCTCAACCCATCGATATTTAGAACACACAACCTCACTTGGTATCGTAAAGTAATATCTCTAGTAATGTAATGACCCAATTTTTTGGAACCAGAACGTCACACGGTGCTCATGATCCCGAAGGACCACAAGATAAACCTCTACTGATATATGTACCTGGATACTGGATAATATAGGTAATAAATGTAGAAACTAGCCATAAGGTTCAAAATATCTAAAAATACTCAAAATTTAAAAGTGAATACAGATACATCTGTTCAAAAAGCCTCTAAACTGTCTAAGTGTGGAGTTAATGGGATATGTCCCCAACTAACCCGATCAACTGAAATAAACAAAATCTGATGCAATAATGATAAAAGGATCATCCTCGAATGAAGAGGACTCACTGCAATGTCTACTGCTGCTGACTGGGACTGAGCTGCTAAGGGTACTCTGGATCTCGCACCTCTGAACCTATGGTGTCAAATAAAACACCATAGCACAAATACGTCAGTACGGGAATGTACCGAGTATGCAGACAAGGTAAGGCTAAATGCAAGGGCTTATGCATGAACAATTACTTAACTGAATAATCATGAGAGTACTGAATGAGAACACATGCATGAATGCACAAACCATAACTACAACCATCACAACTCTGAATACTGAAACTCGGATACTGCATTACTGTCATCTGAACTCACTACTAATACTGAGATATTAAACAACTAAATCATCTGATACCGATAACTGAGTACTGGAGTTGAGATCAGTCTTATCTAGCAAGTGATCTCAAAATCTGAGGATAATAAAGTTGATTAACTAAATACACTCACATCATTGACTGAATTTTTAAGCTTTCTACTCTCGACTGACTGCATCGGAGATCAAACCTCTCTAACAGATAATTACAGATTCTACTATCAATGGTAAGAAAAGATCATGTCCGAATCTGACAACAAGAATACTCAACTAAATTTAAGACTGAGATCAAGCCTATCTGATGGGTGATCTCTAGATCTGATAACAAGAATACTCAACTAAATATGAACTGAGATCAAGCCTATCTGATGGGTGATCTCTAGATCTGATAACAAAAATACTCAACTGAATCTGAAACTGAGATCAAGCCTATCTGACGGGTGATCTCTAGATCTGATAACAAGAATACTCAACTGAATCTGAGACTGAGATCAAGCCTATCTGATGGGTGATCTCAGAATCTGAAATGAGATTACTCAACTGAGTATGAGACTGAGATTAAGCCTATCTGACGGGTGATAGAGCTGATACTGAATAACTTTATATGGGACCAAGCCTATTTCACGGGTGGTCCATGAATCAATGAAACTATCTGAGTTTCTCACTGAGATAGATGACTGTATCTGACAGTCCTAGTTTCTGAAGATTGATACTGCAACTGTAGGAAGTAGTCACTTAACCGACATGCCCCGAATCTCAACTGGTGGGGTCCAACCTGTAACCCCAACTAGAAGGGTGTCAATACCGTGCCATAGGTAAAGACCTCTCTGGTCAAGCCTATCTAACGGGTGACCCTCGCAGGAAGTCAAGCCTAAGACAATATAATAGTCAAGCCTATCTGACGGGTGACCAGCCTTTCCTGATGGGTGACTCCTTCATCCTGTGCTAGCTACACAGCTCTAGAGTTCAGGGATTGCTCCTAATGACTCTGTCTCTCTAACGGGGAGCCTTCATCCCTGCCCCCGCTCGGTGCTAGCTCCTACTCCCAACTAAAAGACTTTGAACTGATTCTTAACTGAACATAAACTAAGTTGAATCTGATACTGATCATATTTCTCGAATGATCTGACTGAGTTAAGATGAATTCACTTGGTTCTGTATCTGACGGAATACTACTAAATCTCGTTATCTGACTGAACAAACTGATCTTTGAATATATTACTCGGTTACTACAGAGGTCAGAACTGAACACTTGAATACTACTAGATCTGAGTTAAGTACAGAACTGAGGCAAGATTACTAACCATACTGAGACTAAGGAGATTACTTAAGTTATGTATTTGTCTAAGAGTATAGAGTTTTATAACTCGCTGAGTTCAGAGAATCATCGCTCGACTGGAATTACGTGAAAACTAACACGGGCTCTAGACAGCTACTAAATTGTCAGGTATAAATACCCCCAGGACTCGATAACATAAAAGTAAAACATAACCATTCTTGAATAATCAAGACCATGGACAATCATTCACCATCATAATCACTAAGGCATCACTTCAAGCATTTAGGAATCCTAAACCTGTAATAACATATGGGGACATACTATTGGATCATACTCCATTCAACAAGGTCTTGTATCAAACACTTGGCATGTATTAAAGTCTTAGCATATATCAAAGAGTACATAATTGGGGAATTTCATGTTATCATGTCACAATTCATTCACTAAGGCTTTTCAACAAACACTTGACATGCATGGGCTTGCACATGATTGGGGATTTCAAGCCAACATGCTATAATGGCTCTAATTCCTTCACATAAGTATTTTATCAAGTATATGGGGAGTATGCTTTGCTTATTCAATAATTTTCTTCACTTAATTGACATGAACACATCACTTAAAAAGCAACTTGAAGAGGGTTTATCATGAACATCACATGAATATCACATACTAGGGTCAAAGCTTGAAATCCTTGCGAAGAAACATGAATCAAAACTCAATAAGCATGAACATCAATTTCAACTCACATAAATCATGAAAACCCACAAACATAAGATCTTTGAATTTTAGAAAAGGGTTCTTGAGCTTCTTGGATGAAAGGGACCCAAGAATAAACATCTACATACCTTAGAGAAACTCTTTCTTGAAAGCTCTTGGAGAGATTCTTGATTTCTTGACTTCTCTTGATTTTTCTTGAAGAAGAAGGAAGGGTTTTGATTTTGTAGAAACCTTAGTTTTTGATGTTGAAGATGAGAAATGAAGTTGTGAGCCTTGATCGAATATAAATAGGGGCTGAAAAGAGTGGGAAAAAGACCAAAAAGCCCTTTTAAAATAGAGTTAAAAATGCTGAACGAGGTCTGCGACGGTCCTTCGCTTAGTCTGACGGTCCGTCGGATCGTCTGTCGCACATTGGTCGAAAGAAGAACACATTGCCTCAATGCAATGGTCTCAGCTACAGTCCATCACAAACCCGATGGTCCGTTGGATCGTCCGTCGCACATTGGCCAGGATGAGGCCACACTGCCTCAGCGCGACGGTCCCAGCGATGGTCCGTCGCAGCCTCGACGGTCCATCGTCCTGGCCGTCGCACTTGGTCCAGGAAAGGAAGTCACTGCCTTGGTTGCGATGGTCCGTTGCAAGCTAGACGGTCCGTCAACCCGACCGTCGCACCTTGGCGGTTCCGACTGCTTTCAGTAAAACGGCCATAACTTCCTCGTCCGATGCCAAATTTTGACGAAATTGGTATCTATGGAAAGCTTATTCAATTTTCTACATGACAAAAAGTTGATATTAGGGAAATTCTACACGGTTCAAAATATTTCTCACTTGGGAAAACACTTCTCAATATTTTAGGGCCGGATTTATGCTTCACTTGACACGTTCTAAGGCTCAGACTACGAGAGAAATTTGTAGGGTCTTACAACTAATATCATGCACCACCACCTTCTGCCCACCAACATCACTCTTAATTTTCATCAAGACTGAATCCAACACTTGTTTCTCTTTAATCTATGCACCAAGAGACGATCGAACCACTTCTCTCACCATCACCCACCATCCTTAGAATCCAAGAGACAAACTCTAAGAGTGTCCAAGTGGTGAATATCCTTCACCAATTACCGTTTCCCTTCATGAGCTAAAATTCCCATAGAGAACCTGCTAAGAGCATCGGCAACCACATTAGCCTTACCCGAATGATAGTGAAGATTCATATCATAATCCTTGAGAAGCTCAAGCCGCCTCATTTGCCTGTGATTAAGCTCCTTCTGCATGAACACGTACTGAAGACTCTTATGATCAGAAAAGATATCTACATAACACCAAACAGATAATGCCGCCATATTTTCAAAGAAAACACAACCACCAATAGCTCCAAATCATGGGTAGGATAATTCCCTCATATACCTTCAACTACCTAGAAGCATAGGCAATAACCTTCCCATGCTACATCAAAACACAACCAAGCCCTACCTGAGATGCATTACAATAAACCACAAACCTATCATTGCCATCTAGCAAAGTCAAAATCAGAGTTGAAGTCAACCTATCCTTCAACTTCTCAAAAATCCCCTCGCAATCATCCAATCAAGAAAACTTAACCTTCTTCTGAGTTAACTTAGTCAAAGGAGAAGCAATTGATGAGAAGCTTTCCACAAACCACCTATAACACCCGGTTAAACCCAAGAACCTCCAAACAACGGACAGAGTCATAGGCCTAGGCCACTTCTTCACCGCAGCAACCTTTTGTGGATCAACTATTATCCCTTCACTAGAAATAATATGACCCAAGAAAGTCATGGTATTCAACCAAAACTCACACTTAGAGATCTAGGAAAACAACTACTATTCCTTTAAGGTCTGCAACACCACATGGAGATGACTAGCATGATCCACCTCACTCCTCAAATGCACCAGATTGTCATTAATAAACACAATGACTAAGAGATCTAAATACTGCCTGAGCACCCTGTTCATCAAATCCATAAATGTTGCTGGAGCATTTGTCAACCCAAATGATATCACCAAGAACTTAAAATGCCCATACCGAGTATTAAAATCCATCTTAGGGATATCCACCTCCCTAATCTTAAGCTAATGGTACCCAGACAAAAGATCTATCTTGGAAAAGAACTTGGCACCCTGTAACTAATCAAACAGATCATTTATCATTGGGAGGGGATACTTGTTCTTGACCGTTACCTTGTTCAACTTCCTGTAGTCAATGCACATCCAAAGGGAACCATTCTTCTTGCGCACAAACAACACTGGTGCACCCCACGGAGAAATACTAGGACGAATAAACCCTTTATACAGAAGATCCTTAATTTTTTCCTTGAGTTCCCTTAACTCAGTCGGGGCTATTTTATACGGAGGAATAGATATTGGACGAGTGTCCGAAAGCAAATTAATACCAAACTTTATTTCCCTATCGGTGGAACACCTGGAACATCATTCCAAAAAACCTCTGGAAACTCAATAACTACCAGAACTAACTGCAAAGAAGGACCTTCTGAGTTGGAATCTTTAACCTGGACCAAGTGATAAAGACACCCTTTAGAGATTAACCTTCAAGCTCTAAGATAATAAATAAATCTCTCCCTAGGAGCTAAAGAACAACCCTCCGATTCTATTTTCGGCTCACCAGGGAACCTAAAGATGACCTTACAAGTTCGATAGTCTAAAGATGCATAACAAGAATGCAACTAGTCCATACCTAAAATCATATCAAAATCCAATATTCCCAACTTCAACAGATCTACTAAGGTTTTCCTATCACCAATAGATACCACACACACCCTATAGACCCATTAAGAAATAATCGAGCCTCCTACCAGGGTAGAAATAGAAAAAGGATCCAAAATAATTTCTGACCACATATTCAAATAGAAAAAGGATCAGAAAAAATAGTGTTGCTCTCTAAAATCAAATCTCTATTCAAACAGGAAGCAAACTTCCTCATTCTTGACCTCATATCAGCCACCAAATTAGGAGCATACCTTGACAATTGATGAAACTTCAAGTCATATTCCCTCATAGACATCTTTCCTTGTTTGAGGTTCACGAACTCCTCCATCTTAGTTTCCCTCAACTTCTGAGAAAAAAAATGATCCATGAAGGAATTAGAAAAGGCCTCCCATAACCCTTCTTCTTCCATATCACCCTTATCTCTATCCCACTCCTCACACCACTGATAAGCAACACCTTTGAGCTGATAAGCCGCAAAGCTAACTCCCTACATATCAGAAGCCTGCATAACCTAAAATATCTTCTTTAGTTCATTCAAGAAACCCCGTGGGTCTTTCTCCACCTTCACTCCCGCAAAACTAGGAGGATCCATCTTCATAAATTGGTCAACCCTTGTGACCTTAGCAGATAAAGCACTAGTTACACCTTGCTCAGCCTAAGAAGCGACCATCTGAGCAAAATTATGAATAGACTAACGAAAATCCACATTCGTTATGCTACCCTGAGGGACCTGAGGAGTAGTCGGTGGAATAGGAATAACTCTAACACAATTGGGAATAAAATAATGAGATCAAAGATGTACTCTAGTCGTAGGAGGTACCCCTTCAGCATTATCCCCAGACAGGAAGGAAGAATTTCCTTGTGTTCTACATCTAGGAGGCATGATCTGAAAGACAAACAACAAAGGATTAGGGAAAATTCCAGGACTAAGAATTTCAAGAAAGTGAAACATCCCTAAATATCTTGCAGCCTCTTTCTTATAAGTGTGGCGTGCTACACACCCTACAACAAACTCTACTCGATACGGCTTTGTATACACCCAGTTGACCATGAACCTAAAGCTCTGATACCAATATATCACGACCCGAACCAGGGCCTAGACATAATGGGCATCCCAAGTCCAACTAGGGTTGGTGACCGCCCCTTAACCCAACCCAACCACCTTTTACAGCCTTAGATGAGCTAAATTTTGAGCATATAATAAGATTGCATAAATGCTCTTATAAATACTCTGGATAAGGACACAACCTGGCCGACCCAACCGAGCCTACCTGCACCAAACCAACTATCCATACCATACCAAACCAAAGAGAATATAAAAACATAATATGATAATCAAACCCAAAATATAATATGATAAAACAGTGAGAAATCATGTTCGATGATGCCAGTCTCCCAGCTTATTCTAATGCCAAGGTCGACACAAATATCGACCTCGCCCATACAACCCCTAGAAGTACTACAAAGCCTCTATCCAAAAGAATACAAATATTAGATTGGGACATGCCCCCAACCATGACCAAAACCAATATCCAAAAAAAAAGAAAATTATCTAAGAATATCCGTACCATCAAAATGGAACCTTCCAAAAAGATGGAAGCTCACCATTTCAATCCAATTATTGTCCCTAAGTTAATCACTATGTAGAAGGAGTCGAACGGTTAGTTCCTTCATAGCGTGGGTATACAACCGCCAGTAGACGGGTTAGCAAATGACCACTAGCATGTATCTCTGGATAAGGATAAAGTAATGTCATTTAAACAACCAAGTAAAACTATCCATGATGCATACAACCATACATATATATAAGTGCCGGGAAAGGGAATCCGTGTTTAGCATGTATTTAAAACCTTTAACCTGGGCTATGTAACCTTGTCGTTTAACCACACCCATTGGCTGTATGGGTTCAGCTCCCCCTACTGAAGAAGTTCTTATGTGAGTAGCCGTACTGCCAGGAAATATCCCATGGGATGACTAGTACATCCCTCTAATATTAAATGTGACACTTGCACATGGTCATTGAAGACCCCTCATATCAGCAAATATGAGTTTCCAATTTTGGTCCCCCCAGAACCTCCACCTTCCATGACTTAGTTACACATTCTGCCATTAATACCCAAATTAAAATCATATCCAAACAATCCAATTACCATTTATTACGAAGGACAATTATTAGTGGTATCGTCATTCCAACAATACTTACAAGATTTATCCATAGTAAAACCATTTAGGTTAAGGGGACTCTCAAGTTCCCTTTCCATTTACCATATTAACTTCTTAGGAGACTACCATGTTCTCCACAAGCATAAAAACTTAGCCTTTAAACTTTGTAGACCATCTAAACCATTTATAGTTTCATATGCAAGTTGAAAACAAGAAAGAGTTCCATTTAAAGAAGTCAATGCAATGAACATATCTTTATAAGCATTTTGTCAAACACCTTGGGGGCATAATATAACCAAAACCAAATCCAACGACCATTAAACCATTACCATGCAAACCAATCATCCAAAACCACCATTAATGCATATGAAAGCATAATTAAATCATAGGAAACCATAACCAAGCCATTATAAATAAAAACCGCAATTAATAGTTAAAAACCATAAACCATGCAGCATTGAAACCATGAAAACATCTATAAAATTCATACCTTTTTAGAAATAATAAGTAGGGAAGAAACACATTCCTTAAACCAAGAATGATGATGGGAAAAAATCACCAAAGTAAGCTCCAATGCAATCCCTAAGTTTAAACCCTAGCTTTCTTGCCCCAAAAGCTCTTGAGAGAATAATGATGTGTTTTGGAATAGTTTTCTAAGTGTTAATGAATAGAATAATAGGGTAAATAAAAACATAAGTGAATTAGAAGTTGTGGGTCATAATTAAGGTAAGTAGGGAAATATCCAGAATAGCCCCACTTAAGTCCCTTTAAAATCCATCACAAGGATATGACTGACCCTCTTACGAGTCGTACCCTTCCTTACAATTGGTTTCCACCAGTCGTACCCAGGCCTTAACCTTTGGATCAGACACTATCCAGCATATAACTCTTCCAACCAAGTCGTAACCTCAGAATATGATCCATACCCATGATACGTATCCCTGGCAGAATGAATTACCAGGAGGATCAAACACTGGCCACCATACAAGTCACCGATACAACTCGTATCAATCCTTAAGACTCGCACCCCTAAGTTGTGACCATTCCAGTGACCTAAACCATCCTACAACCTAACATTGGTCATTTTACGATAAGACCATACCACTCATACCCCAGCACATGGCTCATACCCTAGAGTCATATTGGGTCTAGAGAATGGATTACGAGGAAAATTTCGAAAGCCAAAATCCAAGATGTAACAAGTAACCTCACGCAGTGGTAGCAACAACGACAACAATATCTATATCAATCATACTAAACATGCATTACCAAAATGAACATCAATATTATGTACCACTCAAGGGACACAACAGGGATAATGTGCCAAGATAAATGGGACTCAAACCCAAAAAACACCCATAGGGAAATAGCATCAATACTAATCTACACCATCTACTACTAAAATAAATAAACTACAGAGTAGTAATACAATCTGGAATTTAATAACAAGGCACATAATAATCAAATATCAATTCATCAAGGCATACACTCACCAATAGGTATGAAAACCCTAATATAAGAGATAAATAAAGGAAATAAAAGTACACTAATCATGGAGACATACACAACCACATGCCTGACGGTCATAGGGAAAATAAATCTAAATAGGTCCAACTCCAACCGGCTGACTGAATCATCAACTGAGGTGCCACTCATACTACCTTAAACTGAAGATGCCACAATATCACAAGGCTTATCTGAATAAGCTAACTGACAGGAAATCTTATGTCAGGGACACTAGCTGAATGATTGGAAATCCTATGTCGGGGACACTCCCTAGAGTTTTAGTCGATCTCTCTGCAGTCAGAGCAAACTTCTGATATCACACTGTGTCATAGGAACTCTAGGTTGGTGGGGAATACGTGCTAACTCTGGCTGATCATATATCTCATACTTGGGGCATTCTCTAAACCAGTGTCTCATCATGACATAATCAAATTAATATCCTGGAATACTTCGAGATACTGCCCCTTATCATCCAAAATAGTCACCATGGCCTGAAGGACCATACTACAACTATGCAAGTTAGATGGGGACTCTGCCCACTCTGACCATCACGGTTATTCTTATGATAACCCATGGGATAGAATATTATCTGCGTAGAGCTGATGGGCAGCAGGTGAAGCTGATGGCATGCCTCTTGGTGCCTTTTCCATAAGTTTCAATACTTGTGCTCTCTATGATCCTCTTACAATCGACACCCTAAGGGAAGGAAGATTCAACTGCTATCAAGCGCTCCGACGCCAAACGAAGTGACCATACCAGCCCTCTAACACATCTATCCACCAAGTCTAGCTCAGGAGGATGTAGCATTTGAAAATTCCTAGACGATATGATAAATCTAATCTTGTACACAAAATTGGTATAGAACCCCGATGAACACCAATAATGACAATACCCGACCAAGGGCCTTCTCGTAATGGGCATCTAAAGTCCAACTAGGATCAGAGACTGCCCTTGATACCTAACCCAACCATCCAGCATATACCCTGAGTTCGATAAATTTCGAACATATAACAAGATTGAGTGTAATAGAACTAATCCAGACTCTGGGATAGATTTATGACCGAGCCCAACCCAAATGAGCCCAACCTTCCCAAATCCAACCAATAACAATAACCAACCAAAATTGTAAGCCAAAATCAAAACAATAACCAAACCAAGTTCCATCTACACCATTTATACCATTTAGGGTTCCATTACCAAACCATACCATGCAATAGTTCAATTAAAAAGTCCAACAATGTAGTAAAAGCATTCTTATAGGCATTTTTTCAAACATATTGGGGGCATAGTGTTTCCAAAACAAAAACCAAATACCAAATACCAATTAACCATTCCCATGCAACCAAGTATCCAAACCACCATTAAAATATGTAAATACATAATTAAAACATGGGAAAACCATAACCAAGCCATTATAACCAAAAACCCCAATATATAATTGAAACCCCAAAACCATATAACAATTATTCCATGAAAATAATTTGCAAAGTATGCCTTTAGTTGGAACTAACAATAAGGGAAGGAGTACATGCCTTAAATTGAGTAGATGATGGAGACAAATCACCAACACAAGACCCAAATTGATCACCTTAGTAAAACCCTAGCCTTTCTTTACCCAAAAGCCTTAGAGAGGATGAGAGAGTGTTTTCTAAGTGTTAATAAATATAATAATAGGGCAAATAACCTCCCAAGTGTGGTAAAAGTTGTGGGGCCTTAATAGGTTAAGTGGGGAAATATCTAGATTCCCCTCACTTAAACTACATAAAATTCCCATCAGGGGGTATGACTAACCATACCAGTCGTACCCTCTAATATGAGTGGTACCCACCACTCGTACCCTAGCCCTCTCCTTGGACCCAACACTGTCCAAGGTATGATTTACCTAAACCTAGTTATACCCAAAGCATACGACTTATACCTTCAACCCGTACCCCTGGTAGAATAGAATCAAAGAGGATTGAATATTGTCTACCATATGAGTCAATGGTATGACTTGTACCCTAGATTATGGCTCATGGTGAGCCACTCATACTCAGATCCAAGTTAAGCTACCAAATCTAAGATTAAGCAAAGGAAAAAAACAAAACCAAACGAACCATATCCACCATTACGACTAGTATCCACCAAATCTTATTTATTCCAGAAAATAATCTAGCCCACCAACCAACACTGGTCAGCATATGACCAACCCATATGAACCATACCAAAAATACGACTGGTACCCATTAGTCATATCCTGTCTGAAAACCAGAAATCCAGGAAATTTTCTAAGGGTCGAAAATCTAGGGTGTTATAATATCCCTCACTAGGAACATTCCTCAATGAATGATGGACAATGTAGGGTAAACACAAGCACGATTCATTTGCATTATCAAATATCAATCTAGCCTTTAACCAAGTTAGAAAATAAAAATACAAAGATATTAGTCTTTCCTTTAAAAAAGTTTGAAAACAAAAGTATGTTGAAGAACACATACCTTTCGCACGAATCCCAGGAGCAGAAAATAGATGCGGATACTTGGACTTCATATCATATTTCGATTCCCATATAGCCTCTTCCACCTTGTGGTTTCTTCAAAGAACCTTAACCAAGGCCACATTCTTGGTCCATAACTGATAAAATAGGACAGAGAGTCCGAGATACCCAATCCCTCTAAAGGAATAACCTAAAAAGGATCACCAACACACTTTTTCAACATAAAGATATGAAATACCGAGTGAACAGAGCCCAAACTAGGAGGTAACTCCAGTTCATAAGCCACACTTCCAACCCTCTACAAAATCATATAGGGACCAACATACTAGGGACTGAGCTTCTCCTTCTTACCAAACTGCATTACTCTCTTCATTGGAAACACCTTTAGGAATACCTTATCCCCAACCTTGAATTCCAGGTCTCTACACCTTACATCCATATAGGTCTTTTGGCAACTTTGGTAAGCCTTAAGCCTATCCCAAATCACTTTCACCTTTTCCATAGACTGGTAAACCAAATTCAAACCGAATAAATCCACATCACCAAGCTCAAACCATCTAATAGGAGATCTACACCTCCTACCTTACAATGCCTCAAAAGGGGCCATACCAATACTAGAATAATAGCTATTATTGCAAGCAAACTCTACCATAGATAGATGCTCAACCCAACTGCCACCATAATCAAATCATAAATACCCAAAGCATATCCTCTAACTTCTAAATAGTCCTTTCTATTTGCCCACCCATCTAGGGATAAAAAGCAATACTCAGACTAACCTTAGTCCCTAAATCTTTCTAAAAAGACCGCCAAAACTGAGATGAAAATTGCGTACCATGATTAGAAATAATCAAAATAGGTACCCCATGCAGCTTTACAATCTCATAAAGATACAACCTCACATAGTCCTCAGCCGAAAAGATAGTTTACACTGGCAAGAAGTGAGCAAACATGGTTATCCTATCCATGATGACCCAAATCAAATCAAATTAATTTCGAGACCGAGGAAGACCAGTAACAAAATCCATATTGATCACCTCTATTTCCATTAGCTAAATAAATTTCTTGATACAACCCTCCAGGCCTCATGTGCTCAACTTTGACTTGTAGACTCACCATGCATTTGGCTATAAATATAGCCACATCTTTTTTCATACAACTCCACCAATATATCTCCTTGAGATCATGCTATATTTTATCGAACCAGGATGAACAACATAGCACGATTGATGTGCCTCAGCCAAAACCCCTTATCGCAAATCATCGACATTAGAAACACACAACCTCCCTTAGTATCATAAAGTATCATCACCACTAATCTCAAAGACCATTACCTTTTTCACACCAACATCCTTCTTGATTTTCATCAAGACAGGATCCAACACTTATTTCTCCTTAATATATCCACTATAAGATGATTAAAACACTTTTTGTACCATTACACCACCATCATTGGAGTCCAAGAGAAGCACTACAAGATTATCCAAGCGGTGAATATCTTTCACCAATTCCCATTTCTCCTGATCCACATGAGCTAAACTCCCCATGAACAACTTGCTAAGAGCATCAGTAACCAGATTAGCTTTTCCTGAGTGGTAGTAAAGACTTATATCATAGTCCTTGAGAAGCTTCAACCATCTCTTTTGCCTGAGATTTAGCTCCTTCTGAGTAAACACATACTATAGACTCTTATGATCAAAAAAGATGTCCGCATGCACTCCATGCAAATATTGCTGCCAGGTTTTCAAAGAAAAAACAACTGCTAAAAGCTCCAAATCATGAGTAGGATAATTCTTCTCATGCATCTTTAACTACCTGGATGCATAGGCTATAACCTTCCCATGTTGCATTAAAACACAACCAAGTCCCATCTAGGACGTATCACAATAAACCAAAAAAACCCTGTACCTTATGGCAAGGTCAAAATCATACTGGTGTTCATTCTCAATAGTACGATTAGCAATGATCACCACCCCCTATATCCTATCAATTGGTGAGTCCTCATGTTTTGAGGGCTAATTCTATGATTACTTTAAGATGTTCAGCTACTATCAGGTTAGATTTTATGATTTTAGTTTTCAATTTGGGTCAACTGGGTCTATCGTAGTGGCTCTTCAACAGAAATAGGCTTGTCAAGACTAGTTAGTTGGTTTACTTTTCCTTCAAATTTTCATGAGTTTCTAATGATTTTTTGCTATAGTGTTTACTTAAGTTTGTTCATTCATTCAAACCTAGATTATAACCTTTATTAATTTTTGTTTAGGTTATTGAGTGTATTATTCATGGTTTTGTGTTGATTATCATGGGTTAGATTTGGGCTACTTGTAGTACTAAGCACTGTCTAATGTCCAGGGGGAAGCCTCAGGTCGTTAACTATAATTTCATGAAAAAATTAGTGAATTATGGGAATGTAATGGTAAATTAAATGTTAGTAATCAAAACCAACTAACTTATTTATTAATTTTCCACCTTGCAACTATAATTAACCAAAATCTACACTACACCCTCCCCAAACTTTGTGAATTTACAATTTAAGGATTAATAATTAAATACAAGTTAAAAAAGGTGAATTCCTTACCTAACAAAGCCAAACGAAGAAATTCTGGTAATGTTTCACCCTAAATCGTGTTTTCCCTAAAATGAGTTTTAGATGAATACACAATTGTTAGGAAATATAATAAATCTAGAGCTTTCACTACTATAGCAGTTCCTGATTGCTATAGAGGTATTACTATTGTGGTACCGACTACTAAAGCATCCATTAGCCTCCTTTGACTGCATTATAATGGAAATTATTCTTCTATGAAGCTTGCCGTTATAGAATATTACCGATTTCTATAGAAGTATCAATGGGACAGAAAGTATGTGTTCACCCAAAAGTACCACTTTTTGCAACACACCTTAAGCCCAGGATATTTTGAATAATGCCCTTTATGCTAAGATCTATTCTAAGAGTTCTACTTACCCAAATTTAATTCCATAAATTCCTATGGGTTCCTTATTGTCTTAGGTAACTAGAAATTAAGATAAATACCACTACAATGATCTAAAGAATTCTTAGGTTTACCTATTTCACACCTCCATCAAAAATAGATCAAAACTAGCCTAGCTAAAAATTTGCAATTTCCAAATCAAGAAGAATTTAGAGATAAGATTCTAAAGATAGGACTCTTAGATAATGATGGAAAGGGTTGTTATGAAATATTCCAATTTATCCATCATTCATTACCAAATAATTAAATGAGAAATAATGGCTAAATAAGGAAGAAAAATAGTACCTATATCCTCAAATAATTGAGGGTACTTATCTTGTATGTCCTTCTCGATCTACCATGTAGTTTCCTCAATCGAACAATGCATCCATTGCACCTTCACCAAAACAAAATCCTTTGAACTAAATTTTTGAACTTCCCAATCTACAATCGCTACTAGTTCCTAAAGTAAGCCAAATCCTTATCTAGAAGCAATGAATCTCACTTAATAATGTAGTCTCCATCCTCATGGTACCTTTTTGAAATTTAGACATGAAAGAATAGATGGACTTACAAAAACCTCAGTGTTAGAGCTAACCAATATGCAACTGGACCTACTATCTCAAGAATCTCAAAGGGAGCTATATATAGAATGTTAAGATTGCTCTTCTTACCAAACCTCATGAATCCATTCATAGGAGACACCTTGAAAAAAACTTGCTCCCCAATATTAAAGTATATGTCCCTAGCCTTGTGGTCTGTGTACTCTTTTTGGATAGTTTAAGCATCCAACAACTTGGCTTTAATGAATCTTACCTTCTCCTGAGACTCCTTTATCAAATTTGTGCCCAGAGGCTTAACCCAATAGATAACCTAAAATTCCTTACGTAAAGAACCTCAAATGGTGCCATATTAATATAGTGTGATAACTATTATTGTATGAAAACTCACACAATGGAAGAAATTAGTTTGAATGACCATCGAAATCAATTAAACAAGCCCTCAACATGTCCTCTAGCACCTTAATCACCCACTCCAACTGCCAATCAATTTAAGGGTGAAAATCTAAGCTAAAAAAGAGCTTATACCCAACTCCTTATGCAGGAAACCCCAAAACTTAGAAGTATACATTGCATATCTATTAAAAATGATAGTAAGGGACACCCCATGAACTATCACAATCTTCTTGACATAAATTTTAGCTAACTGCTGAGAGCTGTAGTTTACCCAAACTAAAAAAGTGAGTTGACTTTATCAGTTGATCTACTATCACACAAATAGAGTCATATATCCCATAAATCTTTGCTCTTGGTTTACTGTTAATCCTTTTTAATAATGCTAAAAGGAGGGCTACTGACTTTATATGTAAGGACCAGGTTACCAGTTACCAAGTGTGTGTACTTATATGGTGCAGCTGATAGGGGAAAGTAAGTGATGTGCTAAGGTGGATGATAAGGAACAATGACAGCAAAAAATGTGCAAATACACTAAAAGAAGGTGCATGATGACTGAAGGAAGTGTGCAAATGCACTAAATGAAGGCGCATAATGACAAAAGGAAGAAATTAGAGGTTTTTTCTACAAATGACATCAAAGGTTCAAGTTCCTATGTTGCATGATGATGGAGGAAGCATGATGATAGGGGGGACATTCATCTTTAAGTGGTAATCACACTGATTAAATGTGATGAATGTGCACTGGTTCTCAAAACTATATGGTTGGTTTGTCATCATCAAAAAGGGGGAAAATTACTACATGAAGTTTTTATGATGTGCAAATAACTGCAAGGGACCAGGTCCCTCGATATGCAAGATTCTGTACAGCTGGCACACGTTGTTTGCACAATTTTGTTCTCTTATGTAACAAACTTGTAGGTGTTATTTTGTACGAATTAGGATAGTTGGTCCAATGATCTTTCAGCCCTAATCATTACTTAGCTATAAAGAGAAAGCGATTACTCTTTATCAAATGGGTTTTTTGCAAATATAAAGAGTTTAGAGAGGCAGCAAAAACCCCAATTCAATATTGCTCAAGTTCCAAACTTTTTGACAGCTTTGTAACTAAACTACCCATGTTATAAAAGTAGTATTTTCTTTAGTTAAGAGAGTTGGTTAGGTAGTGTTGCCTAAGTTTGTGACTGATTAGAGTTAATCAGTAGAGAGGGTCCTTAGTAGAGTTACCAAAATGAGCTTGTAGTAGAGCTATTACAAGTCAAAGGAGCCTAGAGGTAGGTTTAAATCTAGACTGTAATCAAGAGGTTAATTATAGTAGATTTCTTTCGTACTTGTGAGGGCGTGGTTTTTCCTTCCTGGGTTTCCATGTATAAATCTTGTGTTTTTACTCTTCATGCACTTTCTCTTACGCCCTGTTATTTTTGTGTATTTTTCTTATGATTGATCTTGTAACACCCTGCACTTTTGGGCTAAAGTTGAACCATCTTTTCGATGAATATGGACCCGAATCCAATGATATCTAGTTTGAAATAAGTGTGAATTATATTTCCTTAGTGTGGAAACATCATTATAGATGAATATACATCATAAGAATCTCCTAGCTCAACAGTTAAGTTGAGCATTTTTCTATCGATTGATTTTTAGTTGATGATTTTGCATGGGTAAACTTTTAGTGAATATTTCTCCTAATTTATAAAGACTCATGTGTCCTACTATATATAAAGTTAAAATCCTTCGATTCTTCTTTCCAACACCTCCAACCATTCCTCAATCCAAGTCTGGAGTAAGAAGTTAAGAGTACTTGAATGAGGCACCATCCTGGTTGTACAATTGTGACCCCCCATAGTCGTAACACTCTTTTGGATGCTTCTAAAATTATTTAGGACCCCTTAGTGATTTTATATCATATATTAACGTTGTGGGAGGTGTTGTAAGTGTTTAAGGACCTCAAAACTAAGTAGGCATCGCAAAATAGAGCTTAGGAGATGGCTAGGCATCGCCTACCTTCACTGGAAAGGTTTGTCCATAGATTAGTCATCGCCAACCTTGGACTTGGACATAGTCTTGGTGTAGCCAACCTTGGACTTGGCCATAGTCTTGGCGTAGCCAACCTTGGACTTGGCCTTGGGTTAAGCACCGCCAACCTTGTATATTTGCGGTGTAGGGACTCTATTTTTGAGTTAATTCAGGGATAAAATGGCCTTTAGTCATCCAATAACCATCCCTAAACATCTTATCATGGATTTAAAGCTCCTAAAAATATTTTAACCCTATCAAATTCTTAGTTCATCATCTAAAAGACAAGATGAGGAAAATAACTTAGGGTTTGCTCTTTCAAGCTTAAGGGTCGATCTTTTCATGAATTCTTCATCAATTAAGGTGAGTGGGACTATCCTAAACCTCATGGGCATGGATTTAATTATTTTAAAAAATCTTTAATGAGTATATATATACCTATGCATCCGAAATTAGTTTTTAAATATATTGGTGAAATGTATTGAAAATACCTTATATTGATAAAGTTTTGTAGAACTTGTGGTATGAAACCCTAAGGTTGAAATGTCTTTCATGAGATCATTTGATATTAAATTTGTAAAGATAAACGAGACCATTACTATGTAAATCCCTCTCTTACTTTGAAATCCATTATTTTCATAAGTTGTGGTTTTGATTTTATAGATTGCTAAAAGCTTTAGTTGGATAGGTCACAAATATGTATACCTTGTACTATTTTAATTGATTTAATAAGAGGGTATTTTACTTAATTTACAAGCATTCATGTTTCCAATTGAAGGTTTGCAAATGTTTGATAAAAGAAGATGACCACCATAGAGAAAGTGTTGAAGAGAGAATGTTTTGTTTTCATATGTTTTAAAATATGAACTATCATTGATTCATAAATCTCTTGGGTGGTAAATAATACTTTTCTTTTTAAATAAGAAAGGACAATAGATATGTTGTGATATGGCTTGCAAGTCTAGGTATGACGATACCCTATTTTGATGTGCCCAGAGATATTAAGAAAGAAATAACTTTTCAAAGAAGATATGGTTTAAAGAATCTAAAATTAGGCTTAAGAGAGTTAGATGGTTACCCGAAGAATACACGAGTCAAATGACTCATTGCCCGAAACCATGATTTGTCGATACGGGTTTATGTTGCATAAAAAGAAAAATTTTACACTGTCGACTGCCCGATGGCATAGTAGAGAAGCATAGACTCCAACCCTTGTGGAAAACTTGGGTTAGAGGCTTGGTCACGGAGTCAAAGATAGATTCCATATAGCTTATAGAATAGTAGAGTCGTAGGGTGTACCATCTATCTCAGAAGTAAGATAAAGATTAGAGTCATGATTTACAAAATATCATTTGAAAGATTCAGATTATGCCTATGTATTTTTCAACTATTTTAAGGTAACATGTATCTTTTGAAATTCTCTCACCTATGTTGCATATAAATATATTTTGTTTTTGGATTGTTCTACGTACCAGTACATTTGTATTGATCCCCTATATTTCAAGATCTGAGGCTCAGTCACGGTGTCCCGCTAAGCAGTAGATTGACATTATTTGAAGTTTGCAGTAGGTGAACCTTTCTTATTTTGAAAGTCCTGGTAATGAAACTTGTCATTTATTTTAGTTTATGGTTTGACTGGGGGTCTTGTCCCAGTTTTCAGACAAAAGTGATTTTCATGTTGTTAGAGATTTCACAAAATAGTGTCATGTGTTTTAAATAGTTATGAATTTATATTTTGTATTGTCTATTCAAAGTAAAGGAATGACCATATTCTCGTTTTGTTAGCTTTATGCATTTTTTTATATTGTATGAACATTGTGCATGATTGCTAGATAGAAAAGGGCACTCGAGCCTTCATGGTTTGATATGCTCATTGCGGCCAGGGCCACAACTCGTGTCATGACAAACTATGTATCAGAGCACAGTTCATGGTCCCAGGGTGTCTAGTAAATCATGTATAGTAGAGTCTTACTTATGGGTGTGTTATGCACCACACTTATAATCAGATGACTACCGGGGATTTAGGAGTTGTTTCTTATTCTTTCTTACTCTAGCGTGCTATAGCATCGTCCATACGAAAGTTATCCAAATTTCTTCCTTGCTCTAATTTTATGGGTCATGCCTCATTGTCGAGTTGATTCAAATAGAGAAGCTTGCAGTCTGAGTGATGTGGTCCCTTCTTATTGAGTCATAAAAAAATATTAAATTGCACAAGGACTCAAGAGGAGTCCGTGAGTTATTCAAGTGTATTTATTTAAGCTTATACCCATATCTACATTAATCGTGCGTATGAGTTGGCGGTAAAGAGTGTATTCAGTCCCTTTTCTAAAACCTTTGTTGGAGATGTCTTGCTTAAGGGAAATGATGTATGGAAGAATGTTGGAATATTATTTCCACCCAAGTAGTAGTATGTTATAAAGTGTCATAACCTATGACTTGTAGGATGGTCCAGAAGTTAGTGATATGAAGTCACAAGCTTAGAAGTCAGAATGAGGGTGAATTTTGTGTAAAAAAGCTAGTTTAGTTGTATAACCTTTGATTGAGGGGTGGGTTACCTTTTTATAGTAAGTGACTAATGAGGTAGCAATATTTGTAGATTGCATGGTAGTCTATGAAGGAAGTGGCTAGCTATGATTATTATTTATACAAAATAGGGAAGCATCTTAGAATAGATAGTTATGGTGGTAGTAGAAATCATTTATAGGTTGTGAATGGAAAGGGGTAGTTTAGTCAATAAGTTATGGGTAGAGACTCATTGGTGTAAAGGAAAATTAAAGGTAGTCTAAATGTATGCACGGGTAAGTAAGTGTAATGTCAGGAAGTGTAATGGGTTGATAAGATCAGAACGGGTTATATTAAAAAATTAAGATAGACTATCCCTATTAAGTGACTTTACCCCCTTGATTATCTTTTCTTTAGTAGTTGTAAACTAGTACTACACGTGAGAAGGTGTGTAGTAGATTTTGAGGTGTAGTAGTAATGTCATGGAAAGGATAACTTATGGGCCATAGTAAAGTGAAATAAGATAATTAGATAGATATATCTATTCAATTGATTTGTATAGTATATGGCATGCTTCATATGATTAGTGTTGTTAGACAATAGGCTTGAACTTGAGATGCGGATAGTGGTAGTGAGAATAGTAACTTTGGGTTAATAATGTATGTTTTGTGGGAATAACTTAGTTGACTGGATGTGATTTTGGAAATAGCCTAGGTTGGTAACTTGCAAAATAAGGAGTGGATAAATTTTGATACATACATATATATATATAATCAAGATGACTAGTATTAAAATGATGAATTATGGCTGAGTCCTTAAGTGGTTAAGGGCATAAATATAGAAGAATAATTTAAACCCCGAGATAGCATATTGTTAGATAATGAGTGATGTGCACTAGTGTCACGTGTACCTAATTTCATTCTCAAAACTTATAGTATGGAGAGGTCTAGGGAGTTGTGGTATAATATTATTTAGAGTTGGATTGAGGAAATATGGGTAGGCAATATGCGCCGTTGGTATTGTTTTACAAATTTTGTTAAAATGTGAGTTATGTGATTAGAGTTGTAATGTTAGTCTTATAAGGAGTTGAAGATGGAGTGTTAGGTGTTTAGAAGCATGGATGTCCATGCCCACGATAATGTTAGTCACAAGTTGATGACTTTGGGGGTTGGAGAAAGTTATGATTAGTGTCCCTAAAGGGGGAGGTCCTAGATAGAATTTTGTGTGTTTTTATTAAAATTATTGAGGGGAGTTGTGTCTATGTGTGTACTGACCCCCCATTGTGTTGGGAGTTGTTGTTATAGATTTAATGAGAGGATATACCCGAAAATCTAGGATTGTGAATTTGATCTAAGGGAGAGATGGTAAATTAAGGTATTTTCCAAATTTTCTCACTGTGCCAAGTTGCGGGGAGGAGTCATGATAAACCTATTCCTATTCAAGCATATTCCTCCTACTTCAATTTGAATGGACATCTACCAAGGTCTTATGCATTCAAGTCCTGCTTATGTCTAAGGTTTGAGCACTCTATGTAACTCATGTCATGTTTTGACCTCCAAACTAGAAGCAATAATGTCCCTCAGTGATCTTATATTCCAAGTATCAAAGCTCTAGGTTATGTTACTCATGAACCATAAATTTGAGTCCCAAATCATGCTTGGTTCTAAGGGACTATATTTTCATATGTTACTGATTTATTGTATGTTGGGATTAGCCAAAATGATAAAGTTGTGCGAACTCATGACTATTTCGACTCTGAAAATGAGAAATGATAGCTTCAAGTAGAAGTCCTTGTCTCAATCGTTGAATTCATGAATTTCAAACATATGTTATATGACTCGGGATGTAAAGACTCGTGTTTCCTGCTATGGTCTGTACTGAGGACTCATGCTATGTTTTGTTTATGCCCGAGAATCTCTCTACTTACGATCCAGACACTTGATATATGAAGCACTTTGTGATTGTATCATATCTTTACCTCATTTCCCACCTTGAGTAAATCAATGAGTTATGATTGAGTAGTGTTTCTCTCATTCATGATGCTTGTGCTCGGGTCCTTCAATGACCCTCTGTATATTAGTATAATGGTGATTGTGAAAGCGTAGACGTGTGTTAGATAGGAGAGTAGATGTTTTTTGTAGGTGGAAGTTTTGATGTTATTTCTTGAGCTAAGTTTATAGGAGAAGGGGGAAGAAGAAGATGAACTTTCATTACGTGAAATAGTTAGGAAGGAGATATGTGCCGAAAATATTTGTGAGGGTGGTTGAAATTGTTGATTTTAGTGGGGAGGTCCATGAAGTGGGTGTAGTAATGATAGGCTTGAATGTTTTGATTGATTAAAATACAAACCATGTATGATGTGGTTAGTATTCCCTGAATTAAAACTCGAGTGTGTTTGATGGTACTGATAAGATGTAGTAATTTTCTTAGTGGAATGTAGAGTACAGGGTCCTATAGCTTAAGCTAGCACCTCTTTTCTCCGAGTTAGGCTTCGACATAGAAGCATTATGTAGTAGGACTCAAACTCTTGTGGTTAGAAGTGTTGTTGGAGAACTGTAAGTTGGAAATGATGAAGCATGCTATTTGTTGTTTGGGGCATAGTTGAGTAATGTCTCCAGATTTTAGGTCTATTCATTGTATCTTGTAAGGTAGAGAATGCTTCTATTTCTTATATTCCGCAAAATCTTGTTAAATGATTAGTATCAATGTAAATAAAGCCTTTGATCACCAAATAAACTCATACCATACTTTGTGATGATTATGACCCCTAGAACTCATGTGCAAGGTCATCTGTTTGTCAATTCTTATTTTCTCACGCTTCGTGCTTACATTTTTTACTAGGGGTTATCATAAAGCTCATTGATGCCTTTGCATATTTTGTTGAGGAAAAAGTTATGTTCCTTATCCAATACTTTTAGAGCTTCAAATAGTCCCTACCCATCATTCGGGGATGAATGATCCCAAGGGGGAGATAATGTAACACCCCATACTTTTGAGCTAAAGTTGAACCATCTTTCCAATGTATATGGACCCGAATCAAATGGTTTCTAGTTAGAAATAAGTGTGAACTATATTTCCTTAGTGTGGAAACATCCTTGGATATGAATATACATCATAAGAATCTCCTACCTCAAAAGTTAAGTTGAGCACTTTCCTACCGATTGATTTTTAGTTGACGATTTTGCATGGGTAAACTTCTAGCGATTGTTTATCCTAATGTATAAATTTTCATATGGCCTAATATATATCAAGTTAAATCCCTTTGAGTATTCTTTCCAACGTCTCCGACCGTTCGTCAATCCACGTACAGAGTAAGAAGTTATAAGTATTTGGATGAGGCACTGTCCAGGTTGTATGATTGTGACCCCCCCCCCCCCACCTCGTAGTTGTAACACTCTTTTGGATGCTTCTAAAATAATCTATAGGACCCCCATAGTGATATTAGATCATTTATTGACATTTTTGGAGGTGTTGGAAGTGTTTAAGGACCTCAAAACTAAGTAGGCATTGAAAAATAGAGCTTAGGCGATGGCTAGGCATCGCCTACCTTCACTGGAAAGGATTATCCATAGCTTAGGCATCACTAACCTTGGACTTGGTCGTAGGCTTGGCGTCGCCAACTTTGTACTTGGCTATAGGCTTTGCGTTGCTAACCTTTGACTTGGCCATGGGTTAGGCGCCGCCAACCTTGTATTTTTGTGGGGTAGGAAAGAGGTGAATATGGATTTTATGACTGGTTTACCCTATTTGTATCGTCCTTATGACTTGGTTTTGGTTATTGTGGACATATTAACTAAGTCATCTCATTTCTTGCTAGTTCACACGTCTTATACAGCTGAGGATTATGCTAAGTTGTATAGCCGAGAATTAGTCAGATTACATGGAGTTCCCTTGTCTATCATCTAAGATAGGGGTACTCAGTTTACTTTCCAGTTTCGAAGAGCTTTTCAGAAGGGTCTTGGTACCTAAGTTCATCTTAGTTCATCTTTTAACCCTCAGACAGATGGTCAAACAGAGAGGACCATCCAAACTCTAGAAGATATATTGAGAGAATGTGCTCTTGATTTCAAAGGTAGTTGGGATGAGCGTTTTCCATTGATTGAGTTCGCTTATAATAACAGTTACTATTCTAGCATTCAAATGGCCCCATTTGAGGCTCTTTATGGGAGGAGATGTATATCGCCCATAGGTTGGTTTGAAGTGGGTGAGGCCACTTTGCTTGGGCCCGATGCAGTGTTTGAAGCTATGGAGAAAGTTCAGTTGATTAGAGAAAGATTGAAAACAGCCCAGAGTTGTCAGAAATCATATGCAGGTGTGAGAAGAAGGGAGCTTGAGTTTGAGGTTGGTGATTTAGTGTGTTTGAAAATTTCACCTATGAAAGAGGTAAAGAGATTTGGCAAAAAAGGGAAGCTTAGTACCTGGTATGTTGGCCCTTATAGAATTCTGATCGTGTTGGGAGAGTAGCTTATGAGCTTGATTTGCCCGTAGACTTGTCAGACGTTCATCCTATATTCCACATCTCTATGCTTAAGAAGTGCATCGGTGACTCCACTATTATAGTTCCTATAGAAAGCTCAGATATTTAGAACAGCCTTTCATACGAAGAGATTCCAATTGAGATTTTAGATCATCAAATTCGTAGACTAAGGAACAAAGAAGTTCCCTTTGTCAAAGTTCTTTGGCGAAATCAATTTGTTGAGGGTGCCACTCGGGAAGCAGAAGCAAATATATGAGCCAAGTACCCTCTCCTTTTCTCCACAACCTCAGATTTAGCCAAGGTAATACTCTTCCTTGATTCAGTTCTTTTCTAATCATACATTCAGCTATATAGTTGCCCTCATGTAACTTCATGCACTTACAGAATTACTCAAAAGCTCAGAATGATTTAGATTCAGTTGTTCAGTTTATTTCAGTTGTGCATGATAACTTATAGTCTCAAATTCCTCAGTATTCTCAACTTATCTAGCCACATTCGAGGACGAATGTCCCAATGGGGAGATATTGAAATACCCCATACCTTTTCTACTTAAAATCTACTGTATAATGTTAAGGGATAGCTTCCAAAATGAATAATAATTATCTCGTGTGGAATTTTCCCGATTTAGACCTCCCATTGGGAAATTTAATAAGCTTTCCAATGATATAAGATTCATCTAAAACCGATGACCGAGTGAGGAGTTAGGGATATTTTAAGCTTCGGTCGTAAAACATCGTGATTTGGGTCCTTAGCATGTCGTGGAGATGGTTTAAATGATAATTGTCAATTTCCAGTGAGACTCCACAATTTTGGCGCATCGTGGAGAGGCCCAATTTCCAGTTTGGTAATCTCCAGTGAGACCTCGCAATACTAGCGCGTCGTGCCAGTGGTCAAAATGACAAAATAAAGGGGCTCCGAGATTGTGTCGCATCGCGGTGAAAGCCTAGTTCCCGCTGGTCCATTTCCAGTGAGCCACCGCAATAGTGTCGCGCGCGGTGGCCACCCAGTTCATAAAAATTTCATTTTTCCAGTTTCGTTTCAAATATTAAAGGGGGTACTTTGGTCATTCTCCCAACCCCTAATACGTCTTAAACAATGAATTAAAACCCCTTCAAAGCACTTTACATCCACTTTTCATCAAATCTCTCTGAAGCAAAACCTTAGTTCAACAAACTTTCTCCCCAAGAAATCCAAATTCCTCCATTAATTCTCCAAGGAAATTCAAGATTAATAATCCCTCATTCAAGAACTCTAATAATTCATCTCCAAAGCAACAATAGAGATCCAAGATTCAAGTTTTAGAATCTAGTTCATCAATTGAGGTATGTGGGGTTATGAACAAAGACAATCCTTTCGTTCTTGTACCCAAAACTTATTTTAATTATGAATTTTATATGATTTCCCATGAAAGTGAAGTTAGGGTTTATACCCATTAATGTTATTTACAAGCTTATGAGATTTTCAATGATTTAGAAGTTGAATTACATGATTTTGTTCATATTTTCAAGCATATTACAAAAATTTCCAGATTTTGAGTTGAATTATCAATGTTTACATTATCAAGTATGAACATTTTGATTTTTTAACATAAGATTGACACATGGGTCATTAAGCCCTAATTTAAGATTGTTATTTCAAGAATTGTTGTGCTATAACCACCCTATGACTAGATTCCTTTCAAATTATTGAAAAAGATTTGACCTTTTGGTTTCAGAATAGATATGAAATCCACTTTACAGATTTAGCTTTACAGATATATGATTGGTTTTCATTATAAACCATTAGATTATTTTAAAAGTAGATTTCCATCAGAATGAGTATACAGATTTAATGGGAGCAGTATTTAGCACCGAGATGGGTACGTTACTATGGTTTCATACCCTAGAACTATATGCCAATGTAGGATTTAGATTATTCCTACTTCTACGTGGATGACAGACATGTGACCACTTAGATAGGTTATACTCTATGTCAAGAGTATGACTCCTCTCCCCAACGTGAGGATTCCTTCTTAGGCAGACAAGAACGTTGGACTCCATGAATGCTCACATGGTTTATGTCAGTTAAGAGAACCTCCCTGCTAGCTAACAGAAAAGATTAATAGAAAAGCTTTTAGAAAAACTAAGTGTAAAGGCTCACAAACTTACTCAAATATTATTTTACTTAAGATTTCAGATTACAGAATTACAACTTTTAGTTTTAGACATAAAATGGTGAACCCTTTTTCACTTAGCCTATATGATTTGAGAATAGAACAGAAATACAAATTTTAGAACTAAGTGTTATGACTCACACGATTTGTATTATGTGCTTTACTATTCATGATTTATGATCTTCAGGTTCCAGATTACTCAAGCCGATGTGAGTCATTTACATTTAGCATGCATTATTTTATAAATTGTGATAATATTGTTTACTTATTGCATTCGCCCCCATATACTCAGTACATCATCAAAGTACTGATCCACATATACGTCTATGTGTTACATTGTCTCATAATGTAGGTTCAGGTGCTCAGTTTTAGCAGCTGAGTGATTTTCGAGCATCTCATCTACTTTCCTACAGTTGGTGAGTCCTCATAGTTCGGGGACTTAACTATTAAGATTTTCGATTCATTAGTAGATGTTTTATTATTCATTTCAGACAGTTTGAGTCAGCTGGGGCCTGTCCCAGTGACTCTCTAGACTCAGTCAGTAGAGGCTTATCGGGCTACTAGATTTAGTTTAAGACATTTGATTCAGTAATAAGAATCCTTCAGTATTGTTTTGCCAAAACTTTTAGTATGTTTAAAATAAGATTTTCCATAGATATTATAATTTTACATTCACATCTCTTATTTTGAGATCCAGACTTAGTAGAAGGTAGCCAGGGTTAGCTCAGGACTACTTATAGTTCGGAGCACCGTGCGGCATCCCGGGAGCTCAGATTTTGGGGCATTACAAGAGTAAACCATCACCAAGAGAGGGATGTAGGAATCAATACCATCAAATTGAGCCTACTAATATTTAAGGGTAAAAATGAACCCGAGACATATCTTGCTTGGGAATCGGCTTGTGATAAGATTTTTCAAGTCAATGACATCTCGGAAGAAAAGAAAAGTTGGTACGCCATATCTCATTTTGAGGGTTATGCTAACCTTGGTGGGAATACGTCAAAAGGTTTGGTAATGAGTTAATAGATGGTCAGCCACCACCTTGGTTTCAGTTGAGGTACCTTATGAGACAACGATACCTTCCCGAGAGTTACAGACATGAGTTGCTTTCTAGATTGTACAACTTGTGGCAAGGGAACAAAAGTGTTATGGCATTTTACGATGAGTTCCAACAGCTCATGTTTAAACTTGATCATCGGGGGGGGGGGGGGGGGAAAGTTGGTCATGAAATCATTCAGTTCAAGGTTGAATTAAAAAAAAGATTTCCACACATTTGACATTCCACAAATTTTATACCTTTGATGGTATCTTCCAAGAGGCTCTTGAGATTGAAAGAGAACTTAAAGAGAGGTCTTTGTACAAGGCAAGGGGACAATCCACCTTGGGTTGGCCTAGAAACAAGGAGATGGCTCAATTCTCCTTGGGTTGGCTAAATAACAAGGACCAACCTGCCAATGCAAGGCTGCCCGAGCCCAAAATAGTTCCCAAATACCCTTCCTAGCAAGATGCTCACAAGTATCCTAATCCTAAAGGGTTTTAATGTTTTAAGTTCCAAGGTTGGGGACATAAAGCCAATGAATGTCCAAATTGATGCAATCTGATCCTAAGGGAAGGGAGATTATACTACCTTGGTGAGGAGGTCAGTATTGAAGAACAGGAAAATGAGGCCAAGCCTCAAGATAGAGAGAAAACCGAGGAAGATCCACGTGATGCAGAATATGGGAAAGATGCTTATCCATAAGAGGGAGAGTGCGTGGTTCCAAACTTTGTAGTGAGGTGTCCTATGATTAGTAAGGCAATATATTATCCTAGAAAAAAGTAGAATCTATTCCATACTAAGTGACTTATAAAGAGGAGTATGTGTACTATGGTGATAGATAGCGGTAGTTGTGCAAATGTTGTTAGTGTTGCCATGGTGAACTTCTTGAAGTTGCCGACTACTCCTTACACTAGCCCTTACAAGTTGCAGTGGTTGAATGAATATGGTGAACTGAAGGTCACAAGGCAAAGTGTGATACGGTTTAAGGTGGGGAACTACTATGACGAAGTTCTTTGTGACGTGATACCAATGTAAGCTTGTCACTTGTTGTTAGGTAGACCTTGGAAATATGATAGTTCTACCAAACATGATAGAAGGTCCAGTTGATATACTCTTTAGAAGGATGGCCGGAAGGTCACACTTTACCCTCTCTTGCTATCACAAGTGAATGAGTTACAACAAAAGATAAGGGAATTAAAAGAAAAAAGAAAGAAGGTTGAGAGCAAAGAAAATAAGGAAGAACCCGAAAGTGGGGCAGTGAGGGAAGCCGAGGAGGTCTAAAACTTCAAAGAGAAGGAAAGCATGGTGATGCTGACTAAAATAAAGAACTATTTGTGGATCATGATGAGAACATCCCTATGCTTCTTTTGGACCATTATTTTAACACTAACCCTTCTAATATTTCCATCTCTCCTTCTATTTCTCGTGTCTTGCAGGATTGGAGCTTCCGCAAGGGTTGCCCCCACTTAGGGGCATTGAGCACCAAATAGAATTTGTGTTGGGATCCCAAATGCCCAACAAACCAGCTTATAAAATCAATCCTACGGATACCAAGGAATTACAACACCAAGTTGAGGAGCTTCTCAACAAGGGGTGCATTAAGAAGATCATGAGTCCATGCACGATTTTGGTGCTACTAATGCCTAAGAAGGATGGAACTTGGTGTATGTGTGTGGATTGTCGAGCCATCAACAAGATTACAATAAAATATCATCACCCTATTCTTAGGTTATATGATATGCTTGATGAATTGAATGGTTCGTGTCTATTTTCCAAGATTGATTTAAGGAGCGACTATCACCAAATAAGAATGCAACCCAGTGATGAATGGAAAACTGCCTTTAAGACTAAGTTCGGTGTCTATGAATGGATGGTTATGCATTCGTCCTAACCAATGCTCCAAGCACTTTCAGCGGCTAATGAATCATGTGATGAAGCCGTTTATTAGAAAGTTTGTTATTGTTTACTTCGACGACGTCTTGGTTTATAGTAAATCCTTAGATAAGCATGTAAATCATTTACAATGTGTATTTGATGTTCTCCGAAAGGAGAAGTTATATGCTAATCTCGAAAAATGTTACTTTGGTGTTAATGAAGTTGTATTCCTTGGATTTGTTATGAGCTCAAGAGGGGTCGAAGTGGATGAATCCAAGATAACCGCTATTAAAAATTGCCCAACCTCTCAAACCATTGGTGAAGTAAGAAGCTTCCACGTGTTGGCAAGTTTTTATAGGAAGTTTGTCAAAGGGTTTAGCACCATTGCCACCTCTTTTATCGAGATAATATGAAAAGACCAACCATTAAAGTGGGGTGATGAGCAAGCTAAGGCCTTCGAGTCTTTGAAAACTATGCTCATCTCGGCACCATTATTGCAATTGCTTAATTTTGACAAGATGTTTGAAGTAGAGTGTGATGCTAGTAAGGTTGGCATAGGCGCGATTTTGATGCAATAATTGAAGCCTATTGCTTACTTTAGTGAAAAGCTCAAAGGAACTACTCTAAACTACTCCACATATGATTTATAGTTGTATGCCTTGATTAGAGCATTGAGCAATTGGCAACACTACTTATGGCCCAAGGAATTTGTGATCCAAATGGACCATGAATCCTTGAAGCACCTTCGAGCACAAGACAAACTTAACAAATAGCATGCCAAATGGATTGAGTTTCTTGAAACCTTCCCTTATGTTATCCAATACCAAAAAGGCAAGGAGAATATGGTAGCCGATGCTTTATCTAGAAAACATGTTCTTGTGTCTACTTTGTCGTCTAAGCTATTGGGGTTTGAAAGCCTCAAGTCCTTGTATCCTGAGGACCCTCACTTTGTTCCTATCTTTAGGAAATATGAATAAGTGGGTAGGGATAAGTGGCTTTTGGATAGGGGCTCAAACCCCTATGCCATATTTGATGGTTACTTATTTAAAGGTAAATAATTATGTGTACCCTCTAGTTCGTGGAGAGAGTTATTTGTGAGAGAAGCACACAATAGTGGCCTAATAGGTCACTTTGGGGTCGAGAAGACCCTTGGAATATTGGAGGAACAATTTTATTGGCCTAGAATGTACAAGGATGTGGCTAGGATTTGCGGCCAATGTGTAGATTATAAAGGATCCAAGTCTCAGACCTACCTCACGGGTTGTACACCCCACCTCTCACTCTTTTACATCCTTAGCTTGATATATCTATGGATTTTATGTTAGGGTTTCAAAGGACTAGATGAGGTCGGGACAGTATCTTTGTGGTGATTGATCAGTTTTCTAAGATGGCACACTTTATTCCATGCTCTACATGTGATGATGCACCTAGTATGGCCTCTTTGTTTGTTGAGAATACGGTCAAGTTGCATGGTGTTATGAGGACCATTGTGAGTGATAAGGACTCTAAGTTCATAAGTCACTTTAGGAAGTCCATGTGGGGTAGGCTTAGTACCAAGTTGTTGTTCTCGACCTCTTGCCACCCACAAACCGATGGCCAAATGGAAGTAGTGAATAGTACCTTGGGTTTTATGCTACATGGTTAAGGGAAAAATGACTTCTTAAGAGGAACACCTACCATTGATTGAGTTTGCTTATAACCGTGTCATACACTCAAGCACGGGAATTACTCCCTTTGAGTGTGTATACGGTCTCAACCCCCTTACCCCTTTTGATTTAAATCCTTTACCAATTGATCTTATGATAAGCTTAGATGGGAGCAAGCGAGCTGAAGCTATGAAGAGGTTACATAAAAAGGTGAGTCTACGGCTTGGGAAGAAAAAACAAGAGATTGCAAGGAGGTCCAACAAAGGGAGAAGGAAGCTCATTCTTGAACCAAGATATTGGGTATGGGTGCACCTTAAGAAGGATCGGTTTCCATCTCAAAGGAATAACAAATTTATGCCAAGGGGTGATGGTCCATTCCAAGTACTCGAAAGGATCAATGACAATGCCTACAAGATTGACCTTCCCCCGAAATACCAAGTGCACAATACTTTCAACGTGTGTGATCTTTCTCTAATAGATGCGGTTGAGGATGACCAAACACTCAATTTGAGGTCAAATTTCTCTCAAGATTGAGAGGATGATACGGTTATAGAAAGTTGTCCAACAAGTTCAAGGCCATTCACACGTAGCCAAGCTTGGGAGCTACAAAAACTCCAAGCCATATTCATGCAAATGTCCGTGTGTGAGTGTGTAATTAATCCATCTAAGGGATTAAATGTTTTAAAGTATTAAGAGGGGCTTTGAAGTGTAATAAACTTACACTCCAAAGCTACCCTATAACCAAGGATAGGATGGTCATTTCCCTTTTATTTTGTGGTGTAATATATATAGATAATATTAGGGTTATTTCCTTAGTTAGATTATTATTGATAATTTGCAATCACAAGTCTTGTAATATTGAAACATCTCTCTCACACTTGTTCTTGAGAGGAACCTGAAACTAGACAACAAAGTGTAGTAACACTTGTGTTGTTCTTTGTCTAGAAACTTAAGGTCTTAGGGTCATTGAGTTCCTCTTTATCTAAGTAAGAACCTGGTGTTAATATCTTCTATTCTTAGGGTCCTTTCTTACATGTTAGGGTTCTTATATTCTAGGATATTTTGTGTCAAGTTATCTATCCATTTATATTGTAATCTTGTTGTTTACTTCTTGATATAGTGAAGTCGTGTGGGGCCTTTTCGATTCACTATTGTTGTTGATATCTTGTTGTTCTTGTTGTATGATTGATCTTGTATTAAATAAGACTGGAGCACCCCACGGAGAAACACTGGGTCTAATGAACCCCTAATCTAAGAGGTCCTTAAGTTGTTCTTTCAACTTCTTAAGTTCTGTTGAAGCCATTCGATAAAGAAAAATGAAGATGGGTTGGGTATCTAGAAGAAGATCAATCTCGAATTTGTTTCTTAATCGGGAGGTACCCTCTGGAAAGACATTGAGAAACTCATTGACGACATGAACTGACTAGAGGTTTGTGGTCTTAGACTTAGTATCTTTAACCTGAACTAGGTGATAGATACACCCCTTAGAGATTAACTTTCTAGCATTAAGATAGGAGATGAAACGACTTTTAGGACTTAGTGAACTATCCTCCCTCTCGAAGACTGACTTATTAAGAAGCTGAAACTTTGCCACTTGGGTATGACAATTGATGTGTGAGCTTGATGCTAGATCATGTAAGGCTTTTAACTCAGAATAATTGTAAATCTTAAGCAATTTTTGTGGTTTTTTATTATTTTCTCTGTGATAGTGCAAGTGAGCTAAGATGTATGAAAACCAATGACAACTGAGTCAAAAGAGATAGATTTTGAGTAAGCAGCCATGAAGAGTACAGTTGACAACTTGTCTGATAAGTCGTCAACTTTGTGAAGAGCCATCAGGAATATCGTCAGCCTAAGGCAGTGTGTAGGAGTTGCAGTGAAGAGTTGACGACATCGTCTGATATATCATCAACATCCTAATAAGTCATCAGGAATATCGTCAGCCTAAGGCAGTATGTAGGAGTTGCAGTGAAGAGTTGACAACATTGTCTGATATGTCGTCAACATCCTGATAAGTCATCAGGTATTGTCGGCAGCCAAATGCAGCAACACGTGAAATAGAAAGAGGAGTTGACGACATGTCTGATAAGTCATCAACATCCTGATAGGTTATTACATGTTGTCGTCACCTATGCGAGGGAAAAAGTTGTAATCTGTGATTTACTTCCAAAATTAGGCTGAGTATTTAAGGCAGAAAGGAGGGTTTTCTAGGGCATCTTGAACTTCACGACTATTTGAGTGTTCTCTCCAGTTTTTTGGTTGAAACATTACAATTCCTTTATGGGAGATTATTATTATATTCTTCTTGGGATTTCTACTATGATTGTGAAGGAGAAACAACTATTGCTAATCATTAGTTTGTAAGTTATCATCCATCGAATTATGAATGCAATTTATACTGTTTTTGTTTACATCATGAGTAGCTAATTTCCTCAACCCAAATTGTGGGATCTATGGGTTTGGTCTTGTAATGTCACTAGTAGGTCAAGATTCGTAATCCTTTAGGGACTTCTGGATAATTCCTATATTGTACACGTTATCTATTGGTTGCAAATGATAGATTATGCCTAACTAGTGATTTACTTGAAATAAGAAATCAAATCTAGTGGGAAGTGAATTATCTATAGGGACTTGGAAGCATTAAACTTCCATTTAATAATTAACGATGTAACAAGGTTAATTAACCTGATAAAATATGGTTCATTAATATGAATTCCCTAAGTTCAAAAGGATTAGGTAATTGAATGGCTAAATAGGTTGAGAGACATTTAGGCATTGCTCCGATACAGATGATCTATTACTCCTATCTGTAACAACAATCTTGAATCTCTACTAGTGTATGTCAAGCACCAACACCTATAGTGAACACAATTATAGTTTCTTCCATAATATTGACTTGAAACACTGAAATATTGGTAACGAGTGATAAACTTGAAGTGAGAAATAACTACCTGTTTAATCTCAAAAAATCCCATTTATCGGAAACTTCTAACTATCAGTTGACTGACTCACGAATAACTTAATTTAACACCATATTCCCTATGGGATTCGACCCCAAACTAGTTGGGTTATATATTTTACAATGATCTCTTACTCTTTCGTAACAGAGTTGTAATTTGGGCGTATCAAATTTTGGCACCGTTGTTAAGGAATACGGTTGTCAATTAAGTTTATGTGTGCTAATTGACTATTAGTCAGGTTTCCTAATTTTATTTTTATTTGTTGTTTTTATTCTCTGCAGGTTAGTTAGTGTGTATTCCAAGTACACCGAGTTGAGGTGAACCATTATTACCAGTACATCCAAAACCTCAGTTGATCGGTAGAATGGCAGACCCACAAGAAGTAGGAAGACTAGCCGTTTTGGCTAGGGCTCAAGTAAATCAACAGAATGTAGATAACCTAGGTCGGGTACAAAATCTGGATGAAGAGTTCCTGGGAGACAAAGAATTATTGAATCCTGCCAACCCAAGGCGCGCGGAGAATGTAGCCGCACCGGTGAACCGGAATGGGAATAGAAATCATCCGTTATGAGTAAGACTGGATCGCCAACCTGTACAGTATGATTAGAATGATGATGATGAAAAAATGGATGGAGCTGGTGCTACTGGAGCTATTATTTCTCCACCTTTCGCACCAGGCGAAAAGTTCAATATTACCAGTACAATGATCCAACTCCTCCATCTGAAGGGGTTGTTTGGTGGACTCCTAGGAGATGATCCCAATATGCATTTAGTGAACTTTGTCACTATTTTCAAGTCCTTTGATAACCCCGGAGTGGGACAGAATTTTAGCCGTCTACGTTTATTTCCATTGTCTTTGTCTGGGGGAGTCAACATTATGGCTTAATGAGCTGACACCTGATTCTATAACCAACTGGAGGCAATTGAAAGAGGCTATCCTAGAAAGGTTCATTCCACCTTCCAGGAGGGTACCGTTGAGGGATGAGATCAGTAACTTTAGACAGATCCCAACCGAAGCTCTTCATGAGGCATGGGAGAGGTTAAAAAAAAGTTGATGCAGTGTCTGAACCATAATATGATAGATATTCACCTGATGGAGACTCTGTATCGGTCTTTGAACTCTATTACTAAGCCAGTTGTTGATAATACTGAAGGGGGATCATTCGTGGATCTCACTTTTCAAGAGGCCTCTGAGATGATGGATCAAATGACCAAACAAAGTAAAGCTTGGCATACCAGGGATTCTGTGGTAGAAATCCCTACTATGTATTTTGGTATGACTGTAGAACAACGTAAGAAAGAGGAAGAACACGATCAAGACATGGCACACTTAAAGACGCAGATGGATTTGCTGACCAAGTACGTATTAACTGCAAAGACTGAAAAGGTGAAATCGGTTGCATCCCAAGGTAGAGAGGACTCTGATTCGGAAAAAGAGGCAAACTATTTGAATAACCAGGGGGGTTACGAGGCAATAGCCAAGGAAATTAAGGTCGGACTTATTATGAAAAGGCTAGATATAAGGATAGGGATCAAGGAAACTAGAAGAGCAAGAATGATAGAAGTGGACTGTATGTACCTCCCGATAGCAGAGATAATGTTGTAACTAGCTCTAGGAAGATGTCCATGGAGGACATGATAGAGAAATTTTTAAAAGGATTTGAGGCTACCAACTCTAGGGTGACTACCATGAAGATCGATTTGTCCTCTATGAGTCAGTTGGTAAACTCGCACTCCACTTCAATCAAACAGTTAGAACAGCAAATGAACTAACTTTCTACAGCATTAAATCAGAGGAAGAGTGGAACGTTGCCAAGTGATACAATTCAAAACCCTCAGAATGATGGTTCGTGCATGGCCATTACTACACGGAGTGGTAAGGTTTTATCTGGCCCTTCTGTGGGAAAAGTTATAAATAATGAGGTGATCGAAGATAATGTTGAGCTTGAAGAAAGTAATCCAATAGAATCTGAGAAGAGGGATGGCATTGATATCCTTTCTAATAACCAGCAGGCTGATGAGTTGAAAAGAGGAAAGATAAGAAAAAGGAAGTAGTGGTTAATACTCTCCCAAAACCATCTCCTTCCTTTTCTCAGAGATTGAAAAAGAAGGCCGATGATATGAAATTTAGTAAATTTATGGCAATGTTGAAGCAGCTGACAGTGAATGTGCCTTTGATAGAGGCACTTGAACAAATGCCAGGATATGCTAAATTTATGAAGGATCTTGTGACTAAAAAAGAGCAGTGAGCTACGAACCGGCGGACAATCTCCATCATTGTAGTTCTATTTCTACAAGATCCTTGGTAAATAAGAAAGCAGATCCAGGAGAATTCACTATTCCTTGTACGATTGGATCTTTGGAATTTGCTAAGGCCTTATGTGATCTGGGAGCGAGCATCAATCTGATGCCGCTAGCTATTTATAAAAAGTTGGGCTTGGGAGACCCCACACCCACCAACATGTGACTTGTGATGGTGGATAGGTCAGTAAAATAACCTGTTGGTATTTTGTATAATGTGTTAGTGAAGGTAGCTAGCTTCATATTTCCTGCATATTTTGTCATTCTGGATTGCGAGGTGGACTTCGAGGTGCCTATAATCTTGGGTCGACCATATCTCGCAACCGAAAGTGTGTTGATTGATTTGCGAGCTAATGAGCTCTAATTTAAGCTGAACGATAAAGTGGTGTGATTTGATGTATGCCAATCAGTGAAGCAGCATAAATAAATGAGTGTGTTCTCAATTATTGATGTATATTATGAGGATGAGCAGGAGGTCCCAATGGAGGAGAAATTTGTTGTAGAGCCTCTAGCTGCAGTGCTGATGAATTTTGATCGTGAAGGCATTGAGGTGTATGAAGGGAGTGTTTGCGCTTTAACAGGAATGGGTCATCTCTTATGCTCCTAAAAATCTAGATCTTGAGCTTGCTAATCGACCAACACCACCGGTCAAGCCATCCATTAAAGAGACACCAGTGTTGGAATTGAAAAAACTGTCAAGGCATCTAAGGCACGTGTTTTTGGGAAATAGAAACACACTACCCGTGATTATTTCATCTAATCTGGGAGAGAAGCAGGTGGAAGCACTTATTTCGGTGCTCCAAAGGTACAAAAGAGCAATAGGTTGGACTATTGTTGTATTATTGGCATTCCCACTGGCGTTTGCACTTATAAGCTACAACTTGAGGAAGATTGTAGTCCAACCATCGAGCATCAGCGCCGACTTAACCCACTGATGCAGGAGGTGGTTAAGATGGAGAATATTAAGTGGTTGGATGCAAGAGTGGTTTATCCTATTTCTGATAGAAAATGGGTGAGCCCAGTTCAATGTGTGCCCAAGAAAGGGGGCATGACTGTTGTTGCAAATGAAAGGAATGAGTTGATTCCAATCAAGCCTATAACGAGATGGAGAGTTTTCATGGACTACCGCAAAATAAACTCATGGACTTTGAAAGACCACTTCCCGATGCCCTTTATGGATCAAATACTTGATCGATGGCAGGCAAGGGGTGGTATTGCTTTTTGGATGGTTATTCTGGATATAATCAAATTTGTATTTCTCCTGAAGATCAAGAGAAGACAACATTCACATGCCCGTATGGTACTTTCGCATTAAGGCGAATGCCATTTGGGTTATGTAATGCTTCTGCCACCTTATAACGGTGTATGATGTTCATTTTCTTAGATATGGTTGAGGAAACCTTGGAGGTGTTCATGGATGGTTTTTTTACGGTAGGAGATTCATTTGAGTTGTGTTTGGCGAACCTGAGTAGGGCCTTACAATGATGTGTGGAATTTAATTTGGTGCTTAATTGGGAGAAATGCCACTTTATGGTGAAAGGGGGCGTTGTTCTCGGGCACAAAATCTCAGCAAAAGGGATAGAGGTGGATCGAGATAAGGTAGAGGTTATTGAGAAGCTTCCACCTCCTATTTCAGTGAAGGGAGTGTGTAGTTTCCTTGGACATGCTGGCTTTTACCGAAGGTTTATCAGAGACTTCTCGAAGATTGCAAATCCACTTTACAAACTTTTGGAGAAGGAAACTAAGTTCTCCTTTGATGATGATTGCTTGAAGGCATTTGAATGCCTTAAAAAGAAGCTGGTTGAGGCCTCTATCATTGTTGCACCGGATTGGTCAAAATTGTCTGAGATTATGTGTGATGCAAGGGGTGTTTCCCTTGGAGATGTGTTGGGACAGAATAAGGACAAATTGTTTCATCCGATCTACTACGCTATCAAAGCACTGAGTGGAGTTCAAAGGAACTACACGGTGACCGAACAGGAACTCCTTGTTGTAGTTTATGCTTTTGAGAAATTCAGGGCTTATCTATTAGGGACCAAGGTGGTGGTCCACACTGCCACACAGCCTTGAGGTATTTGATGGCTAAGAAGGATGAAAAACCAAGGTTGATTAGATGGGTATTGATTCTCCAAGAATTTGACTTCGAAGTCAAAGATAGGAAAGGTTGCGAAAACTAAGTTACGGATCATCTGTCTAGGATGGAAGGCGAACAAAAATCCCGAGATGAACTTGAGATAAATGATGCATTTCTTGATGGGGAGATCTTAGCTGCTGCTATGGAGAAAATGCCTTAGTACGCTTATTTTGCAAACTATGTGGAGAGCGAATTGATCCCGGAGAATGTTTTCTTTCACCAAAGAAAGAAATTTCTCCATGATATGACCTATTACTTCTGGGATGACCCGCATTTGTTCCGAAGATGTGCGGACAGTATCATAAGAAGGTGTGTTCCAGAAGTAGAGATGTTGAGTATATTGGAAGCATTCCATGCTTCTCCTATTGGAGGTCATCATGATGGTGATCGGACTGTTCGAAAAGTGTTGCAGAGTGGCTACTATTGGCCAACTTTATACAAGGATGAATATGAGTTCGTGTGTAGATGTGACCAATGTCAGAGAAAAGGGTCAATCTCCAAACATCATGAGATGCCGATGTCCCAGATGATGGAAGTAGAGTTGCTTGGTGTGTGGGGCATCAACTTCATGGGACCTTTTGTAAGCTCATACGATTGAAATATATTCTGGTTGCTGTAGATTACATCTCAAAATTGGTTGAGGCCATCGCTTTGGCCAATAATGAAGGGAAGAGAGTCGTCGCATTCCTCAAGAAAAACATTTTCTCTTGATTTGGGCCGCCACGCACCATTATAAGCGACAGTGGGTCCAATTTCTGAAATAAACTATTTCGAGCTGCCTTAGTAAAGTACGGTGTCAAGCAACACAAGGTGGCAACTCCATACCACCCACAGACTAGTGGGTAAGTGGAGGTTTCAAATACAGAGATCAAAGCCATTTTTTCTAAGACTGTGAACGCTAGTAGGCAAGACTGGTCTAGGAAACTGGACGATGCGCTTTGGGCATATAGAACAGCTTTCAAGACACCTGTCGGTATGTCACCATACCAACTGGTTTATGGTAAGGCATACCATCTGCCAATCGAATTGGAGCATAAGGCGTTGTGGGCACTCAGATGACTCAATTTGAATTGGAATGAGGTAGCAGAGTTGAGGCTGGGGAAATTGATGAGATGGATGAATTCCATCTCAATGCATGTGAACTAGCAGATCTCTACAAAGAGAGGATAAAAAAGTACCATGATCAAAGGATTGCACAGTGAGACTTTCAAAAAGGTGACTTGGTACTCCTCTTCAACTCCAGACTAAAGTTGTTCCCAGGTAGGTTGAAATCAAAGTAGTCTGGCCCATTCAAAGTGAGTCAAGTCTACTCATCTGGAGTAGTCGAGCTCGAGAATGAGAACGGGAGTGTCTTTAAGGTAAATGGGAAGCGAGTGAAGTTATACATCGGTCCAATGGACTCAATAAAGTATATATCCACCATATATATGTCGATAAAGTCTGAGTAATCGAGATAACTGAGTTGTGCTGCGACACTAAATCAGGTGCTATAGGGAGGTAACCCAAAGTTTATGTTTAATACAAGTTACTTTCATTTATTTAGTTTATTTCAGTTTTAAAGATGGTAACCATAATGTACTGATAAGGTGTGCAGGGATCTAGATGTAATTGATGTAGCCAGCCAAGCAATCCTGACGACATGTGTGATGAGCTATCACAATTGTGATAAGCCATCAGATTTTGTTATCAAGGGATCCAAAGATGATGTACGTTCTGGATGAGGATGATGACATCTGTGATGGGAAATTGCACTTGTGACAAGCCATCAAAAGTTGTTGTCAAGTTATCCAAAGATGAGGTACGTTCTGGATAAGGCTGAAGACATCTGTAACGAGCTATCTCAATTGTGATAAGCCGTTAGATTTTGTTGTCAAGGGATCCAAAGATGAGGTACGTTCTGGATGAGGCTGACGATATCTGCGATGGGTTATCGCACTTGTGACAAGCTGTCAGAAGTTATCGTCAGAAAACTTGAAATTAATCAACACTCTGCCTTGGTTTATGTAATCTTGGGCCCAATTAATGAAATCCCACCCGTCCCACATGCAGTCTTCTCCCCTTCCCGCTTTTTGTTTCTTTAGTTTATTTCCTTTCCATTTTTAGCTTATTCTCTTGCCTATTTTCATTATTGCCTAGTAAACCAAGAAAATTTCTTTCCTTGTTGGCCATTGGTTTGGATTTCAAAAGAAATCACTTCCTTGTCCTTTCATCTTCTCTATCCCATTCGAGAAGTAAAGTCAAAATTCTCCAAGTTTCTAAGTCGCCGAATAGGTATGCTCAAAGCTCATCTCTTCTTTTCTTTGGTAAGTAGTAGGAATGATTTAAACCTTGGTTTTCAAGGGTATTGAGTCAAAGTGTAGCAAAGCATTGTGTGAAAACTAAAATTAAGGTTTACAGTTCTGAATTGAGCACAAAAATCTGAAAGCTTTGCCCAAGAATGTAACTCCATGGGTGTTGAGAAAGAATTGGGATGATTATCATGTTAAAATTGAACTAGAGATTGTGTTCTGAACTGATGACATGGCTGATAAGTTATCATAAATGTGATGGCCTATTAGACCATGTCGTTACAAGTATCAAAAAAGGAGAGCCTGTTTTGTTTAAGGTTGACGACATAGTTGATAAGCTATCATAAATGTGATGGCTTATCAGACTATGTCGTCATAACTTTCTTAAAAGGCACTGATAAACCCCTTTCAAGAGATTTTGAAATTCATCGGCATTCTAGTGTTCTTTAACCTCGGGTATTGATTATTTGTTTTCTCTTGTTATAGAGTTCATTATGCCACCAAATAGAAAATCACCTAAAGCAGCAAAGAAGGTATCTAAGGGAAGCGTACCTTGGAAGCTCTTTGATGAGTCTGACTATGAAGAAGAGGATTCACAGCTCAAAAGGTACAAAAAGAAGAAGAGACCGAATGTAGCCTCACCTCCTCCACAATCTGAGGAAGAGGTGGATGAACAAAGTGAGATGGAGGAACCATCATCGTTTTCACATACACCCTCTGAGTAAACATCTTCTGAGCAACCAAACTCCACCTCTGAACATACATCATCTGCACAACCTAACTCTGAAGAACCTTCATCAGAGAACCCTTCTTCTGAGCAGCAACCGACCAGTAAAGATTCTCCGATACAGGGAAATCTTATCAAAGGAAAAAACCCCGGTGTCAGAGAAAGTGCTAGATTACAAATTCCTGGGGAAAAGCCGATTTTCTATGATGGGCTTCTCAGAACTCAAAGAAGATCTGTCAAAAGGCCAATTTTCTAAGAAACGAGGATCATTACTACCGGGTTGTGCAGATATCATTCAATGGAGAAGACATTTCGAGACTACAACTTGGCATGGACCACAAAAGAAGGTAATTCATTCTGCCCTTCACTAGTCCGTGAATTCTATGCGAACTACCAGGATACCTTGAAAAACATGTGTAAGCAAAAGGAAAAAGTGGCAGACAAGCCCTTGTTGGAGAAAGTTTCGGTGAAGGGCGTAATGGTAGATCTCTCAGTAAGAGCCATCAACAGATTCCTTCATGGTCCTAACTTTACTCCTCAAGTTACTTCACTAACATTCTACTCTCGGTTAAAGGATCATGAAAAATAGCGTCCTTGGTTAGCCAACATCATAGCTGAAGGAGAATCGGAATGGTTGACTAACCCGAATGAAAGAATAGTCAAGTCTTCACTTACTCAAGAGGCAAGGTTCTGGTGGGGTGTAGTACGCACCTGGTTGATGCCTATGGCGGGATATAATATTTTTGGTGATGATAGAGCAGTGTTAGTCACGAGCCTCGTGGATAAGCTTCATTTAAACTTCAGGGAAATTATTGTTGATGAAATTAAGATTCGGGTATCAAGACCCGACACTGCATATCTTTTCCCTTGTCTCATCACAAAGTTGTGCCGGGCTGCTAATGTACTAGAGATTGAAGGGATAGACGATGAACTTCCTGCTAAGAAAACCCGCGACCCCATGAGATACGATGAAAACCACTCTAGGCTGGTGCTAGATAAGGGAGCAGGGGTTGCATTAGATCCAGTCGGGGTTACTGAATTGCAAACATCTGCTACGGGTACTCCCTCAGCACAAAATGTGGAGGGGTTGCATTAATCTTGTTACAGCGTTAATTATTAAATGGAAGTTTAATGCTTCCAAGTACCTGTAGATAATTCACTTCCCACTAGATTTGATTTCTTATTTCAGGCAAATCACTAATTAGGCATAATCTATCGTTTGCAACCAATAGATAACGTGTACATTAGAGGAATTATCCAGAAATCCCTAAAAGCTCACGAATTTTGACCCACTAGTGACATTACAAGACCAAACCCATAGATCCCACAATTCGGGTTAAGGAAATTAGCTACTCATGATGGTAAACAGCAATAGTACAAATTGCATTCATAATTCGATGGATGATAACTTATAGACTAATGATTAGCAATAGTTGTTTATCCTTCAAAATCACAGTAGAAATCCCAAGAAAAATATAATAATAATCTCCCAAAAAGGAATTGTAATGTTTCAACCAAAACACTAGAGAGAAAACTCAAATAGTCGTGAAGTTCAAGATGCCCTAGAAAACCCTCCTCTCTGCCTTAAATACTCAGCCTAATTTTGGAAGGCATATCATGAATGGAGCCAATCCATACCAAGAATGGCATCAAAATCTATAATTTTTAATTCTATTAAATCTGCAAAAGTCATCTTATGGAGGACTCTCATAGCATGCTTTCCGGAAATTCATTTAGCAATACTAACTCTCTAGAAGGAGTAGAAACTGAAAAAGGCTCCGAAAGGGTTTCAAGACTAACACCAAAGTTCACAGCAACAAATGGAGTCACAAAGGTTAGATTTGACCCTAGATCTAATAGTATATAATTATTAACATAAAAGACGCGAATTGTCCTAGTAGCTACGTCTGGGAGCGCTCATATTCCTGACGAGAGGATTAAGTTTATAATTTATTCTACATCTAACCACCACCATTATTAGTAAAAGCACCCTGCTGATAGGCTGGGCCGCCTAAATGGGAGGCTGAGGTAGTAGACTGAGTGTAAGGACGAGTATCCTTACTACCTTGATCCAATGAGAAATCTCTAAGTCTATGTCTTGGCATACTATATCCATAACAACCATCCTTACCCATTATGCACTCACTCAGATGAATCGTGGCTAATCGTTCTACTGAGGACAAATACCAGAACCTGCATAATAAAATAATGTATCCACACAAACATATATATGGTCATTAGGTTGGAATGTACTTAGTATATGGGGGTGAATGCAATAAGTAATTAAACTAACATAACTTTTAAACTTAAAACATACATGTTAAGTGTAGGTAGACTCATCATATTCATGAAGAACACTGAAGGCTAAAATGTCTTAAAGCATAAGTAGTAAATACATAATCAAATACCTCGATGAGTTTTTACACTTAGTTTTAAAATTCAATACATTTCTCGTACGGGATTCTTACCAACATAAACCATATGAGCTAGCATGGATTCCAATATCTAACCCATGTTGAGAAGGGTGTTTAATATCTATCCAAGGTAAAGAACCTTGCTTGGAATAAATTTACTCTTGGAAAGGAAGACACTCTCAACTAACAAGGACTTTCTCTGAAGGGAGACACTCTAAACTAATGAGGACCCCTTTGAACTATGGTAGCATGTTTGTCATGAACCGCCCTGGGGCTTCATCGTAATGGGCGTCCCGAGTCCATCCAGGACTGGAAACCACCCTCGTTACCAAACCCATCCTCCAGTCTCCTTCCCTGAGTTGGTTGAATTCTGAGCATGTATCCAAAATAGTGTAACAGGTCACATAGAAACTCTGGGAATAGATCACAACCGTGACCGATCCAACCGAGTCCAACTATCCCATACCAATAATCCAACCATACCAAAACAAGGGCCATAAACTAGGCTATAACCAAGGATGTTTCGAAACAAAATATAATCAATCCCAAAATAAAATATGACGGAATAGTGAAACATTATGTCTGATGATGCCAGCCTCCCAACTTATTCCAATGTCAAGGCCACACCAATACTGATCCCGCCCATTCCAACCCATAGAAGTACCACAAAGCCTCTAACCAAAAGAGTAATGAAATTGGTTGGTACATGCCCCCAACCATAGCCAAAACCAATATCCAAAATAAAATCAAAGTATCTAGAAATATCCATAAAATAAAATGGAGCCTTTCGAGAGGATAGAAGCTCACCACTTTAGTCCAAATGTTATCCCTGAGTCAATTACTATGTAGGAGGAGTAGAATTGTCGGTTCCTGCATAGCGTGGGTATACAGTCGCTAGTAGATAGGGTTAGCAAGTAACCGCTAACATGATCTTCGGGGACCGCTAACATGATCTCAGGGTAAGGATGAAATAATGCCATTTATAAAATCAAATAAAACCATCCATATGCACACAACCATCTATATATATATATATATAACCATATATATATATAACCTTGCCGGGAAAAGGGACCGAGTTTAACATGCCTTTAAAACCTTAACCTGGGTTGAGTAGTTTTACCGTCGTAGACAACCCACGGGCTATATAGGTTAAGCTCCCCATACTGAAAGGGCCCCAGTGCGTGTTTTCGCACGACCAGGGAAGAAACCCGTAGGATGACTAGTGCATCCCGTAAATATAATGTGACATAATGCACACGATTACCAAGACCAAACTCATATCGGCAAATATGAGTTTCTAGTTCTGGTCCCCCCCAGGACTTCCACCTTCCACGGTTTTGCTACATATCCCACCATTATTGCCCAATTAAAACCAATTTCCACATAACCAAGACATTATCCATTTATTAACCAAGGCCATTGATATTGATATCGTCATACCAACCCTTACTTGCAAGTATCATCCATAGCCAACCATTTATAGGTTTAAGGGGACATTCATGTGCCCTTCCATTTGCCATATTAAATTACTTGGAGGACTTCCATGTTCCCCACAAACATAACCATTTAGCCATTTTCCATTCCAAGCCATTTAAACCATGCATAATTCTTTTACCAAGTTTTAAAACATGCAAGAGTTCCATTAAAGTAGTCAATGCAGTGAACATATCTTTAAAAGCATTTTGTCAAACACAATGGGGGAATAATACGATCAAAACCAATTCAAATTCCCATTAAACCATTCCTATTCAATCCAATTATACAAAACCACCATTAATGCATATAAAAGCATAATTAAAACCATAGGAAACCAAAACCAACCATTTAATATCAAAACCTCAAAATCATATTTGAAAGCCAAAATTATACAATCAATGTAATCATGAAAACATTCATAAAACTATGCCTTTAGACAAAAATAACAATGAGGGAAGAGAACGTGCCTTAAACCAAGATGATGATGGAAAGAAATCACCAAGACTAGCCCCAAATTGATCTTTTAGTTGAAACCCTAGCTTCCTTTGCCCAAAGCTCTTGAGAGAATTATGGAGTGTTTTAGAAGAGTTTCTAAGTGTTAATGAATGTAATAATAGGGTAAATAACCTCCCAAGTAGGTTAGAAGTCGTGGGACCTTATTAGGATACGTAGGGAAATGTCCAAAATACCCTCACTTAAGTTGAACCAAAATCCCGTCACAGGGATATGTGACCCACACGAGTCGTACCCTTTGATACGATTGGTATCCTCCACTCATATCCTGGCCCCAACCCTTGTATCAAATACTTTTCAGTAAACGACTCATCCAACCAAGTCTTATTGCCAGCATAATATCCATATCCTTCATTCGTACCCCTGGCATATTTACACCCAAGAAAGATTTGGACACTGTCCACCATACGAGTTTTGGGTACGACTCGTACCCTGACTTACGGCTCATGGTGAGCCACTCGTACTCAGATCCAACCAAGTAACCAAGTCCAAGATTAAGTTAAGGAACCAAACAATCTGTAACCACCAATACGACTCATACCCCTAAGTCGTACCCATTTTAGTAATCAAAATCCATCTCACCAACCAACACTGGTCAGTATACGACTGGACCTTACCATCTGTACCCCAACATATGGCTCGTACCCATGAGTCATATTGAGTCCAAAGACCAGAATTCTAGGAAATTTTCTAAGGTCCATAAACCAAGGTGTTTCAATCTCCTCCACTAGGAATATTTATCCCCAAATGACAGACAAGGACAAACAAGGTAGGGGTAACCACACGCATGGGTAATTTGCAATATGCTATCAAACATATTCCCAATCTTTAACAAAGTTTAAAAAACAAAGAGGCAAAGATAAATATCTTTCTTTTAACAAGCTCTAAAATAAAGGTGTGTTGAAGATACATACCTTCTGCATGAATCCCAAAGAGCAAAAAATAAATGCGGATATTTGGACTTCATGTCCTCTTCCACTTCACATGTAGCTTCTTCCACCTTATGGCTCCGCCAAAAAACCTTAATCGAAGCCAGATCCTTGGTCCGCAATCAACGAACCTTCCTATCTAAGATCTCAACCGGGACTGCTTCACAAGATAAAGAATCAGTAAGACCCAATCTTTCCAAAGAAACAACTGAATAAGGATCACCAATGCACTTTCTCAACATGGAAACATGAAAGACAAGATAAACCAACCTCAAGCTAGAAGGCAACTCTAGGTCATAAACAACATTACCAAATCTACGCAAAATTTCATAAGGACCACATACCGGGGACTGAGCTTCCCCTTCTTGCCAAACCACACCACTCCCTTCATGGGAGTACCTTGAGGAAAAATTTATCCCCAACCTCAAATTCTAAGTCTTTATGCCAAACATCCGCATAGGGCTTTTGGCGACTTTGGGCAGCCTTAAGCCTATCCCGAATCACTTTCACCTTCTCCAAAGCCTGGTAAACCAAATAGGGATCAAACATGTCCGCCTCACCAAGCTCGAACCAACCAATAGCAGACCTACACCTCCTACCATACAATGCCTTAAAAAGGGCCATACAAATACTAGAATAATAGCTATTGTTGTAAGAAAACTCCACCAAAGGTAGATGCTCAACCCAATTGCCACTATAATTAATCACACAGTCCCGAAGCATATCCTCCAATGTCTAAATAGTTATTTCCGCTTGCCCATCCGTCTGTAGGTAAAGAGTAGTACTAAGACTCACCTTAGTCCCCAATCCTTTTAGAAAAGATCGACAGAAGTGAGACGTAAAATTGTGCCATGATTAGAAATAATCGAAACAGAAACACCATGCATCTTTACAATCTCCTAAAGATACATCTTGGCATAATCTTCTGCCAAGAAGGTAGTCCGTACTGGCAAAAGTGCACAGACTTAGTCATCCTATCCACGATGACCAAAATCGAATCATATTGATTTCAAGATCGAGGAAGACTGGTAACGAAGTCCATATTGATCACTTCCCACTTTCACTCGACCACATCAATTTCATGGTACAACCCTCCTGGCCTTATGTGCTCAACCTTAACCAGTTGACACACCATGCACTTGGCCACAAAATTAGCCATATCTCTCCTCATGCCATTCCACCAATAGATCTCCTTGAGATCATGATACATCTTAGTTGAGTCAGGAAGAACAACATAGCACGTCTCATGTGCCTCGGCCAAAATCCTTTGTCGTAACTAATCAACATCAGGAACACACAACCTCTTTTGGTACTGTAAAGTACTATCACCACTAATCTAAAACACCACTACCTTTTGCCTAGTAACGTCACTCTTGATTTTCATCAAGATAGGATCTAGCACTTGTTTCTCTTTAATCTTCACACCAAGAGACGATCGGACCACTTTTTGCACCACCACACCACCATCTTTATAGTCCAAGAGGAGAACTCCAAGTTAGCCAAGCAGTGAATATCTTCATAAATTCCCACTTTCCTTCCTTCACATAAGCCAAACTCCCCATGGATAACCTGCTAAGAGCATCAGCAACCACATTATCCTTAACTGGGTGATAGTGAAGACTCATATCATAATCATTAAAAGCTTAAGCCATCTTTTCTACCTAAAATAAAGATCTTTCTGGGTGAACACATACTGCAGACTCTTATGATCAAAAAAGATATCCACCGGAACACCATACAAATAATGTCGTCATATTTTCAAAGAAAATACAATCACCAATAACTCTAAATCATGAGTAGGATAATTCCTCTCATATACCTTCAACTTCCTAGAAACATAGGCAATCACCTTCCCATATTGCAATAATACACAACCAAGACCTACCCGAGAGGCATCGCAATATAACACAAACCCCATTGCCTTCTGGCAAAGTCAGAATTAGAGTCGAAGTTAACTTATCCTTCAACTTCTCAAAACTCCCTTCACAAGCATCTGACCAAGAAAACTTGATCTTCTTCTGAGTTAACTTTGTCAAAGGAGCAGCTATCAACAAAAAGCTTTCCACAAACCGCCTGTAATACCCGACTAAACCCAAGAAGCTCCTAATGTCGGAAGGAGTCATAGGTCTAGGCCACCTCTTCGCTATAGCAACCTTCTGCGGATCCACCATGATCCCCTCACTAGAAATAATATCACCCAAGAAAGTTACAATGTTCAACCAAAACTCACACTTGGAGAACTTGGCATAAAACTGTTATTCCTTTAAGGTCTGTAACACCACACGGAGATGATTAGCACGATCTACCTCGCTCTTTGAATAAACAAAAATGTCATTAATAAACACAATAACAAAGAGATCCAAATACTGACAAAAAACTTTGTTCATCAAATCCATAAACACCACCGGAGCATTAGTCAATCCAACTGATATTACCAAAAACTCAAAGTGCCCATACCGAGTACAAAAAGTCTTCTTAGGGATATCCATCTCCCTAAACTTTAGCTGATGGTACCCAGACCGAAATCTATCTTAGAAAAAAAATTAACACTTGCAACTGGTTAAACAGATCATCTATCCTTGGAAGAGGATACTTGTTCTAGACCGTCACCTTGTTCAACTACCTATAATCAATGCACATCCGAAGGAAACCATCCTTCTTGTGCACAAAAAACATTGGTGTACCACAAGGAGATACACTAGGATGAATAAATCCTTTATCCAAAAGATCCTTAAGTTGCTCTTTGAGTTCTCTTAACTCAACCGGAGCCATTCTATGTGGAGGAATAAAAATTGGACGAGTGTCTAAAATTAGATCAATACCAAACTCTATTTCCCTATCCAGAGGAACACCAGGAAGATCATCCATAAAGACCTCTGGAAACTCATTAACCATTGGAACTGGTTGGAAAAAAGGACCTTTCGAGTTAGAATCTTTAACTCAGATCATGTGATAAAGACAACCTTTAGAGATTAACCTTAGAGCTCTAAGATAAGAAATAAATATCCCCCTAGGAGCTAAAGCAACACCCCCACTCTATAACAGGTTCACCAAGGAACCTAAAGATAATCTTATGGGTCCGACAATTCAATGACGCGTAACAAGAGTGCAACTAATCCATCCCCAGAATAACATCAAAATCCACCATATCCTACTCAAACAGATCCACCAAGGTCTGCTTGCCACCAACAAATACCACACCCCTTATAGACTCTCTTAGCAATATTTGAGTCACCTTCTGGGTTAAAACAGAAAAAGGATCTGAAATAACTTCCAAATCAAAACCAAAAATTACAGCCACATAAAGAGTCACATAGGAGAGAGTGGACCTCAAATCAAGCAAACAATATACATCACTAGAGAAAAGCTATAACGTGTCAGTAATGACATCAGGTGATGCCTTAAATTCCCGTCGAGACGCCAAAGCATACAACCTGTTCGGACGAACATTAGAACTAGGAGTAGTAACAGAAGTAGATGCAACACCACTAGGTGTAGAAGTAAAAGATAAAGCCACAGGAATCTTATTCGCTATCGTAGCAACCTTTATAATTGGACAATCCCTAAGCCGATGGCCTACCTGGATACACTAGAAGCATTTGTCCTTTCCTTAATCGCAATAACCCCAATGAGGAAGACGATAGAACCAACAATGAGGGCATAAAAAACTGACTAACCTCCACTTGCCTGAGATTAGGCACCTTGCGCCTAGAAATTATCACCATCATGATGACGCCTATCACCCGACTGGTAAAGAGCACTAGTAGAAGAGTAGGAACCAGAACTCCCCCATTTTTTTTCTGCCATTTGCCACCATCTCGACCACCTTGAGACTGAGCACCTCTCTGGTTAGAAAAATTGCTCTTCTTACCCTGTCTATTCCTAAACTCTACCTATTTTCTATTTTCATCCTCCACTTGCTGCATATGAACAGTCAACCTAGAGATGTATATATCTTTAATCTAAGAGCCAGTCTTGCTCTCTAAAATCAAAACCCGATTCAACCCAGAAATGAACTTTCTCATTCTAGCCCGCATGTTAGCCACTAAATCAAGAGCATACCTTGACAATTAGTTAAACCTCAAGGCAAATTCTTTGGCAGAAACTCTCCCCTGCTTGAGGTTCACAACCTCCTCCATCTTTGCTTCCCTTAACTCTTGAGGAAAGAGATGATCCAGAAAAGCACCAGAGAAAGAATCCCATAAAGATGACTCTTCTACATCCCTTTTATCCCTATCCCAATCTTTATACCACTAATATGCAACCTCTTTGAACTGATAAGCTGCAAAGTTTACCCCTTCCACATTGGTAGCCTGCATTACCCAAAAATCTTTTCTATTTCATCCAAGAAGCCCTATGGATCCTTCTCTACTTTTACTCCAGAAAAATTGAGAGGACTCATCTTCATAAATTAGCCAACCCTTGTGGCCTCAAAAGATAAAGCACCAGATGCATCTCGCTCATCCTGAGCAACAACTAATTTAGTAATAGCATGAATAGACTGACAAAATTCTGCATTAGTCACCTCTCCTTGAGGAGGACTAGTAGCGATCGGTGGAACTCTAAAACTATTAGGGATAGGATCATGAGATTGAAGATGAACCCCAGAAGTAGGATGCACCCCTTCAGCATTGCCCCTAGATGGGATAGTAGAATTTCCTTGTGTTCCAAATCTACAAGGCATGATCTTAAAGACGAACAAATAAGGATTAGAGAAGATTCCAGGGATGAGACTCCAAGCTTAAAATAGAATACCAAGAAAGTGAAATATTCTGGAATGTCTTGTAGTCTCTCCATTATGAGTGTGGTGTGCTACACACCCCTAAAAAAGACTCTATTCGACACGGCTTTGTCGACTCCCAATTGACCATGAACCTAGGCTCTGATACCAACTTGACATGACCCACTCTGGTGCCTTGTCATATAGGCATCCCGAGTCCGGCAAAGACCGGAGACCACCCCCGTTACCCAACCCAACCTCTAGCCACCAGCCCTGAGTTAGTTGAATTTTGAGCATGTAAACTAAATAGTGTAATAGCTCACATAGAGACACTGGGAATAGATCACAACTATGACCCACCCAATCAAGTCCAACTATCTCATGCTAATAATCTAACCATACCAAACAATACCAAAACAAGGGCCATAAACCAGGCCATAACTAAGGATATTCCAAAATAAGATATAATCAATCCCAAAATAAAATATGATGGAATAGTGAGAAATTATGTCCGATAATGCCAGCCTCCCAACTTATTCCAATGCCAAGGCCGACACCAATATCAATTCCATCAATTCTAACTCGTCGAAGTACCACAAAGCCTCTAATAAAATGAGTAATGAAATTTGGTCGGGACTTGCCTCCACCCATAGCCAAAACTAATATCCAAAATAAAATTAAAGTATCTAGAAATATCCATAATATGAAATAGATCCTTCTGAAAAGATAAAAGCTCACCACTTCAGTTCAAATGCCATCCCCGAGTCAGTCACTATGTGGGTATACAGCCGTCAGTAGACGGGGTTAGGGAGTGACCTCTAGCATATCTCAAGGTAAGGATAAAATAATGACATTTATAAAACCAAGTAAAACCATACATATGCACACAACCATACATATATATATAACCATGTTGAGAAAAGAAACCAAATTTTTCATTCCTTTAGAACCTTAACCTGGGTTGTGTAGTTTTGCCATCCTAAACCACCCGTAGGCTATATAGGTTCAGCTCCTCTTGCTGAAAGGGCCTAGTGCATGTAGCCACACGAACAGGAAAGAAACCCTTGGGATGACTAGTATATCCCCCAAATATAGTGTGACATCATGCATATGGTCACCAAGATCAACCTCATATTGGCAAATATGAGTTTTTAGTTTTGGTTCCCCCGGGACCTCCACCTTCCATGGCTTTGCTACACATACCGCCATTATTGCCCAATTAAAACCAATTTCCACATAACCAAGACATTATCCATTTATTAACCAAGGCCATTAATATTGGTATCGTCATACAAACCTTTAATTTAAGGGAACTTTCAAGTGCGCTTCTATTTTCCATATTAAACCACTGGAGAACTTCTATGTTTCCCAAAAGCATAACCATTTATCCATTTTCCATTCCAAGCCATTTAAGCCATGCATAATTTCTTTACCAAGTTTTAAAATATGCAAGAGTTCCATTAAAGTATTCAATGCAATGAACATATCTTTATAAGCATTTTTGTCAAACACAAGGAGGCATAATATGACCAAAACTAATTCAAATTCCCATTAAACAATTCCCATGCAATACAATTATCCAAAACCACCATTAATGCATATAAAAGCATAATTAACACCATGGGAAACCAAAACCAACCATTTAATATCAAAAACCCCAAATCATATTTGAAAACCAAAATCATACAATCAATGTGATTATGAAAATATTCATAAAACCATGACTTTAAATAAAATTAATAATGAGGGAAGAGATCATGCCTTAAACCAAGATAATGATGGAAAAAAATCACCAATACAAACCCCCAATTAATCCTTTAGTTGAAACCCTAGCTTCCCTTGCCCAAAAGTTCTTAAGAGAATTATGGAGTTTTTACAAGAGTTTTTAAGTGTTAATGAATAGAATAATAGGGTAAATAACCTTCCAAGTAGGTTAGAAGTTGTGGGACCTTATTAGGATAAGTAGGGAAATATCAAGAATACCCCCACTTAAGTTGCACCAAAATTCCATCACAGGGATATGACTGACCCACACGAGTCGTACCCTCTGATATGATTGGTATCATCCACCCATATCCTGGCCTCAACCCTTGGATCTAACATTGTCCAGCATACGAGTCATACAACCAAGTCATATTTATAGAATACGGTTTGTATCCTTCATTCGTACCCCTGGTAGATTTATACCCAAGAAAGATCATGACACTGTACACCATATGAGTCCTGGGACTTATTAAGAAGAGGTTTGTTGTGATGTATGCCCTTGGATACTTGTCAAATGTGTTTTGAAATTCCATGGTTCCAAAGTCATGGACTTTCATATACACAATATTGGTACTATTACATCATTGATCTCAAAGGGAAACTTCTCTTTTCTCCAACATGCCTTAATCAAGTCGAAACAAGTAAAATCATTATGGAGTTGAGGAAGGATTGTGCTTCATTGAGGGAAGAGTTCGATGAAAATTATATGATTGCTCTTGACTACTTGAAAAAGACAAGTCAATATTTTAATGAAGGCAAATTACACATCATAAAGTTGAACAAAGGAGTTTTCTTTGAAGGCAAAATAAGCTACTCCTTGTGAGGTTGGTTCTAAGAAATTGAACATGCATGTCAACACATCTACTCCTTATGCACCAAAGTGGAAACTAGAGTTGAAGGGGTCTCTAAATGCTTCAGAAGAAATCCTTGGCACTTACTCGAACGCTAGTAAAATTGAGAGATAAAATATTAAGAAGAGTAAGGGTATGATATCTGACAACTCTAGAGTGGAAAAAGAAGAGGTTTGGTGGAGTGATGTGAGAGGGTCATCACAACCTTATATCAACTTTTGCAACCTCTCTTCCTTTTTTAGTTGTCTTAATTTTTATGTAGGTTTCCTTAGAAATAAGCCTCGTGAGAAACCTCAAGCAATAAAGAATCAAAAGGTACTAGAAAGCTTCCCAAATAAGTAATTATGTTCTAATGTCATAAATCAAGGTAAATGCAATACTTCCCATAATCTAGAAGGTAACAAAGCTAAACCTTACACTTTGTTGAAAGAAGAAGATTTGTGTGGTCTAGTAGTCAATTGAGTGTAAATAATGTTTTGTATATGTGTAAACTCAAAAATCCTTTGACTTGTGATGATATTGATGACACCTTGTTGCATAATAATGATATTATTGTGAGTGCCCAAACACTAGTTGATCCTATATATGACAGGATTGGTTCTTCTATTAAGATCGATTTGAGTCCACTTATTGTTAACACTTGTGACTTGAGTGAGAATGTATTATCATATAATAGGGGTAGTCAAATGCTATTTGGCAATAATAACTTGTATATGTATAGCTTAAGGAGATTTTTTCCTTGTGATGTCAATGATGATACCGTATTGCATGATGATAATGCCATTGTTGTGGGTGTCCACACTAGTTGATGCTATAGATAGTCGATTTGATTCTTCTAGTAAGATCAATTTGAGTCCACCTAGCATTAACATTTATGACTTGAGTGAAGGTGTATTGACATGTGATAGGGTAGTCGAAGACTAGTTAGGTCCAATTATGACAATCATGTGTTAGATGTTTTTTAGCTCAATATGCTACCAACTAGTGTTAATTGTAGTGATGACCAATTTACTTGTAAAGATGGCCTACTAATTAAGGAGTTGTGTGATGTGATAAATAAACCTCAATTTAGTGGTGGTAATGATATGGTTGGTCATGTAGTTAGCCAAGTAGAAATTTTACTTAGAGATGATGATTTCTTAGGTGTTGATTTTATTTCCTATTCTTGCCATGAGGATCTTAAGGTAGAGTATGAACTTAGGGATAATATCTTATTTAATAATGATATGACTAATATAAATGATGAATATAGTGGTGGGTCTTATAATGTTAGAAGTGTGGCCACTCTTGAATACTATCGATTGTTTGAAAATTCACTATGGTGTGATAACACACTTTTTGGTGGAAGAAATCTCTTCTTGGAAGATGATAGTATGTTTATTGAAAGGGGTGGTGTTCAAAAAGAAGGTGAAGTATGTGCTGCAATTATCCCTTCATCTTTATGTTTTCTCTTTCTTGGTCAAGGACTTAGTGTTCTTGAATCAACGAGTGAGCCTTCTCATGAGAATATGTTAGATGAAGTTGACTTGTGTGACACCATTCTATATTTGTTTGCATATGATGATACTCATGCCTTTGAGTGGAATATGTTGTGTGAAGATAAGAGTTCCAATAAGGCATATGGGTGTTTTCTTAACCCATTTTCATGTTATCTCTTCATATTTGACCTCTGGTAATGAAATAAATTGTGGTGCTTAGTCAAGATGACAAACAAGTTGACTTGGAAGAGTCCATAGATGTTTAAGACTTTTGTCACCTTCATAGGGTTAGATAATTTAAAGTATCGAATGGGACTCTCAGGTGAATACTTAATATCATGAATAGAGGGAACATAATTTTTTGGGAGGACCATTAGTTTTGGATTGAATTAATTTCTAATCAATTTCTCAACACCTCTAGTGGCATGACTCCATTAGAGAACTCACTTGTCACACCCCATACTAGATGAGGCGGACAACAACTATAGGAACACATACTATAAAAATAAACTAGATGAGAAAATGAATCACTAAATAAATGGAATCACTGATAAAAAGTCATAGATATAATACCAACAAATTAGGCAAATCGATACAGATGACATGTGAACCTATGAATACATATAACTATTTTACAATGTCTACAAAGCCTCTAATGGAATCCATGACTGTAAAACCATCAAAATATATATAATAAAGACTCGGCAAGGACCCAAATCAACTTAGAGCTTACAAACAACCGTTGAGTATCCTGTGTTCTATTGGGGAGATCTACTCACTAAAAACCTGTGCCTGCAACATAAAATGTTGGTCCCCCGTAAGGGACGTCAGTACGAATAATGTACTGAATGTGTAAGGCATGATATAACCATAAGTGAAATAAGAAATTAATGAAAGTCGGGGTCAATATATATAAACATATAAATAAGGATGAACAAACCACTTTTACATACACTTGTGGAAGACTGTACATTATATGTTTTTCTTTACTTTACTCTTCTTTGATTTATAATATTTGTAAGCCATGTGATACATATGACCAACTGATCAGTGGTAAAAGAGGATGACCCATAAATCAATAAATTGAGATCGTCCCATGTTAGGCTCTCGCCCCTGAGCTACCACTCACACATAAGTATATTTACTTTACATCACTTCTTTAATCTTTTAGATTGTTATTTTGGTGGTCATAACATTATTGAGCTTTAGAGCTATGAACTAATAGAAGAAGGCATGCGATCGAGACAAGAATAATGATATAGGAAATAAGGGTAATACTTTGGAACTTATATGACACCATGAGCCTCACTAGGCATAAAACATATTCACTAATAAGCCAAGAAGGAATGTGACAAGCGAGGAGATGATGACATGCAACAAATAAGCTAGTAAGGTGTATAACCAGTAAGCAAGTGACATTACATAGCGTATATAGGTTGTGGCAGATTCTAGTGATCTTACCTAGCATATAGCAATTGGGACAGATTCAAGTGTAGAAATTTAGACGTTTCAAATGGGGGAATATGTGCATACCAAGTTGAGATACGTAACTCCTCGACTAAAGAGGTTTGGACTGTACAATAAATACTTACTAGGTAATAACAAATAGAAGGGTACGTGAGAATGGATACTATTGAAGCACGTGGGCAGATTCTAATTAGGAACAACTATATATCCCACATAAGGACATATAAACAATATACTAAATAGGTAAAGACTCTATAAGGTTACCTTATGCCCAAACACGATGGGAATGATATTCGGAAAAAAACATGTGTAGCCAAAAGAAGTATACAATCAATTAAAGCAATTTTGGACAGATTGTAATCCAGCATGTGACACTCTTTAACTTGTATAATCTTGGATCTTATTGATTCATATAAGAGAAACATGTGACACTTTGACACACTTTTAGACCATGGGCAGTAAATAAAAGGTCGATTAACTATAGTGGGGTTGGTACACCATCACAATGTATCTTTTAACATGAAAGATCATCTACGAAGCTCACTTTATTGGTACACGAGTATATGACACCATGCCAAAGAATATGAACAAGAATAGCCTTCTTTCCTTTAAGGTGTTAATTTACAATATAAGGATATAATGGAGCTAATATTAGTAACTAATCACAATGTAACCCTTGTAAAATAGTAGCTAAACACTTGACGGGCAGTAAGACTATTCAGCCCCTCAAACACTTGGTGTATCACCACACCCCCCTTCTATACTTTAATACAACTCGACTCACCATTCCATAAAGTTACCCACTGCCTCCAACCTCAACACCTATAGACATCACCTAAACAGTCCCAAAGTCCTTCAACACAATATAAGATATTGAACTCACGGCTTCTGATCACCGTCCCATGAGTTCTTAACAACAACATATATAAAATCCTCCATAAGAAATTTGCTTTCTTAAAGTGCACTCCATCAAGACGCTAAGTTTCCCTTCAAGTTGAACCAAATACTATTGGAAAATATCTTAGAGATTAAAGAGAAGTGGACTGCCAAGCTTGGCAAAAAGGGTTGTCCTATACTTTGTTGGAAATAAGAAGGGTTTCTTTAAGAACCCTAGGAGAGAAAAGAGGCGGCTATTTTAGGTTTGAGAGAAAAGAGAGAGTGAGCTAATTATAATCTAATTTTTTTTACAAGTAAGAATAAAGAGAAAATGAACTAATTGGACCTTATAAATCCTTCCACTTGACTGTCTTTTTTTTGCTCATTTCCAGCCACATATTGGTCAAAATTAGTCCAAGTAGGTGATCAATCTACTTGGATATATAAGATCCTCAAAAGTCCAAGTAAGTGATTCACCTACTTGGTTTATTTCTAATTGGATCACACCATATTGGGCCTTAAATAGAATAGGTATTTGGCTGGACATTTGGGTCTTAAATAGATTAGGTGTTGGGCTGCTCATCTTTCCCTTTTTCTTTTACTTAATATGGGCCTTTAATATATCCAATACTATAGGCCTCAATTCAGTCCAATAGTATAAGTAGGTGATGCACCTACTAGTCACCTACTAGCTTAACTAAATCAAGCAAGCACCTCACTTATTTTCTCTTAATTTTTCCAAAATCTTGATCCCTCTACTTAACTTAACACTTACCTTTAACTTTAATCTCAAATACCTATCTCAAGTTTACATACTTTCATCTATGCTAAGTTGGTCTTTGTTTGGGATGTACGGAGCGTTACATCACTTCCCGTGGAAAGTTGTCTTGAAAGAAAGGGTAGTGTGTACCTAAATATCATTATTCCATCCTTGGATGTTCTAACTTATAGTTATTTTCTTGCTAGCTCTCTTGAGAAAATTGGTAATCTTATATATAATAACATCTTGGATGGGGCTCATATTCCTGTTTTCTTTCTCTACTATCTCTTTTATATAATAATGTCCATTTTTTGAATTTTTTTCATATAAAGGTAGGGGTTTCTTAAGTTAGTCCATTTACTTTTGTGACCAGACTATGTGGGTATTTCATATCTTTGACCCTAGTAAACCCTTATGGATGTTTGAACCAATGGTGACACCACTTTTGGCATGGTTTTATGGCAAAATAAGGAAACAATTTTATCTTAGGACCTTTGTGGTTGTTTTGTTTCATAAAATTTGTCATAGTCGGATCCCTTATACGTTGTACTATGTATTTCTCTTATTGATCACAAAGGATTCTTGGTTATATTTCAAATTTGTGCCTCCTTGGTATGATAAAATTAGTGTCAATCCTTGTGTTAATCCTCATACTATGAAGATTTCTTAGTTGTTTGTCCTTCATATCTTTTTGCAAGATTCGGATTTGAGGATGAATCCTTTTGAAAAAAGGGAGGATGATACGAGCATGGTTAGCATAGGGAATATTAGAAGGGTATTCTACATATGAATGCTAGCTTGGAGCCCGTACGATGCTATGGAGAAATAAATACACAAGGTCATGAGCGATCAAGATGTTATTTGGGTAATCAAGAAGGGACCTTGTGAGTTATTTCCTAAATAGCCACTTTGGGCTATTTTTGTAATAGGTTATTTGTGTAATGACAATAAGTATAAATAGTTTCCTTAGCCATTTTTCATCCTTAGACTTCGATGAATGAAAAATTGAACTCCTTTGAGAGTGTATGGTGGAATCCCTTTAGTGTAGCTTAGTGTAGTTGAATCTAGATTAGTGATGTGTGGATTCATATTTATTTAGAACTTCTTATCCTTTTTCACAAGAGTTACTCATTTGTGGATTCAAATTGGGTTTCTCTATTCTAATTGAAATCAAGTTCTCATTCTCCCTAGGTTAATTGTGTTTTCAAGTAGCCATTCTTTCTTTTATTTCTCATCTCCATTTATTCTATTCCCATCCCTTTTTCTAATCTATCCCTCTATATTTAATTTGTGTTATTTGATTTTGTATTTTCGATATCGATTTTGGTCACCTAAATTAAGATCATTATCATCACATCCTATTATGATATAGATTCAGGCACTAACTCTTACACTCGTTGCTAGTTCATATCTCAGCTTTCAGCAATTGATTTGGCGAGTCCTCATTATTCGAGGATGACTTGCATTTCAATTGTTTTCCTTTCATACTTTACTTTAGTTATCCTTTTAGTTGTCTAGAGTTAACTAGGATCCTATCCCAGTAACTCATCAGTTTAGTAGAGGCTTTCAGCATCGTCAGTCAATTTAGTTTCATTGGGTTTTCATATTGTTATTTCATAATTTTAGGTTTATTTCAATTATTTTAATTGTATGATCTTAGTTGATGCTTGTACCAAGGGTTCATGATTGTTGGTGGTTCTAAGTATTGAAATATTTGCCAATTGGTTTCCATTTATTTTTTCCGAACGACTCAATTCCTAAGCTACAAAGTCATGATACAAGTTTTGGAGGCATTACACTTAGCCCCAACAAGGTTTTCTTTTCCTGGGCGGGGGATAGACTAAAACACATGATAAATAGAGGTGTACATAGGTAGGTAGGGTTGGTTTGGTTTTTATGAAAAAAAAAAATAAACCAATCATGTCGGTTTATTAAAACTATAAACCAAATCAAACCAACATAAAATTGATTTTCTCAGTTTAGGTTTTAATCGTTTTTTTTTTTGGTTTTTTTTATTTTTTTATTTTTTTTATAATCTTTAGTTTTTACAATTATATTGTGATCGGAGATTAGATCAAATATGTTTTCACTCATGTGCTAATGAAAACCCATAATTATGAAAAAATGAGAAGCGGAAAACTCTCTTGAAACAAAAAAGTGAGATGAAGAGTGAAAAATTTAAGTTTTAAGTTTATATTGGGTTTTCGATCATTTAATTAGCAATTAATGGACAAATATTACAACTTAAAAGGCCCAGATCTAAATATATATCTACATCTACTTTCAAATTATTGAAAATTACTAAAACTAGTTGAAAAAGTATTTAAAAAGTAGATTATAATTAATATTTTATGTATAAAAATGTTTGAATATTTTATATATATATATACTAGTTTAGAATACGTGTGTTGCATGTGTATGTCACATCAACCAATAAATTTATACCAAAAACGAATAAGAATATTTAAAAATAGTATTGATGTTAAAATAAGTATTAAATCTATTTAAATGGTATATCATATAAGATAATGAAAAATAGTGTATCTCAAATCCAACAAAATTCACAACATGCTTAGCTTTAAATAATTTAGTAAATTTCTTTTATATGCTTTGATTACTTTTTGTAATTCAAACATTACGTCAAAATAGATATACGGTTAAATTTTGACTATTTCAATTTTAATAAAAAAAATATTGCAACAATTACAATTATAGAGGGTTAGGGACTTGGGTCCTCAATTCCTAATTTTTATCTTCATAATATTTTACTTTTTGAATTTCAATTCTCTTGGTGCCTCGTTATCATTCTAAGAATATTTGTTTTTTTAGGTGAAACCTCTACTTGATATAGAATACAGGTCATGCATCATTATTATTTTTTTTGTGACAATGCATGCATCATTGATTTAGCCTATTATTATTCTTTATTCCTAATCTTAAAGTCATGCTTAAAAAGAACCTTTGCATTCTCTATTTTCTTCTGTAATGTGATAAACCCCACTACAGAACTCCTACGCTCAAGATTAATCTTCTTTTTCTTTTATGGTACGATAAATCCATTCGAAACTCCTTATCCTCAAGAGTCAACAGTGGCCCATTTCACTTTGTTTTCTTAGTGACTCGAACTTTCACCCTCTTGGTTAGAAGTGGCTCATAACACTGGAGTAACCTTATATGTAACCCTTTGCATTCACTTTTATTTCCACTATATTTGTGAAGGGAAAGATTTTGAACTCCGAAGGTTGTCTACACCTCAAATAACATCTATGAACCAAGCAATTTTATGTTAATAAATCGCCCTTTTTTACTGAAAATGCTTTGATCTGTAATGACATATTTTTCATATATGGAAGCTTCTTCCTCATGCCTTCACTATAACTCATTCTCTTAGATAATGCAGAACTATATTTCCATAAAGTTCATATAGATAATGTTACTGGTGCATACTTTGTAATAAAGATTACAATAACATCACATGCCCTATATAATTTTATAAAGTGGTTCAGAAGAGGATAAAGTATACCCTGATCTTACTTCTACTTCAAATAGAGAGGACGTTTTCAACAGATCCTCGGGCTCAAAGAAAGAATGGTCCAAAGCAGTCCCAAAAATGAAGTAACAGAAGTACAAGAAATAGCAGATAATAACAAAGACAATAGATAGTAACGGGCCTCCTCTATTAATAAGTTCTGCATTACCTTTGCTCTTTTAGCACAACAATGTCTTTAACTTCAAAAATCCAACCTCAGGTGAAGCGATTGAGGTTAAGTTCTAAGAGTTTGTACCAATCATTCCGTTGCATAAATAATTTGATCCTTTTGATGTTATAAGAATTCCTTCAAAACTAAAATAATATCTTAACGTGGTGATTTACGCAACTTGAAGTCGACAAAAAGTTGAACTTGTAACAAAGCAACCCCACATGAGAAATAAGTTGATCTAAAAACAAAGAGAAAAAAAAGAAGCACAAAACTTATTGTAAATAGTAGAAATCGTGAAAAAAAACTTGTTGTGCACTTACAAAACATATATAGTCATTGAGTTCTATAAATAAGCAAAATATTCTACGAATTTATTTTCTGCTTGAACCTAATTTGCCTGATAATGAGTTGAAAGAAGTCCTTGATTAACTCAATTTTTTTTGAAATATAAAGCAAGTGTTTTTAGTTTACAACTACTTTTAACAAATTAACAATAACGGAAAAGATTATGTTAAGATATAAGATGACAACCTGAAAATCGTGATGAAAGACAATTGCAAGTCATCTATCAAGAGCTAACGACATCATAATTTTTTCACAAAATCAGTCAAAAAAACAAAAGATAAATAGTGAAATACATAAAATAAAATTCTCAAAACGACGAAACAAAGTTACACATAGCACATCATAGGATGATTTCAAAAAAATAAAATCAAAATCAAAATCTAACATGTAGTATAGATCCTAAAAAGCAATAAAACAAAGAACATGTTTTTCCTTAAAAACATGCCATACGTTTTTTTATATATATAAATTTTGGTTCTTAACTTTAACTTATATACCAGAAATAGCATGGTATGGTATCAAAGCCCAGTTATTTAAAAAATACAGAAGTAGCATACATGTTTGAATTTATGAATTTAGATTGGATTTACTTGACAATAATTAATATTGATTAATTATGAGAAGACCATTTAAAAACAAAGAAGCTTTTAGAAAAATTAAAGAATCTTTAATTAGTAATTATTCAGAATATATAAGTCTAAATAAAACAAAAGAAAACCCACAAAGACTAGTCTACCTAATTACCTTAGTATCTAGTATTGAAGGAAAATTAATAATCCATTTAAAATCTAGGAGAATGAGACACATACCACCTAATTATGATAAAATCAGATTTAGGTATCCGCCAAAATACTATAAATATGGTTTAAATGAATAAAATACAAAAATACAAAGAACTAAGACAAACTATTTCTGAAAAACGTAAAGAATTAAAAATAAGAATAGAAAGATTAAGTTATAATATATTTGTCGGAGTTAGTAAAAACTCAATAAATGCACAAAAAAATGAAATATCAAATTTAGAATCACAAATAGATAGTTTAGAATATATATATCAATATGAACTATTTACAATTAAATGAACAAAGAAGAATTTATAATAGACGAAAAAATATATGAAAATCACGAAGGACTAAAAATAAGAATAGTATTTTCTAATCTAGGAAGAAGATATAAGAAAATAGGAGAACATTTATATTTAATGTTAGAAAAAGAAGAATTAAAATTAGAAGATAAATTGACAGCTATGGTAAGAATAGAAAGGGAAAACGGAGAAATAGATAGAAAAAAGGAAATAGAAAAAATAAAACAACAAACTACAGAAGAAATACGAAAAATAGAAGAAACTAAAAATAGTAGGATTGCTGAATTAGAAAAAAAATTACAAATGTTAAAAGATCTGTATGAAAAAAGACAGAAAGAAAAAGAAGAAAAAGATAAAGAACAAAAATTATTAAACGAGATAAATCAATTTAAAGAAAAATTAGAAATAGACAATAAAGAAATAAAAGACAAGGAATTGGAAATAAATAATATAGATGTTGAAGAGACAGATAATTATGATTCAGAAGATAGTGAAACATATACAGAAATATTAACAAATACAAAAAATTTAGAAATCAATGAAAAACAAGAAGTAATTAATGAAGAAAATTTAGAAAATATCAACACAGAAATAAATACTCTTGATAAAAAAGAAGATCAAAATATAATACCTAGTACATCAGAAATAAGGAAACTTACATATTATAAGAATAAGTTTAAAAGATATAATCTAAAGAATGAATATGACAAATGGACACCAAAACAAATAGTTAATAAAAATTATAACTTTTTAGACTTAGATTGCATAATAGATACAGAAAAAACAATACAATTATGGATAGGATATATGACAAAACAATTATTAGATAATAATATAAGTGTAATAGATGCACCAGAATATATAGAAAGAACACTAATAGGAACAGTGAAATTATGGTTTTTAAATCTAACTGAAAAAAGTAAAAGAATATTAAGAACTGACAAACCCACAGAAGGAACATCATTAGCAAAATTAATACCTATAGAATTATTAAAAAAATATGAAACAGCTATAAAAGACGAATTTAGTAGCATGACAACAAAAGAAGAAGAACAAAATGAAGAGAAAGATATAAATAGGAATTTAATGTTAAAATTAGCAATATGTAATATGTGCTACATAGATGAATATACTTGCGCATTTAAAGAATATTATTATAAAGGAGCATATAATATAGAAGAAAGTAAAGAAATAAGAAAATTATATTTTAATAAATTACCTGAACCATTTAGTTCAAAAATAATAAAAAGTTGAGATGAAACAAAAATAGTAGATACTCTAGGAGCAAGAATAAAATTTTTACAACAATGGTATAGAAACCTATGTGAAAAATACAGAGAGGAAATAAAAATGGGAAAAACATTAATAAGAAATTTAGCATATTGCAAAGATAAAATAGCACCTCAATTTGGATGCGAAGAAAGATATTATAAGAAAAGAAAAAGACATAAGAAATATAAGAAATACAAAAAATCAAAATATAAGTATAAGAAACCAAGAAAAAGATATTATGTAAAAAATTATAAACATAAAAGACCATATAGGAAAAAGAAATCTATAAAGGAATGTACTTGTTATAATTGCGGAAAAATAGGACATTTAGATAGAGATTGTAAATTACCAAAAAACCCCAAAAATAAACAAATATCAGAAATAAAAATAGAAAATATAGAATATATGCAGATAGATTACATAGATTACGAATTAGAAAGTGAAGACAGTATATATGAAATTTCAGAAAATGAAACAGATAATGAAATAGATAGTGAATTAGATGAATTAAATGACTGAAGAAGATATAAAAATATTAACAAAAGAAGAATATTTAAATGACGAAGGAACAAATCAAAAAATAATATTTGATAACAATGTATTTGATGAAATAAAAGGAAAAGAGTTAGACTTAAGTGTAGAAAAAATATTTAAAAGACCAACAATAAAAAATATATTTACTAGGAAAAAGGAAGAATATTATGTAGTAAGCCAAAAGGAACATGCAATAGACTGTAGATATGCAAAAGGTAAAGTTAGTATACCACTAGTAACAAAAAGAATAATTAATAAAGAGATAAACGATATAAAAAGTAGAGACCCAATAAAATATGTACACCTTGGAGGTACAGAAATATTAATAAAAGCATGTTTTAGAGAAGGAATAGATACACCAATAGAATTATATTTAGCAGATGATAGAATTATAAAACCTATAGAAAAAAGTATAATAACTGTCATAAAAGGAAATTTAATATACCAAAAATTTAAATTTATAATAAGTGCGAATTATTCAGTAGCAGTAACGGATAAAAATATAGACAAATCATTAGTATTATATTGGAAAATATCAGGAATAGAATTAACCCCAGGAAGTAAAATATTTACAGAAAGATGTAAAAATCTATATGTATTGACAACAAAACATAAAATAACGGGAAAAAAATAAAATTAATAAAATACAAATAGAAAGCCCTTTTGAACAATTTGTAAAAACAATTGATAATAATGATTATAGTTACAGAAATATAGACATAGAAGAAGATCTAGAAATAATAAATGATAGAATAAGTACAACAAAAAGAATAGCTTATGATAAATCGGAATCATCAAGCTCATCAAAAAGAACAAGTTATGAAACAAGTTCAATGGATAATTCAAACCAATATTACATAACAGGAAAGGTAAATGAAAAAGAATATTTAATACTCTTAAATACAGGACAAGAAGAAAATTATATAGCAAAATATCTAGTAAAAATGAGGAAATAAAAATCGACAATAATATATGCCCAGACCTACCAAGAAGTTTAATAAATACTAAAAATATAGCAGAAAAAGAAATAATAATAGGAATAAGAAAAATAAAAATAGAATTTGAAGTAAAAGAAGAAATGCAAAAAACAGACATAATATTAGGAATAAAATGGTTAGAACAAGTAAAACCATATAATATAGAACATACACAATTAACTATAACATATAACAGAGAGAAATTATTCTTAAAAAGAGCTTTAACATAAAATGAAAATATATGTATTAATGAAGATAGTAGTAGAAGGATATTACAGTAGATATTATACGCCTATGATAGATACAGGAGAAGAAGCTAATTTATGCAGATATAATTGTTTACCAGAAAGTAAATGGGATAAATTAAAAACACCAATAATAGTTAAAGGATTTAATAACGAAGGAAGCTTAATTACTTACAAAGCTAAGAATGTAAAAACACAAGTATGAGATAAAATATTAACAATAGAAGAAATTTATAATTATGAACTAACATCAAAAGATATACTTTTAGGAATGCCGTTTTTAGATAAATTATACCCACATATAATAACTAGAACAGATTGGTGGTTTACAACACCATGTAAACAGAAAGTAAGAGCAAAAAGAGTTAATAATAAAATAAGAAAGAAAACTGATTGGATAAAAGGAAGTGAAAAAATTACACAAAAGTTAGAAAATATAAAAAATACTGAAGATACAATAGAACTAGTCGTATTTTCGATAAATAAAACAGAAATAACTATATTTTCAATAAATAAGATAGAAATAATTAAGGAAAAATTAGAAAAATTATATAGTGAAGATCCATTAAAAGGATGGAAAAAAACATAAAACCATTATAAAAATTGAATTAGTAGATAAAAATAGCATAATAACCCGAAACCATTAACATATAATTTTGATGATTTAAAAGAATTTAAAATGCATATAGAAGAATTATTAGAAAAACGATATATACAAAAAAGTAACAGCAAACATAATAGCCCAGCATTTATAGTAAATAAACATAGTGAACAAAAAAGAGGAAAAGGTAGAATGGTTATTGATTATAGAAATTTAAATGCAAAAACAATGACTTATAATTACCCAATACCAAATAAGCTATTAAAAATAAGACAAATACAAGGATATAATTATTTTAGTAAATTTGATTGCAAATCAGGATTTTACCATCTAAAGTTAGAAGAAGAATCTAAGGAATTAACCGCATTTACGGTACCACAGGGATTTTATGAATGGAATGTACTACCATTTGGATATAAAAATGCACCAGGTAGATATCAACATTTTATGGATAGTTATTTTAAACAACTACCTAATTGTATAGTATTTATAGACGATATACTATTATATACAAAGACCAAAGAAAAACATTTAAAATTATTGGAACAATTTACGGATATAATAGAAAAATCGGGAATAAGTTTAAGTAAAAAGAAAGCTGAAATTATGAAAAATCAGATAGAATTTTTAGGAATACAAATAGATAAAAGTAGAGTAAAAATGCAACAACATATAGTACAAAAAATAATAAATTCGAAAGAAGAATTAGATACAAAAAAGAAATTACAATCATTTTTAGGATTAGTAAACCAAGTAAGAGAATATATACCAAAATTAGCAGAAAATCTAAAGCCCTTACAGAAAAAATTAAAAAAGGATGTAGAATATAATTATAACGAAGAAGATAAAAAATAAGTTCAAAAAATAAAAATACTTTGTAAAGAATTACCAAAATTACAATTTCCAGATGAAAATAGAAAATTTATATATATAGTAGAAGCAGATTCTAGTGAATGTAGTTATGGAGGAGTACTTAAATATAAATATGAAGAAGAAAAATTAGAACACCACTGTAGATACTACTCAGGTACATTTAATGAAACAGAAATAAAATGGGAAATAAATAGAAAAGAATTATGCTCATTATATAAATGTTTATTAGCATTTGAGCCATATATTGTATATAACAAGTTTATTGTACGAACAGATAATACACAGGTACGTTGGTGGCTAACAAAGAAAATACAAAATTCAGTTACAACAAAAGAAATTCGGAGACTAGTATTGAATATATTAAATTTTACATTTACAATTGAAGTAATTAGTACTAACAAAAATGTTATTGCAGATTACATATCAAGATAAAGCTACACAGACTGATATAATAGAAGAAGATACTCTAGAAAAAATACTCAACACCCTAACTACGCTTTCAATGATAGTGGACAGTATGGGTAATGAGATAGAAAAGCTAAAGACTAATGAAGATAAACTGAAGTCTATAGCTACAAATCAGCTAACTCAGCAGTGTGCAGAGCTATGTCGATCGGAAGACATTAAAATTTCAGAGCTAGAAGGAGACGTTAGGATACTCCATAAAACCCATAACATTTATCAATCTACTTCTGCAGGTACAAGCAAAGGAGTTAGGAGAAATACAAATATGAACCTAAACAAGCTATTTGATAAACCATTTATTCCAAATACACCAAAAAATTCTATGTTTATACCCCCACAAATTACCACATACCGAGAAAGTCTAAACCAAGACAAAAAGACCTACAACTATACAGCCCGAACATACATAGAAAATATTTACAAAATACAAACCTTCTTAAATACCAACCCCAGAGCTATAAACATCCAAGAACCACATACAAATTACATAACCCAGAAGCTAACCGGATACAATAAGCTAATTGTTTTGCCCAAAACCAATCCAGGTCTAGTTAAAACCTGTTACGAATATGGACTACTTAGCACCATATATACCCAAGACGGAAATGAAATATCCAATATACCAGAAATATGTGATTCATTTAACATTTTTAAAAGAATAACCAAAGGTAACCTATTTTTTATAAAATTTTATACGACACCAGCAGAGATATTGTATGATGAAGTTAAATCACCTATACAAGTTGTAAAAATAGGAATGACCCGAGATATGATTATACTAGAAGATATTACTCAACAACCAGAAATACCTAGAATTGAGATACCAAATTTTTATGCAAATAAGAGAATTATTGGACTATCTACGATTCTTCAAGAATAAGCAAATAATTATCGCAACAGAAATCTCATATGGAGTTATTATTCAAGAGGTAATGAAATAATATACTCGAATTCAAAGGAACTACGAGAAGCAGATATGGAAGACGTTAGGCAATGGATCTTGACTTTACTCAATCCAGAGAAAAAACCTACCGCCAGAGCCATTAAAGAAAAGTTTATTTCGAAAGAACTATTAACCAGATATTGCAAGTTAATTGGACATAAATATCCAGACCATCAATGTTCAAAATGTAATGGAGAAGATAATATTGTTCCGGAAGTTCAACTTGAATAGAAGGACATAAAAGCGAGAGCTGGAAGATGTAAGATATGAAGCAATAATGGAGATACAGAGCAATAAAAAGAAGATAACTACGGATAAAGAAAGAAAGTAATTCAAGAAAGAGATATGGAAGAATAGCTAGATTTGAGATTTACGTAAAATCATGTAATATTTTTTATTTTTGTTGACTTTTCTTAGTCTTTTTTGGCAAGTAGTGCCATTATTAAATTTTTGGCAAGTAGTGCCATTATTAGATTAGACATTTGCTTTAAAGACTAGACTTTTGTAGAAATGTTTTTTTCATTTCTGTAAAATAGTTGACAGATGTAAAGAAAAACAGTGTACATTTTCATATTATAAATGAACGAGCACTTGCTCAGATGAAGGTAAGCCTTCATGTGTTGAAACAAATACTCTCTCCAGTCCACAACAAATATTTTGCTCAGTTAATTAAAAACAGGTATATTTCAATGGAAAAATCTATGGAGGAACAAAGCTCAGAAATATCAAACCTACCCGAACAGATATATTTATTTATGATTATGAATAGCTAAATTCATAATTCCCAACAATCATGGTATGATAAAATAGATTCATGTTAGTTGCTTTATAGTAGAATTATTCGAAGAATAATATGTTAAGAAGTTTATTAGCAAAGTGGAAACGGAGAAAAATCCCTAAGAACTATGCCATCCTAAAGGTGAAACCAATAAGGCAAGAAGCCGTGGTGGAGAGTAACCAGAGTAGAAGCGTTGTTTAAGGGAAAATATCCAGATTACCATGCTAATAGTGATCGAAGAACATGTTATTTAAGAATAATCTAGTATATAGTAATCTAAGATGACCATATTTTGTTATGTACATGATTGAAGGGAATATTTTGAAAAAAGCAATTTTATGAAAATGAATAATTATTTATCTGATACAATGGTATATAAATTTAAAATACTTATTTTGTATGCACTTAAAGATATAAAAGTAGTAGATATAAGAAAAATCATATTAGAAAAAGCATTTGGTAAATATTACATGACTAGAATAAATTACATACCATACCTACCTAACTACTCTTACAGATACTTACCATGATAAATTACATATATCTAGAATTTTTGGAAAAAGATATGAGAAACATACAGTTAATAGAAAAACAGATGAAAGTAAATTTAGACAAATACATGGAAACTAAAAATATAAAAAATATAAAATTTCTTAGTAAAAATATAAAAGAGTTAATAAGATTAAAACAAACAACTACAAAAAATTATAATAAAATATTTAGTCAATTTTAAATGATAAACAATCTTAAAGTATTAATCTTATATATACTTAGAGATATAGAAATTATAGATATTAAGAGAATAATATTAGAAAAAGTATTAGACTATGAAATTGAAACTATAAATTGGATAGCACAGTTATACTTGGATAATTACCCAGATAGATATTATTCAGATTAAAAGATGTTAGAATATATAAGAAAAACTAGAGAAAATCAAAATAATCTAAATGACGAAATTAATTATAGAAATCGAATTAGAAAAATAATGGAGAATCTAAAAGAAAAATTAATATGGATAGAAGAAACCTTGAAAAATTTAGGAAAAAGTACATGTAATAGTTTATATAATTTTAAAAACTCACTACGAGAAGAACAACACAAGATAATAAATAACATTGAAAATCTCGAATTAGATATACATTACAGTACAATTAGGGTAAATTATTATACAGAAATCTGTAACTCTACAATTACTACAGGATAAAATAATAAACTACACAAATTAATGAATACATCTTACGAAAAGAATAAATCATTAAAAGAAATAGAAACCCAACTATATAGTTTATACCTAGAATACAAAAGGTTACATATTACTAACGAGGATCCTAAAACACTAGATAATTTAATTACGATAATATCTAATCTAGAATATGAATTAATAAAACATCTTAAGTCAAGAAGATAAAAATGAAAATTATTCCAATCAATAATATTCATTATAAAAATAAATACGTAGGTATTTATTATCTAGTTAAATTATCGCACCTAATCCGCACCCCCTACAAATGGTCCTTTTTTCCTTTCCAGAAATAGGGTTTTCCTTAAACTGTTGCTAACGAAAATTTTTAACATTGCATTTAATTCCTTTTTGGTATGAGATTCTTCCTTATTTCTTTTTTTCTTTTATATTCTAAATATTTGATTGATAATTTAGTAATAATTATTTTTAAAAAATAGTGAAAAGACGATTTTGTCTATTGATGAGTATTTTAATAAAGGGCAAAAAGTTCAAATCACTTTTTTTAGGGGCTTCACACTTTTAATATTATATATATATATATATTATGTCGGTTTGATTCGGGTTCGGTTTGACTTTTTTTTTATTTTACATCAAACCAAATCAAGAATAGTCAATTTTTATTTTCTAACGTCAAATCAATCAAACGAAATCATAAATCGATTTTTTTTTCTCAATTTAATTTGATTCATGATTCGATTTAACTTCACGATTTGTTACGCCCTAATGATAAATATTTAGAAATTGCGACTCCAAAGAGACCTTACTCAAAGTAGCATAACATGATGCAAATTTGTACACAACAATTTTTGGCGATCTCACTCTTCATCAGCAAAAATCTTAACTGAGCTTCCATAGATACCATTTTCTTACTACAATTCTTGGATTCTTTCAACCATTTTCATCTTTTCAACAAATTCCACAAGCCAATTCCCATTTTTTTTTTGTTTCCCGAATGTCAGCCCCTAATAAACCTTCCCGTGGTTTCTCATTCTTTAACATCACTGCCGGGATCGGCGGTGGTGGCGGCGGAGGCGGAGGCAGCAGCAGCGGTGGAAGAAGATCCAATGCTACAGCAGTGGATCTAGCACAACCACAGCTGAAACTGGAACCGGATAGACAAGTGTACAGACCGGGTGATCCGGTAACCATTACTGTTGAAATCAAGAACCCAACCACTTCTTGTTCTTTGCTTATTGAAAAACTTAGTTTTGAAATTAAAGGGACCGAGAAATTGGATACTCAATGGTTCTCCACTCCTAAGCCTTCTCCTGATTCTAAGCAACGCAGAGGTTCTTTATTCTATTTCTTTTTGTTATTTACACATTTCTCTTTCCAGTTCTCAATGCACATTTAGCTCTGTCTTTCTGTATTTTATTTACCCATCCTTAAGAGAAGCTTTCAAAAATGTTACTCCCTCCCTCCATCTTTACTTGTCTAGTTTGGAAAATTAAGAGATAATTTACTATTTTGCGTCTATTTTACCCATTTCTCGAAATTTAGACACTTGCAACTAATAGGGTGATATAGTAAAATTATGCTTTTATTTATTGTTTCTTAAGGAGTGTGCCAAGTCAAACATGGACAAGTAAAAAAGATGGACGAAAGGAGTACTCAGTTGCCAGTTTTACTAGTTGGGTTTGCCTTTAGATACTTCCTAAAAGGCTAGTGCAGCATGGAATCCAGCAGTAGAAAGGGTCGAGAAAGAGCTTGTAGGTCGTTAGATGAGGTACATGTTAAAAGGGGGAAGGAAGTACTCCTAGAAATCAAGAGTAGAGTAGCATTCCCACCTACCTCATGTCCTTGTTACAAGCTTCGGTTTAGCATGATAGGTAAGATAGTAAGACTAAGATATTTTCTGTAGGATATAATTGATGGATCAAGGAGACATCACATAGTTAGTTAGAAAAGTTGGTACGTCTCCAGAGAAGTGGAGAGAGGGGCTCAGGGTAAAAGGTCTCAGGTATAAAGAATTGCTAGGGAAGTTTCTATGAAATTTGAAACAAAGATGTACTCACTACGGAGAGAGGTAAGAGTGGGAAAATGTAGAATCTTGGAAAAGGGGGTGGAAAACCAGAAGCATCAATAATTCATACTAGGTATGATCTTTCGAAGGGGTTGGAGGATTTTTTTTTTTTTTGATAAGGTAGATATTTTATTGAAAGGTACCAAGATGGTACAGAGAAAGGAACAGAAACATCAAAAAAAAAAAACAAGAAAAAAAAATAGCCTCCTATAATTTTTTTTCTAGCATATCCACTAAATCCATATAATGGTTCAAACTCTCTATTAGGCTGCCTTTACTCCAAAAATACAAATTATGTAAGCATCTATCCTTAATTCTAGATATGTGCGTTCGCTGCCCCTCAAAGCAAGTTTTGTTCCTCTCTAACCAAATTGCCCATAAGATGCACAACAAAATAGTTCTCCATATCTGTTTAATCTCTTTTGGTATCGCTTTTTCTTGCCATCCTTCCAACAAATCTTTCACTTTTTGAGGCATCACCCAATTAATACCACGAAGATTTAGGAATAACTCCCAACGTTCTCTAGAAATTTTACAATGGAGAAAAAGGTGCTCCACAGTTTCTTGGTCTTCTTGACACAGGAAGCATCTGTTACATAGGTTAAAACCTCTTTTCTGCAAGTTATTTTGAGTTAAGCATGCTTCCCAAGTTGTAACCCATCCAAAACATGCTACTTTAACTGGAGCTTTTGTCTTCCAAATCATCTTCCAAGGCCAAGAATTATCCCAGTAACCTGACTGTTGCACACTATAACAATTTTTAACTGTAAATTTCTTGTCTTTACTTGCCCACCAAATTAGAGAATCCACCTTATTCTGATCAATATGCACCGATCCCAATTGTTGAAGCAACTGACAAAAATCTTCTATCTCCCAGTCATTCAAATTTCTCCGAAACCTTGGCTGCCAATCAGTGTTAGAATGGAATTCAGCAATACTCCCATCCTTTTTAGAAGAACAGTTGGACAAAGTAGGAAACTTATCCTTTAAACATGCATCACCAACCCACAAATCTGTCCAAAACTTAGTTTTTTCTCCATTTCCCACCTCCAGTCTGGTGATTTGACTAAAGTCTTCCCAAAGTCTGCTTATCTTCTTGCATATTCCCCCATTAATAATACTCCATCTATCCTTCCTCCCATAAACAACATTTATAAGCTTTTTCCAAATTTCCTCACCTTTAGGGTAAGAGGAAGGAGTACTGTTTGTTTTTTGGGGACAAAGGTAGTGCGGGACAATATATTGAGACTCATTTCCAAATATCTTCAAAGCTTAAAGCCAAAAAGAGATGACAATTGTGGAAATCATTTGGGTTGCTCAATTCAGAAGGAACCTTCAAGACTGAAAATAGAAGCACTTCCGAATTTTCTTGATGCGCTCTACAAACAGACCTAATGATAGAGAGTCAAGACTACTGGAGAAGGGAGTTAGAGAATGCTGGTCATTTCTCAGTAAAATTTTATTATGCTGTGATGCTAACTGTCAGTTTTCCCAAACTTACTAATTTGGATTCAGGGGCTCCAAGAAAGGTTTGTGTGTTCATATGGTTAGTGGATAGAGGAGAGGTGTGAAAAAAAGTCTAGCTACTTAATAGTGTCCTTGAATCTTTACCAGCTTATCTAATGTCTTTGTTTCCACTACCTGACAGTGTAAAGAAGAAGTTGGACAAGATTAGACAAGACATTTTCTTGGATGGTAACAATGATAAGAGGATCTTTCATCTTGTAAGGTAGGATAAGGTGTTGTTGGATAAAAGAATGGGTGGGCTTGGGATCTGAAAATTTGAAAATTCATAATATTAGCTTAATTGTGCAGTGGTTATGGAGGTATAACAGAGACCAAAGAATTTTATCGAGAAGGGTATTTTTGGAAAATATGGAGATCATAGCCCCCGGTAATTTCTTCTTTCTCATGCTATTACTGAAAGCTCTTTTTCTTAGAAAGGATTATTCCAGTCGGGCCCTGTGCAATTCACTCATGGGTTTAGGTTTATGAAAACATATTTGCCGTCTTTGGCCCACTTAAGTAGTTAACACAAATATTAAAACTAGTAATGGCAAGAATACAAGGTTGGCAGGATGCTTGAATGATTCATATACCTCTAATGATTTGTACCATGATCATTGTAGTTTCAACAACTCCACAAGATGTATTGCCGCACAATACTGGAATGATAGCAGTTGGTGCATTGCTTTTTGAAGAAACTTCTTTGACGAGGGGATTCCCTGATTAACTCTCCTCTTGAAGATCCTGGTGAAAGTAGTGGGGGGGGGGGGAATTACTTTTTTTCGATTTGACAGTTGACTCGCTTAGACAGATAGTCGACTATTGAAGCAGTAATAAAAAGTTCAGAAAATGAAGGGCTGAAAAAGGAATGACACCAGATTTTTATACTGGGTAGTACCTCTAATAGGTCTTACTCTAGTCCTCTTGGGTTGCAAGGGATTCTACTAGTTCTTTGTAAATCAAATCAAATTACAAGGATTGAGTTAAGCTTTTTGGCTATAACTCACACTTTTTTCTTCTGTCTCACTTTTGATACAATGCCTCACCAACTATGTGTTTCGCTCCTATCTTTTTAAATACACAGTAAACCTCAAGAGAATGCAATGCTTGAATAAAGTAGAGCAAAGAACTAGAGAAGGTTGAGACAAAAGTATATCTCTTCCTTTGTCTTCCGTCGATTAAATAGTAGTGATTAGACTACTATTAGCCGTTGGAAGATTTGAAATAAAAGGCAACCCAAGAGATTTGATCCTTGAAAATTGGATGAAAAATATCCTCTTTCCAAGTATAAGGTTGGACTATAAATGGTCTCTTTAATAAGGCACAAAACCCGTGTTAATGAGCCCTAAAATAAAGATTCTGCTAATCTGGAATGAGCCTTGTTTCCTTTGACACCAATGCTGCATTAAATGCTGAGGATGTAATCACGATCCTTTCTTTCTATCTTCTTGTGACAGATCTTTTTCTTTGTTTAGAAGCTTGAGATGCCTTCCTCCTTTTTTGTTCATTGCTTATTTTTCCTGCAAGTTGTCAGACATTGAAATTAGACACTATCAATCTCCTTTTTTTGATGGATGACAACTTAAAAATATATTTTGTTGATTTCCCTATTTAGCTCCCCCTGAATGGTTGACTAGGTTGGCCAATGCTCCCCCCGAATAGTGCCATTAGAACACATGGTCGACTATGAGCCTGTAAAGAGAGTATATACTATTTCTCCCCCTTTGACATCAATAAAAAAGGAAGAGGCAACACCAAAACATGTACTACGAGAGAGCGAAGAAAGCATTCATGGGTCTACAGATACAGACCGAAGTTTCACAAAAATAACACAAATTATTCATAAAAAAATTTATGGGGCAGGAGCAGGAGGAGGAACAACACGACCAAGAAAGTAGGTCAAGGTTTGAGCGGTAGCATCTTTCAAGGTGGTGAGCTGATCGACAATAGTAGTGGAAATAACATCAGTGGCCGTGTGAATCTTGTCAGTGACTTTGATAGCTTCCTTGATCACTTGAGTCGAGTTTACCACCTTGTGAACTAGTTTCCTTACCTGTGGCCTGAATTTTATCCATCTGAAAGTGAGATGCGAGAAGAAGATCCTTAAGAAAATCCAGCTTTACTTCCAGGTCAGCGGTGTGATTGAGAATGATCAGGGAGACTGCGGAAAGACAAGCATTACCAAATGAAGGAGGCCTAATTTTAGGAGAGGGAGGTGCATTTACTGCGCCATTTTCAGTCTTTGAAACCCGTGTGCTATCAACATGAACATAGTCTATACTGATGAACACGTTAGAGTTATAACACTGTTTGATTGAAATGGAGGCAACGTCCTCAAGAGGATTGTGCTACCTTCAAGAATGCATGTGATAATCAACCCACACGGAAGACTAGGTGGATCAAAAGAGGCTTCAATCATGAAATTGATAATGAACAAAGAGAATTTGATTTTTCACGGAGTTAGAAGACAGTATGAGTGAGAGTAGACAAAGATCCTACACGAGGAAGAAGAGTAGTTTCCATAGTGTGGGCAATGAACTAGCCTCAAAAGATAATTTTTTCGTTTTCGGGCCAAGGGAAGAGGGAAGAGGGAAGAGGTTCAAAAGATTCCAGAGCAATGGATTTCTTTGCTTGTTCAAAAGGGATATCAAAATCAACTGGCCAAGGAGTTTTGGAGGAAGTAGAGAACCCAGAACAATAGATACCAAAAAGAGAGCCAAACATACGACAATCTAAGAAGATACGCTTACCCAAGACTAATGTTTCCAGTTCATTAGCACGAATAGAGCGCAAGTTGGCATACATACGAATAAGGGGTTAATAGGCGACTTTAGGAGTAGATGAAAAAATATTTGCCCAACTTGAACTTCAAACAATGTTTAATAGGGCCGTGCAATGTTTCTAAGAGATCTAGATCCACAATTCAACCATGCACCATGGATCGTTCCTTGAGAGAATGAAATAAGGATTCATTGGAAGGTCTCCAAAAGTCAGTTTTGATATTCAAGAAACTGTCTAAATCAAATTTTACCTTCCTAGAATTTTCAGAATCATCAAGATTTGAAGGCCTCTTGCACAGGAGCGAGTGGACTTCCTTAAAAGAGACTCTACTCGACATAACTTTGTGGACTCCCAAGTGACCATGAACCTAGGGCTCTGATACCAATCTGACATTGACCCGAACTAGGGCCTAGTCGTGTCGGGTGCCTGAAGTCCAACTGGGACCGGAAACCACCCCCAATACCTAACTATAACCGCCCTGTACCCCGTGTCGGATGAATTCTGAACATATAACAAGATAAAACAATTATACTCAAAGACAATAATAAAATCCACAATCATAACCAACCAACTATACAATCAAATATCCAACCAGTGTCAACCCCAATGCCAATGCCAATGCCAATACCAATACCATGGCTGACACCAATACCGACACCGCCCATGCCCAAAATAGTCACACAAAGCCTCTAACCGAAAACAAAGAACATCCGATCGGGACATGCCCCCGCCAATAGCCAAAACCAAAGTCCAAGAAATAAACAAAAGTATGAAAGATATCCATAGCATGAAATGGAGTCTTCCGGAGTATGGAAGCTCACCACTAAAGTCTAACACCGTTGATGTCCCCGAATCCAAGTCATTGAGCAAGAGTAGTAGTATGGTTGGCTCCTGCATTGCGTGGGGATACAGTGTCCTAAGACGGGTTAGCGGGTGAACGCTAGCATGTACTCAGGAATAAGGATAAAATAATGCCATCATTCAAAACCAAAGTAAATAACCATATGCAATCACATACATATATACATATATACCATGCTGAGAAAGGGAACTGGGTTTAGCATGCATTTAAAACTCTAACCTAGACTGTGTAGCTTGACCGCCCTAAAACCATCCACGGGCTATATGTATCCAGTGTTACCCCCTGAACGGGCCCAGTGCGTGTAGCCGCACGAACCATAGATATCATAGAGGCCGGGGATTCCCGTGTACCTTTCGCCCTCCATGATACATATATACAAATATAACTTAGGGGATTCCCGTGTACCCCACAAGTGTATTGTCACTATGACCAACCCTCATGTCGGCAAACATGAGCTTCCAGTATACCTTCACGGTTAGCTATCACAACCCACCATTATTGCCCAATTAAAACCTTTAGTACATAACCAAACCACCAATTCCAGAGTTAATTACCAAGGCATTATGAAGTTGTATCGTCATACCGATTATAACTTGCAAGCAATGTCATTAGCCAATACTTAGGGGATTTCCATGTACCCTATAGGATTTCCAATCAATCAAAACCATGGCCAAGGCCTTTCCAAACCATTTAATTCAATTAATCCATTTAGAGTTCCATTACCATATTATGCAATGCAAGGTTTTCAATAAAAGTCAAACTATGTGACAAAAACATTCTCATTGGTATTTTAACAAACATATTGAGGGCATATAGTTTCCAAAACCAAAACCAAGAATCAATTAACCATTCCCATGCAACCACATGTTCAAACCATCATTATAACATGAAAAAACATAAATAGAACATGGGAAAACATCATCCAACCATTAGTAACCAAAACCCCCAACATATATTTCAAAACCAACACAAACCCACAATAATGCCATGAAACTCATTAAGTAAAACATGCTTTTAGTTTGAACTAACAATGAGGGAGGAGTAACATGCCTTAGATACCAAAGAAGATGGAGAGAAACCACCCTTGAGAGCCTTAATTGACCACCTTGAGGAAACCCTAGCCTCTTTTTGAACCAAGAGCTTGAGAGAGATCTAAGAGTGGTTGATTTGGGAATAGTAGGTTAATGAAGTCCCAAGAGTGTTTTAAGTCGTGGGGTCAAAAGAGGTTATAAGGGAAAATGTCCAGAATACCCCCAACTTAAATTGTAAAAATTCCCTCAGGTGGGTACGATTTGAACCCCTCACTCGTACCCACAACATACGAGTGGTACCATTCAATCGTACCTAGAATAGAAAGTGGACATCCACACACTGTTCATTATACGACTCCCCTTGCCCCACTCGTACCCATAACATACGAGTAGTACCCATAAGTCGTATCCAAGATAGAATCAAAGGGGTTGGACATTGGACAACGTACGACTCCACTATACCACTTGTACCTTATCCTCACGGCTCATAGTGAGCCGCTCGTACTCAGAGCCAAGTCAAGTTACCAAGTTTCAGATTAAGTGAAGGACCAAATCAACGAACCGTTAGCAAACCATAGACCCGTACCCACCAAGTCGTAACCACAACAAAAGCCCAACCACCACACACTGGACAACTTACGAGTTGGGTCACCTGACCCGTACCCACACCATACGACACGTATGGTTAGTGGGATGATGATCAGAAGGTTCAAGACTCAAGAAATTTGCAAGGACCAGAACCCAGGGTGTTTCAGATAATATCATCAACATAAATTTGAATAATAAGATTTCCGGAAAAAGTTTTTTTAATGAAAAGAGTTGTGTCAATTTTTCCTCGAATAAACTCATGATCTGTTAAAAAATTGCTCAGTCGATTATACCAAGCTTTAGGAGCTTGTTTCAACCCATAAAGAGCTTTTGAAAGTTTAACTACATGGTAAGGAAATTCAGGATTTTCAAAGTCAGGAGGTTGTTTTACAAAAACTTGTTCATCAATACATCCATTTAAGAAAGCACCTTTGTGGGATGCATATGCATGTAAGATTTCGAATAGATTCTAACCTTGCCACAGGCACAAATGTTCATCACAATCAACTCCCTTTTGCTGTAAGTAGCCTTGAGCGATTAGACGAGCTTCATTTCATACTATCTTACCTAATTCATCCATTTTGTTTCTGAAAACCCTTTTTGTTTCGATGATAGAGGTATTTTCTGGTTTTTGGAACTAAAGTCCACACTTGATTTTTGTCAAACTGCTCAAGTTCTTCTACCATAGACTTAATCCAACTTTCATCTTCTAGCGCTTCATTGGCCTTCTTTGGTTCAAGTTGAGATATGAGTGCAATATTTGCATTCTTTTTGTTGGAGGCCCTTGTCTTTGTTCCTTCCTTGGGATCACCAATGATGTATTTCTTTGGATACTCAGGATCACTTCTCCATTCATTTAGAATTTTTTCTATGGCAAATTGATCATTTTTAGCTGCAGTTGGCTGACTGTTATCTGTATTAGTCGACTCTATAAAGGAGTCACCTGTTTTTACTTTTGTAGTTTTTTTTGGTTCATCCTCATCTTCTCTATTCTCAACAATACGGTTAGAATCATCAAAATAACATACACTGATTCTTCAATAAGTAGAGTACGTTTATTATAAATTCTATAAGATCTATTAGAGTTGGAATATCCCATAAATATACCTTTATCACTTCATGGATCAAACTTACCAATGTTATCCTTACCATTGTTATGAACAAAACATTTGGATCCAAATGCATGAAAGTATCCAATATTGGGTCTTTTGTTGTTCCGAAGTTCATAAGGGGGTTTCTTCAGGATAGGCCTGATGAGACATTTGTTCAAAATGTGACAGACAGTACTTACAACTTTTGCCCAAAATTTGTGAGGTAGAGAATGTTCACAAATCATGGTTCCCGTCATATCTTGAAGAGTTTTATTCTTGCGTTCAACCACTCCATTTTGTTGATGGGATCTTGGAGCAAAGAAGTTGTGAATGTAATATTGGTTGTTAGAAAAAGTTTCAAAGCCCTTGTTCTCAAATTCTCCTCCATGATCACTTTTAATAACAGATATATAGTAACCTTTGTGTCTTTGAACCTTTTCACAGAAAACTTCAACATTCTTTGAAGTATCATCTTTGTTAGAAAGAAACATAACCCAATTAAATTGAGAATAATCATCAACAATCACAAAAGCATATCTTTTACCATTAATGCTAGCAATTCTAATAGGACCAAATAGAGCCATATGAAGTAGCTGCAATGGTTTAATTGTAGAGACAATATCTTTGCTAGAAAAGAATTTATAGTTTGCTTACCAAGTTGACAAGCATCACAAATGTAAGTCTTTTTGTTATCTAGCTTTGGAAGGCCAGTCACAAGTTCATGCTTGGAAGGCCAGTCACAAGTTCATGCTTGGTTAACTTTCCTTCATTCCTATTGTAGTTAGTATTTTGCTTTCCTTTTGAGTAATTTGGTTTTCTCTTTCTTTGATTTCTGGATCTTTTGCAATTGTCAATAACTGTCTTGGTGATGAGGGCAAGTTCATTTTCATTCAGGTCATCATCTTCTCCTAACCTAGTAGCTTTAAAAGCCACAGTTTTCTTTTTTTCATTTTGCACCTGATCCTTCTTATTCAGATGAGCTTTTTCAAAAGCAATGGATCTCCTCTGACTTAATAATAGGTCATCTTGTTTAAGTTCTTGCTCTCAAGAGCCACAACCTTGGAAAGCCATTGAGGGGGCAAACTTCTGAGAATCCTGATAATTTGATCTGCTATAGGATAAGTTTTTCTTGCAGCCTTGAGCTCTCTAACAATTTGCCAAATCTAGCAAATGTTTCCTCAATGGACTCCCTATCTTTCATCTTGAAAAGTTCATAGTTGTAGACCAATAAACTCACAAGAGTTTGTCTGACCTTTTCGGTTTCTTCATAGGTTACTTCTAACTTATTTCACATTTCCTTAGCAGTTTCACATCATGAGATCTTTTCATATTCTTCACCATTGCTAGCATTATATAGCACATTTTTTACCTTTGAATTGATCTGAATAATTTTCATTTGTTCATCAGTGTAATCCTCCAATTTTGGAATGGTGTTGATAGAAGCTTCACCATTCACAGACCTGCACCGGGTGTCCCAGACTCTTCGAGTCCCGATTAATCCCGGGGGCGCACAGGCTCTCGACAAAGAGTTTCCCGCAAGTGCACCACGGGTAATTCAGGGTTTCACCCAGTTCGATGGCCCTTAGAAATTGTTTCCACCCAGTGGGTATTGAACTTGAGACCTTGAAAGGGAGCACCCCAAAGCTCAAGCCAATTACCACCACCAAGTTTGATCACCTTTTATACTTTGACATCATAAGACTTGATGAAGGTTTCCATCCTTATCTTCCAATAAGAGAAGTATTTTTCATTGAAATAAGGAGGTCTGGTTTGAGATGTTCCTTCTAAGAATAAAGCTCCAACAACCGTTTGACTCCGTTATCTTTTCACTTTACTGTTTAGCAAATAAGCGTGAGTCCCTACTCTGATACCAATTGAAAGTATTAGGGGAGGGGGGGTTGAATTACTCTTTTTCGATTTGATAGTCGACTCGCTTAGACAGATAGTCGACTATTGAGGCAGTAATAAAAAGTTTAGAAAATAAAGTGTTGAAAAAGAAATGACACCAGATTTTTATAGTGGTTGAAATCTATAATAGGTCTTACTCCAGTTCCCTTGGGTTGCAAGGGATTCTACTAGTTCTTTATAAATCAAATCAAATTACAAGGATTAATTTTTTTTGGCTATAACTCACACTCTTTTCTTCTTTGTCATTTGATACAATGCCTCGCCAACTATGTGTTTCTCTCCTCTCTTTTTATATACACAGTAAACCTCAAGAGAATACAATGCTTGAATAAAGTAGAGCAAAGAACTAGAGAAGGTTGAGACAAACGTATGTCTCTTCCTTTGTCATCCATCGATTAAACAGTAGTGATTGGACTACTACTAGCCGTTGGAAGATTTAAAATAAAAGGCAGCCCAAGAGATATGAAAAATATCCTCTTTCCAAGAATAAGGTTGGACCATAAATGGTCTCTTTAATGAGGCACAAAACCCGCGTTAATTAGCCCTAAAATAAAGATTCTGCCAATCTGGAATAAGCCTTGTTTCCTTTGACACGAGATGTTGCATTAAATGCGGAGGATGCAATCACGATCCTTTCCTTCTATATTCTTGTGACAGATCTTTTTCTTTGTTTAGATGCTTGAGATGCCTTCTTCCATTTTCGTCGTTGCTTGTTTTTCCTGCAAGTTGTCAGTCATTGAAATTAGACACAATCACCTGGAACAAATTTCACATAATGAGGATGATGAGAACTGTATTGTTTGGGCAAGGCGGCAGGATTGGCACTTCTCTGTTAACTCATGCTACAAGATATTCAATAGTCTGGGGGACAACTCTTATCAATTGACCATGGAAACGACTAAGAAAGTCCAAGGCGCCTTATTAAGCCCATTGCTTTATGTGGTTGGTAGCAAGTAATGCCTGTCTCGTACACCTCAACCTTCAGCGAGAGGGTATGATTATATTCAATTGGTGTTTCTTCGGTAGCAGTGAGGTTGAAAGTGGCAGTCGCTTATTTCTTCATTGCCCTGTGGCTAGTCTGATTAGTCTCTTTTACTTGCTCTTTTAAGGGTGCCCACACTTATGCCTTATATTGTAAGATCTATTAGTCAACTGGATCCCTAGGCGAATCAGTATATACAATTAAGGAAGATAGGGAGAATCCCTGCTTGTGTTTGCTGGGTTTTATTGATGGAAAAAATGCCAGATTCTTTTGAAGGGATGATTGATTATCTACAGAAGTTGAAATCAACTTTTTACGCCATTTGGCTTTCTGGTATAATCTACAGGATATAGAGGATGACGATAGTATGCTAGATTTCATAGGATCCTTACAAAATAGGAATATGTGCATCAGGAAGCCTTGTTTTGTGCAGAAGGGTTATTGCCTTGGCACCATTTTAGTACTAAGCTGATTTTTCTTTATATATGTTAGTTACATCTTCAGAAAAAATTGAGTCTTGTGGTGAAGTTGGTGCAACAACATACTGGTATAATCCCACAAGTGGGGTCTGGGGAGGGTGGTTGGCATGCAACCTTACCCCTATCTTGTGAAGGTATATATGTTGTTTCATATAGACCCTCGGTTCAAGTAAAGCATAATAAAATCATGTATGGAAAGGAAAATAAAGTAATTTTGAGAGAACAACACAACACATATACTATAACCAAAGCAAAAAAAAAGCAAGAAGTAATAATAAAATTGGAGAACAAGATAGTATAAGAGTAACAATAACAACCCTGATAAGGGGAATTAGACATCGTTTGACTACCTACTAACCTTCTACCCTAATCCCCGACCTTCATATCTTCCTATCTATCGTGTCCTCTTATTAATGATATATAAATAGGACTCTTCATGGAGAAGTCCTTAGTTAGATGAAATAATGGATGTTTTCTAATTGCTGGAATCCCAAATTATGATGGCATAATTATTCAGAATATTTTAAACCTATTTCTTGATAATTCTGTTAACGCAATGACATAATTATTAAGAATACTTTACAGAGTTTCAGCAATTTTCTTGTCTTTCAACAATTGGCATGCATATTCAGTACAAAATTACCAATCATGGATGCGAGGTGCATCTATCAATATGTCCAAATGGTTGTGCTCATGTTTCATCCATTATGTTGCAGCTACTATTCATAGAATATGTGAGATCTTTAAGACGAGAGGTACAAACCAACTTCATGAAGGCCTAAAAGTAATATGCTACATTGGATAATGGATTTTCCTAATCATCACAAAACTTCTTATGGCCAATAGGCTGAAATCATGTATCTTTTAAGGAAAAAAGTCTACTTTCCTCCTCATTTGCTGTTACTAAAGATATATGTTCTTATATTTTGTTATGCTTTTTGTGGTTCTACGAGATTTAATATTTTTACTCTTCCAGGTGAGTATGTTTTTATGGATAACTTGACTCCTGCATTAATATCAAATCAGATTGTCTCCACCAGTAGCTCCAGAAAATGTAAGTTTAGCATTCAACTTTACATTATCCTCATGTTTCATACTCATTCTAATCGTATACATGATATTCATTTAGCTCCTTGGTGTTTCTTTTAAAGCATAAACATGCAAAGTGTTTTTGCCTAAATGTAGGCAGCAAAGGGTGTCAACACGGTACTATACTAGGTAATACAATAGAAATAAAATTAGGGTACTTGGTCAAGTGGTAGAATACAAAAAAATGTTATATTTTGTATTGATAGTCTATGTTTGATAACAGAATCAGGAAATTAAAATTTCAGTAAAATTCAAAGCCTTTGGTTGAAGATGATGACATTTTCATTGAGCTTTGTAGTTTGATTTGAATGATGAACCCGGTTGTGGTAAGAAGGGCTTTAATTGGAATCATGTCAAAGCCTACTACATTGTAGGGAAATCAAGGGAAATGTGTAGGAAGGGACTTTTTAGCAAAACTAGAAATTCTTGAAAAGAACATGACAGCCACAAGGCAAAATCTGATTAATCATTTGAATAAATCACATAGCTAAATCTAATTATGTTTATAAGAAGACGGCTTTGGGAACACTAATCACAAACTCTTTAAGATACCTAATTCTTATCAATGAAAAAGTAATGGGAAGGAAAGAATTAGCATAAATCAAGTCCTAAAGCAACTTAGAATCTTGTAATAAAAATAAATGTTGCATAGATCCTTCTTTTTCGGAGAATCAATTTGGTTTTATGCTTGGTCACTTAACAACTGAGGCAATTCACCTAGTGCGAAGACTGGTAGAGCAATATAGAGAGAGGAATAGGGATCTTCACTTGGTGTTTATTGACTTGGAAAATGTGTATGACAAGGTCCCTAGGGAGGTTCTGTGGAGATGCTTGGAGGCGAGAGGGGTCCCTGTGGCGTACATCAGAGCGATTAAGGACATGTATGAGGGGGCGAAGACTTGGGTAAGGACAGTGGGAGGAGATTCCGAGCATTTCCCGGTCTTGACTGGGTTGCACTAGGGATCGACTCTTAGTCCATTTCTTTTTGCCGTGTTGATGGATGTGTTGACAAGGAGCATACAAGGCGAGGTGCCTTAGTGTATGCTTTTTGCGGATGATGTAGTTTTGATTGATGAGTCGCAACAAGGTGTTAATGATAAGCTAGAGGTTTGGCGACAATCCCTGGAGTCTAAAGATTTTCGGTTGAGTAGGACTAAGACGGAGTACTTGGAGTGCAAGTTTAGTGACTCGAGGCAAGAGGAGGAGGTGGTAGTGAAGTTGGATTCCCAGACGGTTTGCAAGAGGGATAGTTTTAAGTATCTTGGGTCTACGATTCAGGGGAATGGAGAGATAGATGAGGATGTCTCTCACCGTATTGGGGCAGGTTGGATGAAATGGAGGCTCGCTTCGGGAATTTTATGCGATAAGAAGGTGCCCCCCAAGATGAAAGGCAGATTCTATAGAGTTGCAGTTCGACCGGCTATGTTAAATGGAGCGGAGTGTTGGCCAGTTAAGAATTCTCATATCTAAAAGTTGAAGGTGCCCCCCAAGCTGAAAGGCAGATTCTATAGAGTTGCAGTCCGACCGGCTATGTTATATGCAGCGGAGTGTTGGCCAGTTAAGAATTCTCATATCTAAAAGTTGAAGGTAGCGGAAATGAGGATGTTGCGTTGGATGTGTCGTTTTACAAGGGCTGACAGGGTCAGGAATGAGAGTATTCGAGAGAAGGTGGGAGTGGTGTCGGTGGAGGATAAATTGCGGGAAGTTAGGTTGAGATGGTTTGGCCATGTGATGAGGAGAGACGCGGATGCCCCGGTTCGTAGGTGTGAGAGGTTGGCCTTGGACGGTTTCAAGCGGGGTAGGGGTAGACCGAAGAAATACTGGAGGGAAGTGATTAAACGTGACATGGAGCAGTTACAGACTGAGGACATGATCCATGATGGGAAGGTATGGAGGAAAAACATTAGGATCGAGGGCTAAGGTACGAGTCATAGGCAGTAGGTAGGAGGGCTTTGGTGTCCTTGTTTGGCAGTGTTCAATATTTTTGGTGGATGTCATACCTATGATATTTTATCATGTTCCATGCATTTTTTTTTTCTATATATTTTGTCCTTTGTCATGAGCCGGGGGTCTATCGGAAACAGCCTCTCTACTTCTTTAGAGGTAGTGGTATGGACTACGTACACTCTACCCTCCCCAGACCCCATGATGTGGGAATATACTGGGTTTGTTGTTGTTGTACAGATCCTTCTTTTGTTCGTATGTACTCATTTCAAGAGTCTAACATGGTGTTGGTACTTTCTAGGAATTCCTCAAATATTCTAAGAATTAGAAAAAAACTAGACTAATGTGTCCTAGATTTATCACACCTTATGTTGGCTACTACTCTTACACAAGTTCATTAAACATTTGTTAATTACCTAAATTGTACTTTTTTTTTTTTTGAAACTGGTAATTGTGTATATTCCATAAGAACAGATCAGTACTAGATTAGTACTGAAATCATATTTACAAATTCCACTGTCTATGATCATACGTCTATAATGAATCTAGTACATCAATAATAGAGACAAGATCATTATTGCAAAGCTGATTACACCAAAAACACGAAGTCAAGATACAATTCAACTTGACATGTTGCATACTATTTTCTATGTTCTCAAAGCATCTAGAATTCGTTTCCCTCCATATTGTCCACCAAATACAAGACGGGATGATTCTCCACCTGTTTCTATTCTTTGCCAACAGCCCCACTTCCTCCCAACTTTGTAGTGTCTCTATAATCTGTCCGGGCATAGACCAAGAGATGCCTTTGAGACTTAGAAATAGTCTCCATAGTTGTCCTGCAACTCTAAAATGTATAAATAGATGATTAACAGTTTCTGCATATTTCCCACCGAAGAAGCATCTGGAACATATAGTTATCCCTTTCCTCATCAGGTTATCCTGTGTAAGGACAAACTTTCTTGCAAGCAACCATAAAAAACATGCAACTTTGTGAGGTATTTTAGTCTTCCAAATTTTTTTCCATGGTCACTTTTCTTGCTGTTGGCTAGGGTAGTTCAACATTTTGTAGGCTTTGCTTACTTTATATCTGCATGTTGCATTGCCTTGCCAATTTATCTCATCTTCTGCTTCTTCGAGCCTACCAAACAGCTCTATTGTACCAAAAAACTCAGCACCCTTTGAATCTCCCAATCATTGTCTTCTAAAGTTGAAAGTTCACCCTTCATCACTCCACAATTCTGCTATAGTCTTCTGTTGGTGCTGCATCAGATTGTAAATATCTGGGAAAAGTATTGACAAGTTCCTTGCCACATTCCACTCATCTACCCAAAAAGCAGTCTTTTCTCCATTTCTCACTTCGATCTTGGCATTTTCCTTAAACACATCCCATAGCGTTCTAATTGATCTCCATAGGAGAAGTGATTTCTTTGGTCATCCATCTGTCCCCCTCCTCATACTTTGCTTCAATTACTCTTCTCCATAGACATTGTCTATCATTTGCATATTTCCATAGCCATTTCATTCTCAATGCCTTGCTGTGGTTGTCCAGGTTGTTGATTCCAAGCCCCCCCATATTTCTTTTCTACTATCAAGTCCTCCCACTTGACCAAATGGTAACCTTTTCTCTCTTTGTTCCCCTGCCATAAGAAGTTCCTCCTAATGCCATCCAGTCTTTTAATGACTCCTTTTGGAATTGGAAACAAGGACATCATATATGTTGGCATGGCATCTAGAACTGAATTGATTAGTGCAAGTCTACCCCACAAAGAGAGATGTTGTCTCTTCCATCTAAATTGTACTTATCTAATAACTCAGACCATAAAGGACAAGGTTACTGTTTCAAATCACTGAATCAATAGTATTTTTATAGTCTAACCTTCTTCTATGTGACCATTATGTTTCTGCATCACTGGGTTTTGGTTACCCATTTAAAATAGCGCATTATTCTCCAGATATATAGCTTATCTCACAAGTTGGATATTACCAACACCATATGGACTTATTGTTTATTCACATTGTGTGTGTTAGTTATCTCTTTATGCGTCACGGCCCAAACTAGAGCTGTGACCCGCATCTGATAGCTTCTCCTCTGCCAAAGGAACCCATTTCCCTAGTTCCTTTCACTTTTTGATGTGCCATTCACGACACTGTCATGTCATCAACACCACTCATACCCAACAATAAATACTTAGCAAACCCATTATATTGACAAGTTGACAACTGTGTAATAATGACAACAAGAAAATTAAGTCGATCTATAAGTCATCACGTAAACTCGGTAGGACCAGAAGATTCAGAATTAGGTTGGAAGCTTCTAAGAGTATCAAATATATCATAAAAATCCTTTGGATGCAGCATGGTTAACTGAAAAGTAATTAAGAAAGAAATACCATAGATGCCACTACATAGATGCAAGTGGGGCTTAGGTTGGAACTGAAGGAGAAGATGCAGGTCCTCAGGTTTAAACTTTTATGAGAATGGAAAAAAGAGACAGACCCATATGTGGGGGGGAGTGTTATTGACATACTTAAGTATGCATTCTGTAACCGCTTAAACTTTTCGAGGTGGTGGTTAAACAATTTTAGGAAGAGGTAGCAGGTACTCAGTGAATTGAACGAGGTGTGCGCAAGTGGTCCGAACACCGCTTTAATAAAGAGAAAGTAATACTAACCAAGGAAATATAAAATTCAAGGAGAGTTGAGGATATACCAAAGTAGTTCCTTGAAGTTATGTGCCGTTTGTTCTAAACTTGGTTGATTAACTTAAGATTTCCATGGGGTTAAATACACGTTTTTACTTGCACTTTTAGCATGCAAAAATGATGTTGGCTTGATGCTGACTACTTGTGGCTAGGTTATTACTTCAATGCAAACCTGTACTGCAAAAATGAAGTGGATTGACAGAGAACAGCCCATGCCTCATTTCCTGATGCTAGTTTAGCTGTTTTGTAGTTGATATTAATATGCTCGCAGCTTATATGAATGCACAGCCCATATTTATTTTTGTTTGTAAAAGAAAATATTCAGTGATCTGAAGATTTTGTTCACTTGTGGGACGGCAGACCCCGAACAAAGTGGTCAACACTATAAATTCTCTGAAGTCTGAACAATACTGCTTTGACAGTATTCCATTTGTTTTGACATGGATAAAGGAAGGAGCTATGTTTATTTTGCAGTTATGGTGCGAACAATTCTACCAAGCACCATACCACCATCATACAGGGGTGCAACCATTCGTTACCTTTACTATGTTAGAAGTATTTTATCTGGACAATACTTGATGATGGAAAATGGTCACTTCAGCGAAGAGTCTATACGAGATCTTGCGGAGCAGGTTAGTTCCTTGCTGTTCTGTCCATATTTCGTTTATCTTGATCATTTTCGTTTTATTTTATTCAAATTTAAGCTGCTTTCAAGAGTTAGCCTGCTTCTTTTGTGACATGTCTTGTAATTGCATGTCTGATTTTCTGCATCATTCTCAATAGTCCGAGTGCTAGTTGGTCATGTGCTTTATTATTTTACCATTTCTGACATTTCCAATAGCCATATTATTCTATTAATCAACAACTAGTGAATCTTGGATTTGTTAAGAATGCAACTATGTTACCGTTCTCATTGGTGCTCATTGTGCTTTTTTGTCAATCTCTTTTACCTTTGGTAATTAGGAATGGAATTAAGAGAAGGTATTCTTATCTTTAAGTTTCTATTCTATTCATCTGTATGCAAATCAATGACTAGAAAGTTCCTGTTCCATTCCGAAAAAAGTAAAAGAAAGCCACTGCTCACCTGAACTGCAACAATATGTATTATCATTTGATATGAAAATTGATTCCTTGCAATGTATCCTTTGATTAAACTATAAAGAGAAAAACACTGCAGCTTCCACCTTTTCTGTCGTTCTTCTTTTTTCAGAGAAAAAGAGGGATTTGATAAATCTATATCCTCTTGTGAAAGATGCCAAGGCTTGAGGGTTTTGTATTAGCTCAATGTGCAAGTTTTTCTTTTCTGCTTTTGGATTCAAATAGTTTCTGTATCTCAATCCATGCAGGAAACAAGAGTACCACTGCAATTATGGGTAACTCAGAAGAGTAATGGCCTTCAAAGTGAAGAAGGGCGTAGTAGTGGTACTATTTTCTTGTTTTAAACCTCTAAACTCATTATCTGTTCTCTGGTTCGTGATTCAATAGTTTCTTCTTCTTAAAATTGATACTATAAATATACCCATATATTTTTGCATATATATTTTATCATTAGTGTTGTTATGGTTATCGTACTATTTTTATGTCAATATTTCTCTTTTCTTGGTATTTTCACGAGAGCTTCTTTCACTGTGTATTTTTCAAACCTATTTTGCAATGTTTTTCTTGAGCCTTCTATTGGAAACAACCTCTCTACCTCAAGGGTAGGGGTAACGTTTGCGTACACTCTACCTACACCAAATCCCATTTGTGGGATCACACTGGGTGTGTTGTTGATTCTTGCATGTTTACAACAACAACAACAACAACAAACCCAGTGTATTCCCACTTAGTGGGGTCTGGGGATGGTAAACTGTACGCAGTCCATACCACTATCTCCGGAGAAGTAGAAAGGTTGTTTCCGATAAACCTCTGGCTCAAGACAAAGAACAGTAAACAAATTCGTAATAAAGCATGAAACAAGATGGAATAACAGAAATAAGACACCCACAAAGTAATACACTACACTAACAAACCAAAGGCACCCCCACCTCCCATACCCTCCTACTAGCAACTCCAACCTATGGACATAGCCCTAAGACTACCAACCCGGCTACCCCAAAGCTCTCTTAGCTACTGGCTACGCCTCACCTATAAGCTCTAGCCTTCTAACCTAATTCGTGTCCTCCATACCTTCCTATCTAGGGTCATGTCCTCAGTAAGCTGTAACTGCTCCATGTCACATCTAATCATTTCTCTCCAGCATTTCTTCGGCCTACCTCTACCCTGCTTGAAACCATCCAAAGCTAGCCTCTCACACTTACGAACTGGGGCATCCGTGCCCCTCCTCATCACATGCCCGAACCATCTCAACCTAACTTCCCGCATCTTGTCCTCCACCGAAGCCTCTCTCACTTTCTCCTGGATAGTCTCATTCCTAACGCTATCACCCCTAGTAAGCCCACACATCCAACGCAACATCCGCATTTCCGCTACCTTCAGTTTTTGAATGGGGGAGTTCTTGACTGGCCAACACTTCGCTCCATACAATATGGTCGGGCGGACTGCCACTCTGTAGAATTTGCCTTTAAACTTGAGTGGCACCTTCTTATCACACAACACTTCCGAAGCGAACCTCCACTTTATCCATCTTGCCTCAATATGGCGGGATACATCTTCGTCAATCTCTCCATTCCCCTGAATCATGGACCCGAGATACTTAAAACTATCCCTCCTATAAATAACCTACCTCCTCGTTCTCCTGCCTCAAGTCATTAAACTTGCACTCCAGATACTCTCCCCTTCATCATTCAAGCGTCTATGAAAATACGACTGCCATCTTCTCTTAATGTGAACGTCCTCCATCAACACTCTACCATTCTCCCCCTTAATGCACTTCACTTGATCGAGGTCACGACCCTTCCACTCCCTAGCCGTAGCAAGCCTATACAACTTTTTTTTCCTGCCTCTCTCCTTTAACCCCACATACAAGCTCTCAAACGCTGCCGTCTTAGCAGCCGTAACTGCTAACTTAGCCTCCTTCCTAGCTAACTTGTACTCCTCCTTATTCATTCGCTTCTCCTCTTCATCCCTACTCTCAACCAACTTAGCGTACACCCCTTTCTTAGTCTCAACTTTCTTCTTCAGTTCTTCATTCCACCACCAGTCCCCCCGATGCTGTCCGGGCCGGCCCCTCGCGACACCCAACACCTCTCTAGCAGTCTCCTTGATGCAACTAGCAGCCCTATCCCACATACTATCCATGTCCCCCCTACACTCCCATACCTCCATTCTCGCCATCGTCTCCCCCATCTCCAGCGCATTCACTGGTGCCACGCCACGCCACTTCATTCTGGATCGACCCTCCCCGCCCCTTCTCGTCTTATCCTTCTTTATACCCAAGTCCATCACCAGAAGCTTGTGCTGGGTCGAAAGATTCTCACTCGGAATGACCTTACAATCCTTACACAACGCCTTATCCCCCTTCCTAAGCAACAAATTATGGATGTTGTAAAATACATACGAGCCTCTTCAAGAGAAAGCATTGTTTTACTTCTTGTATTATACGATGTCTTTTCTGAACTCCTTTTATCTGGCGGAATTTTCTTTTCCTGTGACCAGTCATTTTTATTCCTACAAAGGTGACAAGTCAAATGATGTACCATTAAGATTACTTTGCATTGCCTAATATGATATGCTGAACTGATCACTTCTAAATGGCTATATATATGTTTTTCTTTGTTCTTTTCTTTCTTGACTTCTCAGTTCTGAACCCTAATTGTGTTTTTTTTGGAAATATTTGTTGACTTTAATCTGTGGCATGATCAGATTGTGCCTTTTGATTTAACAGGGATTGTTCCTGCTTCAACTCTGCTTTTGGATGTTTATTGGAAAGAGATGGATGCTGATTCCGATTGGGTAAACCATTCTGTTGCCTGTTTTATTTATTATTCAGTATGCTCTCATGATAAAAGAAGGAATTATTGACTGTATTAAGATTCACTAGAATTTGAAAGAATAAAAGCATTAAAGATGGTGCGGTTAATAAAAGATGATATTCTAGTGAATATTACAACGACAACAGCTACAACTCAATTCCAAACTGTTTCCGGGGAATAGAAGACCTGAATATTTTTCATCGTTTTTTTATTATTGTTCTCCTTTCCAGTATGACAACTAAACTTTGAAATGCCTAATGTCCTTCCCCACACTATTGCTGGCCAACCTAAGGCAAATGTTTACTTCCAGTGTAAATTTCCAACTCGAAATGTTGAAAGACCAAAATACCCTTCTGTTGTCCTAAGGCAATGAGGTCTGCGAGTGAAGAAGAGTATTTTTTTAATTCGTGTCGTTTTCTTTTTATTTTTAAATAATTAAATCGAATTTCTATGAAATTGATTAAGAATACAGAGAAGAGGACCGTGTCAGGCTATAATAAATAAATTACTCTATGGAGCTCTGCAGTATTGTTGTGTAATTGTGAGCTTTTATCAAATTTTCTTTTAATTTCTAAATGTCAACCAAATTAGTCCCAACTAAAACATTTGTCATCATGAGAATTCAAATTAGGTGTATAACTAGACTTGCTTTCTTTTGCATAAATGTCCCAACATAATTCAACAAATCTAAACATTAACCCAAGAAGTAGAATCACTTAGCTTCTGTTAGCCATCATCATTTAGGAATGGAGCAAGTCGCCATTGCAAGAAACGTCAGAAGAGAAATGAAAGATTGTATCCAGCATGTTTGTGGATTTTCAATTCCCTGTAGACTTCAGGATCTCGATATCCTTGTATGACATGAATTTACACTAGGAAGGATGGATGTTCCGAGAAGTCAGAAGAAAGGAGAATCTGTCTTCTTCAACTTTGTACTTGCCAAGAGGAAACAGTGTTAAGGACTTGCAGTACCTTCTGTAGTTTCTTCCTATCTTTGTTATTCCTCCCTTTATTTTCTTTTGGCACTTCTTGTTATCTGATTGTTTTTGCCTGGATATGCTTATGCTAATACAGTAACTTTAGTAAATAGTTTATTGTAGAATAATCAAAAGATAACAAGAACAGAGAGTGTACCTGGAGAGAACATGTTGATATGTTGACGTGATTTTGCTTTTCTGCAGGCTAAAATAAATGAAACTTTTGATGGTGTGGAGGAAGGATATGAAAGTTCAAGGGATGAATTTTCGTCAGTTTCCTCCTATAATCCCATGAGAGATAATATACACCGGACATTTGGAAGCTCATTATCCTTGCGGTCATCCTGGGCAAGGTCTTCAAGCAAAGATCTTCCACATCTTGAAGGACGGTCAAGCATATCTTCACAACTGGCACTTCCACAGATAGCTGTGGCTGATGTCTTGTATGATTCTAATGGGGGTAAGATGAAAAGAATCATGTCTACATACATATGGTGCGGCGTTTTCACTGAAACAGTTTCAGAGAATAATACTAGTCTCAGAAAACTTATATCGGTTGTCATGGTTCAATGGATTAATGTCTTTGACTAAACAGGCTTTCTTTGTTTCTAGGCTCTTTTATTTTCCAATGGAAATATTACAATGCCTCTTAATCAAGCTGGCTTTATTTTATTCTCACCAAACAAGAGCTGAGGGTTTCAATTTATTCTTCCAGCAGATGTTTTGTCCCCAAGTCAACAGATGAAAAGTGCCAAGTCCTTTTCCAAATATGATGATTCGCTGGTACCTTCTGTCTCAGGCATGGGTGAATCTGGAGCATGTAAATCAGGCTTGCAATTCTATATATCTAATTAGTATTTGTTCCCTTCGTATACTTCAGCTGATGAATTGTTAACAAAAGATCCTTCATGACAGTTAATAATCGGTCGCCAACATTTTCTGCAGCAGAAGGGTTTGTTCGAGGGAGGTCTTACAACATTAGACTGGATGACCAAGTGCTTCTAAGATTTTCTCCAAAAAATTCTGAGTCAACGTATTACTTCAGTGATATGGTAATTGTATTATTCAGTGTATTGGCCCTTCATAGTGCTATTACAATGCGTATTTGAACCTGACTGGTTGGAAACTTATACCTTCAACTTATACTTTCGCGACAGATAGGTGGAACCCTGACCTTTTTTCATGAAGAGGGTTCTAGAAGATGCATTGAGGTAGTCCTGTATATCAAGTTCATGCTTGTAATAAGCCTTAGACATGTGGTTAATTTATTAGTTGATTCTTTCTGGAGTTTACTGGTCCTTTTGTTGCCTTCTAGCTTTCAGTAACACTGGAGATGACTGAGACTATTAGCAGACGCTTTGTACATCCTTCACGGAGACATGCTCATTCTATTACTAAGGTATTCTTTAAGTGATACCAGTACTATACCTGTTGATGATTCTTTACAACTCTTTGCATTTGACAAAGCTAAATTGTTTTGATGGATTTATTTAGAATAGATAAACACTTGAGCCCCTTCATTTGGTGATTAGTCACCAAGGCATTTTGAATTATTCAGGTTCATAGTGATCATCACGAGGTGGTTGCTGATTTAGTTCAGACAAGCTTCCTTTTTTCCATTCCGATGGATGGTCCTATGTCTTTTTCCACTCACTATGTCTCCGTACAGTGGGCTGTTCGATTTGAATTCTTTACCACTCCCAAGAATGTTGATTGGTCAAGGTATGACTTTGCTCATGTAACAGGAATGTTTTGCTGGATTGATTGCATAATTCATTGATCAAAAACTTTGAGTTCTCTTTAAGAGGATGCACAAAAAGACTAAAGCACATCATAGGAAAAGTATCATACAAAAAGGCCCTGCGAACTGACTAAAGAGCCGAAAAGTTCATGGAATTGTAAGGGTCTAGAAGCATGTTAGCTCTTTAGCTACTTCAATGGCCTCGTTTTTCCACCAAATACGGGGATTTAAGAAATTTGACAGTGCTTTTTTGCACAATTTTTTCCTGATTCAACCTTTTATTTCTTTCATGCACGAGAATCCGCGAACAATATGTTTACTGTTGAATAGAAGCAGACCATTAATTACATACAAGTGACTCCATTTTAGTCCAGGAAAACCATCAAGGGGCTAAAGGTTCAACTGTAATGCCAAATTCGCTAGGAAACTCACATGGAGAAGAAGATTCTCTCTCTTCTTCTTTCTAAATTAAGTAGCACTGACCGGCCAATTTTTACCTCTATTCTTAATATCATTGGAGTAATGCTTCATGAATCACTTCCCTAATTAAAAGATGATCATGTTGATGCTTTCCATCTTTTTACAATTATCCTAGGATACTTAACATTGCTATGATGTGTCTTCAAGTTAGAAACCTTAAACAGGAAATACTCTTTCGCTATCAATATCTAATTTTTGCTGTTATTACCACTTCCATCAAAGTGGAAAATCCAAATGCACCTTGATATTTTCATGATTAACCTTCCAATCTATATTTCGAAGTGCGATCTCTCTGACATAATTATTTCTAGTGAAGCATGGGAGGTTGAAGCAATCCCTTGGTTTGCTTCACTTGGATATAATTGATTCAGTTGTAAAGGAAATATGGTAGGGAAAGGAACTTCATGGTCTAATCAAATGCACCGTACAATCTTGATGCTCTTTTCTCCCCTCAAATCGTTTCACCATGTCCTGATTTATCCTTGCATTGTTTATCTGATTCTGTTTGTGGATTTGCCTTTGTAATTTGGTATTTTCTTCCTTGAATTGACCGAATTCTCAAATTTATCCCTTTTTTGTTTCTGAAAGTACTTCATGCGTGATTTATCAGATATGAGCATCCTCTTTTGGTAGAGGGTAGAGAGAAATGTGAGTGGGTACTTCCAATAACTGTGCATGCACCTCCAGGAGGAGCTGCTGCAGCTCAGACAAGAAATGACAGGTCATTCTCTTTGGAACCCCTATGGGCCCATACATAAAGGTAAATGGAACTCTCATCTTCTAATCTAGCTGTTTTAACTTGGTACTTTGCGAGATGATGTTCTAAGTTTCTCTTTTCCATTCTCTGATGTATGCATTGACTCATATTCACGTGGAAAGAAAAAGTTGTTTTCTTGATACGATTTAGTCATAGTTTTCTTGATAGCAATTGAGCTGATTGCTGTATGCCATTTAAGGAAATATTGTGCTAGTTGCCCTTGTGGTCTGGCCCTTCCCGGACCTTGTGCATCGCAGAAGCTTAGTGCCCTGGGCTGCTATTTATTGTGCTAGTCGCCTGAAATTTGACAAAAGGCAGTTAGCCCCTCTGTCTTGCTTGACATACGTAATGTTTTGACTTTTGAATGGTGGTGTCATTTAGATTGTGATGTCAGTAACCATTATGAATATATGGTGGAATATTTTTTATGCCATTGATCTGAGTTGTACTTTTAAAAACTTATGTGCATTTTGTATCCTTTCCCTTTTCTTTGATAGGTGAGGTAAAATACTTATTTTGGTAAATCTTGAAAACCAATCTTCAATTGAAGTAGCTACGCATTATTTGACTCTCCTTTTTTTTAGCGTCTTAAATCCTTGAAATCAACTTGATAACTTTTAGAAGTCAAGATCTTCGGTGTAAATAGAACCTTGTGGTCGGACCCTTCCCCGGACCTTGCGCATAGCGGGAGCTTAGTGCACCGGATTTCCCTTTAAGATCTTGGGTGCCAACATAATAACCGTTCCAGTGGTGCAATAAATGCACCATCATCTTTTATTATAGTGGTCACACTTCCGTTGTGCCTTTTACACCTATATATAGGCCTGTGCATTTGAATCAAGTGAGAAATACACAATTAAGTTCTCTATTTTTTCTCCCTTTTCCAATTTCAACATATTTCGTCCTGGTCATTTTGTGGACCATTATAGGTTGCAAATAGACTACAGTTGAACTAGCGGATCATTACAAGAATGCATTTGTTTTGCTGATCTCGTTAGAGAAAGGAACGTTTTATTATATCGGGAGATGTGGGATTCACTTGATTAAAGCTTAGCCCTATTTTTGCTCATAGCTTCTACAATCAATTAGTGTTAAAATGCTTTTTCCTTTGAGTCTTGTAGGTGTACTTATTGCGAGAAGTTAAAATGCATGGCTCCAATGCTGTTGAGATATCTCACCGGCAACCCCTGGAGCTTGCCCCCGCCAGGTTCTGATTTCAGCAAAGATTAGTAACTGTGTTTCATTATTATTGTATTTTAGTCAGCAGTAGATATTTCCCCTTCCAATCTTTGGCATTTGATCTTGTTCTTCTTTACATAATTTTTTATATGATTAGACATATATTGTGCCGCCTTTATATAGAGAACATTTTGTTTTGGGGATCATTACAGGTTATCATTATGTATATGATTTGACCTCGAAGAGGTACGATAATATTGGATATACACATACTTTTCATTCATGGATTAATTAGCATGTGGGCGTTTGAATACATTTTGTTAACATAGCCAGCCAGAGACAATTAAGTCAGTTTTTGAATTTATTCGAAGGAAGTGTACTTATCATCCCATTACTATTTTTAGTGGTAGCTGCTCCTTGCTTCAGAGAGTGTTCATCAACGTTGTAACTCTGCGAGTGATGTTTTCTAGGACATACAAGCGAAGGAAATACAAAGAACGTATTACTCCGTTTGTCTCGGTGCATGTTTGTCTCAATGCATGTAATATGTTTTGTTTATCGGTCATTAATCTTTCAAGCTAGATTAATTCAATATTTTAAATTTAAATATTTAATTGATTTTATTAATCTTCAAAGCTAGATTAACTCAATATTTTAAATTTTGGAAAGGGTCAAAAATACCTTTTTACTTTCATTTATTTATCAAGTTTACCCTTCATTATATTTTTGAGCAAAAAAATACCCATGTCATTATATTTTTGGGCTAAAAATACCCCTACCATGAGTGAACTACCTTTCAATTGAATGGTTTCCTCATATCGATCAATATTGTCCATTTTTCTTAAATAACTCATATCCCAATTTTAACCCGGCCCGACCCACTAAACTAAAATCCAAACAAAGTTTTGGTGGTCTTCCTTCAATTGGAATTGAAATGCAACTAAAGCCTCATTTTATTCTTTACCAAATTGTCCCAAATTTAAGATATGAACTCCTAGATATGTTTTAGATCTTTGAAGATACGTGACTCAAGATGAATTTCTGTCACGACCCGAATCAAGGTTTAGTCGTGACGGGTATCTCAAGTCCACCGTAAGTTAGAGATCACCCTCTTAGCCTAACATCTACAACACAATAAAATAATACAATGGAAGCCAATCAAACATGATGATAAGAAGAATAGAGAAACCAAATGAGAGTTTGAAGAGTCAAAGCAAACAACCAACCCATACTTGTCCACAAAAACCTTTAAAACTAGAATATCAACTAAGCCAGGACATGCCCCCGACTATGACAAAAGTATCTAAAAAGAAAAACTAAGTGAATAAAGAAACCAACGAAATGACAGGACTTTTCGAAAGAATGGAGGCTCAACACTTCACAACAGATCCACAGGAATACTGAGTCACCTAATGCTACACAGGAGCAACAGAAAATCCTTTGGACTTTATATCATGAAACGATGTAGTGTCCAGGGACGATCAGTGGGGTAAGTACTGGCGTGTAACTCAAGGAAAATGATAAAATAAATGTCAATGTCAAAAACCAATCAAAACCATATGCACAACAATTATATATACATATATAGGATGCTGGGATAGGGACAAGGGTCATGAACATGAGAGTTCAAACCATTACCTGAACTGTGTAGCTCGCTTTGTCCTAAGGCATGACAACACTCAACTTACACGTCAATTTAAGTGCAAGACGATCGTCGTCAATATAATTACCCAACTTTGAGTCGGGGTCGAATTCACGAGGAACAATGTGAGTGGCGATTAAACAAGTTCGAAATTAAAGTTACTTATTAAGTTCAAACCTAAGGTACAAGTATTTTGGGAGATTTTGAATGTTTTCAAAAGCGAGACAATTCTTGGGCTTCTAAAGGACTAATTCGAGACTAAGAATAATTAGAGTGTAATCAATTAGGAATGGATCTTGGGATTATGTTTTTCTAGGAGAAAACTATTGTGAACGGATATATGAAAGATAACATCCAATTTTAATTATTATGTTAGTGGGTGGGCTAGGTTTGGAGTTACGGTGTTAGTCTTTCAATAAAATACTGAAACATCACCCATGGATTCTTTTGAATGCCTCACGGATGCTGACATTCTAATCAACCCAAAAGCCTCAATTTAACATCCCTATTTCTAGGATGATGTTCAAGAGATAGCAATTCCACATCTCATCCTTATTTCTAAGATAACAAAACGGGAATAACTACCATCTACATTATTGTTTACAAATGTTTATGTCACCTACATCCTTTTTTCAAGGATGATGTAGGATCTAGACTATCCACATCCCTCTTTCAAGGTTGATGTGAAAATTTTAGGGGAAATTGATGTTCTCACCGACAATTTCCATTTTGCATTCAAACATTTGTGAAACCCATCAACATTAACCACAAATTGGAGCTAACAATCAATAACTCAAACATAATCCCAAGAGGTAGATCTAGCAAATCATAAAGATAAGAAACACAAATATACCAACATTTTCACCAAAGTTATTCATTAAAACTAAATAGAGGGCAAACCACACTTTAAAATCCAATGAATCTTCAATGGGTGATGCCAAATCTACAATTTGGAGTTCCTCTAATTGATTATTGTCTCAAATTAGTACAAATTTAAGATCCAAGCTCCAAAGAAAACAAAACCATATAACTAAGCTAAATTGACGATGAAAGATGAATAATGGATAAATATGGTGAAAAATGATCTAAAAATCCTTATTTGAGCCCCAATTCCATATTTTTCAAATATTACAAAAATCCCCTTACAACTTTTTCGCTCTACTGCGATTGCCACCTCTTCACCACGTTCGCGACTCCCACGATTGCGGTAGTCATATCGCGATCATCCTTCGATTGACTTGTTGACTGGTCGCGATCACGACCCTCAGGCCGCGATCGCGGTAACTGAGGGTCAATTTTTTGATTTGATTTCTAACATTTGTCTATTTTCTTTCACATTTAATCTTTTTTTTGACTTAAATGACTTGCTCATCTTCTCTTTTCAAATTTTCCTACACAAATGAGAATTAAGAGATTAACACAAAATCAATGGAAAAGCATGGTAATTTAGGCTTAAAAGGTACTAGAAAATCCTCAAATTGATGACTTATCAATACCCCCAACCTTAAACTAGTGCTTGTCCTCAATCAACTAAGAACAATTCAATGAGATAGGGTATTTAACTCAAATTCACCCCAAAGAAAGCTATACTAAAGGAACAAGCTAACAAAGCTCTATAAAGACTTTCAAACATGTCATGGAAACAAGTGAACCAAATTTTTTCAATAAGCACATCTTTATGAAGGAAGGATGCAAGTTTACATCACACGAACCTTCCAAATCAACAAAGCATCTTAAGAGGAGACACAAAATCTTCAAAGATTTGCTCAATCTTCACAATGCAACTTACTTAACCTATTTACCTAAACCGAGAGTAAGACTTCACCCTCTACCCCAAAGTATCGATGTCGTTCACAAGCAAGAGTCATCTCCACACACACAAAAGAAATTGAAATTTCTAAAGGATCTCAAATGATGAAAAAATTCACACTCACTCTCGCAAAGAAATTCAAGTACAATGAGTAGAACCATAAGCTTGCCCTTTGTGTTTTTTGCCACTAATGTAGACTTACCTAGTTTGGAATCACCAAGGTTTTGCGGGTCAAGATGAAGGTTCAAGGTGTGGGAAGAAATATTCATGGATCAAGTGACTAAAAATCCTTCAATGCAATTCCTCAACCCCTTCTACCCCAAAATTTTCAAACTATCCACCTTATTCTCCTTCAAATCATTTCTCATATTTCCCTACCTTTTTATTAGCATTTACAAAATAATTCAAAGCCACCATTTTCTTTCTTAATTTCTTTGGCTTTTTTTCAAGAGACTTTCTAACTTTAAGCACTTCTTAGCCCCTCATTTGCCTCTTTTCTCTTCACATTCTATGAGCTAGGCTATACAACTTTGCCACTAAGTATGTATCTTGTCTCTTAAGCACATGATTTGACCATCTTACATACACCTTTATTGGCTCATCTTAGCACATCACCTTAGTCCTCCCTAAACATGGAGTTTGAACCACCCTTACATTATTCTTATAACTACACCCCTCCCCCAAACTTAGGCTTTCGCCTACATTTTATTACTTTGAATCATTTGATGCATCAAAGGAGGTTAAGTGCCAAAAGGAAGATTTTAAAAGAGGTTAGGTATTTTAGCAAGGTTATCATTACAAAAAAAAAAAAAATGGCCAAGAAGGGCTCAAAGGGGCTAACCGGGGAACGATGTTAAGGTGGTAATTTGGCTATGTGACGGGTCAAAAATGGCCTCGGGTCATTCTCCAAACCAAGCTTGTCTAGAAGTACGCATTGAACACACTCGAGGCAAGTTCTAGACTACACATATGTACAAGAATTATTCAAAAATCTCACCACACATGACATCGTACTCATAGAGCAAAAAGTTAATCTCCCAACCAATTTGAGCTTAATAAGTTACTTCGAGTCAAGGACTCATCCTTGTAAAGAGAGAGCCAAAAATTAAATTTAATGGTCTCATTCAAAAGAAAGATCAAGAACATCCTTTGATCATTTTCACAAAGAAAACTATAATTTTTTGTTTTTTCTCAAAATCATTTCATTTCTTGCCAATAACATTTAGAAAGCATTTTTGAACTTTTGCCTCTTCCTAAACAATTAGAAAAACTTAGGGGAATGCAAGGCAACATTATCATTAAACTTCATGGGATTCTTTCCTCACAACTTCACATATCGACCATTTAGATCATAAAATACTCATAACACCAATAGAAACACAAACGATCCTATACCCTTAAGAATGACATCACCCAATCTATCATAGGGCAAGGCAAACATTCATGTCTCTCGGGTTCTTAGACTTCACCCGGAGATACTATGATAAGCACACTAATCGATCACACCATGGACACAATATTCATCAACAACTTCAACCAAAAACCACTAGTTATCCCGCTTTTAAGACCAATTGGACTCATAGATATACTCCAAAAATGATCACAAAAAGCCCTAAGAAAGTTTACATTAACCTTTACAAGCATATATGACATTTCTCTCTTACTGTTATTTTAACAAACAAGTGGTGTGCATGAAAAGTAAGAGTTTGAATAGATAAAATAACAACACATGTGAACAAGCCCAATGCACAAATTCATCACCAAACATACCACTTGTAATCATACTAACCAAATTAAATCACCCGCCACTCAATTAAGCAACAAACCTCAAGTGGGTGTTTCATCAAACACACGGTGTGCACTAGTGTATGGAAATAAGACTTTTGTAATTTAGCATTTGTGACAAGGCACACATTAAAAAATCTTCATCCCAACAACCACATTCTACCAAATTAAGCTCAAATTGAATCAAAACAAAAAGAAACCATAGAATGTGATCATCATTTGTTTTAAAGATCATACCTTGTAAGCTTACTAAAGAGAGAAAAGTGATGAAAAGAAAGTCCAATATACTTATCCGGGGTTTCATTCTTGAGGTACTCATCCCAACTTTTTCTATCACCTAAAAACACCGAAAAATAAGCTAAAAATTGAATAAAAAATATTAGAATACATCAAGAAAAATTTCTTGGGTTGCCTCCCAAAAAGCACCTTAGTTAAAGTCGCGACACGACATCTTTTGACTATCATTTATATCTCTATTTACAATATTTGAATCAACGGCCCAACTTTAGATCAATACATCTTTGAGGTACTTTGGGAAAAGTTAAGGACACAATGAAATATTTTCTATCTCGCCACTTTGAAGACTTGAACCTTTTATCAAACTTCACATCAAACTTCCTAATAGGCTCGTTGGTTATCGATGAGAACATCGAGAATTCACTTGTTACACATTGCATTTTGAATTTATTGGCCTTAAAGTGAGGGTCTTCATTTTACCCTTTTGGAATGACAAACTCCAAAATGCAGGAATTTTCCTCCTCCTCTCCAAAATTCATCATTTGCTTGGGTGGTTCGACTTCCATCACATCCACCAAGTATAATGTTGAGAAGTGGTTTGAGTGAGTTCTTCTACCTAATTTCAGAGTCACATCCTTCTTGACATACTCAATCCAAAATAAACTAGAGCCTTCACAAAGGATTTGTTTGGCTTTTTTCTTTCGGCTCCAGTACCATTTCCTCAATTTTGGCATCTTTAACTATCTTAGTGGTTGGTTAGGAAATCACCGAGGATTCTTTAACATCGAGCTCATTTATAAGAGTGGATATACTCATGGTATTTGAAATATTAGCCTCCATACTCACTTTTTCCTCCCATTTGATTTCCCTTTCAAATGCCTCATTGGATTAATGCAAGACAAACATGTCCTCCTCTAATGTAGTTGCCCTATCTAAAAGATTTGAAGCATTTCTTTAAAACCATTGTACCCAACATATTGTTCTTCCTTTATTTCATCATGAGACCTATCAAACTCATAAGAAGAACTAGCATTTGGATTAGCATAATAAGGGGATGGGGCATTTGGACAACCATTCCAATGTCCACCCCGACCACTACACAAAGAACAATCATACTCCTAATAGGATCGAGATGGTGCACACATCTCTTTCTGGGGAGAACATCTACAATCTCGCAGAAAGTGGGGCCTTTCACACTATGGACATGGATCATCTAGATAGGATTTCCAACTACCAAAATCATATTTGTCCCAAGATGCCATAGTGATAAGAAAAAAAAATCCACCTAACACAAGAAACAAAATAAAATCACAAATAAATATTTACAAGTTTGAATCCAAGCAAGTAAGCTAAAATTCCAAACCAACTCAATATGTTAAATTATTTCCCGACAACGGCGCCATTTTTTGATGACACTCAACATACACGTCAATTTAAGTGCAGGACGATCGTCGTTAATATAATTACCCAACTTTGAGTCGGGATCGAATCCACGAGAAATAATGTGAGTGCCAATTAAACAAGTTTAAATTAGTTAATTGTTAAGTTCAAACCTAAGGTACAAGTATTTTGGGGGATTTTAAATGTTTTCAAAAGAGTAAGACAATTCTTGGGCTTCTAAAGGACCAATTCGAAACTAAGAATAATTAGAGTGTAATCAATTAGGAATGGATCTTGGGATTATGTTTGCTAGGAGCAAACTAGTATGGGTGGATATATGAAAGATAGCATCCAATTTTATTTCATGTGTAAGTGGGCAGGCTAGGTTTGGGGTTTCGGTGTTAGTCTTTCAACAAAATACAAAAATATCACCCATGGATTCTTTTGAATACCTCACGGGTGTTGACATTCTAATCAACCTAAAAGCCTCAATTTAACATCCCAATTTCTAGGATGATGTTCAAAAGATAGCAATTCCACATCTCATCCTTATTTCTAAGACAACAAAACGGAAATAACTACTATCTACATTATTGTTCACAAATGTTTATGTCACCTAGATCCCTTTTTCAAGGATGATGTAGGATCTAGACTATCCACATCCCTCTTTCAAGGATGCTGTGGGAATTTTAGGAGAAATTGAGGTTCTCATCGACAATTCCCATTTTGCATTCAAACATTTATGAAACCCATCAACATTAACCATAAATTCGAGCTAACAATCAATATCCACACACTTGCACCCTACTCAAACATAATCCCTAGAGGCAGATCTAGTAAATCATAAAGATAATAAACACAAACATGCCAACATTTCCATTAAAGTTATTCATTAAAAATAAAGAGAGGACAAACCACACTTTAAAATTCAATGAATCTTCAATGGGTGATGCCAAATCTACAATTTGGAGTTCCTCTAATTGATTCTTGTCTCAAATTAGTACAAATTTAAGCTCCAAAGAAAACAAAACCCTATAACTAAGCTAAATTGATGATGAAAGATGAATAATGGATAAATATGGTGAAAAATGATCTAAAAACCCTTATTTGAGCCCCAATTCCATATTTTCCAAATATTACAAAAATTCCCTTACAACTTTTCCGCTCTACTGCGATCGCCACCTCTTCACTGCGTTCGCGACTCCCACGATTGCGGTAGTCATATCGCGATCATCCTTCGATTGACTTGTTGACTGGTCGCGATCACGACCCTCAGGCCGCGATCGCGGTAACTGAGGGTCAATTTTTTGATTTGATTTCTAACATTTGTCTATTTTCTTTCACATTTAACCTCTTTTTTGACTTAAATGACTTGCTCATCTTCTCTTTTCAAATTTTCCTACACAAATGAGCATTACGTAAGAGATTAACACAAAATAAATGAAAAAGCATGGCAATTTTGCCTTAAAAGGTGTTAGAAAATCCTCAAATTGACGACTTATCAAGGAACCCACAAGCTATATTGGTTCAGCTCCCCCTGTTGAAAGGGCCCCAGTCCGTGTTAGCCGCACGAACCGAGGAATCCGAAGGAAGGGCTAAAGACACCAAAGCTCTAGCCACCCTAAAATATAATGTGTGAATCAAGAGCACAACATATAGACCCCTACGACGGCAAACGTGGTTTCCAGTATTAGCCCTCCCGAGTCTACACTTTCACGGTGAGCTACACAATTCCCTTTAAGCCCAAATTAAAACAGTTTGCATGTAATCCCAACCATTAACCCAAGAGTCTTACAATTAAGGCATTTTTCTCTTGGTATAGTCATGCAAATTATGCTTGCAAACTCATATAATCATGCCAAATCAATCCACGTAACCATTAGACTCACAAGTTCCATTTAAAAATCCAAGCCATGGCCACCAAAGGCCTTTCAAATCTGTTTTAACTAATTTTCCATTAATGCAATGCAAAAGGGTTAATAATTTGGTTGAATTATGCAATTATCCATGTTTAAAGACCAAATTTTACAAAGTAGGTTGGGGTTAATGCCATTACCAAGCCAAAAAGTCATCAATTTTGGAAAATCCATATTCCCTCATTCCAATTACCATAACAATGCACCCGTTCAGTCCAAAATCATAAATTAAAGCATAAATCATCAATTTAAAACACGAGAAAAGTAATTCAAGTAATACCAATCAAAACCCCTCAACCATATTTCAAAACCATCAATTCAAACCACATGGATAATGAGTAAATAAGTCCACAGTAAAAAATTAAAGTTAGAGAATGAGATAGATGCCTGAAATACATAAGAAATTGAAGACAATTCAAAGTTTTGATCTTAGATAGTGAATCCTCTGTAAAACTATTGAGTTTTGATTTAAGAGAGAAATAATGAAGTTTGATCTTTTGAGATTGAGGGGAATGAGGTTATTTTATGTTTAAAGGTCATCTAAGGGGTAAAGAGACCAAAACCCCTCACCCTAAGTGAAAAAAACAAAACTAGATAAATTTAACACATCAGTGTGGCACATCAATATCGTGGAGGGTAGCCTCCGTTCCATGCCCTTATCTCGGAGGCTAACCTCCGTGCCACACCACAATCGCAGAGGCATACTATCTCAGAGTTCTAAAATAGCCCCAAACTCCTTCCAATTTTTTTGAAACTTTCCTAAAACAGCCTTTTAACATCCGTAAACATAATTCAAGTCAAAAATTGACATTACGAATGCGGGAGGGTCAAAAATAATATCTTTAAAATTTGACGGGGTCTTACAATATCCCCGATGTAGGATCATTCATCCCCGAATGATGAGTTAGGACATTTTTAGCACGAGAATAGCAAGAAAGCTAGAATCCAAGGACAAATTCAAAAAGTGACAAGAGGGAAACGAAGCTCATACCTTAAGAACTTTTATCCAAACCGGGGAACAAGAACTGGTACTTGGACTTCATAACTTCTTCAGCCTCCCATGTAGCTTCATCTACCTGTTGATTTTCCAAAGAATCATCATCGTAGCTACGTCCTTTGTCCTCAATCTATTAACTTGTCAATCTAATATTTCGAACGAGATCTCTTCATAAAACAACGAATCCGAAACACCAACATCCTCTACAAACACTATCAAAGAAGTGTCACCCACAACTTTTTCAGCAAAGATACATGGAAAACAAGATTAATAGAGTTCAAACTTGCTAGTAAATCTAAATCATAAGCGACATTTTCCAATTCTCCTCTAAATCTGATACGGACCAACATAAAGAGGACTAAGCTTCCCCTTCCTCCCAAATCTCATGACTCATTTCATAGGAGACATCTTTAAGAATACCCAATCACTTACTTCAAATTTCAACACCCTTCGCCTCACATTCGCATAAGACTTTTAGCAACTTTGGGCAGTCTTAAGTCTTTCTCTAATCACCTTCACCTTTTCCATGGCTCGGTGAACCAAGTCAGTACCAAATAACCTAGTCTCACCTAGCTCAAACCATCCAATAGGTGACCTACATCTTCTACCATAGAGACCCTCTAAAAGAGCCATTTGAATGGTAGAATGATAACTGTTATATTATACGCAAACTCAATAAGAGGAAAATAGTCAACCCAACTACCCTTAAAGCCAATCACACAAGACCTTAGCATATCCTATAAAGTCAGCATAGTCCGCTCTACTTGTCTATTCGTTTGGGGGTGGAAAGCAGTGTTAAGGTTCACTTGATTACCTAAACCTTTCTGAAACGAGTGCCAAACATGAGAAAAAGACTGTGTGCCTCAGTTTGAAATAATGGACATATACAGTCCATGCAACTTGACTATATTCATAATGAACAACTTGGCATAATCCTCTCTTGAGTAGCCAGTCCTTAAGACAAAAAGTGAGCAGACTTAGTCATTTTATCCACAATGACCCAAATAGAATCATATTGATTGCGAAACCGTAGAAGACCCATGACAAAATCCATATTAATCATCTCCCACTTCTACATAGGCAACTCTATCTCTTGAGACATGCCACTAGGCCTCAAGTTTTCAACCTTGACTTGCTGACAAATCATACATTAAGCCATAAAATTAGCCACATCTCTCTTCATATTTTTCCACCATTAGATTTTCTTCAAATCACGATAGATCTTAGTCGAACCCGAATGAACTATATATGTAGACACATCAACCTTAGTCAAAATTATTTCCTGCAACCCATCAACATCAGGAACACATAATCTCTCTTGATACCTCAAGATGCCATCTCCCAAAATCTCGAAAGCCATAACCTTTTGTTGACCCACATTATCCTTAATCTACCTAGGTATGGGATCCAAAACTTGCTTCACCTTTTCCTCATCACCTAGAGATGATTTAACCACTTTTTGAACAATCACTCCTCCATTCTCAGAGTCCAAGAGATGGACTCCCAAGTAAGCCAACCTATGAATATCCTTCACCAACCCTCTTTTATCCTCATCAATGTGAGATAATTTCCCCATAGATAACCTACTAAGAGCACCAGTAACCATATTAACTTTACCTGGATGGTAATGCTAACTCATGTCGTAATCCTTAAGTAACTCGAGCCACCGCGTCTGCCTGAGAGTCAATTCCTTCTACATAAACATATACTGCAAGCTCTTATGGTCTGAATAATGTGCATATGCACCCCATACATATAATGGCACCAAATATTCAACACAAAGACCATAATTGCCAACTCTAGATCATGAGTTGGGTAATTCCTCATATGAACTTTAAGCTGCCTGGAAGCACAAGCTACAACCTTACCATGTTACATCAAAACACAACCTAGACCCACACAAGATGGATCACAATATACAATAAACCTATTTGTACCCTCAGGCGGGGTCAAAATTGGTGCAAAAGTCAACTTATCCTTCAACTTCTCAAAGCTACCGTCACAAGCTTCAAACCATAAGAACTTAACCTTTTCTGTGTTAGCTTCATCAACGGAGAAGTAATAGATGAAAAACTCTCCATAAACCTCCTATTATACCCAGCCAAGCCCAAAAATCTCCTATTATTAGTTGGAGTCATAGGTCTAGGTCATTTCTTAACTGTCTCAACTTTCTGTGGATCCACCTTAATCCCCTTACTAGAAACAACATGCCTAAGAAAGGTCACATCATTTAACCAAAACTCACACTTAGAAAATTTTGCATACAATTTCTGGTCCTTAAGAGTCTTCAACATAATTCGGAGGTGATTGGCATGATCCTCCTCGCTCTTAGAGTGGACCAAGATATCATCAATGAAGATTATAACAAACAAATCCAAAAATTGCTTGAACACCTGATTTATAAGATCCATGAAAGTAGCCGGGGCATTAGTTAACCCAAATGACATAACCAAAAAATCATAGCGGTCGTACCGGGTTCAGTAAGCAGTCTTGGGAATGTCAACCTCCCTAATTTTTAGCTGATGATAGCCTAAACAGAGATTAATCTTAGAGAAACATCTAGCACCCTAAAGTTTATCAAAAGGTCATCAATCCTAGGAAGAAGGTACTTATTCTTCACTATAACCTCATTTAACTGATGATAGTCTATGCACATTCGAAGAGAACTATCTTTTCTTCGCATGAAAAGTATAAGAGCAACCCACGAAGAAACACTAGGGCGAATGAAACCCTTATCCATAAGATCCTTCAACTGCTTCTTAAAGCAAACAATTAACATCACAAGGGAAGAACTGTAATATACCAGTGACAACAATGGGGGATGCCTTAAATTCCTGTCGAGTAGCAAGTGCATAGAGATGATTACAGCTAGTGCCGGTGCCTGAAGTGGAGCCTTTAGGTACCGAAGAAGAAAAAATAGCAACCCAAACCTTTATTAACCTTAGTGGAAACTTTGGCTAAAAGAGAATTTCTCTATAGATGACCAATGACCACAATTGAATGCAAATTCCTCCCCTCCTCACAATAACCATACTGAAGTTGTCCACAAAATGGACAAAGAGTAGGTGGGGCTGATTGAGCTTCACTAACCTGAGACTGGTCTCCCTGTGCCTTAGGACTACTGCTAGTCTGAAAATTATGATCACCAAAAGCCTGAGGATAAGGAGCACTAGCCGTCGAATAGGAATTTCCCCATTCTTCTTCTTATTCCACTATCTACCATCTTTCCTACTATTCTGCTAACCTGCACCCTACTCTGAATATATGAACTTCTTGTTCTACCTCTTCCCCATTTCTACCTAATTATTTTCCTCATCTTTCGGCTGCTACTTATAAACCACCAACCTCGAGATGTCTATATCATTGTCCAACATCGCAACCTTACACTCCAATTCTAATTCACGGGACAAACCAGAAGAAAACTACCTCAATTTAGATCTCATGTTAGCCACTAACTCGAGAGCATAACGAGACAACTGCTGAAATTTTAGAGCATACTCCTTGACACTCATCTTCCTTGCTTCAAGTTCACAAACTCTCCAGCCTTAAGTTTCGTCAACTCCCGAGGAAAAAATTGATCAAGGAAGACCTTGAAAACTTATCCCATACCACTGGATCGGCGTCATCACCTCTCAGTAGTTCCCACTCCTTACACCATAGATAAGCTACATCTTTAAATAGATACACAACAAACTCTACACCCTTAGAATGAGTAGCATTCATAACCCTAAAAATTTCCTCCATCTCATTAATAAATCCATGAGGATCCTTCCAAGTTTTAGAGCCTGTAAAGATTAGGGGATTCAACCTTTTAAATTGGACAAACCTTATGAGCTCAGATGAATGAGCAACAAAACCAACACTATCAGGTTGATGAGAATATGATGCCACCAACTGAGTAAGCATATAAATAGACGGACAAAACTCTGCATTAGAGATCTCTCTGTGAGGCATCTTGGAAAATCATCTCCAGCCCAGGAAGCCCAGGGAGGACTAGTAGGGACTGATGAAACCCTACATGGAGCAGTACAATCAGGAGGAGGGACCCTAGACCGGGTTTGTACTACATAAGCAGGGTGAATTTCATTCACATTTTTCTTAGGTGGGACAGAGGTTACAGTAGAGTTTCTACGAGCGTTGGATCTTCAGGGAGGCATGATCTGAAATGTGAGTAAGCCAAGAGTTAGAAAAGTTTCAAGACGACTAGACTCTATAGCTTGAAATAGAACAAAAGAAAAAGAAACATTTCTATATACGTTGTAGCCTCCTTATAAGTGTGGCACTCTACACACCCATAAAAGGGACTCAACTCGACACGAATTTATGGACACCTAAAGAGCCTAAACAGTGCTCTGATACCAAGCTTGTCATGACCCTAACTAGGACCTAGTTGTGATGGGTATCTCAAGCCACCGTAAGCCGAAGACCACCCCTTTAGCCTAACATCCAAAACATAATAAAATAATACAATGAAAGCCAACAAAACATAATAATAAGAAGAATACATAGACCAAATGAGATTTCTAAGAGTCAAAACAAATATCAAACTCAAACTTATCCTCAAAAGCCTTTAAAACCAGAATATCAACTAAGCCGGGACATGCTCCAGACTATGACAAAAGTATCCAAAAAAAAATACTAAGTGAATAAAGAAACCAATGAAATGATAAGGCCTTCTAAAAGAATGGAGGCTCACCACTTCACATCAGATCCACAGGAATATCGAGTCACCTAACACTGCACTGGAGCAACAGAAAACCCTTTGGACCCTACATCATGAAATGATGTTGCATCCAGGAACGGTCAGTGGGGTAAGCACTGGCGTGTAACTCAGTAAAAGTGATAAAATAAATGGCAATGCCAAAAACCAATCAAAACCATATGCATAATAATTATATATACATATATAGGATGCCAGGATAGGGACAGAGGTCATAAACATAAGAGTTCAAACCATTAACCTAAACTATGTAGCTTGCTACGTCCTAAGGCACCCACAAGCTATATTGGTTCAGCTCCACCTACAAAAAGAACCCTAGTGCGTGTTAGCCACATGAACCGAGGAATCTAAAAAAAGGGCTAAAGACACCAAGGCTCTAGCCATCCCAAAATATAATGTGTGAACCAAATACATGGTCATACATAAAATCCACGTTGGCAAACGTGGTTTCCAGTATTAGTACCCTCGAGACTACACCTTTACGGTGAGCTACACAATATCCTTTAAGCCCTAACTAAAATAGTTTGCATGTAATTTCAATCATTAACCCATGATTCATGTAATTAAGGCATTTAAATCTTGGTATCATCACACAAATTATGCTTGCAAGCTCATACATCATGCCGAGTCATGTAATTAAGGCATTTACCTCTTAGTATCTTCATACCAATTAAGCTTGCTAGCTCATACATCATGCCAAACCAATCCACGTAACTATTGGACTCTCAAGTTCCATTTAAAAATCCAAGCCATGGCCACCAAGGGTCTTTCAAATTTCTTTAACCTATTTTCCATTAATGCAATGCAAAGGGGTTCATAAATAAGTTGAATTATGAAATTATCCATGTTCAAAAATCAAATTTACAAAGTTGATTGGGGTTAATGCCATTGCAAAGCCAAAAAGTTTTCAATTTAGGAAAACCCTTATTCCCTATTTCAATTCCCATAACAATGCACCCATTCAGTTCAATACCATAAATTAAAGCATAAATTATTAATTTAAAACATGGGAAAAGCAATTCAAGTAATACCAATCAAAACCTCGTAACCCAATTTCAAACCTATCATTCAAACCACATGGATAATGAGTAAATAAGTGTCACAGTAAAATATTAAGGTTAGGGAATGAGATACTCGTCTGAAATACATAAGAAATTGAAAACAAATCAAAGTTTTGAGCTTAGATGGTGAGTCCTCTGTAAAACCCTTGCATTTTCTTGAGTTTTGAGTTTAAGAGATTAAGAATAGAGTTTGATCTTTTGAAACTGAAGGGAATGTGGTTATTTTTTTTTTAAAGGTCGTGTAAGGGATAAAAAGACCAAAAGCCCCTCACCCAAGTGGATAAATACAAAATCATACAAATTTTACACAGTAACATGGGATGCCAATATCTCAAAGGGTAGCCTCTATGCCATGTCCTTATTGCGAAGGCTAACCTCTGTGCCACACTATTATCGCAGAGGCATACTACCTCAGAGTTCCAAAATAGCCCCGAATCCTTCCAAAAATTCTTAAACTTCCCTAAAATACCCCTTTAACATCCGTAAACATAATTCAAGTAAAAAATTGACATTACGAATGCGAGAGGGTCAAAAACTAAATTGTCAAAATTTTATGAGTTCTTACATTATCCTTCCCCCTTAGGTCCATTCGTCCCCGAATGATGAGTTAGGACGTTTTTAGCATGAGAATAGCAAGAATACAGTATATTCCAAGGACAAATTCAAAAAGCGATAAAAGGAAAGCAAAAATCATACCTTAAGCACTTTCATCCCAACCAGGGAACAAGAACGGGTACTTGGTCTTCATATCTTCTTCAGTCTCCCATGTAGCTTTTTCTGCCTTTTGATTTCTCCAAAGAATTTTCACCATAGCTATGTCTGTTTCCCTCAATCTATGAACCTTTCTATCCAATATATCAAATAAGACCTCCTCATAAGATAATGAATCCGAAACACTAACATCCTCAACAGGAAATATCAAAGAATGGTCACTCATACATTTTGTCAACATAGACAATTGGAAAATAAGATGAATAAAGCCCAAACTTGAAAGTAAGTCTAACTCATAAGCGATATTCCCAATGTTCCTAATAATGTTATACGAACAAACATAATAAGGACTAAGCTTCCCCTTTCCAAAATTCTATGACTCCTTTCATAGGAGACACCTTGAAGAATACCAAATCACTTACTTCAAAATTCTAGCTCTCTTTGCCACACATCGTATAACACTTTTGGTGTCTTTGGGTAGTTGTAAGTATTTTGATAATCACCTTCATCTTCTCCATGGATTGGTGAACCAAGTCAGGACCAAATAGCCCAGTCTCACCTACCTCAAGCCACTCAATAGTAGACCTACACTTTTTAACATAGAGAGTCTTGAAAGAAACAATTTGAATGCTTGAATGGTAACTATTATTTTATGCAAACATAATTAGAGGCAAATAGTCAACTCAACTATCCTTAAAGTCAATTACACAGGCCCTTAGAATATTCTCCATAGTATGAATAGTCAACTCCATTTATCCATTCGATTGAGTGTGAAAAGTAGTGCTAAGGTTCATCTTAGTACCCAAACCTTTCTAAAATGTACGCTAAACATGAGAGGAAAACTGTGTGCCTCGGTCTAAAATAATGGACACAAGCGTTCCATGTAACTTGACTATCTCCTAAATGAACAACTTGGCATAATCCTCTCTTGAGTAGTTAGGTCTCATATTCAAGAAGTGAGCAGACTTAGTCATTCTATCTATAGTGACCCAAATAAAATAATACTAACTGCAAGACCGAGGATGACCCATAACAAAATCCATATTAATAATCTTCCACTTCCATATGGGTAACTCTATCACTTGAGACATGCCACCAGGCCTCAAGTGTTTGACCTTGACTTGCTGACTAATCATAAGTTTAGCATTGAAATTTTCTATATCTTTCTTTATATTATTCCACTAGTAGATTTCCTTTAAGTCATGATACATCTTAGTCGAACCCAGATGAAACATCCTGGTTTTGAACCTTAGAAAATTTCCTAGAAATTTATTCTCCAAACCTAATACGACATATGGGTATGATTCGTATACTAGGGTATGAGTGGTATGGTCCTGTTGTATACTGACCAGTGTTAGTGGGTGGGATGGTTTTGGTCACTTGAATGGGTACGACTTAGGTGTATGAGTCATAGGGCTTGGTACGAGTCGTATCAAGGACTCATATGATGGGTAGCGTTTGATCCTCCTGGTATTTTATTCTGCCAGGGATACGGGTATGGGTAAAAATTGTATGCTATGGTTACGACTTGGTTGGATGAGCCGTATACTGGAAAGTGTTTGATCCAAGGGGTGAGTCTTGGATACGAGCAGTGGATACCGAGCGTATAGGAGGGTATGACTTGTATGGGTTAGTCGTATCCCTGTGATAGGTTTTTAAGGGATTTAAGTGGGGGCATTCTAGACATTTCTCTATATACCCTAACTAGGACCCACAACTTCTAATACACTTGCGGCTATTTACTCTATTATTCTATTCATTAAATCTTAGAAACTATTCCAAAACATCTCATAATTCTCTCAAGATCTTTTGGGGCAAGAAGGATAGGGTTTCATCTTGTGGATTGCTTTGGGGCTTGTCTCGGTGATTTTCTTTCATCAATTCTTTGGTATAAGGCATGATTCTCTTTCCTCATTGTAATTTCAACTAAAAGAATGGTTTATATGATTGATTTCATGGTTTTTACTATTAATGATTATGGTTTCCAACTATTATTTGAGGGTTTTGATATTGAATGCTTGTTATGGTTTTCTATGGTTTTACTTATGCTTTTATATGCATCAATGGTGTATTTGGACAATTGGATTGCATGGTAATAGTTTAATTACCTTTGGAATTGGTTTTGGTTATATTATGCCCCAAGGTGTTTGATAAAATGCTTATAAAGATATGTTCATTGCATTGACTTCTTTTAATGGAACTCTTGTATGTTTTAAATAGGATAAATGATTTATGAATAGTTTAAATGGTTTGAAAAGGCTAACGGATAATGATTGTTGAGAACATGGAAGTCTCCCAATTAGATTTAATATGGTAATTGGAAGGGCACCTAAGGTCCCCTTAACCTAAATGGTTTGACTATGGATATTACTTGCAAGTTAGGGGTGGTATGATGATTCCTCTAATATTAGCCTTTGTTAATAAATGGTAAATGGATTGTTTGGACATGGTTTTAATTAGGCATTAATGGCGGGATATGTAGCTAAGCCGTGGAATATGGTGGTCTTAATGATCACAACCGTGTGTGATCGTGTATTTGTATCATATTTTATATTGAGGGATGTACTAGTCATCCCATGGGATATTCCCTGGTCATGCGGCTACATGAATTGAGGCCCTTTTAGCAGTGGGTGCTGAACCTATATGGCCCATAGATGGTTATGATGAAAAAGCTACACAAACCAGGTATAAAAGTTTTAAATATATGCTAAACCCGATTCCTTTTCTCGGCACTTATATATGTGTGGTTGTATGCATTATGGATGGTTTAACTTGGTTTTATAACTGACATTATTTTATCCTTATCCTGAGATTCATGCTAGCAGTTATTCGCTAACCCCATCTACTAGCGACTGTATGCCCATGCTATGCAAGAACCAACCATTATACTCCTTCTATTTAGCATGCGGATTTGGTATCAACATTTGTACTAAAGTGGTTAGCTTTCATCATTTTGGAAGGTATCATTTCAAGTTATGGATTTATTTAGACATTTTTCTTTTATTATGGATATTAGTTTTGGCTATGGTTGGGGGTATGTCCCAACTGGATTTTTTTACTCTTTTGGATAGAGGCTTTGTGGTACTTCTAGGTATCATTGTGGGCGGGATCGGTAGAGGTGTCGGCCTTAGCATTGGTATTGATATTGAGGCTAGCATCATCGAGCATAATTTCTCACTATTCCATCGTATTACATTTTGGGGTTGATTTTTATATTATGTTTTGGTATCCCCTTTGGTTTATGGTCTATGGTTTGGTTTGGTATGGTTAGGTGGTAGGCGTGGTAGGGTTGGACTCAGTTGGGTCAGTCACGGTTGTGACCCTACCCCAGAATCTTAATGAGAATAATAATGCTATCTTATTATATATTTGAAATTCAGCCTATCTAAGGCTGTATATAGGTGGTTGGGTTGGGTAATAGGAGGCGGTCCCTAGACCTGGTTGGACTTGGGATGTCCATTACGACAAGGCCAGAGGTCGGGTCATGTCAAGTTGGTATTAGATCCTAGGTTCATGGTCGACTAGGAAGTCTACAAAGCCGTGTTGAGTAGAGTCTCTTTTAAGGGTGTGAAGCACGCCACACTTATAAGAAAGAGGCTACAAGACATTTAGGAATGTTTTACTTTCTTGGTATTCTATCTTTAAGATTGAGTTCTCAATCTTGGAATCTCCTCTAATCCTTGTTTGTTTGTCTTTAAGATCATACCTCCTAGATTTGGAACACAAAATTTTTTTTTCATCCCGTCTGGAGATAATGCTGAAAGGCTACGTCCTACATCTGGAGTACATATTCGATCTTATCATCCTATTCCTGATGGTGCTGGAGTTCCTTCTATTCCGGCTAGTTCTCCTCAGTCCTTTAGGGCATCGTGACAAATAAATAATTTTTCAGTCAATCTATGTTATTTTCGAATTGGTTGCTGCTCAAGCTTAGCGGGGTGTGGCTTGTGCTTTGTCTTCTGAGGCCATAAGGGTTGGTCAATTTATGAAGATGGGTCCTCCAACTTTTGCTGGGGTAAAGGTAGAAGAGGATCAACAGGGCTTTTTGTATGAGATGGAAAAGATCTTTCGGGTGATGTAGGCTACTAATATAGAGAGGGTTAACTTTGTAGCTTATAAGCTCAAGGATGTTTCTTATCAGTGGTATAAGGAGTAGGACAGGGATAGAGGTGATATGGAAGAGGATGGGTTATGAGAGGTCTTTTCTAATGCCTTCTTGGATCGGTTCTTTCCTCAAGAGTTTAGGAAAGCTAAGATAGAGAAGTTTGTGAACCTCTGACAAGGAAGGATGTTTGTAAAGAAATATACGTTGAAGTTCAATCATCTATCAAGGCATGCTCCTCATTTGGTGGATGATATGAGGTCGAGAATGAGGAAGTTTGCTTTTGGGTTGAATATAGATTTGATTTTGGTGAGCAAGACTGCCTTGCTGATTAAACATATGGACATCTTGAGGTTGACTATTCATATGTAGTAGGTTGAGGATGAGAAGAGGAAATAGGTAGAGTTTGGGGATAGGTAGGGAAAGAGGTGCAAGATTTTTTATCAGGGAGACATTAAGTCTCAGGGTGGTAGGGATGGTGGTAGTGGCAGAAAAAGAAGTGGGGGAGTTCTGGATCCTTTTCTTCTAGTGCTCCTTATAAGTTGGGAGACAAACATCATCAAAGTGGTGAAAATTCTCGGGCACAGGTTGCCTAATCTCAGGTGAGCAGAGGTCATTCAGTTTCTTCGTGTCCTCCTTTTTGATTTTATGGTCGTCCTCATCGGGGCTATTGCGAGGAAGAAAAGGACTAATACTTCAAGTGTGACCAGGTAGGCCATTGACTCAGGGATTGTCCGGTCAATAAGGTTGCTATAGGGGTGAATAAGATTCCTATGGCTTCATCTTCTGCTCCTACACCTGGTGAAGTGGCATTTGCTTCTTTTATTGCTCTTGGTTCTAGTGTTGGTCAAAACAAGTTGTATGCATTGGCATACCGATATTAATCTGAGGCATCACTTGATATCATTATTGGTACGTTATAGGTTTTCTTTCATGACGTATATTGTTTGCTTGATCTGGTGTCCACTCTTTCTTATATGACTTCTATGTGGCTGTGTTTTTTGGTTTTGATCCAATAGTTATATAGGATCCTTTTTCTATTTCTACCCTTGTAGGTGACTCAATTATTGCTAAGAGAGTCTATAGGGGGTGTGTGGTATCAGTTGGTAGCAAGCAGACCTTGGCAGATCTGTTTGAGTTTGATATGGTAGATTTTAATGTAATTCTAGGTATGGATTGTTTGCTTTCTTGTTATACATCTATGGATTATCGGACCTGTAGGGTTATCTTTATGTTTTATAGTGAACCAGTTATAGAATGGGAATGTAGTTGCTTAGCTCCTAGGGGGAGGTTTATTTCTTATCTTAGAGCTCGGATGTTAATCTCTAAGAGTTGTCTTTATCACTTGGTCCGGGTTAAAGATTCTAACTTGAAAGGTCCTTCTTTGTCTTTGGTCCCTATAGTTAATGAGTTTCCAAGAGTCTTTTCGAATGATCTTCTTGGTGTTCCTCCGGATAGGAAAATAGAGTTTGGTATTGATTTGCTTCTGGATAATCGTTCAATTTCCATTCCTCTATATAGAATGACTCCGGATGAGTTGAAAGAACTCCAGGAGCAACTTAAACATTTTCTAAATAAGGAGTTTAATCATCCTAGTGTTTCTCTATGGGGTGAACCGGTGTTATTTGTGTGAAAGAAGGATGGTTCCCTTCATATGCGCATCGACTACAGGTATTTGAACAAGGTGACGGTCAAGAACAAGTATCCCATTCCTTGGATAGATGACTTGTTTGACCAATTATAGGGTGCTAAGTTCTTCTCTAAAATAGATCTTCCATCTGGGTACCATCAGTTAAAGATTAGGGAGGTGGAAATCCCTGATGGCTTTTCGTACTCGGTATAGGTATTTTGAGTTCCTTGTGATGTTATTTGGGCTGACTAATGCTCTGGCATCATTTTTGGACTTGATGAATAGGGTATTCAGGCAGTATTTGGATCTCTTCATCATTGTGTTTATTGATAACATTCTGGTTTATTCAAAGTGTAAGGTGGATCATGCTAATCACCTTTGTATGGTGTTGCAAACCTTAAAGGAACAATGGTTATGTGTCAGGTTCTCTAACTGTAAGATTCGGTTGAACGCTGTGACTTTCCTGGGCCATATTATTTCTAGTGAAGGGATCATGGTGGATCTACAGAAGGTTTCTATGGTGAAGAGGTGGCCTAGGCCTACGACTCTATCCAATATTTGGACCTTCTTGGGTTTAGCCAGGTATTATATGAAGTTTATGGAAAGCTTTTCTTCGATAGCTGCTCCTTTGACTAAGTTGACTCAAAAGAAGGTTAATTTTTCTTGGTCTGATGCTTCTAAAGGGAGTTTTGAGAAGTTGAAGGATAAGTTGACTTCGTCTTTAATCCTGACTTGGTTGAAAGGCAATGATGGGTTTGTGGTTTATAGTGATGCATCTCGGGTAGATATTGGTTGTGTTTTTATGCAACATGGGAAGGTGATTACCTATGCTTCCAAGCATTTGAAGTTACATGAGAGGAATTATCCTACTCATGATTTGGAGTTGTTGGTGGTTGTGTTTACTTTAAAAATATGGCAACATTATTTGTATGGTGTTCACGTGGATATCTTTTCTGATCACAAGAGTCTTCAGTACATGTTCACTCAGAAAAAGCTTACTCTCAGGCAGAGAACGTGGCTTGAGCTTCTCAAGGATTATGATATAAGTCTTTACTACCACCCAGGTAAGGCTAATATGGTTGCTGATGCTGTTAGCAGGTTATCCATAGGTAGTTTGGCTCACGTGGAGGAAGGTAAGCGAGAATTGGTGAAGGATATTCACCGTTTGACTAATCTTGGAGTTCGTCTATTAGACTCTAAGGATGGTGGTGTGATACTGCAAAAAGTGGTTCGATCTTCTCTTGGTGTAGCGATTAAAGAGAAGCAAGTTCTAAATCTTATCTTGATAAAAAACAAGGGTAATATTGGTGGGCAAAAGGCAGTAGTGTTTGAGATCAGTGGTGATGGTACTTTACGGTACCAAGGGAGGTTGTGTATTCCTGATGTCGATGGGCTGCGACAAAGGGTTTTGGATGAGGAACATAAGTCGCGCAATGTTTTTCATCCCAGCTCGACTAAGATGTATCATGATCTCAAGAAGATCTGCTGGTGGATTGGCATAAAGAGGGATGTGGCTGAGTTTATGGCCAAGTGTATGGTGTGTCAACCGGTTAAGGTTGAGCACATGATCCTAGGAGGGTTGTATCAAGAAATTGATTAGCCCAAATGGAAGTGTGAAGCGATCAATATGGACTTCATTACTGGTCTTCCTCGGTGTCAGAATTAGTATGATTCGATTTGGGTCATCGTGGACGGATGACTAAGTCTGCACATTTCTTGCTAGTACGGACTACCTTTTCAGCGGAGGATTATGCGTGGTTGTATCTTCAGGAGATTGTAAAGCTGCATGGGGTACCTTTTTCAATTATCTCTGATCATGGTATATAGTTTATGTCTTATTTCTAGCGGTCTTTCCAGAAAGGATTGGGGAGTAAGGTTAGTCTGAGTACCACTTTTAATCCACAGTTAGATGGGCAAGCGGAGAGAACTATTCAGACATTGGAAGATATGCTTCGGTCCAGTGTGATTGACTATGGTGACAATTAGGTTGAGCATCTACCTTTGGTGGAGTTTGCTTACAATAATACTTATCATTCGAGTATTGGTATGGCTCCTTTCAAGGAGTTGTATGGTATGAGGTGTATATATCCTATTGGGTAGCTTAATCTTGGAGAAGTGGACATATTTGGTTCGGATTTGTTTTTTTAGGCGATGGAGAAGGTCAAGGTGACTCAGGATAGACTCTAAGATGCCCAAATTCACCAAAAGTTCTATGCAGATGTTAGGCATAGAGACTTCGAGTTTGAGGTCAGGGATAGGGCGTTCCTCAAGGTATCTCCCATGAAGGAAGTGGTGCGGTTTGGCAAAAAAAGGGAAGCTCAGTCCTTGGTTTGTTGGTTCGTATGTGATTTTGCAGAGAGTTGGCAAAGTTGCTTATGAGTTGTTGTTTCCATCTAGCTTAAGTTTGGTTCATTCGGTCTTTAATGTTTTTATATTGAGGAAGTGTCTTGGTGATCCTTTTTCGGGTGTTCCTTAGGAAGGATTGGGGATTTCAAATTCTCTTTCTTATGAAGAGGTCCCGATTGAGATATTAGATATGCAAGTTCATCGATTGTGGACCAAGGATGTGGCTTTGGTTAAAGTTCTATGGTGGAACCATAAGGTGGAAGAAGCTACTTGGGAAGCGGAAGAGGACATAAAGTCTAAGTATCCGCATTTGTTTTTTGCTTCTAAGATTCGTGAGGAAGGTATGTGTCCTGAGCACATCTTTATTTTCTGAGTTTGTTAAAGGAAAGATTAACATTTTTGCCTCTTTGCTTTCAAACTTTGTTGAAGGGATGTTTGATAATGCAAATGACTTTGTGTGTGGCTACCCCTACCTTGTCCGTTATTCAGGGAGGAATGTTCCTAGTAGGGGAGATCAAAACATCATGGGTTTTGACCCTTAGAAAATTTCCTAGAAATCCTTTCTCCGGACCCAATACGATTCATGGGTACGAGCCGTATACTAGGGTATGAGTGGTATGGTCCTGTCGTATGCTGACCAGTGTTAGTGGGTGGGATGGTTTTGGTCACTAGAATGGGTAAGACTTAAGGGTATGAGTCATAGGGATTGGTACTAGTCATATCAAGGGCTCGTATGATGGGTAGTGTTTGATCCTCCAGGTATTTTATTCTTCCAAGGATATGGGGTATGGGTACGAATCGTATGATGGGGTTACGACTTGGTTGGATGAGTCATATACTGGAAAGTGTTTGATCCAAGGGGTGAGGCTTAGATACGAGTGGTGTATACCGATCGTATATGAGGGTACTACTCGTATGGGTTAGTCGTATTCTGTGATGGGGTTTTAAGGGATTTAAGTGGGGGTATTCTGGACATTTTCCTACTTACCCTAACTAGGAACCACGACTTCTAATACACTTTGGAGGCTATTTACCCTATTATTCTATTCATTAACACTTAGAAACTATTCCAAAACATCACATAATTCTCTCGAGAGCTTTTAGGGCAAGAAGGCTAGGGTTTCATCTTGTTGATTGTTTTGGGTCTTATCTTCGTGGTTTTCTTCCATCAATTCTTTGTTATAAGTCATGCTTCCCTGATTGTAATTTCAACTAAAGGCATGGTTTATATGATTGATTTCATGATTTTACTATTTCATGATTATGGTTTCCAACTATTATTTGTGGTTTTTGATATCGAATGTTTGGTTATGGTATCTTATTGTTTTACTTATGCTTTTATATGCATCAATGGTGTATTTGAACAATTGGATTGCATGGTAATGATTTAATGGTCTTTGGAATTGGTTTTGGTTATATAATTCCCCCAATGTGTTTGATAAAATGCTTATAAAGATATGTTCATTGCATTGACTTCTTTTAATGGAACTCTTGCATGTTTGTAACTGGATAAAGGATTTATGCATGGTTTAAATGGTTTGAAAAGATTAAAGGATAAATGGTTATGCTTATAGAGAACATAGATGTCTCCCAAGTGGATTTAATATGGTAATTGGAAGGTCACCTAAGGTCCCCTTAACCTAGGTGGTATGATATTACTAAAATGGTAATACTACTTACATGTAAGGGGTGGTATGCCTATACCACTAATATTGGCCTTGGTTAACAAAATGGTAATATGATTTGGTTGGTTATTTGAAAATGGTTTTAATTGGGCATTAATGGTGGGGTGTGTAGCAAAGTATGTAAAATCCGATTCCCTTTGTTGGCACTTATATATGTAAGGTTGTACACATTATGGATGGTTTTACTTGGTTTTATAACTGGCATTATTTTATCCTTATCCTGAGATTCCTACTAGCGGTCATTCGCAAGCCCCGTCTACAGGCGGTTGTATACCCATGTTATGTAGGAACCGACCATTCTACTCCTTCTATTTAGCACGTGGATTCAGTATCAGTATTTATGCTGAAGTGGCAAGCTTCCATTATTTCAGAAGGTATCATTTCATGTTATGGATTTATTTAGTCACTTTTCTTTTATTTTGGATATTGGTTTTGGCCATGGTTGGCGACATGTCCCAACCAGATTTGTTTACTCTTTTGGATAAAGGCTTTGTGATACTTCTGGGGGTTGGTATGGGTGGGATCGGTAGAGGTGTCAGCCTTAGCATTGGTATTGATATTGATTCTGGCATCATCAGACATGATTTCTCACTGTTCCATCGTATTATATTTTGGGATTGATTTTCATATTATGTTTTGATATTCCCTTGGGTTTATGGTTTGGTTTGGTATGTTGGGCGGTTGGTGTGGTAGGGTTGGACTTGGTTTGGTCGGTCACGGTTGTGACCCTGCCCTAGAGTCTTAATGAGAACAAAATGCTGTCGTGTTATATGTTCGAAATTCTGCCCATCTAAGGCTGGATATGGTGGTTGGGTTAGGTACAGAGGGCAGTCCCTGGTCCTGGTTAGACTTGGGACGCCCATTACGACCAGGCTCGGGGTCGGGTCATGTCACCAGATGAATTGTATATAGAGACCCTTGATACCTTAAGATGCCATCTCCCCTAATCTCGAAAGCCATAACCTTTTGCTGACCCACATCGTCTTTAATTTAGGTAAGTATGGGATCCAAAACTTTCTTCTCTTTCGCCTCAGCACCTAGAGATAATTTAATCACTTCTTGAACAATAACTCCCCCACCCTCAGAGTCCAAGAGACGGACTCCTAAGTTAGCCAACATGTGAATATCCTTCACCAACCCTCTTTTCTCCTAATCAACGTGACATAATCTCCCCATAGACAAACTGCTAAGAGCATCAGCAACCACATTAGCTTTACTTGGAAGGTAGTGCATACTCAAATCGTAATGCTTAAGTAACTCGAGCCACAACCTCTACCTTGTATTCAGTTCTTTCTGCATAAACACACACTACAAGATCTTATGGTCTGAATAAATGTCAACATGCACCCCATACAGATAATGGGGCTAAATATTCAATGCAATGTCCACAACTGCCAACTCTAGATCGTGAGTAGGCTAATTCCTCTGATGAACTTTAAACTTCCCGGAAGCATAAGCTACAACCTTACTATGCTGCATCAACACACAACCCCAGATCCACATGGGATGCATCATAATATGCAACAAACCCATTAGTACCCTCGGGCAGGGTCCAATCTGGCGTACAAGTCAATTTATCCTTCAACTTCTCAAAGTTACCTTCATAAGATTTGGACCACTAGAACTTAACCATTTTCTATGTTAGCTTCGTCAATGGAGAAGCAATAGACGATAAACTCTCCACAAATCACCAATAATACCCAGCCAAGCCCAAAAATCTCCTAATGTTCGCTAGAGTCCTGGGTCTAGTCCATTTCTTAATTGCCTTAACTTTCTATAGACCACCTTGATCCCCTCATAGATCTAGGCCATTTCTTAACTGCCTTAACTTTCTGTAGACCACCTTGACCCCCTCACTAGACACGACATGCCTAAGAAAGGTCACATCACTTAACCAAAACTCACACTTAGAAAATTTCGCATACAATTTCTGGTTCTTAAGAGTTTGCAACACAATTTGAATATGACTGGCATGATCCTCCCTGCTCTTAGAGTATTCCAGGATATCATCAATAAAGACTATAACAAACAAATTAAAAAGCTGCTTGAACACCCGATTCATATGATCCATGAAAGTAGACGGAGCATTAGTCAACCCAAATGACATATCCAGAAACTCATAATATCTGTACCGAGTTCAGAAAGCAGTCTTGGGAATATCAACCTCCCTAATTTACAACAGATGATAGCTCAAAAGGAGATCAATCTTAGTAAAACATCTAGTACCCTAAAGTTGATCGAAAAGGTCATCAATCCTAGAATGAGGGTACATATTCTTCACTATAACCTTGTTCAACTGATGATAGTCTATACACATCCAAAGATACCTATCTTTCTTTCGCACAAAAAATGTAGGAGCACCCTATGGAGAAACACTAGTACGAATAAAACCCTTATCCAGAAGATCCTTCAACTTACTCTTAAGTTCCTTTAATTTAACCGGAGCCATCCTATAAGGAGGAATGGAAATAGGATGGGTACTAGGTAGAAGATCAATCCCAAAATTTGTTTCACTATTCAGAGGAATTCTAGGAAGTTCATATGGAAACACTTGAGAAAATACATTAACCACAGGGACAGAACGCAAAGAGGGATTTTCAGAGCTAGAATCCTTAAACCGAACTAAATGGTACAAACATCCTTTAGAAATCAATTTCTGAGCATTAAGATATGAGATAAACCTCCCTTTGGGTACTAAGGAACTCCCTTCCCATTCAATCACCGGTTTATTAAGGAATTGAAAACTGATCTTTTAGTTCCTACAATCTTGAGAAACATACCATTAAAGGAGCCAATCCATCCCCAAGATTATATCAAAGTACACCAGGTAAAATTCTATCAAATCCACCAAGGTTTACCTATTAAGAATGGACACCACACAACCCCTATAGATTTTTTAGCAACAATAGAATCACCCATCAGAGTAGAAACAGAAAAGGGGTTGGAAATATTTGAGGACCAAAACAAAAGGGTACAACCACATAAGGAGTCACATAAGATAAGTAGAACCCGAATCAAGTCAACAATAAACATCACAAGAGAAAAGCTGTAACATACCAGTAACACCATTATGGGATTCCTTAAATTCCTAGCTAGTAGCAAGTGCATAGAGACGATTCTGACCAATGCCGGTACCCGAAGTGGCGCCCTTAGGTGCCAGAGCTGAAGAAGTAGTGACCAGAACATTATTAGCTCGAGTGGCAACTGTGGATATAGGATAATTTCTATGCGGATGACCAGGCTGACCATAATTGAAACACAAACCCCCCCTAATAATAATCATGATGAAGCTATTCATAAAATTGACAAAGAGGATAAGGTATGGCTAACTGAGCTCTACTAACCTGAGACTGGGCACCCTGTTCCTTAGGACCACTGCTAGTCTAAAAAAGACGAGCACCAGAAGGCTTAGGATAAGGAGCACTACTTGTCGAATAGGAATTTAACCAATTTTATTCTTAGTCCACTGTCTACCATATCTCCCACTATTCTGCTAACCTGTACCTTACTCTGAATATATCATCTTCTTATTCTACCTCTCCCCTATCTCTGCCTACTTTTTTTTCTTATCCTCCACTGCTGCAAATAAACCACCAACCTGGATATATCCATATAAATGTTCAACATCACAACCTTACACTCTAATACCAAATCACGGGACAAACCAGAAGCAAAATTACTCATTTTGGATCTAATGTTATCCACTAACTTCGGATCAAAAAGGGACAACTGCTGAAATTTTAGAGTATACTCCTTCACACTCATCTTCCCTTGCTTCAAGTTCATAAACTTTTCAGCCTTAGCCTCCTTCAACTCCTGAGGAAAGAAATGATCAAGAAAGTCCCCTAAAAACATATCCCACACTGCTGGCTCAGTGTCATCACTTCTAAATGATTCCCACTCCTCTAACCACTGATAAGCTACATCTTTCAATTGATACACAACAAACTCTACATTCTTAGAATCAGTAGCATGCATAACCTGAAAGTTTTCTCCATCTCATCAATAAGCCTATTAGGATCCTCCTAAACCTTAGAGCCTGTAAAGGTTGGGGGATTCAAATTTATAAACTAGCCAACCTGAGTGACCTAAGATGAATGAGAAATAGAACCAACACGATTAGACTGACAATGTTGTGATGTCACAAACTGAGTAAGCATATGAATAGACTGATGGAACTCCACATTAGAGATATCTCCCTGAGGCATCTGCGGATAAGTATCTCTATCCCTAGAAGCCCAAGAAAGATTAGTAGGGATTGATAAAACCCTATGTAAAGAAGTACAATACGGAACAAGGACCCTAGATCGGGTCTGCATTCCATAAGAAGGGCAAATTCCCTCCACATTTTCCTAAGGTGAGACAGAGGTTCCAACAGAGTTTTTATGAGTGTCAGATCTTTGGGGAGGCATGATCTGAAACAAAAGTAAGCCAAGAGTTAGAAAAGTTTCAAGACAACTTGACTCTATAACCCAAAATAGGACACAAGAAAGGGAAACACTCCTAAATTCCTTGTATCCTCCCCTTATAAGTGTGGCGCTCTACACACCCATAATAGGACTTTACTCGACAAGGCTTTGTGGACACCCAAATACCCTGAATCGTGCTTTGATACCAAGCTTGTCACGACCCACACGAAGGCCTAGTCGTGATGGGTATCTCATGCCCACTGTGAGCCAATGACCACCTCCTTAGACTAACCGCCAGAACATAATAAAATAACACAATGGAAGCCAACAAAACATGATGATAAGAATAATAGATAAACTAAATAAGAGTGCTAAGAGTCAAAACAAACATCCAACCTTCACTTGTTCACAAAAGCCTCTAAAACCATAATATCAACTAAATCGGGACATTCCCCCGACTATGAAAAAAATATCCAAAAATTATACTAAGTGAAAAAAGAAACATGATTGGAATATAACCAAAACTATCTTAACTACCTCAACTTTCAGTGGATCCACCTTGATCCCCCCATGAGAAACAACATGCCTAAGAAAGGTCACATTACTTAACCAAAACTCACACTTAGAAAATTTTGCATATAGTTTCTGGTCTTTAAGAGTCTACAATACAATTTGGAGGTGATTCACAAGGTCCTCATCCCTGTTAGAGTACACCGGGATATCATCAATGAAGACTATAACAAACAAATCCAAAAACTGTGGGAATGACCAAATTATATGATCTGTGAAAGCAGTCGGAGCATTAGTCAACCCGAATGACATAACCAGAAACTCATAATGGCCATACCAGGTTCAAAAAGTAGTCTTGGGAATATCAACCTCCCTAATTTTCAACTGATGATATACCGAATAGAGATCAATCTTAGAGAAATATCTAGCACCCTGAATCTGATCGAAAAGGTCATCAATCCTAAGAAGAGGGTACTTATTCTTCACTGTAACCTCGTTCAACTAATGATTGTCTATAAATATTTGAAGAGACCTATATTTCTCTTGCACGAGCATCCCAGGGAGAAACACTAGGGCGAATGAAACCCTTATTCATAAGATCCCCCAACTGCTTCTTAAGTTCCTTTAATTCAGCTGGAGCCATCCTATAAGGAGGAATGAAAATAGGATGGGTATTAGGTAGAAGATCAATCCCAAAATCTGTTTCCCTATTGGTAGGACTTCCAGGAAGTTCATCAGGAAACACTTCAGTAAATTCATTAACCACAGGGATAAAAAGAAAAGAGAGACTTTCTGAGATAGAATACTTAACCCAAACTAAATGGTATAGACATCTTTTAGAAATCAATTTCTGAGCTCTAAGATATGAGATAAACCTCCCTTTGGGTACTAAGGAACACCCCTCCAATTCAATGACCAGTTGATTAGGGAACTGAAAACTAACATTTGGTTCATACAATCCAGAGAAGCATACCATTTACATCAAAGTCCACCATGTCAAGTTCTATCAAATCGACTAAGGTTTACCTATTATGAATGGACATTGCACAACCTCTATAAATTTCTCTAGCAATAATAGTATCAACTACCGGAGTAGATACAAAAAGGGGTAGAAAATATCTTTAGGCCCAAAACCAAAGTTTATATCCACATAAGAGGTCACATAAGATAGGGTAGAACTCGGATCAAATAAACAATAAACATCACAAGAGAAAAGGTTTAACATACCAGTAACAACATTAGGGTATGCCTCGAATTCCTAGCGAGTAGCAAGTGGATGAAGATGATTCTGGCCAGTGTCGGTACCTGAAATGGCGCCCTTAGGTGCTGGAGCTGAAGAACTGGCGACCAGAACCTTATTAGCTCTAGTGGCAACTTTGGATATAGGATAATTTCTTTGTAGATAACCCGGCTTACCACAATCGAAACATAAATTCCACCCCTCCTCACAATAACCATGATGAAGCTATTCACAAAATTGACAAAGAGGATAAGGTGTGGATAACTAAGCTCCACTAACCTGAGGCTGGGCATCCTGTTCCTTAGGACCACTGCTAGTCTAAAAATAACAATCACCAAATGGATTAGGATAAGGAGCACTAGCCGTTGAATAAGAATTTACCCAATTCTTCTTCTAGTCCACTGTCTATGATCTTTCTCACTTCTTAGCTAACCTGTACCCTACTCTAAATATTTGAACTTCTTATTCTACCTCCCCCCTTCTCTACCTATTTTTTCCCCTACCTCTACCCATTGTATATAAACTACCAACTTGGAGATGTCCATATCATTGTTCAACATCACAACCTTACACTCTAATACCAAATCACGGGATAAATCAGAAGCAAACTTTCTCATTTTGGATCTAATGTTAGCCACTAACTCCAAAACATAATGGGAAAACCGATGAAATTTTACAGCATACTCCTTCACACTCATCTTCCCTTGCTTCTAGTTCATAAACTTTTCATCCTTAGATTCCCTCAACTCCTAAGGAAAGAAGTGATCAAGGAAGGCCCTCAAAAACTTATCTCATGCCTCTGGCTCAGCGTTATCACCTCTTAGTTGTTCCCACTTATCATATTACTAATAAGCTACATCTTTCAATTGATACGAACAAACTCTAGACCCTTAGAATCAGTATCATGTATAACTCTAAATTTTTTCTCCATCTGATCTATAAACCCATAAGGATCCTCCTCAACCATAGATCCTATAAAGGTTAGGGTATTCAACCTCATAAACTATCCAAACCAAATGGCCTACAATGAATGAGAAATAAAACCAACCCAATAAGACTGACGAGGCTGTGATGCCACCAACTGAGTAGGCATATGAATAAACTGATGGAGCTTCACATTAGAGATATTTCCCTGGTGCGTCTGGGCATAAGAATATCCAACTTAGAAAGCCTGAGGAGGACTAGTAGGGACTGGTGGAACCCTTTGTAGGGCAGTACAATCAAAAGAAGGGACCGAAGATCGGGTCTGCATTCCATGAGTAGGGTGAATTCCCTTCATATTTTCCTCAGGTGGGACTAAGGTTCTAGCAGAGTTTCTACAAGCATTAGATCTTTGGAGAGGCATGGTCTAAAATGTGAGTAAGTGAAGATTTAGAGAAGTTTCAAGACAACTAGACTCTATAGCCCAAAATAGAACACAAGAAAGGAAAACATTTCTAAATGCCTTATAGACATCCATGAATACTCATAATACAGAAAACTGAATACTAATACATTCGTCTGAAAAGCCTCTAAACTGTCTGTACTGTTGAGTTGATGGGATAGATCCCCAACTAACTCCGTCAACTGAAAATAAACAAAATCTGAAACAATAATAGTAAACTGAGATTCGTCCTCAAAAGAAGAGGACTCACTGCTACTGCTGCTGATGGGGACTGAATTGCTGAGGATAATCTAGATCCTGTGCCTCTGAACCTATGGTGTCAAATAAAATACCATAGCGCAAATACGTCAGTACAAAAATATACCGAGTATGTAGACGGGGTAGGCTAATGCAAGGGTTCATGTATGTGCAATATCTAAACTGAATAATCATGAAAATGTCGCATGAGAACACATACATGAATGCACAGAACATGAACACAATTATCGCAGCTCTAGAAACTGAAGCTCAGATACCACTTTACTACAGACTGAACTCACTACTGACACTGAGATACTGAATCACTGACTCATCTGATACTGATAACTGAGGATCTGGATGTGCTTACATCAATGACTGAGTTCTTGGACTTACTGTTTTCGACTGCCAGGATTAGAGATCAACCTTTCTAACAGATGATTTAGGAAGCTTTATCAATGATAAGAAATATGATTATATCTGAATCTGATAACAAGAATACTCAATAGAAATCGTATACTGTGATCAAGCTTGTCTGACGGCATATCTTTGAATATGATATCAAATAACTGTATGTGAGACCAAGTCTATCTGATGGGATGACCCATAAATCAATGGAACTATCTGAGTTCCTCATAATGATAGATGACTGTATCTGACAGTCCTGATTTCTGAATACTAATTTTGAAACTGAATCTAAAGTTGAAACTGTAGGTGGTAGTCACTTAACCGATATGCCCCGACCTACCATACGTGGGGTCCAACCTGTGCCCCAGTTGGAAGGGTATTATTACCGTGCCACTGGTAAAGACAACTCTATGTGACCCTCATCTAGCAGGTCCTCAAGCGAGAACGGTGGAGCCCTCATCTAGCAGGTCAAACCATCTCATCTACCCTCATCTAGCAGGTATGATGTCTCTCATCCACCCTCAACTAATAGGTATGATGTTTCAACCTATGCTGTCTACGTAGTTCTGGAGCACAAGGATTGCTTCTAAGAATCACACCCTCTACTAGTAGGTGAGTTCCTATTCTTGAGCTCGCTCGGTGCTAGTTTCTACTCCCAACTAGAAGACTCAGAACTGAATTCTAAACTGAACACTGGCTGAACTGAATCTGACACTGATCATATTACTCAAAAGGTCTGATTGAGTTACGATGAGATCACTTGGTTCCGTATCTGACGGAAAAGATATCGAATCATGGTATCTGACTGACGATACAGAGCTTGAATAGATTACTCGAATTGCTTCTGAGATTAGAATTGAATCACTTGAATACTATTAGAACTGAGCGGATTGCAGGTCTGAGGCTAGATTACTAGCGATACAGAGATTACAGAGATAACTGATATTACTGAGCTTTATTAAGATTCACACTTGTCTGAGGATACAGAGTTCTATAGTTCACTGAGATCTGAGAATCATGGCTCGATTAGAATTATGGAGAAACTGACACGGGCTCTAGACAACAACTCTATTTTTGGGTATAAATACCCCCAGGACTCGATAACATAAAAGTAAGACATAATCATTCTTCATCACAAATCATTCATGCATCATCACGGTTATCCATTCATTTATCATTACAAACATTCATTCATGTATTACAAGCATTCATTCATCATTACAAGCATTCATGTGTTATCACAATCGTTAAAGCATCACTTCAAGTAGTTGGGCATCATAACATACTTTTCCTCTCAAGATCCTTAGGACATCGCATTAAGCATTTAGGAAACATAGACCTCTATTCATCATCACAACCACCAAAGGGTCACTCCAAACCTTTAAGGATCATCAACACCGGTTCACCATCATATACTAGCCTAGGGAAGACATGCTATTAGATTATACCCCATTCAACGAGATCTTACATCAAGTACTATATAACTATATCAGTCTTGTTATGTATTTTAATATCAATTGATTTGGGGGAAATTTCATACTAACACGTCACTATTTACTTGCTAACCACTTGACATGTATTAAAAGCTTAGCATACATTAAAGAGCACTAAATCGGGGAATTTACAACCATCATATCTCAACTTGTTCACTAGGGTCTTTCAACAACCATTAGACATGACCGATTTTACACCTACTTGGGGATTTCATGCTATCTTGGCACATTTCACTCACTAAGGCATGCATGGACTAGCTCACAATTTGGGGTTTCCTATTCAACATACTATAGTGGCCCTTATGCTTCACCTAAGCTCTTTATCAAACCTATGGGGAACGTTCTTCACTTATTCAACCATTTCTACACCCAAAAGTCATGAACACATCACATGAAAAAACAACTTCAAGAGGGTCTATCACAAACATCACATGAATTCCACATACTAGGGTCAAAGCTCATAACTTTTGTAGGAAAACATAAATCAAAACTCAACAACACATTAAACATCCATTTCAACTCATACAAATCATTAACAACTCATAAACATAAAAATCTTTTAGTTTTAAAAAGGGTTCTTGAGCTTCTTGGATGAAAGGGACCCAAGAATCAACATCTACATACCTTAACCTTTGAAATTGGATGAACTCTAATGTTTGAGACTCTATCCGCACTTATAATAAATAATTCTTGAAGCCCACACTATGAGAAACTTTATTCTTGAAGAATTTATGGATGATTTTTGGAAGATTAGGGTTCTTGATTGAAACCCTAGTTATTTCTCTTCTCAAGAGAATTGAGAGAATTGAAAGAGAAAAATGTTGAAATTAGATTTTTGGAAGAGGTTTCCATTTTTATAGAGGCTAAAAAAGGATGGGAAATGACCAAAATACCCTTGCAAAAATGTCTCTAAGTTGCTGCAAAAAAATGGCTGACGACATTTGTGACAGGCTGTCAAACCTGTGACAGGACGTCACAAAATGTCGTCACAAAAAGGGTGGATTTTATGATTTTCTGCCTAGAGCTGACGACATCGTCAGAAATATCGTCAGAATCTGACAACATCGTCAAAAAGATCGTCAGAAACGTGGTAGCCCGTCAAGAAACGTCGTCACCGTTTTCCAGCTTGACAGGCTGGAGTAAAATGGGCATAACTCTTTGCTCCGATATCGAATTTAGGATAAATTGATATCGTTGGAAAGGTAATTCAAAGATCTTTCATTTGATATATAGCAAACCACCCAGTTCTCCATATACAAAGAGTTATGGTCGATTGAAGTTGACCCAAATTTTGACGGTCACTAAAACTTGAACTATAGGAAAGCTTTCAACTCGACCATGGGTTAGGGGACCTCTATGATCTTAATTCATGCTCAAATAGATTCTCACACGATTCAAAGTATTTCATACTTGGGAGAATATTTTCGAAACATTTTGACTCGGATTTTCGCTTTACCAAATACGTTCTAAGGCTCAGATTGGAAAAGGATTTTGCGGGGAATTACAGTGGGTTGGGTGGGTTATTTAAGAAAAATGGACAATTTTGATTAATTTGGGGAAAATCATTCAATTGAGGGGTATATATGTTAAGTTCATTCATGGCAGATGTATTTTTAGCCAAAAATATAACGACAGAAGCATTTTATCTCAAAAGTATAACGTGAGATAAACTTAATCAATCAATGAAAATAGAGGGGTATTTTCACCCTCTTTACTTAAATTTTAAATTCAAATATTTAATAGTTATACATTTGATATAGTGAAGTAGGTAAAGGATCAACTATTGCTAGAAAAGAAGCAAACGTGTCATAAGTTTCACGTATAAATCACAAATATTAAAATTATAAATAGTACTCACTATTGTAAATGTTGGGTGAATCAGTTGTCAAACAAAAAACTCGGGACACTTGCCAAAAATAGATTATGTTTCAATAAAATGAGAGTATTTTATCCTAACTTTTAAAATTACTATTCATATCTTTCCTTTCTCATTTTTCCTTTTTTTATTTTTTTGTTATTTGTTTCAATTCCCCTTCTCTCTTCTATCTCTAGCATCTATTTCTCTTTTTTTTTTCTTTCTTTTTTTGTTTTTTTTTCTCTTTTCTATCTTTAACATCTACTTCTTTTTTTTTTCCTTTTTCTTTTATAGTTTCCCTTTTTTTGTTTTTTTTCCTCATTTTTTTCTTTTTTGATTGTATTTTATATTTAATATTTTTTTTTTGTATTTTTGGAAAACATAGCTATGTCGAGTACAAGCTGTGGATGATATCGGGAACATCATAACCACTCATTGTAATTAGGCTTAAGTCATCGACAGACCTTCAAACTTGTCTCAAAAATTCACTTCGATCCCTCAACTAAGGCCTATACCTATCAGACCCCTAACCCACATGAATTTTGATTCAATTGGGCTTTTTTTGTCCAATCAGCTAAAAGCTCAAGTGTGTGTAATACACACGCGATGATGTGGCAAAAAGAGCTAATAAAAAATTGACACATGGCATTGTGGGTCCAATAATTATTAAAAACTAATTATAATTATTTTAAAAAAATAAAAATAAAAATTGGTTCCTTCACCCCTACCTCACCCGCCCACTTCAACCCCCCACCCCTTCCATTCTCTTCTCCATTGTTTAATCTTCTCTATTATTTAGAGAAGATGAACTAAAAAGAAATAATTAAAACTGGTTCACCCGATGCCCCCCTCCCCCATTCCATTCTTTTCTCCATTGTTCTGCAAGAAGCTGAACTTCTAATTTTTTTTTACAGAAGACATCAAATATTTGGCAATGATTCCGATTCTTGTTTTTATGATCATAAGGCATCAAATATTCAAATGTAAGGTAGTTGAAGAACCATACCTTCATGATCAAAATCTAAGAAGCAACAACCATTCACTATTTACTTTTAAAAAATATATAATAATTATTCATTCAGGATTTTGGAATTTTGTTCTCTGTTGTATCTAAACTTTGGGGTAAATCCCATGTGTTACCAACTATGCATCTTGAATGTGGTTCACTCTTTTTTCACACCTTTTTTTTTTTATCAAAATTGGACACTGCCATAAGGGGAATTATAATTCCCATATTCTTGTTTCTTTCTTGTGAACGTTACCTTGTGGTTTTGGCAACTTTTCCATTGCAGAAGTAATTTCTCATGATACTTTCTCCATCAAGGATACCAATTTCTCCATTCTCTGCAAGAAAATAGTTCCCCATTGTATTGGTTTGAGTTATTTAAGTTCATAAACATGTAATTTCGAACAATCTTGAAATTTTGAAGTTGATTTTTTGACGAGTCTCGCCAGAAAATGCATTCGAAAACGTCTAAAGAAGACGATGACTGAGGTCGTGGTTTGCAAAGAAAAACGATGATGACGAGGGTTGTGAAAAAAATGATGAATGGGGGAGGGGAGTTGCGAAGAAGACGATGAAGAGGGGAGGTTGAAGAAGACGATGAAAGGGGGCGGGGGGCGGGAGACGAAGTGCTTTTCTTTTCTTTTTAAATTAAGAAATTATAATAATTAAAAATTATATTAATAAAATAGTTTAAATATAAGTTTTTTAATTAAAAAAAAGTAAAATATTATTTAATCTACTGGTCACGTGCTCAAAGAGAGTGTATCACACTCTCCTTGCCAAATCAACATTTTGTGCCTGATAGGTACCAATTTTAGCACTTGAGGGGCCTAATAGGTATATGCCTTAGTTGAGGGGTCTAAGTGAATTTTTGGGATTAGTTTAAGGGCCTGACGATGACTTTAGCCTTGTATTTATAATATTATTTCTTTTTTCCTTTTCTTTTTTTATTTATTTAACATTTTAGTTTTTTTTTCTATTTTTTTTATTCTTTCTTTTCGTTTTTTCCTCTCTTTTTTATCCCTTGCTTCTATTTCTATTACTTCTTTTTGGATTTTTTTTTTCCATGTTTTTTTTTCTTTTTGATATATATTTTTTTATATTTTCATTTTTTGTTTCTTTTTTTTCGCTTTTTTCTATTTTTTTCTCTTCTTTCTCTAGCTTCTATTTCTCTTTTTTTTTCTTTTTGGGTTTCTTTTTTGTTTTTTTTTATTTCTCATTTTTTATTATATTTAATATTTTGTATTTTTAAAAGTATGGCTACGTCAAGTACAAGCTATGGATGATAACAAAATACCACAATTGATATTGTATTTGTGTTTGCACCATAATTTATATTTTATATTTATTGATACAATTGTGTTTACATTTTACAGTTCTCGCTTGTAATTGTATTTGTATTTGTATTTTGTAGTTCGCATTTGTATTTGTATTTTATAGTTCACACTTGAATTTGTATGTCATAGTTCACACCATTTTTTATATTGTACACAATTCACACTTGTATTTTAAAAAATTATTCTGTATTTATATTTTATAGTTAACTGCATATTGTATTTGTATCTGTATTTGTATTCTATTTTCGTCGATGCACTTGTACTTTTAAAGAACTATTTTGTATTAGTACTTGTAAGTTGACCGCATATTATATTTTTATTTATATTAATTCATTTATTTATATTTTAATTTGTAGTTGATAGGATTATTTGTATTTCTAAACAAATGAAAAAGAATTATTATTCTTTTACGAACACTTATATTTATATTCATTGATATAAGTTATATTTTATTAATACAAATTGATTAATATAAATGATAAATTATACAAATACAAATGTTAAATTATACAAATATAGAGGTTACATTTGTATCAAATAATATATGCTTGTATGACTTGATTCATACACATACAAATGATACTTATTTATATACAAATATAAATGATAAATTTGATAAATAAATACTAATGATATATTTGTGTTGAATGACACATTGCATATCTGTATATTTTAAACTCAAGCAAATATAATTAATGTATATACTTATTTGTACGCAAATACAAATGATAAATTGTACATATTCATGACTAAACTATTCAAATATAATAATAAATTTATTTAAAATATATAGTATGGTACAAATAAATAAAAAATATAAAATACGACAACAATAAAAAATGAGAGAAAAAATACTAAAAAAATAAAAAAAGGAGAAAAAATTACAAAAAAGAAAAAAAGAAACAAGAACGAAAAAGAACAAAAGAAAATACAAAAAAAAGACTGCAAAGAAAAAAAGAAATAAAAATGAAAAAGGAAAAAGATAAAAAAAAATAGAGAAGTGAAAAAAGAGAAAGAAAAAAAAGATGATATAAAAAGGCGAGAAAAATTGAAAAGTAAAAATGAAATGAAAAGAAAAATGGAATAGAAATAAACAGAAAAGAAGAATAGGAAAAGAAAAAAAGAAAGAAAAAATGAAGAAAAAAGGAAAAGAAAAAAAGAAGAAAAATTATCTTGAAAAGAAAAAAAGAAAGAAATAGAACATTGAGAAAGAGAGAAAATAAGGGGGGACTATGAATTGTATTTAATCGCCAAGAGAGACTATGAATTGTAATGAATCGAATCTTATGCTAAATAGAGTAATTAGGAGTTTATGTTTGATAAGCCATGTAGTATTCCAAAAAAGTATGATCGATGGGTTAAGGCCCTAAACCCCACCCCTTCAGCCCAAAAAAGGAAACAAAATCCAATAAATAATAAACTAAGAAAAAGGAGAAAAACAAAAAGACATAACAAAATTGAAAAGACCATGAAATTGGAAGTTTCTCGATTTGCCCAAATAGGAAAGGTGAAAGTTTACATCTAAAGTTGTTTGTCGTCTAGGCACGCATGCGTTGACGAAACGATGAGGTAACTCTAGATGAACTTATCTATGTCACTGATCTGCAACTTTAATATTTAGTTAGATCTAACTTGGATCATTATTCAAAACAAGATTGAGTTGATTTCCTGGGTTGATTCTAATTTTAGAGGTCTCAAAGATCTTACTAGATGTAGCGGAATCGAAATCCAAGAAGAACATGTACTTAATCAACTCCTCTATGCAAACATAACAAGGACTCGAAGGTATCTCTAGCTTTTTTCTCTATTTAGCTGAAGAAACAACTATATGACGTTTCTAATTAAACTTTGTCTAACAAGACACTTACTATGGAATGATCCTACTAAAATACTGATACCGCAATTAGTAAGTCTTTTATTAAAACATCAGTCACGTTAAAACAACCAAACAGTGACTACTTATGGTTGATTTTTTGTTGATACTTCTTTGCTGCTATTTGTTCTGTTAGTGTTTTTCTGCCCCTTTGATAATGTGAAAGCTTTATTTTCAATCTGGTTCCCTATTTCTGAAAGTGTTGAACCTTAGTTGAGGGATTTGTTTCTTGTCTAGGTTGAGTAATTTTCTAGATTGAGATGGTAACTCCTGAAAATGGTTGTATTTAACAGCTTTTGTACCTATAAAAGAAAAAACTTCATTAGTTAAAACAGCTTACCTAAGGATGTGGGCAAAATGCACTAGCCATTTACTCCAAAATCTAATACTGGCCATCTCCATTCTAATCCTTCATGATTCTCCCATTTATCTTCAATCATATTGATCATAAATAATGAGTCGGGCTCTTTTAAAACTCGAATCGTATGCTATTTAAACAATATCTAACACCTTCTTGAATAGCTATAGCTTCTGCATAAATGTTGTTAGTCACCCTTAATTTTTTTGCTTCAACATATATCAAATCTCCATTAGCATCTCTCAGACAAAAAGTTGCAGAGATCTCCCCGGGGTTACCTCTACTAGTCCCATTAGTGTTATATTTAAACCATCCAGAATTGGGTTACATCCACCTCGCCAACTACCGCCTAATAAAATGTCTATATTGCTCAAGAGGATGAATCAATTATGTCCACTGACTTGAAATTTCTTTCATCCAAAGGTATTTCAACTTCACTACTTTCACTAGTTGATCACTTGAATAACCCTCCCTCAAGTCATAGAACCTCCATAATGAATAACGTTCCTTCTCTTTTACAACTGCCAACAGACAAAAGCAGGGACTGTCTGATAAATAGGATACAACTCAACATAACTCTTTAGGTCACACCACTTTTTAGTGGCCTGCTTTACCTGAATAAAAGGAACATGTTATCCAACTACTCTAGCATAACAATTCCATATTGAGGCTGCAAAATCACTAGTAATAAATAAGTGACCAAAAGTTTCCTCTTGAGCATTTTCACAATATCTACACTTGAAAACTAAATTGATCCTGATTATTTTCAGCACCTTATCCACTGGAATCTTATATTTTCATACCCTACACAACAAGAAAGGAATTTTATATCGAACACCTTTAGCCCAAATACAATCATAGCCTTTCATTTCTTGTCCTCTTTGTCTGATTTCATCCCAAGCACTAGTAACAGTAAATTTTCAAGAACTGGTTTTCATCCACCCAGGATTATCAGGTCGATCTGATTTAGCATCGTAGTTGACATTTTGATAACATGCTTTGTTGTTGCTTCTAGCAGATATTCTTGAAGCTTATCTTTGTCCCAACCATTAAATTGCATGAAAAAACTCAAGTCTTCAGCAATGTAGGCTCTTACAACTTCTATATTTGTAACTTTAATAGCACCCAATCCATTCCAGTTATCCTCCAAAGACGTATTACCTCTCCTTACTTCCAACCAAATATATCCATCCAATTGATCTCTAGCCTATCTTATTTTCTTCCAAATATGAGAGAAATTTTTCCATATTATTTTTGTAGGCTTTAGCTTTTTATAGTATTTATTCCACATGATGTTTGACCAAACAGAAGTTGTAATCCTGAATCTCAACCATAATTTAGCAAAAAGAGCTTTAGAGATGTCATATAATGACCTAAAGCCCAAACCCTCTTTTTTTTGGTAGGCACAACTTTGACCAGGAACTCTAATGTTTATTTCTTCCTTCCTCCTTAGTACTCCAAAAAAATCTAGCAAATATCTTTTATATCTTATTGATAGTTTACTTTGTTGGGATCACTCCAGACTACAAGTATATAGGAATACTTTGAAGTACACTTTCAATAAGAACTGTTTTACCTCCATAAGATAGTAGCTTGCCTCTCCAGTTCTGCATCCTGTCTTTCACCTTTTTTTATTAATTCATCATAGTACTCCTTCTTCTTCCTATTATGAAAGATTGGATAACCCAATTACTTGAATGGAAACTTACCTCTAGAGAAACCAGTCACAGTTTCTACTTTATCCACTAAAATTGGCCCCACTTTATGAAACATATAAAAATTACTTTTCTCTTTGTTAGTAAGTTGTCTTGACATTTCTTCAGACTCTATCAGGACTTTCATTATCTTCTTCAGAGGCTCTTCCTCTATTGAAGTAAAACTAATGGTTTCATCTAAATAAGCCAGATGATTAATATTTTGACTGCATTTAGGCAACCTAAATCCCACAAAGGGCTGATTTTCAAATAGAGAATTTAAAGCTCTTGAAAGAACTTCTGGAGACAAAATTAATAAAGCTAGTGACAAGGGGTGTCCTTTCTTCACCTCTCTAGTACAATGAAAAAATCCCTTTGGCTGACCATAAACCAAAATGCAATACCAATTATTAGAAATCCACCTCCATACCATGTTTGCGAAATGATGTGAGAAGCCCATTTTGACTAGCACTTTAATAAGGTATTGCCAACATACCCTATCATATGCCTTAGTCATGTCATGCTTAATAATCACATTAGTAGGCTTTCCTCTCTTTCTGATATCTGTGACTATCTCCTGAGTAAGTAACACATTCTTAATGATACTTCTACCCTGTACAAAACCTGATTGGCTAGAATTATCAATTTAGCAAGTACATTATCCAACCCTCCATGAATGACTCTAAAAAAACCTTGTTAACAAAATTACTCAGATGTATAGGTCTTAGGTATGAAGAAGTTTTAACAAGGTCTTTTTTAGGAAAAAGAACTAGATATGTATGTGTAAAGGATTTGGAAAGAGTTTGACCTAGAAAGAAATAACAACACCAATCTGAAGATATCCACCCACACTATGTCCCCACTCTTATGATAAAATAGACCTAAAAATCTATTAGGGACACTAGAGCTATCTCCATTAAGTTTGAAAACAACTTCTTTCACCTCCTCCATAGTGGGCATTGTACTTAATAAGTCAGTATCCTCTTGTGACAAGGTACCTGATACAAAATATCTTAGTCACGATCTAATTTCTCAGGTCGTGATAGCGCCTACTGTAACCCACCAGTAGGAAAGCCAACCCGCAGTCTAGAACTACTAGTAACAGACTACCAAGAGATATAAAAGAAAGAATCCAAAATATATGTAATAAAAGGCTAACATATACAAGATAATTCCAAAACCTGGTGGTATCAGTACAAGAGCTACTAACATAAGAAGAATACAAATGAGGCACTAAATGAATATACAGATACAACCATCTTTGAATACAACATAGAGACTAGTCTAGTACATAAGAGGGAGGAAAATAATACTCTAAATGTCAGGAGCTTCCTCTATATATTAAAACCATGACTTCTCAACATGAAGCACACAACGCCAATGATAATACAACCCATAATAGGATATGCAGGCTACAGAAGTGTAGTATCAGTACCTAACATGTGGTACTAGTTGGTAACTGCCGACTGAGCTCCAAAGAAAATATAGATTTATACATCATATAACAAAAATGGAATACAACATAGAGACTAGTCTAGTACATAAGAGAATGAAAGTAATACTCCGAACATCAGGAGCTCACTCTATGTCTCCGAACCATAGCTGCTCCATACGACGCACACAACATCAGCGATAACCCATGCTATGATCTGCAGGCTACAGAAGTGTAGTAGATTACCAAACATGTGGTACTCAGTAGGCGACTGCCTACTACGCTCAAAAGATAATGCTATATATATAACATATAAATAGAAATGGAATCTAAAACAAATATCCAATATCCACACAACAAAGATAGTGAGATATAAGGGTAAACTATCCTACTCATAACCAAACAAGTACAATAATAAGGCTAAGAAAGTATCAAGGATGAACAATCCTATTCCAGCCATACTCAAGAATCACAACCCTACACCGTATACCACTAATCAATACATATGAGTAAGAAAATATATTACATGAAAAACATCTAATTGAAGTCCCCGAAGTTGGAGGACTCATTTTTTTGTGGGCTAGAATCTGCAACTGTCTGGTAATGATGTATATGCTACAACTGGTACCTACATTATTAAACAATGTAGCACATATATGTATATGTGGATCAGTACTTTTGGAATGTACTGAGCATGTGGGGGTGAATGCATAATTAAAACCGTATCTCAATGTTCATATAAACTTGTAAAATAATGCATGCTAAGTGAAAATGACTCACATGGCTTGAATAACTGAAAGCTGAAAATCATAAATCATAAAACAAAGAATACTATATAAATCTTGTGAGCATAACACTTATTTCTAAAAGTTGTACTTTTACTCTTTCTGTTAGTGGAATAAGTAGGATTGAAGGTAAATATGTTTTCAAATCAATGCAGTCTAAGTGTAAAAGGACTCACCTTTATCATCTGTAAACTAAATCTCATAGCTAATGTATTATGAAAACAATATCTGAGTAAGATTATGAGCTTTTACACTTAGTTTCTAAAATTTGTTCTTTTATTCTCTTTAGGACTTAGGAATTAGGGACTTTGGGAGGTTCTTCTAACCAACATACACCATGTGAGCTATCATGGAGTCCAACACCATGTGAGCTGTCATGGATTCTAACACCATGTGAGCTCTCATGGAGTCCAACACCATGTTCTCCTAAGGTAAAAAAACTCATGTTGGGGAGAGGTGTTAGACTCTCGCTAGGGAGTATAACCTTATCTTAGTGATCACAATCTTAGCCTACTATGGGCACTTTACTCTCAATTCTATGGTGGCACATAGTTTTGCGACATGAGACCTTGGAATCATACCCAACTCGGTGCTAAATACTATTCCCAATCTTTTGCTCAGAACATTAGGAAATCTACCTTAAAATAGCTCAAGGGTTTGTAATGAAAACCAATTATGCTTCTATTCTTTAAATCTCAAACCATATGAACAATGTGGATTCCTTATCTTAGCTTAGGATCAAAAGATCAAGATTCTTTCTTAAATATTGATAAACAATACATAGGAGAGGCTCAAAATCATAATCTTGTTAAGATATCAATACTTCAAACTTAGGACTTTGAAACCCATGCTTTTAAACTCATGCAATTTCATGGAAAAACATCATGCTCAGTATACTTCTTGGAATACTTTAACAATATCAAGGTAATGAAATCAAACACATAATATCATGCTTAAAACTCAATTGGAAATCTGTAAAATCATATCACACATATAAAGACGTGAAAACAGACATGCAATTCAACATTTAAGTCACTTGTAACATCATAATCTTCAAATAGTGATAATTGGGTATGAACCCTAATTTGCAAAATATGAAATCTTAAATAGAGATTAAGTTTTGGGTACAAGGACGAAAGAAGTATCCTTGTTCATAACCCCACATACCTTAATGGCGACGAAATTGTTAAAAGATTGGACCTTCAAGCTTGATTGTGCAACCCTAGTTGTTTTTCTCCTCTTGAATTCTTAGATGATGAACTTATGATGTTAATAGGGTTAAAACATGTTTAGGATCTATAAATCTCGTGTAGTTATATTTAGGGATGTTTAAGAGGTGTTGAATAACTTAGTTGCCCTCGGAATAGCTCAAAAATAAAATATCTAGGTTGTTGTGCCATGGGATTTGCGTTGCACAAGATATGTCAAACTTTAAGGTTTGCGTCGCACTCTCTAGGGTAAAATTTACAGTTTACGCTGCACTCCCTATGGAAAACCCTTTTCAGTGATCGTTTGCGATTGTTAGGCGGCGCACACCCCTTTGCAAAGCCATAACTTTTCGCTCGGGTGTTGGATTAAGGCAAAATTGGTATCGTTGGAAAGCTAATTCGATTATCTACAATTTTGTGGGTCTTGAGATGAAAAATTCTATGTACATCAAAATTTATACACATTCAAAGTAGACACTTGTAGAATCAAATACCAAACTTTAGATGAATCGAAGGTTCTTAGCTCAACTTTGTTCTAAGTGATTCCTATGAACATTTTCACCTCAAATATACTTCACACACAAGGATAAATATCGTGAAACTTATATTCATATGGGAATCATTTGTATGAGGGCTTATATGCGTAAGAACAATAGTTAGAATTCTAGAACAAAAATATGGGGTGTTACATTATCTACCCCTTGGAATCATTCGTCCTTGAATGATGGGTAGAAACTTAGTGAAACATTAAAAGTATGAAATAATGTAGACATGACATTCCTGCTAACGAAGGATATAACTAAGCTAAAACTTTAAAATTTTATCATGTAGCTGAATTCTAAGCTGATTTGACTTTATTGACTATTAGGAACTGATTCATTCTTGGAGTTTGAAACTCACTTGAGATTTACATGATACAATCATTAATATAGAATTGCAAAGTGCTAACTAATATATTAAAAAATCCTAAAGTCACTAAGGATGTAATAAAGTATGCAATTTCTCATTTAGGGATTATCCCTCAACAAGACACGTATAAGAATCAAAGGAAAAAGAGGCTGCATGGCATCACCAAGTACATTTTGTAAGCAAGAATCGTGAGGTAACGAGACCAAGGTCATACAAAGGTATTACAATGTCTAAGATAGAATACTTGGAAAACTAAGATCATGCACTGAACACTTATGAACTGTGTCATGACTAAATATATCTGAATCTGAAACTGATGTCTGGTGCATAGACTGAGTTGAATACCAATTTGCACGAATGTAAACATTTTGCCTCATGGAATGGCCTTACTTGTGAAACTTTGAGTAGTAAGACTAAATGAATGATAGAAAACCATCAAAACTTGTCTGTCTGACTGCTAAACTAAATTGCTAGCTATACAGACTAAATCATACTGACTGCTCATACCCAAATGGAGTATTTCTTCAACACTCTCCTACAATATTCTAATAATATCAGAGAGTAAAAAATTTTGGGCATGATCTGAACAAGGCATCTGACTAAGGAATCACAACCTTTATACAACTCTATAGCTTGGAACATGGTCATATAAGTCATATGCTAGGATAGAATTACTAGGCCTTAGGCAATACAACTTATTACTTTCAGGCTTAGCAATACTTCTCAAATACTCCCTCAACTATACTATTTCCCTTAAATACCATACTCATTTGATTCAACTTATAATTCTCACACGGGCGTTCATAAATACATCCACTACTGCCTAATCTGAACTAAATCCTCTCACCGTGACCAAGCCTAATTCCAAATCACAAGGTACAACACGATACACTATAATAATAGTCTAAACCATATGATTCAATCTTTTATATCTTTTTAGACCTCACACCATTAGCACAACATGCCTCACTACTTCAATGACTAACTCTAAACTTTTACTATGGATTCACTAGCGCATATTACATTCCTCCACTTACACCCCAACACGACATTCAAGTCTATCATTATAGCCATATGTGAACTTCAATGAAGCCACCCATAAAGGCATACTTCTCATATTCTCTAAATATCAATCAATAACAACTTTCTTACACTATTCTTAAGGAGACATACCTAGAATTCTCAACTAACTATGACATTTACCAAAGATTTACCTCAAAATTCCTTCAACCCTTAGACTTAGATATGAAAAAGCATAAATAATCTTTCTTAATGAGGGTCATCAACTCCCTCTCATCTAAAACATTGCTTCTCCATTATCATTACCACTATCTTAACTAAGGAAGAGGTCACTAAAGGGCAATATATAAGGACCTGAAGCACGAAAAAATACTATACATAACTCTGACACTTACTGAGGCCTAAAGAATAGAATGTCAAAGGCATGAATTCATTAAATAGATCTAAACTAAGGACATACATGAAATGAGATGGATTTCACTAGGATAATGAATTTCTAAGAACTGATCATACTTTGAAACATGAGTTCATACTTATCATAAGCTATTAACCCTAAAACTGGAGTTCATATATTCATGAGGGATGACTCAAATCACAGAGTGAGGCTATTACTTACTTAGTAGAAGTTGAGAATAAACTTGAGTATGCATGGAGTGCATAAGCATTGGCCTTTTGGCATAGATCTATCACGCAAGACATGGACTTAGTGTGATAAATGACTAAAATTTAGGAAATACTCTAGAGTAAGAAGGGATAACTATCTCTTCACAACTCTTATTGACATGTATCATAATCTAATTCTCAAAACTTGATTTGTTTTTGCACTCTACCATCTCCCCCTTAGGTTAAAGCTGATATTCTAAACTTATGGGTCTACTCCATACCCTCGAGACTGAGCCAAATTTATTTGCTCTAATGGTCTACACAAAAATGCTAAACTCACATGAATAAACTATATTTCGAACTTACTAACTTCATTCTTGAATAACCCTTTCAAATACCATCCTTAACTTTCTAGCTGCAAAAGTCATCATCATAAACTTACGCTCTATTAACTCGACAAACATACTTGCCTCACTAAACACATAATCATAGCTTACAAAGATCACACTTCTATACTTATATTTTCCCAAATCGTAAGATCAAAATCATACTTAAAAGACTCAACACCATCTATCCATAACTCCTTATCTTAGCTATTAAGATCACCATGTACTATATAACTAGCCCTTTTCCACTTAGCAACTCAAGGGTACTACAAATCACACACGACACTTAATAACCTTAGAAAATAATGCAACCCCATATCGCCTTGGGTGCACCTCTACAACATCATACTTAATCTCAAATCAATAAACATAAATTCTTGCATTCACTATTTCAAGCCTATTAGTTCACCTCCATATAACTAGCACCACTAACCAAGCAATCATTATTTCCACTTTTATGATCATCCACTGTTCAAACTTAATGTCGAGTTCTAGACATGATTAACAACCCAACCTCACATACTATTCTAACTTGGAAGCTATAAAATAAAATATCAAGAAACACTAGTCCACTAGAACTTCATGACAATAATCGATCATAATCATATAATATACCTTATTAAAGTACGTTATCATATCCTCCTTCTACACATTATGACTATTTACCCATCTATATATCTAAATTACTTTCATAGCTCTGTAAGTTTCAACTAAACTCCTTTTTGAAACCTTATGGGAAGTCTAAATTAACAATACTCAACCACCAAATACTCTCATTAATAACCTATACTTTTCTAACACAACAAATATCATTAATAGCTCCTTTCATACATCAAGTAATCAATAATTTACCTTAACTAATGACTTCTTCTCTACCTTCTACTAAACTAACACACAAGGACATATCACTTCACTACTAACTCAATCATATGCAAAAGTTCAGCTATATACATTCAATCAATTGTCCTCACCATTTTTTTTGTCTCTACACTTCTAAACCCATACATCCAACTATAAAAAGGTTCTATTATTATAAATCATAATACTCTAGGTTTAAAAAATCTCTTGAACACAAACTCTATTTAACAATCTAGGTTCATACTATCTCCTCTTATGAGTACTATCTGTATTGAAGAGTTAATGAGAAATCTGAATACATATCTTACTCTGTCTTAACTGAAGGACTCATAGGGATAAGGAAATAACTTTCAACTTGAGGAACTTATAACACACTAACAAGCTCCTCTCAAGCCCCTTGTGTGACTTCTGAAGTTACAGATAAGAAATTTGAGAGCATCATCTTGGGAGGAGTTGTAACTTGCAAATCATGTTATCTCAAGAATATAGCATAGATGGAGAAATATGGATTAACACATGAATCGATAGAACTTTCTAAAGGAAGAACTTTACAGCATGACCTAGAGTATGAAAAAAGGAAACTTTTCTTAAATTCTCCTTATCCTCTTGAAGAAAAGTACCGACATCTCCATACCATTCCATAAGACACTACTAGACACAGCTTCACAGACACCCTAGGACACTTGAACATTGTGCTCCTATACCGAGTTTGTATTGACCCGAGACTACCCCCTAGTTTTTACATGGTGCTTAGGACCACAAGTGATCCCAAGCTAACCCTTATACTGGCATAACTCATGAGTAACTAAATAAAACACATAAATCTGAAGAAAAATACAAAAAATAAATCTTTTTTAAACTTGATCAATACAAATCTACATTAAGATGAATACAACTCTTCTTATACAAATCAAAATTGAAACTAAATACATCAACTGTGCTGACTGTATATAAAGCCTCTACCATACTGACTATAGATAGCTGAGATGCTACTCCAACTATCACTAATCAATACATATGAGGAAGAAAATAAATTACATGAATAGTATCTAACTAAAGTCCCCGAAGTAGGATGACTTATCTTTTGCCGGCCAGAATCTGCAACTATCTGGTTATGATGTGCATGCTATAAATGGTACCTACATCATTAAACAATATAACACATAGACATATATGCGGATCAGTACTTTTAGAATGTACTGAGCATGTGAGGGTGAATGCATAAGTAAAACCGTATCTCAATGTTCATATAAACTTGTAAAATAATGCATGCTAAGTGTAAATAACTCATATTGTCTTGAATAATTGAAACCTGAAAATCATAAATAATGAAACAAAGCATACTATATAAATCTTGCATGCATAACACTTAGTTCTAAAAGATATACTTTTACTCTTTCTGTTAGTGGAATAAGTAGGACTGAAGGTAAATCTGTTTTCAAATCAATGCAGTCTAAGTAAAAAAGGACTCACTTTTATCATCTATAAACTAAAATGCGAAATCTTATAGCTAATGTCTTATGTAAAATAATATCTGAGTAAAATTATGAGCCTTTACACTTAGTTTCTAAAATATGATCTTTTATTCTCTTTAGGACTTAGAAATTAGGGACTTTGGGAGGTTCTTCTAACTGACATACACCAGCCATTATGGAGTCCAATGTAATGTTCCCCTAAGGGAAAAATCTCACGTTGGGGAGAGGTGTTAGATTCTTGCCAAGGAGTATAAACTTATCTTAGTGATCAACATCTTAGCCCACTATGGTTTAACGACCTGATTTACTGAACCAGAATGCTACACAGTGCTCATGACCCCAAGGGACCACAAGCTAACCCATGACTGATATTTGTACCTGTATACTACATAAGATAACTTAATAATATGGAAACATGCACTGAAAGGTCATAAGGTTCGATCATGAACATAACTAAATAACGTAACATATGTGTGGGGTAATAGAATACCCAACACAAAACTGAAGTCTCAAACATGAGTCTGTATCTAGTTTGGAAGCCTCTACTGTCTGAAGAATCTAAATAAGGAGTTGATGGGACATGCCCCCAACTAACTCCAACTACTAAGATAATCAATGACATACTAGAAAATCATTATATCCTCAAAGGATGAGGACTCACTTCTACTTCGACTGCTGAATCTAGAATCTACTACTGATCTGGAACTCGTGTCTTTGAACCTATGGTGTAACATAAAAAGAAAGCACCATAGCGTGAATGTGTCAGTACATATGTACTGAGTATACATGTGAGGTAGGTTATATGCAAGGGCTTGCATGCATGAATAATTCTAACTAACTGTCTAACATGAACGTGAGAATACATGTATAAATACGTAACTATAACTGACAACGTGATTTCATAATTTCTGAGTCTGTATACTGATAACATGATATGCTAGTAACTGATATGACTGATAACATGAAGGACTATATCTGAATAATGATGATAACATGGATGACTGTATTTGAGTACAACTAATAACATCGATGACTGTAGCTAACAGTACTGAATCTGATAGAACTATCTAAGTGCCGTACTGTATCTGACAATACTGAAATCTGAAGAACTATTTAAGTTCTATTACAGAGACTGATTGACTATATCTGATAGTCCTGATTCTATAGCATGAAACTATGGGAAGTAGTATCTAACTAACATGCCCCAAAGGTGCTATGATAGCTGAGCTGGGGTCCAATCTATGCCCTGATTGGAAGGGTGTTAATACCACGCCACCGATAAGGACAACATGTGAGTAACCCTAATATAACAAGTAACTCTAGTGAGAATGGTGGGAACCCTCACATAACAGGTTAAGACACCTCATCTACACTCATATAGCAGGCTACGATGTCTTAACCTATGCTGGATATATAGTTCTGGAATGCAAGGATTGCTTCTAGGAATTACACCCTCGTATAACAGGTGAGTCCTCATCCTTGGGTTCACTCGGTGCTAATTCCTACTCCCATCTGAATAGACACTGAACATGATTTACTGAACTGAACTGAGCATGGACTGAGTTATTGAATTTCCGTGGCTGACGGAATACCACTTATATCTGACAACTGACTGAGTCATGAGATCATGGATATTTTACCTAAGTCATAAGACTATATGAAGTCTAAGAGTTCATAGCTTGACTGAGAGTATTGTGAAAACATGATATTGATCTAGACACACATCTGATATTTCGGGTACCCCCTGGACTCGATCGAAGGAAACTATCATGACTTGATATTCTTGAATACATGATAATCACCACAATACATTTATTGAAGCATTTCATCAAATGTCTAATAGGCATAAGCTTGTACATTTATGGGGATTTTCATGATATCATGCTAGTTAGGCAAATTTCCTTCATCTAGGCATTTTATCAAACATATGGCAGACATAGTACATGTAAACACATTATACAACAATTAAACATCATGCTTCAATTCCAATTCCATCATACAAGGTTTTAGTCATGAGATTTCATAAATATTTATATATACTAATCAACCCACATGGAACTTATCATCAAATCATGGAATAGAAATCAAATCCTCATTTATCAACATAAAAGAGAACATACAAAGTATAAAAACATGAAGAAAATCCATAACTTGTAGTTAAAAATAATTCTTGGGACTTCATGGATGAAAGGAGTCCATGAATGAATACTATGCATACCTTAGTTTGTGTTTTTGTGAAGATTGATGGTGAAACCTTCCTGAATTTGAATCCCTAATAGAAACCCTAATTTATTCTTGAGATAAACTTGAGAGAAACTAATATGTTTTGGGTGAAAAGTGGCTGAATCACGTGTTAAAGGGATTATATAGGGGTAGGAAGTTGACCCTTTTAACCCTGGACACGTCATTAAATTTTCAGTAAAATTTCCCGAGTTGGGCCCTTGGCTCGATGCGGCGTTATCGCGCAGTGTCACTGGAATTTAAAATTTGGGAAACTGCATGGTAGCGCAATGCGGAGCTATCGCGTTGCCACCTTGTATACAACATAGAAGTTTGGTGCGACGCGCAAGTATCGTGGAGAAACACTAGAATTTGACAATTGCCATTTGAGCTATCTCCGCGATGCGCTGAAGGCTCAAGTCAAACACTGTTTCACTAAAAAGGCTCTAACTCTTCGCCTGAGTGTCGGATTTGGGTGAATTATATATTGATGGAAAGATTATTCAATTTCTCACGTGATAGGAAGTACAAATTATGGAAATACCACGTGTATAATAATGAATTCTTATTTCAAAACAAGTTCTAACATCCTTGAGATAATTTTTAAGCTAAGAAAAAGCACGGGTATTAAAATATCTCCCCCTTGAGAACATTCGTTGAGACTGGCTGAGGGGGGAAACAATGAACCGAACATGAATAATTGGAACATGATCTCATGATGGACATGACTGACAAGCTTAATATACCATACTGAACATGCATATCTGATGCATGCGTAACTGATTGATAAATGCATAACTGAAAGTGCTGAAGAACTAAATTTTCTCACAATGAGAATGCATGTCTGATGCATAACAATATAACTGATCTGATACATGAATGCATGACTTAATATGCGGTGGTACTTGATACCAAGCTTATCATGGGAACATGAGCATGAGACTGAATACTAAGTTAGTGATGCACACTAATCATGAAACTAAGTAAGCTTAAGGAGAACTTTTACCTTGAGCTTGATCTGAGTTGGCGGGGAAGAGGTGAGGATACTTGGTACGCATATCTGCTTCTGCTTCCCAAGTAGCTCCCTCGATGGAATGATTTTGCCAAAGAACTTTAACTAGAGGGACTTCTTTGTTCCTCAATCTACGAGTATGATAGTCTAGGATTTTGACTAGAATCTCTTTATAAGAGAGGCTGTCCTGAACATCAATGCTCTGAATAGGGACTACGACTGATGGGTCACCTATGAACTTCTTGATCAAAGAGACATGAAAGACTGGATGAACTGAGGCTAGATCTGAAGGTAATTCAATCTCATAAGCTACCTTGCCAAATCGACTGAGAATCTTGAAGGGATCAACATATTAGGGACTGAGCTTTCCCTTATTGCCGAATCTCTTCACTCCTTTAAAAAGAGAGATCTTGAGGTAGACATAGTCACCAATCTCAAACTTGAGATCCTTTATACGAACATCTGCATAAGACTTCTATCGGCTCTGAGCAGCCCAGAGTCTTTCTCTAATTAACTGAACTTTTTCTAAGGCGTCGAATACTAAGTCAGGACTTATGACTGAGGCCTCACAAACTTCAAACCAACCAATTGGAGATCTACATCTCCTACCATAGAGAGCTTTGAATGGATCCATCTGAATAATGAAATGATAGCTATTGTTGTATGCAAATTCAATCAAAGGCAAGTGGTCAACCCAACTACCCTTAAAATTAATTACACACGTCCTTAGCATATCTTTCAAAGTCTTAATGGTCCTTTCTGCTTGACCATCTATCTAAGGATGAAAGACTGTACTGAGATAAACTTGGGTACCAAGACCCTTTTAGAATGCTTTCCAAAAATGATAGATAAACTGGGTATCTCTGTCTGAGATAATAGTCAACGGAACACCGTGCAATCTGACCATCTCCTTAATGTAGAGCTTGGCGTAATCCTCGGATGAATAAGAGGTATGAACTGGAAGGAAAATAGTTGATTTGGTTATTCTGTCTATAATAACCCAGATTGAATCATGTTGATGACGATTTTGAGGCAAACCCATTACAAAGTCCATATTCACAACTTTCCACTTCCAAGTAAGAGTACTGAACTCCTGCATAGGAACACTAGGCTTCTGATGCTCTATCTTAACTTGCTAATATGTAGAGGACTTAGCCATAAACTGTGCAACATCTCTTTTCATCCCATTCCACCAATAGATTTCTCGCAAGTCACAGTACATCTTTGTGGCCCCTGGATGAATAGAGTAATGCGAACCATGCGCTTCTGTAAAAATTCACTGCCTTATGTCATCTATACCTAGAACACAAAAATAACCCTGACAATGAAGAATACCATCTCCTCCTTGGGTGAAAACTTCTATTTTCTAATTCTGAACTGACTCTTTTAGCTCGACAAGGCTAGGATCCTTATCTTTCTTTTCTTTCACCTCGGAAACTATAGATGATTCTGAACTACTCTGAACACATACACCGCCCTCTGAAGAGTCGACTAAGAGAACGCCTAGTCTAGCAAGATGGTGTAATTTTTGAGCTAACTTCTTCTTACTATCATCAACATGAGAAATACTACCCATGGAAAGTCTACTGAGAGCGTCGGCCACTACGTTGGCCTTGCCCGGATGATAGAGGACACTCATGTCATAATCTTTTAAGAGCTCTAACCACCTTCTCTAATGAAGATTGAGATATTTTTGAGAAAAGACATACTGAAGGCTCTTATGATCTTTGAAGACGTCTACATGAACTTCGTAGAGATAATGCCTCCAAATCTTTAAGGCAAATACTACAGCTGCTAACTCAAGATCATGAGTAGGATAATTCTTCTCATGGGGTTTAAGCTGTCTGGAGGCGTAGGCTATGACCTTAACATGATGTATGAGGACACAACCTAAACCCACTCTGGATGCATCACAATAAACTACAAAACCATCTGAACCATCTAGAAGCGCTAGAACTAGAGCTGAGGTGAGTCGAGTCTTTAATTCCTAAAAACTCTTCTCACATAAATCTGACCATTGAAACTTGACCTCCTTCTGAGTCAATCAGGGCATAGGAGATGCAATAGAAGAAAATTCCTCAACAAACTATCTATAATAGCCAGCCAAACCCAAGAAACTCCTAAAATCTAATAGAGAAATAGGGCGAGGCTAGTTTCTTACTACTTCGGTCTTTTGAGGATCTACTCTAATGCCATCACTGGAAATAATATGGCCAAGGAATGCTACTGATCTTAGCCAAAATTTGTACTTACTGAATTTGGCGAATAACTGATGATTTCTGAGAGTCTGGAGTACTATTCTGAGATGGTCTACATAATCTCGCTCAGAGCGGGAATAGACCAGAATAACATCTATAAAGACTATACCTCATATTTAATTGAGGATTATGCCAAATTCTATATCAGAGAGTTGATCAGATTACATGGTGTTCAATTGTCCATTGTCTTAGATAGAGGTACCCAGTTTACCTCTTATTTTAGGAAGGCATTCCAAAAAGGTCTTGGTACCCGAGTTCATCTCAGTACAACCTTTCATTCCCAGACAGATGGTCAAACAGAAAAGACTATTCAGACTTTGGAAGATATGTTGCGAGAGTGTGCAATAGATTTTAAAGGTAGTTGGGATGACCACTTGCCTTTGATTGAGTTTGCATACAACAACAGCTATTATCTAGCATTCAGATGGATCCGTTTGAAGCTCTTTATGGTAGGAGATGCAGATCTCCAATCGCTTAGTTCGAGTTGGGTGAGGCTGCAGTTGTAGGGCCTGACCTAGTATTCGATACCTTAGAAAAAGTTTAATTTATCAGAGAAAGGCTTAAGACAACTTAGAGACAACATAAATCGTACACAGATGTGCGCAGAAAGGATCTCGAGTTTGAGATTGGCGATTATGTGTATTTGAAAATCTCCCCCATGAAGGGAATGAAGATGTTCAACAAGAAGGGAAAGATCAGTCCCCAATATGTAGGTCCCTTCAAAGTTCTCAGTCATTTCGGTAAGGTAGCTTATGAGCTCGAATTGCCTTCAGATCTAGCTTCAGTCCATCCAGTGTTTCATGTCTCCTTTCTAAAGAAATACATAGGTCACCCAGATGTTGTAGTCCCTATAGAGGGCATAGATGTTCAGAACAACCTCTCTTTTGAAAAGATTCTAGTTGAAATCCTTGACAATCACACTCACAGATTGAGGAACAAAGAAGTCTCTCTAGTCAAAGTTTTTTGGTGGAATTAGTTCGTTGAGGAAGCTACTTGGGAAGTAGAGGCATACAGAGGACCAAGTATTCTCATCTCTTCTCTGCAAACTCAGACTCAACCCAAGGTAATAGTTTTCTCTAAGCTTATTCAGTTTCATGTTCTGATTTCAGTTACAAACTTGGTATCAAATACCATTTCATGTTCAGTCATATGTTCATGATTCAGTTCAGTCATGTATCCATGAATCAGATATGCATGTTCAGGATGAGAAACTTAGATTATTAGAAATCCAATTCATGTACTCATGAATCATCTCAGTTATGTACTCATGCATCAGATATGCATGTTCAGTGTGGTAATTCAGTATATCAATAATATCAGTCCTATAGTCATGTCCCAGACATCCATGTCCAGTAAGTAGATTTAGCCTACTAGTACTCTCAGTTCAGTCCGTCTCATTCGAGGATGAATGTTCCCAAGGGAGAGATATTGTAAGACCCCGTAAAAATAATTTCTAACTTAATTCAGTCCTTTAAGATTGTCAAGGGGTCCCAGACTTAGAATATTTAGTTAAGTATTCTGACTTAGTTATATTTTAGCCTTCAGAAGTTGGCGCTCTTACTTCACGACCTTAATGTCCTTTAAATTCTATAGTTGAGTTAATTCATGATCAGTAAGGTCAATAGGTGAACCTGGGCAAGTTTTAGATTTATCGAACTTCGTTTGAACCTCTTTTGGAATCCCAAAATAATGAGCCAACACAATCTTGGCACGTCGCGTCGACTATCACATTGGTTAATATTTTTTACAGCTACCAGCGTCAAATTCCAGTGAGTCGATGCTAACTTAGAGCGATGCATTGGCTATCACGTCGATGCCATCGATGAGCCTCTTCGACCTACGTGTCGGTAACCCAGTTTTTAGTCATTTAAAAACCGCGTCTCAAGGGATAATTGGGTCTTTTTCCCCACACCCTTTAGCCCCCCATAACACAAAATTTAGCCCCTTTAGAGGCATAATATAATCATTATTCATAAAATCCTCAAGAACAAAACCCTAGGGCTATTAATTCAAGAATCAAATTCAAAAGATTTCCCATCAATCTTTCCAAATTCAAGCAATAAGGTATGTAAAGTGTTTATCCAAGGGTCCTTTCCACCCTCGAAGTTCAAGAAACCTCTTTTAAAAACATAAAATTGTGATGTCATGTTGTGAGTTTGGATGTAATCATGTTGATGTTGTGGTATGTATTTCAAGTTGAAATTTTTAATGTATTTCTTGAAATTATGGTGGCATGTAAGTTGAACCTTGATTCTCCTATGTAGAAACCCCTGAATTATGAATTAATATGGTAGTCATGATGTATAAGCATTGTTGTTCATGCCCAAGTATACGCTATGCCTTGTAAGTGTTTGATGGAATGTTCATGAGATTAGTTTAACAAAATTATGACATATTAGCATACATTCCTATTTATGTGCAAGTTCAAGACTTTCAAGTGTTTGATGAAATGCCTCATAAATTGTATTGTGAGTTGTTGACTATTGTCAAGTATTCAAGAATTGTCATGTCTTATATTTTCATGCTATCGAGTCCTGGGAGTATTTAATACCCGATAAATTAGCTGTGCGCCTAGAGCTAGTGTCAGTTACAGAATCCATCTCAATCAAGTCAAGATTAGTAGTACCCTCAGCCAGTCTCAGAACTCAGGAAAAACTCAGTAGTATTTAGTTTAGACCTCAGTAAACTCAGTTAGTCAACAAAGTTTAATAGTGTTCCGTCAGTCAATGGAACTCAGTAAACTTAGTCCAGTATACGAAACTCAGTGTCTATTCAGTTAGGAGTAGGGTTCAGCATCAAGTGAACCCAGGAATGAGGGCTCACCACCCAGTAGAGGGTGTGATCCTTAGAAACAGTTCTTGTGTTCTATATCTACGTAGCCAGCATAGGTTAAGACATCAAACCTGTTAGATAAGGGTTGATGAGGTGGCTTAACTTGTCAGTTGAGGGTCCCACCATTCGTATTAGAGTACCTCATAGATAAGGGTAACTCTTAGGTTGTCCTTACCCGTGGCACGGTATTGACACCCTTCTAACTGGGGTTACATGTTGGACCCTAAATCAGTTAAAAGGAGGAATATCGGTTAGATGATTGCCTCTCACGTTCTCAGTCTTAGTCATCAATAAAGAACTCAGATAGTTCTATAGATTTCAGGATTTTCAGATACAGTCACTCAGCTCAGTTCGAAACTCAGCTAGTTCCATCAGAATCAGAACTGTCAGTAATAATCACTTAGTAACAGTATATCAGTTATTAGTAATCCATGTTACCAGTAAACTCAGTATCCTGTATTATTATGACTTTAGTTACAACTTCTGTATTCATGCATGTGTTTCTCACTCAACCATGTTCATGTTATTTAGTCAGTTGTAGTTTATGCATGTGAACCCTTGCATTCAGCCTACCTCACTTTGCATACCAGTAAATTCACATGTACTGACACATACTTTCTCTTGCGCTATGGTGTTTTATGCCATAGGTTCAAATGCTCAGGTTCCCGATCACGTGCAGATAGATTTAGATTCAGTCAGAAGCAGTAGATTAGCAGTGAGTCCTCATCATTCGAGGATATTTTTTTATTTCATTATCTCATTACATTTAGTATTTCAGTAGACGGAGTTAGTTGGGGGATTGTCCCATCAACTCCACAGTTCAGACAGTTCAGTTAGATGCTTTTTCGACTAGATGTTCGGATAGTTGTTCAGTTTTGGTATTGAGATACCTTATTTCAGTTTTATTTCAATTATTTGAAGCTTATGGTATTTCATCCCATTATTCTGCATTATACCGTATTATTATTCAGTTATTACAGTAGGTACCAGTCATGGGTTAGCTTGTGGTCCTTCGGGATTATGAGCACCGTGTAGCATTTGGGGTACAGACTCGAGGCGTTAAAGAAAGGGGCCAAAATCATACCTCAAATCTCAATACCCAATCATTAACAAAACTGCCACAAACTAGCCATGACAATGAAATCAAAATAATAATAACAATAGCAATGACAATACAAGTAACCAACTAGTCTGGACAAACAATACCTAGCCAAGCCTTTTATGAAACCCCACCAACCCCAGGATCAGAAGGTTAAACTAATATACCACACACCATAGTCCTACACATCACCTATACCTATGCAACCCTCTATAAGGCTGATAGATATAGGTGTATACTAGTGATAGGCAATGTGTATGCAGGAATGAATTCCTAAAAGTATCATTCGTAGTACCATAAGTAACCCAGACCATCACACAACCTCCATAATGATGATGTGATACATGAGGTCCTTGCACAACCTTCGAGATGATTGCACAACCTCTGGGATCATTACACACTTTCTCTAATAATTATGTGATACACGAGGCCATCACACAACCTTTGAGACCGTTGCACATCCTCTATAATAATGATATGATACACAAGGTCATTGTACAAACTCCGAGTCTATCACACAACCTCTATAAGAATTATGTGATACACGAGGTCATCGCACAATCTCCAAGACCATTGCACAACCTTTATAATAATGATGTGATACATAAGACCATCACACAACCTCTGAGACAATCGTACAACCTATATAATAATGATGTGATACACAAGGTCATTGTATAATATCTATAATAATAATGTAAATCCATTGCCTAGGGCAAACCTTAAGACTAAATCATTATAAAAATGTAGAAAGGATTGGAATCTCTCATGATCGAAGTAATTAATATTATCAAAATCATAGATTGGAATCCATCTCGGCCAAATTTTTAAAACACCATTTTCAATCTCAATGCACTAAATCACCTATTAAGATGGTATGATTTCCATTATGAAGAAATCCGTTTAAAAGGCGAAAAGTGGGATTTTATCCCTTTTAGAAAAAACTGTGGTAAAATCATATTTTAGTTGGAATCATACCATTTATAGTTACAAAGATCATGCACCGAATCTATGAATACCATCACTAGTATTCAAACAACGTAATTATAAACATTAACACATCTACAAACTATGGCCACGTTCTTACAAGGATAAACCATTTCCCGAAATCCAACCAATATCATAACATAACCTTAGGCCCAATAATATGTATAGAATAATTACAGTATCATAATCATGGCCTTAGGCCTACATAAATATCCCAAACTCATTTCAATTATCATATTCATAAGCCATAGTATATCTATGAGGTTTAACATATCTATGAGGCATAACTTATCTATAGGCCATATATCATAATACAGGGAAAACCATCACCATTCATCAGTCATGAAGTAATCTTATAATAAAGGCTTATTGTTCTCAACCATGCCTAACATCCGTAAGTAAGTCCTCAAGGGATAATATAAGTCTTAGCCTAAAGTTAGCCGAAGGAAACTTTTTCTAGTCATTGAAGCTTCAATAATAAAGACTAAGTCATGATGCACTGCCCATAATCAATCTTAACATTCACATTCCCATACAATTTATAAAACATATCATATTGTGAAGAAGAGTAGATAGAATCCTACCTCAAAGCCGAATAGCAAATTATTGAATCGTCCATAAAATGTCTGCCTTCACTCCACCATTCTAAAATGCAGCCATGCTATCAAAATCATAATCTATGCGTCACTAGGAATAAATTAAGACCAATATTGCTATATTAAGGGTTAGGTCAAATTTCGGGTCAAGAACTGGCCTACAGAGCCCATAAATGGATTCCAAACTTAAAACCGTCATGAGGTCCCTTAAAGGACAAGAAAGTTGTGCTCCAATCTTGAGCACAAACAAAGTACAAATCGGGTCTCAAATCAACCCTTAAATTTTAAGAATTTAAATCCCTAATTCCTAAGAATTTATCAAGAAATTGAAGGAATCTGACCATAAATTTGAAGGGAAATCATGGAATAATCGATACCCAAGCTTCCCATATTATGTATAAGCTTTAATCCTACTTAATCTCACCATTTAGGGTTTTAGATTCTAAGAGAATGGGTGAGAATGAGAAAAATCGGGCAAAAGGTTTCCTTTTATACATAGTCCAGGTACTTGGGATTTTCTATCACGACCTCGAGGTGTGCGATCACTACATCTTTTGGCTGTATAGGCAGACCGTGATCATGGCCAAAGCCTCGCGATCACAATATGTTGGGCTACACATGGGAAGTGTGATAACACCCTGGGCTCTACAATCACACCACTTTGCCTACCAAGGGTACCATAATTGCAGCCCTTGGCTAGCGATTGCCGCCACTTTTACCAGATAACAACAGAGAGCTTGGAAATCATCCAAGTCTCCGTTAAGTCTTTAGGGTTCATTAGAAATCTCATATATGCAAATAAACTATGTAACCATACCAAATTTAACATTCCTAATATGTTAATGCAATAAGATATTCCATCCGAGGTCATTTCAATGAAATGTGGGTCCTACACCTATATTTCAAATTTCTTAACTTTTTAACCAATAGGTCAAAATAATCTCGGGTGCCTCGAAACCCAAACTAAAGGTCTACCTAGCCTAAAATCGACATTCCAAAACTTATGGCACTATCAAAATTCTCATCTGAGGTCATCTACTAGGAGTTTTGGTGTTAGACCAAATCCTAAATATCGGAAGCTCCAAAATAGGGAATAAGCCTAAAATCTAAATAAATTTTCCGATCACCAAACTAACAGTTCTAGCAAGTCATAAATGACCTTATAGTCGTTGGGATCAAAATGCTAGAAATGTATGAAAATAAAGGAAATAATATGGAGGGCCATTACAATCTTTACTAGTACCTTCTTCTTATTGATTAATATACTATTCAATAACTTTAGTTGCCATTTGTTCTTCATTTTCTATCCAATTATCATTCTTGTCCTTAATTGTTTTTATATTCAATATATTTCTTCTCTCTCTTATTAGATTTTAAAAATATTTAGTGTTCCTATCATCTTCCATAAACCAATCAATGCCTACTTTTTGTCTCCAGTACTTTTCTTCTAAGTGTAAGTATCTTTTACTTCCGCCTAACTTTGTTGAGGAATGATTCTGTTGTTGTAACTTGGATCTTCACTAAATATGGCCTCTTAATCTCATTATATTTTCCATAATGATAAGTTGTTTAATGATATCACCATATTCTTTCCTGCTTCACTTTGTCAAGACTCTTTTCATCTTCTTTAGCTTGTTTTTAAAGGGGATGAAAGGGTTTGGCCCCTTTTCTACATACCAATTCTGTCTAATAACATCTATAAAATTAACATATTTAGTCCAAAATTTCAAGAACCTAAAGGTTTGATAAATTTTTGGGCCTGAATACCAAAAGAGCATAGCATAGGGGCACGATTAGATCCAGTTCTAGCTAGGTGTTCCAACTCCATGTGCCCAAATTATTTCAATTCTTGTAATTGTTGCTTGACAAATATTTTGTCTATTCTTTCAAAAAATGCAATCTTCTCCAGCCCTTCCATTCCACTATGTAAAGAGTTTTCCTTTAAAGCTAATCTCCTCCAGTTCATATACATTTATACAAAAGGAAAAATATTCTATATCTTGAGGTTGTATAGGAAAATATTCAATTTTTTCCTCTCGATTCATCCCAATAGAAGTCCCCTCCTACCATCTATGGGCATGAAATATTATTTGCCAATTGGTAAATATCATCCCAAAGTTCCAGTATTTGATTAGCATCACACTTTACATAGATTAGAGTCATCATAACTTCCAAATTAGGTTCTTAAAGAAACAACTGAAAAATTATTTATTTGGATCTATCTTCTGTCACCTCCACCTAGATATCATGAGCCACAAAAAAGAAGATCTTCCCATTGACATTATCCTCTGCAACATTCATACTCAGTCTTATTTTATACTTTTCAATATGCTTTGATTGTATAAAAGGTTCCATTAGTTCAATAATAAAGAATATATGGTGCCTGTGTAACATTTGAAGCCTATAAAGGCTTGATGTGTCTTGACTGATCAAATATTCCAAACAAAAGACTTAATCATCAAATTGATTTGATTTAGCCAAACTCTCTGTTAAAATCCCGGAAGATTATGATTTTTCTATCCTTAAATACATGTTGTTCCTCTTTTTCACCCCTTTATAATTTCATTTAGGTGAAATACCAACCTTCCTTTCAGGTTCATCAAGTGCCCTTTTATGTCACTGCCTTGTTGTCTTTATCTTCAACTCCAATATTATCATTCTGTATTTATGGAGGATTAATCTTGTGAGTCACTAAGACATGTAATACCTTATTAGTAGATGTGAAAATGTTATAATTAGAAGTAACTACTCCTCGAATATCTCTCTCCTACTAATATGCCCAAATTACAACTTCCCAAAAGAGTGTAAGCAAAGGTTTGGGTCGAATCTAGAGGGAATAAGGTGATAATTAAGTTGTATGCAAATTAATTAAATTTTAATCATATGTTTTCGTTGAATAGGGGGTGATGAATGAATTATTAATTTAGTAATTGCAGATCATTAATGACCAACGTTTTCTTTAAAACAATTTGACAAATATAAAATGGTAAAACTAGGGTTATGTTTGCCAAGGTGTATTAACTCTTCCTGGGTTATTTGTTACATGAATTCATATCAATGCTTGTGATTATAGAGAAGTTACATAAAATTTTCATCTAAATATTTCTTAAGCTTCAAAGATGGATTCAATTTAATTTCTTCAAACTCAAAGTGATGCCAATATACATTGTAGAGAATTCTCCAATATATTAATTCGATTAAGGTATCAGTATGTAAATTAAAGAGTAAAAACTCCAATATCTTGTCACTATTCTCTTCTCCCAATAACAACTTTTTTTTTCAAGCAAGTTATGTTTCAAGGCACACTCTCAAGTTTGAAACCATGAGAAGTCATTAAAATAAAGAGAATATGATATAATCACAATGTCAATACAAATTTAGCATGCCAAAACCTAGAGTTGAGCTTTTACCAAGGCTTTCATAACCCTAGTTATGGAGCTTTAGACATACATTCTTAGAAAGATAGACAAAAAACTAATTTCATAAAATTTCAGGTTTAACTTACAATGAAAAAGATATCAAAATTCCCAATCCAAATCTAAAGGAAAATAATGTATTCTTTAGCTCTAAACTTGTTTCTCAGCAAAACTTATGCTATAAAGTTGAACAACATCCAAAATATACTTATTCTAAACCTAAAATAGGTGTTTTTAGGCTCCCAGAAAGTTGGTATTTATAATTCAAATTTAGGCTACCGCGTTAACGTCGACGGTTTGCCAGGCGGTTCATCGGGGGCTGCAAAAGTTCATTGGCTGAACTATCATTGATGTTCCAGTGCTATATTTCTACATGGCTATTGGTGACAGCCTAGAAAATAGTCTGTCATGGGACTGATAACTCAATGCTCCTTTCGTCACTAACTCCTAATTTTTCATACACTAGTTAACTTCGACGAACACGATGATGACCCATTGCAACCTTAATGATCCGTTTCTTGGGACATCGTCCATCTTCAAGATTTCTGGCATTTTTCTTAAGTAAAATGGGCAATCCGACAGTCCATTGAGACTTCGATGATCAATCAATTAACACGTCGCAAAGGCTCAGATTCTTGACATTCTAAACTTTTCATGCTTCTAAGTTTAACTCCTAAGAAAAAGAATAAAACACATCAAATACCACTAATAGTTTCTAGAAAACAAACAATTATCCATCGTAAGAATGCAAAATATACCATTAGAAGTTGGTCCATCACCCACCCTCCAAATATATAGCAAGGTATAAAGCTATGGGCTTATCTTCATTGACTAAAATATTACCAAGAGCAATTTTTGCCACCTTTGCATGATTTTTATCATCAACATTCTTCAGATTTCCTATGTGATCCTCCCTGTCAGTTGAAAAATTAATGTTCACTTCTTTAGATTCTTTACTACTAAAATTATCATTAACAGAACAAGAAGAATTATCCCTTTTAAACCCTTGGTTTTCTACATCTATTTCATTCTTTTCTAAATAGAATTGTTCTTCTTTTTTTTCCACTCTATCACCCCATTTTGCCTTCTTAATTTTATTTGTCTTGCTTTTAACTGGGCTGTCAGATCTTGATTTGTTGATTTCTTGTTTGTTTTCCATCACAATATTATCCAATTTTTCCTTATGATTATGCACCATATCAATATGAAGTTTGTTACTCCCATTTGAACTTGGCGTATCATTAAATTTTGATTGCCCCTCCATGTTTTTTGAGCCTCTACTTCCTCATTTAGTGCCTCAAACATGTTACTGGTTTAAATGTCTGAACTTGCATTCACTTGATTTAGGCTTTCATTTAACTCTATTGTCTTTCACTATATTCCATGTTTTAGGGTCCCTGATAACTCTACCACTTGACAAGAACTTAATGGGAAATTTCTTAACAACCTTCTTTCTATTCACTTGAATTTTTTTACCTTCCTTTTGTGCAACATTTTTTGTTGTTTTACTCTTCATTCATAGCCTCATTTTTAGCTAGGTTTCTGTGTTCTTGATAGCTGTCACGTTGCATTTTATATTCAGTACAGTAGCTAGGAAAATAATCATACTTGATTTTCACGATCTCTTTCCTCACTCCTCCAATTTGTTCATCCTCAGTCTTCATGACCACTTGCTTTAAGTGTTTAGCCAAAAGGTTAATTTGAATTTTCACTCTAGTACAACTTGTCCTAGTTTTGTTGACTATTGCCATATCAAATTGAATAGTCTTTCTAACTATTGGAGCAAGTGTAAACAATAACTCTTAGACAAAAAAGGTTAGAGGAAGATTAGGGAAAAAATCAACACCATGGATTGGGTTATATCTTCTGCAGATTTAAATTTAATATCATATATAAGAGGTTATGTTTCATAATTATATTCCTCTCAATCAGTGATGTAGTACACACTCTTTGACATATTATTCGCAAAATCTTTAAATTTGTTGAATCTAATTAGAATCTTTCTGTTTCACTGGTACTTTATTTGGCAATCTCCTTTTGTTCCACATTGTTACAAAATTATATTACTCAGTTTATCCTTACTGGGAACCCATAAGAGAATTTCTCCTCCAATACATATTAAAGATTCTCAATAATGTTCATTCTTGTCACTTTCACTTCTGTCCATCACACCACTGGTTCCTCATCCACAAATTCAATAACTTTTAATTCAATAGGATTTGAACATTGGAATCTTTGTTTTAGAGTAACTTTTTTTAATTTAATGAGCTGGCTTTATTAGGGATCAAAGGAATCATTTTCTGGGTTGGTAAATAAGAAAAATGGGCTAAAGGTGCATGAGATGAAGAAGACTGATTAGCCATCAGTATTGGCTGACCGACGACTAAGATGACCATAGTAGGGTTAGTCTAGGTTAGGCATACGTCAATAAAGAATATTTTAGTTCCCAGAACTAACAAAAAGTTATGTAGCAATTAAAGTCCTCCATTAGCTTCAGTTGCTAGATATACTCCACTAAGACGTCGAAGTTCATTGTGTATCACTCACATTATTTGAATATTTATAATAACCAAATCTCTTTATTATCTTCTTCTTATGTGTACCTCTCTAAGATCGTAAAGGGCACTCTATCACTCCGCCAAATCTTTATGCTTATCCCATCGAACCTGGGCTCTGATACTAGTTGTTGGGCTTAGTAGCCCAAAGATACACTATCACAATATGAAATTGTCTGTCTTGGGTCAAGTTTGCATGATTTTCTTAAAAGGCCTCACATCATACACCTTATATATAGCCTTTCAGTCCTTTCAGCTATCAATGTGAGACTTTTATTCGCACATTCAACACCTATGTTATTATCTTTTACCTTATATTTTCTACTTTTTATTGGTTACCTTTTCCTTCTATTTTTAAATTAAAAAATCTAATCATCTTTAGGAAACAAAGTTCATTGCAAAGAGTCACAAACCAGAAACTAATCATTTTATTAGAAAGTTCTAATAAGTCAATTCCCAAAATGGTCACTGAATTTGTACGAATACCCATTAAAGTAATTTTTTTTTAATAATGTGGTCACTTAACTTATAGAAATATATCACTAAAATAACTTTTACATATTTTTGGACAATATGATCATCAAACTAAGCATATATTTCCAACAAGGTTAAAACTAAAAAAAAGTTAAATTTTTAACAAAAGTTTACACATGTATTTTTAAGACTCCATTTTTAGATGCAATACCTATAATCAATCATATAAAATTTGTTTGGCATATTTCAGACGGGTCTTTAATAAAATAAGTGATATTCATGCAGCTAGAGCAAAACACCATTTTTTCATGCAAAAATCAGTACCATCTCCTACTATGTTGTGCCTACACAATAATCTTAAGTTTGCAAAAGATTTGGTATTTAAGAAATTTCTTTTAATTGAAAATAAAGATTGACCAAAACGAAAAGCATCGAAAATGCAGAGTTACCATCCATTTTTGGATATTTGAAATATATTAAATTCTATTATTAGATTGAATTGTAAGCAACAATGCAAATTATAATGATAAATGTATAAAGCTCCGTTAAAAATAAAAGATACGTGTGTAAGCTTTTTAACGAAAGATAGTACCTCATTTTTCTCTAATTACATGAGTATAATATTATTTTATGAAAGACCTATTTGAAATGATTCAAATAAATTTTATACAATGGATTAATGAATATTGGGTCTAAAAATAAATTCTAAAAGAATATTTGTATAAAATTTTGTTAAAAATTTAACTTCTCCGATAGTTTTTATGTTATGATCCGAGTCTACACCCTAACCCCGATCCATAACTAGCTTCTCACTAGTGGTCTTGAAGGACCCTCGACATAACACCATAACTAAATAGTAGCATAACACCATAACTAAATAGTAATATGAATAGTAAAAATTAAAGCAAAAACATAATAATAATAATTGGCTATGTTGAACATGAGCTTGAGAATGAAAGAAATCCATCGTTGAACTCTTGCGTACTTGAAAGAGACAACTAAACTTGGAAAAGAAATTTTGAAAGCTATGTTTTGAACAAACCCTAGGTTCTTGATGGATTTGCTCTTGAGAGAACAAAGTTCCAATTGACTAAAATAGATAGCTGGAGTTCCTTTAGGATAATATATGTTTCTAAGGAGTCAAAATGTCATAAAATAAGTCAAGGTCTTAGAAAACCCAGCTTGTATAGGATTCTAAAAAATTAGGATTGATGGTTCAGAACTCAATTCAAGGTTTATAGGCTGGGGTCCATGTGAATTGGATCGTGAAAGCTTGATGTTTTTTGTCAATCCTCTACAATGGGTTCCATACTTACCTCATAAACTGTAGAATGCCATTCACGACTCGTGTTGTCAATCTGTTAGCTCCTGGGATAGTTTTGCTATCTTCTAAATCTAAACTATGGTAAAGTATATGGCTCATAAATCATGTTTCACAATTCATAATGATATCGGTGGATTTTAAAGCATTTTCAACTCACATATTCGGTTCAAAAAATAATCTCATGACTCGTGGTTCTATTCCATGATTTGAGTTACATGTTATGGTAACTTAGAAGTTGGAATAAATGGGGGATTGGTCTCACAAGTGAGTTCACAACTCATGGTTTGGTTCTACGAGATGTGGATCACTTTGTGGTTCATTGGAAGGACTAGGTAGGGTTCCACGTGGGGCTCCACAGGTCGCAAACCTGATTCACGACTCGTGAATCCATCTGCTGGGACATCAATTTCTAACTTTTGTTTTTTGTACTAACCATTGAATATTCATAGGCTCAAAATTTGAGGTGTTATAATATCTCCTTCTTGGGCTCATTAGCTCTCGAATAAAGACTAAGGCTAGAATCAAGGGTAAATGAACTATTATAAGCTAAACTTAACTAAATCATGTCGAGGCTTGGAACTTGAATATCAAGCACATGAGCATGAAACATGGAAATGCATATATGAGACATTAAGATATGACATAAGAGTTCTAAGATCCACTTTAAGAATGATGTTACTACCTTAAACACTTTTGTTGGAAGGAGTGAAAGATGAGGATATCTAGTTTTTTTTTTTTTTCAGATTTTGATGTAGCTTTTTCAACTTGATTTACTCCTCCATAAAACTTTGACTAATGCAACCTTTTTAGTTCTCAACTTGTGAACCTGACAATATAAAATCTGAATTAAGATCTCTTTATATGATAGTTGTCCTTAACCCTATCATTCTCTATAGGGATAACATATGAAGGATCATTAATATATTTCTTCAACATAGAGATGTGGAATATTAGATGCGCGAATGCCACCTCTCTAAGTAACTCCAACTCAGAAGCCACACTTTCCATATTATTCATAATATGATATGGATCAACAAATCGGGGACTAAGTTTTCCTTTCTTACCAAAATAAATATCACCCTCCATGGGAATATATGAATATAATTCTTATCAGCTTTGAGAAATCCTCAACCGCTTATGAATCGTCTTAACTTATCCATAGCCTCATATAATATATTTGGACCTATCAATATAGCCTCACCAGCCTTAACCAACCAATGACAAATCTATATTTCCACCTATAGAAAGCCTCAAATTGTGCCATATTAATTCTAAAGTGGTAACTATTATTATAAGAAAACTAAATAAGAGGCAGGTGATCATCACAATCACCTTTGAAATCAATGAGACAATCTCAATATATCTTTAAGAGTATGAATATGTGCTCTACTTGTCTATTGATCTGCGGATGTAAAGAGTACTAAATTAACCCTCGTACCTAGACCTTTCTAAAGTTAACTGTCACAAGTGAGTTGTATATTATGCACCCTAATTTGAAATGGATAAAGGAATCCCATTGTAACGCCTCGAAATATCATCCCGAGATGCCACACGGTGCCCAAGGCTACACGTAGCCTCAAGCTAACCCTTTAAGCCAAAACACTACCCTTGGGTTCCAACACAACAACATACACGCTACGCTAAGGATATATATATAAGTACATATTATATCACATCGCACATGGCACGGAATATTATCAGACTGTACATATATGAAATATCTATACACATACCAACCCAACAATACACTAGTCTGACATAGCCTCTATACATCAAAATCAACGAGCCATTGGAAAAAACCCCCAACTGACTCAACATACCAAAGGGATCACAAAACAACAACACCAAAACTAGAAACTTTGTCCTCGAACCATGAGGACTCACCACTGAAGGAGCGTAGATACGACACTCGGATATCACTGTCGCGGCTGCGGCTGAGTACCTGAACCTACATCATGGTAAGAATATAGCCCATAGAGAAATATGTGGGTCAGCACAAGATACGTACTGAGTATGTGGGGGTACATGCAAAATATAAATAATATCATAAATTTCGTAAAAACGTACATACGGACCATAATGACACACCTGGCTTGAGTGACATTGAATCATGCAAATCATAATATCTTACATAGGAAATGTAAGAGAAAAACCTCATAAATCATTATAGATTATCATAGGAAACTTGACTTACCACATCAAAACTCGGAGTGATTCGGTATTTCAATAAACATGACTCTTATGGACAGGGGAGTTTCCTAAAACCGACAACCCTACGTGAGCTACGTGGAATACCAACGTTTAAAACCCCCGTTGGCGGGAGCGTCATACTCTTTTCTAGGGAGTACGACCTTAAAACTGCAATAATCACAATCGGGCTCTCTGGCCAATACTATCATCATCAAACAACCCTACGGTGGCACATAGGTTTGGGGAAATACCAAATTTTCCTCTCGGTGCTAAGTACAACTCCCCGACAAGCTCAGAACACGTTAGGAAATCCACCACAACATCACAAGGGTCTATCGTAAAGAACAAATCAAATCTTTTTCTCATTTATCAAATCATATCAATTTGTGGATTCCTAACTCAACACATTTTAGCTCAAAACATTTTAATCTTTCTCAACATCAACAAGGTATCAATGCATTGAACCATAACCGACTCGACATTTGAACAAGGATATGAAGACTCAAGACATAATATTTTCAATAATTTAACTCATCAAAACCATCCAAAAAATACCAAAACTCATTGCAACTTCAATATCAACATTTCTCAATTTGCCATTCAACTCTCATTTAAAGGTACTTGAGACATCAACCCATAGTAGGGATATAGAATTTCCAATATCAATTATAAATTTATAATAAGGAAATAGTGGAATGATAGTATAAATCAAGGCTTAACAAATTAAATCATCATACTCTCATAATCAAATACTTTTTGGACATAATTCCATCTCAACATCATACACATATCGGATGACATAATTCCATAATTCATGGACAATAATATAAGATATAAAACCATATTTCCAATTCATGGTAAAACATGTAAAATGTAATGTCAATGTAATTCAACAAAAATACCGGGCACAAGATCGAAAATTTAATCTTGTTCAAATCCCCACATACCTAAAAATGGAAGTTAAATATGAAATTCCGACTCCGGAACTTTATTCATGAAAATAAAGGGTGCTTCTCGAAGCCCTTAACATGATCAACTCGAATCCCAAATCAATTTGAAATTTCTACGGTTCAATCAAGAGACATAGAAGGATGAAATTTGGAGTAGTAGGGTTGGGGTTTGATCCTTAGGAAATTTTGGAGAAAAATGAGCTATTGAATGCTCTTAATGGACTTAAATCCATGGTTTACCCGGATGGATTGGAGTGAGAATGATCAAAATACCCTTAAAAATCAAATAATGTCAAATCTGTCCTTTGGTGGACTATTTTGATAGGCTGAAGAAGATCGACCATAACTTTTTTCTCCGATGGGTAAATTGGATGAAACCAATTTCATTGGAAAGAGGACTTTCAGAGATTTCTGTTGATATATAGTAGCTCACCCAGATCATTATGTACAAGGAGTTATGATCGTTTGAATTTGACCCTAAAATTCACCTGGCCTCTGTATTTTTTCCCGCACATTTACTGTTCACCACTATTCACGGTTAGATCGGAATGATCATAACTCATCTCTCGAGTGTCCATTTTGGATGATCTACATATCGTTAGAAATATTATTCGATGCTCTATGCAATGATAGGTTGCATATCTAGAAATTCCACACAGAAAAATTATTAATCACGATAAAGAACAGAATTCAACATATTTTCGTCCGAGATCTTAACAGAATTTTTTTTTCGGGGCATCACATCATCTTCCCCTTGGAAACATTTATCCTCGAATGTTGATAGGTAGGTCAAGAATACTGTGAAAATGAGTATATAGTGAAAAATCATCTTGCCCAAGCATATACTCCATTCTAGATTTTTTTGGATATCGTAGAAAACACACAAGCCAAGATAAACATAGCAATAAGGATTAAATCAAAAGAGAACGATACCTTTGACATGCTCAGGATTCGTAGGAAAGAGGTGGGGATATTTGGCACGCATATCCTCTTTTTCTTCCCAAGTAGCACTCTCCACGGATTGATTTCGCCAAAGCACTTTAACCAAAGGAACTTCCTTATTTCTCAGCCTACGAACTTGAAAGTCAAAAACCTCAACCGGAATCTCTTCATATTAAAGACTATCTTGAATACCCGAGCTTTTGGAAGGATCAATCACAACAGAATCACCAATAGACTTCTTAAGCATAGAAACATGGAAAACCGGATGGACGTTAGATAACTCCGCGGGCAATTCAACCTTATACGCTACCTTCCCAATGCGATCCACAATCTTATAGGGACCAATGTAACGGGGACTTAGTTTCCCTTTCTTCCCAAATCTCTTCACCCCTTTCATGGGTGAACCTTTCAAGTACACTAAATCACCAGCATCAAATTCAAGGTCTTTCCTCCTTACATCTGCATATGATTTTTGACGACTTTGGGCGGTTTTCAACCTTTCCCGAATTAACTTAACCTTCTCCATGGCCTCGAACACCGCATCCGTTCCTGTTGCGGAAGCTTCACCAACTTCAAACCAACCAATGGGTGATCTATACCTTCTACCATGCCAAGCTTCAAACGGGGCCATTGCAAAGTAGTATGAAAACTGTTATTGTAAGGAAACTCAATTAATTCTAAGTGCTCATCTCAACTACCTTTAAAATCAAGCACATAAGCCCCCAACATATCTTCTAAAGTCTGAATAGTTAGCTCGGCCTGACCATCTGTTTGCGGATGGAAAGCAGAACTTAAACGAATTTGGGTACTGAGACCTTTCTGGAAAGATTTCTAAATCTGAGAGGTAAACTGAGTACCTCTGTCAGAAATAATAGCCAAAGAGATTCCATGAAGTCTGACGTGTTCCCGAATATATATTCTAGCATAATCTTCAGCTGTATACGATGAATGCACAGGCAAAAAATGAGATGATTTCGTCAGCCGATCTACGACAACCCAAATCGAATCATGATGGCGATGAGAAGGAGACAAACCAACTATGAAGTCCATATTCACTTCTTCCCACTCCCAAGTAGGAATGCTAAACTCTTACATCACGCCACTGGGCCTTTGATGCTCTATTTTAACCTGTTGACATGTGGAACACTTCGCCACAAATTCTGCTATGTTTCTCTTCATACCGTTCCACCAATGGATTTCTCGCAAATCATGGTACATCTTGGTAGCACCAAGATGGATGGAGTATCGCATACTATGCGCTTCTGCCATAATCCTCTGCTTCAAGTTATCAACATCAGGAACATATAATCTTTCTCGAAGTCTCAAAACACTATCTCCCCCTTGGGAGAAAACCTCCACTTTTTGGTCTTTAACTGACTCTTTTAACCTGACCAAGGTAGGATCCTTGTCTTGCTTCTTCTTCACTTCCGAAACTAAAGAGGATTCGGAACTGCTTTGCACTCCTATACTACCCTCAGCATCACCAAACAACCTATCCCCCAATCTAGACAAGCGATGTACCTCACAGTCCAACTCCTGTTTACCAATCTCCACATGTGCTACTCTACTCATGGACTTCCGACTAAGGGCATCTGCTACTACATTGGCCTTTCCCGAATGATATAGCACGCTTATATCATAATCTTTCAACAGTTCTAACCATCGTCTCTGCCTAAGATTCAACTCTTTTTGGGTGAATACATACTGCAAGCTTTTATGGTCCGTGAAGACATCGACATGGACACCATACAAATAATGTTTCCAGATGTTCAAAGCAAAAACCACGACAGCTAATTCAAGGTCATGGGTAGGATAATTCTTCTCATGAGGCTTTAGCTGCCTGGAAGCATAAGATATAACCTTGCCCTTTTGCATCAATACACAACCTAAACCTACTCTGGAAGCATCTCAATACACCACAAAACCATCAACACCGTCAGGCAAAGTCAACACAGTGGCTGAAGTGAGTTGAGTCTTCAACTCCTGAAAACTCTTCTCGCAAGATTCGGACCACAGGAACTTCTCTTTCTTTTGGGTCAAACGGGTCATAGGAGACGCAATAGATGAAAACCCTTCAACAAAACGATGATAATAACTAGCTAGACCCAAGAAACTTTGGATATCAGAAGGAGAAATAGGTCTAGGCCAACTCTTTATAGCCTTTATCTTTTGTGGATCAACTCTAATACCTTCGAAAGAAACAACATGACCCAAGAAGGCTACAGAGTTCAACTAGAACTCACACTTACTGAACTTAGCATACAACTGATGAGTTCAAAGAGTTTCCAACATGATTCGGAGATGATCCGCATGATCACCCTCACTTCGGGAGTAAATAAGAATATCATCAAGGAATACTATTACAAATAAATCCAGATATGGCCGGAATACACGGTTCATAAGATCCATGAAAGCCGCTGGAGCATAAGTTAACCCGAAAGACATCACTAGAAATTCAAAATGACCGTAACGGGTTCAGAAGGATGTCTTGAGGATATCACATTCCCTAACCTTAAGTTGGTGATAACCGGATCTGAGGTCTATCTTTGAAAAGTAGCTCGCACCTTGCAATTGATCAAATAAATCATCAATTAGAGGAAACAGATATTTATTCTTGATAGCAACCCTATTAAGCCATCGGTAATCAATACACATCCGCAAGAAACCATCTTTCTTACGCACAAACAAGACAGGTGCACCCCACAGGGACACACTAGGTCTGATAAATCTTTTGTCTAAAAGATCTTTCAATTGCTCCTTCAACTTTTAAAGTTCCGTGGGAGCCATGCGATACGGAGGAATGGAAATAGGCTGAGTATCGGGAAGAAGGTCAATCCCAAACTCTATCTCTCTATCAAGAGGTATTCCAGGGAGATCTTCCGGAAAGATATCAAGAAACTCATTAACAACATTAATTGACTGAATGGTCGGGGTTTCATACTTAGTGTCTTTAACCCGAACCAAATGGTGGATGCAACCCTTGGAAATCAACTTCCTAGCTTTGAGATAGGATATGAAATGACCCTTAGGAATCACAGAACTCTCGGATCATTCGAGGATAGGTTCATCGGGAAACTGAAACTTGACCACACAGGCACGACAATCAATAGACGCATAGCATGAGTGAAGCCAATCCATACCCAGAATGATATCAAAGTCAACTAAATCTAGCTCAATCAAATCAGCATACATAACCCGATGAAAGACAGTAATATGACATTTCTTATATACCCGCTTACAATGACAGACTCTTCTATCGGAGTAGAAACCAAAATAGGCTCAGAAATTAGTACAACATCTATTTCAAAATTTATAGCAACCAAAGGTGTCACATAAGAAAAACTTGAACTGGGGTCCATCAACATATAAACATCAAAATAAAAAACACAGAGCCTACCAGTGACAACATCGGGAGAGTCCTCTGTCTCCTGACAAGGTGGTATAGCATAGAAAGGATTCTGGCGTTGACCGCCAGCAGTACTAGATGAAGCACCCTGAGAAGTAACTGGACGGGCTGCGGGAGGTGGGGCACTGGTAGCCTGACTCTGGGGACGGGCATCACGACTCCACTGTCTGGCATACGGGAAGTCTCTAAGTATGTGGCCCAACTTTCCACAACCAAAACAGCCCCGCTGCCAAATATAACACTCCCTAAAATGGTCTTTACCACACTTAGCACACGAAGGAGGATGAGGCCGGTTGCTTACACTGTCCTGAGACCTGGAAGGTACCGACCTATTCCCGAGCTCCTGTCTGCCCTGATATACGGGAGTACTAGCTGAGGAAGGCACATGTATAAATGGACGTCTCTGAAACTGAGGGCGACCCCTTCCAGAGAATCTAGTCTAACCAGACCCCTGTTTCTCCGATCTGACTCTCTTAATCCCTTTTACTCTTTCTCTTTCCTTTATCTTTTCTGACTCAATCTGTTGGGTATGAATCATTAACCTAGGGAGATCAATCTCCCTGTTGATCATAGCAGATCTACATTCTTTCACCACATAACTCGATACCCCAGTTAGAAACTTGCTCATACTAGTCCTCGAGTCAGCCATCATATTAGGAGCGTACTTCGATAGATGGTTAAACTTAAGACAATACTCCTTAACCGACATGGATCCTTGTCTCAAATTCATAAACTCCTCTATCTTAGCTTCGCATAACTCAAGAGGAAAGAATCTATCCAATAAAGCATCTTGGAATAATTTCCAAGTCACCGGAGTGGTATCTTCCTCTCTACCCTTATTCCATATCTGCACCCAGTCATAGGCAACATCCTTCAACTGATAAGAAGCCATCTCCACACTTTCTTCCTCGATCATGTGCATAATCTGTGTAATTTTCTTCATTTCATCAACATACATCTGCGGGTCCTCACCTTCTCTTGACCCATGAAACTCTGGCGGATTCATCCGCATAAAATCACGAATTTGTACTGCTGCCGAATTATTTTCCTGTGGAGGATGAGCGTTGGCCTGAGTATTGGCGGTAACTGCCTGGGCTAGCATCTGAAAAGCTACCCGAAATTCAGCGTGGGATACCGTCTCATGTAATGGATCAACGGGTTGAGGTTGGTTGTTGTTTTTGCAGGCTCGACGTGGAGGCATTTTCTATCGTAAGAACGTATGAATTAACAATAGAAGGAAATAGTTGTAAGCATGATAGACTCTTGTAGAAAGAAAGAAACAACTTTTCCTAGAACGCCCCACAACCTCTTGATCATAGGTGTGGCGCGCTACACACCGATGCTCAAGACTCTACATAACACGGCTTGTCAGACTCCCTAGGACTCTTCACAACCTTAGGCTTTGATACCAAATTTGTAACGCCCCAAAATATAATCCCGAGATGCCACACGATGACCAAGGCTACACGTAGCCTCAAGCTAACCCTTTAAGACAAAACACTACCCTTGGGTTCCAACACAACAACATACACACTACGCTAAGGATATATATATAAGTACATATCATATCACATCGTACATGGCACGAAATATCGTTAGACTGTACATATATGGAATGTCTATACAAAAACTAACCCAACAATACACTAGTCTGGCATAGACTCTATACAGCAAAATCAACGAGCCATTGGGACAAACCCCCAACTAACTCAACAGACCAAAGAGATCACTAAACAACAACACCAAAACTAGCAACTTGGTCCTCGAACCATGAGGACTCACCACTGAAGGAACGTAGATGCGACACTCGGATATCACTGTAACGGCTGCGGCTGAGTACCTGAACCTACATCATGATAAGAATGTAGCCCATAGAGAAATATGTGGGTCAGCACAAGATACGTACTGAGTATGTGGGGGCACATGCAAAATATAAATAATATCATAAATTTCATAAAAACGTACACACGGACCATAATGACACCTGGCTTGAGTGACATTGAATCATGCAACTCATAACATCTTAGATAGGAAATGTAGGAGAAAAACCTCATAAATCATTATAGATCATCATAGGCAACTTGACTTACCACATCAAAACTCGGAGTGACTCGGTATTTCAATAAACATGACTCTTATGGACAGGGGAGTTTTCTATAACTGACAACCCCACGTGAGCTACGTGGAATACCAACGTTTAAAATCCCCGTTGGCCGGAGTGTCATACTCTTTGCCAGGGAGTACGACCTTAAAACTGCAATAATCACTATCGGGCTTTCTAGCCAATAATATTATCATCAAACAACCCTACGGTGGCACATAGGTTTGGGGAAATACTAAATTTCCCTCTCGGTGCTAAGTACTCCTCCCTGACAAGCTCAAAATGCATTAGGAAATCCACCACAACATCACAAGGGTCTATCATAAAGACCAAATCAAATCTCTTTCTCATTTATCAAATCATATCAATTTGTGGATTCCTAACTCAACACATTTTAGATCAAAATATTTTAATCTTCCTCAACATCAACAAGGTATCAATGCATTGAATCATAACCGACTCGACATTTGGACAAGGATATGAAGACTCAATTCATAATATTTTCAACAATTTAACTCATCAAAATCATCCGGAAAATACCAAAACTCATTGCAACTTCAATTTCAACATTTCTCAATTTGCCATCCAACTCTCATTTAAAGGTACTTGAGACATCAACCCATAGTAGGGATATAGAATTTCCAATATCAATTATAAATTCATAATAAGGAAATAGTGGAATGATAATATAAATCAAGGCTTAACAAATTAAATCATCATACTCTCATAATCAAATACTTTTTGGACGTAATTCCATCTCAACATCATACACATATCGGATGACATAATCCCATAGATCATGGAAAATAATATAAGATATAAAACCATATTTCCAATTCATGGTAAAACATGTAAAATGTAATGTCAATGTAATTCAACAAAAATACCGGGCACAAGATCTAAAGGATAATCTTGTTCAAAGCCCCACATACCTAAAAATGGAAGATGAATATGAACTTCCGACTCTGAAACTTTATTCATGAAAATAAATGGTGCTTCTCGAAGCCCTTAACATGATCAACTCGAATCCCAAATCAATTTGAAATTTCTACGGTTCAATCAAGAGACATAAAAGGATGAAATTTGGAGTAGTAGGGTTGGGGTTTGAGCCTTAGGAAATTTCTGAGAAAAATGAGCTATTGAATGCTCTTAATGGACTTAAATACATGTTTTACCTGAATGGATTGGAGTGGGAATGACCAAAATACCCTTAAAAATCAAATAATGTCAAATTTGTCCTTTGGTGGACTATTTTGATAGGTGAGTAGATATAACTTTTTTCTCCGATGGGTAAATTAGATGAAACAAATTTCATTGGAAAGAGGACTTTCAGATCTTTCTGTTGATATATAATATCTCACCCAGATCATTATGTACAAGGAGTTATGATCATTTGAAGTTGACCCTAAAATTCGCCTGGCCTCAGTATTTTTTTCCTGCACATTTACTGTTCACCACTATTCACGGTTAAATCAGAATGATCATAAATCATCGCTCGAGTGTCCGTTTTGGATGATCCACTTATTGTTGGAAAGATTATTCGATGCTCTACGCGATGACGGGTCGCATATCCAGAAATTCCACGCTGAAAAATTATTAATCATGATAAAGAATAGAATTCAACAAATTTTCGTCCGAGATCTTAACAAATTTTTTTTTTCGGGGCATCACACCCATGAAGCTTAACTATATCCTTAATGTACATCCTAGCATATTCCTTGATGAATTAGTTATCTTGACATATAAAAAGTGGGTTGATTTAGTCAGTCAATCAATAATCACCCAAATTAAATCTTGTTGAAGTTGTGTACTAAAAAAATATGGATTGAGTCCATTTTAAGATCTTTCAAAGTCCAAGTAGGAATACTAATGTCTTGAGTCTAAATTTGTAAGATGAAATCTTAAATGAGAGAGCTTATAAACATCCATAGCAAACTCCTTCTTACTTTATTCTACATGAGCAAAACTTTCCATTGACATCCTTCTAAGAGCATCAACAACAATATTTTCCTTACCTAGATGATTAAACAAACTTATATTATAATCCTTGAGAATCTCTAAACATCTTCTCTGTCAAAGGTTTAACTCTTTCTAACTGAACACATACTACAATCTCTTGTGATTTGTGAAAAGATAAACATGCACACCATAGAGATAATGATGTCAAATCTTTAAAGAAAACACAACAACTGCTGACTTGAGCTCATGGGTAGGATAATTCTTATCATGTATCTTAAGTATTCGGAGGCATAAGCAATAATCTTACCACTATCATCACAACACAACCAAGACCAACTCTACATGCATCATTATAAATAATAAAACCGTATTTACCCTCCTGCAAAGTCAAAACTAGTGCTAAAGTCAATTGAGCTTTCAATTATTGAAAACTCTTTTCACATGAATTGAACAATTGAATTTTTTATTTTTTCCATATCAACTTTGTTAATGGAGCAGCAATCGATAAAAAATCCTCTATCAACCTTTTATAAAAATTGACTAAACCTAACAAACTCCTGATATTTAATAGGGATATATGTTAGGCCAATTCGTAACTACCTCGATCTTTTAAAAATAATGCAGATACCCTCATTAGAAACAACATGTTCAAGAAAAGCTATGAACTTCAACCAAAACTCACATTTGGAAAACTTAACATACAATTTATCTTTGATAATTTGAAGAACAACCGTGAAGTGTTACTTGTTTCTCCTTAATATAGAAGTAAATGACAATATCATCTATGAACATATTCACAAACGTGTCAAGGTGTAACAACCCTCGTTGTAATTTTTAGAGTTATTTTGACCATTTTCCCTTTCTTATTATTGGTTTATATTATTTATAAGTTGTAAAAATGGTTTTCAAAGTCCCCTAACCATTTAGAAGTGATTTATACGAGTTTGTGATTTTGAATAGCCTTTAAAGTGATATAGTTGACTTTTGTCGATATTCTATTATTTGAGCATCAAATGGTAATTCTATCAGTTCCATTAGATTTGGAATATCAAAATTATCCTAGTAGTAGATTAGTTTATGTATGAGAGGTCTTAGATGAGTTTTGGATACTTGTTTGGATTTGAAGATTTATGTTGAGTTTAATAGTATCACCTAAATTAAATAATCTGTTTTAGGCATATGTATGACACCATTAGATCCGTACCAAAATTTTAGAACCAACGCAAAAGAATCACTGCATTTGGAGTCCATATAAGGGAGTTATGTCCATTTTAGTAAAAAGTTATTGCTGAAGAGTCTTTTGTCTCGACTTCTAATCCCACTAAAGGTATCAAATTTATTTATAAAAAGGACAATTTCAGAGATTTCGAATTTTAAATATTTTTAAAGATAGGAAGATCAAATTGAGATAATATTTGATGGGTTTTCTCCTAAAATCATCGTGTATGTGTTTCTAAATTTATTTTACTCATTTTCCTAAAACACCCATTCCGTTTTTCATGATTTTGATTAAAAAAGTTGATATTTGAAACCCCAAAGTTAAGAAATCAAAATTTCTTGATTTGAGGATTGAGTTGGGATAAATTTTTGTAATTTAAGGTCCTTGTATTATGGATAAAATGATTTTAATAAAATGTTATTGAAATTTCTCATTTTAAACCGCGTTTGCTAATAAAATTTTAATATCTACCCGGTAAAGAGAAAAATAAGTATTTTAATGATTTTAAATCCATCTTATACTCAATTTTCAATGGGATTTCATATTTAGAACCCTTAAACTATGGATAAAGTGATTTGTTAATAAAATTTTAGTTTTATCCATTTAATTTTTAGTCAATTTTTAAAGTGATTTTGGACTCTGAACTAAAGTATGTCAATATGGGTATCATTGGTCTTGTATGTATGTAAATGTCTTATTTGATTAGATTAGATATATTTAGTGGTAATTTGAGGGAGTAGAGCTTTTGTTTGATGCTTTGGACTATGTTTTGGCTTTGAGGATCTTCTTTCAGGCAAGTTAAAATGTACTTTACTCTTTTCTGAGGCGTTTATGTGTTGTATGCTTATTTTCTTGTGTTTTGTGAATCTTTTAGAGTTTAGGGGTCCTTTTTAGATAAAATGTCAACCATTTCTACGGGTGCAAGAGTCAATTGATGGGTGGTGGTTGTATATTATTTATCTTTTTTATTCTCACTAATTTGCAAATACGCTAAGAGTATATTTTAGATAGGTAATTTATAGATCTTGAGGACATTGATTATGGGTATCTATTTAATAGTTTGAATAATGTTTAGTAGATTTTGATATGATGATTAGGTTTAGCAATTATTTAGGGGATAATTATTCTATTATTTTATTTGATAGAATGATTGTGTCACGACCTGAGACTACCCCTAGTCGTTATACAGCACTTAGAGTCACAACTGATCCCAAGCTAACCCATGGCATGTTATGACACTAAGAATACTATATAAGTTATGAGATACAGAGTGGAAGCTAAATTTGAATGATATAAAGTAAATAAAAAACAAAATTTAATAATTGAAATAAAAATCATCCGAACAACATCATAAGTTAAAAATCTACTGTTTGACTATCTGAAAGACTCAAAATAAGATGAGTTTTTGGGACAAGACCGAAACTAACTCTAACTATTTTAAACTAAAATCTTTCCAAAAATAAATATGTATAAATAGTCCTTGAATGATACAGACTCACCAAATCATTTTTGTTGAGCTGTTGCTTAATCGAGATAACTACGATTGGGATGCTCAACATTCGAACCTATATTATAAAACAATAGAGTGAAAATGGAAGTATGCGGTTAGTAATTTGGATGCACTGAGCACGTGAAATATACGCTACACTATATGAACTAAATATGTGGAGCATGACATAATAAATTTAACAAGGATCTATAGAATGTAAACTGATGTAATGGCCAAGTAATAAACATAAAATTGTACCATAGGCTGAAATAATTTGAATACAAGAATATACACATATCTGAGTCTGAACTATGTAGGGTTATTGTAACCACCATAGACATATGAGCATCATAAGATCTAAACTGTAACCCAAGTTGGTAGAGTGTTCTATACCTTTCCAAGGGTATGGACTATGATTGGCATGAATTCATTCATGAGCTATTTGGGAAAGGGAGACACTCTCAACTAGAGAGGAGACCTTTAAGCTATGTTGAAATGTATTTTGGGACTTGGGTTTTCTAAATTGGTGTCTCTTCGGTGCTAAGTACTACTCCCAAAAGAAGGTAAACTAATTTACCAAAGTTCTCTACAATAATGAATTCTAAAACTCATGTTTTATCTGAAAGCATTTTGAATCATGTAAATTGAAGGAATGGCTATTTAACTAGCAATGCATGATATCCTAGGTCATTTAGTGTTCAAAACTTTCCATTGTAGAAGAATGTAACACCTAATGGCAATTATTAAAAAAAGGACTAAATGTAATAAGAAATTCATAACTCAAGCCCCAAAATAAAAATATTATCAATATAATGAGAATTTAAAGTCATGAGTATGTAACGTTAATCAAATTTATGTGATATATATATTCATGGTTTAGCCAAATCAAGATACTGAAAGCTAATGGAATTCACCCTTTTCACAAAAACCCTTTATTTGAGGAATGAATTAAACTTGAGAAATTGAGTTAACTTTGAGACTCAATGGATGAAAGGAATCCATTGATGAAATATCAAATACATGAAATAAAAACCCTTGGTGAAATTATTAATTTGAAGCCTGAAGTTGAAAAACCCTAATTCTTGCCTTTGGAGAAGAAAATTCCCCACTCTCTCTATTTTTGGCTAGATATTGCTTGAATCTTTAGAGAATGAGAGATTTGGTGTATTTTAGGCTTATTAATCATCTTTAGATTAGCTTAATTGACGTAGTTTTGGTGTTTAAAGAACAGGAGAATACCAAACAACCCCTTCAAAAATTTTTAACATTGCATAAAATTTCTACCCAACAATTTGATTGACGACCCATCAACCTATTGATGGGTTTTCAACCATCTCATCACTTTTGGGACTTTTTTGATATTATTGGTTAAGGTTTACAACTTTATTTTATGGTTCTTCAACCAATTGATGACTCGTTAAGATAGGTCATCAGTCTCTGACAGACAGACACCCTTAGGTAAAATAAGCATAACTTTTTACTCAGGAATCAGATTGATGAATGGTCAGTGGCATTGGTAATAAGACTCAAAGAACTTTCATTTAGTGGATCTTGAGATACAAAACTCTTTATATTCTAGGAGTTACAATCATTTGAATTTTACTATAGAGAGATCCTGCATAAGAAGTCAATTAGTAAGGAAATTTTCAACTTGACCATGAGCTAGAAACTATTTGTTGCCTTAATTCATATATAAATCAATTCACATACTACTAAATAACTATGTTTTACTCTAAATATACTTGAAGTAGGGTTCTGATCTTACCTTAGATTTTTGAGGTGTTACAATATCTCCCCTTTGGGGTTATTTATCCTCGAATGAAAACTAACTAAGCTAAAATGTTAGGAAAAAAGCTACAGTCCCAACACTGAAGTTCTAGAAGCTGAATACTAGCATGATGACTGAATATACAACTGAAACATAGGTTAGAGTAAATTCATGGATACATGCTATGACATCAGAGTAATTGAGTGACATGAGATGAAAAGAATTAATTAAGAAAAAACTGTTACCTCAAGCTAGAATAGCGTTCAAAGAGAAAAGATGGGGGTAATTGGTCATCATATCCACCCCTGCTTCCTAAGTATCTCCCTCAACATGCTGATATCGCCATAGAACCTTTACTGAAGTGACTTCCTTATTCCTCAACTTACGAACCTGATGATCAAGGACCTCAACTAGGACCTTCTCGTAAGAAAGACTATCTTTTATACCCACACTATCTAAAGGCACAATTGATGCGGGATCACTATTCATTTCTTTAACAAAGGCCCAAAGAAAATCAGATGCACTAATGATAACTCTGCAGGAAAATCCAACTCATAAGCTACAAAATAACCCACACTCTTATAAGGACCACCATAGCTTCCCCTTCTTATCAAATCTCTTCACCCTTTTCATGGGTGAAACTTTCACGCAGACCAAATCACCAATAGCAAACTCAAATTCCCTCCTCCCAACATCTATATAGGACTTTTGACTACTCTGAGCTATTTTCAGTCTTTCTCTAATCAATTGAACTTTCTCCATAGCCTCATGAAATAAATCTAGCCCTATCAATGTAGCTTTACCAACTTCAAACCAACCAATATAAGATCTACACCTCCAACTATAAAGTACTTTGAACGGGGCCATTTAAATACTAAAATGATAGTTGCTATTATAAGCAAACTCAATCAAAGGCAAATGGACCTCCAAATTACCCTTGAAATCAAACACATAAGCTCTCAACATATCCTCTAAAGTGTGAATGGTCCACTCTTCCTGACTATCTGTCAGTGGATGAAAAGTTGTACTGGAATGAACTTGGCTACCAAGACTAATAAAAATCAAAGAGGGAAAAAGAAGAAGAAAAGTAAAACAAAAGAGGGATATGTGGATTAATATTCAAACTCTTAAATTTATGGGCAACACAGGACTAAAATCCTCACCTACAATTTAAATCTAACAATCCAAAAAAAATCCTTGTTTGATAAAAAATCAAAGGAATCACCAAAAACTATAAATGGGTAATCTTCAAAATTAATCAAACCTAAATAAGTTCACAACCAATTCCAAGATTCCACCAAAATAAATGCTCACTAATTAACCACTAAATTCATTAAGGGAATATGCTAAGAAGAAACTATAATTTCTCAAAGTTTAATATTCATCAAAACTACCATGCAGAATAAAGGAATCCTATTTATACTAAAGGGAAAAAGAAGACAACTAGCTTTTACAATTTTTTCCTTAATGAGACAAGGGACTTTTTTGGTTGTATCTATTTTGTGGATTCATAAATTTAAGAAGTAGCCACTTTGACAAATGACCACTTTTATTCCTCTTCTTTAGTTTGATTGATCTTCCACATGATGTCTGTCTTTCTTTAGCATTCTTTAAATTCCTCCAAAGCTTCCTTCCTCAAGAATATTTATTTTATATATTGGAGATTCTTTGTTTGTCTGTGTGTGAATGGCCTTGAAGAATAATCCATGCCATAAATGCTAGTATCACCCTCCCCTTCCTTAAAAGGATTTTTCCTTAAATCCAAAGGCTCACCTACAACACAAAGAGAAAGATCACTAACAATGAAAATATTATACCAAAATTGAAAATATTATAGACATTATACTCATTTGGTAAGTCAATTATGTAGGCATTATCATTGATTCACTTTAGCACTTTGAAAGGCCTATCTCCCCTTTGACTTAGATTTTATTTTTGGATGTGTGGAACCTTTTCTTTTTGAATTATACCCACACCCAATTATCCATATTGAAGATCACTACCTTTATCTCATGATTCTTTCGATTGGCCACCTTTGAATTGTTTTAGTCAATGGCCTTTTTGACCTTGGAATGAATGTTCATCATCTCCCTTGACCTTTGCTTGGCATCTAAACTCACAACAATACAGATAGATAGAGGAGTTATGGTTAATAAAAACAAAAGCTTAATTCCATAATATGCTTTAAATGGGGACATTCCAATAGAAGAGTGAAAAGATCGATTATATAAAATCTCAATCCAGTGGAAATGGTCTTCCCAAGAAGTTGGGGTTCCGTTATTCATACATCTAAGCATATTGCTAAGATTCTAGTTCATTACTTCAGTTTGTCTATCCATTTGGGGTGGAAAGAATTATAACATAAGATTGGTACCAAGTGCACCCTATAGATTCTTCCAAAATGACAAAGAAACTTGGCATCCCTATCACTCAAAATAGTTTGAGGGACTTCCTATAATTTAAGAACATTAATGACAAACAAAGATACAACATGAGATGCATCATCAGACTTATGGAATGGAATGAAATGAGTTATTTTGGAAAAGCTTTCCACTACCACAAATATGCTATCATGAACCCTCTTAGTATTAGGAAGGCATAAGACAAAATCCATAGAAATGTCCATCCATGGAATAAGAGTAGGAACACAAGTATGCTTACCTTAAGGTTGGTTTATGGTTATGGTTTGTTTGTAATCTAGGCATTATCCACAAGTTTTCTCCATATCATCTTTATCTTGAGTAAATAGAATTATTCTACGAGAATGTCAAGTGTCCTAGGTACCCCAAAATGCCCCATCTAACCACCACTATGATCTTTCTTAATGAACAACTCTCTCTATGAACTCATGGGAATAAAAACCCAATGAAACACCAAGGGTATTTGACCCTTTAAAAATTTCTTAGGTTTTGGAATTACTAGACTTTGTACGACTCAAGCGTCCCATTCATACCCTTGGATATGGGCTTGATAGTTCACGCGTATGTTAGGAAGTGAGGTTAGATTAGTTACTATACAAGATACAAATCAACATTGTACAAGTCATATGCTTGGATGGGAGATGTAAAATGATAAGTCGTATGGTGCTTGATTAGTTGGTCTTGTAGAAACCGCCTATAATACGATTTGGGGGTTTGGTTTGGGGTACCACTCGTACCTTAAGGTACGATTTAGGTTGTTTTAGTCATATTGGAACCAGTATGGAGGGACTTGGGGAGATATAAGGTGTTTGTTAGGGTACCACTCGTACCCTAGGGTACGTTTTACATGGGTGAGTCGTACCCTCCTGGGACTTGGTTTCCAGCTTTTTAAGTGAGGGTAGTTTAGATATTTACCACCCTAAACCACTTATTTTATCATATTATATAACCTTTGGTGGCCTCTTATAACACTTTTAAAAAATTGATACACTCTAAATACTCTCTCAAACTCTCTCTTGAAGATTAGAGGCTAGGGTTTCTACATGTGTTCTTCAAAGGGCTCAAGAGTCAAGTTACTCTTCAAAATCCTTGTGTATAAAACATGTACTTCTTCCCTCATTGTTAGTTCCAACTAAAGGCATGATATAATGTGTTTTAAAACTTAATTTATGAGTCATAAATGGTAGTTTTGGAAACTAATGTTGATGGTCTTAATGCATATTTTTGGGTCTTAGTTTAAATTTTGTTTTTACATATTTTGGGTAGTGGTTTACATATGTGGGAACTTGTTGGTTATGGTTTAACAAATGGGTCATGAGTAACCCAAATTATGATGGTTTATGCTTTGGTTTTGGTCTTGGTAAAGGTATGCCCTTAACATGTTTGATAAAATACCTAAAAGAATGTTTTCACGCTATTATTGAACTTTCATTAGAACTATTGCCTGGTATGGTTCGGTAATGGAACCTTAAATGGATTTGGATAGTTTTGCATGGTTTAAATGGTTTGAATGGTATAAATGCTTTAAATGTTTGGAATGGTCTAAAATTATTTAAAAGGTATGAATGGTTTGGAATTGTTAAATGGAATGGTTTTGGTGGTAATGGTTTGGTTAATTAAACATCCTTTTAGGGTACAAATTTATCCCCAAGTAAACTTGTTAATGAACAACTTGTGGTGTATAATGGAATCCCCCAATTAATCATAATAATGGAACATTTGTAGGGTACATGGGACTTCTCCAAGTTAATTGATTAATGTGATCTATGGGTACATGGGAATCCCTTGATCTCAAAAAGGTTTGGCTAGGAAAATACTTTCAAGTAATAGTCGGTATGATGATACCGCTATGTATATCCTCGGTTAATAACAATGTTTGGTCGATTAGAAATTATTTTAATTGTGCAATAAAGGTAGGGTGTGATAGCTAACCGTAAAAGTGGGAGTCTAATAGATGAATACTGGAAACTCATGGTTGTCGACATAAGGGGTAGGTCATGGCGACCTTATATAATATGATGAGGTACACAAGAATTCTCTAAGTACATTGTACATATGTATCATGGAGGGTGAAGGTTACTTGGGAATCCCTTACTCTTATGGTATCTTTGGTTCGTGTAGATACACACATTGGGACCCGTTTAGGGTGTTACACTGGACCCATATAGCCCATGGATGGTTAAGTACGGTTAAGATACACATACCCTAGTTAATTATTTTAAATATAAACTAAACTCGGCTCCCTTTCTTGGCATAATTATACTTATATATGTATGGTTTGTATGCATATGGATGGTTTACTTGGTTTTGTTAAATGACATTATTTTATCCTTATCCTGAGTGCATGCTAGTGTTCACCCGCTAACCTATTCTTGGGTGGCTGTATCCACATGCGATACAAGAACTTACCATTCTACTCCTCCGACAAAGTGATCAGATTCGGAGCAGCTATTGGATTAAAGTGGTGATCTTTCAAAATGAGATAGGCATCTATTTAATATCATGGATTACTTTATGTACTTTTGTCTTTCATAGACTTGGATTATGGCTATGTCGGGGGCCTGTCCCGACTAGGCACTCTTTGGTTTGGTTTAGAGGATTTGTATGAATAACTATGGACTTGGGTACAATTTTATCATGTTATGTTATATATATAAATATACATTGGGTTGTTGTCTTGGTTTTGTCTTATGGTTTAACATAAATATTGGTTGGGTTTGAATGGTTTGTTTTGGTTATTGGGTGAATTAACTTGGTTGGGTTGGTCTCGTATATAGACTTATACCAAAGTCACCACACTGGTGAATATATTATCTTGTTATATGTTTGGAGTTCATCTGACTTATTATATATGTTGGTTGGTTGGGTGGGCATCAGGGGCAGTCTCCGGTCCTGAATGGACTTAGGATTTCCCATTACGATAAGGCCCCAGTTCGAGTAATGTAAAGTTGGTATCATATATTTAGGTTTTGGTGTCATGGGGTATCCATAAAGTTGTGTCAAGTAGAGTCTTTCTTATGGATGTGTTTTGTACCACACTTATTATCAGGAGGCTATAAGGCATTTAAAAATGTTTCACTTTCTTGTTGTTCAACTTTTAGGCTATGGAGTCTAAGATCTTGAACTCTTTCCTAAATCTTCTTTAGTTAACATTTTAGATCATGTCCCCTTAATGATCTAAAGTTCGTGGGAACTCACTTGTCTCACTCAAGGACAACATGGATGGATCTAGTCCAACTCATGAGGCACAGACTCGATCAAGGGTTGCAACTTCTTTTTTTTCTTATAGAGTCCCACGATATGTATTAACCCTTTTTTATGAAGATGGAACTTATTCTTGGTTACCTTAAAAAGAGGTTACTAATGTTGAGTTTTGATATTCTATTAATCTATTGATCCAGATGGTAACAACTCTATCACGTCGGTCCAATCCTATTGGTATGGGAAGGAAGGAGGCAAGGTGGAGAAATAGGAAAGGTAAGTGGGTATCAATTCTCTTAACAAAGGAAGGCCAATGGTATAGTGGTAAATAGTCTAAGGGGAAGGGTTGGGTGGGTCTTAACTCCTATTTTATGGCTTGTGCTCTGTACTTGAATCCATTTGGAGGTAGGTTTTTTCATATTGGTAATGCTTTTAGGGAATAAAATGTCCAATCTTGGGCCAATGAGGCCCAATTTGCATCATCCTATCCTCTTTGTAGAGTTTGTGATCGGTTGCACCATGGTTATTGCGAGGAAGGGAGAAAATCATTATTTTAGTTGTGGTAAATTGGGTCACATGCAACGAGAATGTTCCATAAGGATTGATGCTTGGGCAAATAGGATATCAGTTGCTACTTCTTTAGCTCTTGCACCAAGGGGTTTTACTTCAGGTTTTGGCTTTGGTCGGGATCGTCTTAATGCCCTCTATCCCTCAGGAGTCAGAGGCATCTTCTGTTTATAACATTGGTATGTTCAAAACTCCTTTCTCTGTGGTGTGTGAGTTTACTTGGTCTGGGGTCCCCTTTATTCTTTTGTGACCCTAATTGTAGTTGTGTATTTTGGTTTTGGTCCCAAGGTTATTTTAGATTCTTTTTCTATTTCCACCCTAGTAGGTGACTTCACAATTTCTCTGAGATTTTATGAAGGTGTGTGGTTTCTATTGGTAGTAAAAGGGGTCTTGGTGGATTTGTTTAACTCATATAAGGTAGATTTTGATTTCATTTGGGAGATAGATTGGTTGCACTCGTGCTATGCCTTATTAGACTGTCGGATCCATAAAGTTTGTCTTTAGGCTACATAGTAAGCCAGTTGTGGAGTGAGAGGATGGTTTTGTTCCTTAGCTATTAAGGGAAAGGTTATATCATATATTAAAACTCGAAGGTTGGTTTTGGAAAGGGGTGTCTATATCATTTGGTCCAGGTTAAAGATTCTAACTCGAAAGGTCCTTCTTTGACTTTGTTTTCAATGATGAATGAATTTCCTAAGGTCTCCTTGACGACCCTAATGGTGTCTTTCTAATGGGGAGGTTGGTTTAGGATTGGTCTTATTTCAAACATTTGTCCAATTTCTATTCTTTCTTTATAAGATGGTTTTGGTTGGCTTAAAGGAGTGATTAAGGAATTTTTAGACAAATGTTCTATTTGTTCTAGTGTCTCTCCATGGAGTGATTCCATGCTTATATAAATAAGGGGAATGGTTACCTAGAAATTGCATAGGTTGTCAAAGGGCGATTAAGGAAGTTAGAGTGTCTTTCTAGTGGGAGAGGACCCCATATGTATATTCCATCTTACATGGGGTACTTTACTAGTGGTGCATAGTGGTTGATAGACACTAAGTATGAATTATAGTTGTTTAATTTTGGTAACGGGAATATTAATGCAGGAATTATGGAGGTAAATTAGAAAGTTAGATGAGGCATATGAAAGGGGTAAGGTTGATGACTTGGGGAAAGAAATAGTGGGAAAGTTATGACTTATAGTCCAAAGGTTTAGGTTGAAAAAGTGGATTGGGGGTCAAATCATTAAATAGGTTAGAGCATGGGGTCTATATGACTATACTAGACTCTAGGTGGCATTGAGTGGATGAAGTTTTGGGTATTGGAAAACCAAGCATCTTTAGTGTACATCCTTGGTGATACCTTTAGAGCGGAGTGTTGTGCTATAAGTGTCATGGGATGAGGGTTAACCTAAGAATTCTCTTTCAGCGGTGGACTTTTAGGAAAGGTCGGGTTGAATATTCTAGAAATTCTCCTCTATCTCAGTTAAGAGAGTACTCTACTAGTATTGCATGTGTTGTATTAGAACATATGCCTAAGGTTCACATTCTGCATTTGCCTTGTTTTATGGATCCAAGTCTTGACCTTATGTTATGTTATCTATGGTATATGTGGTTGTGTTTTTTTGGGTGTCAAGTTCTAAGGACTCCTTTTATGGTACGATTTGTTTAGGATGATTCTTCATTATGACCTAGGTGGTTGTTATGAAGTACTTAGTGCCTGTTCCTATAGTGTTATGTCTTGTTTCGAGGATTTTACCTTGGGTGGCATGGATAATTCTTGTAATTTGTTCCTTAATGACTCTTCTTATGTTAGTATGGTAGTGGCTTGGGAAATATAGTGATGTTTTGAAATGGGAAATATAGAAGTCCCTAAGTGAGGGAGAGTCTAGGGTGACTACTAAAGTTAAGGTTTGGAAGGCGAGGTAAGGTTATTGTCAAGGGAAATGGTTAGGAAAGGAATAGGTGGTAAAAACCTTTGTGAAAATTATAAAAGGCTCTTGATCATTGGAAAAGTAGATCATACCACGGGTATATAGGTGGTAGGATTGAATGTTGAGATTGGTAGATATACCAATAGTTGTGTGGGGTACTTAAGATTCCTAGGGAGTCATGTTTTATGAATTATTTTCATGGAATAATTGTGTTAAGGTTTTGGGTTTCCAATTATAGGTTGGGGGTTTCAGATTATAGTAGTTGGTTATGTTTTTTCAATGTCTTTTACTTATAGTTTTCATATATAATAGTGATGGAAGTGGAGTAGTGTCTCGAGTGGTTACAAAGAGTAGAGCCTAGTAGCCTAAGTTAACTCCTTTTAGCTTTGCAGAGGTTTGAACATGGAAGCAGTGGTGTATAGTAAGACCCAAGCTCTCATAGTGATGGGTCTCGGGAAATTGTAAGTTGAGTTGGACTTGTTCTCTAGCATGAGTCTATTCATTTGGTATTCCATGTGTTATGTGGTGGTAAGGTGTGGATGGTCCTTCATTGGTCATTTTCTTTAGGTGGTATTGGTATCTCAGATTCTTTATTACTTAAGGAGGTCTCGGTGAGGATCCTAGATTTCGCCGGTTGCGAATGAAAGGTTTAGCTTCGTAAAGGTTCCATGGTGAAACCAAAACTCTGAGAAAGCTATTTGGGATACAGAAGGGGACATGGAGTCTAAAGATCTGTATTGGTTCTTCAATCTAGAACTTTGTGCGAAGGGTATGTGATCTTCGACACATCTTTGTTTTCTAACTTGGTTAAGAGTAAGGAATGGTTCCTATTGTATCTTTGTTTTCTAACTTAGTTGGAGGTCGGGATGGAAGTGTTGGGGCGTAAATCGTTCTTGGGGTATATGCTGATCTTCTCATCTTGTTGTGTGTCCATGTTTTATAATTTAGTTGGAAGGGAAGTTTGATGTATGTTAATGCATCATCTCGTTCCTATTCCTACCCTTACCCATTATTCCAGGATGATGATCCTAGTGGGGGAGACTGAAATGCCCCGGGTATTAGACCCTTGCAAAATTTCTTGGGTTTTGGACATACTAGACTCGGTATGACTCAAGGGTACTATTCCTACCTTGGATATGGGTTTGGGGATGGATTGATGGTTCCCTCTTATGTTGTATAGTGGGGTTGGCTTGGTTACTATCCAAGATACGACTCAACATTAAATAAGTCGTATGCTTGGATACGAGGGGTACAATGCCAAGTTGTATGGTGTTTGATTGTTTGGTCTTATGGAAACTGCCCATGATATAGTTTGGGATCCAGTTTGGGGTACCACTCATACCCTAAGGTACGAGTTCGGTTGGTGTAGTCGTATTTGAAACAACGTGGAGGGTCTTGGGGAGGTCTAGGATATGAGTTAGGGTACCACTCGTACCCTAGGGTATGGTTTACATGGGTGAGTTGTACCCTCCTGGGACTTGGTTTCTAGTTTTTAAGTGAGGGTAGTCCGGACATTTCCCACCCTAAAAAGCTTATGTCCTCACATTATATAACCCTTGGTGTCATCTCATAACACTTGGTAAAGAATAGAAACACTTCAAATACTCTCTCAAACTCTCTCTTGAAGATTGAAGGCTAGGGTTTCTGTCACGACCCGACCCGAGGCCCTGGCCGCAATGGGAATCCCAAGCCACGAAGGCCCGAGAGACCCCTCTAACTCCCCAACCTACTAGTGATATTGTCCGCTTTGGGTCCAGGCCCGCACGACTTTAAAATGCGTCACTAGGGAGTAAGTCTTTCTTACTTATATACCTAGCATCCCTCCTGTGTTTTGACGATGTGGGACTCCTTCCTAAGTTGGGGTGTTACATACACCCCCCTTATGGACTCAGCGTCCTCGCTGAGGTTTTCCCTACCGAATAGGATTTGCCTATACTCAGGACTGAGGTTTGCACCGCTTTATCGGGATTTGCCTACACTCAGTTTGAACTCTGTCCCACATTGACAGAGATGACACAGGAGCGACTCTGATACCATTCTGTCATGACCCAACCCAAGGCCCTGGTTGCTATGGGCATCCCGAGCCACGAAGGCCCGAGATACCTCTCTAACTCCCCAACCCACTAGTGATATTATCCACTTTGGGCCCAGGCCCGCACAACTTTAAAATGCGTCACTAGGGAGTAAGGATTTCTTACTTATATACCCGACATCCCTCCTGTGTTTTACCGATGTGGGTCTCCTTCCTAAGTTGGGGTGTTACATCCACTGGAATTGACAATTATGAAATTGTCCTTTACTACGACACAGTGGTTGCTTAGGTGGGACATTGCTCTAACTCCTCAACCGAGTATCGGATTTGGGCGAATATGGTATCGATGGAAAGCTTATTCAATTTCCCACACAATGGGAGGTCTAAATCTAGAAGATTCCACACGAAAAAAATATTCTTTATTTTGGAATCTATTCCTCAATGTTCTAGGAACGAATTCAAGCTAGGAAAACTATGGGTTATTACAATTAGATTCTAAGATGATGGGATTTGAAAGCTTGAAGGGGTTCTATTCTATGATTCAATTTTTAAAGAGTTTTTTTAAAGTCTAAATCAAGGGAAGAGAGTTGATAGGTTTCAATTGGTTGATGGTTTCTAGTTCAAGGATGGGCGGGTGACACGACCCAAACTGGGGCCTTATTGTAATGGGCAATCCCAAGTCAATCCGGGATCAGAGACTTCCCCGATGCCTAACCCAACCAACCGACATGCATCCTGAGTTTGATAAACTCCGAACATATAACAAGATAATGTATTTACCAATATGGTGGCTTTGGGATAATTCTATATCTGAGACCAACCCAACAAAGTCAATACAAAAAATAACCGAAACCAACCATTCAAGCTAACCAATAACCATGTCAACCATAAGCTAAAATCAAGACAATATCCAAATGTAATATATATATATATACATGTAACATGATTTAACGATACCCAAGTCCATAGTTGTCCATACAAAGCCTCTAAACCAAACCAAAGAGTACCCAGTCGAGACATGCCCTCGACATATCCATAATCCAAGTCTATGAAAGAAAAAAGTACATAAATTAATCAATGACATGAAATAGATGCCTTCCGAATTATGGAAGATCACCTCTTCAATCCAATACCTGATTCCAAATTCGATCACTAAGCGGCAGAAGTAGAATGGTTAGTTCCTACATCACGTGGGGATACAGCTGTCTGAGGATGGGTTAGTGGGTGAACGCTTCCATGCACTCAGGATAAGGTTAAAACAATGTCACATAACAAAACTAAGTAAACCATTCATTTGCATACAAACCATACATATATATATAACTGTGCCTGGACAGAGAATCGGGTTTAACATGCATTTAAAACCATTAACCTAACTATGTGTAGCTTAACCGTCCTTAACCACCCATAGGCTATATAGTTCTAGTGTAACCCACTGAATGGGCTCTAAAACGTGTAGCCGTACGAACCGAAGAACCTATAAGAGTAAGGGATTCCCAAGTAACCTTCACCCTCTATGATACATATGTACAGTGTACTTAGAGGATTCTCGGGTACCTCGTAGAATCATATAAGGTCTCCATGACCTACCACTAATGTTAGCAACCATAAGTTTCCAGTGTTCATCCGTTGGTCTCCCACCTTCACGGTTAGATATCACACCCCGCCTTTATTGCCTAATTAAAACCAGTTCCAACCAACTAAACCATTGTCATTAAATGAGGCTATACATAGTGGTATCATGATATCAACGATAACTTGCAAGTACTGTCCCTAGTCAAACCTTTTTGAGATTAAGAGATTCCCATGTACCCATAGATCACATTAACCAATTAACTTGGGGGAGTCCTATATACCCCACAAGTGTTTTAGTATTGTTATTACCCTGGGGATTCCATTGTACCCAAAAAATTTTTCATTAACATATTTACTTAGGGTATTCCTTTGTACCCCACAAGGATTTTTAATTAACCGAACCGTTACCACCAAAACCATTCTATTTAACCATACACAACTTTTAAGCCATTTTAGAATATTCCAAACATTTAAAGAATTTATACCATTCAACCATTTAAACCATCCAAATCCATTTAGGGTTCCATTGCAAAAACATACCATGCAGTAGTTCCAATGAAAGTTCAACAATATAGTGAAAACATTTTTTAGGCATTTTATCGAACATGTTGAGGGCATACCTTTACCAAGGCCAAAACCAAAGCATAAAGAATCATAATTTGGGTTACCCATGACACATTTATTAAACCATAACCAAAAAGTACCCACATGGGAAAACCATCACCAAAAACATATAAAAACATATTTTAAACCAAGACCCAACAATATGCATCAAGACCCTCAACATTAGTTTCCAAACCCACAATTTATGACTCATAAATCATTTTTTAAAACACATTAATTCATGCCTTTAGTTGGAACTAACAATGAGAGAAGAAGTACATGACTTATACAAAAGTATTCCAGAGAGTAAATTGACTTTTGAGCCCTTTGAAGGACACATTTAGAGACTGTAAGACCCCAAACTTTCTTTAAGTCAAATCTAGTCTCCAAAAGAGTTAGTGATGACTTTATAAATGATTAATTTTTAAATTAGTTATAATTTCCATAATTTCTACTTTTTATCATGTGGAAAATTGAATTAGATTTCCAACGATACCAATTTCGTCCAAATCCAATATAAGAGTAGAAAGTTATGGACGTTTCACTGAAAGCTGTCAGAACTTCCCAAGTGTGATGGGCAGGTTGACAGACCATCGAGCTAGCGATGGACCATCGCCTAAACCTTCAAAGCTAAGGTAGCAAGTCAATTCTCTGGCTAAGGTACGACAGGCAGGTTGACGAACCGCCGAGCTAGAGACAGACCGTCGCCCAAGCTGTCACTACTAAGGCAGTGAGTCCCTATTCTGGCCCAAGTGCGATGGTCAGAATGACGAACCGTCGAGCCAGCTATGGACCATCACACGAGCCGTCACAGATCCTGTTCATTAATTTAAAGCCATTTTTAAAAAGGTATTTGAGTCTTTTTCCACCCATTTTAAAAAAAGGTATTTGTGTCTTTTCCACCCGTTTTAACCCCTAATTATACCAGACAATAACTCATAAATTTATTATTCATTCACAACATCCAATTAGGGTTTCTCTCAAAGATCAAAATCAGAGAACAAGAAACCCTAGGTGCTTAATTCCAAGTCAAGAATTCAAGCTTTTCTCCACAAATATTTAAGAAATCATCCACCCAGGTATGTCAAGTGTTCACTCATGGATTCTTTTTGTCCATAAAGCCCAAGAATCCAATTTTAAATTTTAAATTGTGATGTTTATGTTGTGGATTGATTCCAATCATGTTGATGTTGTGTATAATACCGAAGTTGTAATCGTTGAATTTATTTTCATTAATTTATGCTAGCATGTGGATTGAAATCCACTAAATTATGTTAATTTATGTAACCATGATGAATTAATTTAATGTCCAAGCCTAAGCTTATAGTTATGCAGGCAAGGTGTATGATAAAATGCCTAAGAGAATAAGAAACATGCCTTATGACTCAATTGTAACCAAAATGCTGAACCTATGTTTCACCATTAATTTCAAATGACTCCCATGTTATTATTATTCTTTGTGATGGATTGATGTAATGCTCATGAAATTAGGCTTATGAAATTATGACATGTTTACATGCACTTCTATTCATATGTGAGCTTATGGCATGCAAATACTTCATGAATATCCCCGATGATTGTACTATGAATTGTTGACTATGGTCATATGTCAAGGAGTTTCAAGTCTTGTAAGTTTCATGCTATTGAGTCCTGGGGGTACTTGTACCTGACAATTTAGCTATGTACCTGTAATACCCCGAATTTTCTACCTAGCTAATTTCATCCCAAGAATGCCTAGTATTAACTTCTAAAGTGAATAATGATTATTTCATGAGGAGTTTTCAAGATTTTCACTTTTTGTCATGTGAAAAATTCAATAAGCTTTCCATTGATATAACATTCGCCAAAATCTGACACCCGGGCGAAGAGTTAGAGCCTTTTTAGTGAGACGGTGTATCACCTGAGCCTCCAGCGCATCACGGAGATAGCTCAAATTGCAATTGTCAATTTGCAGTATTGATCTGCGATAGTGGCGCATCACGCCAAACTTCCAAGTCACAGACAAGGTGGCAACGCGATAGCTCAGCGTCGCGCCCCCGTTCAATTTCCCATTTATCATTTTCCAGTGAACCCAAGGGTGGGAACACACATTGTCAGATGAGGGTGTGATTCTTAGTAGTCATCCTTGTGTTCCAAAACTATGTAGCCAGCATAGGTTGAGACATAAATACTATCATATGAGGGTTGATGAGGTGGATAAACATTGTCAGATGAGGACCTCACCGTTCTCTTTTGGGGACACCGTCAGATGAGGGTACGCACAGTTGTCCTTACCAGTGGCGTGGTATTGACACCCTTCCAATCAGGTCACAGATTAGACCCCAGCTCAGCTGTTATAGCGCATTTGGGCCATCGGTTAAATAACTATTCCCACAGTTTCAGTATCAGTCTTAGTAAAAGAACTCAGATAGTTCTTCGGATTTCAGGACTGTTAGATACAGTCAACTTAGTCACAGTACAGAACAAAGAAAGTTCCATTAGATTTAGGACTGTCAGATACAGTCACTCATGTTATCAGTTATTTCAGTTATCGGAACTCCAGTATCAGTCATGCTAGATATTAGTAAATTTATGTCATCAGTATATAGATTCGGTTATCATGTTCTCACGATCTCAGTTACTATGTATTATGTGTGCACTCTCATGTTCATATTAGTCAGTCAGTTATTATCATTCATGCATGTAAGCCCCATGTATTCAGCCTACCTCACACGTATACTCAGTACATTTTTTTGTACTACACATTTGCGCTATGGTGTTTTCTTTTTATGTTACACCATAGGTTCAGAGACACGACTCCCAGATCAGCAACAACAGTAGTATTCCAGGGTTCAGATTTTTAGCAGTGAGTCCTCATTCTCTGAGGACGTGATCTTATTTTATCATATCAGTTCAGTTTTTAGTTGACGAAGTTAGTTGGGGACATGTCCCATCAACTCCTTTGTCAGACAGTTAGAGGCTTTCAGATGACTACAATATTTTTCATGTTTTTCAGACTTCAGTATTTCAGTTTTGTTTTGGTATCGAGATACCACTCTATGTCAGATGTTATTGTTATTATTCAGTTATGATCAGTATTGAATCTTACGGCCTCTCGGTGTATGTTTTCTCATTTTCATGTCATATTATGCAGTGTACAGGTACAAATATCAGTTATGGGTTAGCTTGTGGTCTATTCGGGGTCATGAGCACCGTGTAGCATTCTGGTTCAGATTATCGGGGCGTTACAGTACCTAGAGCCAGTGTCATATTTTCAAGATACTCTTAGTCAAGCCACGTTCAGTAGAATTCAGTCAGTCTCATGACTCAGGAAAACTCAGTAATCTCTGTAATCTCAAAATTCTTAGTCAGTTATGAAATCTTAGTAATACTCCATCAGTTAATGGAACTCAGTAAACTTAGTCCAGTCAGTTCATTATAATTAATTCAGTGTCTAATCAGATGGGAGTAGGATTCAACATCAAGTGAGCCCAAGGATGGAAAATCACGTGCGAGTAGAGGGTGTGATTCTTAGAAGCAATCCTTGCGCTCCAGAACTATATAGCCAGAGTAGGTTGAGATATATAACCTGTTATCTAGGGATTGATAAGGTGGATTAACCTATTAGATAAGGGTCCCACCATTCTCCTTAGAGTACCTGTTAGATGAAGGATCCCTCACAGCTTGTCCTTACCAGTGGTGCGGTATTGACACCCTTCCAATTGGGGTTACAGATTGGACCCCAACTCAGCTATAATAGGTTATTAGGGGAATGTCGGTTAAATGACTACTTCCCACAGTTACAGTCTCACAAAATTCTGTGTACTCATGTAATACCCCACAAAATCGCGTGTCAAATTCAGCTCGTAAAGATCCATGAAAGATCCCAAGACTTAGAAAATTTTGGTGTTCAAGATTCAACACTTAGTCTTATTTTAGACCTCCAAACTTTGGGGATTTATTTGGCGACCTTCCCGACGTCCGTTTTTCAATTTTCAAGTTGAGTTACGATCGGGAAAGCTCGTAGTATATCCCGGGTGAGTTTTGGAATTTTTGGAGTAGCTTAAAGGCATGTTTGGGTGCCCAAAACAGAAGCCCCGGGCGATTAGCCCATGCAGCCTGCTAACTCCAGTGCTTGCCCAGTTTTTTCAGCATTTCAGGGTCAACTTCAAATGATCATAACTCCCAATATATAATGAAATATGAGAGATTATAAATATCAATGGAAAGATCTTTGATTCTTCTTTCCAATGAAATTAGTTTCATCCCATTTGGACATCTAAATAAAAAGTTATGATCAATTTACTTCAGCCTATCAAACAGTCATTTAGGGACAGATTTGACCTTAATTGTTCCTTAGGGGTATTTTGGTCATCTTCCACCCGTATATATACCCCAAACACGGGATTAAGTCTTATTTGCAGCAAAATATACTCCTTTTCTCAAAATCCTCTCAAGAACTCAAGCTAGGGTTTCAATTTGAAGACCCAAATCCCATCAATTGAAGAACATAACTCCTCATTTATCTTTAACATCAAAAGAAGGGTTTCTCTCAAGATCATAACCTATAACAAGAATCAAATCCTTATTCAAGAATATATGATATTCAAGTTTTTCAAACTCAAGAGCCTAAGGTTCAACAGTGTCCTAGGAAGTCTGAAAGCTGCATCAAGTAGAGTCTTGTACATGGGCGTGTTGTGCACCACACTTATGTGCAGGAGGCTATGAGATTTTTTAGGAACAGTTTCCCTTCTTTCATGTCTCAAGATCGTTCTATAGAAAGTTTCTCTAAGGACCCCATGTAGATTCACATCAGGATCCCCTCATGTCAACCTTACCTTACTTTCAAGGTAACAGAAATAGTAAAGCTAAAGTCCTAAAGATAGGGCTTTCTCATCCAGTCCCTGGAGACAGTTATGGGATTTGCCACATGCTCAGACAATATCCCCTCAGTTCAGTCATGTTCCAAAGTTGTACAGATTTTATTTATGATCATGAGAACTCCTTTGTAAACTCAAATCCAATTTTTGATATACCGTTAGATCCCTTCTCAGAATCCTATGACAGTATAGACCTAGAATTTTAAGCATGGACCCAAGAGTTTAGCAGTAGATGAGTTGGAATAGTATTATCTAGTCTGATTAGATTATGTATTCATTGGGCTAGTTGTACCAAGGTAAATCAGGAGGCTTGAACAGTGTAAGCTAGAATTTAAGTTTATTTACTTAAAATTAAGCATGAAGGTGTAGATGTGATATTAGTAGTATATGAGGAAACAGAAGCAACTGATGTGTTTAGTAGGATGGACAGGTGTCGAACAGAGTATAAGTATGTTATGATAGATCAAGTGACCAAGTCAGACTCTCAGATTCCAGTAGTAGTGCCAGTATGTATAGAAAAGCAGTAAGGGAAGACGATTACTAACCCATCCTCTTCTCAGTACAAAGATTTATACTTCAGCTATCATAAAATCCACTCAGGTCTTACATATCAACTCTAAGGTCATGAACCACGATCATGGACTTTTCCATAAATCATTCAGTTTACCCCACAGTATGAATCAATTCCATGAACACGGCTTATGTTCACATATTTTCCATAGAATCGTGTGCGCTTTCAGTTCCCAGCATAGGGAGTCAGATATAAATCACTCAGTGTCACGAATCATGTCTCACGAATACAAAATTCGAAACTTAGGTCATGCAGATCATGACTCATGTACACATATCATTCTTTACAGTATACTCAGCTTTCATGACTCATGCTATGCCCCTACAGATCAAATAAATTCATACCACGTCATGTATATCCTCAGTTCAAACCTTTTTGGTAAATCCATGCTCAGCTACCTCATGTTAGTCAGTCATTCCCTTCTCGTATGCATAATACTCTATGGTCTCAGTCAGCTAACAGAACCCAGTAGCATTTAGTCAGTTAACAGAATTCAGTAGTGTTCCGCTAGTAATAGGAACTCAATAAACTCAGTCCATGTCCAGTTCAGTTAAACAGAACAATCAGTAACAGTTCAGTTAATTCTAGTATGAACTAGGAAATCAGTTCAGTATAATAAGTTCAGTGTCATTCAGTTGGGAGTAGGATTCAGCACCAAGTGAACCCAAGGATGGGAACTTATCAGCCAGTAGAGGGTGTCATTCTTAGAAGCAGTCCTTGCGTTCCAGAACTATGTAGCCAGCATAGGTTAAGACATCAATACTTGTCAGTTGAGGGTAGATGAGGCGGCTTAACCTGTCAGATGAGGGTTCCCACCGTTCTCATTAGAGTACCTTCCAGATGAGGGTCACTCATAGCTAGTCCTTACCAGTTGCGCGGTATTGACACCCTTCCAATCAGGGCAGAGATTGGACCCCAGCTTAGCTATTATAGCGTATTTGGTGCATGTCGGTTAGAAAACTACTTCCCACAGTTTCAGTATCAGTCTCAGTAAAAGAACTCAGATAGTTCTTCAGGATATCAGGACTGTCAGATACAGTACGGAACTCAGCTAGTTCCATCAGATTTAGGACTGTTAGATACAATCATTCATGCTATTAGTTATCAGAACTCATGTAATCAGATATATCAGTTATCAGAATTCAGTTATCATTCATGATCTGTTATCAATAAATACATGTTATCAATATTCATACTCAGTAGTTATGTTATCATGAGCTCAGTTTTAGGACGGTTATATACGGTCAATCAAATCAGTTCTTCATAATCAGAACTATCAAAAACAATTATTCCTTTATCAGTAATATAATATCAGTCTCCCAGTTTTCAGTAATACAGTATCAGTTCCTCACTTATTAGTGAATTACATATCAATATCAGTAAACTCAGTCATTCAGTATCTCAATATCAGTAAACCCAGTTATTCAGTATCTCAGCATTAGTAAACTCATGTTGTCAGTATTCAGAATCAGTAGTCAGTATCACCACGAGTTTAGTTGCAGTTACGTATGTATGTCTGCATTCTCACGTTCATATCAGTCAGCATTGTTCATGCATATGAAACCCTTTGCATTTAGCCTACCTCACTCGTATACTCAGTACATTCAGTCGTACTGACACATTCGCGCTATGGTGTTTTATTTGACGCTATACGTACAGAGGCACGAGTTTCAGAGCAGCAGTAGCATTGCAGATTTCAGCAGTCAGTGCTCCTCTTCATTTGAGGACAATATTATTATTACTTTGTTACAGTATTTCAGAGGAGTTTTTCAGTTCATGGAGTTAGTTGGAGACATGTTCCTTCAACTTCTTATTCAGTTCAGTTAGAGGCTTTCGGACTAGATGTCAGATTAGATGTTTAGACTTCAGTATTTATGTTTCTTTTTGGTATTGTTATACCATGTTTTTCAGATATGTATCAGTATTGAACCTTATGGCCTTACATTTCATGTTTCCGTATATTTTATGAGATATTATGCAGTTTACAGGTACAGATATCAGTCATGGGTTAGCTTATGGTCCTTCGGAGTCATGAGCACCGTGTAGCATTTCGGTTCAGAAAATTGGGGCGTTACAACTCACTGTGGAAGAGATGGACATTTAAAAGAAAAATGTTAGTACTATTTTAAGACTAAATTGAGGAGTACTAAATCCATTTAGCTGGAGAATACATGTTCAAAAGGGTTCAATTCTCTAAACATGGCAAAGAGGAAGCCATCACTAATCGATATGTCACGACCCTATTCACTAGTCATGATGTACCTACTATAACCCACTAGTAGGTTATCCAACACCGTAAGTCGAGTTAAGGCAATGGTTTATTTCGGTAGAAACACCTGACAAATAATGACCCACTCTAGGAAAACACCATCAACTACCAATTCCTACGACCTGGTAATATCAGTATAAGAGCATCTAAGTTCAACAAAAGGAATTACAACTCAAAGTCTAAATAGTCTTAAATAGCCTTATACATCTGTCTTGAATACCAAAGACAAAATAAAGATACAGGCTAAATGGGCGACTCAAACTCCAAGATCTTACCCTGTCTCCGAAAGATCTACGCAACATAATCTAAACTCATCTGTGACAACTAGTACTTGGGTCAGCACCAAAAAGGTATAGAAGTGTAGTATGAGTTCCAAATCAACGGGTACTCAGTAGGCATCATCGGCCGATTGGGCTAAATTATGATATAAAGATGATATAAAGAATGACAATAACTATGAGTCAAGGTAAAGAATCGAACCTAAATTGTCTCCATCACCACCTTACAAAATAACTAACCAACTAGAATAATAATATAAAATCTCATATCAATACGTACCATAACCACTATACAAGGTGAATAACCAATCCAAAAGAGTAAAGTAAGATGTATATATATATACACACAATTAAAATTGCATAAATACCAAGCTCAATGCACATACAATCATTAAATTATAAGGTAAAAGAACTTACCACGGCGTCCCATACCATTGGGAAGTACACCCAAAAGAGCACAAAGTAAATAACTCATCATGGTGTCCCATACCACCAGAGAATAAACCAATAGATCAATTCATTAACGTATCAAGATATATAAATATACACATACAACCAACTCACCTTTTCTCTCGGGTTCCATATTTCCCATCATAATCACTTGCCAAGACCCATAATCATTATCCAATTTCGTAAATCAAACCAAAATATACCCAAGTGATCATAACCATAGTTATATAGGTATTTAGACCACTAACTCATTAATATACTCAGTCTATATTAAGTAACCTATATTAATTATTAAGCTAGTAATTTGCTAGTCATCATAAGGCCTCATACCATTAGCCTAACCGATCCCTTATATACTCTCCATTCATGGAGTAGAAACTAATTATGATTCATTGGATATCCAACATCCATATCTAACCAAGTTATACCACTAAACCATATTCACCATTTAAAAAACTCATTCCTAGTTATCATAAGTTCACTAGTCATCAAGATATTGAGGAGCTACATATCACCAACACACTTTTCTATCTATTAACCAACGTCACTTTCTAGTTAGCATCATAATTATCCAAGTCCTCATTAAGCAACCAATGATATTACATACTAGGTATCAATATCATTAATCATTAACAATGCTAATTCTTTTACAATTATTATCCATGTTATAACCATAATTACTAGTTACCACATTTTAGCTAAACAAGGTCCACCAACTAGTAATCTAGGCTTCTAACCATCAAGTAATATAACAACTATATATTGACAACTAGTTATCACAAAATCCATTTTACTAGGAAAAATTCCACAACATCATAATTTATTTAAGTCAAATATATCCACAAGATAAATCCTTAACTATGAACATAATGACACTTACCAATTAGTCTTAACTCAATATCCAAAATATTCTGCATCCATTCACTATTTTTTCTTAACAAGAGCCATGCCACTTAACTAGTGATTAATGGTAGAGAATTATAGAAAACTTTCCAAGGAGAACATTATATCCTAAGTGCACACATGGACATAACCATTAAATGACATAACTACTCGTATATCTATATATTCATCTATACTTACCATATGTAACATCACTATAACGTTAGTATATCCTTCGAGTTTACCGAGAACCCATATACATAAATACCTCTTCTGGATTTACCGGATATCATCACATAATCAATATATCCTCCGAATTCATGAGGCATCGTCATAACATCAACACTTCTTCCAAATTTACCGCGCATCATCGTATCATCAATATATCCTCCGAATTCACTAGGCATCATCATAACATCGATACCTCATCTAGATTTACTGGGCATCAACATATCATAAATATCCTTCAGATTCACCGAGTATCATTACATCATCAATGTATCCTCCGATTTCACCGGGCATCATTGTACCACCAATAATCATCATGAAAATAATAAATACATTTGTATAGCCGAAGTAAGAAGTACATTCCACAATCCATAAAGTGTAGGAGAGGTAAGAAATATATGTCAAGGTACCTTACCATTAATCATCACCACATTACATGAGTAGATGCATGGGCATGTATATCCCAATGACATGATCAATCACCACCTTTCCAAGCTTAAAATGATATTAACAAGTCAATTATAAGTCATGGGAATGCCCTCTAGAATACTTCTTTTACCTATATGGTTCACAATAATAAAGCAAGGGATTCTTTTACACAAACATTAGCTTGGTCATTAAACTTGAATCCTAATAAGATTTGTAACATAATTCTAGGTTCACATAGTAAACCAACCAATAATTAAGTGATAAACATAGATTCAATTCACAGGACTTTGTAATGACATTCATATCATGAAAACAAGATAATTAATTAAGTATTCACATAATCCCAACATCGACAATATGCATAAACCCTTTACCGAGTTTAGCCATCATATCACCAAAATCATAATCTAGGCGTTCATCATGAATCAAGGTCTCCAAAGATGTTACATAGTCCAAGCTTAAGGAGGGTCAACTTCCAGTTTTAATAATCCCCAACGTTCTCTTTTACAAGTCTAACTTCTACACGAAATTAGGCTAATTTATCTAAATCATGCCTTGAGGGAATACCTATTCACCCTAGTTCTATAGGTCAATTATTCTTCTAGTGTTCCTCCGAAATTACCCCAAGCACCAAAAGTCATTCCACCACTAAGCATGTCTAGGATAACATACCTTTATTGTGAGTGAACAAGGTCACTCTCATCCAAAAGATAAACTAGAGGATCCTCATGCTATTCATGAGATTACAATTCCAACTAACCGAGGTGCAAGGCTGTGAGTCAATTATCAACTTAATGAGTTTAAAGACCTAAGTGATTCAATTAGTCAAAAACATTTTAATCTACCAATTCAACATCTAAGACCCCGCCCAATCTTATCAAGATATCAAAGTCATACAATAATGAAGCTCAATCTATGTACAAGTAAGCTTAACCTATCTTGATTACAAATAGCTCATGAACCAACAATCTTTGCTTGCTTCTTCCATGAGTCAAGCTATTAATAACATAATTTATATATTAATACAAGAACAATAACACCCATATTAGACCATTGTTCTTTGGGTCCAAAATGATACCAAAATCCCCAAGTGGGTCCCAAATATGGAAAATGAGTTTTCGAGACTAACCTATTGTTCAAATACCATTAGGGAATTAAAAGCCTCAAGAAATTTGTGTAAAACAACCATATTTAGGGCTAAAATAAATCCTCAGGACATTTGGGGTTTTGGGTCTAATAATCAAGAATTTAAAGGATTCATACCTTAGATTCATAGAAAAACATGATTACCCAAGCTATTCAAGCTCCCAATCAACCCACAAGACCCACTTTAGGATTTTGCAGTCTATTAGGGTTTTAGATCTCAAGAGAGAGGCACAAATGACAAAATTTTTGTTCAAGACAATATTTAAATATTCTTTGCCTAGGCCTCCGGAAGTGCGATCATGCACATGCTCTATGCCACGATTGCGGTAACTCTCTCTATTTCAGTTGACAATTGAAACTTTGGATTTGGTTCCAAGTTCCAGCCAATGCTTTGGGATGCATCCAGAATCCAACACGAGAAAATAAAATATGCAACTATATAGATTTTGATGATCCAGAAGGGTTGGCAAATTCAGATTTTCCATCCAATATCCTTTTACTAAAGTTTTCGCTCAGCATCCATTTGGAACCAATGAAAACTTCTCATCGGGGAAATGATTCTAACAGCCAAACGAACTGCCAGGTAACCGAACTATTGATTCCAACAAGTCATAAATTACTTAGGTTAGCTATAGGAAGTCTCTATTGGAAAAAATAAGTAGGAACGCAGAAAATTACTAGATGGGTCATTACAACATCCACACTATGGAACTTTTGTCGCTGAAAGTTAATGATGAAGGAAAATACCTAAAGTCTCAAACAAATGAGGATATTGGGACCTCTCGACCGCCCAAGTAGCCTTCAATACTGGGCGGTGCCTTCACTGAACCTTAACCACTAGAATCTCTCAATTTCACAATTGTCTCACATCACTAGCAAAAATAAGCACAGGCTCCTCAACAAAGGTAAACTATTTATCTAAATAAACTGGTCCCATCTAAGCTCATGAGACAAATCAGAAATATACTTCTAAAAGATCGAGACATGGAAAATTGGATGAACAATAACAAAATCTGGAGGAAAGGATAACTCATAAGCCACCTCACTAACTGCAAGGAGAATCTCAAAAGGACCAAGATAACGAGGGTTAAGCGTATGCCTCCTTTTGAATCTCATCACACCTCTCATAGGTCAAACACGATGGAATAAATGATCACTAAATTCAAATCTCAAGGCATGAATTCTATGGTCGGCATAGATTTTCTGCCGACATTGGGTTGCTCTCAGCCTATCCTGAATTACCCTGACATTGTCCAACAATTCCTGCAGCAAATTCGTACCATGAGGTCCCACCTCCAAAGTCTCAAACTATCTTACCAGAGAATGATATCTCCTACCATACTAGGCTTCATAAGGTGCCATCTCAATACATGAATGATAGTTGTTATTGTAGACGAACTCTGCCAATGCTAAGTGTTGATCCCACTATCCTCTAAAAGTCATAACACTGGCTTGGAGCATATCCTCAAGCACCAGAATAGTCCGCTCAAACTGACAATCTGTCCGCAGATGAAAAGCTATAAATAAAACTACTCGAGTACCTAACTCCTCAAAAAATGCTTTCTAAAATCTCGAAGTAAATACAAAACCACGGTCTGATATGATAGAAACAAGAACCCCATGCAGATGAACTATCTCTTGAATAGAAATATGGGCTAATCTCTCAGTACTGAAGGTCATCTGAATAAGACTGGAATGCGATGACTTGGTCAAATGGTCCATAATAACCCAAATATTGTCATGACCACGAGGAGTATGAGGCAACCCATGATTGAAGTCCATAGTAATTCATTCCCATTTCCACTGAGGAATGGGAAATCTCTGAGGCAATCTACGTAGATGTTGATGCTCGGCCTTAACCTGCTCATAACATAGGAAATGAGACACAAAGCCGGCCACCTCTCACTTCATACAATTTCAGCAATAATGCTGCCTTAAATCTCTATACATCTTAGTTGTACAAGGGTAAATAGAATATCGAGAACTATGAGCCACATAAATAATTGAATTAATCAAGTAATCATGACAAGGGACACATATAGAACCCAAGAATCTCAAAATACCCTCAGAATCAATAGTGTGTCTACACAACTCACCACTCACCACCTGATCATGGAGAAAATAGAACTTGCTATCCTCATATCGACAATAATGAATTTGCTAAAATATAGAGGACCTTACCTCCATACAAGCCAAAATCCTAAGGATTCGAAATATCAAGGTGAACCATCAAATTGGCTAAGGACTGAATGTCCCATGCCATAGACCTAAGAGAAACAGGAATACAATCCAAGCTACCCATACTAACTGCCTTACGACTCAAGGCATTAACTACCACATTTATCTTACCCGAATGATACAAGATGGAAATACCATAGTCCTTCAATAACTCCAGCCATCTACGCTAGCGAGCATTAAGCTCTCGCTCGGTCATAAAATTCTATGGCTATGATGATCGGTGAAAATCTCACAATACACACCATACAAATAATGCCCCTAAATCTTGAGCTCTAAAACTACCATCGCCAACTCTAAATCATGAGTGAGGTAGTTTCACTCATGCCCCTAAAGCTGTCTAGATGCATAAGCAATAACATGACCCTGCTGCATCAACACACAACCAATACCAACACCAAAAGCATCTAAGAACACGATAATCACTTACCCTTAACTGGAAGAGCTAACATTATAGCCGAAGTAAGACAGTCCTTGAGCTTTCCAAAGCTCAATTCATAATCCTCAGACCATCAAAAAGGAACTTCCTTCCTAGTTACTCTAGTAATAGAGGCTGTAATCGTAGAAAATATCTCAATGAAAAGCCTGTAATAACCGACTAAACTAATGAAACTACAAACCTCAGTCGGAGAAGTAGGCCTAGCCCAATCATGAATCACTAAAATATTGTCCAGGTCTACCATGATACTCACATAGGACACCACATGTCTAAGATATGACACTGACTCAAGCCAAAATTCATACTTTGAGAAATTGGAAAAAAGCATATGATCATGCAAGGTATGAATCATAACCCTCATGTATTGCGCATGCTCTTCACCACTTCTCGAATACACAAGAATGTCATCAATGAACACTATTAAAAAAGAGTCTAGGTAGAGCTTGAACACACAGTCCATCAAATACATTAATGCGACTGGGGAAATAGATAACCCGAAAGACTTCACCAAAAACACATAAAGACCATAACGTATCCTGAAAGCTGTCTTCGAGATATCCTTATCCTGAATGATCAACTGATGATAACCTGCTCTAAAATCTATCTTAGAAAACATGGATGTGACCTGAAGCTAGTCAAACAAATCATCAATGCGAGGCATAGGATAATAGTTCTTCACATCACCTTATTAAGTTGCCTGTAATCAATACACATTCTCATTGAATCATCCTTCTTCCTTACAAAAAAATAGAAGCTCCCCATAGGGACACACTAGGTTTAATGAAACCATTACCAAGAAGATCTTGGAGCTGAGAGTTCAGCTCCTTAAGACTAGCAGGATCCACATGGTAAGGAGCCATCAAAATAGGTCGGGTGCCAAACTCAAGGTCAATATCAAACTCAATCTCAAGGTCAGGGGGAATACAAGGCAGGTTGGTAGGAAGCACAATAGAAAACTCATAAACAACACAAACAGAGTCCAGTGATGGACTCCCAATACGAGTATCATATATATAAGAGAGATAACACTTGAAGCCTCTCTATATAAGACTCATATCATAAATATAAGAAATAATCCCCGTTGACTCATAGCTAATCACTCCCTGCTACACTATAGGGGGTACACCGGGCATCGCTAAGGTAACGATCTTGGCATAACAGTCCACGAATGAATGATAGTAGGATGACCAATCCATACCCAAAATTACCTTAAAATCCAGCATATCCAGAATAATATGATCAACATAAGTATCAATATCACTAACTGTCACAACACATTATCTGAATACTCAATCCACTTTTAAATAATCACCTATGTGAGTAGATACATGCAATGGCACAGATAATAAATCACTAGCCAAGTCCAATCGTGGAGCATAATAAGTAGATATATATGAATAAGTGGATCTGGGATCAAACAAAGCAAGAGACAACTAGCGACACACAAAAATCATACCTATTACAACAACATCTAAAGTCTCAGCCTTAATTCTAGAAAGTAATGCATACAACTGACCATGCCAGCCACCTGGCTGGGCACCAGACCTACCTTCTATCTTTTATGCTTGAATACCATCTCAAGCACCCTTTTAACCACCCCTGTGACCTATTGTACCACCTTTACATGAGGTATAAGCTGCCCTAATAGGATTAGCACCCTGGATGGAAATAACCATCACCCTGCGACTAGTACAATCTCTTAAGAAATGACAAAGAAGACCACAAGTAAAACAAGAATCACGAGCGGAACCAGAACTCACAGATCCAACTGAACTGGGGTAAGCACCATGTCTAGCATAGACTGTAGATGAACCTTTTATAAACTGACCACTGCCCTTACTAGGGTTATCACTAGTACCAAACTTACCTCCATCAGTGGTCTGAAGGACTGCCTGAATTGGTCGACTAGTATGACTCTAAGGTAGAAAAGATGGATGCAAAGGATGCCCAACATAAGAAGTACCACCCCTAAATCAGGAACTACTAAGGCTCCCACCAAATTTTCCCTGCTACTTAGCCCTCTTTTCATGGCCCTTATGATGTTTGTCCTCTATCACCATTTGCATAATCAGAAACCTCAGCAAAATTCCAACCCACAACAACTAAACTCTGAGTATCCATCTGAATAGGAACTCAATCCTCTCACAAAGAAGTAAACTCTTTCATACTCAGTATCTAAGAAAGAAGTTTCATGCCTTGCTAACTCATGAAAATATGCGTAATACTCTATGAGTGTTATCAAACCTTACTCCAATCTAGGAAACTAAACTCTAAATTGATCCCTAAGGCTTCTCGGCATATACTTCTCCAAAAATATCTTAGAGAAAAAAGACCATGATAGGGGAGAATATCCAACTTACCTAGAACTCATAAAACCTCTCCACTAGTGTCGAGCTGACAAATCTAACTGAAATATGGTGTAAATCATAGCGCGTGTCTCAATAAGGCCAAAGCATAAATCCTGTCAGCACAAGTAGTCAGAAACTAGAATTCATCCTCTCCAGGGGTACCAAAAGACCTAGACAGTGCTAAGCTCAAGAACCTACATAATATCTTCTGCTCCTCAGAAGACATACAAGGCTAGGTCACAATTGGCTGAATGACTTTGGGATAAATAACTATCGGAATAGGGGAACATCAACTCCAGATGCTATAACTGTAGGCTGCACTTCAGCCCTAATAGTGTGCGAACCATTAATAATACCCAATAGCTGAACTAAGGCATCATTAAGCAAAAAAGAGTGAATAAAAATTGGTGTATCTTAGGTAGGTCCCTGGCCCTCCACTAGCTGTGTGGAGTAATCTCTTGCTCGGGTGCAAAAATAGGGTTTTGGCAAGGCTCATCCTGATCCTTAATTGGGGACACATCAAAAGGTTGGGTCTTAGGATCCTCATGATATGAGTGAAAGAGTAATGTCATGAAGATATCCTACAAAACAACTCTAACTCTTAGCATGATATGAGTGGAAGAAGTGAAGGAATTATATGAATGTCACATAGCCTCTTAAAGATAGGAAATGGACGTCAACATTCCAATCCATAGGACTTTATTAGACATTTGCTCTTGTACCAATAATACCAATGAAACCTAGGATCTGATACTAATTTGACATGACCCGATTCACCAATTATGATGGAATCTACTATAACCCACTAGTAGGTCAGCCAATACCATAACTTGGAGCGAAGGCAATGGGTTACTTTTGTAGAAATGCCTGGAAAGGGCCACAAATGATAAACATAACCATAAGAAACAATTATCCACATTAAACAAACAATTAGGAATACCAATTCCCACAACCTGGTAATATTAATACAAGAGAATCTATGTTCGATAATAGGAATTATAGCTCGAAGTATGAATAGTCTTAAATAACCTAATACATTCATCTCGAATAAAAAATGCAGAATTAAGTTAGAAGGGAAATGGTGACTCAAACTCCAATAGCTCACCCTATCTATGGAAGATCTACAAAGCACGATCTAAACTCAGCAGCAACAACTAATACTCAGGTCTGCACAAAAAGGAACAAAAGTGTAGTATTAGTACCAAAACAATGGGTACTCAGTAGGCATCATCGATCGACTGAGCTAAATTATGATAAAATAATGATATAAAGTAAGACATTAACTATATGTCAAGGTACAAAATTGAACCTAAATTATCTCCGTCATCACCATACTAAAAACTAACCCACTAGAACAATAATATGACATCTAATATCAATACATACCACCACCGTTATACAATGTCAATAATCAATCCAAAAGTGTAAAGAAATATCTATATATATGCAATTATAATCACATAAATAACAAGATTAACATGCATACAATCATTAAAGCACAAGGTAAAAGAACAAACCATGACATCTCATACCACCGGGAATTACACCCAAAAGAACACAATGTAATGATTTCATCACAGATCCTATACCACCGAAGAGTGCACCAATAGATCAATTCATCAATGTATATTATATATATATATATATAATATACATACACAACCAACTCACCTTATCCAGTGGGTTCCATATTTCCCGTCACGGTCACTTGCCAAGATCCATAATTATTATCCAATAACATAAGTCAAACCAACATATACCCAACTGATCATAACCATAGATACATAGTTATTTTATTCCTTTAACACATTAACATACTCTATCTAGTCAATATTAACTAACCACTATATGTTATTAAGCTACTAGTTTGCTAGGCATCATAAGGAATCCAATCATTATCCTAACTGACCCCTCATATACTGTCCTTTCATGGAGTAGCAACTAATTATGATTCATTATATAGACAAAATCCATATCTAACCAAGCCGTATCACTAAACCATATTCACTAATAAACAAACTCATTCTTCATTATCACAAGTGTACTAGTCATCAAGATAGTGAGGAGCTACATAACACCATCACACTTATCTATCTATTAACAAATGTCATTTTCTAACAAATGTCATTTTCTAGTTAGAGCATAATTATCTAAGTCCTCATTAAGAAACCAACGGTATTACATACTAGGTATCAATATCATTAATTATTAAAAATGCTAAGTCTATTATCATCATTAGCCATTTTACAACCATAATTACTAGTTACCATATTTGACCTAAATAAGGTCCACCAACTAGTATTCTTGGCTTCTATCCATCAAGTAATATAACTATATTATATTGACAACTAGTTATCACATAATCCATTTTACTAGGCAAAAATCCCACAAAATCATCATTTATGTAAGACGAATATATCCACTAGATAAATCCTTAAATATTCACATGATTACACTTACAAATTAGTCTTAACTAAATATCTGACATATTATACTTTTATTCACTATTTAGTCTAAACAAGAGCCATACCACTTAACTTGTGATTAATCATAGAAAATAATAGAAAACTTCCCAATGAGAACATCATATCCTAAGTACACACAAGGACATAACCATTCAATGACATAACCATACATATACTAATATATTCATATATACATACCATGTGTAACATCATGATTGCATTAGTATATCCTCCGTGTTTACCGTGAAACATCATACACCAATACCTCTTTTGGATTTATAAGGCATCATAACATTTTAAATATATCCTATGGATTCACCGGGTATCATCATAACATTAATAACTCTTCCAGATTTTTTAAGCATCATTATATTATTAATATACCCTCCAGAATAACCAGGAACTATCATAACATCAATACCTCTTCAAGATTTATCAAGCTTTATGATATTATCAATATATCATTTAAATTCACCAGGGATCATCACATCTGCAATGTATTCTCCGAATTCACCTGGCATCATCATACTGCCAATAATTATATGACAACAACAAATACATACGTATAGCCAAAGCAAGAACAAGTAGAAGCCACAATCGATAGAGTGTTAAAGAGGTAAGGAAATACATATCAAGGTACCTTACCATTAATCATCACAACATTACATGAGTAGATGCAGGGGCATGTATAATCAACTGACATGATTATTCACCACCTTTCCAAACTTATCGTGATTATTACCAAGTCAATTATAAGTCATGGGTATGCCTTCTAGAATGCTTATTTTACCCACATGGTTCATAATACTAGTGAAAGGGATTCTTTTACACAAAAATTAGCTTGGTCATTAATCTTGAATCATAATAAGAGTTGTAACATAATTCAAGGAATACATAGTAAACTAGCCAATAATTTAAGTGTTAGCATAACCATAGATTAAATTCCCAGACTTTCCAATGCCATTCATATCCTGACAACAAGATAATCAATCAGGTATTCACATCATCATAACATTGATAACATGCATAAACCCTTTACAAAATTTAGCCATCATATATCCAAAAGAATAATCTAGGTCTCTATCATACATCTAGGTCACTAAAGAAATTACATAGTTCAATCTTAAGGCGTGTCAAGTTGCACTTCTAATAATCACCAAAGTTCTCTTTTACAAGTCTAACTTTTACCCAAAATTAGGCTAAGTTATCTAAAGTATGCCTTAAGGGCTTTCCAATTCATGCTAGTTCTGTAGGATAATTCTTTTTCAAGTGATCCTACTAAGTCACATAAAGAACCTAAAGTCATTCACCACTAAGCATATCTAGGTGAGTGTACCTTTAAGATGAGTGAATAAGGTTACTCTTATCTACTAGAGTATCTACAGTCCTCATGTTATTCTTGAGATTGTAATTCTAAGTAACTAGGTGCTAGGCTATGAGTCAACTATTCATTTAATGAGTTTTAAGACCTATGTGATTCACCTAGTCCCAAACATTTCCATCTACCAATTAAACATCTAAGACCCCACCCAATCTTATCAAGATCTCAAAGTTATAAATAATGAAGCTCAATGTAACTACTAGTAAGCCAAACCTACCTTAAGTAAAAATAGCTAACTAACCAACAATCTTTGTTTCTCTTTCCACGAAGCTACTTCCATGATTCAAGCTAGCAACAACATAATTTATTCATTATTAGGAGTATAACAATACCCATATTGCACCATTGTGCTTCAGGTCCAAAATGACACTAAAAACTCTAGTGGGTCCCACATATAAAAAATGAGTTTTCGAGACCAACCCATTGTTAAAATACCATTAGAGGGTTACAGTCCTCAAGAAATTTGTGCAAAAAAACCATATTTTGGGCTAAATCAAGCCTCAAACCATTTGGGGTTTTGGGTCTAAAAATGAAGTATTTAACATAAACATGTGAAGGATTCATACCTTAGAAGCATATAAAAACATGATTACACATTCTATTCAAGATCCTAATAGACCTACAAGACTAACTTTAAGAATTTTACACTCAATTAGGGTTTTAGAGCTTAAGAGGGAGGTACACCAAATTCTCGGCCAAGAAAATGTTTATATAGGCCTTGCCCAAGCCTCGGGAAATGTTATTCCACACATGTGTTAGGCTGTGATTATGGCTCATCTATTTACACTCACCAACAATGATCGCAGTATCTCTCTACATTTCTGTTGACAGCTAAAACTTGGATTTTGATTCCAAGTATCGGTGAATGCTTTGGGATGCATTTGAAATCTAATAAAAGCAAATAAAATATGCAACCATATAGATTTCAATGCTATGGATGCATTGGCAAAGTTGAATTTTCCATCCGATATCATTTTACTAAAGTTTTTGCTCATCGGCTATTTGGAATCAACAAAGATATCTTAATGGGGAAATGGTTCAAAAAACTAAACGAACCGCTAGGTAGCCAAACTATTAGTTACAGCAAGTCATAAATGACTTGGAGCAGCTATTGGACGGCTCTATCTACAAAAATAAGCAAGAACACAGAAAATGACCTTAAGGGTCATTACACGATGGGCCAAAAAGGATTTGATAACACCATTATCCTCCTACTGGGAACTCAAACTTAAATAGTTTCCCAAGTCCAACTTGTGATCATACTTCCAGGCATGAGAAAGAGGATTAGAGTTAGGAATAGTTCATTTTGAGTAAATGTTCTAAGCTCAGCATTAAAAGATCTGACTGGATTCTCTCTTAAGATACCTTAAGGTAGAAGTGTCTCATTCAGATAAGAAATAATTTCAAGGGACTTGATACCTAGGAAATCAATCTCAAAAGAAAAAACTTAAGAAAAATTAATAAGATGTGAATCTATGTAACTCTAAATTGGCTATGCTTAGGAAACAAGTATCCTTGATAGAATAGATATATGCTAGTCTAAATCAGCTCCATACCCTTGTAGGAATACAACCATGGGAACAACTTAGGAGGAGAATAATTGAAGCAAACAAATGTACAAAAGTCATTCAAAAAAAGAGGGACCTGGTCCCATGTCTCAGGTTAGTACATATAAGATACTTAATTAATCACAAAATATTTTCAAAAAAAGCGATATGTTTTTCTCTTCTCTAAGCTTCCAATTATTTATTAATACGAAGAGTCAGAATTTTTAGATTTAGACATGTTAGTTCAAAAGGAACATCTTTTAATGACATTGATCACCCATAAAATTGCAAAATCAAACCTTCTTCTTAAGAGTACTTTAACTAATCAAATTCATCTTCAAAAATCAATAATCATCCCTAAACTAAATCGGTTCATCTTTCTTTCTCAAAGTCAAATAGATGTTATTACATATTCCTCAACCTCTTTAAGAAATCTAGAACCCACAATAGAGTCAATGTCCATTGAACTCTCCTTAACCTTGGAAGTGCATGCTGATCAAATCGTGATACACAATTCAAACCAAAAGCTTAAATCATAAATAGGACAAGAAATTTCTCCACCTAAAAACTCCCAATTTCCTATGTTATCTAAAAAAAACAAGAAGGGTGCATTCTCTAAAACTCAACAAGCACTGTATTCTCCTACACCCTTAGATTCAAACACCATTTTTTCTTAGTTATTTCATGAAGAAATTCAGGTGAAAGAGTTGATCTTTACTCTTGTGAGAACTGGGTAATTGAGAACTTACTACTTCTTGCTTATGACACCATAGAGATCTCAGTTGATGGAGTAGAATAGGAAGTTTGTGGTAATGATAAAGGAAATAGGGGAAAAGATCTGTTGTTACCTCTAAATAAGGAAAATAAGAAAGTTGAGAATGACATGACTCTGAGATGGACTGTGAAAAAACTCAAGGGAAATAGAAAAAACAAGAATGAAAATACTGAAGTTGTGAAGGTTGATAAAGGAGAGAATTTAAATTAAGGTGATGTTGTTACTACTAAAAAGGGAAGAAAAGATGTTCTTACAGCTGAGTGGACCAGGTCCTCCATGTCAAATTCTGGTAGTTCCATAGAAAGGAGGTAGAAACATACAGTTATCAAGAAAATAAAAGACTCTGAGGGACATGGTACCATGAAAAGAAAAACTTATGATAAAGAAGAGCCAAGTGGTGAACCCAAAATATAGAAAAATAATGACATGATTAGATGAAGAAGGATTAGGAACCTTAGAATACAAAAGGTTCTATGAGGAAGAGTTTTTGATCCTAGAATTTATGAGAAGCCTAGGATGGCGGTGTTAGTAGAATATGTTAGGGATCAAGGATGGCTGCATCTCTTTATGTAAGCAAGTCTAATCATTATTAAAGAAAAGGTGAGAGAATTATTCTACTCCATTGAATTGTAAGAAGATGGTTTGAATTTGACTCAACAGGCGTAGGGAAAAGTTCTTAAGCTGGAAGAAGAAACACTAGGAAGAATGCTTGATGTACTTATTTTAGAGGTGAGAACTATGATGAATAAACAAAATACCACTGAATTCATCATTGAGGCATCAAAGGTAGGAGGGACATCAACAGTTGCAATGAAAATCAAGTTTCTGAAAAGTAAATGTTTGAATTTATTAACAAGGTCCTATTGCCAAGATCAAATGAAAGAACAATTGCCTCTATTTTGACCAGTTTTTGAATGAAATTTTGAGCAAGTTTGAATTAATAAGTCTTCCAGCTCTAATGATAGAGCACATGAAAAAGTGATTTATGAAAAGAAAAGGAAATATTGAATGCCATGTGGATATATACTGAACAAGGTGTTTGAACATTATCGTGTGAATGGAACTAGAGGAACACCTAGAAAAGGCAAGCAAATGATTAACATAACAACTCTAGTGGAGAATGAATGCATACAAATCCAAGTTGGATTTGTTTCTCAAGTAACTGAGTTTCTTGCTCTTCAGGGAAGGATGGGAAAGGAAATGGAGGAGTTAAAGATTATGTTGGCTGCTAAAGATGCTGAGATAGTGCATCTAAAGTTGATTATTCAGATGTTGTCTTCTGAGGGACCAAGTACAACTGATCAACTTGACGCTGAAAATGCAGGAATCTAGGAACAAGTAGTAGAACTAACTGGTGAATTTCAAGGATAGAATAATGAAGTAAAGGTCCACACCAAGATGTTACTGGATGCCCATGTTCCAAACCATGGAAGAACAAACATGTTGCTAAAATTCCTTTCCCCTAGACCTACCTCTACCTAAGTCCCATTATCCCTGTCCTATAAATTAAACAAGTGTCAGTTTCATATCTTACTCCTCATGTTGGCTTTTAAAGATAGTTATTTTTATATGATTGTATTGGTACTAATCTATGTTTATGAATGAATGAATTCTTCTTGTGAACTTTATTTATTTCCTTTACTTTAAGTTGTTCTTCATGTTAGTGTTTCCCCAATGTCAATGAGTTAATTTAGCTTGTACTTATCTTAACTCTTGGTTTACTGTTAATCCCTTTCAATGATGCCAAAAGAAAGAATACTGATTTTGTGTGTGTAAGGACTGTGGTGTAATGATTGTGGGGTGTGCTGACAGAGAGAAGGTAGTATAGTAAAGCAAAGTGATATGGAGAAGATAACATGGGAGAAAACATAGTGCTCAGGGTTTTTAATGCAAATGACTACTAGGGACTAGGTCCTTGTGTCGCATGATGGTGATGCAGGAAGCATGATGATAAAGGGAACATGCATCTTCAAGTGGTAATCACGCTGATTAAATGTGATGAATGTGCATTAATACTCAAAACTATATGGTTGTCTTGTCATTATCAAAAAGGGAGAAATTGCTAAATTTAGTTTTGATGATGACCAGCTAAACTGCAAGGGACTAGGTCCCTTGATGTGCAAAGTACAGTACAACTGGCATGCGTTGTCGGCACAGTTTAGTCCTCTTAGATAAAAATCTTGTTTTGTACTGATTAGGACACCTGCTCTAATGATATTTCACCCTTAATCATCACTAAAATATAAAAGGAAAGAAACACCTCTTCATCAATTGGTTTTTGCAATAACAAAGCATGAAGATAGGCAACAAGAACTCCATTCCAACACTTCTCAAGTGTCTTAACTATTTATGTGAGCTTAAATTTTAATTTTTCATGAGTGAGTACTGATTTTTATATAAACTACTCATGCTATAAGATTAGTGTAATCATTTTTTTAGAGAGGTTCATAGGTAGAGTTGCCTAAGTGCGAGACTTATTAGAATTAATCGGTAGGGAGGGTCCTTGGTAGAGTTACCAAGATAGGCTTGTAGTAGAGTTGATACTAGTGAAAGGATCCTAGAGTTATTTTGAAATATTTACTATAATTAAGAGATTGATTATAGTGGATTTCTTTGGTTCTTGTGAGGGAAAACCATGGTTTTTTTCTTCCTGGGTTTCCGCATAAAATCTTGTGTTTTTACTCTTCCTACACTACTTTTTACTTCCTGGTTATTTTTATGTACTTGGTTTGTGATTGATTTTAAGGGACCTAGTACCTCATTTTGTGGTGAAACCCTTAGAGTTTCAACACCTTGAACATAGCACACCACGAATTAGAGCTTTAAACAAGATAGAACCAAATAAGACGACTAGAATGACACATAGCTCAAGGTAAGAGTACTAGTTTTCTCAATTAAATTCTAATTAAGTGTTTTGATTACAACTTTGATTTGAACATACCATAAAATCATAAAATAATAAATTAAAACTTATATACTTATTTATAAAATGGTTTACTTATTATGTACACAAGAAGTCCTCAAAACTAAACTAATTAACGCTAGATAACAACACTTAGGTGCCTAAATCATCCTGAGATCATCACTCCACACTTAAAGCCTTGTTCATCCTCGAACAACTCTTTGACTTAAGAACTATATAAAGAAGTCTTCAATACTACTACTAGAAGTAAGACATTCAAGCAAAAACTATATCAAATACATATATTGTAAGTTCTATACTAAGTATGTATTTTACAATAGAAACTCATGATTACTAGTTCAAAACATCCTAACCTCAAGAATTGACTCACCAAGTTGGAAAACTCATGCATCTACTCACTCAAAGAGATCATATACGTCACCTAACTATCAGCAAACATGTGTTCTCACCCAAATAAAGTAACTCATATTAACTCACATAGATGCAATTTATCACTTAAATGGGTATAAGAATCAATTTATGCTAACTCTCCCAATGAATTCACATGTCACATAAGATGAACCACAGGTTTTCCCTTTAAGTAGTACTCTGCTACTATCAGAATAATAAGTCTTAAGATCAAATAGGACTTTAAGGGTTTTAATGTAGGCTAAGGGATGGGTAAGAACTATTATGACCAATAATAGTGACTATCTTCCCTAAGCGCTTTAATGCATCACTTTGAACATTGAACTCTTCTCTAAATAGCCAACCTTCCATCACCATTACCTTCACACATCTCTTTTATTTCTCCCCATCTATTTAAGCTAGTTCACATTTAAAAAGTAGGGAGTATTCCTTATCAACACATAATCCAATTTTTTGTACGATTTTCTTTATTTTTATTACATTACTCCTAACCATAACAAAACAATTGTTCAACACCAATATCTATTACTTTGGAGCTTCACTTTCACCTTTTTTCTTCTAAAATTTCACACTCCTTAATCTTATTAAGTTTTCAACTAAAATCCTTAGGATCTTTGGATCAATTTATGGTCAATCAACAAAATGGAATAGGCTACATAAAAGGCTACCAAAAAAATAGGCTAAGGATCGATATGTTTAACTATGATTGTGCTCAAAGGTAGGTAAAAGAGGGACAAAAATATGGATATCAAAGAAATGCCTATATCATCTCCTAAACCAACACTCTTTATTTTATTTTGCGCACACACCAGACAAGTTCTACATTAAAATACAACAATGACTATACAAGAGACTCACATCACACATGGAACATGCTTAAATAAAGTAGTATATTATATACTTTAAACCAAGAAACATTATGAATTCAGAATTAAGCCAACATCACTCAAGAGTTATAGTCATGAGCCCAAGACATTCAAAAGTAGTCATTCACCAAAATCAACATGCTTTTACAAATAAAACCACTCACCTTATGTACTCAAACATAGAAACTAGAAAAAACATCCTACTTACTCATAACACAAAAAATTTAAAATTTACTCCTAAAAACAAAAAAAGGATATTGGGTTCAAAGGGCGCCCCTTTGAAAAAAAACCAAAATGAACAACCAACGGTTGGGTGAAGTGTACACCTACTAGACTGAAACTAACAAAGACTAAACAAAAAAAGAAAATCTTTTTTTTAATTTTTTTCAAATTTTCAAATTTACTAAAAACTAGAAAACAACAAAGAATTTAAAATCCTATACCATCAATTAACTTGAAACCATGGAATCCCTATTGTCCCCAAAGTATACTCAAGAGTAAGGATAGAAATACTCATTGAGCCCTCTAGGCCTAGCCAGTAGCATCTTAAAACATCAATGAGGTCGAGTGGACACCACACCCAGTCTTTTCCATTCTCCTTTGCTCGAGTCTCTGGTACTCAGACTTCCCATTAACCTGTGACTCAGCAAAAACAAAAATTATGTGATATAAAACTAAACTATAAAAATAAAATACCTAGCTTAATTTGGGGTGCCTCCCAAGCAACATCTGATTTAGTATCGCGACATAACTCTTATTAGTCCATCCCTTCCTTCATCCTCTTACTCACACTCAAAGGCTATTTTCTCACTCTTTTTTAACCTCTTGAGTGTTTACTCTCAAGGTCTGTATTTCCATCAAAAATAGACTTTTTATGCCCTTATTGTAACTTCACCCTTTCGGGCATGATTAATGGCTTGGGTAACTCCATGAGACTATCCATAGAGGTCATTGTTGGTTTAAGCTCTACGACCCCACACTTATACACTTCTATGGTTGTGATCAAGCATTTGTCTTTATAATAAGAAGGTGGATTGAGTGGATTATGTACTTTGAAAATTACTTCTTCATCATCCAATCTCATCTTGAGAGTTTTTTTTGACCATTGAAAATCTTGAGTTTCTGAACTCATTATTGTGACTGTGACTCACCGTACGAGTTGTAACGTATCATTGTGGGTCATAGGAACCCCATCATAGGGTGTCAAATAAAGGTAGCCCCAGTCACTATCTTGACTATGAGTGGCTCCTAATGAGTCATAAAGACTTTAAACGAGATGTACAAACACAACTGTATCCAAACCAGTGTGTGCCCCAAGTATTTTTGTATTTACTATGACTAGGACCCTAGTAGTTGTAGGGTCACATGACGAGTCGTATAGTGTGAGTAATAGTGTCACCAAAGAAGTTTACTTCAGCTATTGTCTTGATTGCAATTCGTGGTAATGAGCCGTAATGTGTCCTTGAGAGTTGTATTGTGACTCATAGTCACTTGCAATAATTTTTCAGCATTTAATTAATGGAACTTTGGACATTTTTACTTTTCCTTAAATCATGACCCACAAATTAAAACCCCTTTAGGGTGTCACTATCACTCCAAAAAAATGATATAACTTCTCAATCTATCTAAAATTCTCTCAAGCAAGATATTTAGATTTTTTGAGAAGTTGATTAATTAGAGTTACCAAGGAAAATCTTTCCATAACTCTTGCTATTTCAATCATGTTAATCTTTCCCAACTATTACTTTGTGAAAGAATGTGTATTAAATAGTTCTCCATATGGTTATGTTGTTGGTGTTGGAACATTGGTTAAGGGTTTTGAAGGATTGTTGTTTATGTGATGTTTCTTGTTTACATATGTATTGTTTATATTTTAAATGGTTGTTTTGAAATAAATTTGATGCATGTGCATAGAGAATAAACTAGGGGATTGTGATTTTCCTAATTTTTTTGAATATTGATAATTGAATTGGTAATAAACCCAATCTAATTTTGTGAAAGTGGGATTGAGTTCAAGTAAAATTGCATTGAACTATTTCTAGAACAAACGCATGATATAAAGAGGTTATGAAAACATGATGGTTTGATTTAATGAATAAATGGAGTCGGTTTTCCCAACCTTGTATAATGAACAAATGGGGTTATTTTTTCAAGTTAATGGAATTATGATGGCATGGTGATATTACCTTGTGAGTGTATTTGGTATGACAATACCAATAGTGTATGCCTAAATGTGTGTTATGATTCAATGAAAGGAATGTGTGATAAATGTCTTAATGGGGGTTAAAAAAAGGTTGTGTAGATGGGCAATGGAATTGGTAGTCCCAAGGGATCAATAATGGAAATTGTGTTAACCGATATGTGGGTTTAAATGGCCTGTGGTTTGAGTCCCATTGCATTTGACTGGGTGGTTTGAGTCCACCTTATTATATGATTAGGATGTTTGAGTCCCCCATAATACATTACATGATTGGGTGCCTAAGTCACCTTTATATATGGTTGGGAGGTTCGAGTCCTCTATGCATAGAAATATATAAGGTTATTCTTCAATTTGTGTGACTACATGCACTGGGGTTCAACCAAGGGGTGAGATTTGGGGATTATAGATCCATAGGTACTAATACATGACTGTTACGCTACACAATCTAGGCTAAAGTTATAAAGTGCATTCTAAGCCTTATTCCTAATCTCAACATTTAATATAAGTATATATGTATGCACACATATATATAAAATGAACATTGAGTGAACTGGGATTTTGAATCTTCATTCTTTTATCTTTATCCCTGTGTAACATGCTAGTGCTCAAACCACTAACCATCTCCAGATGTTATACTCCATGCGATACTAGTCTAAAGGCAATCATAATTTTCTTGTTCAGTGTTAGGTGGATCGGCTCGATTCATCAATTATTTGCGGTGAAGTGGTAAGCATTTATTTTACAGAAGACTTGATCATTCCATTAGTCTTCTTTCATAAACTAGGATTAATGAGTTCACATTAACATTATCATTGTCATTGTTTTTTTCATTATCAGGATCGAGGGCATGTCCTAACTTAGATTATTTATGGATTTATTGGGGCATTGTGGATGTTACTGTGGATTGGATATTGATGTTGGCATGCTTAGATGTCTTTGAGATTTTTACTATTATTATATTGTTATACTTTTGAATTTCAGTTGCTGCTAGGAATGTTATATCCTTCTTCGCTAGGTAAAATAGGGATGTTCTCCGGTCTTCAGTGGACTTGAGATGCCCATCAGGACCTAGATCCTTATTCGAGTTGAGAGAAAGATGGTATCAAAGACTTGGTATGGTGTCATTGGGAGACCACAAGTCCATGTCAAGTAGAGTCTCTTTTATTGGTGTGTAGTGCAACATACTGATAAGGAAGAGTCTGTGAGAGATATAGGAATGTTTCCCTTTCTTGTTGTTTAATTTTGGGCTATAGAGTCTAAGGTCTTAAATCTCTTCTAATCTGGATTGGTTTACATTTTAGATCATTCCTCAAAGAATATCTGATGTGCATAGAAACCCTTCTTTTCCCTATAAGGACAATGTCGACGGAGCTCATTATACTTATTGAGTTACAACTTACACAAGGGCTCCAATTCCTGATTTCTCTCACGGTGTTCCACCGATCCCTACTAGTCTTTCTTAGGCCCCTCGAGAAAATGATGATTTTCAAAACCTGAGACTACCCCCTAGTCATAACACGATGCTTGAAATTACAAGTCAACCTAAGCTAACCCATGAACTGGCATACTATTGAGCAACTAATTTTATATGTATATAACAAAACATAATTTGCTGAGTGGAAGCACAATCATGAGAAAAGATTATAAATATAATATTGATAATTTTTATATCCTAATTAAAACTAAAGAGAGAACTGGAATTTACACTTCATGACTATTCTTGCCTATCTATGAAGCCTCTACTATACTGAGTATGGATAGTTGGGGAATGCCTCCAACTACCACAAATCAATACATATGAATAAAAATAATAGAGTACATGAACTACAACTGATTAAAGTTCCTAAAATAGGAGAATTCATCACTTGCTGACTGGAAGCTGCAACTACCTGATTATGATGTGTAGGTTACAACTGGTACCTACATTATATGACAACATAGTACACATACATATATGTGGATAAGTACTTTGGAGTGTACTGAGTAAGAGGGGGTGAATGCACTAAGTAAAAATAAGTAGATACATATTCTTCAAACATGCATGCTAAGTTCTAGTACACTAACCAATCGACTGAAATCAACTGAAAGCTGAAGTATCTTAAAACATAAGTAAAACACATAATCTAATAAGATGGTGAATCACTACACTTCATTTCTAAGAATCTTTACTTTTGTAGAACAAGAAGAATTGAAGCTGGGAAGTGGTAAAATGTGAATATTGTATGAAAATCTCATGTAAAGCTTAATTGATTGTAAAACTAAACTGAGGGTCATGTATGGACACTGAGCATGAAAACATGAACATATAATATTTTAAAATGAAAGACTAAGAATAAACTTATTTCTGACATGAGCTGTAATTTGAAAGACTGAAATCTATATGACTGAATAATTGGCAATCTGTACACTTGGTCGAGCAAAAATGAACTGAAATACACCTAAATACTAACTGAAACTATGGGAGCTATCATGTAACTAGCATAAAATATGTGAGACATCATGGAGTCCAAGGTCTGACCCGTATTGAAGAGGGATGTTCTATCCTTTCCATCAGAATAGAACCTGAACTGGAGTGATGACTAAACTGAGCCCATCTTGGGGAAGGCGAAACACTCTCAGGAGAGGCACCTAAACCTACCGTGGCATAGTTTCTGGGGAAGTAGGATGCGCTAAACCGACACTTCCCACTCAGTGCTAATTTCTACTCCCAAATAAAAGACACTGAAATACTAACTGGTGCATGCACTGATCACTGATACCTGTTAAGCTTAGGTCATGATAGTACGAAATGAATAGTGCATACGGATTTTGAGGTGATTATAAACACATAAACTAATACAAGAAAAACAAGGAACTCACGAAGTGACTCAAAATAGTTCACAATCACACTCAAAAATAGTCCACAAATCACTAAGATCTATGGACCGATTGGAGACCTTTCTCGAATTCACAACACAACACTAGAATGACAAGATAACAAGGTGTTTGACACCTATTTAAGCCAAACCAAACTATCTTAACAACAAATAAAATTAAGAACAAGAAGGCAACAATTTAATCTAATAAGAACAAACACAAATCGAGAGTTAAAAACAACAACAGCACAACAAGTTTGCAAGAATGAAAAGGATAGATAGTGAGACAACGATTATTACAAGATTAAGAACAAAGTGTATTTCACAACTAACCCCTAATGAATGTAATAATCAAAACCAACCTCTTACGGTGACCACCAATGGAACCAATGCACCTCAAGATCCTCCGTTTCCAATCAAAGATCTATACAAGCTTTTCCAAGACCTAAACTACAATGACTATTCCAAGCTGTAACCAAGACTAAACGAAGGTGTTCTATTCTCAAAGAGAGGACTTTCAATTTTTCAATATTTCATCATTCATAAACTAATGAGAAAAGACCTAAAATGTTTAATTTATATTATTACAAGACAAGACAAAAATGACAACAATACCCTTAATGGGTGAGGTGTCCATGGAGTGCATTTGGGCCGAGTGAAGTGACCAAAATTCCCTTAATGAGGTGACCAAACCATGAACCATTTAGTTTTATCCAAATTTGTGAATCCATAAGTATTCAATGCTCTAAGCAATCTTCCACTCATGGCCTTGTTTATGCTTAAAACGGTTCCTCTATGCATGTCCGTGTGTCATCAAGGTGACCACATCTTGATTTTATAGGTGTTGGACTCTAAAGATGTCATCGAAAGATAAGACAACCATTTGACTTGTATCATCCTCCCCTTCTTGAAAAGGATTCGACCTCAAATCTGTACTTGCAAAACCGAACAGAGGACAAACAAATACAAACTCCTCATGGCATGAGGGTTAGGGTTAGCAAAACAAACCATCTCAACATGCCAAGATTGCTCATATTTGCAATATAACCAAGGATCCTTTGAATTAAATATTTAAAGATCAATGAAAGTTGGACAAAGTATTTGGTTACGGGAATTACCAAGAGATAAAGAAGCTACAAGGGTCCTAATGGCATCATTTGGTCCAAAAGGTAGAATTAGGATCTCATGAGCCATAAAATAATTTCCCTTCCCTTTAAGAGAGAACAACAAGGGAGGTGATTTAATTGGTTCTACAGTCCATGAGATCCATATAGCATTATAACTCACACAAGTGGATTTACCAACAAATTTCCAACCTCTACAAAAAACAAATCCAAAACTAGTATGGATGTCATCATAGGCAAAGAGGTAGTATAGGAAGGAATCAAGTATAGAGGCATACACGGATGAATACAAACCTTTTAAACACATAAACTTTCCTTCCTTAAAACAAATAATCAATTCGGCACCCACACGTTGATATTCACGTAATTCAAGCACAAGTGTGTCAAGCAAGGATGCACATTTAGAAAAATTACCCCAAGGAGTCAATGACACCTTTGTCCTCGGGTTTTCAAGAAGGACTACACATTCCTTACCCATAAGAGTACTCTTATCTTTCAAAAAAAGATTTCCATCTTTAGGAGGAATGTTGTCACACCATAGTGGGTTAGCATATCGGCTATAGCTTCCAAGGAAAGATATAACATCATTGTCACCACTAGGTTCATTAGGAGTGATGATATCATCTTTAAAAAAGACATTATACCTAAAGAGAGAATGATCTAACTCATGGGTAGATTTGCAACAAGTAAGTTCTTCACTCTTTAAAAGACAATTGTCAAGTTTCAAGGAGGTTTCACGTACAAGATTACCACAAGAATATCTCTCGAGTTTACTCCCATCTTGTTGGCCAAAAATTTCAAGTACTTCACTCACTTGAGTTCTATTAAGCACATTATACTCATACTCAAGTGGTGGAGAATTTTTACAAATAAGTGGGTCAACACAATTTTCACACAACGATGTACTTTCATTCAACACAATAGATTCAACACTAGGTAGACACAAATTGACCTTATGAGAAGAGTCAATTCGGTCATCTATAGGATCAACTTGTGTATCCACTCTCACAACATGTACATCATCCACTAGTGGCAAATATCATTAGTCTCACAAGTAAGTAAGCTACAACTCATACTCAATGGGATACTAGCCACACAATTATCAATCACATGAACCAAAGTGCAAGAGTTAGCTATTTTAACTTGAAGATCTTGAGTAGATTCTTCTTTGCTGGGGTGTGAAGGTCCTCCACAAGATTGTCCTGCAACTTCCTTTCGGTATTGTTCGACTTTGCTTGCCATATTGGTACCTAGACAAATGTCCTTAGAAATAGAAGGACAACCAATGTTAGCATGGTTTGGTAGTAATCGCCTTACTTCGCTCCATACAACCTCTCTATTTTCTACTCTCGGATTACTACCTTGCACTCTCTTACTCTTCTCAATCTTTAGTGTCTCATAAAAATTTGGATTGGAGGAGATAGGTATTTCTCTTTATAGTTTAGGTAACAAATAAGTCATGAGGCGATTACCCCATTGGTCTCTTACAACATTAGGCCAATTTAGCACATTAGGAACTTGATGTCGTGCAAACTAATCGGCACCTAAGTATACATAAACGTAGATCAAGAGATTAATGTCACACCACATCTCCTCATGGTATTCATACTGGGAGAAGACAACTTTTACCCTCTCAGTAACCTTGAACCCATCCAATGAGTATGGAACAAGTAAAGGCTCTTGAAACAACCCCAAGTAGTCGACCATGGATAAAAGGATGTAGTTTCTATAGTACCTATCATTCAACACAATAAGAAAGACCGATATCCCAAAAATGGTCACCTTTCTGGAGTGTGCACTCTTTCTCAGATCAAAATAATAAGTCTCACAAGTACCCTTCGATTTTGGAGATGCACCCCCTCTTCTTCTCACTGGACAACCTCCACTTGAACTTGTATAACCGTTCACACTATATTGACCTTGATAAGAAGTAATAAAATGTGAAGGATATGAATCTTCACACTCCTCACGTGTACTCTCATCATAGCTCTCATAAGCTTTGCGAATGAAAGGGTTATACCTAACACCAAATCTAGTTTTGGAGTGGGGAGTGTAAGACTCCTCACATCCCCTAACATCATCATAAGAACAATCATGATGTCCTACATCATCTCTAAATTCACCATAAGCATTAGAACCTTCATTCCCTTAATTTTCTCCCCTAAAACTGTGTACCTAAAATTTGCCCAAGTTTTGATCATTCCTATTTTCATAGCCTCCTCAATCTCCCTCAACTTTGTTTCCATAAAACCCCTCACTACAATCATAGTCTCTCATGTTGTAGTCACAATAATCCCTGGATATCGAAGATATGTTTCCCTTATATCACCTTTGTACCTAAACAATTAACAAACAAGATTAGTAGTAAAATCTCCTCACCAACAGTCGTATACTCTCACCTTTGTGATGCTCACAATTGGAGAGGTGAATATTGAAAGTTGCTTATACTCCAATAGTCAATAGGATGTAAATTCTATTTGGTGGATGGAGTGGATTCTTGTTTGATTAACTGAAGACACAAAAAAAATTTGCTTACGAACTTGAGACAAAGAAGTTACTACGATTTAAAAATGAGAAAAGCACACAAATAACGAAGACACGAATGAAATGAATTCAACAATTAATCTATAACTAAGTAGGTGATTACAAGTTGTTAATTAATTCTAGAATCAAGAAAGGAAACTAATGAAATAATAAAATGAAACTAAGAATAAAAAATTTGAGCTTAACTAAAGTTGTGTGAACAGTAAATGATGATGTGGCAGCCACGTATTGGTTGCGGTTTCTATAATTTTATTTTCCAAAGTCCAAGTTTTGACCCATTTTTAATTTAGAATGGTAGAATTTGTTTTAAGAAGGGAAGAATAAGTCTTGGAGCCTTTTTTTCAAGTTAAAAATTTCAAGACTTGACTTTTGTAGTACTTTTCTTAAAACATGGACACTTGTATTATGGAAACTTGTTGGGAAATGGTTGATAAAGTCTTTGGTGGTTGTAGTGTCTTTCAAGACTAACAAGGTACACACCTTTTTCCTTTACCTTTATGGATCTAAAGTTCACTTTATCTTCAAAAATATATGAAGGTGGTGATGAACACCAAGAACAACAACAACATCCACCAAGAACAACAACCACATTCTTAAAGAACAATAACAATTTCACACGACCACTTCCAAATTCCACAATAACAATATCTTCAACACTTGGCCAAGACAACTACAACTTCAACATAATGGTTATTAGGACCCCGATTAACAAATAAATCACGTGGTTGGCCTAGAAAAACAACAAGGTGAATACAATACATCCAAAGTGAAGCCACAACAACAAAAATTTCCAAAACACTTTTAAGTTTTCAAGTTCACAACAACATCAACAATGTAAGCTCAAACTTAGATTTAGACTCAAAGTATTAGTGAAGGATAAAAATAACACTCGAAACACTCAAGACAATTAAAGAATCTCATCCAAGACTCAACAAGAACATACTTTCGGCCAAGAACAATAGAATGGACAGATTTGCTTCTTTTTTAATTTTTCAGATTTCAACACTTTTTTATTCAACTAAAAAGCCCAAAATTGATCTTCTGGGAACAAGATCAACTCATGCTAAAATTCCAAATGATACAAGAAAAATAAGAAACTCACGAAGTGAATCAAAACTGTCCACAAACACACTCCAAATCACTAAGATCCTTGGACCGATTAGAGAACTCTCTCGGATTCACAACACAACACTAGAATGAGAAGATAACAAGGTGTTTGACACCTATATAAGACAACCCAAACTATCTTAAAAACATATAAAATAAATAAAAATAAGGCAAAAATTTTGGCCAATAAGAACAAACACAAACCGAGAGTAGAGAACAAGAACAACACAACAAGTTTTCAAGAATGAAAAGGATAGATAGTGAGAAAAAGATTATTACAAGATTAAGAACCAAGTGTATTTCAACACTAACCCCTACTGAATGTAATAATCAATACCACACTCTTACGGTGACCGCCAATTGAACAAACGCACCTCAAGATCCACCATTTCAAAGAAAAAATCAATACTAGCTTTTTAAATCCCTAAACTACAACGACTATTCCAAGCCCTAACTAAGACTAAACTAATGTGTTCCACTCTCAAAGAGAGGACTTTCAATGTTTCAATATTTCATCATTCATAAACTACTGATAAAAGACCTAAAATGTTCTATTTATATTATTACAAGATAAGAAAAAAATTACAACAATACCCTTAATGGGTTGGGTGGCCATGGAGTGCATTTGGGCCAAGTGAAGTGACCAAAATACCCTTAATGAAGTTACCAAACCGTGAGCCATTTAGTGTCATCGAAATCCATGAGTCCTCAAGTCTTCAATGCTCCACATAATCTTCCACTCATGGCCTTGTTTATGCTCAAAATGGGTCCTCCATGCATATCCATGTGTCTTCGAGGTGACCACTTCTTGATTTTCTAGGTTTTGGCCTCTAAATATGTTATCAAAAGATACGATAGCCATTTGACTTGTATCATAAACTGTTAATGCTCAGCATGATCATGATGTCTAACTATGAAATTAAGACCATGGTCTAACTGACTTGTTACTTGAAAAATTGAAATTATGTAAAACAAATTAGTTTCGGGTGTTCATAATCCAGCAGCACTGAGTGTTTGTAAATATATGATATAAAACTTGAAATACTACAATAAGTAATCATCGTTCAACCACCTAAAACATAGAAATTATAACAAACATATGAAAATTGTGAACTTGAACATGGGAGTGTCTTACAGCATGATGAAACAATGTGATTTCATGGATAAATTCATAATTTAGGGATTTATCCTGAGATTCACTTGAATATGATATGGGAAATTAAAACATGAATCATTATATAACATAACTATCCATGGAATCACACTTGGACATGAATTAAGTTCAAATCACTAAGGAAAAGCATAAAATAAACCCATCTTGAACATATGCATCTTCATAATAAAAGAAAACTCATCTTTTTAATCAAATAAAGTTTTTTGTGATCCTTCAGTGAAAGGAACCCATGTATGAACTCCCAAGATTTTTGGGCTCCTTGGGTGAATGGTACCCATGAATGAACTCCAACATACCTTAATTGAATGATTTCTTGAAGAAACTTAAAACTGGAACTTAAACCCTTGAATTCTTGAGGAAGAAAGCTTGAATCTTTAGAATGAATGATGAACTTGTCAAAGAAACACTATTCTTGATGTTTTATTGAAGATTATTGAACTCGAAAGCTTGAATTCTTGTGTTCTTGAGAGGAAAAACTTGGATTATTTTTCATGGGTAAGGGGAGGGTTTTTGTGTGAGTTTATTTGAAGAAGATGGACAAATAATGCCCTTTTGGGTGTTATAATTCATGCCTTGTACATTTCGGTTTAAGGGGAAGGACTAAAGTACCCTCAACCCTTAAAAAGCAAAAATAGTAAAGGAATAGACCACAAGGCATACAATCTAATCTATGGGAGTAGCCCCTCTGACACTCCCTCTATTTTGGGGAATATCCCACAGCGCGGAACTATCGTGCGCCCTAACTTCCTCTCACAAAAATGGTCATAACATTTTTCTCGAGTATTGGATTAAGGTTAAATTTTTATAGTTGGAAAGCTTAATTATATAAAATTTGTTGATTATTGAGCTTAAAATTCCATATATATAAAAATTTATACAAGTTCAAATTTGACCCTTGTAGAATCAAATACAAAGATTTGGCTGAATCAAAAGATCTTAGCTCAACTTTGATCTAAGTGATTCCTATGAACATTTTTCACCTCAAAAGAACTAGATACATTACGATAAATATCATGACACATGTATTCACATAAAATCATAGGATTAAAGTTTACACATGTAGGAACAACGATTCAAAGTCTAGCCCAAAAATGTGGGGTGTTATATTATCTCCCTTTGGAATCATTCATCCTCAAATGGTGGATAGGAACTTGTTGAAGTCTTATAAGTATGGAATAATGTACACATGACACGTCTGGTAATGAACGATGTAGTTGCGTTGAAACATTATAACTTTTATCATGAAAATAATTTTTGAGGTGACTTGTACAAGGGGTATTATAATGTCAAAGGTGAAATACTTGGAAAGCTGAGATTATGCGCTGAAAACTTATGAACTGAGTCATGACTAAATAGTTGAATCTAAAACATAATACTTGGACTAAACTGAATTCACAACTTGCATGGACTTTAATGAATTACCTTATAGAATAGCCGTATTCATGAGACTTCGGATAGTATGACTAGATGGAAAGATAGAAAATCGTAGGAACATGTCTGTCTGACTTCTAAAATGAATTACTGACTATACATACTGAATTATACTGAAAGATTACACTCAACTAGAGTATTTGTTCAACACTTATTGCATGAATTTCTATAACGCCTCGAGTCTGTACCCCGGACGCTACACGATGCTCAAAATCCCAAAACACCACAAGCTAACCCATGACCGGTACCTGTTGGAATAACTGTGTAATAAATACTATAATTATTATGGAAATAAGCAGAAACATATGCCATAAGGTTTATATCTGTAAATAAATCTGAATTTAAGTATTAAAAAATTGAATAGCTATCTGAAAATACTCTAGTCTGAAAAGCCTCTAACTATATGAACTGTAGAGTTGATGGGACAAGCCACCAACTAACTCCTTCTACTGCAGTAAAACTAAAATACTATAAATAATAAGCATGTCCTTGAACTATGAGGACTCATAACTACTCTGAAAGCTGAGAATCTGATATGCTAAGGGTGCTCTGGAGCCCGTACGTCTAAACCAATAATATAAGACATCATAGCGCAAAGAAAGGCATGCGTCAGTACTTTGATTGTACTGGTATGCTTAGTGAGGTAGACTAAAATGCATGGGTTCATATACAAGCACAATAATAACTGAATAACATGAGTATAACTGAGCAAGAGTACATGCATGAATACATAGACTGTAACTGAGTTCGTTCTAATATTGAGTACTAAATTTGAATATCGGTAACCGATATTTGAGTTTACAAATAATGTATTACTGATTATTTGAATGATTGTATCTGGCAGTTCTGAATACTATGGAACCATACTAAGTTTTGTACTGAGCTAAGTGACTATGTCTAATTGTCCTGAATCTGTAGAACTGAACTGAGTTCTATTCTGAGACTGAGACTAGAACTGAGACTGTTGGAGGTAATCATCCAACTGACATACCTCTCTCTAAATTGATCAGGGTCTAACCTGTAACCCCAATTAGAAGGGTGTAAATACCGTGCCATGGGTATGGACAAGCTGTGAGTTAACTCTCTCTGACAGGAAGTTGTTCCTTCTACCCTCGCTGGTAGGATAACTCGAATGAGATATATCAACCCTCAATATATCTAGCAGGAAGATATCTCAACATATGCTGGCTATGTAGTTCTGTAATAGAGGGATTGCTACTAAGGGTCAAACCTTCTGCTGTCAGGAATGCCCCCATCCTGGGTTAACTCGGTGCTGAATCCTACTCCCAACTGAATAGATACTAAACTAATTTCTAGTCTATACTAGGATGGACTGAGTTATTACTGATATTTCTATTTAACTAAACCGAACTGGGTACACTGAGTTCCGTAGACTGAAGGAAACTAATGAATTTTGTTAACTAACTGAGTTTACTGAAGTCTGGACTGAGTACTGAACTAGCCTGGAAGAATACTGAGTCTACTGAGTTTTTTGTGAGTTTTGTAAATGACTGAGAGTACTACTAATAGTGACATAGCTATTACTGTACTATGAATGACCATGGCTCTAAATAATCAGCTAAATTGTCGGGTACAAGTACCCCCAGGACTCGATAGCACAAAATAAGAGACATGGCATAAACTTGAAACATGTAAACTAAACATTTGATCATTCTTGATTCTTTGGGACATTTTAACAAACATTAGCAAGTTATGATCTTAAACACATGCTAACATGATATAACTTCACTATTCAACTCACATGCTTAATTCATCAATAATTTGAAAGGTATAAATTATGCACATAGTACTAATCAACATCTGAGCACACAATTTCAATATTAAATTGACCATTTGAAGGCTTTATCATGATTTCACATAGTAACACATATAAATCAATTAACCCCACATGAAATTGATCATGAAAAATGGATTTGAAACCCAATTAATTATTTTTATACATAGATATTATCAAACCTAACATGGAATTCATATACTTAAAGTGGAAAAATGGTTTATTAAACTCCAAAGGTGGAAGGGACCCTTGGGTGAATACTTCACATACCTTAGTTAAGGAATTTTTGAAAGTTGATGGTGGAATCTTGAGTTCTTGATTTGAAATTGAATCTTGTAGGGTTTTGTTCTTGAGACCAATTTGAGTGAAAAGAGTTTAATTTCTCTCTAAAGTGATACATTTTGTGTTTTGGCGGATGAAGGTTGAGGGAAAAAGATCCAAATACCCACAAAGATGCGTTATTGTAATGACTAAAAACTGTACAAATGACACATAGACCGACGCTCCGCGTCATTGGCATTGACACGATAGCCAATGCATCGTATCGAGTCTGCATCAACTCACTGAAAATTGATGCTGGGAGCTGGGTAAAACATTTGTCAACGTGATAGTCGATATGGCGCTCCAAGATCACGTTGATCCACAGTTTTAAGATTCCAAAGGAGCTTCAAACAAAGTCCGAAAAATCTGAAACTTGTCCGGAAACACCTAAGGACATTCCTGATGATGAATTAACTCAAATATAAATATTTAATGGATGTAAATGCCATGAAATAAGATCTCCAACTTTTAAGTCTATAATGACACTAAATCTGAATACTTAGCTAGAATATTCTAAGTCTTGGACCCCTTGGTAAGCTTAAAGGACTGAATTAAGCTAAGGATTTTGTGGGGTCTGACATTATCTCACCCTTGGGATCATTCATCCTCGAATGAGACTACTGAGACTGAGAATACTTAAAGAATGAACATAGACACTGGGCATGCACAACTGAAGCATGGTTTCATGACTGAGATTACTACTACACTGAGTTATTATACTGGGCATGCATATCTGATGCATGAGCACATAGCTAAACATGATTCATGAATGCATGACTAAAACTATTGATAAGCTTAGTTTCTCATACTATACATGTATATCTGATGTATGACTAGATGTCTGAACATACGATGGTAACTGATACCAAGTTTGTAACTGAAATCTGGACATGAAACTGAATAAGCTTAAGGAAAACTATTACCTTAAAATGAGTCTTGTTTAGTGGAAAAGAGGTAAGGATACTTGGTCCGCATGTTTGCTTCTGCTTCCCAAGTAGCCCTCTCAACGAACTGATTTTGCCAAAGAACTTTGACTAGAGGGACTTCTTTGTTACTTAACCTGCGAATTTGATAATCAAGGATTTCAACTGGAATCTCTTTATAAGAGAGGTTGTTCTGAATATCATGCCCTCTATGGAGATTACGGATGATGGGTCACCTATGCATTTCTTTAGAAAGGATACATGGAATATTGGACGCACTGAAGATAGATCTGAAGGCAACTTAAGTTCATAAGCTACCTTTCCGAAATGGCTGAACATTCGATAAGGACCAACATATCAGGGACTGAGTTTCCCCTTCTTGCCAAACCTCTTCACTCCTTTCATAGGAGTGATTTTTAGATACACAAAATCACTGTTCTCTAGCTCGAGATTATTTACTGTACATGCATGAATGGGAAAATGAGAACATACTGAGCCTAAAAAGGATACATGGACTGAGTATCTTGGGCTAAACTGAGCCCCTGAATACATGGCTTACGGCTGAGATTGGAACTTATGGGTCTACCTATGAGTACTCACTATTCTAATTAAATTCATTATGTTTGGAGAAGCTGGGAGGTTTAGGGCATGAAAGCTTAGGGGTTATAGTGCATCTCCCTCTTGGGACATTATGTCCATCGAATAATACTAGCTTGGCTGAGATATTGAGGAAAAGACGGGACGATGCACCAGGCACCTATGAACTGAGTCGTAACTGAGTATCTAGGATCTGAAACTGAGGCATGGTACATGAACTGAGCTGATCATAAAACTACCTGGTTGCCCCATATTGGAATAGTTACATTCTTGACACTTCGAATAGTGTGGCTAGTGGAGAAAGTTGGGAGACCATGACATAAGAATTTATCCACCCGACTGCTGAACTAAATTTCTGGCTTTATGAACTAACTTGTGCTGAAAACTCATGCTCGACTGGAGCATTTTCTTGACACTATTTCAATAGAGTTTCTAGTGACTTTAGGGAGTAAAGAATCTTTGCCTAGGCTGAATAAAACATCTGAATAAGAAGTCATATTCTAGATAAATTTCTATAATATGTGGTAAGGCCTATGAAACCTCATCTAAGATAGAGTGACTAAGCCTCATGTACTGTAACAAAGATTTTCAAACTTAGACATATCCCTTGGATATCCTCTCAACTATACTTTCTAACTTAGCACGACGCTCAACCTTAGACTACTAAAGATATTCACAAGGGTGTTGAGCACAAATGCATGAACATAATGTCTTATCTGATTAACTAAATGGCTGATAGCTAAATAATGGTCATGCAAGATCAAACTATTCTTAGTCTAAATAACTTGGGCTAAAACTGTAGCGTATTAAGAATATAAGGTAAGAAATGACTGAGTAACGTGAGATAACTGAGCATGAATTTATGGAGGACTATATTATTTGAAAGTGCAGGACCAAGCGTCTAACTTGGTTCCAAAATAGTCTATAAACTGAGGTGCTAAAATACTTATATCTGAATAACTGATAACTATATGCTATGGTCAAGAAAACCTGAAACTGAACTGATTTATGGATTTGATTACTAAAATGGGGCTGGGACCGTAACTAAGATGGTAGCTAAGACTATAATTGAGACTGTAACTGGGACTCATACTGGAACTAAATACTAAGTTCTGATAATGGAATACTAGTAACTGAGGTTTAGACTAATACTGAAGTACATGATCCTGATGGCTAAGCAACTAATAACTAATAGCCATGGTTCTGTAGAACTATCTAAGTTTCTTACTGACTTCTGAGGCTGAATACTGATTACTTAGCACAAAATACTATACCGGACTCATCACTTAATTGAGGCCTGAAGAATAGAATATCAACATCTTGGGTGGATCTACTAAAAGATCTAGGCTGAGGATATACATGTCATGATCTGTATTTAGATGATTTGTTAGGATGGTAGCATGAGTCATGGGTACTGAGCCCACTATAAGGCATGGCATGCGTACTTGATTCAGAAGCTTCATGACCTGAGTCTGAAGTTTCTGAGTTCATGAAGTATGATTCGTAACACTGAGTAATCTAGAACTCCTATACTGGGAACTATGACCGTAGAGATGACTGAGCTTCAATCATAGGGATGACATGTAAGACATGGATAGATATCATCATAACTGATAGGCTTTGCGAGTCTGAAGTACGATTCTAAGATGATCTGCGTGATTATTTTCACTATGAGAATAGACAAAAATGTCATCCATAAAGACTATGACAAACATATCTAAGTACTGCTTGAACACATGGTTCATCAAGTCCATGAAAGCTGCTGGGGCAATGGTAAGACCAAAGGACATGACTAAGAATTTGAAGTGACCATATCGAGTTTTGAAGGTTATTTTTAGGATGTCATATTCCCTGACCCTGAGCTGATGATAGCCTGGTTTGAGGTTTATCTTGGAAAAATAGCTGGCACCCTGGAGTTGGTCAAATAATTCATCAATCCAGGGAAATGGATACTTGTTCTTGACCATGACTTTGTTTCGCTAATGGTAGTCTATACAAATTCTAAGGGAACCGTCTTTCTTACGCATGAAAAACACTGGTGTACACCACGGGGACACACTGGGTGTGATGAATACCTTATCTAGGATATCCTTTAACTGCTCTTTTAATTCCCTGAGTTCTGTTGGGGCCATTCTGTATGGAGGAATAGATATGGGTTGAGTATCTGGAAGGAGATCAATTCCAAAATCAATTTCCCTTTTGGGAGGAACTCCTGGTAGATCTTCGGGAAACATATCTAGGAATTCACATATTACTGATACTTATTCAATAGTAGGGGTTTCTGAACTAGAATCCTTGACTCGAATGAAATGGTAGACACACCCGTTTGATATCATATTTCTAGCCCAAAGGTAAGAAATAAGCTGACCCCTAAGTGCTGAAGTACTACTCTCCACTCTAGGATAGGTTTATTTGGAAACTGAAACTGAATAATTCTATTTTTGTAGTCGACTGAGGCATAGAAGGAATAAAGACAATCCATGCCAAGAATGACATCAAAACCAGTCATCTCTAATTCGACTAAGTCTATCGAAGTGACTTTCTAAGATATCATAATCGGACAGTTCCTGTATACCCGCCGGGCTATGATAGATTAACCCATAGGGGTAGAGACTGAGAAAGGATCTTCTAGAATTTCGGGACTGACTCCGAAATTAACTGCTATATAAGAAGTAACAAAGGATAAGGAAGCTCCTGGATCTAGGAAAACGTAAACATAAAAATGATAAACTTGTAACGTACCAGTGACCATATCAGGAGAAATTTTCTGATACTGTGAGGACTGAAGAAGATAGAGTCTGTTTGGGCATTTCCCACTGGTGGCACTAGAAGAGGTACCCTACTGATTTGGGTGACTGGACTGAGCTGGGGGACGGGTATTCTAATTCTGCGAACCTACCTGAGGACACTGTCTGACTCTTTGGCTTGGCTTACCACATCGAAAACACACATCACTACCAGCTCTAAAGATACCCTGGTGGATTTTGCCATATTTCTAGGAAAGAGGATTTGTTTTGGCACTCTTTTGCCATAACATTCTGGCCCTCTTACTGTTTCTCCCATTTTCCCTACTTCTCTCCTCCTCACTCTGTAGAGCATAATCAATAAGCCTAGATAGGATAACAGATAGTTGGGTGTTCTGAACAACTATTGAGTGAGCTAAGGCAGTGAAAACAATTCTAAATTCAGCATGTGAAACATGTTTATTCAGGGAATCTTCCTGAACGTGCGGAGGGGCTGACTGATTTACATTACTTATTCCATTAGCTTCTCTGGAAGACATGTTCTGGAAGCATAAGGAAGAGATGAATTCGACAGAGGGTTTAATTTGATCTTATGCTCATTCGCACGACATGAATATTGAAAGAAGGTAAACTTCTCCTAAAATATCTCGTGGCCTCTTATCCATAAGTATGGCGCACAACACACACATGCACAAAAATCTACTATATGCAGATTTCAGACTTCCTAGGACTCTATTAGTAACACCCTGCAAGATTCCCTCATAGTTTGAGCCTTAGAGCATGTTGAGTAAAGTGTTATTCCAGCCTTAAAAGTTTAAGAAGTGTCTTCCCAAGTGTGAGATATTTTGAACCATTTGGAATTTACCTAATTTTGACTTTTTATCATATGGGAAATTTGATAAGCTTTCTGTCGATATAAGATTCGGCCAAATACGATACCCGGGTAAGAAGTTATGGCTAATTTAAGTCTTAGTAGTAAAACAACATTATTTAAGTGATTGGCGCATCGTGGAGGGGGTTTATTTGGCAATTGTCAATTTCCAGTGGAACCCCATAATAGTGACGCATTACGGAGGAGTCCCAGGTCCTAACCAATGGGAAAATACGGTGGCTCCGTATAGCGGGGACTCCTAATTTACTAATTGTCAAATTCTAGTGAGCCACCGCAATAAGTGGCACATCGTGCTGGCCCATGAATTCGGGTTCCCAGTTCAGTTTTTTCCAGATTCGTGCAAAAGCCAAAAAGGGAACTTTGGAATTTTTCCAAGCCTATAAAACCGTATAAACACCAAATCAAGGTCATTTATAAGCATTCTATGAAGTTTTTCTCAAGTTTTTTCTCAACAAAAACCCTAAGTATCAAAAATCTCTTCCAAAAATCATAAGAATCCACCATGGATTTTCTAAATTGAGTCAAGATTCAAGGTTCCCAAGTCAAGGGCCTCAAGAACCCTTATTCAAGAGTACGAATAGAGTTCCAAAAGAGAGAGTTCATCCAAAGCTTCTAATTCAAGGTATGTGGGGTTTTGAACAAAGGTAACCCTTTTACCCTTGTACCCAAAAAGCTTATTTACATCATGATTTTGCTGAAATCTATGATTTTCCCATAAATTAAGAGTTAAATGGCATGATTTCTACATGTTTTCTTGAGTGTTTATAGCTGGGTATTATAATACCCGTGCTTATTCCTAGCTAGAAATAATCTTAAGGATGATAGTACTTACTTTGAAATACAAATATATTTTTGTACCCATGGTATTTTTGAGATTTCTACTTTCTAACACATTGGAAATTGAGTTAGATTTCTAACGATACCAATTTTGTCCAAATACGACTCCAGACGAGGAAGTTATGGATGATTTACTCAAAATTAACCGAAACGCCCAGGTGTGACGTCCAAGTTGATGGACTGCCAAACAAGTGACGACCGCTACTTTGACCATCACAGCCAAGGAAGTAGGGCCACTTTTTGGATAAGTATTGATGGACGAGTTGATGGACCGTCAGATTTTTGATGGACCATCATCTAGGCCATCAACTCTTATCTAGTGAACCCCATTTCTGGTCCACGTATGACGGTCAAAATGATGGACCATCAATTTCCTGACGGACCACCAATCGGGTCGTCACATGCCACATTCAGTTTACTTCCAGGCCATTTAAACAGGGGTATTTTGGTCACTTACCACTCTTATATATATATATACCCAGATTAGTTCAAATTCAGCCATTTTGCTCATTATTATTTCACAAACAAAAACTAGGGTTTCTCTCTAAATTTAATCTCCAAGAACAAGACCCAATCTTCTTAAAAAATCAAAGGATTTCAAATCCTTCAAGTTCAAAACATCAAGAACCCTGAGTTAGGTATGCATAGTGTTCATCTATGGATCCATTTCGATCATAGATCTCAAGAACCATGTTTTAAATATTATTTTGTGATTGTCTTGTTGTGATATGAGCATGTACATGTTGATGATTGTTGGTTAAGTTTCAAGATGATATCTAAAGGTGTTTTCATGAAGTATATGCATTTGTTAGTTGAAACCCATGATCCTTATGTGGTTTAATATGGTGAAATTCATGAACACACTTAGGCTAAACGAATGCATGCAAAGTGTTTGATAATATGCCTAGATGATAGAATTCATGTACCATGATTTAATAGTTCTTAAATAACAAGTCCATGTTCTTTGCTTTACGATTTCCCATGAATTCCATATGAGTGATATGCGTTGTTGTTGTGATATGGATTGACCATGATATTGAAGCTATGCAAGTATATACATGTTTTATGAATTTCCCTTCCATGTATAATATGTTGAGAACTATGCTTAGTGTGAAATCCCCTACTCATGATATGGTAAATTGTGGACTCTACTCTTATGATCAAGTCAGTCATGTGTGTCAGTTTCCTTCGATTGAGTCCTGGGGGTAGTTGTACCCAAAAAATATAGTTGTGTGCCAAGAGCAATGTCACGTTATCACGATAATCTCAGTCAATCCATGATCTATAGAACTCAGTCAATCATGTGACTCAGGAAATCTCAGAAATCTTATGCTCTCAATAAATTCTCAGATAGTAGTACTATTCCGTCAGTAAACGGTAGTCAGTTACTCAGTCCATGTACAACCAGTTAATCCATGTTTAGTCTCTTCAGATGGGAGTAGAATTTAGCACCGAGTGAATCCAAGGATGGAAACTCACCTGCCACTTTAGGGTGTGATTCTTAGTAGTCATCCTTATGTTCTAGAACTACATAGCCAGCGTAGGTTGAGAATTCTTAACCTGCCCGATTAGGGTTGATGAGGTGGCTTAACCTGTCTGTTTAGAGTTCCTACCATTCTCATTTGAGTACCTACCAGATAAGGTTACTCACATCTATCCTTACCAGTGGCGCGGTATTGACACCCTTCCAGTCGGGGCAGAGATTGGACCCCAACCTAGCTATATGCATTATTGGGGTATGTCGGTTAAGCAACTACCTCCCACAGTTTTAGTACCAGTCTCAGTAAAAGAACTCAGATAATTCTTCAGATTTTAGTATACCAGGACTGTCAGTTAGAGTCAATTCAGTTACAGACGAAACTCAGGTTGTTCAATCAGATTCATGACTGTCAGACACAGTCATCCATGTTATCAAAATTTTAGTATCAGTCATGTTAGTTAACCGTAAACCATGTATTAGCGTATAGATCCAGATATCATATATTTATGATTTTAGTTACTATGTATGTATGTATGTTTGTACTCTTACGATCATATCAGTTAGTCAGTTAGCATTGTTCATGCATGTAAACCCTTTTGCATTTAGCCTACCTCACTCGTATACTCAGTACTCCCAGTCGTACTGACGCATTTATGCTATGGTGCTTTCTTTTATGTTACACCATAGGTTGTGATTCACGAGTTCCAGATTAGTAGTAGCAGTTGTATTCAGTACACAGAGTGTCAGTGAGTCCTTATCCATCTGAGGATGTTATTATTTTATTTCATTCATTATTTTAATTCAATTTTTATAGATGGAGTTAGTTAGAGACATATTCTTTCAACTACTTATTTCAGACAGTATTTAGAGGCTTTCAGATTTAGTGATACACCCAAATTACAACTCTCGTTAGAAAGTGTAAGCGGTCGTTGTCAAATATAGAACCCAACTAGGTTGGGTGGCAAATCCCACAGGGAATACTCTGGTCACTAAGTGTTGCAATTATTAGTAGACTGTTGGTCGAAAATTCCAAGGAAAAAGGGGGGTTTTGGTTTAGGCATGAACTAATATTATCAAAGTAACAATGGAACGATTTGCGTAGTAAGATTTAATCACAGAGATTGATAAGTTAGGGTTATGTCCACCTTATAAGTTCTACTTCTCTATTAACTATGAGTAACACGGAATTTAGACATGCATGCACTTATAGAGAATCGTATTCTAATTCTAAATCCAAGTGTTTCTCAACCATCAAGGATTTATTTCGCTTTATCTCTCCCGAGCCTAAAGTGTATAACAAATGGTACAAATTCCCCAAGAAGTTAATCCGGTTAAGGCATTAACATGTAAATAGGGGTTGGAAACCCTATTTCCTTGTCACACTCTCTTTTCCAAACATGTAACTTTTCTCTCGAACAAGTTAATGCTATAATAGCATATTCTCTATGTTTGCAACCATAAGAATTCAATCAAAACGAAGAGAGTAATGATATAAGTAGCATAACACATCAAGAATTCAAAAACTCATAGTAATAGATAGTATCTTACAAGGTTTCCATAACCCTAACAGATAAGTTTAGCTACTCACGAGTACAACGGAAATCAAAGTAGACATTATCATCATACCAAAACTTAGAGAAATATCATCTTTGGAGATGAAACGTGTTTTCTTTCTCCGTTGCTCAAGTGAGCCGTTTTCTGCTCTCAAAACTCGTACAAAACCTTCCAACGTGAATTCCCAATAATGTCGAATGAATAATGATTAGTTGATGCTGAAAAATTCAGCAATAAGGTTTTTAATAGCATCCTTGTCTAATAAGTTGCTACTGCATCCTTAAGTATTTAAAAATACTGGGTTTTCCCGGGAAAAAGTTCCCATGCATCACATTCAGTCTAAAAGCTGCCTTCCCTCTTATGTGAAGTTTTCCTTTGTTTCCCACAGGTCCACAAAGTGCTGAAATCTTCATCATTAGTACCTGAAAACATGCTAATCACATAGGTCAGCTCACTTAAAGGAAAATGGACTAAAAATGCAAGAATTATATATTTTATCCTCAAAACTTAGCTGAAACATGGGTAAATTATGGTGCTTAGGCGTGTAAATACGCCCAACATCACCACCCCACACTTAAAGCTTTGTTTGTCCTTGAACAAAATATTACATCCATGCAAACACCTAACTAGAATTTTACAATAGCAACACAAAATTTTCAACAAGACATGCACAACAATCATTAACAAAGAGTAGGTTTCTCGATCACTACTAGAAACAACTCAACCTCCAACATAGACTCATTAGGATGGTTAATTCGTATCCACAAGTTAAGAAACAAATAAACATATAAAACTAACCAACAACCATCAACCATGTGTGCTCACACAAGATATCACCCATAATCACTCATAGTTTTGCATTTTTCGAAACATGGATATAAGACTCTCCTTGCTCTCTCTCTCTCTCTCACAAGGAATTCTTATATTGCAACTGATGACCATAGGCTTTCCCTTAGGGTAATGCTCTACTAATATCAGACTGCTAAGTTCAGAATCAAATAGGTCTTTACAGGTTGTAATGTAGGCTAAGGGACAGGTAGGACTATTTTGGCCAGAAATAGTGACTATGTTCCCTAAGCGCTTTAATACACTACAATATGCCATTTACACTATCTTTTAACAACCACTCTACCTCTCTTTCATCTACCAACCCCTTTTCACCCATTTTGTTATTCAATCATAAACACAACTATTTTTTTATTTTTCTAAATTTTTTAATTTTATTTTATATATATATTTTTTTATATTAAGCAAGCATCCCTATAATAGCCACTCTTTTTCACAACAATTTCAAGTACCAATACACCCTGAGGCATCACTTTCACCATTCTCCTTTTATTTTTCCACATGATTCTATAATTTTAAGCGCTTAGGAGTTTGGATCAAATTATGGTCTTGAAAAAAATTTGGATTAGGCTACATATGAGGCTGCCAAAGAAAATAGCTAAAGGCTCAAAGGGGGTTCACTAGGACAATGTACAAAGGTAGGTAAAGAAAAGGTAAACAATTTCAGGGCTGCCAAAGAAATGCCTAAATCATCTCCTACACTCACAATCTTTATTTCGCTTCACACACACACCAGGCAAGTTCTAACATCAGTCACAACAAAGAATATACAATATCCTCACACACACAAGGCACATGGTCAACTTCATTGGGAGCATTATAGATTCTTGACCCAACAGATGAATGAATTAAACCACAACAATTTATCACACAGTGAGTCACAACTTAGAGCCTAAGCATCTCAATAGTAATGATTTAGCAAAAACTCTTGTTATAATATACCATGCTGTTACAACTAACTAACTAACTACTAATTCAAACAAACAAGAACAAATGTAGGCAAAGAAATACAATACAGCAGACATATACCCATACCCCATACTTAGACGGGACACACTGTCCTCAGTGGAAATAAATAAGGAAAACCTGATTAGTCGGACTCCTCTTCTATGTCTGGGGTCATACCCTTGCGTCGGATTCATCATCAGAGTCGTCGTCATCAGAGTTTTCCTCCACGTCTGAGTCTGGAAGTCGGTGATCATTATCCTTGTGCCGAATCCACCGTGCCATTGACCTTGATCCGCACAGTGTATGTCTGATGGCCCTGTAGGGAGGTCTGTGATAAATCTCCTTGAGCGGTGATGGATCCACAGATGGAAGGCCCAGAAAAGAGTTGAAGAACTCCGCATTCAGTTGCAAGACTTGGCCCCGAATCTTGACTTCACTTCCTGTAGTCTTTTTGGGAGGTGGACACTTTTTCTTTTCCTTGTCGTCCTTTTGGGGCCATTCTACCTGAGATCACAATAAAGTCATGTTAGTTTCATCATGGAAGATTTACTATATTCGAACAAGAAAATCGTGATGGTACCACCCCACACTTAATCCGTTCGCACAATGTTAATAATCATGTAATCTTGACTATCCTTTCCTACTTTATTTCATTAGATTAAGGCAATGTTTGAACAAGACTACCACATAGCAATCTTATCAGGTTTTTGCATCGAAATAATCAAACCATGTTATACTTGTGGTCAATCATGATCAATACCTTCGATGAACGAGTCATTCAAACATTCAAGCTTACAAATTTCAAGATTATACATTAACTTCACAATTTCTACTTCATAAAAATACGACAGTGAATACCAATCAAATACAAGTCGGAGTAAAGTCAAGAACACCCATACAAATTCTTTCACTCAACTAGATGCATCATAACAAACCAACCATATTCTCATCACCAAACACCACTTCACAATCTAATAAACCATTATAAGCGGAGTAGTGTAACAACTACAGAATATAAAAGAGTAACTTACGTGGTGATAGATCCGGAAGATAAACTTGCAAGATTAGATGAGCAAAAAGAAAAACTTTGAGAGAATTTGGGAGCTTAGGCGTCACCTATCTTGAGCAAACAATGGAATTGTGTTCTAAGGTTGATGATCTATTTAAAGACTAAGCCATGGGTCGGGTTTGATCCATGTACAATCGGGTAGGAGGAAAAAAAGGATAAGTAGGCGGTGCCTAATGCTTTGCCTATGCTTAGCATAGGCGGCGCCTTTAGCAATGCCTAGATAGGAATAGGTGGCGCCTTGCCTATAGCCTAGCGGCGCCTTGCCTATCACCTAGATTGGCATAGGCGGCGCCTATAGCATTGCCTATGTGAGGCAGTGAGCATAGGCAATGGCATAGGCGACGCCTATAGCATTGCCTACATTGGTATATTCCTTGCCTCGTCCATTGCCTATGTGAGGCAGTGAGCATAGGCAATGGCATAGGCATTGCCTTGTCCGTTGCCTAGATTTGCATAGGCATTGACTTGTTCGTTGCCTAGATTGGCATAGGCAATGCCTAACCTATAGCCTTTGCTCCATTATTCCTCACTTACCACCTTTAGCATGGCTCACTTTCAAATCAAAATTTGAGACTAATCTCTTTCTTTGTATATCTTGCACCTACACTTAATCAAAAACAACAAAAATGATTAAAAGGATGGGTTGCCTCCCACCGAGCGCCTTAGTTTTGGTCGTGGCTCGACTCTTCTTTTTGAACTTTTATTTATCAAAAACAAAATCCTAATGAAACAAACTCCTAATGATGGGTTGCCTCCCATGTAGCGCTTGATTTATTGTCGCGGCACGACATAGTTATCTCGATTACTCAGACTTCATCAAGATATCTGGTGGCTTCGCCGGTGGTGAGGGTCGATTCTTAAGGTCAAGGTCCAGCTTCTTGGGGTCATATGAATACGACCCCATTTCTGTCAAAGCACGGATAGTTTCTTCGTTCTCTTCAACATCCTCACTCTCAAAGTTCAAAAGCACAGTAGCCAATGGATCAACAGTAAGCTGCTTCTCTAAAGATAATTCCTTCTCATCCTCATAATAAACATCAGCTATAGAGAACACATTCATATTTTTGGGCTGCTTCATTGATTTGCTTACATCAAAACGTACCACTTCGTTATTCATCCGAAATAAAAGCTCATTTGCTCGTAAATCAATAAACACACTTCCTGTTGCGAGGAAAGCTCGACCCAAGATTATGGGTACCTCAAAATCCACCTCACAATCCAAAATAACAAAGTCTGCAGGAAAAATGAAGGTAGAGACCTTCACTAATACATCATGTAAGATACCAACAGGTCGTTTTACCGACCTATCTTCCATCACGAGCCGCATATTGGTTGGTGTGGGATCGCCTAACCCCAACTATTTATAAATAGATAGCGGCATCAAATTGATGCTAGCCCCCAAATCTCACAATGCCTTAGCAAAATCCAAGGATCCAACCCTACAAGGAATAGTGAAAGCACCAGGATCCGCCTTTTTCTGTACTAAATATATCGTGGAAATTTCACTGCAATGATGAACATTATCTGCCAGTTCATAACTTGCTGCCTTTTTCTTTGTCAAAAGGTCCTTCATGAATTTGGCGTACCCTGGTATCTGCTCCAGTGCCTCCACCAAAGGCACATTAATAGTCAGCTGCTTTAGCATGGTCATGAATTTACTAAACTTGGTGTTATCAGCCTTCTTCTTCAGTCTTTGAGGAAAAAGTGGAGGTGGATTTGGAAGAGTCTTTTCCACCACTTCCGTTTGGTTTGTCTTTCGATTATCAATCTTTTCAGGCTGGTGACATCTAGGTGTAGTGTTATGAATGTTCTCATTCTAATTTTCAGTTTCTACAAAATCATCACAATCTGCTTCAATAACATTCTCTTCTGTATTATCAACCACCTGCTTGCCTTTGGATGGATTTTCCAACACCTTACCACTCCTGGTAGTAATAGCCATACATGATCCATTATTCTGTGGATTTTGCACAGTGTTACTAGGTAAAGTTCCAGCTTTTCTTTGATTGAATGCCACTGATAGTTGACTCATTTGTTGTTCTAGCTGTTTTATTACAGTGGAATGCGAGTCAACCAATTGATTTATTGAGGAAAAATCATTTTTTACCTCAGCTAGTCCCGTGTTGGTTTCCTCCACTACTTTCAAAAGCTTGGCCATCATGTCCTCCATGGACATCTTCCCAGAACTAGTTGCAACAGCTTTACGATTTCCAGGAGGGACATACAAACCACTCCTATCAGTCTTATTCTTGAATCCAGATTTTTCATAATAGTTCCGACCTTGGTTTCCTTGGGAATTGCCTCGGAAAGCCCTCTGATTGTTCAAATAATTCGCTTCCTCCTAAGAATCGGATTCATCTCTACCCTGTGATACAACAACCTTGACCTTTTCTGCCTTTCCTGATAATAAATACTTGGTAAGAAGGTCCATCTGCGTTTTCATGTGAGCCATATCTTGGTCACATTCCTCTTCTCTTCGCCTCTGTTCTGCTGTCATGCCAGTAGATACAGTAGAGCTTGCTACCTCAGAATCCCTGGTATGCCAAGCTCTACTCTTCTTTGTCATACGATCCAGTATATCACCAGCCTCAATAAAAGTAATGTCCATGAATGACCCACCTACAACATTATCAACCACTG